>OX439010.1:40063024-41395524 GCA_949316495.1 Amphiduros pacificus
CAGGGGGTGTTACCAAACTGGTTAGGGGGTGTTACCAAACTGGTCAGGGGGCGTTACCAAACTGGTCAGGGGGTGTTACCAAACTGGTTAGGGGGTGTTACCAAAGTGGTCAGGGGGTGTTACCAAACTGATTAGGGGGTGTTACCAAACTGGTCAGGGGGTGTTGCTAAACTGGTCAGGGGGTGTTACCAAACTGGTCAGGGGGTGTTACCAAATTGGTCAGGGGGTGTTGCTAAACTGGTCAGGGGGTGTTACCACACTGGTCAGGGGGTGTTACCACACTGGTCAAGGTGTGCTAACCTAGTTTCTGGTTGATGGCAAGGTTGTATCAGGGTGTTTCAGGTTGTTCACCTGCGAAGTGCTATGGATTTCACTTTTGATCAGCCAGGGTTTTATCCTAAATTAATAACTGGCTGTAGCTTATGTTTCTTGTTCAAATGATCAATGAAGAATAGAATTCACCTTTGTTTTTATTTTAGGTCAATATATCAGTAGACTTTTCATATATTCTCCTGTATATTCCCAGGCTTTTCACATTTTACCATCTGGCAAGAACCATCTGCATAAAGCTGTATTGGTTTGCTGTATTGCTTGTGCTGTGTGGAGCATGGTTATTATTTTGACATGTTTCTCCCGAGTAATGCTCTGGGGACGGGTTTAACACTGACTGTAGTGAATGTTAATTTGTCTCCACCCATACACAGCATTGGTACAAGGTGGCACTGTAGAAAATTTAATAAAAACAAATTGTAAATTTTTTTTCAATAATGTCAAAACTCTTATACCTAAACAATTCTACATTATATGCAAGTGCATCAGTCCTCATCCTGTGCGAGGTTTTCACATTTTTTTTCACTGATATGTTTTTCATACTTTCTTATCTGTACATGAGGGTTTTCATACTTTCTCCCCTATATATCAAAGATTTTCATACTTTCTCCCCTATATATCAACGATTTTCATACTTTCTCTCCAATATATCAAAGGTTTTCATACTTTCTCCCCTATATATCAAAGCTTTTCATACTTTCTACCCTATATATCAAAGATTTTCATACTTTCTCTCCAATATATCAAAGGTTTTCATACTTTCTCTCCTATATAACAAAGGTTTTCATACTTTCTCCCCTATATATCAAAGGTTTTCATACTTTCTCCCCTATATATCAAAGATTGACATACTTTCTCCCCTATATATCAAAGGTTTTCATACTTTCTCCCCTATATATCAAAGGTTTTCATACTTGCTCCCCTATATATGAAAGGTTTTCATACTTTCTCTCCTATATATGAAAGGTTTTCATATTTTCTCCCCTATATATCAAAGGTTTTCATACTTTCTACCCTATATATCAAAGATTGACATACTTTCTCCCCTATATATCAAAGGTTTTCATACTTTCTCCCCTATATATCAAAGGTTTTCATACTTTCTCCCCTATATATCAAAGGTTTTCATACTTTCTCTCCTATATATCAAAGGTTTTCATATTTTCTCCCCTAAATATCAAAGGTTTTCATACTTTCTACCCTATATATCAAAGATTGCCATACTTTTTCCCCTATATATCAAAGGTTTCCATACTTTCTCCCCTATATATCAAAGGTTTTCATACTTTCTCCCCTATATATAAAAGGTTTTCATACTTTCTCCCCTATATATCAAAGATTGACATACTTTCTCCCCTATATTTCATGGGGGATCTGGAGATTCCTTATAATAGAGCACCATGGGGGATCAGAGATACCTTATAATAGTGCACCATGGGGGATCTGGAGATACCTTATAATAGAGCACCATGATTGATCTGGAGATACCTTATAATAGAGCACCATGGGGGATCAGAGATACCTTATAATAGATCACCATGATGGATCTGGAGATACCTTATAATAGAGCACTATGGGGGATCTGGAGACTCCTTCAATTTTGATAATTGGTAAACAACACCTCCTGTGACAGTTCAAAGGTCAAGGTCACACAGCACACTTCCTGTCCAGTACGGGCAGTACTTGGTGGTCACAAAAAAATAATAATTCTCAGAGCAGATGTTCTTTTGTGGATTTCAGACAGATAGCCTGTATGTATGTCAATTTTAAGATCATATATTGTTTTCAGATACCTGAAACCACTGTAAAATTGCCTGGAACCTTCCAGGTTTCATGAATGCTTTAAGAGGACTGAAAACAATTTGGACTATGACCAAATCATTCTAATTCCTAATTAGCAGTTACAAGAAATCTTACTTGTGGCTCGCGGTTATTTTATCTCAGATAGGATTGATTATCTCATACTTGGTGCTTCAAAAGGGTGTTCTGCACCTATGATATATTCTTTTGCAGATCACCCTCTGCCGAACTACTTTCGCAGATCACCCTTCTGCCAAACTACTTTCGCAGATACCCATATGCCGATCTACTTTCGCAGATCATCTCTGTTCCAAACTATTTCCCTTCAGACTCTTGAGATCCTTCCACCAGAACCAACTTGAGAGATCTGTCAGCCTGAACACTGCACGAACATGTTCTTGCCTTATTAACCATTCTACACCATACAAAGTCATGTGATATTTTCATTGGCATTTCTCATTGGCAATTCATATATTGGGGTTCTGCGCATGCGTTGAGAGTGGAATGGCGGCTTTCATTTGAGCTCCGATAAAATCGTCCTTCTTGGTCGATTTTCTGGAGTCTATTGCTAGTCTATCGCCACACTTTCTCGCAGAGAACCCTGTCTATACAAAGGTCTATCTGATACCAGACTTATTGCAGGCTCTGACGGCAGTTTTGATTGGAAAACCGCTCGCGAGGGCGGGATCATACTGTGTTGTCTTTGCGAGGCACCGCGCTCACGAGTATCCACTCTTTGCTGCCAGTGTCGAGTGCTTGGTCTGATACCTTATACCCTCTGTATTCATAAAACTTGTTGCTCTTGGTGTCTAGAATCACCTTCAGACCCATCAGCAGCATATTTTGAAATTGCAGTGATTTTCGGACTTGTTCCGACGGTGGTTGTTGATACACAAACAAGGGGCTACTACCAGCCATTTTTTCTTGTTGTGACGCACCACCCGCTGTCCAATACACTTTCGCAAGCAACTACGTAAGTAGTTCTTTCTTGCGATATACCTATTTATAGGTATATATACCAATCTAATTTGCACGCTATTCGTGTCTGGACACTTTTTCAGACGCTTCTAGAAGCAAATTCGGTATATTGAACTGATTTACAGTGTTTTTCGGACTTGTTCCGACGGTGGAAGAACAGAGCACTCGCTGCCTGCTCCACCCGCTGTACAAAGAAAAACCGCAAGCGGCTACCTACTTAGCCCTCTCTTGCAAAATACCTTTTGGTATAAATACCAATAGCTACAAATAAGTGGCATTTCTTTCAATTTAATATCTTGGAAGATTAAAACATATAGCAAAGTACTGTTCCCTTCAGTCAATGATATAATTAACTATTACGTTAGTTCAAAATACAGAACGTGTCAATCGCTCATATAGTTGACCCGTATATATACACTTCATTGAGCTGAAGATTGAAAATTATTTCTTTTCTATTTATTGTTACTATTACGATAGTAAGAATCTACCACACATCAGCTTTTCATAATACGCTGACCCGTGATCATTATTGGGTAAATAATCTGCAATATACGGAGTTCAAAATACAGAACGTGTCAATCGCTCATATAGCAACTGACCCGTATATATACAAAGATATTACCTACCTGTTCAATGCTACACAATCATGGCTTTGTTTGTATATGTTCATGTTTTAACATATACAACAAGATTTCTAACACAAATATTGAGACTCTATCCCTGCCCCACAATGGTATAGGATCGAGAAAAGTACTGTTATGTGATGACCATGCGAGCACGTTTAAGAAGAATTCTTCTCTGAGATATATTAATTTTAATATCATCTTAGCGGCTCAATTTCAATCATTACTTAACATTGTTGCTAACTCAAATATTAATATATTTGAGTCTGAGAATGAAATTGAACTGTTCCCTTGTCAGTTTCGATGGGTGCTCGATACTTGTGAATACATAAAGTCGAACACACTACTATCCGTACATGGGGCAAGCAAGCTAAATTGTCAGTTCAATTTTGTTAGACACACACAAATATCGCACCCAAAGCATCTTTATTGGGAAAACATATTTATTCTGCCTCCTCGGCCACAAAAACATAGACTGAACAACAAATATGTTGAAAGCCCATGCAATTCGTCAAAATCATGCAGTTTTGGCAAAATTATCAGAGGGGGCGCTGTTCGTAGTAGGAATGTAAATAATACACATTCGTCTGCTCGACCACCCAATAATAGGCCTGCTGGGCCGGCTCCGACTACACGTGCTCGCAACAGTAATCGGTTCAATTGTTTACGTTATAGTGGACAATCATCTTATGAACAAGCCACGCCCAACTATACCACGTGGTCTGACCTGACCAATCACAATGCGGCAAGACCTGCGGGGCCGGCTCCAACTACACGTGCTCGCTCTGCTCCACGTGGTCGGCCACGGATTGTAAACAAACAGCATTCTCGTATTAAAAATCCTAATAGAAACGGGAAGAAAACATTAAATATTGGATGTTGCAATGTACAGAGCATATCTAGCAAGATCCTGCCAGTAAAAGATTATTTTACTGAGCATGACCTTGATGCCCTGTTCATGACTGAGACTTGGATGCATGACTCAAATTCTGACAAAGTCAAAAGTGAACTTAAAGAAGGGTCACTTGAATTTGAGTCCTTTCCTAGAATTGGTCGTACAGGGGGAGGATTAGGGATTTTATACAAATCTGAACTCCCCTTCATAACCAATAGGGCCAACCAACCAGTAGTCACCACCATGGAGCTCATGGAGTCATCCATCACATTGAAGGGAAAAAAGGTAACATTTGTGGTGATATACAGACCTGAACCATCTGATCGAAATAGATATACCTACTCTGAGTTCTATGATGAGTTCACCCAATTGGTTGCACATTATGGTTCCTTTAGTCATGAGGTCATTTTCCTTGGTGACTACAACTTCCATGTTAACTTGCCCTTAAAGCCTGATGTCATTAAGTTTAATGACATCCTATCTACCTTTGATCTAACACAATGGGTTCAGGAACCAACCCATAGGTTAGGGAACACCCTTGATCTAATCATGACCTTTAGGGGAAATAAGCTCATGAAGAGTCACCTGGTAGATGAGTACCTATCTGATCATAAAATGATTAAGATTTACCTTGATATTGTACCTCCTAAACCCCCCAAAAAATCTATCAAATTTAGGAATTTCAAGGCATTAGATCTTGAATCCCTAAGAAGGGACATTAAATCCCTAACTGAGAGAGACTCAACTTGGGAACATTTATCATTGGAGGACATGGTAAATTATTATGATAGGGAACTCACATCACTCATGGACAAACATGCACCAATCAAGGTTGCCATGGTCACCCAACGCAAACCTGTACCTTGGATGAGTGACCAATTAAAGCTGGAAAGATCTCTCAAGAGGAGGCTTGAGAGAAAAATGAGCAAGACTGGCACTCAAATTGACAAGGAGCTGTATAACTCTCAGAGGAACAAATACAACTCAATGCTTAAATCTGCTCAATCATCATATTTTTCCAACCTGGTTGAGGAAAACAAACATGACCCCAAAAAGCTTTTTAGAGTCATTGACACAGTCATGCACAAGAAAAAGGACACACCTATGCCCCAATCTGACTGTGAGATTACTCAAGCTGAGAGGTTCAACACATTCTTTCTTGAAAAAATAGAGAGAATCCGCCTGGACATTGATAATGCTCCTTCTGGCCAAATTTCGCCACCAGGTGACACTGCAAACAATAGTACTACATGTCTGGATAGGTTCACACCCCTAACCATTGATGACGTACGGAAATTGGTCAAAAGGTCAGCAAAGAAGTCATGTGACCTGGATCCAATTCCAACCTGGCTCTTACTTGACCTCTTAGATGACCTCCTACCAATAATTACTTCCATCATAAATAAATCACTGATGGAATCAGCAGTATCGGAAAATATGAAAATAGCCATCATAACACCCCTGCTGAAGAAACTAGGTCTGGAACTGGTTGAAAAAAACTATAGGCCTGTTTCCAACCTAACATTTGTCTCCAAACTAACTGAGAGGGCGGTTGCAGACCAACTAGTCCCCCATCTTGTAAGGAATGGTCTTACTGACAAGTTTCAATCAGCCTACAAGGAATATCACAGCACTGAAACCGCTTTGTTAAAAGTGCAAAATGATATCTTGGGCTGCCTTGACAATAGAAAGGCAGTTATCTTGTTGTTGCTTGACCTTTCCGCTGCCTTTGACACTATTGACCATCAAATCCTTTTGGACAGGCTGAGGGATAGATGCAACGTCACAGGTCATGCACTCTCCTGGATTCGGTCATACCTAATGGACAGAAAGCAATGTGTGAAGGTGGGGATTCATAGATCCTGTCTCAAATCCTTAAAATATGGGGTACCCCAAGGCTCAGTCCTGGGTCCTATACTGTTCACCATTTACATGACACCCCTATCTGATATACTTGCAAAATATGGTCTGAGCTATCATATTTATGCAGATGATACTCAGATCTACATCCCTGTGGACCACGCCTCTCCCCATCATGTGGATATGAGCAGACACAAACTGGAGGAGTGTGTCAGGGAAGTCAGAAATTTCCTCATATCAAACAAGATGAAGATAAATGATGGAAAGACAGAGATGCTCATATGTACTGACAGATACAGTACTACCACCCATAGCAGTATCCCAACCACAATCAGAGTGGGTGACTCTGATATTGCTCCTAGTCAGTCAGTTGTTGACCTTGGTATCACATTTGACTCCAACATGGACATGAAGGCCCAGATCAGGAAAATGTGTCAGAAGGGCTATTATCACATCAGGAACCTGGCGGCCATCAGACATTGTCTAGACGAGAAGACCGCGGTAACACTTACCCATGCTTTTGTTACATCCACCCTTGACTATGGTAATGGTCTTCTGGCAGGTCTTCCTAAAACTGACATCATGAAACTGCAATACCTCCAAAACTCTGCAGCACGGGTAGTTGGAAAAATCAGGAAATTTGATCACATTTCAGGAAAATTAAGGGAACTGCATTGGCTTCCCGTTCATGCGAGAATTGATTTTAAAATTCTTCTATTAACCTGGAAAGCCCTTAACGGTAAGGCTCCGCCTTACTTACGGGATCTACTCCTGATTAAAGAAGGTGAACGCTGTCTAAGATCCAATGATGGCACCCACCTACAGGTACCTAAAACCAGGCTAAGGACAGTAGGTGACAGGGCCTTCTCATCTGTAGGCCCACGACTATGGAATTCCTTGCCTACTGATATTAGGACAAGCACGTCAGTCTCCTCGTTTAAGAGTAGGCTGAAAACTCATCTCTTCAGGATGCATGTCCTGAACTCAGCGCTATGAACAGACTTGTCTGGTATCAGCGCTATACAAATTTTATTATTATTATTATTATTATTATCAAAGGTTTTCATACTTGCTCCCCTATATATGAAAGGTTTTCATACTTGCTCCCCTATATATGAAAGGTTTTCATACTTTCTCTCCTATATATCAAAGGTTTTCATATTTTCTCCCCTATATATCAAAGGTTTTCATACTTTCTACCCTATATATCAAAGATTGACATACTTTTTCCCCTATATATCAAAGGTTTTCATACTTTCTCCCCTATATATCAAAGGTTTTCATACTTTCTCCCCTATATATCAAAGGTTTTCATACTTTCTCCCCATATATCAAAGGTTTTCATACTTTCTCTCCTATATACCCAGGGCTTTGACTCCCTGGCACCTATTTATGAAGGGCAAGGTGTATCTTTTGCACATCTGCCTGCTTTGCCAGCCATGCACAGCTATCAGATCAGAACCCTCTACGTCAGAGCTTTCAAATGTTCGTCACAAAAACAAGTCAGGTGCCAACACTGTAAAAGGCTTGTAAAACTCTTCTCTTGTCTAATTGATACATGATGATTTACAACTTGCGCATGATATAAATGAGTGAGAAGGAATAAATGTCAGCGTATTGATTGGCTGAGAGCTGAGGTGCGACATTGGTTGGGGCTGCATTATGTATTACTTGAGGCCACTTTACAAGCCTTTTATCCTCCAGTAGTAACTAACCAAATGTTACTAACCTGTGGATTAACCTAATCCATTATCCATGACAAACCATTAAAGTTTGTTTTGTTTTGACCCAGATTGTCAAAGTCCTGTTTGTTAGTTATTTTTATCTAGTGTAGGATTTATGAAGTTGATTACCATGCTAACAAAATAACGTTATTTCCCAAAACACTGAATAAAATAAGTTTCTGGGTTAAATCTAAACAAACATGACTGTGACAGCTCTTGGCGAGACTAAAATGTCACTGTCTGTCTGTTTGTCCGTCTGTCCGTCCGTCCATCCTTCCGTCTGTCCGTCCTTCTCATATTAGTGGCTATTATTATAGATAGAGCTATGACGATCGGTAGGGTGATACATCTCTAAGTATAGTATTAGTTACCCAGATGAAGGTCATGCCTCAGTGAACAATCAAACTTCAGTGAGCATCTCATCATTATGTCTTATATTTTACAACATCCAAACTTTAAATTTGTTGGAGATGTATAAAAATATATTAATGAGAATTTTATTCAGTGGCTATCATTGATAGAGCTCTCATATTTGGTAGGATGATACATATCAATGAATAGGATTGAAAGATGAAAGTCATGCTTCACTGAACATTCACTTTAGTGAGATTTCCAAAATATTAGGAAAAAACTTTGACTTATCTTTCATCTCGGCAATTGAACAACATCCAAGCTTGAAAGTTGGGAGAAATATTCATCATTATTTTCTCCAAAGGGAATAGTTACAAAAACCATGCTTAAGTGAGCATTGACCCCACATTATAATTTGACATTTAATTGCTATGACTTAAGGCTGGATGTTGTTTCTTCATAATATTGGTATCAGTGATGTACATCTTGATGGGTATTACAGGTATTTTACATTATTGACATTTCAGAGAACAGTCACACCTCAGTAAACATTTATTATTTAGACATAAAACTCTCTTTGATCTTGGCTGATAGACATATCCAAGCTGAAGTGGACTCAAGAATTTCCTTCATTTTGATTGGTTAATAATAACTTAGGGTAGGATGACATTGAATGTCATGTATATTATGTTAACGTAGTTTAATATATCATGTGATTTTGGGAGAGGGAAACAAGTAACTTACTTAATACTTACCTCCTCATACCTTGGAGTAATACATATATTACTCTGAGCTCATACTGTATCTGGAAGGCAAAGTCTTTCATGTACTGCTGAACTGCACGTGTATCAAATGAGGGATGGTTGATAACAGAAATCATGGACTGATGAAAAGCCAGTAAATAGTTAGCAGGAAGGTGTTATATTACACATAATCATTTATAATGGCAGCTGGATAGAGTGTCAAGATCCAAGCAACACATTGTCTCAACTTTCACTGGGTATTACATGATATTTATTGACATTTTTCAATATCTCTTTTCGGCTTCAAATAATGTTGCATACCTAGCCGTATCATGTAATGACGTCATTAAAAAGTGGGCGTGGTGCCATTTTCATTATGATATGGAAAAATATATTAAATGCATGTGTTCATCCACACTCAAAGGCTTAATATAGGTTTTAATTATCTGTCCTTGTATATGATATACGATTGCAGTTCAGTTTCAGAACTATATCATACATATCATATCATAGGACTACTGCTTACACTGACATGCTTCAGGGACTCAACTTAAAATCGCCATGGCAACAGTTCTCTTGAATTTGAATTCAGAGGACAATGATTTCCCACAGTACACTGTATCTGATCGTGATGTTTGTGCCTCCTGTGAGCAGATATTCAAGAAGCAGGGATATTCAAGAAGCAGAGATATTCAAGAAGCAGAGATATTAAAAAAGCAGAGATATTAAAAAAGCAGGGCTTCCTAATACTGCGTGACATACCCCATGCAGTGTGGAACATTGTCCCATTCTGAGCACACAGTTCTTCATTAGCATACCAAGTATGAAGTATCAGGCGGAGATCGCGGCCCTGACATTTACTAGTCAGTTACGCACCACTGCAAACAACTTCAACTCATAACAAGGAGCCTAATGAGTAAAACACACTGCATGATATATGGCATGACACACTGCATGACACACTGCATAGCAGACTGCATGACACACTGCATGACACACTGCATAGCAGACTGCATGACACACTGCATAATATATAGCATGACACACTGCATGATATATGGCATGGCACACTGCATGACACACTGCATGACACACTTCATGATGCAATGCATGACACACTGCATGACACACTGCATGATACACTGCATGACACACTGCATGACACATTGCATGATATATAGCATGACACACTGAATGATGCACTGCATAGCATACTGCATAGCACACTGCATGACATACTGCATGATGTACTGCATAGCATACTGCATGGCAAATAGCATGGCACTCACTGCATGACACATTGCATGACGTATTGCATGACGCACTGCATGATGCACTGCATGATGCACTGCATGATGCACTGCATGATGTACTGCATAGCATACTGCATGGCAAATAACATGGCACTCACTGCATGACACACTGCATGACACATTGCATGACACTGCATAGCAGAATGCATGACACACTGCATATCAGACTTTATGATGCACTGCATGACACACTGCATGACCTATTGCACAGCATACTGCATAGGAAATAGCATGGCACTACAAAACACATTGCATATCAGACTGCATGATGCACTGCATGACACACTGCTATGACACTGCCATGCCTACTGTATATAATTGCATAACATACCGGTATTTGCCTGCATACTGCATGATGGTCTGCAGACACATTACATATAACCCTGCACACCACACTGCGACATACTGCATAACAAACTTGTAATTAATTCTTTAAAAAATATGCGATTAATTACGTTATATTGGACGAAAAATGTAATTCATACAGATTTGTTACAGTTGTTTGTCTCTCCAGTGTCAATGTGACAGTCAACCAAACCTATTCACTGTTTCCATGACAACAGTTACATATTATGAAATCCTCATTTGCAATAGATGTGGACCTCAATGCTCCTGCATTTGAATTGAATTTGATTTGATTTTCTTCATATTTGTTGCATCTGCCCAAGTAATTGTTCTACACAGTGTCACTAGGAAGGCCACCAGGTGAAGTAATTTCTTCATGAAAATATTCTCTAAATGTCATGTTATTTTGAGAAATCTTTGAATTCATGAACACAGAAAGACCAGCAAATTATCAGTGTCATGTTGTGTGACAAAATTAATTCCTTTGTTGGGTTTGCTGCACACAATTTTGAACCTTCTTACTCATTGAAACTCATTCCTGCAGACTTTACTCAAATTAGAACTTCTGGACAAGTTATATTACTTGAGTAAAGAGAAGGGGGTTCTGGACCTGGACAAGCTTAATAAGGGTTGAGATGGGGTGAGGTCTGGACACGCTGGATAAGGGTTGAGATGGGGTGAGGTCTGGACACGCTGGATAAGGGTTAAGATGGGGTGAGGTCTGGACACGCTGGATAAGGGTTGAGATGGGGTGAGGTCTGGACACGCTGGATAAGGGTTGAGATGGGGTCAATTCTGGACACGCTGGATAAGGGTTGAGATGGGGTGAGGTCTGGACACGCTGGATAAGGGTTGAGATGGGGTCAATTCTGGACACGCTGGATAAGGGTTGAGATGGGGTCAATTCTGGACACGCTGGATAAGGGTTGAGATGGGGTCAATTCTGGACACGCTGGATAAGGGTTGAGATGGGGTGAGGTCTGGACACGCTGGATAAGGGTTGAGATGGGGTCAATTCTGGACACGCTGGATAAGGGTTGAGATGGGGTGAGGTCTGGACATGCTGGATAAGGGTTGAGATGGGGTGAGGTCTGGACATGCTGGATAAGGGTTGAGATGGGGTCAATTCTGGACACGCTGGATAAGGGTTGAGATGGGGTCAATTCTGGACACGCTGGATAAGGGTTGAGATGGGGTGAGGTCTGGACACGCTGGATAAGGGTTGAGATGGGGTCAATTCTGGACACGCTGGATAAGGGTTGAGATGGGGTGAGGTCTGGACATGCTGGATAAGGGTTGAGATGGGGTGAGGTCTGGACATGCTGGATAAGGGTTGAGATGGGGTCAATTCTGGACACGCTGGATAAGGGTTGAGATGGGGTCAATTCTGGACACGCTGGATAAGGGTTGAGATGGGGTGAGGTCTGGACATGCTGGATAAGGGTTGAGATGGGGTGAGGTCTGGACATGCTGGATAAGGGTTGAGATGGGGTGAGGTCTGGACATGCTGGATAAGGGTTGAGATGGGGTGAGGTCTGGACATGCTGGATAAGGGCTGAGATGGGGTGAGGTCTGGACACGCTGGATAAGGGTTGAGATGGGGTGAGGTCTGGACACGCTGGATAAGGGTTAAGATGGGGTGAGGTCTGGACATGCTGGATAAGGGTTGAGATGGGGTCAGGTCTGGACACGCTGGATAAGGGTTGAGATGGGGTCAATTCTGGACACGCTGGATAAGGGTTGAGATGGGGTCAATTCTGGACACGCTGGATAAGGGTTGAGATGGGGTGAGGTCTGGACATGCTGGATAAGGGTTGTGATGGGGTGAGGTCTGGACACGCTGGATAAGGGTTGAGATGGGGTCAATTCTGGACACGCTGGATAAGGGTTGAGATGGGGTGAGGTCTGGACACGCTGGATAAGGGTTGAGATGGGGTCAATTCTGGACACGCTGGATAAGGGTTGAGATGGGGTCAATTCTGGACACGCTGGATAAGGGTTGAGATGGGGTCAATTCTGGACACGCTGGATAAGGGTTGAGATGGGGTGAGGTCTGGACACGCTGGATAAGGGTTGAGATGGAGTCGGGTCTGGACACGCTGGATAAGGGTTGAGATGGAGTCGGGTCTGGACACGCTGGATAAGGGTTGAGATGGAGTCGGGTCTGGACACGCTGGATAAGGGTTGAGATGGGGTGAGGTCTGGACACGCTGGATAAGGGTTGAGATGGGGTCAGGTCTGCAGAGTCAGTGGCTGGTGTAGAAGCTGTGCAATCATAAATCAGTGTCAGGAGACGATGAATAATGGAAAGGTTCGATTGTAGTGCACTGCCAACCGTTATATAGCGAGAGACATGGTGCTAGTGGCTGGACAGCTTCAATGTACCATTATATAGAGAGAGACATGGTGCTAGTGGCTGGACAGCTTCAATGTACCATTATATAGAGAGAGACATGGTGCTAGTGGCTGGACAGCTTCAATGTACCATTATATAGAGAGAGACATGGTGCTAGTGGCTGGACAGCTTCAATGTACCGTTATACAGAGAGAGACATGGTGCTAGTGGCTGGACAGCTTCAATGTACCATTATATAGAGAGAGACATGGTGCTAGTGGCTGGACAGCTTCAATGTACCATTATATAGAGAGAGACATGGTGCTAGTGGCTGGACAGCTTCAATGTACCATTATATAGAGAGAGACATGGTGCTAGTGGCTGGACAGCTTCAATGCACCATTATATAGAGAGAGACATGGTGCTAGTGGCTGGACAGCTTCAATGTACCATTATATAGAGAGAGACATGGTGCTAGTGGCTGGACAGCTTCAATGTACCATTATATAGAGAGAGACATGGTGCTAGTGGCTGGACAGCTTCAATGTACCATTATATAGAGAGAGACATGGTGCTAGTGACTGGACAGCTTCAATGCACCATTATATAGAGAGAGACATGGTGCAAGTGGCTGGACAGCTTCAATGTACCATTATATAGAGAGAGACATGGTGCTAGTGGCTGGACAGCTTCAATGTACCGTTATACAGAGAGAGACATGGTGCTAGTGGCTGGACAGCTTCAATGTACCGTTATACAGAGAGAGACATGGTGCTAGTGGCTGGACAGCTTCAATGTACCATTATATAGAGAGAGACATGGTGCTAGTGGCTGGACAGCTTCAATGTACCATTATATAGAGAGAGACATGGTGCTAGTGGCTGGACAGCTTCAATGTACCATTATATAGAGAGAGACATGGTGCTAGTGGCTGGACAGCTTCAATGTACCATTATATAGAGAGAGACATGGTGCTAGTGGCTGGACAGCTTCAATGTACCATTATATAGAGAGAGACATGGTGCTAGTGGCTGGACAGCTTCAATGTACCATTATATAGAGAGAGACATGGTGCTAGTGGCTGGACAGCTTCAATGTACCATTATACAGAGAGAGACATGGTGCTAGTGGCTGGACAGCTTCAATGTACCGTTATATAGAGAGAGACATGGTGCTAGTGGCTGGACAGCTTCAATGTACCATTATATAGAGATAGAGACATGGTGCTAGTGGCTGGACAGCTTCAATGTACCATTATATAGAGAGAGACATGGTGCTAGTGGCTGGACAGCTTCAATGTACCATTATATAGAGAGAGACATGGTGCTAGTGGCTGGACAGCTTCAATGTACCATTATACAGAGAGAGACATGGTGCTAGTGGCTGGACAGCTTCAATGTACCATTATATAGAGAGAGACATGGTGCTAGTGGCTGGACAGCTTCAATGTACCATTATATAGAGAGAGACATGGTGCTAGTGGCTGGACAGCTTCAATGTACCATTATATAGAGAGAGACATGGTGCTAGTGGCTGGACAGCTTCAATGTACCATTATATAGAGAGAGACATGGTGCTAGTGACTGGACAGCTTCAATGTACCATTATATAGAGATAGAGACATGGTGCTAGTGGCTGGACAGCTTCAATGTACCATTATATAGAGAGAGACATGGTGCTAGTGGCTGGACAGCTTCAATGTACCATTATATAGAGAGAGACATGGTGCTAGTGGCTGGACAGCTTCAATGTACCATTATACAGAGAGAGACATGGTGCTAGTGGCTGGACAGCTTCAATGTACCATTATATAGAGAGAGACATGGTGCTAGTGGCTGGACAGCTTCAATGTACCGTTATACAGAGAGAGACATGGTGCTAGTGGCTGGACAGCTTCAATGTACCATTATATAGCGAGAGACATGGTGCTAGTGGCTGGACAGCTTCAATGTACCGTTATACAGAGAGAGACATGGTGCTAGTGGCTGGACAGCTTCAATGTACCATTATATAGAGAGAGACATGGTGCTAGTGGCTGGACAGCTTCAATGTACCATTATATAGAGAGAGACATGGTGCTAGTGGCTGGACAGCTTCAATGTACCATTATACAGAGAGAGACATGGTGCTAGTGGCTGGACAGCTTCAATGTACCGTTATACAGAGAGAGACATGGTGCTAGTGGCTGGACAGCTTCAATGTACCGTTATACAGAGAGAGACATGGTGCTAGTGGCTGGACAGCTTCAATGTACCATTATATAGAGAGAGACATGGTGCTAGTGGCTGGACAGCTTCAATGTACCGTTATACAGAGAGAGACATGGTGCTAGTGGCTGGACAGCTTCAATGTACCGTTATATAGAGAGAGACATGGTGCTAGTGACTGGACAGCTTCAATGTACCATTATATAGAGAGAGACATGGTGCTAGTGGCTGGACAGCTTCAATGTACCATTATATAGAGAGAGACATGGTGCTAGTGGCTGGACAGCTTCAATGTACCATTATATAGAGAGAGACATGGTGCTAGTGACTGGACAGCTTCAATGTACCATTATATAGAGAGAGACATGGTGCTAGTGGCTGGACAGCTTCAATGTACCATTATACAGAGAGAGACATGGTGCTAGTGACTGGACAGCTTCAATGTACCGTTATATAGAGAGAGACATGGTGCTAGTGGCTGGACAGCTTCAGTGTACCATTATATAGAGAGAGACATGGTGCTAGTGGCTGAGGGAGGATCAGTTGAGGGAGGATCAGTGGAGGGAGGATCAGTGGTGGGAGGATCAGTGGAGGGAGGATCAGTGGAGGGAGGATCAGTGGAGGGAGGATCAGTGGAGGGAGGATCAGTGGAGGGAGGATCAGTGGAGGGAGGATCAGTGGTGGGAGGATCAGTGGAGGGAGGATCAGTGGAGGGAGGATCAGTGGAGGGAGGATCAGTGGTGGGAGGATCAGTGGAGGGAGGATCAGTGGAGGGAGGATCAGTGGAGGGAGGATCAGTGGTGGGAGGATCAGTGGTGGGAGGATCAGTGACTGTGGTGGGAATATCAGTGGAGGGAGGATCAGTGGAGGGAGGATCAGTGGAGGGAGGATCAGTGGAGGGAGGATCAGTGACGGGAGGATCAGTGGAGGGAGGATCAGTGGAGGGAGGATCAGTTTATTTGATTTGTAATTAGAAAGACCCTTTTAATGAGACTGTTTTTTGATCAATTTATTAGCCACATTCAGACAATTGTATCAAATTACAGAGCTTGCACATAAAATAAGTTGGTCCGTGATATCCTGAACTTGACTGTAGTACAAGTAGAAGGAGCAAGGCAGGCAAGGTTGACGTATCGTCAGACTTAGACAAGGCCTCCGGATACAAATCTAGGCCTGAACAGGTGAGGGAGGGTTTAGTGACGGTCAGCGGGGAATTGTAGGGATAAATAGACAGTTGAACCTGGCCCCTCAGTTAATTGCTGCTCCATGATTAGTGATGCAGCAGGTCCATAGATAATGCACCAGCCGGGGATTAAGCATGGAAACAGGCGAACTATGACGCAGAAACCTGCCAGGGGTGTCCCTCAGATACAGGCCAACTGTGACGCAGAAACCTGCCAGGGGTGTCCCTCAGATACAGGCGAACTATGACGCAGAAACCTGCCAGGGGTGTCCCTCAAATACAGGCGAACTATGACGCAGAAACCTGCCAGGGGTGTCCCTCAGATACAGGCGAACTATGACGCAGAAACCTGCCAGGGGTGTCCCTCAAATACAGGCGAACTGTGACGCAGAAACCTGCCAGGGGTGTCCCTCAGATACAGGCGAACTATGACGCAGAAACCTGCCAGGGGTGTCCCTCAGATACAGGCGAACTATGACACAGAAACCTGCCAGGGGTGTCCCTCAAATACAGGCGAACTGTGACGCAGAAACCTGCCAGGGGTGTCCCTCAGATACAGGCGAACTGTGACGCAGAAACCTGCCAGGGGTGTCCCTCAAATACAAGCGAACTGTGACACAGAAACCTGCCAGGGGTGTCCCTCAAATACAGGCGAACTATGAAGCAGAAACCTGCCAGGGGTGTCCCTCAAATACAGGCAAACTATGATGCAGAGACCTTCCAGGGGTGTCCCTCAAATACAAGCGAACTATGACACAGAAACCTGCCAGGGGTGTCCCTCAGATACAGGACTGAGGCGAACTATGATGCAGAAACCTGCCAGGGGTGTCCCTCAGATACAGGCCAACTGTGACGCAGAAACCTGCCAGGGGTGTCCCTCAGATACAGGCGAACTGTGATGCAGAAACCTGCCAGGGGTGTCCCTCAGATACAGGCGAGCTGTGATGCAGAAACCTGTCAGGGGTGTCCCTCAGATACAGGCGAGCTGTGACGCAGAAACCTGCCAGAGGTCATGCTCTCCACTGGTCACTAGAAGGTACCCAACAGTAATGAATGATACACAAAGCCTACCACAGTCAACAATAGCAGGTGTTATGAAGTGAGTGGTGCTACAGCCAGAACCTCAGTGGTCGTAAATAAGTTGAAGAATCGACAAGAAAGGCCCCTACTAATAATATATTACCAGTTTCAACCTTGACTGAGATCAAATGTGTACGCTCTTTTTATACTGAGCCATCTCGGTCTTTCAAAAATACTCATTGATGAAAGATCAGCGGTGCGTTGTATGGCACTGCATGTACTAATCTTGGCACTTTCCATGCAGTAAATGTCATTAGTTTGTGTGCACCTTGCAATCTAATGTTGGCACCAAATTTGGGAAAAAAAGTTAAAGAAAAAAATGTAACCAGCTTCATCATCAAATATTTACAAAACCAATAAATGTTAGAATACCTGTATAATTTATATATTATAATTTTAATTATGTTTGTAATATTTTATGATTTTGATACTTTACATAAAAAGTTTAGTGTATGCTGACCTCCATAACAAGACTTCAGTCCCTGCCTCCAAAGGTATAAAGATGCACACAGGATAGGTTGCAAGTCATCAGTATTCATGAAAATCTGGCTGTCCATTGATTGGTGAAAGAATATAAATAGATTTGTTTCGTACCGTCAGTGACACTGATTGGTCAGTTTATGTGTCAGACACCTGATTACAGTTTATAACCTGATGTTGGTCAATTCAGATTTGGTGATATTTTTGTGAGCAAGGCAAGTAATTATAAGAATTCCAAATCAAGAAAAGTATCAAATTTTATATGATTGCATGGCCATCCCTGGTGAAATAATCCAGCAGTACCAGGCAGCTGATATGATTGTATTGCATGGCCACCCCTGGTGCAGTAATACAGCAGTACAAGGCAGCTGATATGATTGTATTGCATGGCCACCCCTGGTGCAGTAATACAGCAGTACAAGGCAGCTGATATGATTGTATTGGATGGCCACCCCTGGTGCAGTAATCCAGCAGTACAAGGCAGCTGATATGATTGTATTGGATGGCCACCCCTGGTGCAGTAATCCAGCAGTACAAGGCAGCTGATATGATTGTATTGGATGGCCACCCCTGGTGCAGTAATCCAGCAGTACCAGGCAGCTGATATGATTGTATTGCATGGCCACCCCTGGTGCAGTAATCCAGCAGTATAGGCAGCTGATATGATTGTATTGCATGGCCACCCCTGGTGCAGTAATACAGCAGTACAAGGCAGCTGATATGATTGTATTGCATGGCCACCCCTGGTGCAGTAATACAGCAGTACAAGGCAGCTTCTTCCCAAGCAGGAAATCATAGACTGGCTGAGAGGCAAAGCAAAATGTCAACTGTCTCCACAAGAACCTCCGCCAACATTTTATAAGCCAATGTATATCTAGTTTTGTCTTGTTATCAGCACGTTTCTATAAAGATATACCTGTAGACATGGAGAGAGTCTATATTAAGAGAGTAATGATATATTAATGGCACTAAATGCCAATAAAAGGTGATAATAATTATATTGCTTGTGTCCTTTTTTATTTATTGTGCATCTAAATTATAAGAATTAATAAAAAGAACTATCATCTATTGTACTCCCTTTTTTAAAGGGAAACTTTTACACTGTTTAATTGGATATTCTGAACAAAGATTCTCATTTACCTGATCCAGTATTTGAGATATACCAGGGCTTACCGTTATAAAAAACTCTATTTTTAAGTTCTGCAGATTTTTTGTTAATAATGTCAATATCATATTTAGTTTCCATCAGCTGTTTTTTTCTGCGCAGTTGTTTGAGGTCTTCTATTATATGAGGCACATACACCAGAGGTCTGTCATTATCCTGGTCACACACCAGAGGTCTGCCATTATCCTGGTCACACACACCAGAGGTCTGTCATTATCCTGGTCACACACACCAGAGGTCTGCCATTATCCTGGTCACACACACCAGAGGTCTGCCATTATCCTGGTCACATACACCAGAGGTCTGCCATTATCCTGGTCATACACCAGAGGTCTGTCATTATCCTGGTCACACACACCAGAGGTCTGCCATTATCCTGGTCACACACACCAGAGGTCTGCCATTATCCTGGTCACACACACCAGAGGTCTGCCATTATCCTGGTCACACACACCAGAGGTCTGCCATTATCCTGGTCATACACCAGAGGTCTGCCATTATCCTGGTCATACACCAGAGGTCTGTCATTATCCTGGTCATACACATCCTGGTCATACACACCAGAGGTCATACACATCAGAGGTCATACTCACCAGAGGTCATATACACCAGAGGTCTGCCATTATCCTGGTCATACACACCAGAGGTCATACACATCAGAGGTCATACACATCAGAGGTCATACACACCAGAGGTCATACACACCAGAGGTCATACACACCAGAGGTCATACACACCAGAGGTCATACACACCAGGGCTGTATTGTATCAACAGGTTCAAAATTATGAACCCAATATTTTGGGTTCTAAATCGGTGTTAAACACCAAATTTGAACCAAAAGTATTGTATGAACAAGTTCAACACCAATATTGGGTTCAAACACCAATTTCGGGTTCACGTTTTTGAGCCCATTATGCAACACCAATATTTAAGGGTCAAAATCGGTGTTCAACACCAATAATGGGTTCAAACCAGGGTTTTTGCTCAGATTTTAAGTGTGTGCTTATATTTCAAGAGTCAAATCATGCCCAAATCTGTTTTTCAGGAACAAGTGCAATCAAAAATATTTTACTTACATCAAAAGTTTGTGCTAAGATCGCAAGCAAGGTCCATATCTTGTTTGGATGCAATTTTTTTCTTGCTTAAATTTTGCATTGAACATTTTATAACAACAGCTGCAAAAATGCTTTATTGCCTGTGAAATGTATCACAATGCGAAAATATGTGACGTCACATGAGTGCCAAGAACACTGATAAAAGGTTACAAAGTGCTCCTTGTGGCCTCATGACGTTACAAAATAAATCCCGTCAGAGCCCCACTGCAATGAGTTCAAAAGGGTCAAATATCGGAGTAATGTAAACAAACTTGTAATTCAGTGATTGGAGGCAAAAATGAAAACATAACTTCCCAAATATTGTACATCTTCTGAAAAAGTTACATTGGAATTTAAAATTGAATGTTAAATGATGTAAAAATTGTATAAATCAACAACATAAAACAGAAGTGCAGGAGACTTTCGGTTCAAAACGAACCTGATTTTGGGTTCAAATGAACCAGAACCTGAAATCGGGTTCATGGACCAGGAACTGCTTGATACAATACTTTTGGCTCAAAGATATTTTGAACCAATTATTTGGTTCATTTGAACCCGATTTTGAACCCAATATTGGTGCAATTGTGAACCTGTTGATACAATACAGCCCAGAGGTCTGTCATTATCCTGGTCATGCACTAGAGGTTAGAGTAGTCATACACTAGATGTCTGTCTTTATGCGAGGTATTCATTCTATTAACCAATTTTTACATGTCTATTTCAGTATTATCTTCCCTCAGTGCCTTAACATCCTTCTCTGGTGAGTATCATTTTATTTGCTTTATTTTTTTCCTTTTAAGATATTTGTGATTATTAGATTTATGATGTTGATGTCAGTTTCTGCATATTTTTATCTGTTTGAACCCCAGAACCCAAATCATAGATCATAATTAAGCTTGTGAATTTCATTTTCAAATGCATGTTCATGTATAATCAATTTTGCCTATCATGTGAAGTTCTTTTAAAAAAGCAGAGAATGTTTATGGAGATTTTTATTGTCTTCATTTTAGAAAGATAATTATTCTTAACATATAAAAAAGAAAAGCAAATAGAGACAGGTTAGAGTTGCAGATATACAGTAATGGATTGAATGAACTATGTCAACACTTTGTGATGAATCAACCAAAGTCATCTATACAGTTAAGACAATAAAGCTCTGGAGGAGGCTGGGAAAGTCGTGTGCATGCGAGTCCCTGCACTGGGCCGGGCTTGCCAGTCTGTGCTCTGGAGGAGGCTGGGAAAGTCATGTGCATGCGAGTCCCTGCTTTGGGCCGGGCTTGCCAGTCTGTGCTCTGGAGGAGGCTGGGAAAGTCATGTGCATGCGAATCCTGCTCTGGGCCGGGCTTGCCAGTCTGCTCTGGAGGAGGCTGGGGAAGTCGTGTGCATGCGAGTCCCTGCTCTGGGCCGGGCTTGCCAGTCTGTGCTCTGGAGGAGGCTGGGAAAGTCATGTGCATGCGAGTCCCTGCTCTAGGCCGGGCTTGCGTGAGCAGTGCATTGTGTGTTCTACATACTGCTTGGAAGTTCTTGTTTTCTATGTAAAACAGTGTTGATACAGACTGAAATTATATGACAAATAAAAGTGACATGTGAGGTAAATGTGAAATAAAGGTAAAATTGAAATAAAGGGAAATGTGAAATGACTGACATGGAGATATATTTTTACCTCCTTGGACTTGAGTCTGGAAGATGGGATACAGTTTTCATCTTGTCTGTCTGGCCTTCCATCAGTGTTTATGAAGTGACCTGGGTATTCTTGTAGACCCACATATATAAGACCAAGCAAAGCTTGTCAATGCATAACAAACAAGAGCATTGACTCTAAGTCTAAGAAAACAAACATTTCAACACTTTCTTATAATATCTGATTCTACCACATTCAATGGTGGAGAACTAAAAGTCAATGCTCTTGTTCATATATGTTCCTCTAGGGATAGGGTGCTCAATTTTATACCTCAGTGATGCGCGTATCGACGAGATTTCCAATGAATACGAGCATGCCGAGTATTCGTAGCGTATTCATTAGGTGCAAACTATTTTCCATCGGCCATCTTTAGACTGGTCCCCCACCGAGTGTCAAGAACATAATGTATACACAGAGGGCGGCAACCAGTCTATGGCTGTACGCACTATTTTCGGGTCACGTGACGGGGTCAAATGAGGTGCGCTTTGTTTACAAAACGTTTTTAATGATAAATATCTTGTTTCATGTATCATTTAAAAAAAATACAGTAGTTGTCTGAGGTATAAAAACATGCCTCGTCGGGTCAGCTGTGTGAGCGCATTCAGTTCGTTGGTGATGGCGGGAGGAAACCCTTCGCCTTCAGCTCAGGCTATCTTTCCGCCATCACCAACTCACTGAATACGCTCACCCAGCTTCCCCGACTCGGTATGTTTTGTTATAAGATACATAGGGATAGGGTGCCCAATTAGATACATAGGGATAGGGTACCTGAGTAGATACTAAGGGATAGGGTATCTGAATAGATAATAAGGGATAGGGTACCTGAATAGATACTAAGGGATAGGGTACCTGAATAGATACTAAGGGATAGGGTACCTGAATAGATACTAAGAGATAGGGTGCCCAATTAGATACCAGGGATAGGGTACCTGAATAGATACTAAGAGATAGGGTACCTGAATAGATACTAAGGGATAGGATAAAAAAAAAAGTGAAGCTGACATTTATATACCGCTGATACCAGACAATGTCTGCTCATAGCGGTTGATAGTAACTGGCCAGGATTCGAACCTAGAACCCCTTGATCTCAAGGCGAATACTCTACCAATTGAGCTATTTCGGCCAGACTAAATATGAGCATGCCTAGGTACCTGAATAGATACTAAGGGATAGGGTACCTGAATAGATACTAAGGGATAGGGTACCTGAATAGATACTAAGAGATAGGGTGCCCAATTAGATACCAGGGATAAGGTGGCTAACTAGAAATTAAAAATCTGCTTCTCTGCTTAACTCAGTTAAAAGTATGAACCAGAATCCCACAGAGAGTCCGATGGACTAAACTGCTTACTTATGAAGAAAGTTTAATCAGGAAAACTTGACTGGGTGATTATTTGTGCATGAAAATGTTAATATTATATTTGGTATAAAATATAACCAAATAAAAAGATATATTTGAGTATTGCTTGACACTAATTGGTCGTAACACTGCCACGGGTGGTCTGATATATATTCGTATTCAAGTACAAACCTTTCATAATGTCCTTCATTATATATCATGCAACAATAGCTTCATGGTCATAATCACAGTTTTGTAATGATGGAAATTGGAATAATGTGTCTCCAGGTAGCTTTTCTGCTGGCAGTAGCCATGGTAACTAGTTATATAATGGATGTGAAACAATTACCAGAAAAGTGTGTCAAAAGGTTGAGAAGGGTCTGGGGAAAGATTGACAGTGCATCAATATATCTTGCACTCGAGTAATTTATTATTTATCATTATGGATTAAAGATACAATCACTACCATGCTGGCATTCTGTTGATAACATGCGATTCATCGAATTCCTCCTGATTTTAATGAATATTTGATAACAATAAAGAGTGGCCAACTCTTCGAGAGAGAAAAAGGTTAATTTCCCGTCAATACTGTCATATGCTCTCAGGAGCAGATGATTGGAAACATATTGTTGGATATCAGTTTTTACCCCTCCGCCAATTCAAGGGTGGTCTGTCCATCTGTTCATCCTACAGTGTTACCCTCTATCTCGTGAGGTATTGAGACAGCACTATTCTCCAGGTATCTTCTCTCTCATGTATCTAGTCTGCGTCAGTCATTTTGAATCTCAAAGCAGAGTAGGAGATTAGAAAATTAAGAAAAATAATGTTTTGTAAAAGTAAAAATCAAAATTGTTTGTTATGCATATAACATGTAAGATAACACGTTGGCATTATGCTCTGTATAATACAACCATGTCTCCAGTAAAATCTGCGACAGAACTACAAGATATTTGATCAGCAAACCAATACACAGCACAATTATTGGTCAGGATTAAATATCAGATGCGAGTAGAGTTGTGTGTATTATGTTGGAATATGAGGCAGTAGCAAGTCATCTGGATTACGCTATCAAGTGCAGATACAATCCTCCCTTTGTGCTCCAAATTATACTCAGTATAGGTGCATATATCTCAAGTATTTAAGCACTCAACATTATATGTTACCTGTCATAAAGATGGTTCAATATTCACAAATTAGGCATCGATCAGCCATTTTGATATTTATGTAATTATTTTGATTATATATGTTTTAACTATTCCAGTGGAATTGATTTCATCATCATATATAAACAGCAAAAGGAATGAATGGCTTTTATAAGTTATTCCTCGTTAGAAATGATTTTGATATTTTTTTCAAAATGACAATAGAAAGTAGTGGATACAGAAGTGAAATTGGGCAGAGTGTGTTTGATAATGGAGTACGGGAGACGGTGAATGTTTTAACCCTGCTGTGAATGATGGTGCTTGATTGGTAATAGGCCAGTGGTTATCACAGGGTAGCGGCAAGTAGAGCCGAGCTGGTAATTGCCAAGCCTAACTCAGCCCATCTCACCCATCTGTGCATTGTTGAATGAGATCAGTGCTAGATGGTGTGTGAATGCCATGTGGGACAGCTCCGATTATTAAATAACCCCCCTGCCGAGTGAGATGGGGAGGCGGGTCAAGGCACTGCACTGACCACCCCCCTGCCGAGTGAGATGGGGAGGCGGGTTAAGGCACTGCACTGACCACCCCCCTGCCAAGTGAGATGGGGAGGCGGGTCAAGGTACTGACCACCCCCTGCCGAGTGAGATGGGGAGGCGGGTCAAGGTACTGACCACCCCCTGCCGAGTGAGATGGGGAGGCGGGTTAAGGCACTGCACTGACCACCCCCCTGCCAAGTGAGATCGGGAGGTGGGTTAAGGCACTGACCACCCCCTGCCGAGTGAGATGGGGAGGTGCATGGCAACAGGCTCATGACAAAAGGTACATTGCAACAGGTTTGTGATATTAGGTTCTTGACAACAGATGCACAAAACTAAACGCAGATATCAACACGAAAAGATACGTTACAGTACAAATATCCTCAAGTTAACATGTAGAGTATTTGTCAGAGTTAAGAGTTGTCCGAGAATGAGGACATTGAAGATGGTCATTTTGGTCATGAAATTGCAAATCATTTTCTTATAGCTATTACAGTTTTATGTGTGTCTGAATATTAAGAATATCATAAAGAATATACACAATATTAGAAACTCATTAGAAGCAAATACTTTGACCTTGACCACCCAGTCCACCGAGGCTGTGACTGCCATCTAGTGACTGTGTGTGGCATAATCTGAGAGAGACATTGATTCACCAAACTCACTAAACAAAACTTTTATTACGAGTAATCTTGGTTTAAGATGTCTGTGCTTATTATTTACTCACTGAAATATGAGGTTTAGTTTTAATGGCGACCATTAGATTTGGATTGATTTGATGGGAAGTGTTCCGCCTAGGATGATGACGGTCACTGAGGATGGCGGCCATCTTGGTCAGGCGTCTCTATTAAGGCAAAACGATACTTCTTAAGAGCCCTTTTGAACTGCTACTTCCTGTCCATCTAGTCAAAAACAGTTTATTAACCAAGTTGAGCACTGGTTTGGTGATATTGGTTTGGTGATAATGGTTTGGTGATATTTGTATGGTGATATTTGTTTGGTGATATTTGTTTGGTGATAATGGTTTGGTGATAATGGTTTGGTGATATTTGTTTGGTGATATTTGTTTGGTGATATTTGTTTGGTGATATTTGTTTGGTGATATTTGTTTGGTGATAATGGTTTGGTGATAATGGTTTGGTGATATTTGTATGGTGATATTTGTTTGGTGATATTTGTTTGGTGATATTTGTTTGGTGATATTTGTTTGGTGATATTTGTATGGTGATATTTGTATGGTGATATTTGTTTGGTGATATTTGTTTGGTGATATTTGTTTGGTGATATTTGTATGGTGATATTTGTATGGTGATATTTGTATGGTGATATTTGTTTGGTGATATTTGTTTTGGGATATTTGTTTGGTGGTGGTGACTGCCCTACAGTTGGTATAGTACTGACCACACCTAATTTTTAATAATCAAATATAACCTCACAAGGTCACGTGCCTTTTGCTATATAACAGCCAGTCACTGCTATGTTGCATAAACGCAACCCATTGACCTACATTTGAATCATCAGTGCTAAAAATAGCATCTAGCTAAGGAATAAGCCATAAATACAGAATGTGAGCTGCCGGTGGTTATATAAGGTGGCATATGGAGGCATTATAAACATGTAATTAGATGAGTGAATAAGCAAACTTGTTCTGCAGCTGAATGGTAATTGTCCTTATTAAAGCAGGTTTCCGTAGAAGGGGATCCACAGCTTGTAGCAGCTTGTTCAGACTTGATTTGCTGATAAATATAAAAAATGACCATCCGAATTGCTCAATTCTGGAATGACATAAATGTACAGGGAAGAGAATTAAATTAATTTTAATGATGCCATTCGTGTATTTGATACATATATTAGCTCCAGTTTGGGCCGTGAAAAGTAGGAAGTTCCTATTTTGGTGTCAGGTTGCGAGACAATGGCTGGTATGACGTACCTCTGGATAAAAATACCACCTGCAGATGGCACCTTTTTGTAATCCATTTATTATCTAATCCACTAAGCATTCACAAATATACACTTATATAGGCAGTCACAGATATACACCCGTCTAACAAGTCACAAATATAGCAAGTCACAGATATCCACCCATCTAACAAGTCACAAATATAGCAAGTCACAGATATCCACCCATCTAACAAGTCACAAATATAGCAAGACACAAATATTCACCCATCCAACAAGTCACAGATATTCACCCATCTAACAAGTCACAAATATACACCCATCAGACAAGTCACAAATATACACCCATCTAACAAGTCACAGATATACACCTATCTAACAAGTCACAAATATACACCCATCTAACAAGTCACAAATATACACCCATCTAACAAGTCACAGATATACACCCATCTAACAAGTCACAGATATACACCCATCTAACAAGTCACAAATATTCACCCATCTAACAAGTCACAGATATACACCCATCTAACAAGTCACATATATTCATCCATCTAACAAGTCACAGATATTCACCCATCACACAAGTCACAGATATACACCTATCTAACAAGTCACAAATATACACCCATCTAACAATGGGCCTGAGTTCTGTTTTTTTCTCAAGTTTATTCCCTAGGGTTTAGTTTGTTGCCAAGGGTTAAGTCTGTTGCCAAGGGTTAAGTCTGTGCCCATGTCCAGGAATAGATGGTTTTATTATGTTCTACTTGATAATTGTTCACACAATCAGGATGAATCCAAGGACCAAAAATATAAAAATATAAATATAAAATAAATATAAATATAAAATATAAACTCCAGTTCAAGAAACAAATATACACCCATCTAACAAGTCACAGATATACACCCATCTAACAAGTCACAAATATTCACCCATCTAACAAGTCACAGATATACACCCATCTAACAAGTCACAGATATTCATCCATCTAACAAGTCACAGATATTCACCCATCACACAAGTCACAGATATACACCTATCTAACAAGTCACAGATATACACCCATCTAACAAGTCACAGATATACACCCATCACACAAGTCACAGATATACACCAATCTAACAAGTCACAGATATACACCCATCTAATAAGTCACAGATATACACCCATCTAACAAGTCACAGATATACACCCATCTAATAAGTCACAGATATACACCCATCTAACAAGTCACAGATAAATAGCCATCTAACAAGTCACAGATATACACCCATCTAACAAGTCACAGATATACACCCATCTAACAAGTCACAGATATACACCCATCTAACAAGTCACAGATATACACCCATCTAACAAGTCACAGATATACACCCATCTAATAAGTCACAGATATACACCCATCTAACAAGTCACAGATATACACCCATCTAACAAGTCACAGATATTCACCCATCTAACAAGTCACAGATATTCACCCATCTAACAAGTCACAGATATTCACCCATCTAACAAGTCACAGATATACACCCATTTAACAAGTCACAGATATTCACCCATCTAACAAGTCACAGATATTCATCCATCTAACAAGTCACAGATATTCACCCATCTAACAAGTCACAGATATACACCCATCTAACAAGTCACAGATATTCACCCATCTAACAAGTCACAGATATTCACCCATCTAACAAGTCACAGATATTCATCCATCTAACAAGTCACAGATATTCACCCATCTAACAAGTCACAGATATTCATCCATCTAACAAGTCACAGATATTCACCCATCTAACAAGTCACAGATATTCACCCATCTAACAAGTCACAGATATTCATCCATCTAACAAGTCACAGATATACACCCATCTTACAAGTCACAGATATACACCCATCTAACAAGTCACAGATATTCACCCATCTAACAAGTCACAGATATTCACCCATCTAACAAGTCACAGATATTCATCCATCTAACAAGTCACAGATATTCACCCATCACACAAGTCACAGATATACACCTATCTAACAAGTCACAAATATACACCCATCTAACAATGGGCCTGAGTTCTGTTTTTTTCTCAAGTTTATTCCCTAGGGTTAAGTCTGTTGCCAAGGGTTAAGTCTGTTGCCAAGGGTTAAGTCTGTGCCCATGTCCAGGAATAGATGGTTTTATTATGTTCTACTTGATAATTGTTCACACAATCAGGATGAATCCAAGGACCAAAAATATAAAAATATAAATATAAAATAAATATAAATATAAAATATAAACTCCAGTTCAAGAAACAAATATATCTTATAACATGCACAATTAAAATATTAAAAAGATGAAAGAAATTCAGCACTGGTGTTGACAATAATGAGCAGCGATACTTTTACAAAGGGAAGGAAGGAGAAATGGGATACCGGCACTGAGCGCAGGGATGATCTACCTGCGTACGTTCAGGCCCATAGCCAGGGGGGATAGCCGACATTGAGCGCAGGGATGATCTACCTGCATATGTTCAGGTCCATAGCCAGGGGGGGATAGCCGACATTGAGCGAAGGGATGATCTACCTGCATAGGTTCAGGCCCATAGCCAATGGGGGATGGCCGGCACTGAGAGCAGGGATGATCTACCTGCGTACCTTCAGGCCCATAGCCAAGGGGGGGGGGGTGGCCGGCACTGAGAGCAGGGAAGATCTACCTGCATATGTTCAGGCCCATAGCCAAGGGGGGGTGGCCGGCACTGAGCGCAGAGATGATCTACCTGCATATGTTCAGGTCCATAGCCAGGGGGGATAGCCGACATTGAGCGCAGGGATGATCTACCTGCATACGTTCAGGCCCATAGCCAATGGGGGTGGCCGGCACTGAGAGCAGGGATGATCTACCTGCATATGTTCAGGCCCATAGCCAAGGGGGGGTGGCCGGCACTGAGAGCAGGGATGATCTACCTGCATATGTTCAGGCCCATAGCCAAGCCACATCCAGGCCTATACACAGGAGGGTGTGGCAAGGAATATCTCCATCCACACAAATGTTGGAATATAGAAAAATATTCTGTAAACAGTAATATCAGGGAAATGTGAGGGTTTATTCTTTGATCTTTTGCAGGCAATATGTGAGAAGATAGAACAGTTGTGAAATCCCATCTTTAGTACTCATGGCAGGTGCAATACAAGGATCACAACAGTCTTGTTATTGTGGATGTCTTTACTCTATAAAGCTGGTGATCAACCTACTGACCTACTTATTAATCATGATTGCTCAAATAACCTCTAAGCAAGTGCCTGACATGCTTAGATGCTGCTGGCTGTTTGAATTCTCTTTGTCCCCCTGTCCGGTTAGTGACTGTGGGCCTGTCTACCTAACCTAGACCCTGTATCACCCCCCATCCCAGAAGTGACTGTGGGCCTGTCTACCTAACCTAAACCCAATAGTACCCCCATCCTAGAAGTGACTGTGGGCCTGTCTACCTGACCTAAACCCTGTATCACCCCCCCCCCCCCAATACCAGAAGTGACTGTGGGCCTGTCTACCTAACCTAGACCCTGTTTCACCCCTGAATCCCAGAAGTGACTGTGGGCCTGTTTACCTGTCTCTGTAGTATCCCCCCATCCTGGTAGAGACTGTGCCCCCCCATCCCAGTAGAGGTTATGGGCCTGTTTACCTGTCTCTGTAGTATCCCCCCATCCTGGTAGAGACTGTGCCCCCCCATCCCAGTAGAGGTTATGGGCCTGTTTACCTGTCTCTGTAGTATCCCCCCATCCTGGTAGAGACTGTGCCCCCCCATCCCAGTAGTGGTTATGGGCCTGTCTTCCTGGCCTGGACAATTATATTGAGAAACATGGCGGATGATATCATTCGACAGATTTAGATATCGCTAGACACGAACTGTATAAAGCTACAAAACAATATCTTCACAAAGTTTGGATCATGAAAAATTTCCAGGAAATGAGACATTTGTGTTGCGGAAATATGTACCAGTAGTTGCAGTGGATTTGTTAGGTTGTGATTGGCTTTCAACGTCATGCCCTTCAAATAAGTGTTGTTGCCAACATTTTGCAAAGTGGGATTATTGAAAACAATAGTCTTATGTCAACTTTAAGATATTCAATTATCTTATAATGAAAAATCTTACAAAAAAGGAATCTTTGCACACTATTTTACAATTACAGGCATATATAACCAATATCAGATCTGGAGGAGAACGGTACTTTTACGAAACTTGAATGTGAAAACCGCAGCAAAGAATTCCCAAGTTAAACCTTCAAAAATGCTAAGCACAAGGACAGAATCAAAGAGTAAATTATAGAGTAAGCTTGCTTGTTTGGGGTTTTACATCACTTTCAACATTATTTTAGTCATTTTGTGATGAGATTTACTTGTAGCAGATATAGTGCTGCCTCACTGAATTGTCATGTCGCAGTTCCTTGACATGACAATTGTGCATTTACAATTTCAAGAACATCATTAAAAAAATTCAATTCAATCTCCAATCAATGTCCATAAATTGATTTTCGCATAAGATAAAGTGATTGAACTGCCAAATATTGTTCTGGTTATTAAATAGTATTTATTTCCATGCACATAAAGAAGGGACTGTCCTGCACAAAACTTGCCCCCTTGCCCCATTGCCTCCTTGCCTCCTTGCCTCCTTGCCCCCATGCCCCCTTGCCCCCTTGCCTCCTTGCCCCCTTGCCTCCTTGCCCCTTGCCCCCATGCCTCCTTGCTTCCTTGCCCCCTTGCCTCCTTGCCCCTTTGCCCCCTTGCCTCCTTGCCCCCTTGCCCCCTTGCCTCCTTGCCCCCTTGCCCCCTTGCCTCCTTGCCTCCTTGCCTCCTTGCCCCCTTGTCCCCTTGCCCCCTTGCCTCCTTGTCCCCTTGCCTATTGCCCCCTTGCCCCCTGCCCCCTTGCCCCCTTGCCCCCTTGCCCCCTTGCCCCCTTGCCTCCTTGCCCCCTTGCCCCCTTGCCCACTTGCCTCCTTGCCCCCTTGCCTCCTTGCCTCCTTGCCCCCTTGCCTCCTTGCCTCCTTGCCCCCTTACCCCCTTGCCCCCTTGCCTCCTTGCCTCCTTGCCCCCTTGCCTCCTTGTCCCCTTGCCTCCTTGCCCCCTTGCCTCCTTACCCCCTTGACCCCTTGACCCCTTGACCCCTTGACCCCTTGCCTCCTTGCCTCCTGAAAGTTAATATTTAGAGATTTAATAATTAGAATATATATTGGAAATGAATTATCAGGTGGAATATTAAGAAGTAATGAGCTGTGGACACAATATACCAGGAAATACTGAGTATCCCATAATCTCCACATAGTCTCCACAAAATCTCCACATAATCTCCACATAATCTCCACATAATCTCCACATAATGATTGAAAATAGGAAAATGACTCTTGGTGATTGTCCTCATTAAGAAGATGAGATAATGTGACAGGGTGGTGAGACATGTAACTGTCTACCTGCATCACTACCAGGGCAAGGTGTGCATGCCATCTCAGCACTTTGCTCATTTCTGTCCACACTCTATTGTATCTTTCCATGACTCTTTAAATTCAGCATATCGCCAATTATTTGCTTGTTTTTCCAAAATTATGAAGAAATTGTTCCATTTACTTGTAATGGTTATAAAGTGTATTTGAGTCCATATTAAAGTTAAAGTGCTTTTCCAACTTCAGGTCAAAAAGAAATTAAGCATAGAAGCTATATGTGACTGGCCTTGCAGATAGTTATATGTCAGAAATAGGATAAGCGGAGTGATAGGAGACCCGAGGAGGACTTTAAACATTGCACTGGTACTTCCTCGTTAATGCGGAAAAAAGCCTGATCAGGTAGTAGACGTAGGTGGTGCACTGGAGAAGTGCATAGAATCACCATCTCGCCGGTGCACAAAAGCCAGCCAGCTCTCCCAGGTAGGAGATTAGTTTGGCTGTTGTACACTCGTGAGATATTGGCTTCTGGGCGCTTGTCTTTGCGCAACGGTCGACGTAAAGTCATCTGCCAAATGTCAACGAGGACGTCATCAAACCGAGTGAGTCGTCACTACGGCCACTTGCCTACCTGCCCATATTCTGCGAAAATCAAAGGCTATATCCGTGGTAACACTAGCTGGTTTGGGTGTGTCTCCTCTGGGGACGTGTCGCCATAGTAACGTAGCTTCAGAAATGACCAAAACAATTGGCTTGATAAAAGAAATGCAGGAAGCGCATGGTAGATTGAGTCGTCTCGAGTAGAGTGGATGAGCCAGGCTCACACGAATTACACATCTCACTCCTCGCATATTAATTTCAGGGACCTGAGGTGGCAGCCATTCTATAAATAGCCGCACCGCAGCTATAATTAGCTTAGACCTCGTTTGCATTTCTAAAGTGGTATCGACAGTTGCTATATGCGTACGTCAATGGTGACCCAGAAATAAGGTGAGAGGGGCCGAGGAAGTGGCTGCAGCAGAGGATCAGTGGCTGACGTAGGCTGGGAAGCAGGCTAAGTGATCCCGCTGTTGTTGTCAGCGACGCGGCTCCTCTCATACATCTCCCTGCCTGCGTCTCTGCCTGGCCTGCGTATCTGCCTGGCCTGCTTTCCTGCAGCCTCACTCCTCTGGATGTTAATCTCACTTGTGATATCTGCCACTCTGTGCCTGATGGTTTACGTAATCAGCTGATCTGCCGACCACTGACCTTATTGGGTGATTGAGTCTCTTATCTTGGACAGTATGATGTCCACAACAGTTCTACACCTCGCCATGTAAGTACGTCTGCACTTGATAACTATTCTAAACACACATAAGTTGTAGGGACAAGAGATATTCCTCCTCCAGGTTAACATCTCCATACACAAACTTATTGTTAACATCTGCACACAAATATCTTGTCAACATCTGAACACAAATATGTTGTCAACATCTGAACACAAATATCTTGTCAACATCTGAACACAAATATCTTGTCAACATCTGAACACAAATATCTTGTCAACATCTGAACACAAATATCTTGTCAACATCAGAACACAGACATTTTTTTCAGAAGTTCAGAAGAGTTGGTTATTGACATGTGAGCACACAGACTTCTTATTGACTTTTGTCACATATTGCTGGTGGACCGTGGTAGGTTTAACATGCTTCTGGTCTATGTTCCATTCTATGCATGTACTTGCTGCAGCTTCCTGCAACTTGCATGGAATAATATTGCATAGTAATTTTTAGATTGTCAAAATAATTTGCTCTGTTTCAATTGCACAAACTGTCAATGAATTGTTGTGTTACAGACTGTTGTCGTGTGATCTGATCACCTGAAATAATACCAAAAATAAATATTTTGTTAAAACTATCAATGAATTGGTAGAAACAAATTTGTTTTCTCAGCTTTGTGACCACTGTTTGAGAAAAAAGCATTTTATCTTGATCGATTGATGTCTGTCAGTACCTTAATAACAGCAAATAAGGTAGTGAAAATCTCCCTGAAAGCTTCAAAACTACCGTAAAGTGCCTAATTGGATGTGTTGGTTTTATACGTGGACAGCAAGATTTAATGGAATCTGGTTTAGGTTATGTCTTCTGTTATTACCAATATAAGTATTTTAGTTATTGGCTGTTATGCATCAGATATAAATTAGTGATATTGATTCCATTGAACATAACAGGATTCTGAACGAAGATGAGTTAGTTTCAAGTTTCGTTTGTGAGAACAAATGAACCATGCAGTCTGAATGTAAATTTATAAATGTCAGCTCTGAGCCAGTACAGCGGGCACTGTGTTATAAATGTCTGCTCTGAGCCAGTATAGCAGGCACTGTGTTATAAATGTCTGCTCTGAGCCAGTACAGTGGGCATTGTGTTATAAATGTCTGCTCTGAGCCAGTACAGCAGGCACTGTGTTATAAATGTCAGCTCTGAGCCAGTACAGCAGGCACTGTGTTATAATTGTCAGCTCTGAGCCAGTTCAGCAGGCACTGTGTTATAAATGTCTGCTCTGAGCCAGTACAGCAGGCACTGTGTTATAAATGTCAGCTCTGAGCCAGTACAGCGGGCACTGTGTTATAAATGTCGGCTCTGAGCCAGTACAGCGGGCACTGTGTTATAAATGTCAGCTCTGAGCCAGTACAGCGGGCACTGTGTTATAAATGTCGGCTCTGAGCCAGTACAGCTGGCACTGTGTTATAAATGTCAGCTCTGAGCCAGTACAGCGGGCACTGTGTTATAAATGTCAGCTCTGAGCCAGTACAGCGGGCACTGTGTTATAAATGTCGGCTCTGAGCCAGTACAGCGGGCACTGTGTTATAAATGTCAGCTCTGAGCCAGTACAGCAGGCACTGTGTTATAAATGTCAGCTCTGAGCCAGTACAGTGGGCACTGTGTTATAAATGTCTGCTCTGAGCCAGTACAGCAGGCACTGTGTTATAAATGTCTGCTCTGAGCCAGTACAGCAGGCACTGTGTTATAAATGTCAGCTCTGAGCCAGTACAGCAGGCACTGTGTTATAATTGTCAGCTCTGAGCCAGTACAGTGGGCACTGTGTTATAAATGTCTGCTCTGAGCCAGTACAGCAGGCACTGTGTTATAAATGTCTGCTCTGAGCCAGTACAGCAGGCACTGTGTTATAAATGTCTGCTCTGAGCCAGTACAGCAGGCACTGTGTTATAAATGTCAGCTCTGAGCCAGTACAGCAGGCACTGTGTTATAAATGTCAGCTCTGAGCCAGTATAGCAGGCACTGTGTTATAAATGTCAGCTCTGAGCCAGTACAGCAGGCACTGTGTTATAAATGTCAGCTCTGAGCCAGTACAGCAGGCACTGTGTTATAGATGTCAGCTCTGAGCCAGTACAGCAGGCACTGTGTTATAAATGTCAACTCTGAGCCAGTACAGCAGGCACTGTGTTATAAATGTCAGCTCTGAGCCAGTACAGCGGGCACTGTGTTATAAATGTCAACTCTGAGCCAGTACAGCAGGCACTGTGTTATAAATGTCAGCTCTGAGCCAGTACAGCAGGCACTGTGTTATAAATGTCAGCTCTGAGCCAGTACAGCGGGCACTGTGTTATAAATGTCAGCTCTGAGCCAGTACAGCGGGCACTGTGTTATAAATGTCAGCTCTGAGCCAGTACAGCAGGCACTGTGTTATAAATGTCAGCTCTGAGCCAGTACAGCAGGCACTGTGTTATAAATGTCAGCTCTGAGCCAGTACAGTGGGCACTGTGTTATAAATGTGTGCTCTGAGCCAGTACAGCGGGCACTGTGTTATAAATGTCAGCTCTGAGCCAGTACAGCGGGCACTGTGTTATAAATGTCTGTTCTGAGCCAGTACAGCAGGCACTGTGTTATAAATGTCAGCTCTGAGCCAGTACAGCAGGCACTGTGTTATAAATGTCAGCTCTGAGCCAGTATAGCAGGCACTGTGTTATAAATGTCAGCTCTGAGCCAGTACAGTGGGCACTGTGTTATAAATGTCAGCTCTGAGCCAGTACAGCAGGCACTGTGTTATAAATGTCAGCTCTGAGTCAGTACAGCGGGCACTGTGTTATAAATGTCAGCTCTGAGCCAGTACAGCAGGCACTGTGTTATAAATGTCAGCTCTGAGCCAGTACAGCAGGCACTGTGTTATAAATGTCAGCTCTGAGCCAGTACAGCAGGCACTGTGTTATAAATGTCAGCTCTGAGCCAGTACAGCAGGCACTGTGTTATAAATGTCAGCTCTGAGCCAGTACAGCGGGCACTGTGTTATAAATGTCAGCTCTGAGCCAGTACAGCGGGCACTGTGTTATAAATGTCAGCTCTGAGCCAGTACAGCAGGCACTGTGTTATAAACGTCAGCTCTGAGCCAGTACAGTGGGCACTGTGTTATAAATGTCAGCTCTGAGCCAGTACAGTGGGCACTGTGTTATAAATGTCAGCTCTGAGCCAGTACAGTGGGCACTGTGTTATAAATGTCAGCTCTGAGCCAGTACAGCAGGCACTGTGTTATAAATGTCAGCTCTGGGCCAGTACAGCGGGCACTGTGTTATAAATGTCTGCTCTGAGCCAGTACAGTGGGCACTGTGTTGTGTGCTCACCCCATCGTATCAACTGACAGGACACCTCCTTCTTCATCATTCATCATTTCACACAAACGTGTGACCTAACTTGGCTCCCCCTGAATAATGCATCACTACACCTTGCAGAATGCATGACCTTATCCTGCGATGCCATAGAGAATGCATGACCTTGCGATGCCAAAGAGAATGCATGACCTTGCAATATCATAGAGAATGCATGACCTTGCGATGCCATAGAGAATGCATGACCTTGCAATGCCATAGAGAATGCATGACCTTGCAATATCATAGAGAATGCATGACCTTGCGATGCCATAGAGAATGCATGTCCTTGTAATGCCATAGAGAATGCATGACCTTGCGATGCCATAGAGAATGCATGACCTTGCGATGCCATAGAGAGTGCATGTCCTTGCGATGCCATAGAGAATGCATGACCTTGCGATGCCATAGAGAGTGCATGACCTTGCAATGTCATAGAGAATGCATGACCTTGCAATATCATAGAGAATGCATGTCCTTGTGATGCCATAGAGAATGCATGACCTTGTTATGCCATAGAGAGTGCATGTCCTTGTTATGCCATAGAGAATGCATGTCCTTGCGATGCCATAGAGAATGCATGTCCTTGTGATGCCATAGAGAATGCATGTCCTTGTAATGCCATAGAGAATGCATGACCTTATCTTGCCTGACTTTAGGTAATGCATGATCCTAACCAAGAATATAAATCAATGACATTGAAGTTTATGTCAAGGTCACAGAGAACTCTGTCTTTGTGAGAGTAGCATTATTTTTGTGAGCAATTTAAGTGGTGCCAGTATCACCTCATTCAAACATCTTCCCGTGTGACTAATTAAATGTTTTCTTCCAACTGAAGATGTTTAAGGTGAAAGGTAAATAACATCATGATAAATATGATAAGCATGTATCCTAATTAATTATTGGAGGTATGGATTAAATGGTAAGGTTTGGCCAGAGAAACAAGTAAACAAGGTTCTCACTCAGATCCTTGTTCATATCATGTTATACTGAGGATGCCATTATGGATGTGTGGCAGTCCCCACCAGAACACATCTCCAACTTACAATCATGATAAGCTTTCATGGTATTGTATCATATGGTGGTATTTATTTGCAGGTTATCTTGACATTGTTTATGATATCTGCTGGTATTTTGGTTTGATACAGTGAGTTGCCATGAAGGTTGGAGTTTGTTATATAGTCAACTGTCTGGTATGATAAGTGTGTGACCATTACCCCCAGTCAATCGGACACTCAGGCTATATATAGATATAATACCTGTCTATCACAAATTTGTGCTATTTATAGATCTACCACCTGTCAATCATACTCAATGAGGGGATATCAAGTGATACTCGGTGATTAGTTGTAACTATGGGATGATCAGATATAGCAGTGTGGAAGCTAAACCTCATTGCTACCAGAGCATATATCAGATATAGCGGTGTGGAAGCTAAACCTCATTGCTACCAGAGCATATATCAGATATAGTGGTGTGGAAGCTAAACCTCACTCCTACCAGAACATATATCACATATAGTGGTGTGGAAGCTAAACCTCATTGCTACCAGAGCATATATCAGATATAGCGGTGTGGAAGCTAAACCTCATTCCTACCAGAGCATATATCAGATATAGCGGTGTGGAAGCTAAACCTCATTGCTACCAGAACATATATCAGATATAGTGGTGTGGAAGCTAAACCTCATTGCTACCAGAGCATATATCAGATATAGTGGTGTGGAAGCTAAACCTCATTGCTACCAGAGCATATATCAGATATAGTGGTGTGGAAGCTAAACCTCATTCCTACCAGAGCATATATCAGATATAGCGGTGTGGAAGCTAAACCTCATTGCTACCAGAACATATATCAGATATAGCGGTGTGGAAGCTAAACCTCATTGCTACCAGAGCATATATCAGATATAGTGGTGTGGAAGCTAAACCTCATTGCTACCAGAGCATATATCAGATATAGCGGTGTGGAAGCTAAACCTCATTGCTACCAGAGCATATATCAGATATAGTGGTGTGGAAGCTAAACCTCATTGCTACCAGAGCATATATCAGATATAGTGGTGTGGAAGCTAAACCTCATTGCTACCAGAGCATATATCAGATATAGTGGTGTGGAAGCTAAACCTCATTGCTACCAGAGCATATATCAGATATAGTGGTGTGGAAGCTAAACCTCACTGCTACCAGAGCATATATCAGATATAGTGGTGTGGAAGCTAAACCTCACTCCTACCAGAACATATATCACATATAGTGGTGTGGAAGCTAAACCTCATTGCTACCAGAGCATATATCAGATATAGTGGTGTGGAAGCTAAACCTCATTGCCACCAGAGCATATATCAGATATAGCGGTGTGGAAGCTAAACCTCATTGCTACCAGAGCATATATCAGATATAGCGGTGTGGAAGCTAAACCTCACTGCTACCAGAGCATATATCAGATATAGTGGTGTGGAAGCTAAACCTCACTCCTACCAGAGCATATATCAGATATAGTGGTGTGGAAGCTAAACCTCACTCCTACCAGAGCATATATCAGATATAGTGGTGTGGAAGCTAAACCTCACTCCTACCAGAGCATATATCAGATATAGTGGTGTGGAAGCTAAACCTCACTCCTACCAGAGCATATATCAGATATAGCAGTGTGGAAGCCAAACCTCATTGCTACCAGAGCATATATCAGATATAGTGGTGTGGAAGCTAAACCTCATTGCTACCAGAGCATATATCAGATATAGTGGTGTGGAAGCTAAACCTCATTGCTACCAGAGCATATATCAGATATAGTGGTGTGGAAGCTAAACCTCATTGCTACCAGAGCATATATCAGATATAGTGGTGTGGAAGCTAAACCTCATTGCTACCAGAGCATATATCAGATATAGTGGTGTGGAAGCTAAACCTCATTGCTACCAGAGCGTATATCAGATATAGTGGTGTGGAAGCTAAACCTCATTGCTACCAGAGCATATATCAGATATAGTGGTGTGGAAGCTAAACCTCATTGCCACCAGAGCATATATCAGATATAGCAGTGTGGAAGCTAAACCTCACTCCTACCAGAGCATATATCAGATATAGTGGTGTGGAAGCTAAACCTCACTCCTACCAGAGCATATATCAGATATAGTGGTGTGGAAGCTAAACCTCACTCCTACCAGAGCATATATCAGATATAGTGGTGTGGAAGCTAAACCTCATTGCTACCAGAGCATATATCAGATATAGCGGTGTGGAAGCTAAACCTCACTCCTACCAGAGCATATATCAGATATAGTGGTGTGGAAGCTAAACCTCATTGCTACCAGAGCATATATCAGATATAGTGGTGTGGAAGCTAAACCTCATTGCTACCAGAGCATATATCAGATATAGTGGTGTGGAAGCTAAACCTCACTCCTACCAGAGCATATATCAGATATAGTGGTGTGGAAGCTAAACCTCATTGCTACCAGAGCATATATCAGATATAGTGGTGTGGAAGCTAAACCTCACTCCTACCAGAGCATATATCAGATATAGTGGTGTGGAAGCTAAACCTCACTCCTACCAGAGCATATATCAGATATAGTGGTGTGGAAGCTAAACCTCATTGCTACCAGAGCATATATCAGATATAGTGGTGTGGAAGCTAAACCTCATTGCTACCAGAGCATATATCAGATATAGTGGTGTGGAAGCCAAACCTCATTGGTACCAGAGCATATATCAGATATAGCGGTGTGGAAGCTAAACCTCACTCCTACCAGAGCATATATCAGATATAGTGGTGTGGAAACTAAACCTCATTGCTACCAGAGCATATATCAGATATAGCGGTGTGGAAGCTAAACCTCATTGCTACCAGAGCATATATCAGATATAGCGGTGTGGAAGCTAAACCTCATTGCTACCAGAGCATATATCAGATATAGTGGTGTGGAAGCTAAACCTCATTGCTACCAGAGCATATATCAGATATAGTGGTGTGGAAGCTAAACCTCACTCCTACCGGAGCATATATCAGATATAGTGGTGTGGAAGCTAAACCTCATTGCTACCAGAGCATATATCAGATATAGTGGTGTGGAAGCTAAACCTCACTGCTACCAGAGCATATATCAGATATAGTGGTGTGGAAGCTAAACCTCACTCCTACCAGAGCATATATCAGATATAGTGGTGTTGAAGCTAAACCTCATTCCTACCAGAGCATATATCAGATATAGTGATGTGGAAGCCAAACCTCATTGCCACCAGAGCATATATCAGATATAGTGGTGTGGAAGCTAAACCTCATTCCTACCAGAGCATATATTAGATATAGTGGTGTGGAAGCTAAACCTCATTGCTACCAGAGCATATATCAGATATAGTGGTGTGGAAGCTAAACCTCATTGCTACCAGAGCATATATCAGATATAGTGGTGTGGAAGCTAAACCTCACTCCTACCAGAGCATATATCAGATATAGTGGTGTGGAAGCTAAACCTCATTGCTACCAGAGCATATATCAGATATAGTGGTGTGGAAGCTAAACCTCATTGCTACCAGAGTATATATCAGATATAGTGGTGTGGAAGCTAAACCTCATTGCTACCAGAGCATATATCAGATATAGTGGTGTGGAAGCTAAACCTCATTGCTACCAGAATATATATCTCTCCATATTTATACTCTCAAATTATTAGCTCCGACTGAATGAGTGGCTTTTGGTTTTGTTATGATTTTCACTCCTACTAATTTTTTAATCCTGTACAAACTTTTTTTGGACTGCTTGCTTGAAGGTCATATCTCGTTAGATAATTATCAACCTTGATCAATACAATCTCCAGTCCTATAACATCATGATTCACATATTTGATTGGTTTGTTTGTTTGTTTGGGTTTTACATCACTTTCAACATATCAGTCATTTCGTGATGAGACCTACTTGCTGAAGATATAGTGCTGCCTCACTGAATTGTTGTGTCGCAGGTCCTTGACATGACAACCCACCCTGTCACAGATTTACAAGGACAACAGGTTAACCCTTTGGTACGGGCCTCAGCTCATGTGTGAAATTGTATCATGAATTCAATCTTGGCAAGGCCAGGGATTGAACCCATGACCTTTTAGTCACCACAGGTGCTAATAAGCTGGCATTTTACCAACTGCGCCATGGCTCGGAGCTTCATATATTTGAACACTGCGAAAAGAAACATTACTTTTATGGAGAAAATAATGCTATATAATGATTTTGCAGCAGGTGTTTTGTGAGAGACAAGAAAACATGTCAACAAAGAATTGTCCAGATAATCCTTCACAATCTAGGATGGTGTCCTTGACATTTTATTGAGGAAGATATAGTAATTAAAAATATGCATATCTAATATTCCATGCCGTAGGGGGCCTTACCTACTGGACCTGAACATTGATCAACCAATCTTCCATGCCATAGGGGGCCTTACCTACTGGACCTGAATATTGACCAACCAATCTTCCATGCCATAGGGGGCCTTACCTGCTGGACCTGAATATTGACCAACCAATCTTTGCATGACCATATCCTGTCATGCCATCGATCCTATAGCTCTCTATAAGTGACTATGGCTCTCCATAAGTGGCTATGGCTGTCCATAAGTGGCTATGGCTGTCCATAAGTGGCTATGGCTGTCCATAAGTGGCTATGGCTGTCCATAAGTGGCTATGGCTCTCCATAAGTGGCTATGGCTGTCCATAAGTGGCTATGGCTCTCTATAAGTGGCTATGGCTGTCCATAAGTGGCTATGGCTGTCCATAAGTGGCTATGGCTGTCCATAAGTGGCTATGGCTTTCTATAAGTGGCTATGGCTCGCCATAAGTGACTATGGCTCTCTATAAGTGGCTATGGCTCTCCATAAGTGGCTATGGCTCTCCATAAGTGGCTATGGCTGTCCATAAGTGGCTATGGCTGTCCATAAGTGGCTATGGCTCTCTATAAGTGGCTATGGCTGTCCATAAGTGGCTATGGCTCTCCATAAGTGGCTATGGCTCTCTATAAGTGGCTATGGCTCTCTATAAGTGGCTATGGCTCTCCATAAGTGGCTATGGCTCTCCATAAGTGGCTATGGCTGTTCATAAGTGGCTATGGCTGTCCATAAGTGGCTATGGCTGTCCATAAGTGGCTATGGCTCTCTATAAGTGGCTATGGCTGTCCATAAGTGGCTATGGCTGTCCATAAGTGGCTATGGCTCTCTATAAGTGGCTATGGCTCTCCACAAGTGGCTATGGCTCTCCATAAGTGGCTATGGCTCTCCATAAGTGACTATACATGTAATGTGACTGGCCTTGTCATGAATTAAACTTAAATTGACGTACACATAGAAAATTGTCCTGATTTGAACAAAATCGTGTCATTTCTCAAATTACTATCATAAATCACTCAATAAGTGCCAATAAAAAAGAGAAATTTGTCAAGGACACGAGGCAGACATTTTTGATTAGGTGTTCAGCAGATAAGCTGAATGTTTTGAGTGATGCCGACCATGGCATGATGCACACGTGTCAAAGGCAGATATCATTACATGCAGCTCTCTCTCAACGTCCTTATCTTCAATTTCTTTTTGTTTTAATTGGCTACAACTAGACCTCATGACAAACCTTTTGAAATTAGTGAAATTTGCCCTTTGATATTGTGCCTGAGTTCATATTCAAAATGTTTTTTTTTGTTATTCGTTTGTACAGTTTGTATCAATGTACATTTTTGTGGGATAACTAAACATGATAATCACATGGTCTTTTCCAGTGAATTTGATAAATTTTGGCTCAAGTTTATGTAAAATATTGCAAAAAATAGTAAAAGAAAACTTATTCTTTGTTTCTCATCAATTATGCCAAGAAATAGTTAAGAAATCATGAAGTTGCTATATTAATTGTGTGGTCGTCATGAATACTCACGGGTGTCCAATGGTTTTGTAGTAGATAATAAGGAAGGTAGTTCAATAGGACACCCCTGACTTACCACGTTCTGGGACACCCCTGACTTACCATGTTCTGGGACCAATCCTTTAATTATTTCTCACAATGCCATCAGACCCGAGAAAGCTTGACAAACGGCTGCTTAAAACGCGTGATGAGGATTGGTCGGAGTTGAGGTGTGGTTTCACTGCGGACAGGAATTAACATCACCCGGCTGCTTCCTACGGTGGCAGGAAGTCATGATGTTTACAACCTGCATCGTGCTCTGTGGACAATAATGTCGCATATAGTTCTCTCACCTAATGCAAGGACACTGATAAGTAGGTATTCAATTTTATTTAAACTGTTCAATGATTTTTGTGTTAGAAATGACCTTTTCAGTGAGAAATAAGTTATTTCCTGGTGGAGCTTTAGATGACCCTCCAAAACAGGATATCTCTCTCATATCACTCTCTGCCATCAGTGATAAAAAGGTGCGTTCACAATCGGCTGCAAGTCTTGAGTACTAATCAAAATCGGGCTGTGCACTCAGGGTTGGTCAATTCTGATTGGATGATAGTTTAGTGAGTGTGGCTCATATGCATTGACATGGAGTCCCAAATTGTGAATGCTGTAAATATCAGGCAGTGATGCCAAATGGTGAGAAGATAGAAAGACTGGCATTACTACTGATGGAAGTCAGGGACAATACTGTCGATCATGTTTCCTGAATGTTTTAGAAATCAAGTACTAATTGCAGGTGTGGATATACTGTATGGATAAATGTCACAAAATGTGCAATAGGAGCTGAGTGCACGTGTTCTAGAGAGAAGGGGGTCATGTGACTGGGGATCATAAGATAGAAGACTGAGTGCACATGTCCTGGGGAGAAGGGTGTCATGTGACTGGGGATCATAAGAGAATAGACTGAGTGCACGTGTCCTGGGGAGAAGGGTGTCATGTGACTGGGGATCATAAGAGAATAGACTGAGTGCATGTGTTCTAGAGAGAAGGGGGTCATGTAACTTGGGATAGAACTAAGTGCATGTATCTTTGAAAGTGGGGTGTTATGTGACTGGGGCTCATGAGATAGAAAACCAAGTGCATGTGTCTTGGGGAGAAGGGTGTGGCTGAGTGCATGTGTCCTGGGGAGAAGGGTGTCATGTGACTGGGGCTCATGAGATAGAAAACCAAGTGCATGTGTCTTGGGGAGAAGGGTGTGGCTGAGTGCATGTGTCTTGGGGAGAAGGGTGTCATGTGACTGGGGCTCATGAGATAGAAAACCAAGTGCATGTGTCTTGGGGAGAAGGGTGTGGCTGAGTGCATGTGTCCTGGGGAGAAGGGTGTCATGTGACTGGGGCTCATAACTAGATGACTGAGTGCACGTGTCCTGGGGAGAAGGGTGTCATGTGACTGGGGATCATAAGATAGAAGACTGAGTGCATGTGTCCTGGGGAGAAGGGTGTCATGTGACTGGGGATCCTAAGATAGAAGACTGAGTGCACATGTCCTGGGGAGAAGGGTGTGGCTGAGTGCATCATGCACATCAATAGACAGTGTTGGCTATTGTCTGTCCTAACAATCAAGAGCTTCCCACCTTCACAGAGATTGTTCTCAGCACCAGTGCAGGAGCTTGTAAACCACTGATTAAGCTGGATGCAACTTTTGCTAGATTATGAGGAGCTGACAACATAAATGCTGTGGATAACAGAGTGGTTCCAGTTTATTGCCAATATTTGGCACACTGTTTGACCTTGTTGGCACATGCAAGTGTCAGATGTATATATTTCTTAGAGTTCTTTATGGGCTTTAAATATGGAACCTCAAGGCAAGAAAATGCTTATATGTTAACTGAGTTTACAAACTTGCAAACAAAATTCTGCTACAGTTACAACATGCAGGCCTCATGTATACATCTCATGGACAGATAATTGACATCACAACTGGGCAATTAGGTCCGCAGAATGAATCATTTTGAAACATGATTCTTGAAACTCTGACATCTTTGATAAGTTTGGCGTCATCTTTTCATTCACAAATTGCTGGAGTGACGTCAAGCAGTTCCTATATTTTTATTTTAAGATAAAATTGTTGCCATTTTTTGTGAGGAGTTTAATTAGTCACATGATCTTTTTGTGATAAATATAACTCTTTGAATAGTTTGTAAAATGACTGGCCAAATGCAGAAGGGCTACAGTACTAACTGGTGTACACCGTTCTCTGCTATACCAGGGAGGCAGATTTGCTAGCGTCCTTCAGAGTCAGACTGCTTATAGCTTATAATGGGCGCCTAGAATTCAGTGACCTTGACCTCTAATGGGAAGTTCTACAGGCTGCATTGTCAGCTCACAACTGTGATGTCATGGTGTAATATGGTTGTCATGGTAACATATCCTCCCCTATTTTGCCTTTCATCTGCAGGTTGAGATAGGGCCAATGTTAGACCAGTTCTGACTGAGGCCTTATATTCTATGACAATGCAAAGTCCTGGTCATGTCACAATAACCAGTAATAAAACAACAGATATTACAGTACCAGCTGCTTGCAAATATAACATCTACCATGCATAAAACATATATCATAAAACATATATCATATCGTATATCAGACATGTATCACACTAATTATAACTTCAGACATGTATCACACTAATTATAACTTCAGACAGGTATCACACTAATTATAACATCAGACAGGTATCACACTAATTATAACATCAGACAGGCATCACACTAATTATAACATCATACAGGCATCACACTAATTATAACATCAGACAGGCATCACACTAATTATAACATCAGAAAGGTATCACACTAATTATAACATCAGACAGGTATCACACTAATTATAACATCAGACAGGCATCACACTAATTATAACATCAGACAGGCATCACACTAATTATAACTTCAGACAGGTATCACACTAATTATAACATCAGACAGGTATCACACTAATTATAACATCAGACAGGGATCACACTAATTATAACATCAGACAGGCATCACACTAATTATAACTTCAGACAGGCATCACACTAATTATAACTTCAGACAGGCATCACACTAATTATAACTTCAGACAGGCATCACACTAATTATAACATCAGACAGGTATCACGCTAATTATAACTTCAGACAGGCATCACACTAATTATAACATCAGACAGGTATCACACTAATTATAACATCAGACAGGTATCACACTAATTATAACATCAGACAGGTGTCACACTAATTATAACTTCAGACAGGCATCACACTAATTATAACATCAGACAGGTATCACACTAATTATAACATCAGACAGGCATCACACTAATTATAACTTCAGACAGGCATCACACTAATTATAACATCAGACAGGTATCACACAAATTATAACTTCAGACAGGCATCACACTAATTATAACATCAGACAGGCATCACACTAATTATAACATCAGACATGTATCACACTAATTATAACATCAGACAGGCATCACACTAATTATAACATCAGACAGGCATCACACTAATTATAACATCAGACATGGATGACAGTATTCATAATATTACAGAGGTACACACAGCTGTTTTTTGGTATGTCATTATGGTGCAGAGCGCCACCTATAGTTGGGATGACAGTAATCATAGTATGACAGAGGTACACGCGGCTGTTTGTTGGTATGTCATTATGGTGCAGAGCGCCACCTATAGTAGGGATGACGGTAATCATAGTATGACAGAGGTACACGCGGCTGTTTGTTGGTATGTCATTATGGTGCAGAGCGCCACCTATAGTTGGGATGACGGTAATCATAGTATGACAGAGGTACATGCGGCTGTTTGTTGGTATGTCATTATGGTGCAGAGCGCCACCTATAGTTGGGATGACGGTAATCATAGTATGACAGAGGTACACGCGGCTGTTTGTTGGTATGTCATTATGGTGCAGAGCGCCACCTATAGTTGGGATGACGGTATCCGTGTTGTCTAAGCAGGAGATGTCAGGTGTGTGTGGTGACAGGATCTGTGCCAAGTCTTCCATTACTTGTATCGGATACGACCTGGGTGGGAACCCGGGGGGTGGGAAGCTGGCCCCGCCCCAAAGTCTCACTCCAGGATGACACAGATACACCACCCTTTGTTCCCGGTCAACAGTTACAGCCATAACTCTATCTGGTCATACATAAACATGACCAAATGAGGTCTCACACACACATCCATTGCGTTACCATACTGAGTCATGCAGAAGTATGCATGACCAAATAGCTATGCATGATCAAATGATGTCATGCAACAGCCATGAGTAACTTAATGTAGTCATGTCTATGCATGACCAAATAGCAATGCATGATCAAATGATGTCATGCAACAGCCATGAGTAACTTAATGTAGTCATGTCTATGCATGACCAAATAGCAATGCATGATCAAATGATGTCATGCAACAGCCATGAGTAACTTAATGTAGTCATGTCTATGCATGACCAAATAGCTATGCATGATCAAATGATGTCATGCAACAGCCATGAGTGACTTAATGTAGTCAACGTGCAGTCCCAGTGGACCTTATAAGAAATACTTAGTTATTACCTTATAAACCATGCCATATCCATAAAAGTTATGATATAACCTTATTTCAAATGCTATGACCTTAAAGTCATACTTGTACCTTATATGCTAATATTATAATCATTTTACACTATGCCATAACTAGAGAATCCATGTTATGACTACATAAACCATGTCTTATGACCTTCTACGATATGGTACAAACATACCAGCCATGATATAACCATACCAGCCATGATATAACCATACCAGCCATGCTGTAACCATACCAGCCATGATATAACCATACCAGCCATGATGTAACCATACCAGCCATGATGTAACCATACCAGCCATGATATAACCTTACCAGCCATGCTGTAACCATACCAGCCATGCTATAACCATACCAGCCATGCTGTAACCATATCAACCATGCTGTAACCATACCAGCCATGCTGTAACCATACCAGCCATGCTGTAACCATACCAGCCATGATGTAACCATACCAGCCATGCTATAACCATACCAGCCATGCTATAACCATACCAGCCATGCTATAACCATACCAGCCATGCTATAACCATACCAGCCATGCTATAACCATACCAGCCATGCTATAACCATATCAACCATGCTATAACCATATCAACCATGCTGTAACCATACCAGCCATGCTATAACCATACCAGCCATGCTGTAACCATACCAGCCATGATATAACCATACCAGCCATGCTGTAACCATACCAGCCATGCTATAACCATACCAGCCATGCTATAACCATACCAGCCATGCTGTAACCATACCAGCCATGCTGTAACCATATCAACCATGCTGTAACCATATCCAGCATGTTATTACATGGTTTTTGTATTGGCGTGATATGTTATCTTTGTCCAAACTGTTGTCTAAATATTCCAATGAAATGTCAATTTCTTGGAATCATGTGGAGGTAATAATATAATAATGCATGATCGGCAGAAATGTTCTATTGGAACCATGCTAGCACATGATAATGGGTTGGGCGGACAGGAGAATTGCAGGATGTCATCTTGAAGATTTGATGATGCACAGGTAAGTAACATAATGCAGGTAGTGCCAAGAAATGTTAGACCACCTGGGGTCACCAGAGGCCGAGTCACGACATCCTCCTGACTCGCTAATGGAACACTGACTCAAAGGAGGCTGACTCACTAATGGAACACTGACTCAAAGGAGGCTGACTCACTAATGGAACACTGACTCAAAGGAGGCTGATTCGCTAATGGAACACTGACTCAAAGTAGGCAGACTCACTAATGGAACACTGACTCAAAGTAGGCAGACTCGTATAACATTGACTCAAAGTAGGCTGACTCGTATAACATTGACTCAAAGTAGGCTGACTCGTATAACATTGACTCAAAGTAGGCAGACTCGTATAACATTGACTCAAAGTAGGTTGACAAATGTAGCACTAACTTGAAGTAGGCCAACTACTTTTTTTTCTAAATGGAATAGGATTACGGATTTCTTTTATTTAATTTTGCATCGGTAGTGTGGGATATTAAAACTGAAGTCAATGATATAGTCAATTTGTTGACATTAAAGTTATCTGATAGTCTTCAATTTAAAAAGATGAAATAGGCTGAGTTTTTGAGAGATTTGCCTAAGATAACATGACATGAGGGCTTATTGGGCCTTGGTCAAGGCACCTGGTCTGTACACCGGGTCTGTACGCCGGGTCTGTACACCGGGTCTGTACACCGGGCCTGTACACCGGGCCTGTACGCCGGGTCTGTACGCCGGGTCTGTACACCGGGCCTGTACACCGGGCCTGTACGCCGGGTCTGTACGCCGGGTCTGTACGCCGGGTCTGTACGCCGGGTCTGTACGCCGGGCCTGTACGCCGGGTCTGTACACCGGGTCTGTACGCCGGGTCTGTACGCCGGGTCTGTACGCCGGGTCTGTACGCCGGGTCTGTACACCGGGTCTGTACACCGGGTCTGTACACCGGGTCGGTACACCGGGTCTGTACACCGGGTCTGCACACTGGGTCTGTACACTAGCATAGATCTATAAACAAAGGCACGGCAAAGGCATAGCAAAGGCACGGCAAAGGCACGGCAAAGGCACGGCAAAGGCACAGCAAAGGCACAGCAAAGGCACAGCAAAGGCACAGCAAAGGCACGGCAAAGGCACAGAGAAACAATCCTAATCCTTGTTAGTTTCAGCTTGGATGTGCTTATTTTAAGTATAATTGTTATTAAACCTTTCTTCCTTGTGCCTCTACTTTCTACCCTCGGAAACAGGACTTCTCTGTCATATCAGTCCCTGCCACCAAAGATAAACAGGATCGACTGCAAGTCATGATTATTCATAGAAATATGGCTGTCAACTGCTGATTGGTGGCAGAATAAATGACTATTCATACAGATCCTCATTGGTTAGCGTCTTACTCAGCCGACTGATTACAGGTCATGACCTGAGATTGGTCAATTCTCATTGTATGATACTTTGGTGATACCTGGGTCTGATTGATACCTGGGTCTCTGTACACGGTCAGACGATATATTTCAAAGTAAAAGATTCTGTAGAGTTTAATCTTGGAAGAAAAAGCTCTTCAGTGGAAGCGTAAAATGGGATGAAATGAGCAATGTTATGCCATAAGCCGCCTGTCCATGATAATTTCCCTCTTTGTATTAATGACGTCAGGTCAACTGATTTCAATTGTTGTGTGATAGTACAGGTTAGATACCCTGCTAACCTGTACATATTGATATTTACTGATTAATGATCCATAGTATTTCATACACTACCTGGCTGTAGACTGCCACATATTTAGATTTATTGGCAATATTTACTGTATTGTGCACATAAATAAGAATTTGTAAAATCATGAATCTTCCCATTCTAGCTAGGCTTAGTATTTTGGTGGTTCCTACCTGGTCACGGTCCTTTCAGATTTAATATCTGAGTGCAAACAAAATAGAGGCAAAATTTACAGGAAGAAGATATCATTCAGGTGGATATTCCTCCTGCCAGTGGCAGACCTAGCCAGTAGGATCATATTGTCTGGAGACCACGCCCATCATGGAGAGTGCCACCTGGTGGAGGTCCCGGTACCACCTGATCTGTTAGTCACCCTACCAGGACCACGCCCATCATGGAGAGTGCCACCTGGTGGAGGTCCCCGTACCACCTGATCTGTTAGTCACCCTACCAGGACCACGCCCATCATGGAGAGTGCCACCTGGTGGAGGGCCCCGTACCACCTGATCTGTTAGTCACCCTACCAGGACCAAGCCCATCATGGAGAGTGCCACCTGGTGGAGGTCCCGGTCCCACCTGATCTGTTAGTCACCCTACCAGGACCAAGCCCATCATGGAGAGTGCCACCTGGTGGAGGTCCCCGTACCACCTGATCTGTTAGTCACCCTACCAGGACCAAGCCCATCATGGAGAGTGCCACCTGGTGGAGGTCCCCGTACCACCTGATCTGTTAGTCACCCTACCAGGACCACGCCCATCATGGAGAGTGCCACCTGGTGGAGGTCCCCGTACCACCTGATCTGTTAGTCACCCTACCAGGACAAAAAAAATGATAATTGGAGGGAACGGAAAATGATGAAAGCAGCGAACAGAAAATGATGATAGGAGGAAACAGAAAATGATGATAGGAGGGAACGGAAAATGATTGTAAGGATGTTAAATTTCAGGTTTATTGAATAAATCTATTTTTTCTGGAAGAGTAACTTCTTAGTATTGAAGCAGGCCAACGGGGTCTAGGCTGGCCTGACACCTGGTGTCAACAAGCAGAACCATTGCAGTTGTCATTCAACTCGTTTGGCTTCAGTGGAGGTCCAATTATCAGTTTACAAACTATGGAGAGCAGATTAAATGCTTCAAGACAGCTCTATGAAAAGTAGAAAAAATAAACCTCTATGAAAAATAGAAAAAATAAACCTTGTTCACTCATTTCACTCAAATGTGATGTTATATTTCTTAGAAAATTTGTATGTTTTCCATTTCACTCTGATGAATCCATTTCCATTATTTGTTTAGAGTCTGAGATTCATTTGATATGGTTTACACGGTCCCATGAGTTCATAAAGAGCATTAGGAAAATTTTAAAGCTCAACACAACAACAAAAAATCTCTTGCCATTGTTGTGGTGCAGCTGGAGGAAAAGTAAGCAGATCTCATAAGAGAATATTACGATGTATATCTCCTGACCACCACCATGACATGCTGTGAATGCATGGGGTCACAGAGATTGACCTCGCTGGGTGGAGATGAGAGAATGGGTCAGCGATCTCTGGAAGGTGTCAAGGCCACACACCCCCCCATAGTGACACAACCCCCCCCCTTGCAAACCTGTCACACCAATATCTCATTTACTATTCTATTGTAATTCCTGGTAGTGATACAGATTACAAAGAAAATATGTCAACTAAAACATGCCGCGCTAGTCATGTTTGATGTGGTTTTTCTAAAGCATAATATATTGTGCAAAATATGTAACATCATGTGCAAATAAGACATTATAAGGATATCTAGATATCATATCATCTATATATCACGTCCTCTATATTTCACGTCCTCTATATATCATATCCTCTATATATCATATCCTCTATACATCATATCCTCTATATATCATGATCTCTATATATCATGATCTCTATATATTATGTCCTCTATATATTATGTCCTCTATATATTATATCCTCTATATATTATGTCCTCTATATATTGTATCCTCTATATATTATGTCCTCTATATATTATATCCTCTATATATTATATCCTCTATATATCATGCCCTCTATATAACATGTCCTCTATATATCACGTCCTCTATATATCATGCCCTCTATATAACATATCCTCTATATATCATATCCTCTATATATCATGCTCTCTATATAACATGTCCTCTATATATAGGTTGATTGAATGTGATTCAGGTCTTGGTCACAGGCAGCCAGAGCGACATCTACTGCCATCACTACTTTTATATAGGTTGATATTTGGTTAGTATTAGTATATAGGACAGAGACAGAGAGGGGCTGGGGACTTTCACTCTCTGGCAACCTGTGTTAGTATATATAGGACAGAGACAGAGAGGGGCTGGGGACTTTCACTCTCTGGCAACCTGTGTTAGTATATATAGGACAGAGACAGAGAGGGGCTGGGGACTTTCACTCTCTGGCAACCTGTGTTAGTATATATAGGACAGAGACAGAGAGGGGCTGGGGACTTTCACTCTCTGGCAACCTGTGGTCTTGGTATATACATTTGTTTATTGTAATCAAGTAGCATTTGCATAGATGAGGGGAAAAGTAAAAAGGTAAAAAGAAATGAGTCAGGATAGTTTTATAGTTTTATGAAGCATTGAGGCCTGTGTTCCTTTTTGCATGTTTTGTGTGCCTCCAGTGAACTTGACCACTTCCACACACAGGGTAACAAGGTGGTCACTTAGTGGTCAGTCTAAGTGGCTGGACACTGAACCACAGCCAACAATAGAAGCAGGTTTGCTTGACTGCATCTTACATAATGCATTCTCTTTTCTCATTGCCCCGGGTCTATTATCCTCATTCCATTGCCATGGCAATATAGCTTATCTTCTCCCCTTGACAACACACTTTATTTCATGTCCCTCATGAAAACATACCTAATCTTATAACTACTGTTGCCAATGCCATGACAATCCTGTTTTTTCACAAATATATATTTACCATCGTCATGACAATGCTGTTTTTCCCACATATATATATTTACCATCGTCATGACAATGCTGTTTTTCCCACATATATATATTTACCATCGCCATGACAATGCTGTTTTTCTCACATATATATATTTACCATCGTCATGACAATGCTGTTTTTCTCACATATATATATATATATATATATATATATATATGTATATATATATATATATATATATATATATATATATATATATATATATATATATATATATATATATATATATATATTTACCATCGTCATGACAATGCTGTTTTTCTCACATATATATATATATATCTGCCATCGTCAATATCTGGCAATGGTGTTTATGTCATATAAGTATGCCATGTGACAGTCAAGAGACAGGCCAGTCTACCTGGCTGCAGGGCATTTTATCCTAATTTTGGTCACTGAAATATCACAAGTGTACATGTTGTATACCTGATGGTTTCTGTTGCCTGTTGCAGAGAGTGAATGGCGTAGAATCCTGATCACCAGACAGTGCCACTCTCCATGCTACCTCCACCTCCAGCCAACATATCCCTGCCAGTCACGTGAGTAAGCTATCTAGACATATCCCTGCCAGTCACGTGAGTAAGCTCCCTAGACATATCCCTGCCAGTCACGTGAGTAAGCTCCCTAGACATATCCCTGCCAGCCACGTGAGTAAGCTCCCTAGACATATCCCTGCCAGTCACGTGAGTAAGCTCCCTAGACATATCCCTGCCAGTCACGTGAGTAAGCTCCCTAGACATATCCCTGCCAGTCACGTGAGTAAGCTCCCTAGACATATCCCTGCCAGCCACGTGAGTAAGCTCCCTAGACATATCCCTGCCAGTCACGTGAGTAAGCTCCCTAGACATATCCCTGCCAGTCACGTGAGTAAGCTCCCTAGACATATCCCTGCCAGCCTCGTGAGTAAGCTCCCTAGACATATCCCTGCCAGCCACGTGAGTAAGCTCCCTAGACATATCCCTGCCAGCCACGTGAGTGAGTTCCCTGCCAGCCATGTGAGTAAGCTCCCGAGACATATCCCTGCCAGCCACGTGAGTAAGCTCCCTAGACATATCCCTGCCAGTCACATGAGTAAGCTCCCTAGACATATCCCTGCCAGCCACGTGAGTAAGCTCCCTAGACATATCCCTGCCAGCCACGTGAGTAAGCTCCCTAGACATATCCCTGCCAGCCACGTGCGTAAGCTCCCTTGACATATCCCTGCCAGTCACGTGAGTAAGCTATCTAGACATATCCCTGCCAGCCACGTGAGTAAGCTCCCTGCCAGCCATGTGAGTAAGCTCCCGAGACATATCCCTGCCAGCCACGTGAGTAAGCTCCCTAGACATATCCCTGGCAGCCACGTGAGTAAGCTTTCTAGACATATCCCTGCCAGCCACGTGAGTAAGCTCCCTAGACATATCCCTGCCAGCCACGTGAGTAAGCTCCCTAGACATATCCCTGCCAGCCACGTGCGTGAGCTCCCTTGACATTTCCCTGCCAGTCACGTGAGTAAGCTCCCTAGACATATCCCTGCCAGCCTCGTGAGTAAGCTCCCTAGACATATCCCTGCCAGCCTCGTGAGTAAGCTATCTAGACATATCCCTGCCAGTCACGTGAGTAAGCTATCTAGACATATCCCTGCCAGTCACGTGAGTAAGCTTCCTGGACATATCCCTGCCAGCCATGTGAGTAAGCTCCCTAGACATATCCCTGCCAGTCACGTGAGTAAGCTATCTAGACAAATCCCTGCCAGCCACGTGAGTAAGCTCCCTAGACATATCCCTGCCAGCCACGTGAGTAAGCTCCCTAGACATATCCCTGCCAGTCACGTGAGTAAGCTCCCTAGACATATCCCTGCCAGTCACATGAGTAAGCTTCCTAGACATATCCCTGCCAGTCACGTGAGTAAGCTTCCTGGACATATCCCTGCCAGCCATGTGAGTAAGCTCCCTAGACATATCCCTGCCAGCCACGTGAGTAAGCTATCTAGACAAATCCCTGCCAGCCACGTGAGTAAGCTCCCTAGACATATCCCTGCCAGCCACGTGAGTAAGCTCCCTAGACATATCCCTGCCAGTCACGTGAGTAAGCTCCCTAGACATATCCCTGCCAGTCACATGAGTAAGCTTCCTAGACATATCCCTGCCAGTCACGTGAGTAAGCTCCCTGGACATATCCCTGCCAGCCACGTGAGTAAGCTTCCTGGACATATCCCTGCCAGCCTCGTGAGTAAGCTCCCTAGACATATCCCTGCCAGCCACGTGAGTAAGCTCCCTAGACATATCCCTGCCAGTCACATGAGTAAGCTTCCTAGACATATCCCTGCCAGCCACGTGAGTAAGCTCCCTAGACATATCCCTGCCAGCCACGTGAGTAAGCTTCCTGGACATATCCCTGCCAGCCTCGTGAGTAAGCTCCCTAGACATATCCCTGCCAGCCACGTGAGTAAGTTCCCTAGATATATCCCTGCCAGTCACGTGAGTAAGCTCCCTAGACATATCCCTGCCAGTCACGTGGGAAATTAATTGGTGCAAAGCATTATAAAGATTATTTTTTCATCTGAGAGAGAGATAATATGAACATGAAGACATTGTATACTTGTATTATTTATCATGTTGCATTTTAATATATTACCAAAATATTTTTATCCCCTTAAGAAATTCCATTTTAAATAAGAAAGATTGATATCATTCTGCTGAAGTTAGCTATGACGTTATATCTTGACCCTGGTTCTGCAGCAGTGTTATCACATTCATGGAAATAAGTTTAGATTAGAAACAGTTAGAAAACATTACTTATGGCTTGCCAGTCATAAAATATGATGAGTAGTGCAAGAAAGTGAAACTTCTTGATTTACCGTCCAAGATTGTATACAATATGACGTTAAAATTTTATAACAGAAAACTGTGCTGAGATGCCCTGAAATCTGGAAGATTCTGCACAAAATAGAGAGAATATATTATAGAAACTCTGAGAACAATAAAACAATGAGTATAACCTGCTGACACGTATACAAGGCAGTCTATGGAGTTGATAGATGATATTTATACAACCCATTAAATGCCACAAGACATTAAACAAAACATAAGTGATTTCCATGTAATAGATACACTTATTCCATGTGAAAATCGAGTTTTTCTGGAGCTTTGTTTCAGCCAGACAATGGAATAGGATGCAATGTGAATAATGGTTTTTGAAGTGGGTTTATTGATTGATTTGTTGGGATGTTGTCGCCAGCGTGCGTGACTAGCTATATCTTAGCACGGGGGTGAGATTCCTTGGTGGGATTGACGATTTAGGTCAGGGAAGCACTTAGCGTGGTGATTATGGAAGCTCACAGCTTGAGACTCCCCCCCTTTATTGTTTATCGATGCATTTCTCCGCAGGACAAGGTCTTGGTGCCTTTCATCAACATGAAATGATTATCTACTTCTAAAAGCATTGTGCAAACAGGTTGACATTTTAAAAGGAAGTGAATTTACTCTTTGTAAGATGATGAAGTTAAGCAAATTAGATAAAGTAAAAAAAAAATAAACCAAAAAACAAATGTGCTATTTATCATGTTTAAATTAGTATTCAGAAAAAAGTCATAAAAGAAACAAATGCAGTTTTTGCGAGAATGTTGGGAGTAGTTTACAAGTTTGCAGTGACATCTTCTTGACAACACGATTTATATCATTTCAGGCAAGATGTTGTTTTTACTGACAAGGGGACATTTTGAAATTATGACCTAGAGAATTGTGATAAAAAGTATTGCAAGTGAACATGTGGAGAAATGAGTTGAAGTACAGAAATTAGTGCACACTTCTTGCAGAGATGGGAGATGTGGTTTGCTGTTTGCGGAGGAAGGCTGCTTTGCCGGTGGTTTGCCGTGTGTGGAGGAGGGCAGGTGTTCAGGAGCTGATCTCCATGATGGCTCAATGATAACACAACATCTGAGGACACAGTGGCAAGCCCTGCAGCAATAACTAGCTTCCGTAGCAACATGTTGCCATGGTAACCAGGTGATGGTCATGGGTTGCCCTGGAGATGACTTTTCACCAGCCAACCTGGCGCTGATCTGCGTCACAGCTTGAGAGATTGGTCAAATTTTGTTTTGGTTGAATGCAGGAGTGGTTTTAATGTGCAGACACTGCTTCTGTGGTGCTGATTCCATGCTGACTCCTATATAAGGAAGGTTTGCAGGATGCAGGGATCACTTACCCGGCTGTGTGAGGGGAGAAACTTGATCGGAGGTGAGGCAGGAAGGAGGCCTTGCAGGGCAGAGGGAGGGGTGGGGTCAAGACACACATGGCATGTACCTCTACAACCTGCTGCCGACAACTTGCCTCACCTGCCCACCCCTTTTCATTCACAAGTTCAGTGATCTCACCCTCACCTGCATAATGGGTGATGCTGGGTGATCGAGACCCTGAGCTCCTGCAGGCAGTCAGTGGTACAGCACTGCCACCTGGTGAGAGACAGACTGCCACTCAGGAATGCATACCAAACCTGCAAGGCCTACAGGGCTCTTTATCAATCTCTATCAGCTTCTAGTTCCAAAACAACATTCAGAAATTTATACTTTTTAAGTTGTAGTGACTAACATCCGGGTTAATCTGTGCATAAGAGTTCCATTTATGATATTTTTGTGAAAATGAACTTATTTTCAAGCAAAGTTGTTCTTTATCAGGAAGTCTATGTGCCTTTGTACAGCACCTGCAGCTTGAGTGGTATCAGACAAAACTAACCCAATATGCACAGGCAGAACTAATCCAACATGTGCAGGCAAAACTAACCCAACATGTGTAGGCAAAACTAACCCAACATGTGCAGGCAAAACTAACCCAACATGTGCAGGCATAACTTCCTGGGTGCTGAAGCCTCATCTCCACCTTGCCAGGTTCACACATGAGCAGCTAAACTTGATTTAACCCATCATATTGTGTCAGACATGAGTGAAACATCATAACTTTGGAGATATGTATGTTACCAGTAAATTTATATCTGTTTCAATATTGGGGTCGAAGTGGAGAATTTCTGTAAGTACTGCCACCTGGTGGTTGAAAGATGAAAAGACATAAAATCTCTGCTCAGGTCTTCAATGCAGAATGCTTGTAAGGTGGTGAGATAGACCTTGGCCAGGCATACAGTGCTGTGATTAGCTGCGGTGTATTTTGCTATAGCCTGGGCATGGACAACCTGTTGAGGTGTGCGCAGGAGAAGTCAGTTGTCAGGTTGGATTACCTGGGCATATCATCCCATTAACTCCCTCAGAGTAAGAGATACACCAAGCTGGCAGACCCAACTCACCCACTCTATATCAGGGGGGAGTAGCATCGCAGTCAGCATTCGGGTTTGTTATCTTTGTATTATACAGGTATGCACTAATATAAGGACAGATCAGGATATATTGGGGTGGGGGAGTATGGAATTAAGGATATACACTCAGCTTTGACGATCTAGTGTGCAGGGTGAACTGTGAGATACCCAGGAGAAGGGGGGATTGAAGGGTCGAGGATCGCAGGCTGGTCAGGATCGCAGGGTGGGCATGGAGGGGGAAGAGGATGCAGGGACAATGTTCTCTGGGAAGTAGATAGACAGGGCTGGGAATGAGGAATGAAGTGGGAAATTAGCGCTGAGATGGAAGGGGCGAGTGTGGCTGACGAGATAAGAGGCGATCTTCTCCCGCCAGGTGGCGCCAATCATCAGCCACCAAGCCACACATTCCTCGTCAGACTTCATAATGGATCCGGGATTCTGTATCTCCACGAAAGATGAGAGAATATGCGAAACGATATTGATAAGAAGATGCATAGGGAATGCGTAGGGACCAGGGTGGGGAGGTGCAAAGGGAGATGTGATGAAGGGAGAGGGGTCGGGGCACGCTGGTTGGGGCACGGTGGTTGGGGCATACAGGTAGTGCATGATAGGGTAAATGTTACATACCAAGAGGGAAACTTGAAGAAACTGACTTAAGTTCAAGGCTCATGTCTAGAAGCTGATGTTGGTGAGAATTATATTTTACATCAGGTGTCGGCATTTAATTGACCCAAGAATTACCTCTCCTACTTTGTGATGTCAGTTTGGTGATGTCACATATGTCTCCTACTTTGTGATGTCAGTTTGGTGATGTCACATATATTTCCTACTTTGTGATGTCAGTTTGGTGATGTCACATATGTTTCCTACTTTGTGATGTCAGTTTGGTGATGTCACATACCTCTCCTACTTTGGGATGTCAGTTTGGTGTCTCTCACTAACTGTAAATATTGTTTTAAAAACAAAGAAATAAATGAAGCCTTGCCTGAGTTGCCAAGTTGCCTGCGTTGCTGCTGATGTGAGGGGGGGATACAGAGGGAGGGGGGATCCAGTGCAGGCACTGTCCAGGGTGTGGGAACCGTCCCCTCATCAGGCAGCTTGTGAGGACAGCATATTAGTGGACACCTTTGAGTGGCCGGAGTGCTGGACATCACACCCGGTACATCCGGTGCAGATAACCTGCGTCCTCCGCCTCACCTCCGCAAACAGAAGGCACTTTCCTGCGGGACACTTTCCTGTGGGACACCCACCAAGCCAACCAGGCGCGGCTTTTTATTTTATTTTGTTGTAATTGTGATTTTTTCCAAGGATATTTGTCCAATTGCCTTCTGTGATTAGAAGAAGAATTTGATTTTTTTTAAAGAATTTTCTGTGTTGGATGAAACTGATAGTTACAATTAACATTATGCTTGTGTCTCATGTACCGACCTTCTTCTCAACAATTTGTCTTATCAACGGAGTTTGACCTCTTTGGGAATCACCATCCAGGTGCATCCTGGGTTATAGGTTCAAGTGAATTGTGGGTAAAATTCCAAATGTAAAAAGTTTGTTGAATGGAGCAACTTTGGATGATGCATTTCCCAATAGGATCAAACAAATTTGTCAGTTTATGATATAATTGACAGGTTTCATATGAAGATAATAGAACTAAGATGAATTTTATGAAATAAAGAGGAGCTTTGGCGAGATTGGCCTTGAGGCCTGGGCTGGGTAGCATCTTATCAGCAGTTAGACATGTCTGCTAAGATCACAATACTTGGGTCAGTAACCCTGTAAATGTGCAAAGACTCACATTAATGCCGCAGCTCGGAGGGACCATTTGCCGGCTTGTCAGGAGCTGGCAAATGTTGTCAATATCACGCCTGGGACGGCCTAATTAATGCCAAGGTGAGGCAGAACAAACCAAGCTCGCCATCTTCCTCTCATTCCATTAGATTTAATAGTTCACGCGCTATTACTTCATTTAAGAATGCTCTTGTTCGGATCTGCATCGTCTGATTAAATAGTGCACCAAACCAATTCAATTATTAATTTGCTAATTGTAATTTATCTTTGTTATCTTAAAATATTAATCAGAATTATTGAATCTTGACTAAGGCTGCAAAGTCAGTTAAAATCTTAAATATTAAATTGTGGCAAATTATGTTCAGTTTTAATTCAGATAACTTTGAAATTTAGTTGTAAAAATCACAGATCTGAAAAGTACCAGAGACTAATATAAATAAAATGTGATCGCAGCCTTATTGTGTTATGCTTGCTGATTGGTTTAAATTTTCAGACAAATTTAGGAAATACTGGTTCTAATTAACATTGTAATATAGCACATATGACTGGAATCAGTGTCATGTGACTGAGTGGGCCAGATAGAAATCAGAACAATATGGCCACGCAATGTTCTTTGTACAGCACAGATTAAGATTTGACAGGTCTTCCAACATTGTTAATGGTGATTCAATTTGAGCGAAACAAAGTTGGTGGAAGTGTTACGTGACAACTCTTAGTAGGGAGTTAGGCTGGCCCATAGTTTCATAGCATCTACCCATAATGTACACGACACCTCCAAAACCACATTGGCAGTGCCCCCTGGTGGCACAGGAAGGATGCTTGGTTTTGTTTGTGGGCTGGCTATTGAAATATTATGTAATGTTCACGTTCAAATGACCATTAGCCTGCCGGTGAGATGAGGTGTGGACAGTGTAGATGTGGGGTGATGGGAGCCGAGGAAATTAGGCTGCTGGGCCATAGAGGGCGCTGTAATCACCCTCAATATCATGCATTGTTATGTGACTGCTGACCACTGGTCAGCCACACATGAGCGGTCATTTTGTGCACTTTCCCAGATAGCCTTTGCCTGCTTTATATCAGCCCTCAGGCCATGAGTGCCACCGTTCTGTTAAAGAAGTGAATAAGAACCACACAATAATTCACTCATTAGCCCCGCAGTGACGTAACTCCGGGACTCAGTTTTTGTGCCGCTGATGATATGTGGAGATATTACTTGTTTGCGTTTAGTCGCAGTTTACGTAAGAGACTTGTTGACCCCTTCACCTCTATTCCTCTCCCTTGCCAACCTCTGGAAAATTTCATCGCTTTTTGTCAATAAATACTTTTTAATGGTAAACCAACCAATCATGGAAGACTGCAAAGGAAGGAGCAATGGTGACCTTTCTTGGGGAGTGCTTCATTTTTGCATGACGATTTACTTTTTGTGGGCGGCTTTAATTGAATGCGGCCCCTTAATGTGGCTTGTGTTTCTTCCTGGTATCCTGTAGCAGCGTAAACTATCAATAATCATTATGAGACTTTTCTCTTTTTTTCCCCTTTTTTATCTTCTGCCAAGAGGCAATATTATTACAGAGTGACGTTGAGCCATACCAGTGTCTTCATTCCAGTAGCAGGAATATGGGTGCAGATGGCTCTCCATAGTGCTTGGATATGTGTCATGTGACCCGTGTCATGTGACCCGCTGTTACTGAGATATACCTGATGGGATCTGGTACAAGGACTCGCACATTGCCTCAAGATTGCAATACTAATATATAAATATCAAATTAATCTTATTTTTGGCAAACAAAACTCACATTTTAGCTTATTGTCTCACCAACCACACAATTGATAATTTAAACCACAAAATTTTGCATTATGTAAACCACAAAATTTTGCATTATGTAAACCACATTTTCTAACCCACAAAGTCTGCTGTTCATCCCAAACTTTCAGTGCAATCAAAAAGGTTCTCTTCATGATATATAAATAAGTTGAGAATCAATTAATGTTTCCAGCATATCTGGCATAAACAATCATCATATGTCTGCAAAAACACATGACATCTGGCCATGGAAATACAAATGTAGTTATATCTGTCTCTGGAATCCACATGTGTAAACCTCCTGGACGTATTGTTCTCTACCTGTGAATTGTCAATTTTTGAAAAACGTGGAATATTTGAATGAAATTATAGCAAATTGTATCTCTAATTGTACTATTCAGCAGATAATGGGGTTTTCTGAATGAAATGATTCCGTTTTCCATGTTATGTAATAATCACAGAGTTTACAGCAGCTAACTTATGGCCAGTTTAAATTTGAAAATTTGGCAGTGATGTGACGTGGGATGGAAAGCAGGGAGGGAAACGCAGCGACTTGAGAAGATTACGATATGGTGATGTACTGGTCCCCTATCGCACAGATGGAATATTAGCGGTGCAGACAATATTTCTAGGTGCCTGTTACGCAATCCATTCATAAGAGGGAGAGGTGGAGATGAAATTAGAAGCGTTTGAGCCTAACTTGGTGACAGGTGGGGTATTACGAGGGTATCTCTGCCGCCGATGGTTGCCACGACGGGTTGCCGCGGGATACTGCACTGATTGTGTTGAGGCCCTGCATTGCACCTGGTTTCCCCGTGGAGTTCCGTAAGACTGCCTTTGATCCTGTCCACTGGTGATACAAAATGCGATGGCAACAATTGACACATAGTTTTATTACCTTCATTCTTACTACAATAAATAGTAGCTCTCGGCAAGATCGCTATTTTTTATCCTGATTTGAAGTGTGGCCAGGAAGTCAGGGTATGATTTGTAAAATTCCAAGCTCATTAATTGCAAACATATTATCATTGATATATGATAAGGTAACTATAATACCAATAGCCATTGTATGGAGATGTTTTCAAACTTCAAACCTATTGCATCAACTGTCTATCCATGATATAAAGTGGTTAAACCATTAAACAGAGTGCTTAAACTGTACCATCATGGTCTCCCCACCAGTCTCCCCATCACGGTATCCCCATCACAGTCTCCCCATCACAGTTTCCCCTTGATGGTAGCCTGACAATGGTCTCCCCTTGATGGTAGCCTGACAATGGTCTCCGCTTGATGGTAGCCTAACAATGGTCTCCGCTTGATGGTAGCCTGAAAATGGTCTCCCCTTGATGGTAGCCTGACAATGGTCTCCCCTTGATGGTAGCCTGACAATGGTCTCCCCTTGATGGTAGCCTGACAATGGTCTCCCCTTGATGGTAGCCTGACAATGGTCTCCCCTTGATGGTAGCCTGACAATGGTCTCCGCTTGATGGTAGCCTGACAATGGTCTCCCCTTGATGGTAGCCTGGCAATGGTCTCCCCTTGATGGTAGCCTGACAATGGTCTCCGCTTGATGGTAGCCTGACAATGGTCTCCCCTTGATGATAATCAGAGGAGCCTGATAAGGCTGAATAGTCACTCAGCCTTTATTCACCCAGACTGAGCGTCCCTCATATATATAATGTATATATATATATATATATATATATATATATATATATATATTTATATCGAGAGAGAGAGATAATTATATAGATATATTTTTATATTTATGTCTATAAATGGAAAAAGGTCATTGTCTGTAGACGTATATAGACTGTTTTTAAGGGATATCCCGGAAATATAAAGTCATTAATATGTCCCCAACTTAGCGATTAAATCAATAGAATTAACTAATAATTCAGGGAATTTCATTTAAGTTTTAATTTCAATGCAGAGGCAGGGAAATCGCTATGAAAATTAGCTAAATATATTTTTCATTTTAATATGTGTGATAATTAAAATCTGTTGCACACGTTGATCAAATGCTTGATTTTAGCATTTCCAGTCACCATTTTAGGATTTTGACCCCAAATTGTAGGATTGAGTTGGAGATATATTTTTTTTATCACATAAAAATCCTGAAATACATTACAAATACTACTATAACAATCATGAACAAAATGTAAATTTGTTTAGTGCATTTAGAATGTTTGAGAATAGGCAATGTGAGGTAGGAGAGAAAGAAAGAGGTGAGATTGAGCTGCACATTGCAGGCCAGAGAGTATTCTAGTAGAAAGCTTGCAGTAAAGTGCCCAGTCATCTCACCCTCCCCACTCTTACATCATTTAATACAAAAAGATTTTATCTTGAGGGCTGTGAGTACCTGAAAGGTATGGCCACATTTCTGTGTCAATTATGTATTCAGGTCTTGGCTACCCCCTGAATGATTTTCTTTGGTAAAATCTGGATTATAATGACATCCCAGGTCAAGTAGACAACTGAGAAATGATAAACAACAATTTTGGCCATTTGATTTTAGTTATTTATGAATTAATATATTAATTTATGAATTACCAGAAAGAGAGACTTGAATGTCTTTGGAAGTGAATTTATCAATAGTGAAGTGAAATATCCAGATGTATTGGAGCCCAAATTTTGATGAAATACAGTATATTTTTTACTCAAAGAATATTTTAGTTATCTCTTTAATCTCTATATTTTCAGGTGTTTCAGATTTCTACGACATATCCATTGAACCTTTCAAGGTAGGTTTTAATTTTCCACTCTAATAACATGTTTTCTTTGATATTTACACGTGATTATGGCTTTAGCGGAGACCATGATGTGTGTGTGATCAGTTTGATGCTGGCTTCATATTAGGATGTATTGAAGTGAAAATATTTGAAATAGGTCTTAACTGTCAGCATAAAGGTATATATTTGTTGAAGGATGTTCTTTTGAAATCAGAAGGCAGAAAAGCTGAAGTGGAAGAGATTAATTGGCCAGCATCAAAGCTATTACTCTGATCAGTCCATTGAAAAACTAATTAGAAGCTGTCGTGTAAACAATAGAAACAAAAGCCGCTGCAGATTTCACTGTTATGGACACAAAGAATCCAATGTCACATGTTTACTTACAACAGCACTTCCCGTGAAATGCAATTGGGGAAAGTGGGAAACCGGGATTGCTAAGTTTTAATGTAAAAGTGCAATTGTCAATAAAGTACCAGCATTTTCAGACAGATTACCGTTTGAGATAATGACGAGATATTACAATGGCTGCTGAATATTTGTTGTCAATTCTGCAGTGTTATTTATCTACAAAGTGAACCCAGGGATCTTTATTTCTATATTTCTTTAATGTCTTTCAATATTATGTGATAACTTTTATATCATAGGTGCGGCAAGTACTTTGATTGCTGATAAAGATACTAGCATGGCAGAGATGACTATAATTTCTCCTAGTTCACTTCTGATTGGCTCACGTTTTATCTCTCCTATCCTCTATATTGCTGTTAAAGACGACATAAAAATAATGATATACTTTATCATTATAGATGTAAAGTGAAAAGAATCATAAATAAGCAACAGAATTAATAATAGCCAAGTAAAATCAGCTATCAAAATGTAGTAAACTGGGTGGTATTCAGACAAGTGGGAGCGAATGAGAAGTGAATGAGAACACAATAATAGTGAATGAGAATGAGAACATGATAATGGTGAATGAGAATAAGAACACAATAATAGTGAATGAGAATGAGAACATGATAATGGTGAATGAGAATAAAACACGATAATGATGAATGAGAATGAGATTATGATTATAGTGAATGAGAATGAGAACAAGATGATAGTGCAGAGAATGGGAACACGATAATAGTGAATGAGAATGAGAACACAATAATAGTGAATGAAAATAAGAACACGATTATAGTGAATGAGAATGAGAACATGATAACAGTGGTGTCATCAGGCTATGGAAGTCATTCCTCCCAGCACTAGAGTAGAGTGCCTGGAAATGGCAAGGTGTTTGAGAAACAAACTTAAGTTAAATCCTGTCTTCTGGTCAATATTTGCATTCTGAGTATTCCAAATAAAGTTATGTAGATGTGTCCCTTGTGTGTAGTAGTTATTACTGGTGTCTGAGCTATCAAGTAAACTCACTGCGTGCTAATCGTAATGGGGCAGCCTTATAAGTCACCACCCAGTCTCTGTGTATTAACAGCCGCTAATAAGGTAAATAAGGCCTCAGGTGCCCATATATTAGGAAAAAACAAATATAGCAGCAGCTTGATATGGAAAAGCCACAGGTACAAATAGAAACAAAACATTGCTGCCCATTTGTTTGATAGGAAAGCTCGGCAGACGGACAGTGCCGTGGAAGTAAATGGCAAAATAAAGTTTGGAAACAAATTAAGTTGGTAAGGAGGGTTATTTGTGGGAGTGTGGACAGTGGCACGTTGATTATTGCCGAGTGGCAAATGTTGCCGCTTGATGGGCCCACAAAGGCATATTCATCATGGTGTTCATATTGCAAATGCGATGATTAGATTTTTGTTTGGAGGTGATAAGTCGTTAAGGTGTCCAGAAGGAGTCGAGCCAATCGCTTCATGCCGAATGTACTGGAACGAACCAACACCCAAAATATAGACACCGTTCTCTCAGCGACCATTAGCAGATATTGAAATGCAAAGTGCGGGGCATGAGCGCATCAGACGTGGCCCATAGATACGGCGGTGGTAAAAGTTGAGATGTCCTCTGAGGTGGCGGCCATGTTGAGACAAACTAATCGCTGCCTAATGAGTGTCACAGGACGGCGTAGATTAGTCAACTTAGGTGTCAATTACTACCCCTCTTGCAGGCCATCGGGCCGGACCGGGCTGGGCTTTATGCAGTCATCGGTCCCGCGAGGTCGTGAGGGAACGTCAGGCAGCGGACCTGCCACAGACCTGGGCATGCACGACTGACCGCTCTCCCACTGCCGACCCGACCCGACCCGCTTCCCCTGCCACCGACTCACAACACAAACACCATCAACTTCCTGCTTTCCTCATCCTCAACTTTGATAACTTTCTTACAAGAAAAAAAATTATGCTGACACCCAGATTTAAATTGACTGATTTGTAGAATATCATGCTTTAGATCTGTTAAAAATGGAAACATTTAATAGGAAAGGATGCCAAATGTTAGTAAACAGTTAATATATATGGTGGTGCTATATAACCGGGGGAAGATTGAGATAAGTTTGAGTCCTGATGTGCTCTGTATTTACATATCACACCAGAGATCATAGAAATATATAATGCCCTCATTAAATCTAAATGGACAATACTTGGAAAAATTAGTTTTATTTTGTATAAAAAAAAAAAAAAAAAAAAAAAAAAAAAAAAAAAAAAAAAAAAATTGTATAACAAGCAATAAAAAGTATCTAAATACTGAATGCATGCAGATTGGCAATACAGATCGCAGCTGACGGTCCTGCCGTAGTAAGGTCAGACTTCACAGGAGAGAGGTCTTTACCTGTATAATTCTAAACATGTTTCAGTTTTCAAATGTTCCATTGTCCTCATGAGAACCATTGTTAGTCATGAGTTCCTCACCTTGGAAACCATTGTTAGTCACCTTGGAAACCACTGTCCTCTTGAAGAAATATGGATATCATGTGTGAAGCTTCAGCTTTTTCATCATGATATGACTTATTAAAAAATGAATAAGAGACAAGTTATTTAAGTTACCACTTATCACAAAATAAAATGATGATATCTTGTAACACCTACAAATGACTGGAAAATTTACCATGATAACTTTTTTACAGTTATTGCCTTTTTAATAGATCAAATAATGAGATCAAAATTCAAAATTCCAAGAAAATATAGGCCATGCTCTTATGGTTTTACAACGTGACTAGGGTGAGTGATTTCATGTATGAAGCAGAGATATTAGGGTAAGAACATGTGAGTGCAGTGTTCAGGCTGACAGATCTCTCAAGTTGGTTCTGGTGGAAGGATCTCAAGGGTACATGGGTGATCTGCGAAAGTAGTTTGGCAGAGGGGTGATCTTAAAAGAATATCTCATAGGTGCAGAACACCCTCTTGAAGCACCAAGTATGGGATAAAGCGATGACCACCTACTTCATGTATGAAGCAGATAAAACGTAGAATGAAGCAGATAAAACGTAGAGAGACCATTGGCAGACCACGAGGCGGTGCAGTAGTTGCAGCCAGTGCATGACAGATGTGATGGATGGGGGAAGGTGCAGACTTCCACACCCCCCCATCCTCCCCCCCCATCCTACACCACCTACCTACCCCCCTTTCCACCCCCCTTTCCCCCCAGCAGAGGTAACTCTTCATGGAAATTATATAGTGAAGATTGTCATGTTTATTGATGCAAATGTTTTCTACCTTTCACCTTTATATTTAAATCTGTTTACATTTCAAGGTTTTTCACCCAATGATAGGCCATACAGAAATGATTTTTTCAGAGAAAGTTTAGCCTATTATCACCAGTTCCTCTGAGGTGATCCAAAGGTCGTGGGTTTGATTCCAGACCATGCCAAGATTGAAATACATTTTGCGATTTCTTAAATAAGGCCCTTGCCTGATGAGTTAATCCATTGTCCTTTTAAATCTGTGACTGGGTGGATTGTCATGTCAAGGACCTGGGACATGACAATTCAGCGAGGCAGCACTATATCTGCTACAAGTAGGTCTCATCATGATATAAGTGAAATTATATTAAAAGTGATACAACCCATTACAACTCAGCCTGGCCAAGATATGATGTGTTTTGTGTTGTGAGATGATTTGAAGTGGCCTTGTGACCGGGTTGTGCTACTTACTCCCCTCACCAGGTACCACAGCAGCAGCTGCAGCATCACAGGTGGCTTGGCACGCTGCCAACATTCAGGGTGTTCTGCAGAAAGGTTGACTTCGCCCCCTGGTGGGGCATACATGTCCAGGCCTTATGCTTAACATGCGATCTCAAATAGGTCATCAATGTTTGGGAGATTGCTAGGAAATATTTGCTCTAAAGGTATTTTGATGATACCAAGTCACAATTTTAATCGTGATCTGATTTCTATATAATTTATTGACCTGAGTTCCAAGCTTAATTATCATTCATTGATATCTGGGTCACAGCATCATTTATAAATCTCAAACACATCGCACTTTCAATATTAGGAAAATAGATAGACATATCACAAACCCGTCAAATCTCATACTAAATCTCATGAATATTTAATTCTGTATAAATATGAAATCTGATATTCAAGGCATGCAAAGAGCAGCAAAAATCTCTGATTCCACAGAAATCTAAAGGTCATGCACCGAGAGATGACCTTGCCAGCAGTGAGACGCAATATTTAATACCTGGACTGTACATGGACAAGATTATTTTCAAGGAAAGAACAAATATAACATGCTTGTGAATTTGCTGTCAATATTTTCCAGAACAGTAAAGCAAATAAGTCATTTTTACACCTTCGCTGGTATTTGTGTCTTTATATTAAGAGGAGTGGCAAGAACAAATATTGGCTATTGCGCACCTATTTCCTTATATTATGTGGCTGAAGATAAATGCTCTTGTTTTTGCTTTAGTGTTGAATAAAGTTCATTTACTGATCTGAAATAACCAGGGTGGCTTGTTATCTGTTCAGGGTGGCTTGTTATCTGTTCAGAGTGGCTTGGTATCTGTTCAGGGTGGCCTGGTATCCGTTCAGAGTGGCTTGGAATCTGTTCAGGGTGGCCTGGAATCCATTCTGGGTGGCCTGGTATCTGTTCAGGGTGGCCTGGTATCTGTTCAGGGTGGCTTGGTATCTGTTCAGGGTGGCTTGGTATCTGCTCAGGGTGGCCTGGTATCTGTTCGGGGTGGTTTGGTTTCTGCTCAGGGTGGCCTGGTATCTGCTCAGGGTGGCTTGGTATCTGTTCAGGGTGGCCTGGAATCTGTTCAGGGTGGTTTGGTTTCTGCTCAGGGTGGCCTAGTATCCATTCAGGGTGGCTTGGTATCTTTTCCAGGGTGGCCTGGTATCCGTTCAGGGTGGCCTGGTATCCGTTCAGGGTGGCCTGGCATCTGCTCAGGGTGCCTTGGTATCTTTTCCAGGGTGGCCTGGTATCTGTTCAGGGTGGCCTGGAATCCATTCAGGGTGGCCTGGCATCTGCTCAGGGTGGCCTGGTATCTGTTCAGGGTGGCCTGGAATCCATTCAGGGTGGCCTGGTATCTGTTCAGGGTGGCCTGGAATCCGTTCAGGGTGGCCTGGTATCCGTTCAGGGTGGCCTGGTATCCGTTCAGGGTGGCTTGGTATCTTTTCCAGGGTGGCCTGGAATCCGTTCAGGGTGGCCTGGTATCTGCTCAGGGTGGCTTGGTATCTGTTTAGGGTGGCCTGGTATCTGTTCAGGGTGACTTGGTATCTTTTCCAGGTTGGCCGGGTATCTGTTCAGGGTGGCTTGGTATCTGCTCAGGGTGGCTTGGTATCTGTTCAGGGTGGCTAGGTATCTCTTCCAGGGTGGCCTGGTACCTGCTCAGGGTTTAGAACTTGGAGGCTGGTCTGTGGGGGGCACGTGTACCGGAGATGGCTGACCCCAGGGACAGATAAGGGAAATAAGTATTTTGTTTGTTTATAAAGGTTAATGATCTGTCCTTGGGGTGTTGGTGTTATTTGTCCTTGGGGTGAGGAATGTGCACACTCTGGCCAACAGGTGGCACTGCTTTCTGTTGGAGTTTTTGATCTGTGAGATATGTGCTGTGTTGCCATGGAAACAACAGGTAGTCAGGAGCAACAAGTCAAGTTATAAGCTTGCTAAGGTGATGTACAGCTTACCTCTCTCCTGCTAGCACACTCCGCTCACCGCAGTCAACACTTCGGGGGAATGTGCTAAGAAAATACGTATATCTCTACGATTATAAATACTGTAGAAATAGAGGAAACATTGAAATTGCAGAGATATAGAAATTGCAGAGATATAGAAATTGCAGAGATATAGAAATTGTATAGATTTAGAAACTGTAGAAATGGAGAAAAATAGAAATAAAGAAAACTGTAGAGATACGGAAGGCTAGAAATATAGAAAACTGTAGAAAGACTTTAGAAAGATTTATAACTTTAGAAATATTCAATATAGTTGAACTCAAGAAAACTGCGCAATTATTAGAAATCTGCAGAAATATAAAAAAAAGTACAAAAATTTGGAACCTGAGGAGGATGTCTGATTCGGAAGCTGATTCTACACGTCTCATTAAGGTGGACTACTTCTGGGACAGGATTTATGATTAAGATAACTCTGAAGGAGGTGGACATCTCTGGTGTAGAATTATTGGCAGCTGCTGGAAAACTATTCAGATCTTCACTATGTTATGTTGATTGTTGGAAAAAGAGCATACATTTAGAGGATTGGTGAAGTTCTTCCATGATTTAGTAAGATTTTCTATATAAAAGATAGATCCATGTTATCATGTTAATTGATGATTATAAAATTACAGAGTACATGCAAAATGGCAAAGTAGAAAGGTGGACATTTTGTGCTTTAGAAGAAGGCCCAGCTGAAAAATTCATAACTTTCATCTTAGCCAGTGCTTAATATATCTCAATGATGAAAAATTCCCTATACATTTACTGTCAGGCAAAAACATGGCAAAAGAATATATAATGCATTAGTACCAGCTCGAGGAAGCGGTACAAAATCAGGGATTTGTTTCTTGGTGAAGCAAGACTGACAGGCGAGCAATGTGACGTGAAACTTATTTCTCTTCTTGCTTATCTTTTGGGGGAGAATACTTTATTCCTCTGAATCGCATTATAAATTTGGCAGCACTATATTATTTTGACCTGCCATGACAGGACCAAGATTTGGTGCAACGTTTCAGACTTGTTGGACCTATCTTAAGAATAGTGATTACTTAATTTGGTTTTTTTTTCATGTTTAATACACAGTTTCTGCACTTTTTTTAAATATGGTACTTTTTAAATTGTGAAATTTATTTTAGATATTTAGGAATTCTTAAGATGTTTGAAATGCAGATAAACTAAATTTCACAATTTGAAAGTTCCTTAAACTGAGGAAAACCTTTTGTGTGAAAACGTACTGATGATTTGTATTGGATTGTGATTTGTATTGGATTGTGATTTGTATTGGATTGTGATTTGTATTGGATTGTGATTTGTATCGGATTGTGATTTGTATTGGATTATATTGGATTGGATTTAAAAATTTTGCACAAAAGTTTTATTAACTTAAGTTGAAATGATGTGAAATCTTAGGAAAAAAAACAAAAACAAAAAACAGAAATTAGAGCCGAGAACTTTTTAGCTTCAAACACGATTCTGAGAAGAATGACATCTTTCTGACGCAGGAAAGAATATTGGTGGAATAACATAAGTAATAAAATGTTAGCATGGTTTTGCATGTGAGGGTTTGAGGGATCAGAAAAAGAGGTTGTAGCAAAGCGGCAGGGGATCGGGTGACAGAGTCAGCCAATGAGCACAGGAAGCATGGTAAACATATGGCAGGAGATCGGTGGTCTGGAGGGAGAGCTGGTAGCAGATCCCATGTGCACCGAGACCTGGCTAACATGAATGATTGCACTAGTCTACACCGTGGCACTGATCAGACACGGTGGTGATCTCAGACACCATCCTATCCGCTCCACTGAATCCACGCTCATTCCATACGTAGGATTTGCCAAGTCATCTTCACTGGGGAAGGTTGGTAACATACAGCACCAGTATTGAGCGTGAATAATCGCTGTATCTGTTGTCAGCCTTGAGGTGTGTTGTTGTTACCTCAGCTTTGGATCACAGGGATGTGTCGGGAGAACACTGCAGACCACTGCAGTTTCTGCAGCAAGATATGATGGCAGGTCAGCACCACGGAAGCCTCCTGCAGCAGGTGAGTCCATCCTGCACAACCTGTCAGCCCCACACATATAACACAATATCTCCCACAATATTCCTACCATAAAACAACATGCAAACTTTCCAGGAAGAAGTGTGGTCATATCACAAAGTAGGCTGGAACTTCTCAGATATATTGTTGCTTTGTTGTCATTATCCAATACTTACACCACAAGTTACGTTACCCCTAGTAGACAATAAGGACAACTTATCCTCACCAGTTATGGCAAGAAAATCAACACAGATATACAGGTTATTTGATGTGAATATAGTGATGTAAATAGTTGTATGGCTGTGATCCTATCTGGTGTCATATCATAACAAGGCCATATGGAATGGCACCTTGTTCACTTTGATTGCTTCTAATGTGACAGTTTATGTTGTTCTGTGAAGGGCAGTGAGTTGGAACACAGGGAGAAGGGCGTGTGCATGTCACGGTGTGTGATGTTTGTATGATCTATGTCATCTCTAGGCTTGTAATAGGATGATGTCATCTGCCCACACTGCCAATATGCAACACAAGCCAGGCCAGACCCAGGAACTATACTGCCACAATATACCTGTATGACCCTACCAGTCCCTCCTGTATGACCCCCCGTCCCTCCTGTATGACCCCCCGTCCCTCCTGTATGACCCTCCCTGTCCCTCCTGTATGACCCTACCAGTCCCTCCTGTATGACCCCCCGTCCCTCCTGTATGACCCTACCAGTCCCTCCTGTATGACCCTACCAGTCCCTCCTGTATGACCCCCCGTCCCTCCTGTATGACCCCCCGTCCCTCCTGTATGACCCCCCGTCCCTCCTGTATGACCCCCCTGTCCCTCCTGTATGACCCTACCAGTCCCTCCTGTATGACCCTACCAGTCCCTCCTGTATGACCCTCCCTGTCCCTCCTGTATGACCCCCCTGTCCCTCCTGTATGACCCCCCTGTCCCTCCTGTATGACCCTCCCAGTCCCTCCTGTATGACCCCCCGTCCCTCCTGTATGACCCCCCTGTCCCTCCTGTATGACCCTACCAGTCCCTCCTGTATGACCCTACCAGTCCCTCCTGTATGACCCTCCCTGTCCCTCCTGTATGACCCCCCTGTCCCTCCTGTATGACCCCCCTGTCCCTCCTGTATGACCCTCCCAGTCCCTCCTGTATGACCCTCCCAGTCCCTCCTGTATGACCCTACCAGTCCCTCCTGTATGACCCTACCAGTCCCTCCTGTATGACCCTCCCCGTCCCTCCTGTATGACCCTCCCTGCCCCTCCTGTATGACCCTCCCTGCCCCTCCTGTATGACCCCCAGTCCCTCCTGTATGACCCTCCCTGTCCCTCCTGTATGACCCCCCCTGTCCCTCCTGTATGACCCTCCCTGTCCCTCCTGTATGACCCTCCCTGTCCCTCCTGTATGACCCTCCCTGTCCCTCCTGTATGACCCTCCCTGTCCCTCCTGTTGGTCCCTCCCTCCCTGGTGTATATGTTGGTCCCTCCCTCCCTGGTGTATATGTTGGCCCCTCCCTCCCTGGTGTATATGTTGGCCCCTCCCTCCCTGGTGTATATGTTGGTCCTTCCCTCCCTGGTGTATATGTTGGTCCCTCCCTCCCTGGTGTATATGTTGGTCCCTCCCTCCCTGGTGTATATGTTGGTCCCTCCCTCCCTGGTGTATATGTTGGCCCCTCCCTCCCTGGTGTATATGTTGGTCCCTCCCTCCCTGGTGTATATGTTGGTCCCTCCCTCCCTGGTGTATATGTTGGTCCCTCCCTCCCTGGTGTATATGTTGGCCCCTCCCTCCCTGGTGTATATGTTGGTCCCTCCCTCCCTGGTGTATATGTTGGTCCCTCCCTGGTGTATATGTTGGCCCTTCCCTCCCTGGTGTATATGTTGGTCCCTCCCTCCCTGGTATATATGTTGGTCCCTCCCTGGTGTATATGTTGGTCCCTCCCTCCCTGGTATATATGTTGGTCCCTCCCTCCCTGGTGTATATGTTGGTCCCTCCCTGGTGTATATGTTGGCCCTTCCCTCCCTGGTGTATATGTTGGTCCCTCCCTCCCTGGTATATATGTTGGTCCCTCCCTGGTGTATATGTTGGTCCCTCCCTCCCTGGTATATATGTTGGTCCCTCCCTCCCTGGTGTATATGTTGGTCCCTCCCTCCCTGGTGTATATGTTGGTCCCTCCCTCCCTGGTATATATGTTGGTCCCTCCCTGGTGTCAATGTCTGCTATCAGGAGTGCTGTTGTTGCTGTCATCTCTTACCCCTGTGTGTAATGAAGCTCTCATCAGGCCTCAAGCTGCTAACACAAACAGATGACCACCCCAAAGTCTGTGATCTCCACTTCCTGGGCAGCCCCCAGCAATGGTTGCCATGGCATCTGTTTGGTTTCCCTTGGCAACATTCCAGTTGCCATGCACCAGGTTGCCATGCTGTTTTCCCATTATTTGCGATGTACAGTCAGTTGTGATGCGCATTTTATTATTGATGATATCATTCAGACATTTATATGTTTTAAATGGAGGCAACTTAATAACAGAACATTATAGCTGCGTAATTTGTGTTGCAAATTACAAGATCACATCTTTATCGATAGAGATAAGATTAGGGGATATATGGTGGAGTGTGGCTTTACCCCACTGTGCTGAGATAATCCCTTATCTGCTCCGAGGGTGGCATGATAGTGGTATTATGTAATCACATAGGAGTCTGGTGTGGGCAGGAAGTGTATCATCTCACCCACGATGCTTGCTGCACAGTGTGCCAACAAATGATATACTCGCAGGAAACATGAGTGATGTCGTATTACTACTCACAGACGTATCACTACTCACAGACGTATTACTACTCACAGACCCAGAGGCTACCGAGACAGGAGTAGTACACCTCAGCAAGCTGGACAAAGGTAAGAACACACCAGGATTCAGGTCGTCACCTCATTACCTGATGTATTGGTGTATTGGGGAGAATATGGTCACTGGATGACACTTCTCCTCTCGGAGTATTAGGGAGAATATGGTCATTGGATGACATTTCTCCTGTCGGTGTATTAGGGAGAATATGGTCACTGGATGACACTTCTCCTCTCGGTGTATTAGGGAGAATATGGTCATTGGATGACACTTCTCCTGTTGGTGTATTAGGGAGAATATGGTCACTGGATGACACTTCTCCTCTCGGAGTATTAGGGAGAATATGGTCATTGGATGACATTTCTCCTGTCGGTGTATTAAGGAGAATAAGGTCATTGGATGACATTTCTCCGGTATGTGTATTAGGGAAAATATGGTCACTGAATCACATTTCTCCTGGAGGTGTATTAGGGATAATATGGTCATTGGATGACATTTCTCCTATATAAAGGGGTATGCGGGAGAATAAGGTCACTGGATGACAGTTCTCCTATAGATATATTAGGGAGAATATGGTCATTGGTTGACATTTCTCATGTTTTGGGGAGAATATGGTCAGTCTCGCATCACTGATATTTTCCTGGAATCAGTATATCATTTTTTGTGATATATTTTGCCTCATTAACCCTGTGCACATATTTGGGGTCATCAAAGCTTCAACTTGTGTTTCTTGTGGCAGCAGTGCAGTGTCACAGTGATTTAACATGGTCACAACACTGATGAAGTATTGATGGTTACCAATGGCTGAATATGTACGTGTTCATTGCCACGGCACACTTGCAGGTATGTACTCTGTGGTCAGTTGTAGGATTTCATGACTGAATCAATTGCTCTTAGCATTCAGGAATCAAAGTGTTGGTAAAACGGCTCTGGATTGAAAGCCACTTTCATACACACCAGCCACGTAGACCTCCTACACCAGCCGTGTAGACCTATCACACCAGCCATGTAGACCTCCTACACCAGCCATGTAGACCTCCCACACCAGCCATGTAGACCTCCCACACCAGCCATGTAGACCTCCTACACCAGCCATGTAGACCTCCCACACCAGCCATGTAGACCTCCCACACCAGCCGTGTAGACCACCCACACCAGCCGTGTAGACCACCCACACCAGCCGTGTAGACCTCCCACACCAGCCGTGTAGACCTCCCACACCAGCCATGTAGACCACCCACACCAGCCGTGTAGACCACCCACACCAGCCATGTAGACCACCCACACCAGCCATGTAGACCTCCCACACCAGCCATGTAGACCTCCCACACCAGCCATGTAGACCTCCCACACCAGCCATGTAGACCTCCTACACCAGCCATGTAGACCTCCCACACCAGCCATGTAGACCTCCCACACCAGCCATGTAGACCTCCTACACCAGCCATGTAGACCTCCCACACCAGCCATGTAGACCTCCCACACCAGCCGTGTAGACCACCCACACCAGCCGTGTAGACCTCCCACACCAGCCGTGTAGACCACCCACACCAGCCGTGTAGACCACCCACACCAGCCATGTAGACCACCCACACCAGCCATGTAGACCTCTCACACCAGCCATGTAGACCACCCACACCAGCCATGTAGACCACCCACACCAGCCATGTAGACCACCCACACCAGCCATGTAGACCACCCACACCAGCCATGTAGACCACCCACACCAGCCATGTAGACCACCCACACCAGCCATGTAGACCACCCACACCAGCCATGTAGACCACCCACACCAGCCATGTAGACCACCCACACCAGCCATGTAGACCACCCACACCAGCCATGTAGACCACCCACACCAGCCGTGTAGACCACCCACACCAGCCATGTAGACCTCCCACACCAGCCATGTAGACCACCCACACCAGCCGTGTAGACCTCCCACACCAGCCGTGTAGACCACCCACACCAGCCGTGTAGACCACCCACACCAGCCATGTAGACCACCCACACCAGCCATGTAGACCTCTCACACCAGCCATGTAGACCACCCACACCAGCCATGTAGACCACCCACACCAGCCATGTAGACCACCCACACCAGCCATGTAGACCACCCACACCAGCCATGTAGACCACCCACACCAGCCATGTAGACCACCCACACCAGCCATGTAGACCACCCACACCAGCCATGTAGACCACCCACACCAGCCATGTAGACCACCCACACCAGCCATGTAGACCACCCACACCAGCCATGTAGACCACCCACACCAGCCATGTAGACCACCCACACCAGCCATGTAGACCACCCACACCAGCCATGTAGACCACCCACACCAGCCGTGTAGACCACCCACACCAGCCATGTAGACCACCCACACCAGCCATGTAGACCTCCCACACCAGCCATGTAGACCACCCACACCAGCCATGTAGACCACCCACACCAGCCATGTAGACCTCCCACACCAGCCACGTAGACCACCCACACCAGCCGTGTAGACCTCCCACACCAGCCATGTAGACCTCCCACACCAGCCGTGTAGACCTCCCACACCAGTCGTGTAGACCTCCCACACCAGCCGTGTAGACCTCCCACACCAGCCATGTAGACCACCCACACCAGCCGTGTAGACCACCCACACCAGCCGTGTAGACCACCCACACCAGCCATGTAGACCACCCACACCAGCCGTGTAGACCTCCCACACCAGCCGTGTAGACCTCCCACACCAGCCACGTAGACCTCCCACACCAGCCATGTAGACCTCCCACACCAGCCGTGTAGACCTCCCACACCAGCCATGTAGACCACCCACACCAGCCATGTAGACCTCCCACACCAGCCGTGTAGACCTCCCACACCAGCCACGTAGACCTCCCACACCAGCCATGTAGACCTCCCACACCAGCCGTGTAGACCTCCCACACCAGCCGTGTAGACCTCCCACACCAGCCACGTAGACCTCCCACACCAGCCGTGTAGACCTCCCACACCAGCCGTGTAGACCTCCCACACCAGCCACGTAGACCTCCCACACCAGCCATGTAGACCTCCCACACCAGCCGTGTAGACCTCCCACACCAGCCGTGTAGACCTCCCACACCAGCCACGTAGACCTCCCACACCAGCCGTGTAGACCTCCCACACCAGCCGTGTAGACCTCCCACACCAATCATTTGACCACTAGCTAGGTTTCCTGCTTAACTTAATCGTTCATAAAATGTGTCCTCGTCGCTTCAGTGTTGTGGCGAGGAATCCCATTTCAGCTTTTCATTACTTAAAGAGTTGGTAGCAAAGGAGGAATGATTTGTGAAGTAGTACATTGGGATTGGCATGTTATGATGTGGCTGCCATTGTATTGGTGCTGTAAGCCTGAATACTAAGACTGGTATTGAGATTAAGTTACACAATGTTAGGTCATCAAAGTGCCAACCACCCACCTCCCCCAGCCACGCCAGTTCATCCAAACACTGTGCACTCACAAAAAACCTATTCTCACTCAGTATTATCGCAAACAAAATATTTTCATTTAGCAGCCAAATGTTTTAGATAAATAGCACTGCGTCATTTTTCTTGGCTTCACACTGAAACCATTGAGCAAAGTTTGTCTATAGTAAGCAAACTAAGAGAAGTCTTTACCAGGCAATCTCAGATCAATCTCAGAGTATTATAGCCTGTACAAATTCAACATTTATAAATCATCATGAACAAAAAACAAAAAAAACAAAAAAAAAAAACCGAGCATAAAAACATAGGCTTAAACAAAAATGAGGACATTATTGTTTTGATGTGAATATATATGTAGATACATATGGTTTTTGTAAGGGCTTATGTTGAGGCAGATGATCTATAATGAATTAGAGGACATTGCCTGCACAGAGAGGGAGGGTTGGGGGGGGGGTGGGGCTTGCTTTGGTGGGGGGTTCACAATAACCTCATTTTCTCTGCAGGGATCCCGTAAGCAGACACTCGTCTCTGTAGTGGGCTGTGATCTACTATAACCAGATCATCCCCCACCTTCAAAGCATCCTCTCCAAATGAGATAAATCTTTGTAACTCCTGAAATAATATCCCCCTATTAACTTCAAACATCATTTGAAATGATGACCAAAACCAGATTTGAAGAGATTTGAAATTATTATGTAATATTTAAGATGGAGTTATCTGGTAGAGTTTTGTGACCAGGCTTATGAATGTGAGTCACTGCAGGTGGCTCCCCCTGGACCCTCAGTGCCTGACAGGGCAGAGTTGGTACAGGTGGCTCCCCCTGGACTCTCGGGGCCTGACAGGGCAGAGTCGGTACAGGTGGCTCCCCCTGAACCCTCGGGGCCTGAGAGGGCAGAGTCATAACAGGTGGCTCCCCCTGGACTCTCGGGGCCTGACAGGGCAGAGTCACTGTAGGTGGCTCCCCCTGAACCCTCAGGGCCTGACAGGGCAGAGTCATAACAGGTGGCTCCCCCTGGACCCTCAGGGCCTGACAGGCCAGAGTCATAACAGGTGGCTCCCCCTGGACCCTCAGGGCCTGACAGGCCAGAGTCATAACAGGTGGCTCCCCCTGGACCCTCGGGGCCTGACAGGGCAGAGTCATAACAGGTGGCTCCCCCTGGACCCTCGGGCCTGACAGGGCACATACAGCCATATCTGTCCATGTTCTCTTAGTGTTGACATTAATGCAGTACTCAAGATATGTCTCCTCAAAATGTCCTGAAAATTGAATATATTCAGTATGTTTATGTACAAATAAAGTATTTGTATATATATATATATATATATATATATATATATATATATATATATATATATATATATATATATATATATATATATATATATATATATATATAGAATATAAAGTATATATATATAGAATATAAAGTATATATATATATATATATATATATATATATATATATATATATATATATATATATATATATATATATATATATATATATATATATATATATATATAGAATAAAAAGTATATATATATAGAATAAAAAAAATATATATAGAATATAAAGTATATATATATATATATATAGAATATAAAGTATATATATATAGAATATAACGTATATATATATAGAATATAAAGTATATATATATGTATGGAGGAGAATATAAGGAGAGCGTTGGGGTTGGCACAATGAGGGGGCCTCAGCTGGAGGCAGTCAGGGAGCATTAAGGGGCAGAGGGAACACGCCCTCTCTGACTCATCCTATACCTGTACAGGTGTAGTCTGATATACAAGCCTGCAATATTACCATCATTACATGCACATTGTACCCACATTCCTGCCACTGACGATCAATTCTTCTCATCTAATCACATCCCGGTTAATGTTTAAGTTAGATATTTGCCATTTGGGCTGTGTTTTATGTTAAGCTTTGGCTGAATGGTGTGTGGGGTTAGGATATGGGACTACAGATATCTGCACCCTGCACCTCACCGTTCTCACGACATCCACGCACCGTGACATCTTAGACACGCATCAATGATCTGACCCCCAATTATGATAAATCATGAAATGTCATAAGGTCAGCTCATTTTTATGGCTATTTGTTGTGTGACAAATAGGTGAAAGATGTGCTGAATCACAACTTTATGTTTACATTAAAAAAGATATTTTGGGTGGAGGAAAATGCAACAAATATGCCTCGGTCAGTATGTTGACAAGCACAATTACAATATCAACATATGTATGCCTATATACATATAAATATCTATATGTGTATATATATATATATATATATATATATATATATATATATATATATATATATATATATATATATATATATATATATATATATATATATATATATATATATATATATACACATATAGATATTTATGCATGCATATTTTTGTTGATATTGTAATTGTGATTGTAAACACACTTTAGAACTCCCACTCGTGCCTTGTTGTTTTGTTTTTAGTTGTTTTTATTATTTCTTTTGTGAAATGTAATATTTAAAAATATTTGGTCAGATTTATCGCAACAGATTAAACTGGAATGTGCAGAACCCGACCCATTGCATTGAGATTTGAGGAAAGGTATTCTATTGTGATGAAACATGACAAGATTATTATCAGGACACCACTCACAGCTTGATAGAGCAAGTCAGGAGGGCATTCTGGAAGGGGACACGGCTTCAATATCACAGTGTCAGGTTGCGGATGACTGCAGTTCTCAAGCTTGCCAGCAGGTGTCACTCTGTCCACCTCATTGTCTTATTGAAGCGAAAGCCATCGAGACTTGAGGTGAGACATTCCAGGAAATCTCTGATGTGTGACAGTGAATCCGTGACCCAGTTCCACTCAGGAGGTCATCAATGTTCGGAGACCCTGGAGAGGATGGAGGAGTACGCCAGGGCAGAACACGCCACTTTCCAGAGTTTCCAAGATCTATAATTTGATTTCTAAGATGTGTCTATGTGTGCCAAACCATGTCTGACTGTATAGACACAATTTTTGGATATGACTTTTGATACAATGAAAGGATGGCATAGACAATTTAGGGATTGTTTTGACACAATTCAGCTATCACTTTTACAATAAAAAAAAAGTACACCCCAGCATTCTTGGCTGTCAAAGACAACCTTGTGCAATGGTAGCCACAACCGCTGCTTGCCGTGACTGCAAACAAATTTGATTAATGTCAGACAAATTTTGAATTTATGCTGATGATTTATCAGACAATCTGTGTACACACGGCTTACAATTTCTTTTGAAATATTTTTCGTCCTAATGTACAAAATGCTTCACATAGTAAACTTGATACATATGATCTTTTTGAATTTATTTTGGCATGAATTCATTATATATGTATATGTATATGTATATATGATGTTCTGGGGAGTAAACCCCTTGAGATATCAGAGATGGTTGATTTGAGGTTTCTCTTTGTGGGGATTAAGGCTGGGTCCCTTGGTAGGCTGTCATTAAGGTGATAAATGCTGAGCTTTGATGGGCGGGATGATCCCACGGAGCAGGGCCTCTTATACAACAATGCAGCCTAATAGGCCAGCTCTGCAGGTAGGGCCAACCCCAAATAACGCAGCCACAGCTAATGTACAGCCACTGACCTCATTGTTGCAGCAGTAATTGGTTCGGGATTGCCACTTGTTAAGGGCTTTTGTGGCCTTGCTCACCTGAATGAATTAAAACACAGCACTTGGTCGGCTTGAATCACCCTGGGGAACAATAACTCGGGCTCAGCATTTTTAAGGTCTTCAATGAAAGTTATTGAGCCTCATTTTAAAGCTTAGAAAAACATATAACACATTGTTTTTTCATATGGGTGCCTTTGAAGTTGGTTTCTATCAGGATTTATTGTTTACAAGGCAGGCAGATCAGACGAGGTCTGCAGATTGCTGGGGTTTTGTACCTGTTTGTTTGTGTTAAGTATTAGGCAGGTTGAGACAATATCTGCAGGGCTTTTAGCTTAACTTTTACTTTATGTAATCACCCATGTTGTTTGGCCTCAATGATATCTAACACTCTATCAGGAATGTAAAGGGTTTTATTATTCTCCACGACTTATTTGGCGAGTTTTCCCTGGTGGCTTTCAAACCACCCAGCAAGTGTAGGATTAGAGTAAACCTGATATGCATTGAATCTGATGAGTGATTCTGAGAGTAAACCTGATGCACATTGACTCTGATGGGTGATTCTGAGAGTAAACTTGGTGCACATTGACTCTGATGGGTGATTCTGAGAGTAAACTTGGTGCACATTGACTCTGATGGGTGATTCTGAGAGTAAACTTGGTGCACATTGACTCTGATGGGTGATTCTGAGAGTAAACTTGGTGCACATGGACTCTGATGGGTGATTCTGAGAGTAAACTTGATGCACATTGACTCTGATGGGTGATTCTGAGAGTAAACTTGGTGCACATTGACACTGATGGGTGATTCTGAGAGTAAACTTGATGCACATGGACTCTGATGGGTGATTCTGAGAGTAAACTTAATGCACATTGACTCTGATGGGTGATTCTGAGAGTAAACTTGGTGCACATTGACTCTGATGAGTGATTCTGAGAGTAAACTTGGTGCACATTGACTCTGATGGGTGATTCTGAGAGTAAACCTGATGCACATGGACTCTGATGGGTGATTCTGAGAGTAAACTTGGTGCACATTGACTCTGATGGGTGATTCTGAGAGTAAACTTGGTGCACATTGACTCTGATGGGTGATTCTGAGAGTAAACTTGGTGCACATGGACTCTGATGGGTGATTCTGAGAGTAAACCTGATGCACATTGACTCTGATGGGTGATTCTGAGAGTAAACTTGGTGCACATTGACTCTGATGGGTGATTCTGAGAGTAAACCTGATGCACATGGACTCTGATGGGTGATTCTGAGAGTAAACTTGGTGCACATTGACTCTGATGGGTGATTCTGAGAGTAAACTTGATGCACATTGACTCTGATGGGTGATTCTGAGAGTAAACTAAATGTTCCAGTAAAGTTCCCATTTTGGTTATCATTTTAAAGTGGAAAGTTTACCAGTGTCGTTTCTTTGTATGTGTATGGTTTGAGTTAAAACCACGACCTTACCCTCTGTCACACCAATACAGACTTTAATTTGTGCTGAGAGAATTAAAATGGAGAAATTGGTTTAGAATCAGATGCTGGGTCTACCACTCGTCCTCAGACACTCCTCGACCCACACAGCAGGTTAATCCAGGTTAATCCAGGTCAGGGAGGATTAAAGGCAGCCCACACCTTGATCCCATACTGCTCCCAGCTGGACCCAGTGATCATACACCACCGTGTAACAATCTACTCATTATCCATGGAGGCCAGATAGTGGAGAAGAACTCCCGACCTACCATTGGTATGGTTCAATGGGAATAACACAGTGCATAATGATAGAACAGATAGTGTGGCTCTTGCTATTGGAATTATAGGCAAATGGCTATATAGACGAGTAATTATTTATATGCGATGACCTGGGAACACCTGGGAACGCAGCAGGGAACACAGGTTTGTCCCACAGTCTGTTACATAGTCAGTAATATGTGAGGCTATTTTCACCTGACCTTGACTGAGGTCTCACGTCAGTAATGTGTGAGGTTGTTCTCACTTGATCTTGACTGAGGTTTCATGTCAGTAACGTGCGAGGTGGTTCTCGCCTGACCTTGACTGAGGTGTCATGTTTTTTAACTTTTGTTTGTAACTTGTGAAGTTGTCAGTTTTCTTTTACTCCACCTGGTCTGTGATAAGATCAGAGTGTGGCTCAGTGGTATGGCTCAGTGGTATGGCTCGGTGGTGGCTGTGGTATGGCTTGGTGGTGGCTGTGGTATATGGCTCAATGGTATGGCTCAGTGGTATGGCTCAGTGGTATGGCTCAGTGGTATGGCTCGGTGGTGGCACAATGATATGGCTCAGTGGTATGGCTCAGTGGTATGGCTCAGTGGTATGGCTCAGTGGTATGGCTCGGTGGGGGCTGTGGTATGGCTCGGTGGTGGCTGTGGTATGGCTCGGTGGTGGCTGTGGTATGGCTCGGTGGTGGCTCTGGTATGGCTCGGTGGTGGCTGTGGTATGGCTCGGTGGTGGCTGTGGTATGGCTCGGTGGTGGCTCTGGTATGGCTCGGTGGTGGCTCTGGTATGGCTCGGTGGTGGCTCTGGTATAACTCTCTTGGCTGTGGTCTGGTTCCATGGTATGGAGCCTTGGTGTGTTGCAGGTGCATGTCTGTGACATACTTATAAGGTGAAGGGCGGGGCTCTCCATGCTGCAGCCAAACACACTCGTCATCCTGAGCCCAGGCATCAGGAGTGTGATCCACACAGGCATCAGGAGTGTGATCCACACAGGCATCAGGAGTGTGATCCACACAGGCATCAGGAGTGTGATCCACACAGGCATCAGGAGTGTGATCCACACAGGCATTAGGATATGATCCACACAGGCATCAGGAGTGTGATCCACACAGGCATCAGGAGTGTGATCCACACAGGCATCAGGAGTGTGATCCACACAGGCATCAGGAGTGTGATCCACACAGGCATCAGGAGTGTGATCCACACAGGCATCAGGAGTGTGATCCACACAGGCATCAGGAGTGTGATCCACACAGGCATCCACACAGGCATCAGGAATGTGATCCACACAGGCATCAGGAGTGTGATCCACACAGGCATTAGGATATGATCCAGTAGAGGGTTAATATACTGGCATTCACAGGTAGAGGGTTAACATACTGGCATTCACAGGTAGAGGGTTAACATACTGGCATTCTCAGGTACAGAGGTTAATGCCAGCATTCACATAGATCAAGGATAGAGCCTGGTATTCACACCCGGTGGGAAGGAGGTCAGGGAAGGAGGTCAGGGAAGGAGGTCAGGGAAGGAGGTCAGGGAAGGAGGTCAGAGAAGTAGGTCAGGGATTGAGGTCAGGGGGTGGTGAGCAGATGCTTCCATATTATTGGGCTCAGTTCCAAGTATAAGACAATAGGCACTTCAACATGAAGGGTTCCCTTGCTCTACTGTGGCTCTGAGAACAGGAGATGTGAGATAAACATACTGGCAATGTTTCCCGTTCATCACACCTGATGTACTTAACCTGGGAGAAGCATAGGCTCTGTCATCAGCGCCCCCTTTTGGCAGGCATGACACCAAGTATTGCCATGAAATATTCATAGCTCAGCATGTTCTGAAAGCTGTGACACCCGCACTGTGCTGTGTATGTTGTTGGGAAGTGTAGGGTCATGGGAGGTTCAGGAAATATACAGTGGGGCATTCCTGTATCAAGACCACCAGGGGTCAGGGGTAACACACAGTTTATATATTCACAAGGGCATTCTTCACATTACAGTCATCAAGAGTATATTATAAACATGAGGGATTAGAGAATATTAATAATATAGGTACCATGAGGTACCATGAGGTACCATGAGGTGCCATGAGGTACCATGAGGTGCCATGAGGTACCATGAGGTGCCATGAGGTATTAGAACTTATTAAATGTCATCACAAGGTTTTGTTAGAGATTGATTTTGGAAATGTAGTAGAGAGTCATTTTGCCATTTACAGGCTTTAAGAGAGTTAACACTGAGCTGCAAGATTTGTTATCCAGGAATTAAAATTGGAGGTTCAATATAAGAGGAGATGTATATGTTGACTGATGTGATAAAGTGTGGACGGCTGGAGGTGAATCAACACAATGCCAGGGTCAGTCACACTGATTGCAGAAATGATTGACTTAAAAGCATCGCCATTGTGGTCTTGATGTTGCCATCCTGTTTACAGTGGAGAGTATACCTTCGTGGTATGAGAGATTGAATCAGACCAGATCTTTACATGCTGCTGATGTGTATAAAAACAAATGAAATGTAAAAGTGGTGTGAAGCCTGGTGTGTATTCATCAGTGGCACCTGGTAAACTGAAGGTTGGTGCGGAGTAAAGCTTGGCACATTGAATATATATATCAAGGTCATAATCATTTTCATGAAGTGTTTTGCCTCATGAGCAGATTCTAAATTATTAATAAAATGAAAAAGATAATTGGGATAATCCGGTGTAAATACAGAGAGAAGAGAAAACAGCTATCAGTTTGTTCTTATTGTTAAAAAGGCCAAAAGAGTTTCTGGAAACTATTTTTTACATTTTCAAAATCTTTAATTTCTAATTAATGAAATTCTTCTGTCAAAAATGGGTCACACTTGTTCTCTGTGATTGATCATCCTGATAAAATGGAGTTTTAGATAGAGTTTTTCCATGGACCAGGTCTCAGAACATGCTGACATGCTGCGTGGTGCTTTGTCTAAATGTCATCTTTATGTTTTGAGGAAACAGCTTAAACTTTGTTATTACAATAACAAATATTGTGACAAACTGCCATACTGTGCGTGAGCCAGTCTCGAGGCAGGATAGATAATTATGATTCCTGATATCATGTTCTAGCTGCTAAGAAGTTATTATTTCCTGGAATATGTCAAGTTGACATATAATAGTCGACTTAATTTTGGTTGTAGGGGAAAAACAGTGACATGTATTTAACGTAGATGTTTGTTTGAAGGTAATCAAGAGACAGAAATGGCCCAGTGTTTAGACTTTGCTTGCATTCAATGGCAAGATGTGATTTAATTGGATATTTAGTGTTTACATGAGGCAGGTATCTTGCCGGCAGGTAGTACTACATTCCACCCACAATCTTCAGCCAATCCCAACCCGCACTCAAACAATACAATTGGCTTGGTGTTGTCTTGACAACGTGTCTCACTTTCCTGCCTGAAATAGAACCATATTAAATGATTAAGCAATTGCTGACTTCCTGAATGCACCTCTGCCTTAGACGAGTCAAGATTTATTTTTTTGACTGCATTTTGAATTGCAGAAGCAATTTTCTTTTTTACTGTTTTTTAAAAGGGGGGAATTCACAAAATGCATGGACTTTTCTTAATCTGACCTAATAGATAAAAAGTATAAGATAAAGTAGTGTGGGACCAAATTTATACCTAGCAGTTCCCAGTCATAAGCAAGTGAAAGAAGTGAAATATTAGATATGTGAAAATACAATACACCACTGGGAGAGACCCAGTAATAAAACACAAGTCAATAACAATATTTTATGGAAATTTAAAATATTTTCGTCACAACCTTTTTCATCTGAGCATTTTTAATTCCATTTTCCATATTGTATTTTAAATTTTCCATATTGCTTTCCATTTTCAATTATTTCTATGCTATTACTGAAGTCATGTGCTATTAAGGACAGGGTGGCCACGCACCTGGAAAAGTCAGGGAAAAACTTTTTTTTTTCAAGGTCAGGGAAATGTCAGGGAATTTTAAAAAGTGTCAGGGAAATTTCTGATTGACAGAAATGTCAGGGAAAAGTCAGGGAATTTTGTTCATTTTCATAATCATTGAGTACTTTTAGATCATTGATGGGTTTAAAACAAACATTCACGATGAAGAATAACTGAGAGAACAAAATGAGCTCCTTTGGCTTTAATACTATAATTGCAAGAATTAAAGTTTCCAAGTTGAAGCTCAAATATCCATGATGTTGTTACATGTCTTACTTATTTTTTTATTTGTTCTAGTCAGTAGATATCATTCCAATATTGTGGCCTCCCAGGCTTTACATATATATTTTCCAAATCATGAACATATGAAGGGTGGAATGGGCAGCTGTAGGGGAGAATGGAGGCCGCAATACCTGGAATTATTTTTTGAGTCAGGGAAAAGTCAGGGAAATATCAGGGAATTTTTTTCTCATCAGAGTGTGGCCACCCTGAAGGAAGTCATGTGTTATTAAGGAAGTCATGTGCTATAAAGGAAGTCATGTGCTATTAAGGAAGTCATGTGCTATTAAGGAAGTCATATGCTATTAAGGAAGTCATATGCTATTAAGGAAGTCATGTGTTATTAAGGAAGTCATGTGCTATAAAGGAAGTCATGTGCTATAAAGGAAGTCATGTGCTATAAAGGAAGTCATGTGCTATAAAGGAAGTCATGTGCTATTAAGGAAGTCATGTGCTATTAAGGAAGTCATGTGCTATTAAGGAAGTCATGTGCTATTAAGGAAGTCATATGCTATTAAGGAAGTCATGTGCTCATATTGAGGTACTTTGGGGTTTGTTACCTTTGCTTTTTATGACACACTGTTAGGAGACTTGAAGTCACCCATTTAATTGAACCCAAACTAGATGACTTAATGATACAGCATTCCGGGAGGCAGACAAAATCTCAGCAAGTGAACAACATGGCCCTAGAGAGGTAATATCAAAATGACAGCCTCAGAGTGTCATAATGGACTATGAAGTTAATTAATAGCAAACAATTAACAAGCAAGGCTCTTTAGAATAATGACAGCTTTGTGGTATGTCATTAGGAAGGGATGGAATGTGACATGTAAAAGATAATGTAGAGTCTGGGACATCCAGTGACACTTTAACCCTCCAAATGCCATGCACATTCAGCCTGCTCCCCAGAGGCTATGGCATTCATAATGAGAACTACAAAGGGAAAAATATTATTGGGGATTAAGATACAAAGTTATAATGAACTTGTTGCATCAAACTTGACAATTAAAAAAAAAATTATAAAATGTTTGGAAGAGCTGGGGTGAGGACACTGGCTGGGTTAAGTCATGCAAGGCTAATTAATTTTCCAGTAATTAGGTAACATTGGTTAATTGGTGAGAGTCCAGCAGAGTGTTGATTGTCACGGATCACTGACTGTGACAGTGTATGACCCAAACAACAGCTGAGATGATCCCTGAGCAGCCATATATTACCCTCAGGGGCCATGTCCACACTGACAGGGGGACCATCTCCACACTGACAGGGGGACCGTCTCCACACTGACAGGGGGACCATCTCCACACTGACAGGGGGACCATCTCCACACTGACAGGGGGACCATCTCCACACTAACAGGGGGACCATCTCCACACTGACAGGGGGACCATCTCCACACTAACAGGGGGACCATCTCCACACTGACAGGGGGACCATCTCCACACTGATATGGGAGGCAATTCTATTTACCTCTGTAATAGGTCTGCAGTACCTGTCTAAGATATCAATAATACCCTTCTAAGAGGTCACTTATACCAGTCTAAGAGGTCAATAACACCCCAGCAAGAGGTCAGTATTACCTTAGAGTAATATACTGTATTACTCTAAGTATCAAACTTGGCACCTTAATAGTTGTTGTTCAAACCTGTGACCATTGACACCTTTCATCATGCTTTAACTCTCAAAAATTGAAGAATTATTATTATCATATTTTATGAACGTATGGTCTCAAAATTTATTTAACTTGTGTGAAAAAAAGCGAGGATGGAATGGAGGAAATATCTTCCCACTTTGTGGACACCTGGAATGAACGATGCAAAATAATACAAACTCAAATACAAGCAAGCAGTTTTCACCAGGTATCCCAGACAGTTTTCACCAGGTATCCCAGACAGTTTTCACCAGGTATCCCAGACAGTTTTCACCAGGTATCCCAGACAGTTTTCACAAGGTATCCCAGACAGTTTTCACCAGGTATCCCAGACAGTGAGTTGAGTTATGGAATGGAGACCCCCTGCAGAGGTCTGTCTCTATTTCTCTTGGATACTGTTTACAATATTTCATGTTTGTACAGCAGAAGGCCGTGGCACAGTTGGTGAGAATGCGAGCTAATTAGCACCAGGTCCATTTTGGTGATCTCAAGGTTATGGTTTTTTTTTACCAGCCATGATGAGATTACAATTATGTTAAATTAATGTTAATGTGACTGAAATAGCTCAGTTGATAGGCCATTTACCTTGAGACTCAACAATTCCCACTTTGAATCCCGACCTGTTACTGTAAATTTTGCATTTTTTTACAATTTCTCACAAATGGGTGGGGCCGAGACCGATGCCTGAAGGGTTAACCTGTTGTCTTTGTGAATCTGTGACCAGGTGTGGGTTGTTATATCAAGGACCTGCAACCTGACAATTCAAGTCTGCACTATATCTGCTATAAGACATCATGAAATAACGGAAATAATGCTGAAAGTGACTAAAAACCAAAACAAACAAACAAGCAATTAATCATTTTATATGACATTTATGTGCAGTCATTTTAACACAGAAGGCCTCCTTCAAGTCAAGTGCAATTTAAGTGAGTTTCTTTGTATCCCAGACAAGTATCATAGCAACAGATTTAAGAAAACCAGTTACTTAAATCATTCAGAAACAGATGGTTACATTACAGTGCAAGATATGCAGCAAGTTCTTAGAAAAAATCTATTTTCTTGGAAGAACATAAAGACAGGTGTTAATAGCATTGTTAATTATAGCATATTATAAATATACAGCAAGAGTTGCGGTTTATATCAATCAACATGTAATTAGAAACTGGTAAACAACACATTGTGCTGGAAGTTCCACCAGAGACAGTCTGTATGCCATGGGCAGCTACCTCTGCCATCATTGTCCTGTTCTGGAGGATATGAAGTCCAGTTTTAGAGGGTATGAAGTCGAAGTTCAAATTTAGAGGATATGAAGTCCAGTTTTAGAGGATATGAAGTCGAAGTTCAGTTTTAGAGGGTATGAAGTCCAGTTTTAGAGGGTATGCCTGCTTCCTCGCTTCATGGGGGGTCATTATAGGAATAAGAATACTTTGTTATTATTGGTTTATTATTGGTTTATGATTAGGAAGGGAAGGCCTCATGCAGTGTTTGATAATTCCATCATATGTTTTTCAACATTTCACACAGAACCAAGGCAATGTTTTGAATATTGTTTATTATTTGTTGTTTACAAAACCAAAAAATTGGTTTACAAAAGTGTGGAAATGAATAACTTGTGTTTGCACATACGTTGAGGTTCCTATTTTCATAATTGATTTCTTTGTGATATGTAATGCTCTCTACATTTCATAATATGCTCCCTGTGATATCTACATACTTGACCTAATTATTATTATAGTTTTGTGACAAATGATAAGCTGAGACATTTGGCAAAAGTCTAAGAAAGTTTCAGGCTGAAGCATTTTGTAATCTTCTGAATTAAAAAGTTTAATAGGTTGCAGTATTTTGCTGTATTGGCAATCTTCTAATTTATATGATATGAAAACTTTAGGCTGTCGGCAAATGTCGACTATTAAAGCTTTAGGTTGAAGCCATTGGCCTTTTGGCAAACACTGGCAACTTTATTGCTGTTTTGTAAGTTTTTGAGACATCAAGGTAAGAGACATGTGATTCTTAGCCAAACAAGTGGAAGTTGGCAAGAACTTGTGATTCCTGATGTTGCTATGGTAACCCTAAACTTGATGAAGTACATGTTTACAGTAGGGTGTACATCCCTGCAGCAGCCTCCGCAGCTGACAAGAAGGCCACTGCCAGCCTCCGCAGCAGCCTCCCATCACTCATCTTCGTTATCCCTCCTGCAGTTGATGATGGGGAGAGTGGTTCAGCTGTCAGGTGCCATGCTCCCCTCACCCCCCCACCCTCACCCCCTCCTACCCCCAACCCCCTCCTACCCCCTCACACCCTCCTACCCCCCACCCCCTCACCTTCCTGGACTGTCCACCATTCCTCCCTAACCAACCACCTTGTGCAGGTAGTGAGCGTGGTACGACCTCTGACCTCTATGAGAGCAGGCTCGTGCTCACCTCTGTGAGTTCCCCCAGCAGAGGCAGGGTCAGAGGTCGCATACGTTGCATTTGGGTGTTGGGTTACCAGGTCACTATATATGGCGGTGGGCTGGGGAGGGAGGCAGGGAGACCTGTTCTACCACTGGCTGCCTCCAGCTTGGCAACCACTGCAGTGCCCCACGCTTCCTACCACTCTCAGCCAATACCACGCAGTATATACCTCGCCAGCTATATTTACACTGACACAGTTTCCCGGGAGCAAGGAGAGACAGAGTCGCCAAGGCACAAGAGCCTGATCCTAACTTTGGCATAGAGCGGTTTTGATACAGGATTAGACTTAATGTGACCGTTTCGGAAAGGCTATAGCGAGGAGAATGTCTAGTGCCCATTATGACACAAGGTGCAGTATGTTTCCTCGGATGGGGTACCCGTTCCCACCCTACTACCGTTGTCATCTTTTCCCCCTGCTAGTGGTGAGCAGACAATACGAGGCAGGCAGTGTCTCCTAACATCTCTGTACTCTCTCGGGGGCAGGCAGGCAGCGGGTTGCGGCCCACCACTGCTCTCACTGTCTCTCTACTTACCACAGCCACACTCTGGCACTGGGTGATACTTCCTCAGTGCTTCCCTTCTCTCCCCTCTCTTCATCAGTCCCTCTGCCAAGGTGTGACAACCCAGGCGTGATGACCAAGGTGTGACAACCCAGGCATGACTACTGAAGTGTGATGACACAAAAGTGTGACAACCCAGGTGTAAAAACCTAGGTGTGATGACAGAGGTATGAAAAACCAGGTGTGACAACTGAGGCATGAAAAACCAGGTGTGACAACTGAGGCATGAAAAACCAGGTGTGACGACTGAAGTGTGATGACCGAGGTGTGACGACTGTAGTATGACAACCAACTGTAGTGTGACAACCGAGGTATGACGACTGAAGCGTGACTGAAGCTTGATGCAGGGCTGTTGTCTGTGATGCAGACTTTGAAATCATCACTTAATTCCTCCTCTGACTCTTTGCTTCTTTCTGTCCATCCTGCACCTGTGTTTTTTTTTCTTTTGCGATATTAAAATTGATTCCCATAATATTGAGTGACAGCTTGGAGTGTTCTTTCTGAGTGAAGAGTGTGTTTTGATTTATTTTCTTTTATCAATACCTGATGACAAGAGTGTGTTCAAGTTCAGTGCAGCGAGATATGTCATCCTGTCACCACTTTATCAAGATTATGTACCAATTACCTACGTCACATATAGAATATATGGCTTCTCAGGAATTAACAAAGAAATTGCAAATGCATCACATAAATTAGATATATTTTTTTATTATTTACAAGAAGAGTACAGAATAGGGTCATCTTAAGTTTGAATGTCACTGTGAAGCTGTGGTTCAGCATGCAGGTCCTTGAGTAAGCTGGAGATTGCCTTCTGTACTGGGGCCAGGAGAGAGGGAGGCAAGGGTTAATCCCAGCCAGGCATAGCATATATACTCTGTACTGAGGCCAGGAGAGAGGGAGGCAAGGGTTAATCCCAGCCAGGCATAGCATATATACTCTGTACTGAGGCCAGGAGAGAGGGAGGCAAGGGTTAATCCCAGCCAGGCATAGCATATATACTCTGTACTGAGGCCAGGAGAGAGGGAGGCAAGGGTTAATCCCAGCCAGGCATAGCATATATACTCTGTACTGAGGCCAGGAGAGAGAGAGGCAAGGGTTAATCCCAGCCAGGCATAGCATATATACTCTGTACTGAGGCCAGGTGAGAGGGAGGCAAGGGTTAATCCCAGCCAGGCATGGCATATATACTCTGTACTGAGGCCAGGAGAGAGGGAGGCAAGGGTTAATCCCAGCCAGGCATCGCATATATACTCTGTACTGAGGCCAGGAGAGAGGGAGGCAAGGGTTAATCCCAGCCAGGCATGGCATATATACTCTGTACTGAGGCCAGGAGAGAGGGAGGCAAGGGTTAATCCCAGCCAGGCATAGCATATATACTCTGTACTGAGGCCAGGAGAGAGGGAGGCAAGGGTTAATCCCAGCCAGGCATGGCATATATACTCTGTACTGAGGCCAGGAGAGAGGGAGGCAAGGGTTAATCCCAGCCAGGCATAGCATATATACTCTGTACTGAGGCCAGGAGAGAGGGAGGCAAGGGTTAATTCCAGCCAGGCATAGCATATATACTCTACTGAGGCCAGGAGAGAGGGAGGCAAGGGTTAATCCCAGCCAGGCATGGCATATATACTCTGTACTGAGGCCAGAAGAGAGGGAAGCAAGGGTTAATCCCAGCCAGGCATAACATATATACTCTGTACTGAGGCCAGGAGAGAGGGGGGCAAGGGTTAATCCCAGCCAGGCATAGCATATATACTCTGTACTGAGGCCAGGAGAGAGGGAGGCAAGGGTTAATCCCAGCCAGGCATAGCATAGATACCTGTCACTGCACCACAGACAGGCAGGCACAGGGTTAAAGGGTTACCTGACAGAACTCAGTGTATACAGGGGTAAAGGGTTACCTGATAGGGCTTAGGTTATACAGGGGTAAAGGGTTAAATGGTAGAGCTTAGGGTATACAGGGGTAAAGGGTTACCTGGTAGGGCTCAGTGTATACAGGGGTAAAGGGTTACCTGGTAGGGCTTAGGGTATACTGGGGTAAAGGGTTACCTGGTAGGGCTCAGTGTATAAAGGGGTAAAGGGTTACCTGGTAGAGCTTAGTGTATACAGGGGTAAAGGGTTACCTGGTAGGGCTTAGGGTATACAGGGGTAAAGGGTTACCTGGTAGGGCTTAGGGTATGTAGGGGTAAAGGGTTACCTGACAGAGCTTAGGGTATACAGGGGTAAAGGGTTACCTGGTAGGACTTAGGTTTTACAGGGGTAAAGGGTTACCTGGTAGAGCTTTGGGTATACAGGGGTAAAGGGTTACCTGGTAGGGCTTAGGGTATACAGGGGTAAAGGGTTACCTGGTAGGGCTTAGGGTATACAGGGGTAAAGGGTTACCTGGTCGGGCTTAGAGTATACAGGGGTAAAGGGTTACCTGGTAGAGCTTAGGGTATACAGGGGTAAAGGGTTACCTGGTAGGGCTCAGTGTATACAGGGGTAAAGGGTTACCTGGTAGGACTTAGGTTTTACAGGGGTAAAGGGTTACCTGGTAGAGCTTTGGGTATACAGGGGTAAAGGGTTACCTGGTAGGGCTTAGGGTATACAGGGGTAAAGGGTTACCTGGTAGGGCTTAGGGTATACAGGGGTAAAGGGTTACCTGGTCGGGCTTAGAGTATACAGGGGTAAAGGGTTACCTGGTAGAGCTTAGGGTATACAGGGGTAAAGGGTTACCTGGTAGGGCTCAGTGTATACAGGGGTAAAGGGTTACCTGGTAGGGTTCAGTGTATGATGTAGGTTTGTGGGTTCACAGGATGAGTGTTTGTACTCTAACCATCAGATCCTCACCATGTGGCCCTTACCATGTGGCTTTCCTCTGTGTGTGTGTGTGTGTGTGTGTGTGTGTGTGTGTGTGTGTGTGTGTGTGTGTGTGTGGCTCAGTACCACACAGAGCAGTAGTGAATGGTGGAGATTAGCATTTCTCCCTAGAGGGAGCTTCTCACTTTATGTGGGGATTTCAATGTCTCAAGGGGCAATGCTCTGTGAATATCACATTTTCTGCCATTCCTAACCTTTAGCCACATTAACCAGGCCTGAGTGGTATAGCTAAGACAGATGTGTGATGATGCCTGTATGATGGTTGACAGTGGAATGTGGATATATATATATATATATATATATATATATATATATATATATATATATATATATATATATATATATATATATATATATATATATATATATATATATATATATATATTGAGCATTTAATGAAAAAATAATGTTATATAAATTAGTAAGGGTTCAAATTTAAACAACAGATTATTTGTATCAACAAAGTTTTACCAACCTTATACAATGCAGAGTAACTAATTAGTCAGAGAACTGTCAGTGTATCCCACATTCCCCACCCTGAGATCTGTCAGTGTATCCCACATTCCCCACCCTGAGAACTGTCAGTGTATCCCACATTCCCCACCCTGAGAACTGTCAGTGTATCCCACATTCCCCACCCTGAGAACTGTCAGTGTATCCCACATTCCCCACCCTGAGAACTGTCAGTGTATCCCACATTCCCCACCCTGAGAACTGTCAGTGTATCCCACATTCCCCACCCTGAGAACTGTCAGTGTATTCCCCACCCTGAGAACTGTCAGTGTATTCCCCACCCTGAGAACTGTCAGTGTATTCCCCACCCTGAGAACTGTCAGTGTATTCCCCACCCTGAGAACTGTCAGTGTATTCCCCACCCTGAGAACTGTCAGTGTATTCCCCACCCTGTACAGACTTCAGGGATTGTTTTCCCATCATATTTTACATTAAAAGGTAGATATATGTTAGTGTATTTGGTTTTGGGAGTTTATATATAATCTGTTCTATTATATTCAGTCCAGGACAATGATATAGTTATTCTCATAGATTAGGATATTTAGGTCAATGAGGGGATAATCCATAGCATCTGTATAGGGCATGGTGAACATGTGAGGATTAACAGGATAATCACCCTGAATACTGTGTGGAGAGTGATGATGGGGGAATGCTAGGGGCCACGTGTGCACTACCAATCACTGCTACAGATGCATGATCCCTGCTACAGATGCACGATCCCTGCTACAGCTGCACGATCCCTGCTACAGCTGCACGATCCCTGCTACAGCTGCATGATCCCTGCTACAACTGCACGATCCCTGCTACAGCTGCACGATCCCTGCTACAACTGCACGATCCCTGCTACAGCTGCCTGGGGCACGATCCCTGCTACAGCTGCCTGGGGCACGATCCCTGCTACAGCTGCACGATCCCTGCTACAGCTGCACGATCCCTGCTACAGCTGCCTGGGGCACGATCCCTGCTACAGCTGCACGATCCCTGCTACAGCTGCCTGGGGCACGATCCCTGCTACAGCTGCCTGGGGCACGATCCCTGCTACAACTGCACGATCCCTGCTACAGCTGCACGATCCCTGCTACAACTGCACGATCCCTGCTACAGCTGCCTGGGGCACAATCCCTGCTACAGCTGCCTGGGGCACAATCCCTGCTACAGCTGCCTGGGGCACGATCCCTGCTACAGCTGCCTGGGGCACAATCCCTGCTACAGCTGCCTGGGGCACGATCCCTGCTACAGCTGCCTGGGGCACGATCCCTGCTACAGCTGCCTTGGGCACGTTGCATCCCCATCAACCTATAAGACTTTCGTTTCCAGTGACCTATCAGTTATAATTTTCATGAAATTCTTGTAAATATGAAGTATTGCTGCGGTTTTCTTTGCTGTGAAGATAATGGAAATATCAACAAATGTTTATTTTCCAGAATCACAGAAACAAAATTTTTTTTGAAAGTGAATTCATGGTGGGTCTGTTCTATCTTTGTCAACAATATAAAAGCAGTTTGTATGATGAATAATGATGTTACAGACTATTGGTGTGATGAAAAAAGATTATGATAAATACTGGTATGAGAATGGCAGGTATAAAAAGTAAGCAAATTGTAGAATTGACATTTGAGATTTATTTAATGATTCATCTTTAAAGCATATTGCAATATAACATTGGTTAACATGGTTAACTTTCTAAGTGTACTTTGAAAATTGTAATTGACATATAAATCCCGTCAGAGAGATAGAATACTTGATATGAATTGATATGAATAGATTGGTTGTGTATGTGTAACTGATTAATGAGGTCTTAATACTGTTGATTTAAGGATATAGAATGCTCTACATAACAGTCATGATACAATAGCTTTAAAGACTGGATAAAAACATAATGGATGTAATAGAACATGAGGAGCGCCCCCTTTTGGTGAAGTGCAATTGTGAAGCTGGAGTGCATGGCGATATTTGGCAGTAATTATTGGTGGTGATGGTGTCATGTTGGGGGAGGACACCGCGGGGTTAATTGCTCACGTGTTTCTTGCAGACTCTAACTATTGCGTTTCCTCTCTGGCAGAATCACAGAAGACGTTGCCATCAGGAGAAATGCCACAATTACAGGCCTTTTTTGTTGATTTTCATTTCCACTCATCTGCGAGTATTTGTGTTGAGATATTGTTCCAGTGGATTAGAGGTAGCTCACAGTGGGAGATAGTTTGCCATTTGTATTCAGATTTTCATTTTATTAAAGGTGCAAATATAGTTTTAATTCTTAAAAGATACTGTTTCAAAATAATTAAAGTAAACCTGAAAAATGAAGAAATGTCATTGAAGTGATTATATGTGTTCAATTTTAGGCCAGTTATCTGTTTTTCTGATAACTTTCTGATAACTTTCTATCATAAGTCTTTCTTATTCTGAAATATTACAGAAATAATCAGAAATTATGGCCTTATTTGGATTAGTGAAAATTCAAGGGTTTGGGATTTTGCTGGTGCCAATATGGATATTGGAAACTAGGTTATTTTTCTATTTGGCCTGGTCTCTGAGACTGGTCCACATGTGTCAATGCCCCCATCTGCATCTGGCCACATATTTCACAAATATCCAAGTGCATTCATTGAAGTAGAGGCCGCTAATGTCCGAACAAGCAGAACTGTCATGGGAACATCCACAACAGAGCAAAACTTCACTCTAGTCATCTGTAAGGGAACATGTTAATTGTTCTCTTTCATTTTCAAGACATTTCTTGATTTAAAAAAATAAAAATGACCAATTATCAAGTTCAGTAATATTCTCTGAAAGTTATTTCTCGTTATATGACATGCTGCTTGTTGTCATGGTAACAGTTTGTCTTGACTGGTGCAGCAGTGGCCTGGAGCAGAGAAGAATGGGTCAGGCTTGAGTGAGCACTGATTACCTAATCCATGCCATGCTAAGAAGTTAGTGGGTGGTCAGGGTAGTGTTGACCAATGGCTGACCAGTGCAGCTTGACCGGTCACTCACTCTGCTGTCAGCCATGTGTTTAGTGTGTGTGTGTGTGTGTGTGGGTCTGAGTGACCACGATGTTTGCTAGTACTGTCCTTCCTCATACATGGCTCTCACTTGTATTTAGAACTTTCCTCGTGTTGGGTGTGTACAGAACTGTTCAAAAAGTCAACAAAAAAGGAGAGAATGCAATGACTCAAAACTATACAAGTTAAACAACCCTGAGAGACATATCAGGACCCAGTGGACTCATACGCTCCTGTCTTTCTCTTCTTGCAGGTCGTGATATCGGACATTTATAACTAACTTGATTGCAACTTCTTGCCGTCTTCCTGAAGATCCATCAGATCTCCTCAGTCCCGCACCCTTTCCCCCTTTAACCCTGGAGAAACCCCCCTCGGAACGCTGGAACTAGGGCAGGACCTTGGGGCGTCAACTTTGGCGTCGACGTTTACATCATCCCCTCCGGAGTGTGATAATAACAACATTTCAAGCAAACCGCTTGATACCAAAAGGATGGGACGCAAAAAGATCCAAATCTCCCGCATCGGGGACGAACGGAACAGACAGGTCAGTACACTCATTGCTCATTTCATAGAATTAGCACTTATATATATATATATAATTTTTTTTTGGAAGGGTTGAAACAAAGTTTAGTGCAGAAGGTCCATAATTGCTAGCATGTTGTCAGTCTCAGGCCCTTGCTCAAGTAATGGTGTTGTGTGTGTGGAAGGCATGAGATGAGCATGCAGCAAAGTGGCCTATTATCCAGGGAAACTCATCCATCGCCTAGTATCATTTCTGACATTTTGACATACAAGTTTTTTTTCATGATTGTCTAAATAATCAACACACCAGCATATCCCCGTTCTACTAAGCTCCCCTGGAGTAAATGACACTTCTCCCTCCCTTGCCCCCTAGCTCCCTTGCCCCCTAGCTCCCTTGCCCCATAGCTCCCTTGCCCCCTAGCTCCCTTGCCCCCTAGCTCCCTTGCCCCTAGCTCCCTTGCCCCATAGCTCTCTAGCCCCCTAACCTCCTGAGCCCCGTAGCCCCCTAGCCCCCTAGCCCCCTAGCCTCATAGCCTCATAGCCCCATAGCCCCATAGCCCCATAGCCCCCTCCATGTCTTGATAATATTCTGGATGTGCTGAGACGGACATTAAGGCACAATATTTTTCTTGGCACTCGGATGGTTTTGTCACTTTGTCTCCTTCAATGTCAGGATGTGCAAGATGCCACTGTCAGGAGTGTTCTCCCTGTCATGTTTATAACAATGCTATATAAAGTAATTAACACACAAAATGAATGAAGGTAATTAAATAACAAAAGTTCACATTCATTAGCACCTAAACAAGAAAAATATTGTTTCATAACTTGCAAAATCTTTGAATGGTATAGATATCATATAGTATGAAGAAATAAGGCTGTGTGTGCCTAGATGAGACATTATATAAGACTTGCATGGCAGTGCCTGTATCTATGGGTCTGGTAGAAGGGATCAGATTGTCAGCATAATGTATGGTGTATTACTGTGTGGCCACTTGTTCTGGGAGGGAGGTACTGTGTACTAGGGAGGTACTGATGGGTGGTGTACCTGCCCCCTGACCTGAGTGTACTCGGTAGGTACTGTGGGGTGGTGTACCTTACCTGAGGGTACTCGAGAGGTACTGATGGGTGGTGTACCTTACCTGAAGGTACTCGGGAGGTACTGATGGGTGGTGTACCTGCCCCCTGACCTGAGGGTACTCGGGAGGTACTGTGGGGTGGTGTACCTGACCTGAGGGTACTCTTCGGGAGAGGAGAGGGGTGATGATTTATGGGTTCCTAATGGGTAGGCAGTCTGACACTAGAGGTCAGCACTGGAGGGCAGGTGTGAACACCCCGAGATCCAAGAACATCAATTTCATTATATCATTAATACCAGAAAAACATAAAATACAAACAACAAACCCAAACATGACTGTATCCACTTAACCTATATAGAAGTTTCCTGTATAAGATGATATTTATATTAGATTATATTTATTATTTAAAAACAAAATTAATGATGGCTGCAGATTAATTAATTATAACAGAAAAATGCTTCTGCTAAGGATGCACTTGTTGCTAGGCTGGAGGGAAGTGGTTGCTAAGGGTGTAGCAGGAGGGGGTAGAGCAGATAGCAGCTGATAAGCTGGAGGATATATTGATTCAAAGTATCTGGGCGGGGTATTAGGGTAACAGACATCCTCCTCTGACTGGATGCGCTTCAAAATATCAAACATTCTCACCTACTTATGGAGGTCTGCCTGGTTCTGAAAGTAGTCAACACGACAAACCTTCTCTGACTCACTGACTCAGAGGCCAAAGGTACATGAGCTCACCTGGAAAAATATAGGCTAATATCACTTGCCATTACTGAGGCATAATTCAAGTGGTTTGGTGACTTAAGAAGAAAATATTTGATGTTGTTCTGTCGATACTGTTACATAACCCCCAGAGGGTAGATTGCAGTGCCCCCTATGAGGGCCACACACACTAATATCAAACCCACTTATTCACCCCTACCCACTGCTTCACGTGGGTCCCATGTTGACTTGTTTATGCTACAGATCACTGACCTTGACACAGTCAGATGAATTCAATGGACCCAGATTCGGTCTGGTGACTCCATATAACCCGCCCCACAAACCCACATATTTGCATTCATTTGCATAAAAAAGGTCGGATTAGGTAGACAATGCTGAGGGTCACTCACGAGTGAAATAGCCACCAGGGGGCATTGATTGCATGCAGTGACTGGATCACTTTCTATAGACAGCATGGCCCTCTCAAGACAGTGGAGTGCTGATTGGGAGGGTGGCTCGCCCTTGATGTCATAATGATTAGATGTCTTGGTATGTCAATAACTGGAGTCAGAGGGTGTGACAAAACCATGACCAAAGGGAGCATGCATTATGATGCTGCCACAAAACCCAATTATGCTCATTGTTAAAAACATATCTTTGAAATATCTTTCTTTGATCCCATATATCATTAAAACTTCCGAGACATTTTTTGTGTCTGTGCATGATCAAATTTCATGTCAAAGATGAAAAACTTCAGCAGAAGAAATAGGTTTATTTGGGCCAATTTTGGAAACATCATGTACTTGAGTATTCCTGCTGGGAGATACATCACACTTATAATATAGCATCAAAGTTTCCAACCTGTAACTTAATGTAGATTAACAGAGCAGTGTGAATGTTGTGGAGCTGATCAGTTAGATGTGGCGTAGTACCAGGGCCGTGAGCCTCACCTGAGCGGCCGCTGCCTTTGATCTCCTCGTTCAGGTAGGCAAGGCCAAGATGAGCAACAAAGCACCTGAGTCCTCCCTGCCTCTCCACCCCAGCCACCCAGCCACCACCCCAGCCACCCAGCCACCACCCCAGCCACCCAGCCACCACCACAGCCACCCAGCCACCACCACAGCCACCCAGCCACCACCCCAGCCACCCAGCCACCACCACAGCCACCCAGCCACCACCACAGCCACCCAGCCACCACCCCAGCCACCACCCAGCCACCACCACAGCCACCCAACCACCACCCCAGCCACCCAGCCACCACCACAGCCACCCAACCACCACCCCAGCCACAGTATCACATCTACACCACCACCCCAGCCACCCAGCCACCACCCCAGCCACCCAGCCACCCAGCCACCACCCCAGCCACCCAGCCACCACCCCAGCCACCCAGCCAAACCTCACGGTGTCTTACATGCATGTCAGCATTCTCCTGTATCTAGTTTAACTTACTTTGTGTTGAAACATTTAAAATCACTTGCCTGCCGTTGGCATCAAAGCAAAGGAAGTACGTGAAATATACAAGAATTGATGGCCGCTGACATTCGGTGGTTGTGGTTAAATCATTACCAGAAATCATTGATTAGACCCGGCAATAAGTGGTGGATAGGTCCCGGTGAAGTCCCGGTGAGGTCCCGCCAATGTGCCTCTCGGGGACTCCAGCAATGTGAAGGCATTTACAGGTCCCTTCAAAAGCATTTGGTGGAAGCGAAGTCATCAAAGCCTCCATAATAAGAGGCTGGGAAAGGGAGATCATGAAAAGCTATTTTATTCCCAGAGGACGTGGGCTGGCCAGATGAAAAGCATCGGGAGACTCTATCCTTTAGTTTGCACTTAATTGGATAACTACTACATTATAACAGTGAGAAAGTTGACCATATGTCAGACACCAGGAAATATGCTGTACAAATAACATGAGAAATTATCCTGATGAAATATAGACTGATGTGATAGAAGAGGGTGGGGAGAAGGGGGTGGGGAGAAGGGGGTGGGGAGAAGGGGGTGGGGAGAAGGGGGTGGGGAGAAGGGGGTGGGGAGAAGGGGGTGGGGAGAAGGGCTGTAGGTACAGAAATAAGGCCTTAGAACAAGCAAATGCTCAGAATATTTAGTAATGATTACACGTTTTTTAGCTATGCATAGCACAGCTTATGCAGTGAGGGGAGAAATTTTCTGTCATTCTGTCTGTCCGTCAATTTTGATCTTCTCTGAAACTACTGCTTGTAGTTCATAGCTGTTAGTAGGTAAGATGTGCTATGCTGGTTTCACTTTATTGACCTTGCTTGGCATTCATGCAATAAGTTATATTTCTCAAGTAATAATGATTAGCAATAACTAATGTCTGTATATTAGCATGGCTCATATTTATAGAAGTCTTGGAGTACCACATTGAGGTAGGCAGAGTATTGTATAAGTGAGACATTGGCAATGGACACCAAGGTCGATGGACACCAAGGTCACAGGCATATCTTATCAACTATCTGTGGAATTTACCAATTACTTAGTCTGTACTTAGTCTGTACTATGTAAATTGTACATTCCAAGAAAGAAATCATAATTAAAAGTGTAAGATGATTTAAGACTAATGACTGTTGCATGCTGGGCTACCTATTTGTAACACTGAGGCAGGTATCAGGTCCATTCTGTGGCGCACCAGATAGGGTTTTTTTTCTGGTATTTCACTAGTCAGATCTTTATCATAAAATTTTCATTGTATAAATTTCGAAGATATTATAGGATCAAATCAGAAACATGTCAAGTTCATAGTTCACAGTCTGTAAATGACTGTATGCTGTGTCAACGTGTTTTGCTGGTTTAGAAAACGTCCTGAACTTCTATGAAGGGCATTAAGGTATCTCCCCCTGGTGGTGATTGTCTGGGTATCTATGAAGGTGTCTCCCCCTGGTGGTGATTGTCTGGGTATCTATGAAGGTGTCTCCCCCTGGTGGTGATTGTCTGGGTAACTATGAAGGTGTCTCCCCCTGGTGGTGATTGTCTGGGTAACTATGAAGGTGTCTCCCCCTGGTGGTGATTGTCTTGCTGTCCAGGGCAGTGGCAGCTTGTTATTACGTGAGGTCAATATGAGCATGATCCGGTACATCCAGGATAAGCCCATTGATTCCTCCGGGACAGACTCCGTGAGCAGAGCCACACACGTGAGCAGAGCCACACACGACCATGGACTATGTGCACTGCGCTCATTCCCTATCAATGAAAATAAAGCATAGAAATCAAATGCCTCTAAATGTTTTTTTAAAAAATCAAATAAAAAGATTTGTGATTCTTGGAAGCTTAATGATATGTAATGCAGTAAAACAATGGAGAAACTTCATCGTGCAAGTTGATTCTTGCAAGAAAAAGTGTTATTTTTATTATATGTCACCTGAAAGGTCCACATATTACGTGAGATATCATTTCAGAGACATCCCATTTGTAGGAAAACATTATCAGATCTTAAAAGTGATTTAGGAAATTATTCACAGTGAATAACAAAGCTCACGAAAATTTTGTCAAACAGTTTTTGAAAGGAATTTGGGCAGTTGAAAAATAACTGCTGGAAAAATATGTAGAAGGGAAAGACAGAGCCATGTCTATGAGGTACTGATGGGAGATGAGCAGGCAGCTGTCCTATTGTCCCCATCAGGTGCCTCCAGAGTGCCCTGATCACCCACAGGAAGTACACACAAGTGAATGATGGGAAGTGTCCCATATGAGCAGGAAACCTCACAATCATCAAGGACTGTGTGCAATTATAAACAGAGACAGCAATTAGTGCTGTAAAGGTCCCATAGGTGGCACTGCATTGAGGGAGGGGAAGGCATGAAAATGTGTTGATTTGATCTGTGTTAGTTGACAAGTAGCACAGATTATTGAGGATTATGGTCTCTTTCATGGGATGTGCAGTCAGAATGCACGGATTATCACCATAAATCTGTTCCAGGTGGAATTTAAGGATCCGGTTAGAGCCATTGAAATTATGGAATATGCTGATGATGACTTGTTGTTGAATCATCAATCGATCATTTGTGCTCTATTAAAGCGGTAATGATTGGAAACTATTAGCTGACCAAACAACATTACAGCTGTGGACAAGGCCCCTCCTTCCTAAGGTAGAGATGAGGGATGATTAAACTGAATGACAGAATAAGTAACATTTAACACCAAGTTCCTGCAAGACTCCGATATTGATTTAAGTTGGATGAAGAGTACAGTGTGATAAGCAATGACCTCCAATATACAACATAAACACCCGCACACAAACACCTCCAAATAAAAAATAACCACAACATATTAGGAGTATTTTGTCTGGACCTATTTAGATATCTTGTGTTTATTTTCGAGCACTTGGTTTGAGGAAACAAGCTGCTGTATTTTAGTCTGAATATTCTGCCAAAATAAATATTAAAGTATATATAGCATCATGACTATCTATTTCAATCTGTGCATCTTCTATTTTGAAAACAGCAATGGGTCTTTTTTTGGAGGCCTATGTTTTGGGTCTTCTAACTTTGGTAGATGCAGCTCTATTTAGAGGAGAAAAGGAGAATTTATAGAATTTTGGAGAGTATACCCTTGAAGTGGTTTGTTTAAAGATGGGAGGGGTCGGAGACAAGCAGTGAACCCTGGACACTCCTTAATGGCCATGTTACGTAACCCACACAAAGGAGGGTGCTAACAATGGGACGACAGCACACCTGAGATGGGGGAACCTGTGGGAACTAGGCCCCCAGGGGGCAGCAGGGAGGGGCTGGAGAGGGGCCTGGAGAGGGGATGCCACAACGACATGCAAGGTGTTATAATACCACTGGGGGGCGCCACCATTGTGATCGCTATAATGGGCCATTGGTCCCAGTCTCAATGGAAGCAATTTGCAGCTTCAACTGGATCATGCAAGCAGAAAGTTGTCACCACCCCACCGCCCCCTAGTGGCGGACAGGTCTGCACAATACTCACTGATGACCTGTCCGCAGACTGACCACAGTCTGACCACTGGGGTATTGGCGTTGCTGGGCGTTGTTGACATCGCACTGACCTGTTATGCTGTTCCCAATCCCCAAGTGTCAAGTTGTCTGTCAATATATTTCTTTAAGAGCTGAACTTGACACAAACATTTACTTATTGTTCGTTGATTTTATAGTGTAAATATCCATACAATTAATAAGAAATATGAAAATTGTCTCTTGAAAAGTAAAGAAATTGGTGACATTTTATTCAGCATTCAGGTAGTTTAGAAATTGGTGATATTTTATTCAACATTCAAGTAGTTTATTTTAGTTTGTGCAATCTAATTACCCAGATAAAAAGCACACCCTGCACAGTTGGTGTTTGGGCAGCATTACCTCTGGTGTTTGATAACTGCTCACTAGCGGATGGCTTCAGATGACAATGTCTTTATCCAGCTTTTACTCCTCAGCAAGATGTGTATTTGGATCTTCCTTTTGAAGTGTCTATTATGTTTGTGGTGAAATATCTGGACAACAATTCTCAGTTGTCAAGGTATATTCAGTACAGTAATGTTATGTAAAGTTCCACACAGAATGCAAATTGTTCTTAAGAAAATATTTCAGTGAAGAGATTTGAGGCAATGAAAAAGGAGGTGCAGTAGATCTCTATGAAAGTTTGACTGGTCACATATGTATGTGTGTAGGTGTTGTTTTTATGAGAATTGTATGGTGACCAGTGAGTGGGTAAAGTGTCACATTCCTGGGCAACGTTGTTGTTGTCAACTCACCCCAGCCCTCCCTCTTGTCTCAATCAAAAGGGCCATTCAATCTATAGAAATACCCCAGAGAGGGTCAATACCCCAGAGAGGGTCAATAAAGCAGCGGATCATTTTATTATCCACAAAAGAGAAGACAATTTACTGTTACAAATACATTCTTCTTCCCACACACATTGCTGGCCAGTCATTTCTATCAACAATTATAAAGGCTTATTTCATGAAGAATTGGTAAATAAAATGGTTAATTTGAACAAATGGGACTGGGGGGGGGACGCATCAGAAAAGAGGTGATGCTACTTGAGAGGAGCATGGCATTCTCAGGTGATGTAAGCTAGATCTGTATATTGTGTGTGAGTGGCCTCCCCAAGTGCGAGATCTCCAGCCAGGGTAAGCCACTCCCCAGATAAAGATGCACGAAAAAACCCTTGGGGGGGAAAGAATAAAAAAAAAATTCTAATCTGTTGATATTTTCAATATATAATCAATTAAATTTGTTCCCCTAGCTTTGCCCAGATGATTTTATTCTGAAAGGATTATAAAGAGGATTCTCAAGTTAAAGTGAGAAGATGTGATGTGTTGGTGGAGATATTATATAAGCCCTTCCTCGCGCCTGATGGCTTAGAACTGAACCCTCGATCAAGGATCACCAGCAGTTTATGCCATGGATAAAAAAATTTGTTGTGTTTTGCAGGTGACCTTCACAAAGCGGAAGTTTGGTTTGATGAAGAAAGCTTATGAGCTGAGCGTGCTGTGTGACTGTGAGATTGCTCTCATCATCTTTAACAGCGCCAACAAGCTGTTCCAGTATGCCTCCACGGACATGGACAAAGTGCTGCTCAAGTACACTGAATACAATGAGCCACACGAAAGCAGGACCAACAAGGACATCATCGAGGTCAGTACTCACACATTTATGACATCATCGAGGTCAGTACTCACACATTCATGACATCATCGAGGTCAGTACTCACACATTCATGACATCATCGAGGTCAGTACTCACACATTCATGACATCATCGAGGTCAGTACTCACACATTCATGACATCATTGAGGTCAGTACACATTCATGACATCATCAGGATTTATGTCATTGGAAAAAGAATTGAAATTGTGTGAATGTTGTGTGCCGATGGTGGTGATTGTGTGAATGTCCAGACCATATTCTCCATGCTCCACTTGTATTATAGATATATCCTGCGTCCTTGCCACACAATTATCACCAGCACGCTGCACTCACATAATAGTCATTATACCAGAACTGTTTTTCTTTAGTGTTATACATATACTATTTGACATGTTTACTTCTGTTATTTTGATTATTCCTCTGACAGGTTATTGTTGAATACTATACGATTATTTTCCAATTTTGATATCTTTTTATGGCATATCTCTTAATGGATGTTGTCATGAATGGAATTAACAAATCATAGATCTCAGCAGGGATCTGCTGACTGAATCACGGTTATTAGAATCTCTCCTCTGTGTAATATCTCATCCTGCCTTATCACAGATTCACAGCTGCATATGTCGTCCTGGTAAATAGATTGACTCTCTTCTCATAACCTCATCAGTGCAGATAGGTCACCATTGTTAATCAGAAAGGCTGCTGATTGGCTACGACCACAAACTCTTCTGCTCCGGGTGGTCAGAATGTATAGTTTTGTGTTTGTTCAGGAATATGACTTTTTGGACTTGGGCATCAGAGAGGGAAGCGAATCATCAGCAGAAGTTTCAGGGATCATTTATTGTCTGCCATATATTGCAATGATATTACTCTATCTCTTCGGGGCAAACTTTCTGCCCTCCGTGGATGCAATGCACTCACCAACCAAACTATTCCCATATTACAAGTTTGCACCATTCCTACTCTCAGGCAACTTGCTTTCTCATTCTGTCCTTAAAATGCCTGAAGGAAATCAAATTTCATGTCTTTCCAAAAGTTTCAAATTATGGTGATATAAACCTTCAAAACATAGATCCATTGTGTCACAGATGTACATCTGATATATTAAATGAAGACAACAAAAACATCAGCAAGTAATTGGATTTAACAAAAACACAAATAGATTTAAACAAGTGACAATGATAAGTATAAGTATAAAATATCTCACTTGGGGGTCCACGTGTTGTTGTAGCTTTGCAGAAATAGAATCGAGAATGTTAGAGCATTGTCCTCACCAGACAGAAATAATGTCATGACAGACACCTTGAATATAGTATGCAGCAGAGGTCGGGGAGGAGGGGTAAATAGAATCTCTACCCTCTCATTATCGCAAATTTGATCAATTTAACATAAGACTGTTAACTTTGGTTATTCCCCAGAAATAAAACTGTATTTGCTATTTTATGTAACAAAACAAAAACATGTTTTTGTTTATATTCCAAACCATTTATTATATTAACAAGTCACTAACATATTTGATTGTGACATTTAAACTGGGCAGAAAAACAGATCTATTTAGTCAGTAAATGATTGATATAATATTTGTGAACCAAAATATGAATGGAGCAAAATGTGTTCTGTTTTGAAATGATTATTTACCAAAAACTGGGTAGTAATTATGTGTGCACTCTCCAGTCTCCATGCTTTTATTCTGCATTATCCATGATTTCATTCACTATTATCCATGCTTTTATTTTCCCTGAAAGCTATGATCTGTCAGTGAAAAGTGACTGGAACTACCACAAACATATTTGTATAATTAAGACAAACAGTTGATATGCTTTGATGGGCATAACATGTTTGCTGAGAACAAGGCTAGCGGCCAGATGGTACATGTGGGGCTGATCAGCTGCTAAGAGGGGGGCAGGGGGTGAAACTGATAACCCTTGACCCCTGCGGGTCGCCCATATGGGGGCCACTTCTAGGATTTCCTGTAAGTTTACTGTCATAATTCTTGTGTCCCTCCTGACATCTGAATGGTGAGGCAAAGTAAACAATTCCGAGATATGCCCCACTCAGCAGAATAGAGTGAAGTGCCCTCCATGTCTGCAATCTATTCATGGCTGCAATGAAAATATGAGTCAAATTTGAAACTTAATGACTCAATGATAATTCAAGTTTGAAAGTGGATGTTTTGCAAGTAAGGAAGGGGTTAATCCTTGGGGAGAGACAAGTTCCTCAGGGAAGCTTATCTGTATTGATCATGCCACGGAAAGGAGGATAATCTATGTGTTAATCTCTCCCCCATGACCTAATTAGTTACCCTTGTGACACCCTGGTTACGCCCAAGACACACAGACAGACATGATGGAAATCTCCATGGAGACTGCCATGTTTGGTTGCCATGGAGATGGGTGATGCCCTGGGAGAGGCAATTCTGGTTTCTGCAGAGGAGGTGTGAATTTGTAATAGTGGTGAAACCAGCAGACGTTGACACGGCATTCTGAGGGGAGAACCAAGCTCGACATTCATCGAGGCCTCGCCACTTCTGATTCAACATCAAACTCTTTATCGCTATGTTACTATTTTTGACATTCAAGTTAAAGCCCACTCTCAGTTTATGAAAAGTTTCATTTTTCAAAGATTTGATTGAAATCCATTATTTTGTGCTTGAGACAATTAAATATGAGGAAAAGTGGAATAAGTGGAACATTCTTAAAGGGCAGACGTTCTCAGCAAGGCGTTATGAAACCCTGACCTCCTTAACTTAATCTGCTGCAAGATATGTAAATCTTATGTCAAATTGTACCACAGAGCTGCATACTATCATTTGTTGGTATTAAGAGATAATCCTAAGCTGGGATTAGTAGGGGATTAGCAGGGTGCTTAGGGACATCTTTGGGGTCTTGATGACAAATTGCAGTATAATTCTTGGATCGTAACTAACATTTGTAGGGAATCATGAATCATGATATGACATGAAAACTTTGCAACATGTTAGATTCTGAACCAACCAAATATAGTTGTAACTTTAGCTTTTTTGGTACAGAATCTGCACAAATAAAAAAATTACCACAAGGGGGAGCCAGCAGACGGAGGCCACCTGCTTTAGCAATAGTCTGGGACATGTTCATGACTTTCTTAATCAACTGACAGACACTTTAAGATGAAATCAGTTTCACCTGTAAATAAAATCCTTGCTTTAAATCTTATGAAAATAAATGGGTTTCAAAACGATGAAGCAGCCATTGATGGTGGTGCCCCCTTGTGATGTTCTATTGTACTAATGCAGTATGTATTTTTCAGGCTCTCAACAAGAAGGAGAACAAGGGCGGCCATGAGAGCCCCGAAGCCGACCAGGACCCGCAGTTTGGACTCGCCCGAGGCATGGAAGACAAATATCAGAAACAGATCAGCGAAGAATACGACATGATTATGAGGAACCCACAGGCCATGAATAACAGGGTAAGTTGCTACATTAATAGCCTGCATAACAGGGTAAGTTGCGACATTAATAGCCTGCATAACAGGGTAAGTTGCGACATTAATAGCCTGCATAACAGGGTAAGTTGCGACATTAATAGCCCGCATAACAGGGTAGGTTGCGACATTAATAGCCTGCGTAACAGGGTTAGTTATGACATTAATAGCCTGCGTAACAGGGTTGGATCCCATGTGTTGCCTACCTTTATCATTGAGCTTTCTAGTTGTGCTGTATGTGTTGTTTAAGGCTGAGGTTGTTTGTTGCAGACTCTGCCTCCGTACCACCATCAGAACCAGGGAATGTCGGTGGGTGTGCCGGGGATGCCCAACTCGGGGTACCCAGGGGCTCCCCAGACCCAGCAGGTATCTGTGAGCGGTACCACCCTGCTGCAGCCCCCGCAGGCCATGACTGGAGGCAACCTGAGTCCCAGACCCAGCTCAGCAGGCAGCTACCAAGGTATACCATAGACATACTCATAGCTCAGATCACATCAAAAAGTTAATTTGGTAAATATATAAAGCGAGTTGAATGCATGATCATGATTTATATTTTTATCTTTTAATTTTTTAGGAGGAATGATAGATTTAAGTACACCGGCAAATGGATATGGACAAGCACACTCGCCTAACGGACTAACACAGGGAAGTAACTCACCAGGACTCCTCAATAAGGTCCTGTCAGGCGGCGGGGGAGCTAAACACTCGCCTCCGCCGGGCTCCAGACCTAACCTGCGTGTGGTCATCCCCAACCAGAGGGCGGACCTGCCGGTTAGTGACAACCACCAACAGTCTGAAAACCCACCAGAGGTCAGCACCTGCCAGGTTTCTCCTACACAAATTTTGAGTTCAAAATTACACATTGAAAAAAATAGAATAACCGATTAGATTTTATTTTTAAAGAACATAAAAGAAACAGAAGATTTAAAGGTATTCCTAAATGTGATGTGATTTTTCCCTCCAATTCATAGTGTGTAAGAGTTGTTGTCCCAGTACGTAATTGTCTTTCACAAAGAATATATTTCAGTAATTTTCAACAAAAGTTTTTTTTAATGATATTTGTCCTTAAATGCCTTTTTGTTTTTTTCACTAATTTGTTGAATGCAATACAAAGTACTAACCAAAAATACGTACTAATCCGGAAAATTTCATTTATTTACCAATATTATATTAACCTTGTTTGCTCAATGCTATTAACATATGTAATTTTTCATCTGTAAATGAAAAAAATGTTTGGAGTAGGTACCGGAAGATAATTAAGATTAATAAAGTGCTAATTAGAGATTGCAAAATTTTATATATAAAATGATGTTAGAATGCATCGCAGATAATAAACAGATCTACAGATTATACCTCCATCCAGACTCCCCATAGTTCATGTCATTAAAATCTAAGAGTTCAAAAAACAATATTGAGCTGGCCAAGCATGTTTTTCCCTCATAATCATCATCCACTCAATGTGATGCCTTCCCCTATTATCACCCACTATATTTGGTGCCTCCCCCTATTATCACCCACTACATGTAGTGCCTTCCCCTATTATCACCCACTATATATATATATATATATATATATATATATATAGTGCCATCACCTATTATCACCCACTTAACTTGGTGCCTTCATATTTCTTCTGCTTTACGTTTTTGGCTGTCGGGCTTCGCACACTGAAGTGGGAGAAACTGGTTCGTCTGTCTCAATTTAACCATACAAGACGCTATATAGCAATGTTAACACTAACAATTTTGCAGTTGTAAACTGCTTGCAAATATATAGATAACCTTAAAATGCATTTTTTTAGAATAGAAACTATACAAATCTTGCTACTAACCTAAGAAAATATAATTTCTTTCAATTATGAACTTTCAATTGCTGTATTTTTTAGCATCATCACAATCAGGTACGGACCTCACACACAACGTTAGCGACCCCGGTAGTTTCCATGGCAACCCCCAGTGTTCCCGGTACAGCAGGCTTCCCGTCCGGCATGTCAGCATTTCCAGGTAAGATAAGTAAACAGGATGTTACCCGCACTTCATGACACTACCCTGTCCACCTCACGATGTTACCCACACCTGTTACCAATATAAATAGTGTTTGAAGGTGTTTGTTGATATTTAATAGATTTATTTTTATCTCCATTTCAGGCGATTTCCAGTTGAACTCTGCGAGCGATCTTCAGGGACTGACTGGCTTTAATTCCCCCGGTATTCTCTCTGGACATTGGCAGAACCACGTCTCTATAGCTAACCTCAACCCTTCACAAATGTAAGTACCTCCTTACTCCATCCTCCTTACTCCAACCTCCAACCTCTAACCTCCAACCTCCAACCTCTAACCTCCATCCTCCAACCTCTAACCTCCATCCTCCAACCTCTAACCTCCATCCTCCAACCTCCATCCTCCAACCTCTAACCTCCATCCTCCAACCTCTAACCTCCATCCTCCAACCTCAAACATCCATCCTCCAACCTCTAACCTCCATCCTCTAACCTCTAACCTCCATCCTCCAACCTCTAACCTCCATCCTCCGTCCTCCAACCTCCGTCCTCCATCCAAATAGCATACCCATAAATAAGCATATTCTAAAAAAATAAAAAATAAAATACAGTATTACGCACAAACCCACATGAATTATCCACCAGTCTAATTTGCCAGAAAAATAGTCTTGAACTCTTAGAGTGATTACGTTTACGTAAAAAAATGGATAAAATTATTATGCAGTTATATATGAATTTTTGTTTTCTGTTCAATGTGGTAAGACATTTTCATTTTGATATTTTCAGACTTTCCACAGCTAACTCAAATCTATCAATAAGCACAGCCAACCACATGCATATAAAAAGTGAACCAATCTCACCCCAGAGAGACTCGACAACTCCCTCTAGTCATAGCCAGCAGCTGCGCCCCCCGTCAGCGGGTCACCACACTCCTCTCAGTGGACACGTCTCACCTAATCCCATGCACCACAGTAATTCTTCATCACCAGTGGGCGCTGCAAACAGTGACTTTGACGGGCCCTTAATGAAGCGCCCTCGCATCGCAGAGGCGGGGTGGGCAGCGAGTTAGTGTGCGAGCTCACCCTCCCCAGCCCACAGCACGCTCTGTGACATCGACATCATCTGTCGTAAAAATACAACTCATCAGTGAGTTTTAACAATGGACGACGTAACTGACCTCTGAAGTCGGTAAAGAATAAACTGGAAATACAACTGGCACGTTGTATGGTCGCTTTGTTATATTGTACTTAATTATCAGAGGTGAAGGTCGCTGTGCAGCCACATGCCCTTAAATGCATCAATGTGAAGGTCATTCAAACAAGGTCAAGGTCACAAACTCTGGAAGATGCAGATGTGTGGTTGTGGATTAGTTCTAGAATGGAGAGCAGTGAAGCTCGGAAATGGACCGTTGAAATAATGAGAAGCTTTCGCTGCCCCAGTTTTCTTATGTCCCACCTTGCGTGGTATTCTGTGTAGAACATTGCATTTTGATTTACCCACAGAGATCATATTAGCAGAACATTGAGAAACAAACAGACTGCAGCCAATGGGAGATATCTACTTTGTACTGAAATGGTGCTTTGCAAAGCCCAGTCATGTTAGAATTTGTGAACAGGAAAAACAGAATGTTGTACTCACTGTGTAGTCCCATTATTGTGTTTCAGCAAAAGCTCATTTCTGAACTGGTGTCAGACAGTCAGGGATTCCTTGTGTGACATAACAGGTCAATATTAAACTGGTCAGCAGGTTGCTGCAACTAGGACTGGTCAATATTAAACTGGTCGGCAGGTTGCTGCAACTAGGACTGGTCAATATTAAACTGGTCGGTCGGTTGCTGCAACTAGGGCTGGTCAGTATGTTGGTGCTGCCATCTGTTAGCACTATTGTGCTGCCATCTGTTAGCACTATTACTAAGCAGGCCAATGAGAATCAACCCTGGGTGTTTGCAAAATGCATTTGAGTCTTATATGGGTGTTTAATTTTGATAAAATGAAGAGTGGACCAGCAGAGGGAGCTTTTGCAGATGCTCAAAACACAGGTATCGTGTAGACCAAGTCTAGTTTTGTACACTTGCTCAAAATTATTGCATTTTTGTTTCTGTTTTCAATTTGTAGCTTTTATAGATGACAAAACTGATTAGTTAAACCAGTAGATTTGCCAGTAGGTGTTATTTTAGCACCAATATTGTGTTACATTATATAAGAATTATGTCACCACAGGTCTGAGACCTTGTCGTGTCTCATTGTACACACTTCCACCTATTTCACAGACATCTGTGGCGCAACTTGTGTTTATTATATTGCATGCTCTGTTGAGAAATACTGGTAAATATTAAAGGTTTATCACAGCCTTTGTGTACGTAAAACTAGTAAATTGACTTCCTTCTCGTGACTGATATTATCAAAGTTTTCCATTTATGTAACATTGAAATGGAATATTTCTTGTTGAAATGATGCTGTTATTAAAACAACACTTGAAATATTAAGGAAAGCTCTGTGAGATTCCGGGGGATGGACTCATTGGATATCAGAATGAAGCAGAATGCTCTTAGACTCTCATCACTCCAGCTTTCTCAGTGAAATGCACATTCTGACCACAAGGTGGCCTCTATCTATAAACACTAGGTGGCAGTCTGATCACACATCCTGTAATGTCTTCTGGAAATCACTAGAGGGCTACAGACCTGTCAATATTGACCACTAGATGGCACTGAGTGTAAACCATAGATGGCGCTTCAGGTCACTTGAAGTAGTGTACAGATTCTTCCTAGACTTGCTTGTGAGGACAACATTAACCTTACTAGGAGGCAGCTTGCTCATCACACCATATCAATCCTTGTCTATACCAAAGTCTGTGTTTGTTTGGATGTTAACCCCCAACACGCCATAAGTGTGGCACTGATATTACATATTGAAACAAATGGTGTTATTTTTCCTCTGGCAATGCAGGGGTTATTTTTTTGTTGGTTGGTTGGTTGGTTTGTAAACCAGCATATTACATGACAAATTGGACCATATTTTGTTCCCTCAATTGGTTTATTTCCACATGATTTGACAGATGTTGTTCCCGAGGATGGACCCTCACATGTTATAGAGAACATTCCCTTCTTTGTGTCTCCGGTCCTCAGGCCAAACCAGCAAAATGTTTGTTTCCCCTAACTTCAGTATCATGGACTATTCTGATTTAAACTTTGATATTGGGTGAATTTAACTTGGTTTTTTACCAATTTATAATTAGTACTCTACATATTATCAGATAATATCGAAAAAGAAATTATTCAAAATATTTTGACCTGCTTTTTGAACAAATTATTACACATGCTAGGGGAAATGCAATACTTTTGTTGCTTGGCCTACAATATTATTGCATGATAATGATGTACACAATGCGTTAAATGATATTATTATAAAATGCAGTGATAACTACTTAATTTTGAATATTTGTGTAAGAAGTATGTGAGTAAATGGCTAGTAGATTCTTATCATTTATTTATAAATGCCTCTCGCAGTTAGTGAAGCTGTAAAAGACGCCAATATTTATATGGAAGTGCTGAAAAGCTTTTGGATATTTTCTTGTCGAACAGATACAAAGTGGATAAGAATGTCACAAATCATTTTTGTGACAAATGTAATTAGAATGTAACATTACTAAAAAAATTTAGATGTAAGAAGCAGTTTCTGGCAGAAATAATGTTAACCGACTAACAGTTAAAAGCGTAAGAAGGCAGTTAAGTTTGATAAGATTTTCATTTTGTATGGCTAAAAGTGAACTTTGGTATACCGCATGAATTCTTAAAAGATTAATATGAAGTGAGATATTGACTTTGGTCTTATGACTCACTCACTTATGAATTGTTAATGCAGTGGATTTGATAACGTGACTGCAGCTGTAGCAAATTATTTTGTTTGATGGTGAAAATATTTTTTTAGATATGAAGATTAAAATGATTTCCTTTTTTAAACCAAAAAATCTTGTTGAATGTATTTGACATGTGATGTAACAAAGGCTATTTATAGCACTGATTACTGAGAGTCACGTGATCTTACCCACTGCTTGTTGAACAGGGATGTTGTACTCGTGATTTCTCAGTCGGCATCCATCTTACACTATGCACACTGCTCATTGGCTGGGCAAAGGTCATGTGATCAGTCACATGACTTGTATCAAGGCATATCATTGGATGTCTAGTAATTTAGATAAATGAATGAATGACCCAGTGGCTTCCTACTTTTTCTAGAGTGAGAAATATTCAGTTAATAGCAGTGTCAAGATTTACATTTCTGTAAAAAAAAAAAAGCATAATAGATAATATATATATATGTATGTATAGGTGCAACACTGCCTTCTGAAAGTTCAATTTTGTTAAATGTTGAATATTTCATTTACATTTCCTTAAATGCCGACTGACCTGCGGTTTGGTTTGAAGTTTTTTCCCTGAGTGTCTGTTTTCGATGCCTGTTTTGCACTCTGTTGTCAGACAGGATTGTCCCTTCTCGAGTGTAACCCACACCCATTTTTATGTATATGTGCATTTTATGGCAAGATTCTATTTTCCTATTTTCTTTTGTCTAATAACAAGAGACAAACTTAAATATATATTTGATATTGATAATCTGTGGATATTCTGTGCACAGTGAGATATAGAGCTGTTAGTTTTATATGATACATGTGTCAAGCACCACACATCTGCATATCATACTGTTCTCAAGGAAAGCCATCCCACCAATCACAGCAAAGTGCTCTTTCTACTAGTATAATTTGCCAGAATAAAATTTTCTTCATATTAGCTATTGATTTGAGACTTTATTAAAGTTGTGATTTCACACCAATACCTCGGCAAATAATAGTTGTAGAAATAAGGTTTACTCAAAACAAGTTTGCCGTGAGGATGAGCTTTGATTGGGGACTTTATCATATGATTAATATACAAATGCCATATTCCAGGTAATTAACTCCATTGATTCTCAGACACATATTGATGTATATATTTCATCAAATTATTTTAATTTAAAGGACAAAGCATTTGAAGTCTCAAGCCTCGCACTTATGCAAAATTATCCCCATTTCTCTAGTTTAAAACTAAAAATATGACTTCCTTCAGATTGGTAGAACTTTGGATTCCTGAGCAGATGTAGAGTTGGGCAACTTTGGTTAATTGTTGGTATCACTGAGCTGGCGGGCAATCTAGGCCCTGACATATTGTGATATTGCGAGTGCTCGTCATATGGGGCATAGCGATGTGCCTGTACATAGAATCACACTCGCCCTGAGAGAGCTCGGTCTCGGCACGTAGTCTAGTCTGGACACGCATAGAGTAGTAGACAAATCTGGCACGGTTTATATTTGGTTGATGAAAACATTCCTATGTCCTGATGTTTGAAATGTAACAATGGTGTTACAATGTATTCCCAGCACTAGACACATCCAGGAAATAAGCTTTAGATGTACAATGCTTTACATGGAAAATTAAGAAATTAGAAAAAATTATATATCTAAAGTATTGTTGTTAGATCTGTACTTTATCAATGACAGAGCGTCAAAGTTAGCCATCTGAAAACAATGCATTAATTTGTTTCTCTATCCTGGTGAAGTTGGTGAGTTATGATGACAGGTCATTATCTTTATGATGTAATCAGTGGGGGTCAGATGAAGCAGTTCTCATGTATAAACTATCAAGGTAGTCAGAATATTATTGAAAGCTCTCAAGAAGAATCTCTGACTCTGTGATGATTCAGTGTGTAACTAGAAGCAATATCTCTACTGCCATATCATGCCTCGTGATGACAGCCCTCGTGACGGCAGGCCTCATGACGGCAGGCCTCAAGACGGCAGGCCTCATGACGGCAGGCCTCATAAAGACAAGCCTCGTGACGGCAGGCCTCATGACGGCAGGCCTCGTGATGGCAGGCCTTAGGCCTTGTGACGGCAGGCCTCGTGATGGCAGGCCTCACGCCTTGTGACGGCAGGCCTCATGATGGCAGGCCTTGTGACGGCAGGCCTTAGGCCTTGTGACGGCAGGCCTCATGATGGCAGGCCTTGTGACGGCAGGCCTCAGGCCTTGTGACGGCAGGCCTCATGATGGCAGGCCTTGTGATGGCAGGCCTTGTGACGGCAGGCCTCATGATGGCAGGCCTTGTGACGGCAGGCCTTGTGACGGCAGGCCTCATGAGGGCAGGCCTCGTGACGGCAGGCCTTGTGACGGCAGGCCTCATGATGGCAGGCCTCGTGACGGCAGGCCTCAGGCCTTGTGACAGCAGGCCTCATGATGGCAGGCCTTGTGACGGCAGGCCTCAGGCCTTGTGACGGCAGGCCTCATGATGGCAGGCCTTGTGACGGCAGGCCTCATGATGGCAGGCCTTGTGATGGCAGGCCTTGTGACGGCAGGCCTTGTGACGCAGGGTTAGGTTAATCTGGGACTGGGTACATGCCCACCACGTTACCCTGACACTAGTAGCAGAGAGGGTGGGGAATGGTGCAGTTGTAGGTACATGCCCACCACGTAACCCTGACACTAGTAGCAGAGAGGGTGGGGAATGGTGCAGCTGTAGGTAGCAGAGAACAAATTCTATTGTAAAGATTATAGATTTCTATACTATATAATAAAATGACAATAATGTAATTAAAAAATGACAATTTTTTAGTTGTCATTTGGAAACACACCATGTCTTGCACGTTGTGATCATGAAGAAATTGAAGTTGGACAATGTCATTGTCATGGTAACCAACCATCGCCTGAGTTCAGTTTTTGGTTAGTTAGCATGACTAGTGATGTAAATGCATGCGTATCGTTTTGTTATATCAGTTATTAAATATTACATAAAAGTTTGGCAATTTGAGGTTAGCAATGTAATTTTAATTGAAATATTTTTTTTTCATAAATAAGTTGAGAACTGTTATTGTACACTAATTTCTTATATTTATTGCCACAAGACTTTTCATGACGTGTTGACTAGTTTGAATATGGAAAGTATTGTACTATTTTGGCTTTTGTTATTGTGCACTACTGCAGATACCTTGTGACCATGGAGTAGGCTGGTCCCAAGTATCTACTGCAGATACCTTGTGACCATGGAGTAGGCTGGTCCCAAGTACCTTATTATTTTTATGTTGTATCTGTGGAGAAACAATAAGCAGGACTTATGATTAATCAATTAATTTGAAATATATATACCTGATCTCACTTGCATAAAAACACGGTGAGTTGTACAGAAACAAAATAGAAGAAGAAAACAGAGTTGACTTCATTTGTGAGATACATTGGTGTGTATACAGTGAGTTGAAGTCATTTTAGTTTCCTTAACAGAAGAGTACCTATACATGCCCCAATGCAGTGTTGTCAAGGTTACAAGTGTTAGGAAATTTACAAGTGCTGCCCCTGTTGGAAGATGCTTTCTTTTTGTATCTTGAAAGTACCCTCTGGCAAAATTGGGCGGCAGGAAAAAATAAAAATAAATGCAAAAATATTTCACTTATTATACTGAGCTGTATGGTCGGCATTTGAAGAGTGTGTTTTTCAGTTGATTGACAACCCAGATTTTCTTGATTGACACCTGTCAATCATTCTCATGTCTGGAATGAGAACGTTTGCTTGATTGATTGATTGATTTTTAATGCAACCCTATTTGTCAGTAAAGTGTGCCCTAACCTATGAAAAAGTGTGTTTGTGTCTTTATTTCTGATATCAGTGTTTAATATGCAATCGATATACAATTTTACTTCCTTGATTTAAGTTTTATAATTTAAAGGCATTTAGTTGAAGCATAATATTTGTGATAAAATGAAGCAATGGTGAGAATGTAAAATAAAAGGTTTGCAAAAGGAGCAGCAGGGGAGCATCTGATCTGGAGGACAGATACCGCCTACAAAGTGGAATACTGCCTACAAAGTGCAACACTCCTTCAGATCAAGATAATAAATTCAGTTTTCTCTTATTTAAATGCTAAGAATATTGATATCAAGTGATAAATAGGAGGGGGATAAAATGTACATTGGGGAATAAGAAATGGGAATATTCTGATTGCTCCATGTGAAGTGGTGAGAATCCTAATTGATATCAATCCTATCTCTCATCATCAGTAATAATTGCAATTTTATTATGATATATTCCTGAAGATGGGGAGGCCTGGTTTTGCTTTTAAAATTATTCCAATAATGTGGAGGCCACCAAAACCAAAAGCTGTCCTGAGACTGAAAATATTTGTGAGTTAATTATTATCCACCAGATGGCACTGTCACAAAATAACCACCAGGGCCTCAGTGGAGGATTTTCCCCCCTTTTCCATTGTTCAGATCTACATGGAGGTTTCGTGGCTACCCTCTGTGATCACCCAGTATAACCTACGCCAGCTGACTCCAGCTGACTCCATCGTGATCATTGTTTCTATCCACATCCTGAAGGGGCACTTTCTTGAAACTGCTCTACAAAGTTTCCTTACCACTTACATTTCTGGCGATTTTTTAAGATGACTGCATTGCAATGACAGCTTCAAAGATGTTTTCACCTTCTTATTCTATATGAAAAAAATAAAATCCAAAGACAAATTCACTGTTCGAGATCTTATAGTCATGATAACTAACCAAACCATTATTGAAAGTCCAGTATCAGTCCCCAATTGTCTAGCATGAACTGTCAAACTGTCCCACTATTGCCACCTGGTGGTGTAAGTAAGGTACACTATATGAAGAGGTGACACCTGGTGGGCAAAATATTTTCAAATTCCAGACCTAGTCTAACTGAACTTCTGCACCCTCCCTGTTTGGACACTCATAGCATAAGAAGGTTCTTAAGGAATGGTAACAGTCAACATCTTCCACACTTCGTACAGTGCCAATCATAGTTCTGGAATATTATATACATTAGCGAAAGTGAAGAGAAATTTCCATATATTCCCAAATGATCTTGACTGAGCTTCACCCCACTTCATGCTAACGCATTAAATAAAAAACATCTGATACAGCCAACTCATGAAGGATGACAACAAACATCTGATACAGCCAACTCATGAAGGATGACAACAAACATCTGATACAGCCAACTCATGAAGGATGACAACAAACATCTGATACAGCCAACTCATGAAGGATGACAACAAACATCTGATACAGCCAACTCATGAAGGATGACAACAAACATCTGATACAGCCAACTCATGAAGGATGACAACAAACATCTGATACAGCCAACTCATGAAGGATGACAACAAACATCTGATACAACCAACTCATGAAGGATGGCAACAAACATCTGATACAGCCAACTCATGAAAGATGGCAACAAACATCTGATACAGCCAACTCATGAAAGATGGCAACAAACATCTGATACAGCCAACTCATGAAGGATGGCAACATACATCTGATAGAGCCAACTCATGACAGATGGCAACAGACATCTGATAGAGCCAACTCATGACAGATGGCAACAGACATCTGATACAGCCAACTCATGAAGGATGGCAACAGACATCTGATACAGCCAACTGCCTCTGCATCCAAAACCCTGACTTACAACCAGTACTTCTGCAAGTTCATACTATCAAGAAAAATGAATATTAATTGTATCATTAGATTATCCTGTCTGAACAGTGTCCACTAATAACAGTCGTTGTTTTACCCTTATGGCCGCCTTTGATCAGATCAAAAGTAAATAATTACAATATCAACAATAGTTGAGAACAGTTTGTCTGACTGACCAGCCTGGCTTTGTCTGGCCCACCTAGTGTCAGCGCGTTGGTAAACCATATATATATATATATATATATATATATATATATATATATATATATATATATATATATATATATATATATATAATGGTCAGAATAACATAGAGTCATCATATATATATACGTATTTGTGAAAGTTAATGAAAAGAAAATGATAAAACATCTTTATTCATAAATATCATAGTATATTTACTAAGGAATATCATCATGATTCGTAAGAAATCATTACACAGTAAGCTGAGTATTTTACAATGATTTGTACATTAATATAATCCATCACACAGATTTATATGAATATTTAGTAAGATATATAAATTGTTTCTTTTCCAGCTGTTGAGAGCAATGTTAGTGAACCGATTGTTTTCCACTGAAGGGTCGGGTTTCCCTTCCATAAATACTAATAATTATTTTATCAGTAAAAATACCTGGCAACTCTATGATTATAGATGACTCTATGATTATAGATGACTCTATGATTATAGATGACTCTATGGTTATAGATGACTCTATGATTATAGATGACTCTATGGTTATAGATGACTCTATGATTATAGATGACTCTATGATTATAGATGACTCTATGGTTATAGAGACCTGCGACCCAATGCCCTACTCCTTTGTAAGAGTAGTTGGGGGGGTTTCCTTTGCATTGTCACATAAACATGATGAAACAAGCCACAGTATTTGATAACCATATAAGGGGCTTTGGTTTGAATAGGAAATAACTGATACGAAATATTGGAGAAAAAAACTGCTAACTGCTAAAAAATATATATTCTTGACTTTCTTGACTCAGATGATGTCTACCATACACAGAGTCGGTTGCCAAGGTAACTCTTTTGGTTTTGGTTGTGTTTATGATATTTGGTTGAGATCGGTTTGCAGGTTTGTTGTGGCGGGGTCGTATGTTCCTATGAGCCACACCTCGTTGTGTTTGTTGGTTGCTGAGGGTCTCTGGTACCCGGCCTTGTAGAAGAAACCGCCATTGTACAAACTGCCATCACCAATGTCTCGCTGAAGCTTTTGTGCTTGACTCAGGTATTTTGAAAACCTTGCATATCCACCAAACACCCTGCAAAGATACAACATTGATTCTAAAATCAGTTTAACCCTTAATCGTAGCATTCTCATCTTTTATTGAATATGGAGATGAATATAAACGTGAAAGTCATATTTAAATCCTAAGGCCACGTGACACCATAACGAAACTTGAATATCAGCAAATAAAACCATATAGGCCGATTGCGGGTTACCATCTTGTTTTTTTTAATGATTAGATTTTAGAGAGTTTTTTGTGCACTTCCGATTGTAATTGTGCAGTTCCGGCGTGTTGTTTTCAATGGGGCAGTATGGCGACCCGCAATCGGCCTATACACTTTTATTATTAGAAAAATGTCGCATAATCAAACAAATGTCATTGTTAAGTTACTGACTTTCTTGGTACCAGATATTAAGTCAGGAATAAAATACAAATGAGTTAAAATTTATGCTGTTTAACAAATACACGCACCGCGACCCCTAACCTTTGTTTTAAATAAATAAATAAATAAATAAATAAATAAATAAATAAATAAATAAATAAATAAATAAATAAATAAATAAATAAATAAATAAATAAATAAATAAATAAATAAATAAATAAATAAATAAATAAATAAAAAATAAATAAATAAATAAATAAATAAATAAATAAATAAATAAATAAATAAATAAATAAATAAATAAATAAATAAATAAATAAATAAATAAATAAATAAATAAAAGAGTACTTAAGTAAGTAAGTAAGTAAATAAATAAATAAATAAATAAATAAATAAATAAATAAATAAGAATGTCTTACTTGACGAAGACAAACATCTGCGGGCTCTCCTCGATGAAGAGGGTGGGGTCTGAAGGTACGGGGGCGGAATCGTACTGGCTGGCGGGGATGAAGAACGACTTGGTGACGGAGACGGGTGTGACGTCATCAGAGTCATTCACTCTGGCCAGGTCATCCAGTAACACCTTAGAGATCACCGGAACAGTCATCTTCACCTTCCTGCCTGAAAAACAAAGCATCTCAAATATATCACATGACCTAGATCACATGACCTAGATCACATGTCCTAGATCACATGTCCTAGATCACATGACCTAGATCACATGTCCTAGATCACATGTCCTAGATCACATGTCCTAGAACACATGACCTAGATCACATGACCGAGATCACATGACCTAGATCACATGACCTAGATCACATGACCTAGATCACATGACCTAGATCACATGACTTAGATCACATGACTTAGACCTCGCATGATCCATATATGATCTAACTATTTATATTTTTAAGTAGATTTTACGAGTAGATTTTACACTAATTCAATCACATCTCTGGGAACATTAGCGATCAGCATTCTCATTTCAGATGGCCCTTCCATAAAGTATATAATTTGGAAGACAATATCCTATTATTACAATTATAAGTAATGAGTGGCTACTGAGCATGATAATGACTAGTTCAGCAAAGCCTCCCTGGGAGTACTAATCAGGTGGGCGTGGCGTATAAATGTCACCAGTATGTTTGCGGGGATTGTGAGCTGCTCACAGGTTAATGATGATAATCACCTGAATACCGTATCAAATTAAGAGGACCCGATGGTGCCATAATGTATCTGTACATATCTAATAGACAGACAGATAAGTAAGATAATTGCCTAATTACACGTGTTAAACATGGGAGGCCCAATCACATCAAAGCTCACCTACCCATATAGCACTGGTCCACCTACCTTGATCATTGCTGCCGTTGATGTATCTAAAGGGACTCCAGAAGGCCTGTCCCGGTCCACCTACCTTGATCATTGCTGCCGTTGATGTATCTATAGAGACTCCAGAAGGCCTGTCCTGGTCCACCTACCTTGATCATTGCTGCCGTTGATGTATCTATAGAGACTCCAGAAGGCCTGTCCTGGTCCACCTACCTTGATCATTGCTGCCGTTGATGTATCTATAGAGACTCCAGAAGGCCTGTCCTGGTCCACCTACCTTGATCATTGCTGCCGTTGATGTATCTATAGAGACTCCAGAAGGCGTGTCCCGGTTCACACCTACCTTGATCATTGCTGCCGTTGATGTATCTATAGGGACTCCAGAAGGCCTGTCCCGGTTCACCTACCTTGATCATTGCTGCCGTTGATGTATCTATAGAGACTCCAGAAGGCCTGTCCCGGTTCACCTACCTTGATCATTGCTGCCGTTGATGTATCTATAGAGACTCCAGAAGGCCTGTTTTGAAGCGTTCCTGTAGCTGGAAGCTGTTCCTACTGCTGTGACCCATCTTGCTGGTTCATAACGACGAACTTCATAATTCTAAAAGAAATAATGAGCATTGTCTTAACCTCTAAGTTCATTCCCAATTGACAAATCTCGAGTTACCTTTTTGGATGGATTAAAAAGCAGAACATATTAAGGTTTGACTAACCTCTGTTTTCAGGATGGTTTCGAACTCGGGACATTCCCTGTTCATACAGAAGCTGGGTCTAGTCCACTTGACTGCCAATGAGCAGGACAGGAGTGCCACACCAACCACCACAATCAACATAACCGCTCTCAGTCCCATCTCTGATATAACCTGAAAACCAACATATAGAGAACAATCAACATAACCACTCTCAGCCCCATCTCTGATAAAACCTGAAAACCAACATATAGAGAACGCTCAACATAACCGCTCTCAGTCCCATCTCTGATATAACCTGAAAACCAACATATAGAGAACAATCAACTTAACCGCTCTCAGCCCCATCTCATATATAACCTGAAAACCAACATATAGAGAACAATCAACATAACCGCTCTCAGCCCCATCTCTGATATAACCTGAAAACCAACATATAGAGAACGCTCAACATAACCGCTCTCAGTCCCATCTCTGATATAACCTGAAAACCAACATATAGAGAACAATCAACATAACCACTCTCAGCCCCATCTCTGATATAACCTGAAAACCAACATATAGAGAACTCTCAACTTAACCGCTCTCAGCCCCATCTCATATATAACCTGAAAACCAACATATAGAGAACAATCAACATAACCGCTCTCAGCCCCATCTCTGATATAACCTGAAAACCAACATATAGAGAACTCTCAACATAACCGCTCTCAGCTCCAGCACTGATATAACCTGAAAACCAACATATAGAGAACGCTCAATATAACCGCTCTCAGCCCCATCTCTGATATGACCTGAAAACCAACATACAGAGAACGCTCAACATAACCGCTCTCAGCCCAACATAACCGCTCTCAGCCCCATCTCTGATATAACCTGAAAACCAACATAAAGAGAACGCTCAACATAGCCGCTCTCAGCCCCATCTCTGATACAACCTGAAAACCAACATATAGAGGACGTTCAACATAATATATTAGGGACAAAGACTTAATCACTCAGAGAGTGGAGGGAAATAAATATGCCAATTTTTTTCCGTGCAAGGCTGTTCTCAATATTTCTTTTTCTGAACCAAAATATACCTCCTCTTTTTCTTAAAATCGTCCTTTAACAAACCGTTGACTATGTGTTATAATCAAGTGCATTGTGAAGAAATTGACTTCCCGAAATAGATTATGAAATACAACTGAACATCCTAAAAAGACGAAAAAAACAAACAAAAACCCTATTGAGAAGCTGCATGTTCTGCGCAATAATACATAATAATGTGTTGGAAATATAGATAACACTTGGAATAGATTGTGTGTTGGTCTAAGAGGTACGTTGTGAATTGTATATATTAGGTGTCTCAAGAATCGCTGCCACATCAAGCCAGATACAAGCCTAATACCGGGACTCAAAGCACTAGTCCTTTTGAAGAGTGAGTGGGTTCTTTCTTTTTCATTATCATATAAACATGACACCAACGATCACGGCCTGTCCTAACCGAGATTGGAGCGAAGTTGGAGTCACTAAAATCTCAGTAGCAGAAATCCATATTTCTTGACCAAACAGCATGACTAAAATACAGGATTTGAACCCTCGACCTTTAGCACGAGTGACAGACATCGTACCAACTGAGCCTAAAGCCTATCGCCCAAAGGTATTTGCTTTTGTTTTTTTTAATAACGACCTCTTAAGCATTGTTTTGATTCTATCAGGTCAGCTTGCTCCAGGTCCTCTTTCTGAAATATATAGGCCTCAAATTGGTCCTATTATAAACTATATGATCTATTTTACTAATAATATATTTTGTCCTTTTATTTACAAAATTCATGATCACTACAATGTTTTAAGCAATGCTTTGTTATTTGGAAAGTTAGAGATTTAGAGATTTGTCTGGACAATTTTTTCCAAAGTTAACGTACAGAAAAGCAGCCACTATATACTGGGCAAAGACCTTCCCTCGAGATAATAGGCATGAAAGGTCACATAAAAGTGAAATAATTGTGAAATATTTGAGAAGAGACAGTGTGAAGGTAATATACCTTAGCGGTATTCCTGAAAGCTGGTGGGTGTAGATCACACACTGACCACACACTGGCCACACACTGACCACATATCTAGAGAGTTGAGGATCATTATCTGCACAAACATTAATTTTCTGTTCACATTTCACAAATCCATTCCCTTGACCAATATAAATAACTTTTTATGACGAAGCAATAATTCTGTGAATGTATGTCTATCGGGTAATTGTGGCAATTAAATTTATGACTATATTTTCTGATTTATATACGCATTTATCGCGCACATTATTCGCACACAGACCAACAATCTGACAAATTGAAATTTGATTATCGATGATAAAAAAACTCTTTACTAGAATGATGAAAATCAATAGACAATCATATTGTAAAGAAATTTGTCAAACTAGAAAATTAAAATTAAAATCTAAAATTAAAATTTAAAATTGCACTTGAAGATGAACATTTCTTTCAGCTTCTATTCACAAGCCCGATAGTCTATTGAAGTCTCTCTCTCTCTTTCTTTCTCTCTCTCTCTCTCTCTCTCTCTCTCTCTCTCTCTCTCTCTCTCTCTCTCTCTCTCTCTCTCTCTCTCTCTCTCTCTCTCTCTCTCTCTCTCTCTCTCTCTCTCTCTCTCTCTCTCTCTCTCTATATATATATATATATATGATACGATAGTCTATAGATATTAGTGCTTAATATCAGCGTAGATCAACCTACCTCTGTGCCTGGAGAAAACAAGTGTGGAGTTTGGAGTTATGCAGACAACTGTGGATGAAAGATGCTGCTTATGTCAAAATACAGAGTGAAGTGTTCACCATGGCAACAGGTGGGTCTGCCTTAATTACGCGTTACTGTCCTATTAATGACCTGGGTCATATCTGTAGACCTTGCACAGGATGCTGCAAAAAATAAACCCCACAAAATTACTTCACCATATGGTGAGGTCAATATTTATGGTTCTCCAAATAGAAAGTAATATGATCATGTAAAGTTGGGGGGACTTTTTAATGACTGTCCGGCAGTGCAAAATGAGACAAAAACTCACTCATTAAGAGTGGTGCAGCCATTATACACTTTCAAACCTGTCATAAAAAGTGAGATTGATATATGTTTAGTGTGCATAGGTTACATATACAGATTGTAACATATTGCAAACATATGGGCACAAGATGTCAACATAATCTGTATGTATAATAACTCATTACTCAACATGTCTCTGAAATAACATTCTCCTTGATCAAGGTTAATATGAATCTTGGAGGGTAGATAGGAATATCAGTATTAGGTTAATATGAAGCTTGGAGGGTAGATAGGAATATCAGTATTAGGTTAATATGAAGCTTGGAGGGTAGATAGGAATATCAGTATTAGGTTAATACAAGTAAAAGGCGATTATACTAAAGGTTGAAATGTACCTAGAAGTGTATCTTACTAATTAGTGAATGATTGAAAATAACCACACTCTCCACATATTTTGGCTTAATTAAAAAAAATGTAAAAAGGTTTTATATAATTCGTTGAATATTATGGAATCCAATTAAAATTACCTGCAGATTTTCTCTGCTATGAAGCGTGCCTGTAACTACACACTCTACCTCACCTATTGAGGCTCTGCTATGAAGCGTGCCCCTAACTACACACTCTACCTCACCTATTGAGGCTCTGCTATGAAGCGTGCCTGTAGCTACACACTCTACCTCACCTATTGAGGCTCTGTTATGAAGCGTGCCTGTAGCTACACACTCTACCTCACCTATTGAGGCTCTGCTATGAAGCGTGCCTGTAACTACACACTCTACCTCATCTATTGAGGCTCTGCTATGATGCGTGCCCCAAACTACACACTCTACCTCATCTATTGAGGCTCTGCTATGAAACGTGCCTGTAACTACACACTCTACCTCATCTATTGAGGCTCTGCTATGAAGCGTGCCTGTAACTACACACTCTACTTAATCTACTGAGGCTCTGCTATGAAGCGTGCTTGTAACTACACACTCTACCTCATCTATTGAGGCTCTGCTATGAAGCGTGCCCCTAACTACACACTCTACCTCACCTATTGAGGCTCTGCTATGAAGCGTGCCCCTAACTACACACTCTACCTCACCTATTGAGGCTCTGCTATGAAGCGTGCCCCTAACTACACACTCTACCTCATCTATTGAGGCTCTGCTATGAAGCGTGCCTGTAGCTACACACTCTACCTCATCTATTGAGGCTCTGCTATGAAGAGTGCCTGTAACTACACACTCTACCTCACCTATTGAGGCTCTGCTATGAAGCGTGCCCCTAACTACACACTCTACCTCATCTATTGAGGCTCTGCTATGAAGCGTGCCTGTAGCTACACACTCTACCTCATCTATTGAGGCTCTGCTATGAAGCGTGCCTGTAACTACACACTCTACCTCATATATTGAGGCTCTGCTATGAAGCGTGCCCCTAACTACACACTCTACCTCACCTATTGAGGCTCTGCTATGAAGCGTGCCCCTAACTACACACTCTACCTCATCTATTGAGGCTCTGCTATGAAGCGTGCCTGTAGCTACACACTCTACCTCATCTATTGAGGCTCTGCTATGAAGAGTGCCTGTAACTACACACTCTACCTCACCTATTGAGGCTCTGCTATGAAGCGTGCCTGTAACTACACACTCTACCTCACCTATTGAGGCTCTGCTATGAAGCGTGCCCCTAACTACACACTCTACCTCATCTATTGAGGCTCTGCTATGAAGCGAGCCTGTAACTACACACTCTACCTCATCTATTGAGGCTCTGCTATGAAGCGTGCCTGTAGCTACACACTCTACCTCACCTATTGAGGCTCTGCTATGAAGCGTGCCCCTAACTACACACTCTACCTAATCTATTGAGGCTCTGCTATGAAGCGTGCCTGTAACTACACACTCTACCTCACCTATTGAGGCTCTGCTATGAAGCGTGCCCCTAACTACACACTCTACCTCATCTACTGAGGCTCTGCTATGAAGCGTGCCTGTAACTACACACTCTACCTCACCTATTGAGGCTCTGCTATGAAGCGTGCCTGTAACTACACACTCTACCTCACCTATTGAGGCTCTGCTATGAAGCGTGCCTGTAACTACACACTCTACCTCACCTATTGAGGCTCTGCTATGAAGCGTGCCCCTAACTACACACTCTACCTCATCTATTGAGGCTCTGCTATGAAGCGAGCCTGTAACTACACACTCTACCTCATCTATTGAGGCTCTGCTATGAAGCGTGCCTGTAGCTACACACTCTACCTCACCTATTGAGGCTCTGCTATGAAGCGTGCCCCTAACTACACACTCTACCTAATCTATTGAGGCTCTGCTATGAAGCGTGCCTGTAACTACACACTCTACCTCACCTATTGAGGCTCTGCTATGAAGCGTGCCCCTAACTACACACTCTACCTCATCTACTGAGGCTCTGCTATGAAGCGTGCCTGTAACTACACACTCTACCTCACCTATTGAGGCTCTGCTATGAAGCGTGCCTGTAACTACACACTCTACCTCACCTATTGAGGCTCTGCTATGAAGCGTGCCTGTAACTACACACTCTACCTCACCTATTGAGGCTCTGCTATGAAGCGTGCCTGTAACTGAACACTTGAATGTTATGTTAGATTTAAAACGCTGTTTTGTAACTGTCCTTTGCAAGATCTATTATCTGATCAGGTGGAGCAATCACTTGTGTTTAGCATCTGCCTTCAGGCATATGCTATGTACTTAGCTGTGCCCACACAACTTGTGTCAGTCGGTCATTAATAAAAGCTTCACTTGACACATACTATTAACATATCAGCATTGTGAATATAAGCTGCAACCAATAGTCATTATAGAAATCTGTTATATTCCAGTTGTCCTCTGAAAACTGATTTGAATTGAAATATTATTACGAGGTCAATTATTTAAGATATGTTTATATTTCATAAACATTTATATTTTCATTTATCGTCTACACATAATTATGCCAATTTACCACATACCTTCAATGTATCTGTATACAATCTATTAATAAAAAATATAATTTTAACCATTTAAAATTTGATAACCCAACTATTTACCGCATCCAGGGAGGCTATGGTTTCACCCCAGTCTGTCTGTTCGTAATTGTCACGTTTGGATTTCAATGGACCTGAGTGGAATGATTGATCAAATAACAAGTCATTCGATTTTGTTAATATCTCGATCTTGAAATACAAGATAATCAAGGGTGAGTTATCAATATAACTCAATATTGAAAACAAGGCCATATAATCCATAGATTACATCACTTTCTATTAAGGCACCATCTCTCTTATATATCAATATCTTATCTCTACCTTCTATCAGACACCTTAATGGGGTATGCTACATACCTCTCACTTGAATTAGAAAAGACAGGAATGACATTATAATATATATATATATATATATATATATATATATATATATATATATATATATATATATATATATATATATATATATATGTAGTATAAGTGTGTGTGTGTATGTGTATGTATGTATCTTGCTTCCCTTTCATGGCAAGTAATATTTCCTCTTTTCAACACATAGCTTGCTCAGATATCTTCTTTGCCTTGTTTCCACGTATTTCTTGACACACCGAGTCATGATAAGATAATTGATAATTGGCTGTGTACCTTTAAGGTAGTTCAGTACAACCAACATCACGGCTAAGTTTTCAACTTTATATTGGAAGAAATGATTCAATGATTGTTCACTCAGCAGAATTTACTGTCTAACTGCAGGTTCAGTGAGTGTATAAGCCCCATGTTATATAATGTCGGGCTGCACAGCACAGGATGTAACCTTACCAAAGGCTCAGCTTAATTAGCACGTCAGATTGACGTCTTGTCTCTTATACATCTATCACAGGTACACAGTTTGATAATTGTCAGCGCAACTCTCAAATGTCTCACGTTCTACACTGCATTTATGACGCTCGGCTCGGTGCCAGATGGAATTGGACACTAGGTGGCGTGAATGGTTGTGCTGATAATGTTAACACGAGGTGGCATGAATGGTTGTGTTGATAATGTTAACACTAGGTGCTGATTAAAACCAAATCTAAAGGAAAATGTTAAGCTTGTTTCTTAATCACAGATATTCATATATGTATATATTATGATATAACTTCTCATTTTAAAGGAAACAACTTTATCCTCTCTCTTTTTAAAATCTGAAATACATACTTTATATATTTTCAATATAACTTTAATAGGGAAAATCAAAGAATACCAGCCACAAACCAGCCATACATATACCATGCCTCAGTTTCTCTGCATTATAAACATTACAGCTCTTTTCCTGGTTTAAGATCTGCGTTCTTAAGGTAAGAACATGAGTTCATGCAGTGTTCAGGCTAACAGATCTCTCAAGTTGGATCTCTCAAGTTGGTCCACCAGAACCAATGAGAGAGATTCGCCCCCCTGAACACTGCACGAACTCATGTTCAATTAAGATAAATAAACACATGATTTATTACAGAATTGACCAGAGACTAATTGCCAACTACATTTATTGAATAACTGATAAATTTTATGACATGTGTAAACAAATATCATATGTAATTAAACATTTCATTCATTTGAAAATAATGTAAATATAAATATAAACAAAATCTTTAAAATAAATAAAAGGAAAATAGACAGAGGAATGATCTGTGAAAGTAGTTCGGCACAGGGGTAATCTGTGAAAGTAGTTCGCACAGGGGTGATGTGCAAAATAATATCTCAGAGGTGCAGACCACTCTCCTGAGGCACCAAGTGTGAAATGAAATCAATTATCATGCCAAATCACTTCACATTTGAAGTTCATATATTACCTTGGGGAATTTGTATTTACGTCTTTATTAGAGTGAAATATGTTACAAGACAATCTATCAAACGGTTTAATGACAAGATATACAAAGCAGTGTTAGTTCTCATACTCATTACTGGACATCATGTTCATTTAATGTTGCGTTTACTCATACATTTCACAATAAGAAATTGAGTTCTTTATCAATATTACTTATTATATAACTTGTCAGCTTCTTGCCAGCCAGAAATATATTTAAAAAAAACACATTAAAAGGCTTCCTGTCGGCTTTGCCATGTGAATATATGGCGATCGCTACAGAGAAAGTTTGCTTTCGTCACCATCTATCTTTTAACACACGACTCATCTGAACATGATCTGAACACAAGATGATATGATACATTCAGACTTGCATTGCTCCTGATCAGGCTAGTAAGCCCCATTAGTGACAAAATATCCACCCAAAATGCTGAACAGTGATGTGTAATCAACATGCCAAAAGCTATGCTGAAATAACTGGATCGTACAGAATTCCTATATCATGTTTGAAACTTTGTGCAGTTTGTCTTCAACAGCAGTAACAGTCTATTCCATTCCGGTTCCTGCCAGATCATGTTCATGATCTTAAACAATAATTGAAATGTACAGTGAAAATACCCAAAGATTTAATCCTGTCTTAGAGATGTCTTGGAGATGTCTTGGAGATGTCTTGGAGATGTCTTGGAGATGTCCTGGAGATGTCTTGGAGATGTCTTGGAGATGTCTTGGAGATGTCTTGGAGATGTCCTGGAGATGTCCTGGAGATGTCTTGGATATATCTTGGAGATGTCTTGGAGATGTCTTGGAGATGTCCTGGAGATGTCCTGGAGATGTCTTGGAGATATCTTGGAGATGTCTTGGAGATATCTTGGAGATGTCATCGAGATGTACCGGAGATGTCCTGGAATGCTGATAACCTTTAAACTGTATAGCTCTAGATCAGCTACATTATTCTTCGTGGAATATGCCCTCACACCGCCCAATATTGCCAGTCTGATATTAGAGACCACATTTCGAGGAGATTTGCTGGAGGTATTGATTCAGACAAACCTGAGCTTAGGTGCTTTGGAATAACCGTCCTAAGTTAATCTAGGAAAATGGCAAACCATGTCAAAACAATAGCCTTGTTTCAAATTGACATTTTGCACTTTCAGGAATATTAAGGCTTACTGGAACTTGTGCCTATTTCATCTCTTAAAAGTAGTGTTTTTATTTTAGGGTGATTCTCGTATATATGTATGTACAAACAGGGAGGTGTGATTCGATCAATAACCAACATAAAGTGATTTAGTTTTTTCTTTGTTTTGGGGGTTTTGCATCACTATCACTATTATTTCGGTCATCACAGTACTATTTCAGCCGTTTATTGACACACTTGTAGCAGACATGGTGGTGCCTCACTGTATTGTCATGTCGCCTTGAAAAACAATGGTAAGATCATGACTATAAACTGATTTAAGAACAACAATGAACAATTCCCGGAAGGTGAAAATAAACAATGGGCCAAATATTTATAATCTTGAAAATAAAAAATACATTTCCAGGTTTATTGTTAAGTAACCAACTCATTCTTAGGTAACGGACGTAATAAATCTGAACTGCGGAGTACATCAATTAAAATTATTATCTTCTCTTCTCCCAGAATATGCACAATAAGCAAAACTATTCTATATTACAGATAACATGAATATATATATATATATATATATATATATATATATATATATATATATATATATATATATATATATATATGTATATATATATATATATATATATATATATATATATATATATATATATATATATATATATATATATATATATATATATATACATCTCATACATCTATATATATATATATCGTATATTTGACGCGTTTTCCCAGTCTAGCTTGTGAGAAGGATAACTGGAAACGTAATCTGGTTTGGGGGAAAACACAATTCTGAACGGTATTGTGTTTTGAGTGCATTCACAGATATTTTATTTGGCGCAAACCAAGATGGCTGATTGACAAAAGGTAGCATTTTAAGCCATACATAAAGCCACAAAGATGGGTTCGTGCAGTGTTCAGCCTGACAGAACCAACAAGAGAGATCTGCACACAGCCATGTTCGTGCCTTAATATCACACAGGTGACAATTTCGATTGATTGAGGCAATTTCTAAATTATAGCTGCATAATCAAGAAAAATATTGGGCAAACTTTATTCATAGATCTACCTTTAACCTTTTGCAAGTTGTCTGCAATGTAGAATCTCATCCTAACTGTGTTGGTATTGTATTCACTGGAACTGTAAAAAAGCCACTTCATTTACCAATGAATCCGATGCTGCCCCCATTGATATACTTGGTGCTACAAGTTCTATTTGTTGATTGCTCTAAGGACCCCTAATGACAATCCTCTGCAAAAGTCTGAGAAAGACTATATATATATATATATATATATATATATATATATATATATATATATATGTAGAATTTAACTATTCTTGAGGTCTTGAAATTGTTCTTTTACCCTGAGCAGGATTTGGGGTACTTGAAGTAACCTTCCTCCATGTACAAAGTCAGCATATTTGCGTTTTGTTTCCAGAGGGCGCTCTGCTCCATGACCATCCTGCTGCACATGGAAAGTATCACCAAACAGAACGGCTCAGTGGTCTGGATATACACAAAGAATAACCAGCAGCTATAACCAGCAGCTATATCAGCAGCTATAACCAGCAGCTATAACCAGCAGCTATGACCAGCAGCTATGACCAGCAGCTATAACCAGCAGCTATAACCAGCAGCTATAACCAGCAGCTGTAACCAGCAGCTATAACCAGCAGCTATAACCAGCAGTTATAACCAACAGCTATAACCATCAGCTAAAACCAGCAGCTATAACCATCAGCTATGACCAGCAGCTATAACCTGAAGCTATGACCAGCAGCTATAACGAGCAGCTATAACCAGCAGCTATAACCAGCAGCTATAACCAGCAGCTATAACCAGCAGCTATAACCAACAGCTATAACCAGCAGCTATATCCAGCAGCTATAACCAGCAGCTATGACCAATAGTTATAACCAGCAGCTATAACCAGCAGCTATAACCAGCAGCTATGACCAGCAGCTATAACCAGCAGCTATATCCTGCAGCTATATCTAGCAGCTATAACCAGCAGCTATGACCAACAGCTATAACCAGCAGCTATAACCAGCAGCTATTACAGCTTTATAACACCTCGAGCAGAGGCCCGAAAAGACAGAAAACCTTAATTCCTAAAACCAGCATTGGATGTTCAAAGAAGTAATCTTCACCATTTCAAATGAAATCTTAATTTCTGAAGATGCACCATTACACACGATCGGATCGAGTGGTTGGCTCAGAACATGTCCAGGGCATGATTAAGAGGTAATGTAATGTGTGACGTGTGACATCCTTCAGAGAATTAAGTCATATTCTCAACCTCCATCGGGCACATTCAGCATGTATAGCAACACCATCAGAATATAGTTGAAATCGTTAGGGTTCGGATTAGGGTTCGGGTTAGGGTTCGGGTCAGGGCTAGGGTTAGGCTAAGGGTTAAAGTTAGAGTTAGGCTTTGGGTTAGGGTTAGGGCTAGGACTAGGGTTAGGGCTAGGGTTAGGGGTTAGGGTAGGGTTAGGGTTAGGGTTAGGGCTAGGACTAGGGTTAGGGCTAGGGTTAGGCTTAGGGTTAGGGCCCGGGAGTTAGGGTTTGGCCAGTGAGATTGGAGGCGGATTGGTGACCAGATTAGGGCTCTCCCATTTGGTATAAACTTTCTTTTAACACATTAACTTCTGAATTTAATTGAGTAGTCTATATGTCTTTATTTTACACCTCTCTCCCCTGTCTTCTCATCCACAAAAAATCATTTGCTGTTTTTCCCATTCAGGCAGATTTCAACCAACATTCATTCCCCTTTAGAACTTGTTTTGTTTCTTTTGCATCCTGTCATTAAGAATATTGTAATATTTAAAGGAAATCAAATTCACAAATAACCAGCTCTGGGTTAAATCCCTTGGCACTGAGTTTTAGTCATCAATCCAGGTACAAAGACTCCTGATAACCTTTTCTAATTGGATGCATGCTGAAGCCAAAAATGATGCATCAATACTATAAAAAAGAAGTTGAAAAGCAGATAAAAAGGTATGCAAACACAAGATACCTTCTTTGGGTCAACACTGTATGTTTAGATTCCCAACCACCCACTCACATACCTCACAAATCTAACCTTCATATCAATGGCGCTAATGCCATTATCCACCACCAGGGCATTTATTACTACCTGTGACACTAGATGGCAGTGATTTATATAGATATTGCCTGGTTGTATAAATGTGCTTCTCAGACATGTTTGTTCAAAAAGGCCTTGTGGCCGTGGCGCAGTTGGTTAGGGTGCCAGCTTATTAACACCAGTTCCTCTGTGGTGATCCAAAGGTTGTGGGTTCGAACCCCGGCCGTGCCGAGATTGAACTCATGACACAATTTCCCACATGAGCTGAGGCCCGTGCCTGAAGGGTTAACCCGTTGTCCTTGTAAATCTGTGACCGGGTGGGTTGTCATGTCAAGGACCTGCCACATGACAATTCAGTGAGGCAGCACTATATCTGCTACAAGTAGGTCTCATCACGAAATAACTGAAATAATGTTGAAAGTGATGTAAAAACCCAAACAAACAAACAAAAATCAAAAAGGCCTTGTACAGTTTACTTATGTAACTGTGACTACGCAGCTGCACTATGAAGAGTGGGGTATTTTATATGCCTCACAGTACGTCAATGCCCCACAAGACAGGTCTGAGATTGGTAAAAACCCCATATTTGATACAATCTCTTTCTATATATATATATATATATATATATATATATATGCTAAAAGACTTCTCTGGAAATGATTCACACATTACTTTATGTAATCTTCAGTAACATCAGGTAATTCAGTTACACATATGAAATAATTCAGGCTTCTCCTGTGTCTTTGTTTTCCAATTGTCTTTGTATTTATTCATGATGATATTACTGGTGGATGAAACACCTTTCTTTGTCATTAAATGTTTGCAGTTGACCTGTATTATCAAAAATCTGCTTTTTATGTGAAGACCAATTTCCATTACACAAACTATAATCATATTCAATTATCAACCTGATATCTCCATCCATTGCTAAACGAGTTGCCTTTTGATGTACGCCAAGGTAATATCTAATGACATGTTGCTGGATTTTATTACAACAATCAGAATTTCCAAATCCCCAGATTGCAGAACAGTAGTCTATTATTGGAACTACACCACTATGGTACATTTATGTATAGGTATTATATCCAACATTTCTAAAACACTGTAATATATAACACCTATTAAAACACAATTAAGTAGTATACATTCATTATATACAAGAAAAAGTAAGCATGTATTATATAGAAGAAATGATATACAAGCGTTTAATACAAGAAACACGATACATTCAATAAGAATAAGTAAACGTGCATCAACAATATACATGCATCAAATACAAGAAACAATATACATGCATTAAGCACACAAAATGTGAATTAACAGACAATTAGTGTTCATAAGAGCATCTCTTGTTTCCCAAGATACTTTAAGACCATCATCATCTGTTATCCGCCATTTCCAAGTGGTAGAACTCCATAATTAATTACTAATTGATTGCAACGATTTATAAAAATAAAAACACTTTGGAAAATGCATTAATCACAAGGAAAACACACCTTTATTCTCCTCGGAACGAGGTAACTAAATGTAGGTCGCTGACCTCTCGTGGTTATTGACCTCTCGTGGTTATTGACCTCTCGTGGGTATTGACCTCTCGTGGGTATTAACCTATCCTAGTTATTGATCTCTCGTAGTCGATTTATAATAATTTCACGATTTCCACCAAGAACTCATTATTCAAGACCTTGTACACAATTTAGGAGAATGCGTTTGCTTAATTGGACTTTTTATTTGCCATACATTTTGCCTTGGCGTGGTTTTTGACTCAGGGGGAGGTTAATTATAGCGACAAGCAGACATTTACTGACTGTCAGGGCCTGTGGCTGGTACGAGAAACTAGTTGATGGTTCAGAGGGGACCAATGTGTTAATTTGAAGCTGACTCTGACTCAACGACCTTGCAAGAAAGGCTTTACAAATTGCCTGGAGAAATCTATCCAATCAGTTTTTATTTAAATGAGATGGGTCCTTGCATTACTTTATTCACATTGGCTTCATTGGACAAGTTTGACTCCAGGGTGACTCAAGGAATATTTCGAAATATATGTCTGGATGGTTTACTGCACCAAAGAAGCCATTGTATCTTTCACAATTAAAAATAACGTTTGTAAAATCTTCCCGCCGTCTTATGCACTTGTATTGGTAAAGTATGATAAAAGGAATTAATGTCGACACATTTCTTAAATTTATTTTTATAATTTGCTTTTTAATAAAGACGGTTATCATTTAATATATTTTTGTTTGAATTAATGACCTTCTCAACCTTATCAGGTCTAATAGAAGCCTGTCAATGGGACTTAGTGCGATACTCTTTTCGAAGAGTGAAAAGTCGGACCTGCCAACACAAACTACAGTCTTCAATAACCAAAACGGCATATATCCACTAGGCAACACGACCGGAGTACTGGTCCAAATTGATATTTGATGAGATTTGATATTTGTTGCATTGAGAACATCATCTCTAGCTTGGGTGCTCCCCACACGTGTTGGGGATAATCAGGCAAACACTTTATAGACCTTTGCAAACTTTGTATTCAAAGGGAAAACGCACTTTGCGAGGTGCAATTTTTTTCCAAATCTGATACATGAAAAACATCAGACCACGGTCTATTTTCACAATTCAAGATGACATTTAGAGTATACATTGACAGGAATTGTAAAGTTGTCTTGAGATTACCACGTAAAATAGAGATGACCAAATGTCTGACAGTTTGACTGACTTTTAATATACCAACAACCACCAATGCAAAATAATGATGAATTATTATTTATAGGAATTAAAGATGACAGTACCAATTTGGTAGTTTGGAGGAGGGCTTTATTTGAAAACGCAGTAGATACACATAATGAAATAACAACTCAAATAACCACACCAAGATTCTATTAGGACATGACATGAGGAGAGGCAGACCTCAAGGTAGACATTCTGAATCACATAGCCTACCCTAGACATTCTGAATCACATAGCGTACCCTAGACATTCTAAATCATATAGCCTCCCCTAGACATTCTGAATCACATAGCCTACCCTAGACATTCTGAATCACATAGCCTCCCCTAGACATTCTGAATCACATAGCGTACCCTAGACATTCTGAATCACATAGCCTACCCTAGACATTCTGAATCATATAGCCTCCCCTAGACATTCTGAATCACATAGCCTCCCTTAGACATTCTGAATCACATGGCCTACCCTAGACATTCTGAATCACATAGCCTCCCCTAGACATTCTGAATCACATAGCCTACCCTATACATTCTGAATCAAATAGCCTACCCTAGACATTCTGAATCACATAGCCTACCCTAGACATTCTGAATCACATAACCTACCCTAGACATTATGAATCACATAGCCTCCCCTAGACATTCTGAATCACATAGCATACCCTAGACATTCTGAATCACATAGCCTCCCCTAGACATTCTGAATCACATAGCCTCCCCTAGACATTCTGAATCACATAGCCTACCCTAGACATCTGAATCATATAGCCTACCCTAGACATTCTTAATCACATAGCCTACCCTTGACATTCTGAATCACATAGCCTACCCTAGACATTCTGAATCACATAGCCTCCCCTAGACATTCTGAAGCACATAGCCTCCCCTAGACATTCTGAATCACATAGCCTACCCTAGACATTCTGAATCACATAGCCTACCCTAGACATTCTGAATCATATAGCCTACCCTAGACATTCTGAATCACATAGCCTCCCCTAGACATTCTGAATCACATAGCCTACCCTAGACATTCTGAATCACATAGCCTCCCCTAGACATTCTGAATCACATAGCCTACCCTAGACATTCTGAATCACATAGCCTACCCTAGACATTCTGAATCACATAGCCCACCCTAGACATTCTGAATCACATAGCCTACCCTAGACATTCTGAATCACATAGCCTCCCCTAGACATTCTGAATCACATAGCCTACTCTAGACATTCTGAATCACATAGCCTCCCCTGGACATTCTGAATCATATAGCGTACCCTAGACATTCTGAATCACATAGCCTACCCTAGACATTCTGAATCACATAGCCTCCCCTAGACATTCTGAATCACATAGCCTACCCTAGACATTCTGAATCACATAGCCTCCCCTAGACATTCTGAATCACATAGCCTACCCTAGACATTCTGAATCACATAGCCTGCCCTAATTTTAGATTTTCTGATAATGAGAATTTGAAGGTTAGAAAGGACCTAATGAGCACAAACAGCTTAATTAATCCAAACTAGAGCATCAACAATTATACCTGGAGAGTATGAATCACTATTTTATCGAGAAATTGATTGGTTTTAAACTTAATTTGCGTGAACATTATTTCCATTTCAGGCATTAAAATCTCATACAATTTAAGTTTTCAGCGAAACTGCTGTAAGAAATGTCTGTCTTGATTCCTCATTATAAAACTTCATCAGCGTGTTCATGTATGTATGTATATATATATATATATATATATATATATATATATATATATATATATATATATATATATATATATATATATATATATATATATATATATATATATATATATATATACACGCTCTTCCGTATTTTATATATATATATATGTGAGTGTGTGGTTGGGAATCGAACCACCCACAACATTTGCATCAGCACAAAGGAATTGGTGCTAATTGGCCTTGCATTCTGACCAACTGGGTCCTACTTGTAGAAATATTGCAAAAATCCCATAAAATATCAAATCTATCAGTCATATATATAATATGCCAAAACGTTCATTTTACTGAGGTGCAAAAAATCCTAAAAATCCTAAATATGTGAAAATAATGAAAGCTTGAAATAATGGATGAGAATCCTTCGATGTCCTCAATGTCTCCCATTTAAATTTTCTGAAGCAGAAGGATAGCTTTGTCAGATATTGGACCCCACAGAGAGCTACTCAATGGGTTCACTAGTAATTGAGGTTGAAAATGTGTTCTAAATGACTTAAAAAACAAGTCATGAATATAAAATCTCCACATCAGGTTGAAGGTAAACTCAGAAAAGCTTCTGTGAGATACTATTCTTGGAAACTTTACATTAAATTTAAGTATCTTTTTCACATTTGCAAACAATAATCAGGATCAGATGAACCAAGGCTCCTTCACAAGTACAACTTAAGGAAAAGGTCACCCAATTGGCACAATACTTTGCTCCAAACATACAATCAGCAGACCTCATTAAGACTTTGAACCATGTAGATATGTTTGATTGTCTGTTTGGGGTTTTACATCACTTTCATCCTTATTTCAGTCATTTCGAGATGAGACCTACTTGTAGTAGATATAGTGCTACCTCACTGAATTGTCATGTCGCAGGTTCTTGACATGACAACACAGCTGGCCACAGATTTACAAGGACAACGGGTTAACCCTTTAGGCACGGGCCTCAGCTCATATGTGAAACTGTATCATGAATTAAATCTCTGCACGGCTGGGGATCGAACCCACAACCTTTGGATCACCACAGAGGAACTGGTGCTAATAAGCTGGCGCTCTCACCAACTGCGCCACGGCCTGCAGCCTCATGGAGAAACCTTTCACTCTGTCAGTGAACAATATGCAGCACAGCATAACAGCCAATATGACATTCTTTATACCTCATAATATGCGAGATAACCAAACCTTTGAATTAATATCAAATAATGCAGAGATAAGTTGACAACCTTTTCTACCTCACTCACATTTTATGAGGAAGTCTCTTGGATATGATCCCAAAATCCAAAGCATGCAACCCTGGACAACACTGGTATATCTTAATAGAAATGATGTAACCTGAGATGAGGTCACGTGACAGGTGATTGACAGCTCAATCCCCATTCACCTTCTTGCACAAAGATTACTTTTTAAGTGGAAATTTAAGAGAATCAGGTTGAATGGCTTGGGACACTACTAATAAGTCCCAGACCTTGTTGTAGAATTCTTCTCTGCCATTCTTCCCAGTGTGAAATCATTGCATCCGCAGTGGGTATATTGACTATTTGAAGGTGTGAAGGTTGCTACTAGAGGTAGACAGAAGTGTGTTTAACTACGTTCTCATAAATGTGCAATCAATGGCAGATAGCAATACTGCATCACTCCCGTAACTCAGGTTTCTGTCATCATTAGTTACCATCGGCGCAGTTTGATTCTAAAGCAAAGATTATAAAACATTACAAACTTTCCGACTCAGCCTCAGTATTTCATTACATCATTACTCCACATTCGTTTCCAATGGAGTTAAAAGGAAATGATTAAAAACCCATATAACATAATTTAAATGGGATCCAATGGTTCAATGTGGCCATCATGTTTTCCCTCTCCAGATATATTGATTAAGGTTCTTATTTAAATGAAGGATATAAACTTTAAGTAATTAAAAACATAATGTTCCTCACTTCTTCACTACAATCTAAAAGTCCACATGAACACATTCACGTCCACTGAATTCGTTATTAAATATCTCAATTTTTTTAAAAATAACGCAATGTACAGCATGATCATCTTGTTATCGCGTTATCAGTTGCAGCTAAATATATATTTGGCAATGCATGGACATGACCAAATATCACTCCTCACCACTGCGTGATTATATTTTACCACATTTACCATGCATCACCTAATCTGGTCATGATTATAAGTGACCAAATAGATGTTTGACTCATAGGAATATTCATAGGAATATTTTCCACTGAGAAGATGATGTGAGTTCATGCATTGTTTGTTGATCTCACTGGAAAACAGAGAAATGCACATGCAGGTGACATGTGACCTGTTGATTTCCATTTTGACTGATTTGTTTGTTTGTTTGTTTGGGGTTTTACATCACTTTCAACATTATTTCAGTTCTTTCGTGATGAGACCTACTTGTAGCAGATATAGTGCTGCCTCACTGAATTGTCATGTCGCAGGTCCTTGACATGACAACCCAACCGGTCACAGATTTACAAGGACAACGGGTTAACCCTTTGGCATGGTCCTCAGCTTATATGGGAAATTGTATCATGAGCTCAATCTCGGCACGGCCGGGGTTCGAACCCATGACCTTTGGATCACCACAGAGGAACTGGTGCTAATAAGCTGGCGCTCTAACCAACTGCGCCACGGGCCGTGGCCCCATTTTGACTGATATGGTCAAATATTGACAATTCAACATTTTGGAGATCTTGAATATTGTTTTGGAATACATAATATCCCATTCTGATGGAATGTTTTTAAGAATGAGCATTGTTTGCAGGTATGTGTTCAGGGTTGATGAGTTGTCATAACACCTTGAAGAGATACAGTCATGTCTGTATTGAAATGTGGATCCAGGCAAAATATTGAGTGAGCAATCAAGCCATGAGAAAAGGTCAAATACTATCATCAGACCTGTGAGACATATGCTAATACTGAACCATTTGGGACAATTGCATTGCTTCAAACATGCTCAAGGTTGGCATTATGATCAACTTGCTCAAAGTTTAAAATCCATGACAAAATTTTGAAATTGGCTCCATGCTATAGCTTCTTTGCAAACGTGTCTGAGCTCAAATAAAATGAGAATATGAAGATTTCATATTTGTGTTCTGCATAAAGTTACTATTTCTTTTATTTTCTATGTTGTCAAAAACATATTCAATTCTATATGTTCTGACATGCATATTGCTCAAATATTACCCCAATACAAAGATTTTATATTTGTTAATGTTATAAAGTCATTATTACTCATATTTTCTATGTTTTCAAATAATAATGATAATTATATTCTTCAGAAATATAATTCCAATATAAAGAACTCCAGTCATTTCTATTGTTTTATTTTCCTCTTCATTTGCAATAGACAAATCAATTTATGTTTTCTGAAGTACATGAAACAGAACCCCAATATGAAGATTTCACCTTCAGCATGAAAATAATACTTTTCCAACCTGGGATTCGAAGCCTGGACCTTCAGCATTGAAGACAGACATTATAACCAATGAGCCACGTATCACTCTGTGGCAGCACTGTAGAAAACTTGGTGTCACAGCATTGTATAAAAATTGAAATTGGTGCTATGTTCCATTTCTTTGCTAATATGTCATTGCTCAAACTGAACCTAAATTTTGTGATGTCATCTTTGTTTTTTGTATTAAGACATATTTTTTAAAATCTTATTTTTGCAAATAGAGAGAATACAAAAACGAAAAAAACCTGCACTTTTTATGTGTTCTGACTTTCATATTGCTCAAAAAAGATTCCAACATGAAGATTCCACCTTTGTTTAAAAAGCCATTTTTTTTATAATTTCTATCAAAACAAAAATTGTTTCAATTCTGCATGATCTGATGTTCATATTGCAAAAATAAAACTTCAAAATGAAGATTTCAGTTTCAGCATGAAAAAAAAGACTTTTTCCCACCAAGAATTGAACCCCAGACCTTTCGCCTGGGAGACAGATGTCTTACCCACTGAGCCATGTTGAATAGTATGATTTAACTTTCTCACTGGTAAATCACACAAATACTCAACATCTTTATCACTTTATCAAGTTGTTTTATAAAGGGATATTCAGAGATTTCACACAGCAGCCTAAGTTAAATTTAAAAACAAAAGTTTACAAAAATATGTTTGTCTAAGATGATTTGCATAGTGATGCAAATAAATCAAAAGAAACTGATATCTACATCTCATTTCTCATTTAAACTTAACCATTTTCTAGTTGAATCTCTGTTGGTATATAAGGTTAGGATATAAATATATTTAAATATATTTGAATATGAGGTGTATCATGTAATGTCCAGACACATTTTATATGTTTAACTCGAACTCATCAAACAGAAAATTGGAAGTCAGTCACTGGAGTGGTGCACGTTTTTCTGGTGAAGTCATATGGAAAGTAGTCTGGTAGGATGTTAGTTTCATAGGGAGTTAATGTGTTGATATGTTCTCAATGAGTCCACTCATAACAGAAATCAAGATGGCCGAATGCTGGTTGAAAATGTGCTTGATTTCTCTTAATGGAAGTACACGTCATGCTCTCCTTCTTTCTTTCAGTTTACTTTTACATATCTATCTGTGTTTATCTTGATGTAATATGAGAACACTATAATGTTATATTTATGAAAATAATAAAACAGGTTTTTTATGATGCATTTTATGGTGTGAAAAATTTAAAATAATAATTTTTATATGTCATTTTAAGTATACTCTTTATTCACGTCAACATCTTCAAATGACTTAAGAATTGATTATAATTGATATTTTAAATATTCAATGTGATTAGCTAGCCTAAGACATATGATTATCGAAATATTTTGTCAAAATGCATGTCACTTCATTTGTTTTGCTGCTCAAGGTTAAGTAAAGGCCATTTAAGTGCAAACTATTTTGAATGTGAAATGTCAGCTTAAGCCATTGATTTCATATTGAAATAAACCTTGTAGATAGATAAACTTAGTTTAAAGTTATATTAGATGTCCGTGACACCTCTCACTGTATCTGAGATACACAAGGATTGCCTTAATGGCAGTGACGTCATCGTATCTTCATCCGTCCAGGCCCCTTCTTTCTCACTGGCCGGGCAGACACTTTATCCCGGTGTTTGTGGCAAGTGCTGTTTCATGTTATTTATCTCGGCAAGGGGCCGGATAAGTGTGTGTTGGAGTCTGTTAAGTTCTTCCTCTGTTTTCTTGACGGGTTTTTACACTGTACGTCAGCTTCATGTCAACTACCCCAACAGGTTTCTAATGAACCCATTATTTTGGTGAAATCAGATTTTTACACTATATACGTGCCTCCGGCTTGAATGTGATGTCTGTATCTCATCTACATTATCTAAGTAATAGCATAGATTAATCCTAATGACTGCAGAAATGAATTACATTGCCTGTCTCCTTCTGTCTGTCACCTCTGTCATATATCTAAGCACCGGATTTCTCATGTGTTGGTTTAGTACAGCTTTCTTTCCAGCACTAAGTTTATCAGGTCAGAGATAGATCTGTCACTAGGACTCAATGCCCTACTCTTTTGAAAGAGTGACTGAGGATCTTTGTTTAATCATGTTTGTATTGTACGAAAGAAAACCAAACAAAATGTCTGCCTGTGGCACCATGTATACTGTTCTAACCTATATTGTTCTGATCTATATCAACTGTACATTTTGTTTCATCATATACTTCTCTAGGACTGCTCTATTAGGATACATGACATCTTTTTAACATGAAATCTTTTTTACGAAACATAATATTGAATAATACACCACTAATATCTTGCTATTACTGTCTCTTGTATTAATTTTACTATTACAGTGTGGTGTAACGGCAATATTATATTAAACAATTATTAATATACGACTATATGTAATAGTAGTTCACTTCCACTATCTCTCAAATGTCTTTCACTGTTCATATTCCAACTTTCATGACTATTTATCTATTCATTTATTTTCAGATCTATAACTTTAAAGAATAGAAAATAATATTGTTCTGTTCATATAAAATAATACTGATATAATACTAACCACACCATTTACACTGTCCCGCCTGCGACTAGTGCTTTATTAATATTCATTGCAATTAGGTAACAAAATCCCTCATTTTTGTGGGTGGTTTGATAATTCTCCCTGATCTGGTAGTGATTAGGGATGTACCGGTAGATGTCATGGCTGGTGACTGCATCTGAACAACTGGAGGTCTGAGTTTTGTGGGTGACTGTACTGGAGCCATTGGTTGTGGCTTGCAAGGACTGGTCTGTGCCTGGGATATAACAAGGCATCATCCTCTTTTGAGCGTCAGATGAATTTTCTGTTCCTCCGATATGTTGCACCTACAGGTGTTTTGACCATGTAAGATCTGGGCTTTGTTTTCTCGGCAACTGTGGCAGTGCGCCATTTGTTGTTTATTTCCTCCCTAACCTTATCACCTTCATTCAATGTGGGCAAAGACTGTTCGGCTTTGTGGTCATAATACCATTTCTGTAGTTTTTGCTTCTTGTGCTGCCAGAGTCTCACTGTGTTCTGATTACTCACTGCAGGCTGTAGTAGTTGGCCGCTAATTGGCAGTTTGGTCTTAAGCCTTTGACTCATCAACAGTTGACAAGGTGAAACACCAATACCTTCGAGAGGTGTGCTTCTTAGCTCTAGCAGGATCTTTGCACTTCTTCGTAAGTTTCTTTGCACCCTGCATCCGGGAACCCCTGCAAGACATCCTCCTCAGCACTTTGCATGATGTCCCCTGAGCAGCACAACCCGAAAGGTAACCATGTAAATCCGTACCACCCAAGGTAAGGTGTAAATCTGTACCACCCAAGGTAAGGTGTAAATCTGTACCACCCAAGGTAAGGTGTAAATCTGTACCACCCAATGTAAGGTGTAAATCTGTACCACCCAAGGTAAGGTGTAAATCTGTACCACCCAAGGTAAGGTGTAAATCTGTACCACCCAAGGTAAGGTGTAAATCTGTACCACCCAATGTAAGGTGTAAATCTGTACCACCCAAGGTAAGGTGTAAATCTGTACCACCCAAGGTAAGGTTTAAATCTGTACCACCCGAGGTAAGGTGTAAATCTGTACCACCCAAGGTAAGGTGTAAATCTGTACCACCCGAGGTAAGGTGTAAATCCGTACCACCCAAGGTAAGGTGTAAATCTGTACCACCCAAGGTAAGGCTCAAATCTGTACCACCCAAGGTAAGGTGTAAATCCGTACCACCCAAGGTAAGGTGTAAATCCGTACCACCCAAGGTAAGGTGTGAATCTGTACCACCCAAGGTAATGTGTAAATCTGTACCACCCAAGGTAAGGTGTAAATCCGTACCACCCAAGGTAAGGTGTGAATCTGTACCACCCAAGGTAAGGTGTAAATCTGTACCACCCAAGGTAAGGTTTAAATCTGTACCACCCAAGGTAAGGTGTGAATCTGTACCACCCAAGGTAAGGTGTAAATCTGTACGACCCAAGGTAAAGTGTAAATCTGTACCACCCAAGGTAAGGTGTAAATCTGTACCACCCAAGGTAAGGTGTAAATCCGTACCACCCAAGGTAAGGTGTAAATCCGTACCACCCAAGGTAAGGTGTAAATCCGTAATACCCAAGGTAAGGTGTAAAACCGTACCACCCAAGGTAAGGTTTAAATCTGTACCACCCGAGGTAAGGTGTACATCTGTACCACCCAAGGTAAGGTGTAAATCTGTACCACCCAAGGTAAGGTGTAAATCTGTACCACCCAAGGTAAGGTTCAAATCTGTACCACCCAAGGTAAGGTTCAAATCTGTACCACCCAAGGTAAGGTTTAAATCTGTACCACCCGAGGTAAGGTGTAAATCTGTACCACCCAAGGTAAGGTGTAAATCCGTACCACCCAAGGTAAGGTGTAAATCTGTACCATCCAAGGTAAGGTGTAAATCCGTAATACCCAAGGTAAGGTGTAAATCTGTACCACCCAAGGTAAGGTTTAAATCTGTACCACCCGAGGTAAGGTGTAAATCTGTACCACCCAAGGTAAGGTGTAAATCTGTACCACCCAAGGTAAGGTGTAAATCCGTACCACCCAAGGTAAGGTGTAAATCTGTACCACCCAAGGTAAGGTGTAAATCCGTACCACCCAAGGTAAGGTGTAAATCTGTACCACCCAAGGTAAGGTGTAAATCTGTACCACCCAAGGACCCCGGCCGTGCCGAGATTGAACTCATGATACAATTTCCCACATGAGCTGAGGCCTGTGCCAAAGGGTTAACCCGTTGTCCTTGTAAATCTGTGACCGGGTGGGTTGTCATGTCAAGGACCTGCGACATGACAATTCAGTGAGGCAGCACTATATCTGCTACAAGTAGGTCTCATCACGAAATAACTGAAACAATGTTGAAAGTGATGTAAAACCCCAAACAAACAAACAAACAAACAAACAAACCACCCAAGGTAAGGTGTAAATCTGTACCACCCAAGGTAAGGTGTAAATCTGTACCACCCATGGTAAGGTGTAAATCTGTACCACCCATGGTAAGGTGTAAATCTGTACCACCCAAGGTAAGGTGTAAATCTGTACCACCCAAGGTAAGGTTTTTTATGCTGTGAGTAAAGAACTGACTTTATCCAGTGGAACATACCAATAGCCATATCTGCCATCAAGTACACTGAACATTTTGGCTGTGCCTATTCCACTGGCTACTTCTTCCACTCTGACTTTTGGGCGATGTTCAATCAAAAAAACGTTATTGCGGTCTGTCGGATGGAGACAGATCGTCACTTTTCACTCTTTTTGACCACTACCGTGGGGTTTACCCATTCTGTGGGTTCTCTGCTGTTGTATGACACCCAGTCTCTCCATTCTGTCTAATTTAAATTTTGCATCAGCTCTAAATCAGGATATCAAAATTTAAGTCAGTCCTAAATCAGGGTACCAATGGAGATAGAATATTTCTCTAAATCAGGTTCTGGGTGTTTCAATTCCAACCCAGCCTCCGCGGGTTAAAATTATGAAAGTATCCCCCCCGGGGCTGGCTGACGTAAAATCTTTACACTATGGCTCTCGTCATCTCTGAGTAATATAGTATACAGACTAACAGGACAGAGACTTTCATATAACAAAAGTTTCTTACAGCTCTAAGAGCTATATTAAAATACAATATGTAGTAAAACAATGACTTCCCTGGTGTTATGAAACCAATTGTTCCATATTCTGTTACAGATTCAGTTACCTAGAGTTCGCCTGTTGACCAGAGAGGTGTGAAACTACCTATTTATTTCTGTTTATAATATGGTGGGTGCTGATGCTGCTGGGGTGTTGATAGGGTACTGATGGGGTGTTTTGGGTGCTGTTGGGGGTACTGATGGGGTGTTTTGCGTGCTGTTGGGGGTACTGATGGGGCTTTTTGGGTGCTGTCGGGGGTACTGATGGAGTGCCGTTGGGGTGCTGTTGGGGGTACTGATGGGGTGCTGTTGGGGTGCTGTTAGGAGTACTGATGGGATGCTGTTGGGGGCACTGATGGGATGCTGTTGAGGTACTGACGGGATGCTGTTGGGTGCTGGTGGGGCTCTGTTGGGGTGTCGGCGGGGTGCTGGCAGGGTGCTGTTAAGGTGCTGATGGGATGCAGTTGGGTGCTGGTGGGGCTCTGTTGGGGTGCCGGCGGGGTGCTGGCAGGGTGCTGTTAAGGTGCTGATGGGATGCTGTTGGGTGCTGGTGGGGCTCTGTTGGGGTGCCGGCGGGGTGCTGGCATGGTGCTGTTAAGGTGCTGATGGGATGCAGTTGGGTGCTGGTGGGGCTCTGTTGGGGTGCCGGCGGGGTGCTGGCAGGGTGCTGTTAAGGTGCTGATGGGATGCAGTTGGGTGCTGGTGGGGCACTGTTGGGGTGCTGGCAGGGTTTGGAATGTGACAAGTCTATGGGTAAATGAGACCATTCTCTGTAGCATATGTGGGGGCCAGGAATCAATAACCTGTAGCTTTCCACATTGCCTATCAGATCCTCCTCCCTCATCACCAGATCGCCACTCTCCATGCCTCTTGTGACCACAGCCTGGAGTGAACTCAATCTAATGGATATCAAATCTTGCATTACAAAGAGGTACTCATTTAAGTACAATAAGATAACAAGGTCGATTTGTTTCTCTGATCTAGAAATGGTCATATCACAAACCCACACCACAATCAGAGATAATCCTAAGTTAATCCATATCCAGGATTAATAAGCAATGCGATTAGGGAGGCTGGATTAATGAGGATATAATCCTCTATGAATGCTGCAGCCTCTGTCTACCTGAGGCTTCATTTTCCCAAGTTGAAGGTAAGATTTTTTTCTATTATACAATCTATAAAAAAACCAATAAGTAGGAAGGCTGAAGGTTTATATTCCTCTCACAGTAATTTGAGGTAACAAAAGCGCTGTTGTCATAAACATTTTTCTATTTTGTTTTATTGATATTCTCTTCCCTTATATCACCCTTGATATATACATTTGTTTTAAAACTTACAATAACTTTAGAAGGTTTTATAACATCTTCGCATTTCACTACTACCCTATGCAACTCTAGTTTCCCAGGCATGCCATTAATGCGTTAGCGATACGTGGTATCTCATAAAACAAATATAAGTGAAAAAAATGTTATTCCCAAAACATGACCGGAATTTTAATTTTGTCATCTGCTAATGTATTGCTCACAGATGAAGACACGGCACTCACAGATAGTGATAAACATACTGACCAACAGTGTGAGTTAGTATACTTACAATATTGATTGACATTTCATTTTCTTTGAGTTTATTATGCCCATAACTGTCTTTCTATCCTTTTCAAGGTTCCAAAAAACAATTAACTTTTTTCTGAACATGCATTTATTTATTAGGTGTTCCTTCACAGCATACATAATCATCTTTTCAACTGTCATTTCCACAAACCTATCATGCATTGTACATAACACAAGAAACACCTGGTGGATCACACGAGATAAAACTCAAGCGGTGTGAATTGCCGTCTTAATTGGTTTAATGATATAATGTGGTATCATCATATGACACGTGACTTCATGGATGACTGCTTTGTGTTGCAATGGACACTGAAGTAAGGAAAATGTTGTGTTGATGATTGATACCACTGTGAACATGTCTTGTATTAATAGTATTATGAAGTAAGGACAATGTTGTGTTGATGATTGATACCACTGTGAACATGTCTTGTATTAATAGTATTATTTGAGAGTGATATGATTTCATAAGATAGCGGTACAAAATAAATAAACTATCTTGGGAATAGACCAGTTTGACTTGTGAATTTCATTACATCTGTATTTATGGTGATCGACCAACTGCTATCGGAGTCAACAAAATAAATTAAATAAATCATTTAACTTTAAAGGAAAAGTTTCGATTTCATCATTTACTTCTAATATGTTTCAAACAGAAAGGAAATTAAGTAATGGGCCTAATGAACAGGATCCATTCTAATATATCTTGCACAGCTATTTATACAGGTTAAACCTTTGTCTTAAAATACCCAGAATTTCTATAGGATTCCAGCATTGGTTTTTTTGCGTTAATTGGTCTTAATTTATTCATTATCGGAATATATTTTTTTGTTAATTAACTTCTGTTAAAATTAAAATCTGTTATCTATAATTTATGTCACCCAACATAAAAGTAAACAATCTAGTTTCTATGAGAGGAAGTACCAGAAAGTTATGTCACTCATTCCAGATAGGTACTCTCCATATTAGACTGGGTTCCGTCTAAATCCACGTAGGAATAAATCATAATTAGAGTCGGGTACAAGACTATGCCTATATGGGAATGCAACATGAGTTTCATAACATTAAGTCCCGTGAATAATACAGAATCTGTGAGTAAATGGAGCATGCTACAAGCTCTACGCTATCAGTTAGTCCTTTGTCAACATTTGAAGGCGATCACTTTGCTAATGTGATGGCCGTCTGGGTAGACCCCACAGACGTTTATACACCATTACCCGGGACGCCTCACATCCATACCGGCCTCCAAGCATCACTTTGTATTACTCCGCCGCCTGCTAATGGCGTGGAAGCAAAGCCTTTCACTCTCAGACCACATCATACAAACCCTCTATTCAAATGGAAAATCATCTTACAACCATTATTGCGTGATCCGTGATATTGTTAGATCACAGGTACTACATGTCAGAGGCTAAAGAGCTCAGGGTTTTCACTAAATCTACCTTTTCATTCAAATGACCTGTGTGTATTTTGCCAAGTGCATGACCTTGCTTCTCAAAATGTGATACACGAAACGAAAGGCAAAGCAAGAGGGTAGTTTTTATGTGAATTCTGGAATTCAGAAATATATGTTCAACCGCATTCCCATAGTGCACATGACCTCCCATAGTGCACATGACCTCCCATAGTGCATATGACTCCTATATTTCACTCTCCAATAGTCGTTGTTGTTTGATAATGTATATATATATATATATATATATTACAGGGAAGGTGTGAATAGTTTTTATTTTATCAATTGTAAAACGAGTGTAAGAGCTTTTTACTGCCGACTGGACGACAAGACATTCGTGTGGTAGTGCTGCCCTCTGTGAACAACGCAAATACGTCAGAACAAAGCCAGGCCAATCAACGCCAACCTACTGCCAGCAAATTGCGTTCATTTTGACGAGATGTTGATCAACGTTGTTTTTCTTCACTGCCACCAAGACAGTGTTATTATAGAAAAGATCTCTATCTGTAGACATCTTCACATTATGCTTTATACTTTGGTGTTAAATGCAAGCCCCATGCATCATCCCGTCAGACTGTCATCCTGGTCTGCTTGAGTTCTAAGAAGGTCATTCTCTTCTACTAGAGTTGTAAGCAAGCCATTGTATATTTTACATGAGTCCTTAATTTAGTTAGTTTGTTCTAAGCATGTCCGTCTGCTCTACCTGAGTTTTAGGCCAGGGTTCTAGGCAATTCTTTCTGTTCTAAGCATATCCCGGGTCTACTTGAGTTCCAGGCAGGCCTCTCTGTTCTGCCTGAGATCTAAGCATGTCTCTCTGCTCTATTTGAGTTCTAGGCCGGGGTTCTAGGCAAGTCTCTTTGTTCTTTCTGAGTTCTAAGCATAACTCTCGGCTCTACTTGACTTTGAGGCAAATATCTCTGTTCTGTCCGATCTCTAAGCATGTCCCTCGGTTCTACTTCTCGGTCAATCTGTTTCAGATGGTTCGATGGATTTATTTGCATTTCACCATAAGTACATTATGAGCACGATGATGTAATTCAACGTTTGGTAAATGGAGTGCATATAAAGTGTTAGGCTGTAACTATTGTCTACGGACATCCGCATATCTGTATTTAGCTTCAAAATGACCCTGATATTGTGATGTACATGTTATAATGAATTGTTATCTGATTTATTACCCAGAAACTAATTGCCTCTCATTATGTTGCACAAGCCTTATAATACATATATCACCGGTATTTGCACACAAGGTTACATTGTAGATGGCGCGCCAGCATAGTTAGATGCCAGAGGTCACGTGTGAACGCTGATTGGTTGTCCTCTATCCAAAGCGAGGCCGTTCATCATGACGGCCATCATCTTTTATGGTGCCAATGGCGTGGTTCTTGCAGATTGGAATGTTCTCTCAGCAGCTTCAAACAAATGTCTTTTGCGACTTTTTCATTCAGTGTAAATAGAGGAGTGTTTATTTTTCACTGTTGTATAGATCCTGCCATTTCCTCGGCTCCATTACAGCAGTACCCATACATTTGTATTGACAGGAAGAATATTTGCTCTGCAAAATAGTATCTGATCATAAAAATTGTTATGATGTGGAAAAGTTCTATATCTATATCTTGGACGCGAAAAAAAGCCAAGGTGGAGGAAAAGGAAAGATTTTCTACACGTTTTGTGGATGACGCTTTGTCCTGGGAAGGCTCTTGTGTTGTGAATTTAAATTTAAATGATCTTCGATAGTTTAATTTACTTCAGACATGTCCTCATAAATTCCTGGGGGGGGGACATCATTTATTTTTAGATAAGCTAAATGTCAACTTTGCGCATATTTGAGGGAATGCTGGACCGTGGAAGATGGCGGATACACAGATACGAGCAACACACGTTTCTCATCCTCTTGTTTTGAATGAGATGGCAGCAACTCTTATGTGGAATAATAACTTATTGAATAAACCCTGACTCACCAAATAAACCCTGACTCACCGAATGAACCCTGACTCACTGAATAAACCTGACTCACTGAATAAACCCTGACTCATGAAATAAACCTTGAAAACACCAGGCCCTCTTGCAGTATTTCATGTAGTATGGGCCATGTGATTGCCTTACATACAGTGATGTTGAGCAGCGCTTAGTATTTACAGGAAAAATGCTCTGTTCACAGCTTTTTGAGAAAAAATCATATCTTTGGACGACTCTATATGAATGGCGTTGTGTCTTGAGTGGCGTTATACATATATGATCTACACGTTTATAGAAGGGAAACCTGCCTACCTGGTCTCTCATATCGTGCATCAAGAAACATGGCCACTCACGTGAAGGGCAATACACAGACAATGTCCTACTCTCATTCAGTACAGCCATCTAGTTTATGCTGTGCAAACTTCGCCCACAAGGGCCAATAGCAAGGAAGTGTGTAAGACATGAGATATTGCAGACAGATACATCATACGCTGTCCATGAAGTCTTATAAGATGGGCCCATACTAGTCTAGCTTATCTCAAGCAACGTTCAAGTCTCGCGAGGACCTGCGTGATTTATAATGCCATCAGGAATAGGTGAATGGCGTGTTCTCAAGAGAGCGGTCAATGTGAGCACTTGACCAGGTTGATGTGCTCAGATAGCAGCTGATACGAGTATCACAATCAGGAGGACTCACCTCCCCACCTCAATCCCCCCACACAGTAATGCACAGAACATAACCCCAAACACTTCATCAAAGGCTCGCAGCTAGAGCATTGCTACTCCAGGAATCCTTCACATCAAAGTATAAAGTGTACCACTTCAACTGCATGATCAGGACCGCCTCTACTGCATGATCAGGACCACTTCTACTGCTTGATCAGGGCCACATCTACTGCATGATCAGGACCACTTCTACTGCATGATCAGGACCACTTTTACTGCGTGATCAGGACTGCCTCTACTGCATGATCAGGACCGCCTCTACTGCATGATCAGGGCCACTTCTACTGCTTGATCAGGGCCACTTCTACTGCGTGATCAGGACTGCCTCTACTGCATGATCAGGACCGCCTCTACTGCGTGATCAGGGCCACTTCTACTGCGTGATCAGGGCCATTTCTACTGCTTGATCAGGGCCACTTCAATTGCATGATCAGGACCATTTATGTACTTGTTGATTAGATACTGGTCCAATAGAAGCAGAGGTTATATGTCAAGTACATATAGACGGGAACCAAGTTTTCTTATGACACAGAACCTTGTCATATTAACAAGCAAAATCTTTAGAATTTTACAATTAAAACAGAAAAATCTTTAAACCGTGGAACATCTATATATGTCTCCTTAATGCTCTTCCATCAAGTTCTATGCACCGATATCATTAATAAATGTAACATTTTAATACTGTATAATTGATACAATATCTTTCCGTTCAAAGTGCTGGAAGAAGGAGTATATCTGTGGATATATGTCATCATTATTCTCCCCAGAAACCCTGAAGCCCCTCTACAGCAATTAGAAGCTTAGCAGTCTACGGAGCACACCCCCCATTACTACCAGCCTCGGGGGCTGCCCCTTCTATATCATCATTTATGGTTTAATCTGATTGTGTAGAGAGTCATTATGGCTTATATAAGTGGGAAAGATGCATGCTAAGGTTGGCAAAGTGGTTTCATTACTATCATGCATTCTATTATCATGACATATTTGCATGATGTATTGAAAGTTTCAAAATCCCAGAAAGAAAATTAATATAAATATCTACATTACCAAATCCTTCACAAAGTATTTTTCATTATGACATATTGACATTAGTTTTGTGATTTACATGCCTTTGCATATGAAAGTGAAAGACACCCAAAGGAATGCAACAAAACCATTAGGTTATGAAAACGGGTTCAAATATTTTCTAACAATTTTTCATCAAGGGTATCATAATCTATGTGGGCTGAAACAAGTGATTTCCTTGAACAACTTACGTCAATCATTATCTGTCCATAAACCGGAAGTAACCATTTAGTGGAACCGGAAGAGGTTGATTGTTAGATATCCAAACTATGGATTTCAATTAATGAGACGACAAAGCAAGGTCCATACATAAAAGGTAATTACCTACCTACTGACAGTCACTACCTACTGATAGTAACTACCTACTAACAATCACTACCTACTAACAGTTACTACCTACTGACAGTCACTACCTACTGATAGTTACTACCTACTAACAATCACTACCTACTAACAGTTACTACCTACTGACAGTTACTACCTACTAACAGTCACTACCTACTAACAGTCACTACCTACTAACAATCACTACCTACTAACAGTCACTACCTAATAACAGTCACTACCTACTAACAGTCACTACCTACTAACAGTCACTACCTACTAACAATCACGACCTACTAATAGTCACTACCTACTAACAGTCACTACCTACTAACAATCACTACCTACTAACATTTACTACCTACTGACAGTTACTACCTACTAACAGTCACTACCTACTAACAGTCACTACCTACTAACAATCACTACCTACTAACAGTCACTACCTAATAACAGTCACTACCTAATAACAGTCACTACCTACTAACAGTCACTACCTACTAACAATCACGACCTACTAATAGTCACTACCTACTAACAGTCCCTACCTACTAACAGTCACTACCTACTAACAATCACTACCTACTAACAGTCACTACCTAATGACAGTCACTACCTACTAACAGTCACTACCTACTAACAGTCACTACCTACTAACAATCACGACCTACTAATAGTCACTACCTACTAACAGTCACTACCTACTAACAGTCACTATCTACTAACAATCACTACCTAATAACAGTCACTACCTACTAACAGTCACTACCTACTAACAGTCACTACCTACTAACAATCACGACCTACTAATAGTCACTACCTACTAACAGTCACTACCTACTAACAGTCACTATCTACTAACAATCACTACCTACTCACAGTCACTACCTACTAATAGTCACTACCTACTAGCAGTCACTACCTATTAACAGTCACTACCTACTAACAGTCACTACCTACTGACAGTCACTACCTTCCAACAATCACTACCTTCCAACAATCACTACCTTCCAACAATCACTTTCTATTAACCAACTGCGGGCCGTGGCACAGTTGGTTAGAGTGCCAGCTTATTAGCACCAGTTCCTCTGTGGTGATCCAAAGGTCGTGGGTTCGATCCCCATCCGTGCCAAGATAGAATTCATGATACAATTTCACACATGAGCTGAGGCCCGTGCCTAAAGGGTTAAACCGTTGTCCTTGTAAATCTGTGACTGGGTGGGTTGTCATGTCAAGGACCTGCAATATGACAATTCAGTGAGGCAGCACTATATCTGCTACAAGTAGGTCTCATCACGAGTTGACTGAAATAATGTTGAAAGTGATGTAAAATTCCAAACAAACAAACAAACTACTAACCATTTAGGATTTCTGCTGACACTATAGATAAGTATGCTACTTAAGAAATATGGAGTCTTAAGCATACACATTTGGTTTCTGTAAACATTCCCAGCTTGCAGGGGAAGGCTTGAGGTTTACTTAGGAAGGAAGCTGCTACACTGCTGAGCTTCCGTTAGTTTGCACCTTTGTAGTCTTTGTTTGATTCCTTTAGAAAAGGTTAATGCTTGGCTAATGTACTGAAATATTTTGGAATATGCTCTCTAAAGAACAACAAAATTTTAAAAACAATTTTAACACATGTATATAACAAGTTTAGATATTTCTAACGAGGCTTAATTTTTATTGGAATAATTTTGGATTTATCAAAATAGTTTTCTTTAGTTTAATACAATCACACCTAGAGAAAGTAAGATTTGTCCTCCCATCAATCATATAGCTTTAATATCAAATGAGATGCACTTCATGACATTTCAATGAAAGCTTATTCTGGTGGGAAGTGTAACATGTCATGATCAAGATCTAGGTATTAAGTGCTACTTGTTTCCTGTGGTATTCAGCCACACCGAGCAGGTAGACAATTGATGGAACATGAGGGACCAAGTAATGTATTCTTTACCCTTACCATATACTAGCATTAATGTCTGCTGGATCAGCCAACACCAAACGAGATGCAATCATTAATGTGAGTTTCATCTTACTGTGCAGCTGCTATATAGGCCTGCCATGACAATTCATTTACTCTCAGTTATATATATATATATATATATATATATATATATATATATATATATATATATATATATATATATATATATATATATATATATATATATATATATATATATATATTTCAACTCGCAATTAAAATACTGTGTCCATTGTTTATAAAGCTAAATGGTTTTATGTTTTAAAGCATTAATGACACCATAGAGGTCACAGGCAATTTTACAGAAGTTTGGGGTATGATATGTGGCCACGAAACTGTGATACAAGCAAGCTATCTCACTAAAATCAACCAAAATACACTGACCATAGTTATTGTGTTTTGTTGAAAGTGCCAAGTGCTGCCTGTACTCTTTTGACCACCAGGTGGCAACATGTATAACATTATGTGACCTCTATTGTGGTCTGTCAGGGTGTCAGGCCTGTACCATTGGATAAACATTATTGGACAAACAGGCCTTTGCAATGCCTCATGGTAGAGTAAAGGATCTCCCCCTTACCTGTTTATGTAATGCCTCAGTCACATTTGCACCGGGCACCGGCCGGGCAGTAACAATCGGCCGACTTCACAGTCTGCCGGGCGCCGGGGAGTTTATTAGCAACAATCTGAGATATGCCGTAGCTGTAGTCACATTATTAAAGGGCACCGCACGACACAGACGTCTGCAGGATATCTTAAAGACGTCTGGATCATTGACAGACGTCTGTAGGATATCCTAAAGACGTCTTTATCATTGACAGACGTCTGAAAGACATCCTAAAGACGCCTGTCTCATTTGAAAGACGTCTGAAAGACATCTTAAAGACGTCTATGATATATCGCAGGGAGCCCGTGCGATCATCTGATGATGGTCTATGAACACATGAAATAAATATAATCCTATTTTCACCGCACGATGCCACCGGCAGCCCTAAGATAATCTGCCGATGTCGCTGCGGGACACTGCCGGGACCCTGCCGTGCACTTTAAGATGATATTTGCTAATAAGACATCGGGGAAACGCTGGCAACTTTTATGTTGCAGCTAAAAGTTCCCGATGACCCGGCTGACGTCTTAAAGATGCCCAATTGTGGCCGATGATCTCCCGGTGCCCGCACGGCAATCTGAAATGCCTGCCGATTTTGTAAAAAATACCCATCGGCCGGGCATCTTTACTGAAATCGGCGCAAATGTGACTGAGGTATTAGTGGACGACAGGAGGTGGTGAATCCCACTTCAAAAAGTGTTACTTTCTCACTGGATAAAAGGCTGGGATATCGACCATTATATAGATATTGTTATTAACAAGAACACCATATCATAGATTTTTTCACAGTTCACCTGGACATTGTGTAAGTTCACTTTAAATACGCCCAATTATGCGGCTTCTACCCAAAGAAATCGGAAAAAATTGAATAATAATTTCAAGCAGAAATAATACAATTGTTATGCCCTATGTACCTTAGATGAAATAACACTGATGATTTTATACGTATGGGAATTCCTAAAAAGGATTATATTAAAAACATGATTTTTTAAATATAATAAAAAATGTTATAAGAAATATATTGATATGATAATAGATGATATTCGCCGAATTCTAACAAATAAATTTTAAACAATATTTTGAAACCATTTTGAATGGGCAAAGGATGTGCAAGATATGTAAGAAAGTATTTTCAGAGAAAGAGAGATGCATCTGGGGAGAGATGCATCTGGGCAGAGATGCATCTGGGGAGAGATGCATCTGGGGAGAGATGCATCTGGTCTCCTCCTCACCGGGACATCATGTTTCCTATAATCTCCTGTCACATGTAATACCACACGCCAATCTCAGCTTCAATTATAACATATAAAACAGTTCACTATTAAATGTCATGAGAGAATAAAGCCACGACAAAACATTGTATTCACAGTGTTGAATATAATAATGATAATAATAATAATTCAGTTGATACCAGACAATGTCTGCGGTTTTTCCGCATTGATATGGGAAACCTTATGTAACCTGCGTTTAAATGATTTCAATATTTCAGCCATAATCAGAGTAGTCTATGAGTAAGTATTGAGGTATCTGAATGTGGAGGATATCTGAATGTAGAGGATATCTCAATGTGGAGGACATCTGGATGTGGAGGACATCTGAATGTGGAGGATATATGAATGTGGAGGATATCTGAATGTGGAGGATATATGAATGTGGAGGATAACTGAATGTGGAGAATATATGAATGTGGAACATCTGAATGAGGTGGATATCTGAATGTGGAGGATATCTGAATGTAGAGGATATCTCAATGTGGAGGACATCTGGATGTGGAGGACATCTGAATGTGGAGAACATCTGAATGCGGAACATCTGAATGAGGTGGATATCTGAATGTGGAGGATATCTGAATGTAGAGGATATCTCAATGTGGAGGACATCTGGATGTGGAGGACATCTGAATGTGGAGGATATCTGAATGTGGTGGATATCTGAATGTGGAGGATATCTGAATGTGGAGGATATATGAATGTGGAAGACATCTGAATGTGGAGAATATATGAATGTGGAGGATATGTGGATATGGAGGATATCTGAATGTGGAGAACATCTGAATGCGGAACATCTGAATGAGGTGGATATCTGGATGTGGAGGATATCTGAATGTGGAGGATATATGAATGTGGAGGATATCTGAATGTGGAGAATATATGAATGTGGAGGATATGTGGATATGGAGGATATCTGAATGTGGAGAACATCTGAATGCGGAACATCTGAATGAGGTGGATATCTGGATGTGAAAGATATCTGGATGTAGAGGATATCTGGATGTGGAGGACATCTGGATGTGGAGGATATCTGGATGTGGAGGATATGTGGATGTGGAGGATATTTGAATGTGGAGGATACCTGAATGCGGAGAACATCTGAATGCGGAGAACATCTGAATGTGGAGGATATCTGAATGTGGAGGATATCTGAATGTGGAGGATATCTGAATGTGGAGGATATCTGAATGTGGAGGATATCTGAATGTGGAGAATATCTGAATGCGGAGAACATCTGAATGTGGAGGATATATGAATGCGGAGAACATCTTAATGCGGAGAACATCTGAATGTGGAGGATATCTGAATGTGGAGGATATCTGAATGCGGAGGATATCTGAATGTGGAGGATATATGAATGTGGAGGATATATGAATGTGGAGGATATATAAATGTGGAAGACATCTGAATGTGGAGGATATCTGAATGTGGAGGATATCTGAATGTGAAGGATATATGAATGTGGAGGATATATAAATGTGGAGGATATCTGAATGCGGAGGATATCTGGATGTGGAGTATATATGAATGTGGAGGATATCTGAATGTGGAGGATATCTGAATGTGGAGGATATATGAATGTGGAAGACATCTGAATGTGGAGGATATCTGAATGTGGAGGATATCTGAATGTGGAGGATATATGAATGTGGAAGACATCTTAATGTGGAGGATATCTGAATGTGGAGGATATCTGAATGTGAAGGATATCTGAATGTGGAGGATATATGAATGTGGAGGATATATGAATGTGGAGGATATATGAATGTGGAGGATATCTGAATGTAGAGGATATCTGGATGTGGAGGATATCTGGATGTGGAGGATATATGAATGTGGAAGACATCTGAATGTGGAGGATATATGAATGTGGAAGACAACTGAATGTGGAGGATATCTGAATGTGGAGGATATCTGAATGTGGAGGATATATGAATGTGGAGGATATCTGACTGTGGAGGAAATCTGGATGTGGAGGATATATGAATGTGGAGGACATCTGAATGTGGAGGATATCTGAATGTGGAAGATATCTGAATGTGGAGGATATATAAATGTGGAAGACATCTGAATGTGGAGGATATCTGAATGTGGAGGATATCTGGATGTGGAGAATATCTGGATGTGGAGAATATCTGAATGTGGAGGACACCTCCTCCTGTCATATATACAGTTATAAATACTTCAGTCGTGGTTTCATTTATAGTTCCATACATTTTAGAAAGTATATTAATTACCTATGCTTTCTATGAAAAAGATTGGTTCTATATTAAGATATAGAAATCGTGTCAAGTATAGACTATAATGTTTGGCTATGTGTAGAATCAGTGTGAGGGTTACTCAGAGCATCACCTCCATTATACTGCAGACAGCATTAACATTCATAGTTTGCGACATATCCTACTGGGTTTAACCCAATCCCAAGAGGCTGAAAGAAAATAGCCACACTTCTCCAGGAGAAGCTTTATATTCAATCCTCGGTATGGGCTCTTGTCTTGCTTGGTGTTGTATCATTTTGCATATTCTGTCTGTGTTATTTGGGCTTCAGATATGATATATTTACAGATGTTTTCTGTTCATATGGAATCTTTTTAAGTTCTATGGTTAATGGTATCCTGGGTTAAGCTCAACACAACACGTGGTCCCACCCTGGTTGATTTCACTGTGTAAAGTAACAGGTTTGCGCAGGTGCAATTGACATGTTTGCACATGCACTCCTCACAGAAGCACATTAACAGATTAAAGGGCATCGTCTTTGATCAAGGTCAAGTGCAAATGTAGGTCACAATGTAAAGCAGACATCATATGTGATTTAGCTGGAATATGTCCTGCAGAAAAGGAACACCTCTAAAAGACAATGGAGCCTGACATGAAGGTTAAACGAATCCAAGATCGCTACCAGATGTACATCTTTATTGTATATTTACATGTAAAAGTAATGCCACCTCTCTCGACAATAAAACTGTAAGTGGTAAATACTTCATGTTTTGTCTTCGTATTCAAACATATGCATTGTGAAATGTGCTTTTCTCGCTCTATATTGCACCGGGGCATTGTGGGGTTGAGGTGTTTGGAGAGAGTGCTGGGATGAGAGATGGCAGTCGTCAGCTCGTATAAGGTAGATAGCCCTTAGTGTCTGCCGGCCTGCCCTCCTCCATTTACACTCTCAGCTTTCCTCGACGACCAGCAGGACTGCTCAAAGTCGCCTACCAGGCGGCAACAGGATTAACAAGGTGTTGGCTGCTTAAAAAAGTACAATATTGATCCCTGAAAAAAAACCTCTGATATAATAGATTCAGAAATTTGGGGTTTATATTTACTTGTATATTTTCAAACAAATGTAGCAATCACGTAATAATATGAAACTGAGAAATACGAAACAATGGCAGCAAATGGGCTTGCAAAAACGCTCTTAAACAAAGTGTTCCGTTTTATATGGAGTATCTCCCTAAATAAAGGCATTTAACATTTGAAGTAAAGAGGTTATTCTTGGCTACATAATGATGAATAATACATTAATGAATATGAATTGAGCAACCAACTATTACGATGAAAGATACATTCGTGCAGATATGTGTAAGCAACTTTTAAGCGCACTGTCTTGTTAATGAAAGAACACCCAGGTTTCTAGATGAAAGTTAAATTTATGCAGAAAGGTGAACGCAAATTCAGAAGGCGCTGTCTTGGTTGAGAGTGCCCAAGTTTCTAGATGAAAGTTAAATTTATGCAGAGATGTGAAAGCAAATTTAGAAGGCGCTGTCCTGATTAATGAGAGAGCAACTAGATTTCTTGATGCAAGATAAATTCATGTGGAAATGTGAAAGTAACTTTAGAAGGTATTGTCAATGAGAAAGTACCCAGGTTCTGTCTTGATTACCCAGGTATCTAGCCGGCCTTGGTCGTCATCCCCTCCCTTGTTGTGCATTACTAAGCCTATATCTTTTCTCCTAGAAGCGTTGCCATCATACCCGAGGCCTGACATTGAAGGTAGCGTGTGCAGGAACTGGCGGCAGCATAAAACACTGCGCGGACAGGACGACATGGGCGTTGTTATCTCTCCACAGCCTAACTGCCCCCAATAAACTACTGCGCCGGGGATACCCACCAGTCAACCCTGTCATAAAACCGGCACACATTACAACATCTGAGCACTTCTTGAGAGACACACCAGATTTATGCCACACCAAATTTTACTGTAGAATATAAAGGACAGACTTTGATGAGGGTAATTGCTGGAACACCGTGTGCCCCGAATGGCTAATGTAATTGCAAAAGAAACTTCGTGAACAAATCTTGTAGGTGTAGCGACGGGCGCTGCGACACGCAATAACGGCCAAACATTTAGAGGTAGCTGCAAGATGCAATAATGGATTCTGAAAGAGATGACTAGAAAAAGGAATAATGAATTGTTGTTGAGAAATGGTTGCAATGTGCAATAATGGCCTTGCATTTATAAGTAACTGCAACACGCAATAGTAGCCTGGTAATAAGATATGCAATAATGATCTGGCAATATAATGTGCAATAATGGTCTGGCAATATAATGTGCAATAATGTCCTGGCAATATAATGTGCAATAATGGCCTGGCAATATAATGTGCAATAATGGCCTGGCAATATAATGTGCAATAATGGCCTGGCAATAATGGTCTGGCAATAATGGCCTGGCAATAATGTCCTGGTTATATAATGTGCAATAATGGTCTGGCAATATAATGTGCAATAATGGTCTGGCAATAATGGCCTGGCAATATAATGTGCAATAATGGCCTGGCAATAATGTCCTGGCAATATAATGTGCAATAATGGCCTGGCAATAATGTCCTGGCAATATAATGTGCAATAATGGCCTGGCAATATAATGTGCAATAATGGCCTGGCAATATAATGTGCAATAATGGCCTGGCAATATAATACGCAATAATGTCCTGGCAATAATGTCCTGGCAATATAATGTGCAATAATGTCCTGGCAATATAATGTGCAATAATGGCCTGGCAATATAATACGCAATAATGGCCTGGCAATATAATACGCAATAATGGCCTGGCAATATAATACGCAATAATGGCCTGGCAATAATGGCCTGGCAATATAATACGCAATAATGGCCTGGCAATAATGGTCTGGCAATATAATACGCAATAATGGCATGGCAATAATGGCCTGGCAATATAATACGCAATAATGGCCTGGCAATAATGGTCTGGCAATATAATACGCAATAATGGCCTGGCAATAATGGCCTGGCAATATAATACGCAATAATGGCCTGGCAATAATGGTCTGGCAATATAATACGCAATAATGGCCTGGCAATATAATACGCAATAATGGCCTGGCAATATAATACGCAATAATGGCCTGGCAATATAATACGCAATAATGGCCTGGCAATAATGTCCTGGCAATATAATGTGCAATAATGTCCTGGCAATATAATACGCAATAATGGCCTGGCAATATAATACGCAATAATGGCCTGGCAATATAATACGCAATAATGGCCTGGCAATATAATACGCAATAATGGCCTGGCAATAATGGCCTGGCAATATAATACGCAATAATGGCCTGGCAATATAATGTGCAATAATGGCCTGGCAATAATGGCCTGGCGATAATGGCCTGGCAATATAAGCAACTGCAATATGCATTCATGTCATGGCATTCAGAGATGGCAGCAATATGGAATAACATACTGCATTTTGAAGCGACTGCAATATGCCTTCGCAGAAGGCTGGCCAGAGTTTTGCTATCATACAGTGGCTTGGTAGTGAGATTGCCACTATCTCTCACAAGATATTGCGCTATCTACTCTATAAGGGTATACACTTTAGGCATGGCAGAACATTTGAACGTCGACGGAGCTCTTTTTCTATAAAATACTACCACTTGAGTCAATACTTTATTTGTACAGCCCCTGTAATCTTCATAGATTCTGACAACTTTTCATAAATGAAATATATAAATATATCATTAACATGACGCAACATAATAGCACCATGATGATTTACATCAGGAATAAATTGTGACTTTACTTTCAATTGCTATTCATCCAATTAGATTGATCGATATCATTTGAATTTTGCAACAGCTTATTGAGGGTTTTAATCAAAAGGAAAATCCCTGTAGTGAACAGAATCGTTCCAAATATTTTATGCCGTCTAATTAAGTTCAAAAGTGTCAGAATTTTCATCTGCATGCAATTCACGTGTAACTTCCATCATTCATTCATCAATCTCACAGATGATTCTATTATCGCTCATGGCATGTGATGAGTGTCTGGGCAGAATGAAGATAAACCTGGAATCCATATTTTATGATCAAGTGTCACTGTCAATATGGCTACGGTGTAGAAAATGGTATTGTCTTGCTTATATATAATGTATTCTTTCAGAATAGAAAATGTCATACAATGAAAGTACAAGGCAGGAACACGCGTCCATCTTATTCTGAGGAAATACTGGCCCAAATAGCACAATTGGTAGAGTATTGGCCTTGAGACCCAGGGATTGCTGGCTCACCTCCCAGCCACTTGCTATCAAACACTATGAGCAAACATTGCTCGCAATCTGTGCTATATAAATGTCAGATTTACCATTTTCTTTACCTTTATTTATCAACTGACTAATATTAACAGCAGGATGGGATGATATACACAGAGAAATCAGAGGAACCATAATATTAAGACAAGAACATGTGAGTGCAGTGTTCAGGCTGACAGATCTCTCAAGTTCTGGTGGAAGGATCTCAAGAGTCCAAAGGAAGAGTTAGATCCTTCCACCAGAACCAACTTTAAAGATCCGTCAGTCTGAACACTGCATGAACCCAGGTTCTTGTCTTTATCTCAAACTTATCTACTGCAGATAGTTGGTGTTTGCAATCAGCTCCCCTCACAAAGCACAGCTATGCAAACATGGTAACAATTATACAGTCCCATGTTGTGAGTGAGTCATTCTTAACTTCAAATGTGGTCAATTTTATATTATATTTACACCAGCACACAGGGTACTATATGAGACGGGTGTGTTTCTAGATTCCCACAGAGGGCTTCAGTCTCTGCCAGCAGGGGGCCCCACCTATCTTGGTGTTTAGGTCGTCATGACCAAAATGTGAAGTGTCGTCTGCTGCAGGTCAAAACAAAACCAGACAGTTTGATCTTGTACATTACAGATACGTAAACAAATGATGAATAGAAGACTTAGACTAATTGTCATTTACATTTATTGTGTAATTGACAACTACTTTGACATGTGTACACTAATATCATATTCAATCAAATATTCTATTCATTTGAAAATAACCCTAAAAAGAATCCAAAAAATTAAAGTAAAACACTATGGCAGAAAAGTGACTGCCAAAATAAATATCTGATAGGTGCAGAACCGCGAGTCTCTCGAGGCACCAGATATGAGATAATTAAAGACCTTAAGTCAAGGTGCATTATAAAGGACATTACCTTTAAAACAAGAATGTGTGGAATGCGGGAAAGCGATTTAATGGAGAATACATGACACATGGAGAAACGGAAGTTATTGCAGAATACACATGGAGAACCGGAAGCTGTGAGATCAGAGAACGCCATAACAAAGGAAACAAATCCATTCATTACTAATTCAGGGATCGAGATAAAAATGATTGAAATCTGCCACAGTCTATGTGAAAACTTTCTTCGCAGTTTAACATGAACTGTGGTTTTATGTCAATCACACGTGGTAATCACATATGCTGTGCAATTGCTTGTTCCTAGGAAACGGATTGACAAGTGTTTAACTCCCCATGATTGGTCAGTTTTGGAATTAGAAATCTTGCTGACAATTTGTTCAAATTATACATTGCATAATATCGTTTTAAAAGTATAAAAAAGAAAAGAAAACAGCGTTCACTGCTATAGAGATTAAAAATAAATAAATACTTTTATCTCATACTTGGTGCTACAAGAGGGTGTTCTGCACCTATGAGATATTCTTTTGCAGATCACCCCTCTGCCGAACTACTTTTGCAGATCACCCCTCTGCCGAACTACTTGCGCAGATCACCCATGTGCCGAACTACTTTTGCAAATCATCCTTGGTCCAAATGACAAGTGAGATCCTTCCACCAGAACCAACAAAAGAGATCTGTCAGGCTGAGCACTGCATGAACCCATGCTCTTGACTTTATCTCATATTTATCTATTGCAAATGGTTTATATACCAGACCAGTAAAGAAAAGAACATGTGAGTGCAGTGTTCAGGCTGACAGATCCCTCAAGTTGGTTCTGGTGGAAGGATCTCAATGCCCACCTCTCAATGACGTCATTACATAGTAAAATATATGTTGCAATGACATCATTGAGTGTGACGTCATTAAAAAGGGGGCGTGGCATTGTTTATGTTGTTTGACACACACAACATAGGTCCGCACATGCTGCAATGTTTTCCTCTCTGTTTTGCTTTAAATAGATTGGACATCAAACCAAAACCTTTATCTCATACCTATCTGTAGGAGTAAAGTATGAGATAAAGTCAAGAACATAGGTTCGTGCAGTGTTCAGGCTGACAGATCTCTCAAGTTGACTCTGGTGGAAGGATCTAACTCTTCCTTTGGACTCTTGAGATCCTTCCACCAGAACCAACTTGAGAGATCTACCAGCCTGAACACTGCACTCACATGTTCTTGTCTTATTATCATTGCAGGGAATCTGTGATATAAATGGTATGGATATAATCAAGTGCAGTACTGTGATCACGTGTAATCACTCTGGTTCACTGTGAATACATATATGTTTTTACATAAGCGAAACCACCCCATTTAGATATCATGACGAGTTTTTGATTCAGAGGAACCATAATATTAAGGCACGAACCCAGGTTCTTGTCTTTATCTCAAACGTATCTACTGCAGATGGTTGGTGTTTGCAATCAGCTCCGCTCACAAAGCACAGCGAAACCACCCCATTTTGTAGCTACTTAATCAGGTCACCAGCCAGTCTGGGGTTCGAATCTATCTCAATGGGACCTGGGTACTTGAATGGATGTAGCCCTGCTCTGCCCAAATGGAAGTTGAAAATGTCCCTTGAAAATGTCCCTTGAAAATGTCCCTCAAAACTCCGTCCAGGAAACAACTTGTCATGTCCATCTCATCCCCAGTCTGTGGTCGTCCTAGTTACACAACTCTACTAAGTAGCATACTCATAGATTATGGAATTCACACTCAACGTGTAAATGACATGCACAAGATGGTGTCGCCCTCTTGCGGTCAAAATCAAAGTACCCAAAACATTGTTTGAGGCTACTGCGAGATACTACGAAAATAATAATAGAAAACTGCAGCATGCCGTGAGTAATAAAGCTGCACCGGCAGCTGTTTGTTCGGTTTAAGTGGTTTTTAATTAGATCTTTGTATTTTCTCAAGATAATCCGAGGAGAGATTAATGATAAGCTAACAATGTTTAATCTGAGGATCATTGTGAGGAGAAAGACACAGTTAATTGCTATAATAACATCCTCCATACTGCATCGGTGTATCTTGATTAGGAACTCTTTTGTCTCATAACTGAGGAGATATTAAAGTATCATGTCACATGACCAATCGCAAGATAAACATAAAAATAATTGGATGCCAATGAACACACGAGACTAGAGCCTGTTTAGATGGATCTTATATCTTAATACAAATATATAGGTTAAGATTATCTACACTTAACAATGTATTAGAGACCAGTAAATCTAATGTTCTCAGAGAAACAAAGTAACCATGGAAATAGATTTACAAGGACAAAGATGTGCTACCAGACATTTGCATCAGTTTGGCACATTCATGTCTCGCTATATTTGTCCATAAGAAACTCAAAAGGAATCGTTACAAGAGACTTTAATATAAATATCAGAGGGTTCTGGTGAGTTTGGTTCAGCTTTCAGTTTACAAAAGAAGAGAATTCGATAAAGTCTTGGTATCCACAATTCCATGTGTTGATAAAACATCTGAGAATTGATATCACGCTTCTTTTGGCAATATATCTTTCAGAGACTTATTTCCCAGACAGGAGTGAAATATGATGGACATAGAATCTTGGCAGATACAATAACAATGGTGTCTACATTAATGAAAGCAGCCAGATAAAGTCTCAATGTTTCCTGTCTCTGCACATGGAGGCAGATGGCCGGCTGATATGCTGTGAATACAGATGTAGAATAGGCACAGCAATTAGTCAACTGTCCTGGCTAACTCTTAGTGGTATATTATGTCATCTGCATCCTGTCTGTCCCTGCCATGATGTGTAGCTCTGCATTAAACACCTCACACTGCAGAATATACCCCTCCCATTGACTTCCTTCTAAATTTTAAAGCAATGACTTCCTATTTGTCCCCGTCAATGACTTCCTTCTATGCGTTTTATATGAATGAATGTGTCAAAACGTGATCTTCTACTGAATGAGTTATGACCCCTAAAACACTCCCCTTTTCCAAATGTTGCAAAACAACATGATGATGAATGGGAGAGATACTTTTGTCCCATTCCAAATGTGCCGTCTGTTTGTCTTGGTTTTTGGAGTATATCAGAATACTGGATGACTACATTGGCAGACAGATAAATAAATGAGATATCTAAAAAGGCAGCTTCATATCATATGACAGATCACCAAGAAAAACGATAATTGTGTGTCATTTTGTATTCTTTTTGCAGAGAGCAAATATGTCGAGTTTATAATACTCCGGCTGTGCATTAGTCAGGGACCGAGCACATACTGCATGTCACCATGTAACTCAGGCTGTGATATCTGATGCATTAGTCATGGACCCTCTATGTACTGCATGTCACCATGTAACTCAGGCTGTGATATCTGATGCATTAGTCATGGACCCAGTATATACTGCATGTCACAATGTAACTCAGGCTGTGATATCTGATGTATTAGTCATGGACCCAGTATGTACTGCATGTCACCATGTAACTCAGGCTGTGATATCTGATGCATTAGTCAGGGACCCAGTATGTACTGCATGTCACCATGTAACTCAGGCTGTGATATCTGATGTATTAGTCAGGGACCGAGCATATACTGCATGTCACCATGTAACTCAGGCTGTGATATCTGATGTATTAGTCATGGACCCAGTATGTACTGCATGTCACCATGTAACTCAGGCTGTGATATCTGATGTATTAGCCATGGACCCAGTATGTACTGCATGTCACCATGTAACTCTGGCTGTGATATCTGATGTATTAGTCATGGACCCAGTATGTACTGCATGTCACCATGTAACTCAGGCTGTGATATCTGATGTATTAGTCATGGACCGAGCACATACTGCATGTCACCATGTAACTCAGGCTGTGATATCTGATGTATTAGTCATGGACCCAGTATGTACTGCATGTCACCATGTAACTCAGGCTGTGATATCTGATGTATTAGTCATGGACCGAGCATATACTGCATGTCACCATGTAACTCAGGCTGTGATATCTGATGTATTAGCCATGGACCCAGTATGTACTGCATGTCACCATGTAACTCAGGCTGTGATATCTGATGTATTAGTCATGGACCGAGCATATACTGCATGTCACCATGTAACTCAGGCTGTGATATCTGATGTATTAGTCATGGACCCAGTATATACTGCATGTCACCATGTAACTCAGGCTGTGATATCTGATGTATTAGCCATGGACCCAGTATGTACTGCATGTCACCATGTAACTCTGGCTGTGATATCTGATGTATTAGTCATGGACCCAGTATGTACTGCATGTCACCATGTAACACAGGCTGTGATATCTGATGTATTAGTCATGGACCCAGTATGTACTGCATGTCACCATGTAACTCAGGCTGTGATATCTGATGTATTAGTCATGGACCCAGTATGTACTGCATGTCACCATGTACCTCTGGCTGTGATATCTGATGTATTAGTCAGGGACCCAGTATGTACTGCATGTCACCATGTAACTCAGGCTGTGATATCTGATGTATTAGCCATAGACCCAGAATGTACTGCATGTCACCATGTAACTCAGGCTGTGATATCTGATGTATTAGTCATGGACCCAGAATGTACTGCATGTCACCATGTAACTCAGGCTGTGATATCTGATGTATTAGTCATGGACCCAGTATGTACTGCATGTCACCATGTAACTCAGGCTGTGATATCTGATGTATTAGCCATGGACCCAGTATGTACTGCATGTCACCATGTACCTCTGGCTGTGATATCTGATGTATTAGTCAGGGACCCAGTATGTACTGCATGTCACCATGTAACTCAGGCTGTGATATCTGATGTATTAGCCATAGACCCAGAATGTACTGCATGTCACCATGTAACTCAGGCTGTGATATCTGATGTATTAGTCATGGACCCAGTATGTACTGCATGTCACCATGTACCTCTGGCTGTGATATCTGATGTATTAGTCAGGGACCCAGTATGTACTGCATGTCACCATGTAACTCAGGCTGTGATATCTGATGTATTAGCCATAGACCCAGAATGTACTGCATGTCACCATGTAACTCAGGCTGTGATATCTGATGTATTAGCCATAGACCCAGTATGTACTGCATGTCACCATGTAACTCTGGCTGTGATATCTGATGTATTAGTCAGGGACCCAGTATGTACTGCATGTCACCATGTAACACAGGCTGTGATATCTGATGTATTAGTCAGGGACCCAGTATGTACTGCATGTCACCATGTAACACAGGCTGTGATATCTGATGTATTAGTCATGGACCCAGTATGTACTGCATGTCACCATGTAACTCAGGCTGTGATATCTGATGTATTAGTCAGGGACCCAGTATGTACTGCATGTCACCATGTAACTCAGGCTGTGATATCTGATGTATTAGTCAGGGACCCAGTATGTACTGCATGTCACCATGTAACACAGGCTGTGATATCTGATGTATTAGTCAGGGACCCAGTATGTACTGCATGTCACCATGTAACACAGGCTGTGATATCTGATGTATTAGTCATGGACCCAGTATGTACTGCATGTCACCATGTAACTCAGGCTGTGATATCTGATGTATTAGTCATGGACCCAGTATGTACTGCATGTCACCATGTAACTCAGGCTGTGATATCTGATGTATTAGTCAGGGACCGAGTATGTACTGCATGTCACCATGTAACTCAGGCTGTGATATCTGATGTATTAGTCATAGACCCAGTATGTACTGCATGTCACCATGTAACTCTGGCTGTGATATCTGATGTATTAGTCATGGACCCAGTATGTACTGCATGTCACCATGTAACACAGGCTGTGATATCTGATGTATTAGCCATAGACCCAGAATGTACTGCATGTCACCATGTAACTCAGGCTGTGATATCTGATGTATTAGCCATAGACCCAGTATGTACTGCATGTCACCATGTAACTCAGGCTGTGATATCTGATGTATTAGTCATAGACCCAGTATGTACTGCATGTCACCATGTAACTCTGGCTGTGATATCTGATGTATTAGTCATGGACCCAGTATGTACTGCATGTCACCATGTACCTCTGGCTGTGATATCTGATGTATTAGTCAGGGACCCAGTATATACTGCATGTCACCATGTAACTCAGGCTGTGATATATGATGTATTAGCCATGGACCCAGTATATACTGCATGTCACCATGTAACTCAGGCTGTGATATCTGATGTATTAGTCAGGGACCCAGTATGTACTGCATGTCACCATGTAACTCTGGCTGTGATATCTGATGTATTAGTCATGGACCCAGTATGTACTGCATGTCACCATGTAACACAGGCTGTGATATCTGATGTATTAGTCATGGACCCAGTATGTACTGCATGTCACCATGTAACACAGGCTGTGATATCTGATGTATTAGTCATGGACCCAGTATGTACTGCATGTCACCATGTAACTCAGGCTGTGATATCTGATGTATTAGTCAGGGACCCAGTATGTACTGCATGTCACCATGTAACTCTGGCTGTGATATCTGATGTATTAGTCAGGGACCGAGTATGTACTGCATGTCACCATGTAACACAGGCTGTGATATCTGATGCATTAGTCAGGGACCCAGTATGTACTGCATGTCACCATGTAACTCAGGCTGTGATATCTGATGTATTAGTAATGGACCCAGTATGTACTGCATGTCACCATGTAACTCAGGCTGTGACATCTGATGTATTAGTCATGGACTCAGTATGTACTGCATGTCACCATGTAACTCTGGCTGTGATATCTGATGTATTAGACATGGACCCAGTATGTACTGCATGTCACCATGTAACTCAGGCTGTGATATCTGATGTATTAGTAATGGACCCAGTATGTACTGCATGTCACCATGTAACTCAGGCTGTGACATCTGATGTATTAGTCATGGACTCAGTATGTACTGCATGTCACCATGTAACTCAGGTTGTGATATCTGATGTATTAGCCATGGACCCAGTATGTACTGCATGTCACCATGTAACTCAGGCTGTGATATCTGATGTATTAGTAATGGACCCAGTATGTACTGCATGTCACCATGTAACTCAGGCTGTGATATCTGATGTATTAGTCATGGACTCAGTATGTACTGCATGTCACCATGTAACTCAGGTTGTGATATCTGATGTATTAGCCATGGACCCAGTATGTACTGCATGTCACCATGTAACTCAGGTTGTGATATCTGATGTATTAGCCATGGACCCAGTATGTACTGCATGTCACCATGTAACTCAGGCTGTGATATCTGATGTATTAGCCATAGACACAGTATATACTGCATGTCACCATGTAACTCAGGCTGTGATATCTGATGCATTAGTCAGGGACCCAGTATGTACTGCATGTCACCATGTAACTCTGGCTGTGATATCTGATGTATTAGTCATGGACCCAGTATGTACTGCATGTCACCATGTACCTCTGGCTGTGATATCTGATGTATTAGTCAGGGACCCAGTATATACTGCATGTCACCATGTAACTCAGGCTGTGATATATGATGTATTAGCCATGGACCCAGTATATACTGCATGTCACCATGTAACTCAGGCTGTGATATCTGATGTATTAGTCAGGGACCCAGTATGTACTGCATGTCACCATGTAACTCAGGCTGTGATATATGATGTATTAGCCATGGACCCAGTATATACTGCATGTCACCATGTAACTCAGGCTGTGATATCTGATGTATTAGTCAGGGACCCAGTATGTACTGTATGTCACCATGTAACTCTGGCTGTGATATCTGATGTATAAGCCATAGACCCAGTATATACTGCATGTCACCATGTAACTCAGGCTGTGATATCTGATGTATTAGCCATAGACCCAGTATATACTGCATGTCACCATGTAACTCAGGCTGTGATATCTGATGTATTAGTCAGGGACCCAGTATGTACTGCATGTCACCATGTAACTCAGGCTGTGATATCTGATGTATTAGTCAGGGACCCAGTATGTACTGCATGTCACCATGTAACACAGGCTGTGATATCTGATGCATTAGTCAGGGACCCAGTATGTACTGCATGTCACCATGTAACTCAGGCTGTGATATATGATGCATTAGTCAGGGACCCAGTATGTACTGCATGTCACCATGTAACACAGGCTGTGATATCTGATGCATTAGTCAGGGACCCAGTATGTACTGCATGTCACCATGTAACTCAGGCTGTGATATATGATGTATTAGCCATGGACCCAGTATGTACTGCATGTCACCATGTAACTCTGGCTGTGATATCTGATGTATTAGCCATAGACCCAGTATATACTGCATGTCACCATGTAACTCAGGCTGTGATATCTGATGTATTAGCCATAGACCCAGTATATACTGCATGTCACCATGTAACTCAGGCTGTGATATCTGATGTATTAGTCAGGGACCCAGTATGTACTGCATGTCACCATGTAACTCAGGCTGTGATATCTGATGTATTAGTCAGGGACCCAGTATGTACTGCATGTCACCATGTAACACAGGCTGTGATATCTGATGCATTAGTCAGGGACCCAGTATGTACTGCATGTCACCATGTAACTCAGGCTGTGATATATGATGCATTAGTCAGGGACCCAGTATGTACTGCATGTCACCATGTAACACAGGCTGTGATATCTGATGCATTAGTCAGGGACCCAGAATGTACTGCATGTCACCATGTAACTCAGGCTGTGATATCTGATGTATTAGTCATGGACCGAGCACATACTGCATGTCACCATGTAACTCAGGCTGTGATATCTGATGTATTAGTCATGGACCGAGCACATACTGCATGTCACCATGTAACTCAGGCTGTGATATCTGATGTATTAGTCATGGACCGAGCACATACTGCATGTCACCATGTAACTCAGGCTGTGATATATGATGTATTAGCCATGGACCCAGTATATACTGCATGTCACCATGTAACTCAGGCTGTGATATCTGATGTATTAGCCATGGACCCAGTATGTACTGCATGTCACCATGTAACTCTGGCTGTGATATCTGATGTATTAGTCATGGACCCAGTATGTACTGCATGTCACCATGTAACTCAGGCTGTGATATCTGATGCATTAGTCAGGGACCCAGTATGTACTGCATGTCACCATGTAACTCAGGCTGTGATATCTGATGTATTAGACATGGACCCAGTATGTACTGCATGTCACCATGTAACTCAGGCTGTGATATCTGATGTATTAGTCAGGGACCCAGTATGTACTGCATGTCACCATGTAACTCAGGCTGTGACATCTGATGTATTAGTCATGGACCCAGTATGTACTGCATGTCACCATGTAACTCAGGCTGTGATATCTGATGTATTAGTCATGGACCCAGTATGTACTGCATGTCACCATGTAACTCTGGCTGTGATATCTGATGTATTAGCCATAGACCCAGTATGTACTGCATGTCACCATGTACCTCAGGCTGTGATATCTGATGCATTAGTAATGGACCCAGTATGTACTGCATGTCACCATGTAACTCAGGCTGTGATATCTGATGTATTAGTCATGGACCCAGTATGTACTGCATGTCACCATGTAACTCAGGCTGTGATATCTGATGTATTAGCCATGGACCCAGTATGTACTGCATGTCACCATGTAACACAGGCTGTGATATCTGATGTATTAGTCATGGACCCAGTATGTACTGCATGTCACCATGTAACTCAGGTTGTGATATCTGATGTATTAGCCATGGACCCAGTATGTACTGCATGTCACCATGTAACTCAGGCTGTGATATCTGATGTATTAGTAATGGACCCAGTATGTACTGCATGTCACCATGTAACTCAGGCTGTGATATCTGATGTATTAGTCAGGGACCCAGTATGTACTGTATGTCACCATGTAACTCTGGCTGTGATATCTGATGTATTAGCCATAGACCCAGTATATACTGCATGTCACCATGTAACTCAGGCTGTGATATCTGATGTATTAGTCATAGACCCAGTATATACTGCATGTCACCATGTAACTCAGGCTGTGATATCTGATGTATTAGTCAGGGACCCAGTATGTACTGCATGTCACCATGTAACTCAGGCTGTGATATCTGATGTATTAGTCATGGACCCAGTATATACTGCATGTCACCATGTAACTCAGGCTGTGATATCTGATGTATTAGTCATGGACCCAGTATATACTGCATGTCACCATGTAACTCAGGCTGTGATATCTGATGTATTAGTCAGGGACCCAGTATGTACTGCATGTCACCATGTAACACAGGCTGTGATATCTGATGCATTAGTCAGGGACCCAGTATGTACTGCATGTCACCATGTAACTCAGGCTGTGATATATGATGCATTAGTCAGGGACCCAGTATGTACTGCATGTCACCATGTAACACAGGCTGTGATATCTGATGTATTAGCCATGGACCCAGTATGTACTGCATGTCACCATGTAACACAGGCTGTGATATCTGATGTATTAGTCATGGACCCAGTATGTACTGCATGTCACCATGTAACTCAGGTTGTGATATCTGATGTATTAGCCATGGACCCAGTATGTACTGCATGTCACCATGTAACTCAGGCTGTGATATCTGATGTATTAGTAATGGACCCAGTATGTACTGCATGTCACCATGTAACTCAGGCTGTGATATCTGATGTATTAGTCATGGACCCAGTATGTACTGTATGTCACCATGTAACTCTGGCTGTGATATCTGATGTATTAGCCATAGACCCAGTATATACTGCATGTCACCATGTAACTCAGGCTGTGATATCTGATGTATTAGCCATAGACCCAGTATATACTGCATGTCACCATGTAACTCAGGCTGTGATATCTGATGCATTAGTCAGGGACCCAGTATGTACTGCATGTCACCATGTAACTCAGGCTGTGATATATGATGCATTAGTCAGGGACCCAGTATGTACTGCATGTCACCATGTAACACAGGCTGTGATATCTGATGCATTAGTCAGGGACCCAGTATGTACTGCATGTCACCATGTAACTCAGGCTGTGATATATGATGTATTAGCCATGGACCCAGTATATACTGCATGTCACCATGTAACTCAGGCTGTGATATCTGATGTATTAGCCATGGACCCAGTATGTACTGCATGTCACCATGTAACTCAGGCTGTGATATCTGATGTATTAGTCATGGACCCAGTATGTACTGCATGTCACCATGTAACTCAGGCTGTGATATCTGATGCATTAGTCAGGGACCCAGTATGTACTGCATGTCACCATGTAACTCAGGCTGTGATATCTGATGTATTAGACATGGACCCAGTATGTACTGCATGTCACCATGTAACTCAGGCTGTGATATCTGATGTATTAGTCAGGGACCCAGTATGTACTGCATGTCACCATGTAACTCAGGCTGTGACATCTGATGTATTAGTCATGGACCCAGTATGTACTGCATGTCACCATGTAACTCAGGCTGTGATATCTGATGTATTAGTCATGGACCCAGTATGTACTGCATGTCACCATGTAACTCTGGCTGTGATATCTGATGTATTAGCCATAGACCCAGTATGTACTGCATGTCACCATGTACCTCAGGCTGTGATATCTGATGCATTAGTAATGGACCCAGTATGTACTGCATGTCACCATGTAACTCAGGCTGTGATATCTGATGTATTAGTCATGGACCCAGTATGTACTGCATGTCACCATGTAACTCTGGCTGTGATATCTGATGTATTAGCCATGGACCCAGTATGTACTGCATGTCACCATGTAACACAGGCTGTGATATCTGATGTATTAGTCATGGACCCAGTATGTACTGCATGTCACCATGTAACTCAGGTTGTGATATCTGATGTATTAGCCATGGACCCAGTATGTACTGCATGTCACCATGTAACTCAGGCTGTGATATCTGATGTATTAGTAATGGACCCAGTATGTACTGCATGTCACCATGTAACTCAGGCTGTGATATCTGATGTATTAGTCATGGACCCAGTATGTACTGCATGTCACCATGTAACTCAGGCTGTGATATCTGATGTATTAGTCATGGACCGAGCACATACTGCATGTCACCATGTAACTCAGGCTGTGATATCTGATGTATTAGTCAGAGACCCAGTATGTACTGCATGTCACCATGTAACTCAGGCTGTGATATCTGATGTATTAGCCATGGACCCAGTATGTACTGCATGTCACCATGTAACTCTGGCTGTGATATCTGATGTATTAGCCATAGACCCAGTATGTACTGCATGTCACCATGTAACTCAGGCTGTGATATCTGATGTATTAGCCATAGACCCAGAATGTACTGCATGTCACCATGTAACTCAGGCTGTGATATCTGATGTATTAGTCATGGACCGAGCACATACTGCATGTCACCATGTAACTCAGGCTGTGATATCTGATGTATTAGTCATGGACCGAGCACATACTGCATGTCACCATGTAACTCAGGCTGTGATATCTGATGTATTAGTCAGAGACCCAGTATGTACTGCATGTCACCATGTAACTCTGGCTGTGATATCTGATGTATTAGCCATAGACCCAGTATGTACTGCATGTCACCATGTAACTCAGGCTGTGATATCTGATGCATTAGCCATAGACCCAGAATGTACTGCATGTCACCATGTAACTCAGGCTGTGATATCTGATGTATTAGTCATGGACCCAGAATGTACTGCATGTCACCATGTAACTCAGGCTGTGATATCTGATGCATTAGTCAGGGACCCAGTATGTACTGCATGTCACCATGTAACTCAGGCTGTGATATCTGATGCATTAGTCAGGGACCCAGAATGTACTGCATGTCACCATGTAACTCAGGCTGTGATATCTGATGTATTAGTCATGGACCCAGAATGTACTGCATGTCACCATGTAAGTCAGGCTGTGATATCTGATGTATTAGCCATAGACCCAGAATGTACTGCATGTCACCATGTAACTCAGGCTGTGATATCTGATGTATTAGTCATGGACCCAGAATGTACTGCATGTCACCATGTAACTCAGGCTGTGATATCTGATGTATTAGCCATAGACCCAGAATGTACTGCATGTCACCATGTAACTCAGGCTGTGATATCTGATGTATTAGTCATGGACCCAGAATGTACTGCATGTCACCATGTAACTCTGGCTGTGATATCTGATGTATTAGCCATAGACCCAGAATGTACTGCATGTCACCATGTAACTCAGGCTGTGATATCTGATGTATTAGTCATGGACCGAGCACATACTGCATGTCACCATGTAACTCAGGCTGTGATATCTGATGTATTAGTCATGGACCCAGAATGTACTGCATGTCACCATGTAACTCAGGCTGTGATATCTGATGTATTAGCCATAGACCCAGTATGTACTGCATGTCACCATGTAACTCAGGCTGTGATATCTGATGTATTAGTCAGGGACCCAGTATGTACTGCATGTCACCATGTAACTCAGGCTGTGATATCTGATGTATTAGTCATGGACCGAGCACATACTGCATGTCACCATGTAACTCAGGCTGTGATATCTGATGTATTAGTTAGGGACCCAGTATGTACTGCATGTCACCATGTAACTCAGGCTGTGATATCTGATGTATTAGTCATGGACCGAGCACATACTGCATGTCACCATGTAACTCAGGCTGTGATATCTGATGCATTAGTCAGGGACCCAGTATGTACTGCATGTCACCATGTAACTCAGGCTGTGATATCTGATGCATTAGTCAGGGACCCAGAATGTACTGCATGTCACCATGTAACTCAGGCTGTGATATCTGATGTATTAGCCATAGACCCAGTATGTACTGCATGTCACCATGTAACTCAGGCTGTGATATCTGATGTATTAGTCATGGACCCAGAATGTACTGCATGTCACCATGTAACTCAGGCTGTGATATCTGATGCATTAGCCATAGACCCAGAATGTACTGCATGTCACCATGTAACTCAGGCTGTGATATCTGATGTATTAGTCATGGACCCAGTATGTACTGCATGTCACCATGTAACTCAGGCTGTGATATCTGATGTATTAGTCATGGACCCAGTATGTACTGCATGTCACCATGTAACTCAGGCTGTGATATCTGATGTATTAGCCATAGACCCAGTATGTACTGCATGTCACCATGTAACTCAGGCTGTGATATCTGATGTATTAGTCATGGACCGAGCACATACTGCATGTCACCATGTAACTCAGGCTGTGATATCTGATGCATTAGCCATAGACCCAGAATGTACTGCATGTCACCATGTAACTCAGGCTGTGATATCTGATGTATTAGTCATGGACCCAGTATGTACTGCATGTCACCATGTAACTCAGGCTGTGATATCTGATGTATTAGCCATGGACTCAGTATGTACTGCATGTCACCATGTAACTCAGGCTGTGATATCTGATGTATTAGTCATGGACCCAGAATGTACTGCATGTCACCATGTAACTCAGGCTGTGATATCTGATGTATTAGTCAGAGACCCAGTATGTACTGCATGTCACCATGTAACTCTGGCTGTGATATCTGATGTATTAGCCATAGACCCAGTATGTACTGCATGTCACCATGTAACTCAGGCTGTGATATCTGATGCATTAGCCATAGACCCAGAATGTACTGCATGTCACCATGTAACTCAGGCTGTGATATCTGATGTATTAGTCATGGACCCAGAATGTACTGCATGTCACCATGTAACTCAGGCTGTGATATCTGATGCATTAGTCAGGGACCCAGTATGTACTGCATGTCACCATGTAACTCAGGCTGTGATATCTGATGCATTAGTCAGGGACCCAGAATGTACTGCATGTCACCATGTAACTCAGGCTGTGATATCTGATGTATTAGCCATAGACCCAGTATGTACTGCATGTCACCATGTAACTCAGGCTGTGATATCTGATGTATTAGCCATAGACCCAGAATGTACTGCATGTCACCATGTAACTCAGGCTGTGATATCTGATGTATTAGCCATAGACCCAGTATGTACTGCATGTCACCATGTAACTCAGGCTGTGATATCTGATGCATTAGCCATAGACCCAGAATGTACTGCATGTCACCATGTAACTCTGGCTGTGATATCTGATGCATTAGTCATGGACCGAGCACATACTGCATGTCACCATGTAACTCAGGCTGTGATATCTGATGTATTAGTCATGGACCCAGAATGTACTGCATGTCACCATGTAACTCAGGCTGTGATATCTGATGCATTAGTCATGGACCGAGCACATACTGCATGTCACCATGTAACTCTGGCTGTGATATCTGATGCATTAGTCATGGACCGAGCACATACTGCATGTCACCATGTAACTCAGGCTGTGATATCTGATGTATTAGCCATAGACCCAGTATGTACTGCATGTCACCATGTAACTCAGGCTGTGATATCTGATGTATTAGTCATGGACCGAGCACATACTGCATGTCACCATGTAACTCAGGCTGTGATATCTGATGTATTAGTCATGGACCGAGCACATACTGCATGTCACCATGTAACTCAGGCTGTGATATCTGATGTATTAGTCAGGGACCCAGTATGTACTGCATGTCACCATGTAACTCAGGCTGTGATATCTGATGTATTAGTCATGGACCGAGCACATACTGCATGTCACCATGTAACTCAGGCTGTGATATCTGATGCATTAGTCAGGGACCCAGTATGTACTGCATGTCACCATGTAACTCAGGCTGTGATATCTGATGCATTAGTCAGGGACCCAGAATGTACTGCATGTCACCATGTAACTCAGGCTGTGATATCTGATGTATTAGCCATAGACCCAGTATGTACTGCATGTCACCATGTAACTCAGGCTGTGATATCTGATGTATTAGCCATAGACCCAGAATGTACTGCATGTCACCATGTAACTCAGGCTGTGATATCTGATGTATTAGTCATGGACCGAGCACATACTGCATGTCACCATGTAACTCAGGCTGTGATATCTGATGTATTAGTCAGGGACCCAGTATGTACTGCATGTCACCATGTAACTCAGGCTGTGATATCTGATGTATTAGTCATGGACCGAGCACATACTGCATGTCACCATGTAACTCAGGCTGTGATATCTGATGTATTAGTCAGAGACCCAGTATGTACTGCATGTCACCATGTAACTCTGGCTGTGATATCTGATGTATTAGCCATAGACCCAGTATGTACTGCATGTCACCATGTAACTCAGGCTGTGATATCTGATGCATTAGCCATAGACCCAGAATGTACTGCATGTCACCATGTAACTCTGGCTGTGATATCTGATGTATTAGTCATGGACCCAGAATGTACTGCATGTCACCATGTAACTCAGGCTGTGATATCTGATGCATTAGTCAGGGACCCAGTATGTACTGCATGTCACCATGTAACTCAGGCTGTGATATCTGATGCATTAGTCAGGGACCCAGAATGTACTGCATGTCACCATGTAACTCGGGCTGTGATATCTGATGTATTAGTCATGGACCCAGAATGTACTGCATGTCACCATGTAACTCAGGCTGTGATATCTGATGTATTAGTCATGGACCCAGTATGTACTGCATGTCACCATGTAACTCAGGCTGTGATATCTGATGCATTAGTCAGGGACCCAGTATGTACTGCATGTCACCATGTAACTCAGGCTGTGATATCTGATGTATTAGCCATAGACCCAGTATGTACTGCATGTCACCATGTAACTCAGGCTGTGATATCTGATGTATTAGTCATGGACCCAGAATGTACTGCATGTCACCATGTAACTCAGGCTGTGATATCTGATGCATTAGCCATAGACCCAGAATGTACTGCATGTCACCATGTAACTCAGGCTGTGATATCTGATGTATTAGTCATGGACCCAGTATGTACTGCATGTCACCATGTAACTCAGGCTGTGATATCTGATGTATTAGTCATGGACCCAGTATGTACTGCATGTCACCATGTAACTCAGGCTGTGATATCTGATGTATTAGCCATAGACCCAGTATGTACTGCATGTCACCATGTAACTCAGGCTGTGATATCTGATGTATTAGTCATGGACCGAGCACATACTGCATGTCACCATGTAACTCAGGCTGTGATATCTGATGTATTAGTCAGAGACCCAGTATGTACTGCATGTCACCATGTAACTCTGGCTGTGATATCTGATGTATTAGCCATAGACCCAGTATGTACTGCATGTCACCATGTAACTCAGGCTGTGATATCTGATGCATTAGCCATAGACCCAGAATGTACTGCATGTCACCATGTAACTCAGGCTGTGATATCTGATGTATTAGTCATGGACCCAGAATGTACTGCATGTCACCATGTAACTCAGGCTGTGATATCTGATGCATTAGTCAGGGACCCAGTATGTACTGCATGTCACCATGTAACTCAGGCTGTGATATCTGATGCATTAGTCAGGGACCCAGAATGTACTGCATGTCACCATGTAACTCAGGCTGTGATATCTGATGTATTAGCCATAGACCCAGTATGTACTGCATGTCACCATGTAACTCAGGCTGTGATATCTGATGTATTAGCCATAGACCCAGAATGTACTGCATGTCACCATGTAACTCAGGCTGTGATATCTGATGTATTAGCCATAGACCCAGTATGTACTGCATGTCACCATGTAACTCAGGCTGTGATATCTGATGCATTAGCCATAGACCCAGAATGTACTGCATGTCACCATGTAACTCTGGCTGTGATATCTGATGCATTAGTCATGGACCGAGCACATACTGCATGTCACCATGTAACTCAGGCTGTGATATCTGATGTATTAGTCATGGACCCAGAATGTACTGCATGTCACCATGTAACTCAGGCTGTGATATCTGATGCATTAGTCAGGGACCCAGAATGTACTGCATGTCACCATGTAACTCAGGCTGTGATATCTGATGTATTAGCCATAGACCCAGTATGTACTGCATGTCACCATGTAACTCAGGCTGTGATATCTGATGTATTAGCCATAGACCCAGAATGTACTGCATGTCACCATGTAACTCAGGCTGTGATATCTGATGTATTAGCCATAGACCCAGTATGTACTGCATGTCACCATGTAACTCAGGCTGTGATATCTGATGCATTAGCCATAGACCCAGAATGTACTGCATGTCACCATGTAACTCTGGCTGTGATATCTGATGCATTAGTCATGGACCGAGCACATACTGCATGTCACCATGTAACTCAGGCTGTGATATCTGATGTATTAGTCATGGACCCAGAATGTACTGCATGTCACCATGTAACTCAGGCTGTGATATCTGATGTATTAGTCAGGGACCCAGTATGTACTGCATGTCACCATGTAACTCAGGCTGTGATATCTGATGCATTAGCCATAGACCCAGAATGTACTGCATGTCACCATGTAACTCAGGCTGTGATATCTGATGTATTAGTCATGGACCGAGCACATACTGCATGTCACCATGTAACTCAGGCTGTGATATCTGATGTATTAGTCAGGGACCCAGTATGTACTGCATGTCACCATGTAACTCAGGCTGTGATATCTGATGTATTAGTCATGGACCGAGCACATACTGCATGTCACCATGTAACTCAGGCTGTGATATCTGATGCATTAGTCAGGGACCCAGTATGTACTGCATGTCACCATGTAACTCAGGCTGTGATATCTGATGCATTAGTCAGGGACCCAGAATGTACTGCATGTCACCATGTAACTCAGGCTGTGATATCTGATGTATTAGCCATAGACCCAGTATGTACTGCATGTCACCATGTAACTCAGGCTGTGATATCTGATGTATTAGCCATAGACCCAGAATGTACTGCATGTCACCATGTAACTCAGGCTGTGATATCTGATGTATTAGTCATGGACCGAGCACATACTGCATGTCACCATGTAACTCAGGCTGTGATATCTGATGTATTAGTCAGGGACCCAGTATGTACTGCATGTCACCATGTAACTCAGGCTGTGATATCTGATGTATTAGTCATGGACCGAGCACATACTGCATGTCACCATGTAACTCAGGCTGTGATATCTGATGTATTAGTCAGAGACCCAGTATGTACTGCATGTCACCATGTAACTCTGGCTGTGATATCTGATGTATTAGTCAGGGACCCAGTATGTACTGCATGTCACCATGTAACTCAGGCTGTGATATCTGATGTATTAGTCATGGACCCAGTATGTACTGCATGTCACCATGTAACTCTGGCTGTGATATCTGATGTATTAGTCATGGACCCAGTATGTACTGCATGTCACCATGTAACTCAGGCTGTGATATCTGATGTATTAGTCATGGACCGAGCACATACTGCATGTCACCATGTAACACAGGCTGTGATATCTGATGTATTAGTCATGGACCCAGTATGTACTGCATGTCACCATGTAACTCTGGCTGTGATATCTGATGTATTAGCCATAGACCCAGTATGTACTGCATGTCACCATGTAACTCAGGCTGTGATATCTGATGCATTAGCCATAGACCCAGAATGTACTGCATGTCACCATGTAACTCAGGCTGTGATATCTGATGTATTAGTCATGGACCCAGAATGTACTGCATGTCACCATGTAACTCAGGCTGTGATATCTGATGCATTAGTCAGGGACCCAGTATGTACTGCATGTCACCATGTAACTCAGGCTGTGATATCTGATGCATTAGTCAGGGACCCAGAATGTACTGCATGTCACCATGTAACTCGGGCTGTGATATCTGATGTATTAGTCATGGACCCAGAATGTACTGCATGTCACCATGTAACTCAGGCTGTGATATCTGATGTATTAGTCATGGACCCAGTATGTACTGCATGTCACCATGTAACTCAGGCTGTGATATCTGATGCATTAGTCAGGGACCCAGTATGTACTGCATGTCACCATGTAACTCAGGCTGTGATATCTGATGTATTAGCCATAGACCCAGAATGTACTGCATGTCACCATGTAACTCAGGCTGTGATATCTGATGTATTAGTCATGGACCCAGTATGTACTGCATGTCACCATGTAACTCAGGCTGTGATATCTGATGTATTAGTCATGGACCCAGTATGTACTGCATGTCACCATGTAACTCAGGCTGTGATATCTGATGTATTAGTCAGGGACCCAGTATGTACTGCATGTCACCATGTAACTCAGGCTGTGATATCTGATGTATTAGTCATGGACCGAGCACATACTGCATGTCACCATGTAACTCAGGCTGTGATATCTGATGCATTAGTCATGGACCCAGTATGTACTGCATGTCACCATGTAACTCTGGCTGTGATATCTGATGTATTAGCCATAGACCCAGTATGTACTGCATGTCACCATGTAACTCAGGCTGTGATATCTGATGCATTAGCCATAGACCCAGAATGTACTGCATGTCACCATGTAACTCAGGCTGTGATATCTGATGTATTAGCCATGGACCCAGTATGTACTGCATGTCACCATGTAACTCTGGCTGTGATATCTGATGTATTAGTCATGGACCCAGTATGTACTGCATGTCACCATGTAACTCTGGCTGTGATATCTGATGTATTAGCCATGGACCCAGTATGTACTGCATGTCACCATGTAACTCAGGCTGTGATATCTGATGCATTAGTCAGGGACCCAGTATGTACTGTATGTCACCATGTAACTCAGGCTGTGATATCTGATGTATTAGTCATGGACCCAGTATGTACTGCATGTCACCATGTAACTCTGGCTGTGACATCTGATGTATTAGTCATGGACCTAGAATGTACTGCATGTCACCATGTAACTCTGGCTGTGATATCTGATGCATTAGTCAGGGACCCAGTATGTACTGCATGTCACCATGTAACTCTGGCTGTGATATCTGATGTATTAGCCATAGACCCAGTATGTACTGCATGTCACCATGTAACTCAGGCTGTGATATCTGATGTATTAGTCATGGACCCAGAATGTACTGCATGTCACCATGTAACTCAGGCTGTGATATCTGATGCATTAGTCATGGACCCAGAATGTACTGCATGTCACCATGTAACTCAGGCTGTGATATCTGATGTATTAGCCATAGACCCAGTATGTACTGCATGTCACCATGTAACTCAGGCTGTGATATCTGATGTATTAGTCATGGACCCAGAATGTACTGCATGTCACCATGTAACTCAGGCTGTGATATCTGATGTATTAGCCATAGACCCAGAATGTACTGCATGTCACCATGTAACTCAGGCTGTGATATCTGATGTATTAGTCATGGACCCAGTATGTACTGCATGTCACCATGTAACTCAGGCTGTGATATCTGATGTATTAGTCATGGACCCAGTATGTACTGCATGTCACCATGTAACTCAGGCTGTGATATCTGATGTATTAGCCATAGACCCAGTATGTACTGCATGTCACCATGTAACTCAGGCTGTGATATCTGATGTATTAGTCATGGACCGAGCACATACTGCATGTCACCATGTAACTCAGGCTGTGATATCTGATGTATTAGTCAGGGACCCAGAATGTACTGCATGTCACCATGTAACTCAGGCTGTGATATCTGATGTATTAGTCATGGACCGAGCACATACTGCATGTCACCATGTAACTCAGGCTGTGATATCTGATGTATTAGTCAGGGACCCAGAATGTACTGCATGTCACCATGTAACTCAGGCTGTGATATCTGATGCATTAGTCAGGGACCCAGTATGTACTGCATGTCACCATGTAACACAGGTTGTGATATCTGATGCATTAGCCATAGACCCAGAATGTACTGCATGTCACCATGTAACTCAGGCTGTGATATCTGATGTATTAGTCAGGGACCCAGTATGTACTGCATGTCACCATGTAACTCAGGCTGTGATATCTGATGTATTAGTCAGAGACCCAGTATGTACTGCATGTCACCATGTAACTCTGGCTGTGATATCTGATGTATTAGCCATAGACCCAGTATGTACTGCATGTCACCATGTAACTCAGGCTGTGATATCTGATGCATTAGCCATAGACCCAGAATGTACTGCATGTCACCATGTAACTCAGGCTGTGATATCTGATGCATTAGCCATAGACCCAGAATGTACTGCATGTCACCATGTAACTCAGGCTGTGATATCTGATGCATTAGCCATAGACCCAGAATGTACTGCATGTCACCATGTAACACAGGTTGTGATATCTGATGCATTAGCCATAGACCCAGAATGTACTGCATGTCACCATGTAACTCAGGCTGTGATATCTGATGCATTAGCCATAGACCCAGAATGTACTGCATGTCACCATGTAACACAGGTTGTGATATCTGATGCATTAGCCATAGACCCAGAATGTACTGCATGTCACCATGTAACTCAGGCTGTGATATCTGATGTATTAGTCAGGGACCCAGTATGTACTGCATGTCACCATGTAACTCAGGCTGTGATATCTGATGTATTAGTCATGGACCGAGCACATACTGCATGTCACCATGTAACTCAGGCTGTGATATCTGATGTATTAGTCAGGGACCCAGAATGTACTGCATGTCACCATGTAACTCAGGCTGTGATATCTGATGCATTAGTCAGGGACCCAGTATGTACTGCATGTCACCATGTAACACAGGTTGTGATATCTGATGCATTAGCCATAGACCCAGAATGTACTGCATGTCACCATGTAACTCAGGCTGTGATATCTGATGTATTAGTCAGGGACCCAGTATGTACTGCATGTCACCATGTAACTCAGGCTGTGATATCTGATGTATTAGTCAGAGACCCAGTATGTACTGCATGTCACCATGTAACTCTGGCTGTGATATCTGATGTATTAGCCATAGACCCAGTATGTACTGCATGTCACCATGTAACTCAGGCTGTGATATCTGATGCATTAGCCATAGACCCAGAATGTACTGCATGTCACCATGTAACTCAGGCTGTGATATCTGATGTATTAGTCATGGACCCAGAATGTACTGCATGTCACCATGTAACTCAGGCTGTGATATCTGATGCATTAGTCAGGGACCCAGTATGTACTGCATGTCACCATGTAACTCAGGCTGTGATATCTGATGCATTAGTCATGGACCCAGAATGTACTGCATGTCACCATGTAACTCAGGCTGTGATATCTGATGTATTAGTCATGGACCGAGCACATACTGCATGTCACCATGTAACTCAGGCTGTGATATCTGATGTATTAGTCAGGGACCCAGTATGTACTGCATGTCACCATGTAACTCAGGCTGTGATATCTGATGTATTAGTCATGGACCGAGCACATACTGCATGTCACCATGTAACTCAGGCTGTGATATCTGATGTATTAGTCAGGGACCCAGAATGTACTGCATGTCACCATGTAACTCTGGCTGTGATATCTGATGTATTAGTCATGGACCCAGAATGTACTGCATGTCACCATGTAACTCAGGCTGTGATATCTGATGCATTAGTCAGGGACCCAGTATGTACTGCATGTCACCATGTAACTCAGGCTGTGATATCTGATGCATTAGTCAGGGACCCAGTATGTACTGCATGTCACCATGTAACTCAGGCTGTGATATCTGATGCATTAGTCAGGGACCCAGAATGTACTGCATGTCACCATGTAACTCAGGCTGTGATATCTGATGTATTAGCCATAGACCCAGTATGTACTGCATGTCACCATGTAACTCAGGCTGTGATATCTGATGTATTAGCCATAGACCCAGAATGTACTGCATGTCACCATGTAACTCAGGCTGTGATATCTGATGTATTAGCCATAGACCCAGTATTTACTGCATGTCACCATGTAACTCTGGCTGTGATATCTGATGCATTAGTCATGGACCGAGCACATACTGCATGTCACCATGTAACTCAGGCTGTGATATCTGATGTATTAGTCATGGACCCAGAATGTACTGCATGTCACCATGTAACTCAGGCTGTGATATCTGATGTATTAGTCAGGGACCCAGTATGTACTGCATGTCACCATGTAACTCAGGCTGTGATATCTGATGTATTAGTCATGGACCGAGCACATACTGCATGTCACCATGTAACTCAGGCTGTGATATCTGATGCATTAGTCAGGGACCCAGTATGTACTGCATGTCACCATGTAACTCAGGCTGTGATATCTGATGCATTAGTCAGGGACCCAGAATGTACTGCATGTCACCATGTAACTCAGGCTGTGATATCTGATGTATTAGCCATAGACCCAGTATGTACTGCATGTCACCATGTAACTCAGGCTGTGATATCTGATGTATTAGCCATAGACCCAGAATGTACTGCATGTCACCATGTAACTCAGGCTGTGATATCTGATGTATTAGTCATGGACCGAGCACATACTGCATGTCACCATGTAACTCAGGCTGTGATATCTGATGTATTAGTCAGGGACCCAGTATGTACTGCATGTCACCATGTAACTCTGGCTGTGATATCTGATGTATTAGTCATGGACCCAGTATATACTGCATGTCACCATGTAACTCTGGCTGTGATATCTGATGCATTAGCCATAGACCCAGTATGTACTGCATGTCACCATGTAACTCAGGTTGTGATATCTGATGTATTAGTCATGGACCGAGCACATACTGCATGTCACCATGTAACTCAGGCTGTGATATCTGATGTATTAGTCATGGACCGAGCACATACTGCATGTCACCATGTAACTCAGGCTGTGATATCTGATGTATTAGTCAGAGACCCAGTATGTACTGCATGTCACCATGTAACTCTGGCTGTGATATCTGATGTATTAGCCATAGACCCAGTATGTACTGCATGTCACCATGTAACTCAGGCTGTGATATCTGATGCATTAGCCATAGACCCAGAATGTACTGCATGTCACCATGTAACTCAGGCTGTGATATCTGATGTATTAGTCATGGACCCAGAATGTACTGCATGTCACCATGTAACTCAGGCTGTGATATCTGATGCATTAGTCAGGGACCCAGTATGTACTGCATGTCACCATGTAACTCAGGCTGTGATATCTGATGCATTAGTCAGGGACCCAGAATGTACTGCATGTCACCATGTAACTCGGGCTGTGATATCTGATGTATTAGTCATGGACCCAGAATGTACTGCATGTCACCATGTAACTCAGGCTGTGATATCTGATGTATTAGTCATGGACCCAGTATGTACTGCATGTCACCATGTAACTCAGGCTGTGATATCTGATGCATTAGTCAGGGACCCAGTATGTACTGCATGTCACCATGTAACTCAGGCTGTGATATCTGATGTATTAGCCATAGACCCAGAATGTACTGCATGTCACCATGTAACTCAGGCTGTGATATCTGATGTATTAGTCATGGACCCAGTATGTACTGCATGTCACCATGTAACTCAGGCTGTGATATCTGATGTATTAGTCATGGACCCAGTATGTACTGCATGTCACCATGTAACTCAGGCTGTGATATCTGATGTATTAGTCAGGGACCCAGTATGTACTGCATGTCACCATGTAACTCAGGCTGTGATATCTGATGTATTAGTCATGGACCGAGCACATACTGCATGTCACCATGTAACTCAGGCTGTGATATCTGATGCATTAGTCATGGACCCAGTATGTACTGCATGTCACCATGTAACTCTGGCTGTGATATCTGATGTATTAGCCATAGACCCAGTATGTACTGCATGTCACCATGTAACTCAGGCTGTGATATCTGATGCATTAGCCATAGACCCAGAATGTACTGCATGTCACCATGTAACTCAGGCTGTGATATCTGATGTATTAGCCATGGACCCAGTATGTACTGCATGTCACCATGTAACTATGGCTGTGATATCTGATGTATTAGTCATGGACCCAGTATGTACTGCATGTCACCATGTAACTCTGGCTGTGATATCTGATGTATTAGCCATGGACCCAGTATGTACTGCATGTCACCATGTAACTCAGGCTGTGATATCTGATGCATTAGTCAGGGACCCAGTATGTACTGTATGTCACCATGTAACTCAGGCTGTGATATCTGATGTATTAGTCATGGACCCAGTATGTACTGCATGTCACCATGTAACTCTGGCTGTGATATCTGATGTATTAGTCAGGGACTCAGTATGTACTGCATGTCACCATGTAACTCAGGCTGTGATATCTGATGCATTAGTCAGGGACCCAGTATGTACTGCATGTCACCATGTAACTCTGGCTGTGACATCTGATGTATTAGTCATGGACCCAGAATGTACTGCATGTCACCATGTAACTCTGGCTGTGATATCTGATGCATTAGTCAGGGACCCAGTATGTACTGCATGTCACCATGTAACTCTGGCTGTGATATCTGATGTATTAGCCATAGACCCAGTATGTACTGCATGTCACCATGTAACTCAGGCTGTGATATCTGATGTATTAGTCATGGACCCAGAATGTACTGCATGTCACCATGTAACTCAGGCTGTGATATCTGATGCATTAGTCATGGACCCAGAATGTACTGCATGTCACCATGTAACTCAGGCTGTGATATCTGATGCATTAGTCATGGACCCAGAATGTACTGCATGTCACCATGTAACTCAGGCTGTGATATCTGATGTATTAGTCATGGACCCAGAATGTACTGCATGTCACCATGTAACTCAGGCTGTGATATCTGATGTATTAGTCATGGACCCAGAATGTACTGCATGTCACCATGTAACTCAGGCTGTGATATCTGATGCATTAGTCATGGACCCCGAATGTACTGCATGTCACCATGTAACTCAGGCTGTGATATCTGATGTATTAGTCATGGACCCAGAATGTACTGCATGTCACCATGTAACTCAGGCTGTGATATCTGATGTATTAGTCATGGACCCAGTATGTACTGCATGTCACCATGTAACACAGGCTGTGATATCTGATGTATTAGTCATGGACCCAGAATGTACTGCATGTCACCATGTAACTCAGGCTGTGATATCTGATGCATTAGTCATGGACCCAGAATGTACTGCATGTCACCATGTAACTCAGGCTGTGATATCTGATGTATTAGTCATGGACCCAGAATGTACTGCATGTCACCATGTAACTCAGGCTGTGATATCTGATGTATTAGCCATAGACCCAGTATGTACTGCATGTCACCATGTAACTCAGGCTGTGATATCTGATGTATTAGCCATAGACCCAGAATGTACTGCATGTCACCATGTAACTCAGGCTGTGATATCTGATGTATTAGCCATAGACCCAGAATGTACTGCATGTCACCATGTAACTCAGGCTGTGATATCTGATGTATTAGTCAGGGACCCAGTATGTACTGCATGTCACCATGTAACTCAGGCTGTGATATCTGATGTATTAGTCATGGACCCAGAATGTACTGCATGTCACCATGTAACTCAGGCTGTGATATCTGATGTATTAGCCATAGACCCAGTATGTACTGCATGTCACAATGTAACTTGTATTTTATGAATACATGTTCCATTGCATGCAATCACCGCAGTTATTTGCTGGAGAGCTGATTTTATTCCCGGTTTGGTCCCTTGTGTCAGTTTAATCAGGCGGCTTCATGACATATATTTGAGAGCTTTATTAAGAAATCCCCATAATTATAATGTTCGGTTCATTCCAGTGAAGCATGTTTTGTGAGATCTACATCAGAATCAGATTGCAGTATGACAAGTGGCATGCAGCACTATATGCCTGAGAGACTATCGCGTCTGGAGGAGTTATATCACATACCATCATCCTCCTCTACAAGTGGCACGCAGCACTGTATGCCTGAGAGGCTATCGCGTCTGGAGGAGTTATATCACATACCATCATCCTCCTCTACAAGTGGCACGCAGCACTATATGCCTGAGAGGCTATCGTGTCTGGAGGAGTTATATCACATACCATCATCCTCCTCTACAAGTGGCACGCAGCACTATATGCCTGAGAGGCTATCGTGTCTGGAGGAGTTATATCACATACCATCATCCTTCTCTACAAGTGGCACGCAGCACTAGATGCCTGAGAGGCTATCGTGTCTGGAGGATTTATATCACATACCATCATCCTTCTCTACAAGTGGCACGCAGCACTGTATGCCTGAGAGGCTATCGCGTCTGGAGGAGTTATATCACATACCATCATCCTTCTCTACAAGTGGCACGCAGCACTATATGCCTGAGAGGCTATCGTGTCTGGAGGATTTATATCACATACCATCATCCTCCTCTACAAGTGGCACGCAGCACTATATGCCTGAGAGGCTATCGCGTCTGGAGGAGTTATATCACATACCATCATCCTTCTCTACAAGTGGCACGCAGCACTGTATGCCTGAGAGGCTATCGCGTCTGGAGGAGTTATATCACATACCATCATCCTTCTCTACAAGTGGCACGCAGCACTGTATGCCTGAGAGGCTATCGTGTCTGGAGGAGTTATATCACATACCATCATCCTTCTCTACAAGTGGCACGCAGCACTGTATGCCTGAGAGGCTATCACGTCTGGAGGAGTTATATCACATACCATCATCCTCCTCTACAAGTGGCACGCAGCACTATATGCCTGAGAGGCTATCGCGTCTGGAGGAGTTATATCACATACCATCATCCTTCTCTACAAGTGGCACGCAGCACTAGATGCCTGAGAGGCTATCGCGTCTGGAGGAGTTATATCACATACCATCATCCTCCTCTACAAGTTGCACGCAGCACTAGATGCCTGAGAGGCTATCGCGTCTGGAGGAGTTATATCACATACCATCATCCTTCTCTACAAGTGGCACGCAGCACTGTATGTCTGAGAGGCTATCGCGTCTTGAGGAGTTATATCACATACCATCATCCTTCTCTACAAGTGGCACGCAGCACTATGCCTGAGAGGCTATCGCGTCTGGAGGAGTTATATCACGTACCATCATCCTTCTCTACAAGTGGCACGCAGCACTGTATGCCTGAGAGGCTATCGCGTCTGGAGGAGTTATATCACATACCATCATCCTTCTCTACAAGTGGCACGCAGCACTATATGCCTGAGAGGCTATCGCTTCTGGAGGAGTTATATCACATACCATCATCCTTCTCTACAAGTGGCACGCAGCACTGTATGCCTGAGAGGCTATCGCGTCTGGAGGAGTTATATCACATACCATCATCCTTCTCTACAAGTGGCACGCAGCACTATATGCCTGAGAGGCTATCGCGTCTGGAGGAGTTATATCACATACCATCATCCTTCTCTACAAGTGGCGCGCAGCACTATATGCCTGAGAGGCTATCGCGTCTGGAGGAGTTATATCACATACCACCATCCTTCTCTACAAGTGGCACGGAGCACTGTATGCCTGAGAGGCTATCTCGTCTGGAGGAGTTATATCACATACCATCATCCTTCTCTACAAGTGGCACGCAGCACTATATGCCTGAGAGGCTATCGCGTCTGGAGGAGTTATATCACATACCATCATCCTTCTCTCCAGCTGTTTGGCTCCACCTTTAATCCTGATGAAATCTATTTACACCAAAATCTGAATATTAGATTTTTTTTCTTCTACACACGTTTATTTCCAAAGAATATCTGAGAGTTAGTATAATACAATGCAAGCATAAATCATTAATTCAAGAGATTGTCTAATGTGAAAGTTACGTTTTATATGATTGTTCTTCGTGATGTGAGCAATATTGATCGCTATTCTCACAAGAACCCTTAGGCACATGCCACCTGGTGTCAAACAACAACATTAAATAGACTATAATAGCACAGATTTGAATGTATTACAACATTTTATATTGGAATAGAATAAGTAAGTTTTGTTTAATATCCTCACAGCCTGTGCACACTTAAAGCATGAAATAAAATAATGAACTGTTCTGAGATTGTGGGAACAAGAAGATCCGCAAGAATCAAACAAAGAAATCCTGAAGTGATGTGTCAAAAATGACCACGTTTTACACAAAGCTGCTGATTTTGATTATGGATTAAACTTCGAGAAAGTTGGGCCGTGAAGCAAACATTGAGGATGTTTAAAAATATCTTTGCAATAAGTTCGCAGATTTATAAATGTACTAGACATCATATGATACTCTCACTCATCATCATGGTAGGAATTAGTATTCTGACACTTTAAAACCAAAATAACATTATAAAAAGGTGTCCAGTTTTGACAATCGTGACAACAGTTAACATTATTATATATATTATACTATATATAAACATTTGGGTGTATATATATATATATATATATATATATATATATATATATATATATATATATATATATATATATCCACATACACCCAAGTGTGGTGTATTGGAGTAGAGACGTCGACTGTCAGACAATTGCACCTCTGACGCCAGCCATACACTTATCAAGATGCAATTTTCAGAAATGTCCTGATCATGACAATATTATCTCACGGTGATCAGGATGTGCGACGACTCTATATTAAAGGTCATCAGGAAAACAGCCATTTTCCTGATGAGCGAGATCGGTAGAGGGCGCTCTGATGACCTTTTGTGGCCTAGATACCAGCATCGTGTCCATACATCCTGCCTGGGAGGGGAAGTCCCTTGTTTTATAAATAGCAGAGAGGAAATTTGTGATGAGTCCAGGAATGACTTAAGAGACCTTGCCAAGGTCCACTTCCCTGACGGATATATATATGACCTCCAGGCCTCCAGAGGGAGCTCATTATTCAAGGAAAACAATCCTAAGGACACCCACCTCATACCCTCGTAGAACACCCTCTCTCTATCTTTTCGGTTTGGTATTTTACTGTGAGCGCAATCGTAAATCCTTCATGGAATTGTCAATTTTTTCATTGATTTATTTGACCTTCTCAGGTAGATATTGCTTTCAGGTGGTGAAATGGTCACCCTCGGGGATTACTTCGATTATGCTCTAGTTGGCGCATGTAGTTGGTTTGTGAGCCGATCTGATTTACACGAGTTCGTTATCCTCGGGAGATTATCTGCTGAATTATCCAAGTCTCGCCTTGCGAGATTTAGCACGTGGAAACGGGCACCGTACTCACCTTGCGAGATATTAGCGTCTGTGAAGTAAACACATCTTGACATGCCAGGATGAATAAGATGGGAAACAATGACATATTGCAACAGTCTGTGTCCCGGCCCTTCCTCACTAGAGGGCACCAGGGGTGTGATTTATCACGTGGTCGGAGAGGAAAGGCCTTGTCGCTTCGACACAAGGGACTTGCAAAGTAAACAAAGTCGAATCCGGCCACGTTTGAGCACGCCAACTGTCTCAAAGTCAAGTGACCTCCACATTTCATTCTACTGCAATCAAATAAAGCGAAGAGCACTCTGATAAACTGGAATATTGAATAGTTTAACCCTTGAGGGGGATTGTTATGGAAATAGCAAAATATAATTGTATTATTGAGATCAGTATTGGACGCATTTAGTGACCAACTAAATCTCTCAAGAGGTTGGAGTGAAGTGGGGGAAACTATCTATATTTTTTTCAAACAATATATATATCTTTTTCCCAGTCCAATGCGTCCCAATATGTTTGGTGTATCTGCAGATAAATATTTTTTCAGTAAAGAAAACATATTTCATTGCAAGGTGTTTATTTTCTTGGATACTGTACAAGGATTTCTTTCTTTGATTTGACCATGGAACTGGTCTTCAACGATTCTGAGAATTTTGATATGATGAATAAATTGCTATTTTGCATTTTAGATAAGGTTGAAAATTGCATATCTGAAATCCAGATCTCACCCATGACTGCTATGAATAAATAGTTGTCAGGGTAAGATAAACTACAAAAGCACAAATATTTAACATTTACTAAATGTCATAGAGGATCTATTTTTGACCAATGACATATATCAAACTGAGGCAATTGATTTCAACATCATGGGATATCAAATGTCCTTTTCAAACTTTTTGATTTTACCTTTCAGAGGTTTTTTGTCCCTATTTTTACATTCTATTCTGCAGAGACCCTTGTTGCTGTTCTTAATTGGTATTTTCCAACCAAAAGGTTTAATTTATATCTCTTTTCATCTCCCCCTTAATGTCCGTCCCATGTCATGATCTATTCGCATGTCCTTTTGAACATTCTTGTTAATCGTGTAACTGACTATAGACTAGAGGGAAATTGTCACGATCATATCTAACTGTAAATTAAAAGTAGCAGTTGGCATGACAACATAAGTGAAGGTCATTTATATGCGGGATTTACCTGCGAGACATATTTCCGCCTGTCTCAATCACGTGATAATAACCTCTAAACGCTGAGTTATGGTTAATGCTGACCTCTAGTGTCAGAGAGGTTTTACCAACCAGATACCATATACACACAGTGCTTATAGATGAACAGGGTACTAAATGATACAGCGGACGACAACTATACAGCCAACGACAACTATACAGCCGACGACAACCATACAGGCGACGACAACCATACAGCCGATGACAACCATCAATCATACAACTGTTGACAACCATACAACTGACGACAACCATACAACTGACGACAACCCTCCAGCCGACGACAACCATACAGCCGACGACAACCATCAACCATACAACTGTTGACAACCATACAACTGACGACAACCATACAACTGACGACAACCCTCCAGCCGACGACAACCATACAGCCGACGACAACAGAGCTGCAGATGACAACAGAGCTGCAGACGACAACAGAGCTGCAGATGACAACAGAGCTGTGGTTTCATTTTCAAAGTACAGTCAAGCCCCGCCAGTCCGTCATGGTCTGTCACACATAATTCTGCCGGTTTCACGAGTCTGACGGTTTGATGAAACGGACATCAAATGAATACAAATAAAGAAAGATTAGAATGGTTGCAGCCAAATCACTGTCGGTAATTGATATGCCGGATTATCGGGGGACGGTCCGGCGAGGTCTGACTGTATTTGCTGTTCTGAAGATATTCTCATTAGGTTGTTGTCAGCTAAGGAGTGACAAGATTAAATACAGATATTGAATGATAGGGTTAATGTATATATAGGGAGAGATAAGGTTAATGCAGACAGGGAGTGATAGGATTAATGCATATAGGAAGCGATATGGTTAATATCGAAAGGGAATGATAGGTTCGATGCAGAAAAGGAGTGGTAAGATTGATACAGATAAGAGAGATAAGGTTAATGCAGATATGAGAGACAGGGTTAATACAGATAAGAGAGACAGGGTTAATGCAGATAAGAGAGACAGGGTTAATGTAGATAAGAGAGACAAGGTTAATGTAGATAAGAGAGATAGGGTTAATGCAGGTAAGAGAGATAGGGTTAATGCATGTAAGAAAGACAGGGTTAATGCAGATATAGTGTGATTGCTATAGTACAGATGGGACTGAAAGGGTTAATGTAGATATAGTGTGATTGCTATAATACAGGTGGGACTGAAAGGGTTAATGTAGATATAGTGTGATTGCTATAATACAGATGGGACTGAAAGGGTTAATGCAGATATAGTGTGATTGCTATAATACAGATGGGACTGAAAGGGTTAATGCAGATATAGTGTGATTGCTATAATACAGATGGGACTGAAAGGGTTAATGTAGATATAGTGTGATTGCTATAATACAGATGGGACTGAAAGGGTTAATGTAGATATAATGTGATTGCTATAATACAGATGGGACTGAAAGGGTTAATGTAGATAGAGAATGATCACACAATTTTCGCTTGTTTCTTTCGTCAAAATTTAAATTTTGATTCACTAAGGTTGATGCAGATAGGGAATGATCACACAATTTTCGCTTGTTTCTTTCATCAAAATTTAAATTAAATATCTTAGATTGGGCTACTTTGAATCGGGTTATTTCAAATTGAGGGAATTTTGAATTAGGGTATTTTGAATTGGTAAACATCTCTTAACACCTTAGTAGGTTGTGTGTTTTTTATATGATGAATTAGTACTATATCAGATCCCTATTTGATTCTACTAATTTCATTATAGTTCCTGCAGATGTATTTTCAATAAATGATAAAAACATTTAATTTAGAACTTTTAACGTTACCATAGTACTGATTGTTAATTTGTGATTTTCATGTTACAGATTATGAAAGAAAGGAAGCAGCATCGTGAAGTTAATATTGATAATTCAGGTATCTAGGATGTTCAATATATTCTCATATATGCAGGGCAGGTTATATTGCATATCATCACGATTTCCTGTTAAGGTTTTGAGAGATACCCTGTGCTGTGTTGTAATAGACGCCCCGCCAAGATGTCCCCATTTCCTGTCATTGTTGAAAGGGTTTCTGAGAAAACAAAGAAAACACTTTGATGGACGGATATTAAATAACATAAGAGATTTCTTCAAACAAAAACATTTGAAATCTCACAATGAAAACATTTTAATCCTTACCCCTATTATCTTCTGCATCAGATGTAAAATATTGTGTCCATTACATTTCAGGTATTCAGTGGTATTAAAGAGGTATTAAAAAGCTGGAGATAAGCCACTAATCCTAACATCAGTGCTTCATTCCCAGATTATTGAGGAAATTTGCATTGATTTCACCAAGGGCTGCGGGAGATTATTACTTCCTGAAGTAGAATTGAGACACAATCTGCAGAATAGTAATATGAGATTTAGGGACATTTTTAGATGGGAAAATTCTAGTAGCAAATGTCAAATGATCACATATGACAACTGTGGGCTTAACAACAGAATGTTCTTAGCAGTCCATTGAGGGGCTGACTGTGGACTGAAATACCGTCCCTTACAAAATGGACCCCACAGCTTCACGTGGGGAATACGGTCCCTTACAGAATGGACCCCACAGCTACACGTGGGGGAATACGGTCCCTTACAAAATGGCCCTCACAGCTTCACGTGGGGAATACCGTCCCTTACAAAACGGCCCTCACAGCTTCACATGGGGAATGTGGTCCCTTACTAAACTGCCTTCAAAGCTTCATGCGGGGAATAGGGTCGTTTACCAAACTATATTCAAAGCTTCATGCGGGGAATAGGGTCGTTTACCAAACTGTATTCAAAGCTTCATGCGGGGATTAGGGTCGTTTACCAAACTGTCTTCAAAGCTTCATGCGGGGATTAGGGTCGTTTACCAAACTGTCTTCAAAGCTTCATGCGGGGAATAGGGTCGTTTAACAGACTGTATTCAAAGCTTCATGCGGGGATTAGGGTCCCTTACCAAACTGCCTTCACTAGTCTTCATTACCATTGGGCTTTGTAAGTTCTTCCTGTGAAAGAAAAAGACTGAACTAAGTCTTCCACACAAGCGGAGAATGTTATGACTGTAGGCAAGATGACGGTGCAGACTGGAAAACAGATTTGACAGATTTTTAGCTCATGTATGACTCAGATATGACCTTTCAAAAAGTGTCAAGAAAGTCTGCCTCACAAAAGAAGTTTGAGCCGATTGCCTTGGGATGATACTATTTCACCATCTGTGCTCAGGCAAGCGAGTAATAAACCGAAACAAACAGTTTGGAGCTCAATGAAGTGCTGTCCATGCTTCTCACATGCTGACCTCATTTAATCACAAGGTGACACATTGCCCTCAGTGGGAGATACTCAGAGGGAGATACTCAGAGGGAGATACTCAGTGGGAGATACTCGGTGGGAGATACTCAGTGGGAGATACCCAGTGAGAGATACTCAGCGGGAGACACTCAGTGGGAGATACTCAGTGGGAGACACTCAGTGGGAGATACTCGGTGGGAGATACTCAGTGGGGGATACTCAGCGGGAGATACTCAGTGGGAGATACTCAGTGGGAGATACTCGGTGGGAGATACTCAGTGGGAGATACTCAGTGGGAGATACTCAGTGGGCGATACTCAGTGGGAGATACTCAGCGGGAGATACTCAGTGGGAGATACCCAGTGAGAGATACTCAGCGGGAGACACTCAGCGGGAGATACTCAGTGGGAGATACTGAGTGGAAGATACTGAGTGGGAGATACTCAGTGGGAGACACTCAGTGGGAGATACTCAGTGGGAGATACTGAGTGGAAGATACTGAGTGGGAGATACTCAGTGGGAGACACTCAGTGGGAGATACTCAGTGGGAGATACTCGGTGGGAGATACTCAGTGGGAGATACTCAGCGGGAGATACTCAGAGGGAGATACTCAGAGGGAGATACTCAGTGGGAGATACTCAGTGGGAGATACTCAGTGGGAGATACTTAGTGGGAGATACTCAGTGGGAGATACTCAGTGGGAGATACTCAGTGGGGGATACTCAGTGGGAGATACTCAGTGGGAGATACTCAGTGGGAGATACTCAGTGGGAGATACTCAGTGGGAGATACTCAGTGGGAGATACTCAGTGGGAGATACTCAGTGGGGGATACTCAGTGGGGGATACTCAGCGGGAGACACTCAGTGGGAGATACTCAGAGGGAGATACTCAGTGGGAGATACTCAGTGGGAGATACTCAGTGGGAGATACTCAGTGGGAGATACTCGGTGGGAGATACTCAGCGGGAGATACTCAGTGGGAGATACTCAGCGGGAGATATTCGGTGGAAGATACTCAATGGGAGATACTCAGCGGGAGATACTCGGTGGGAGATACTCAGTGTGAGATACTCAGCGGGAGATACTCAGTGGGAGATACTCGGTGGGAGATACTCAGCGGGAGATACTCAGTGGGAGATACTCAGTGGGAGATACTCAGTGGGAGATACTCAGTGGGAGATACTCGGTGGGAGATACTCAGTGGGAGATACTCAGTGGGAGATACTCAGTGGGAGATACTCGGTGGGAGATACTCAGTGGGAGACACTCAGTGGTGACGGTTCTGATGTGGCTCTGTTCGTGGGACATCTGTGCACATACCTAAGATACTGAGGATTTGCTGAATGATTTCATACTACAGCCATTGCCCAATGACTGGTGATCAAAAACCGTGTCTTGTGCTATTATGTTTATATGATAATGCAAACGAATGACATCAACTACTTTTATTAACGACCAGGGCATTGAGTCCCGTGACAGGCTTGTATCTAACCATAATAGTGCTGATGCGAACAATCAGAACATAAAGACCCAATATTACTTATATGACACCTGATACAGGGTAGAAGTATAAATTATATTTCGCAGGGGAATCATGGGATTGGTGCACAGTTGCCTGGCGCCCTCTAGTGGGTGATTTATAGCATGGTTTAAGACAGGAAGCACCTGGCCCGGCTTATGTTTATTCTCACTAGCAGACTAATAAGCAAGTATCAGAGTCAAACAAGCTGCAACAGTCAGCTTCTTGAGACAGAATTCAATTTGTCAAAGGTGAGATAACTGGAGGCAGGTCCATTTAGAGCTGACCATAGTTCTTTCCCAACTACTTCGGTCTCGCCAAGAGCCCTGTTTTAGCGAGGTAGGTGTCTTTTGCACCATTGTCTGGAAGTACCAAGCCTTTAACTCATCTCAAAAAGACCATTCCAAGGTAGTAACTGAGGTAGTAACTGAGCCACTCTGAGGTAGTAACTGAGCCACTCTGAGTTTGTAACTAGGCCACTCTGAGGTAGTAACTGAGCCACTCTGAGATAGTAACTGAGCCACTCTGAGGTAGTAACTAGGCCACTCTGAGGTAGTAACTGAGCCACTCTGAGGTAGTAACTAGGCCACTCTGAGGTAGTAACTGAGCCACTCTGAGGTAGTAACTGAGCCACTCTGAGGTAGTAACTGAGCCACTCTGAGGTAGTAACTGAGCCACTCTGAGGTAGTAACTAGGCCACTCTGAGGTAGTAACTGAGCCACTCTGAGGTAGTAACTGAGCCACTCTGAGGTAGTAACTGAGCCACTCTGAGATAGTAACTAGGCTTCCTGAGGATTGTTTGGATTTGACATAACTTTCAACATTATTTTAGTTATTATATGACAAGACCTACTTGTTGCACATGTAATAACAAATACAAACAAAAATTATATATATATATATATATATATATATGTATATATATATATATACAGAATGATTAAGCGGAGTACCTATCCTATATCCAGGATGGGCTCCTATTATCGCCCACACTACATTTTATGTCAATGTAAAGGAGATCTTTTCCACATTAATTTTGTTCATTTCATCCCATTACCTTTCATGCATTGAAAACAATCGTGATGCTGTTGTCAGATGTATAGAACATGACGGCTGTGAGGTATAACAGAGTGGGTAGGTGTGAGCGATGCGTGCCCCTATTAGCCCGCAAGCAATATCATCAAATAGCTAACGCATCTTTGTGTTCCATTTCCATCTGGTAATTGTGTTTTCTTGAAAACCGGCATTTGTATTTAGTGAGTACAGAATGGTCTCTGGAGTGGCTCTATTACTATAAATCAATCCATTTACGTACACACTCCAGCAGAAGGCTATTTATGCGAAGAATAATATGTTTCTCTAAAACATTTTACTGCATCTACAACATCTTACTTACCGACAATATATTACTGTATCTACGTCATCTTACTATATCCACAACATCCTATTGCATTCAGGTCATCTTACTGTATTTAGGTCATCTTACTGTATTTAGGTCATCTTACTGTATTTAGGTCATCTTACTGTATTTAGGTCATCTTACTGTATTTAGGTCATCGTACTGTATCCAGGTCATCTTACTGTATTTAGGTCATCTTACTGTATTTAGGTCATCTTACTGTATCCAGGTCATCTTACTGTATTTAGGTCATCTTACTATATTTAGATCATCTTACTGTATTTAGGTCATCTTACTGTATCCAGGTCATCGTACTGTATCCAGGTCATCGTACTGTATTTAGGTCATCTTACTGTATTTAGGTCATCGTACTGTATTTAGGTCATCATACTGTATTTAGGTCATCTTACTGTGGCAATTACATCTAGCTCTAACTTGGTCATCTTACTATACCCAGGACATTTGACTGTTTCTGGGACAGTGAAATTCTTATGATGGTGAACTCTGGGGCCCCCATAGGGTTTTAGGATTATTGGATTTTTGGCCTAAAAAAGAGGGATTATTGGATTTTTGGGGTGAAATATCTGGGATTTTTGGATTTTGAGGAAAGTGTTTAGGATTAATGGATTTTTAATAAGATAAAGGATCAGGGTGATACGGAGACACCCAATGAGCAGCAAGAGTTAATTAGTGAGGAATTATCTCAGTTGTCATTTACTAGTGACACAAGGGCCACTAGGCCTAAAAGAGTTTTAAAAAAAAGGAAAGACACAGATTACTTTTTTTACTAATTTTGAATATGTTCAAAAGGATTGGGTGTCTCCGTATCACTATAACAGTGAGATTACTGTTAATTTCAAACTCTGTGGGCTCAAGTGGACTGCAAGTACATTTTGTAATGTGGCATGACCTGTGTGAAACACTAAATATCATGTTATATCATGCATGTTATGTAATTCATTGCCAAATAAATTTGTACTAAATGTAAACATATTTTAGGATTTTTTGTTTTATACTTTTGGATTTTTAGATTTGAGGGGAAAAATATTTAAGGATTTTTGGCTACAAAAGATAAGGATTTTTGGATTTTTAGGTAAAAAAAGGGGGATTATTGGGTTTTTCATACCCCCCTATGGGGGCCCCAACTCTCTCCTAAGACTGGCTCCAATCATTAACTAAGTCTCGACGATTGAAATCGGACATATAAAATATAATAATAATATAATAATAATAATAACGATTTATATAGCGCTATATCAGACCAGGTCTGCTCTAAGCGCTTCAACAGGTGCAAAATATTTAGGAATTTCCTTGAGATAAACGACATTACAATGATGATAAAATCGATATTGTTTTGAATGCATCCAATGGAAGTAAGGGAAGGCATATTATAAACCATATTAAGAATGGAGATGTATTGATTAGGCTAATATGTCTGAGGGTCACTTTTGACCAACATATATCTGAACATGCAAATAGTCCAGGTAATCCCAAGTCAGGAACATTTAAATTAAAAGACACTTAAGAACGAGTTAAGGTCCAAGACTCGGCAACTCTGACCCACTATTACATGCTATTACCCAGAACCTGCTCAGGAAATGACAACCATTACAGATTCTACCGCCAGAATTATTAAAGTAAGGAAATGTGACCATATATACGATATTCTAAAGGAATTGCACCTGTTGAATATAGAATAGAATAGGCAATCTATTTCCTGACTTGGAACTCACTGGACGATAAATCGCCATTACATTACGTATTAGGCACTTCAGAGAAGTTGATGCAATATTCGACCTACTTACAGTCACCATGTTTTAGTGCTTTCAATCATGGCTACAGCAATTACAATGCGGTTTTCCGGTAACACAATATGTGCGAATGCGCTCGCCGCTATCCTTTATTCAACTTTTAATCCTCCACGAATGTTCCTTACCCTTCTGTTTAACCTACCCACAGCTCACAGCCGTATATTCGCTTGTGGAATAACACATCCTGATATATTAGAAGTATGATCTAGGGTCGTGAGAGTAACAGGTAGTCCCTTCTGATACAATCAAGACTTCTTTATAACAACCGTACATTGAGCATCTTATTCACCAGAAGATAATTTTAGAACTCATCACCTTAAAATAGATGCGCAGACAAATCATATTGTCAGCACACAAGACTCACAACATAACCATGATGTGCTTTTTTTCCCTACTTTAATTAAAATAAAAAGGGAGATTAAAGCAGAATAGACAGATTGACAATTGCATTCACACCTATTTTATTACCATGGAAGTCATTTGTGATACCTGTTGTCAAGTTGTTTAAGCAATAAAAACATGGTGGCTGTATTTGCATCAAATCTCTTAAGGGCCTGACATGCAATGAAACGTGGGCGTCTACCAAAGCCACATTAACAGACACATTAATTAGTTGATTTTTAATTAAGGATTAATTCGTAATGTGTTGATTGTGAGCTTGTTGTGATGTGTTTTATTTATCTATAGTTTGAGCTCCACGTTGTTGCTTTTAAATATATCTGTTGTATTTATATCTATTGTATGATTTCATCTCCTTATTGGTGCTTTTAGATATATCTGTTGTATTTATTTCCTTTACATTCACATCAGATTACATTACCTCTATCTGGAATGTTCCTTGAAAAGAGCATTATATAATGTAACTGATTGGTTGTGCACATCTTCTAGTACATGTAGAAGTGCCAGGATGCATTTAAGTGAATTGTCCAAGATATTAAATATTTCTAAGTCTGAGCCCCAGTGATTCAAGACACATATTATGATCTCCATATTACGATCTCCATATTATGATCTCCATATTATGATCTCCATATTATGATCTCAAGACACATATTATGATATGCAAATATGACAAAATCACAGGGCTCGTAAACTGGGTTATTTAGATATACTCCACCCCACAGAGCAGTGACCACCATTTTATCTCCCGCTTCTGGGATTTTCTTCCTCACTTCGCCCAAATATATTGATTCTCCTATGTCCAGCTGGTAAATCTAACTTTGTTTTGGCTTAACTGATTTGATTAATACTATTCTTGAAAAACATATTTTTCTACAATTTGTTTTTAACGTTGAGACTGTTTTTAAATCTTTAGAACCCTGCATTGGGGTCCATATAGAAGAATATAACATTCAGCCTGAACTGGCAGTGAGAAGGCTGACTCAGAGGGGTTAAGATGAAACGAGGTGATTCATTGATAATACAAATTGAATTAAATCTATTTCTTACTTTGTTTAATGTTCAGGGGCAAGGTATTCCAAAGATTTGGAGCCTCGTTGTGAAAAGCTCTATCACCGTCACACCTAGCTTGAGTAGGAACATTAAATTCTAGTCTATCGTTTGACCTTAGTCATCCAGTATTAGATTTAACTTGAATGAGAATATTTAGATAATCAGGAGCCATATTATCAATAATCTTGCAGGATAAAAGTAAACTCAATTCCAGCTTTAGTGAAGTTTTTTTTAAATTTCTCAGCTCGGACTACAACCCATGCGGCAGCGTTCTGCACTTTTTGCTACCTTCTAAAACCCGATTTGGCAATCCCACACAGTAGGGAGTGACAGTAGTCTAAATTAGAATAATAAATGCATGACCGGGACTGTAATCGTGGTTCACTTTATCACTGGGATCTTTGCCTTTTTACTGCATGATGAAGTACATTTGCATTATCACAACTCAGTTAGACTCTTATGCTGGCCATATTCCTCAAATGAAAGAAACCTTTTTTTATTTATTTGCCCAATATAATTTCTCATATTCATACTTGAGTTAAAAACTAAATCGAAATCCCTGACTTTATTAGAATTAAATATTTCTATGCCACCGACAGTTCTTTCCGTCATTAAATTTCCGTCATTAAATTTCATTTTATTCAAACTCGAGAAATTTCAACACAGTCGGTCAATATATTTTGAAACTAAAAACATCTTGATGTCTAGCATTAAAGGAGATATACATTTGGTTATCATCAGCATAAACATGATGGCTCAGACCAAATGATATGTGTCCCAGCACAGATCAATTTTTATTTCCACAAATTCAGATGTTTTTGTTTATGGTTACACCTTGTTTCCTATCAGACTTTAACCGGCATAAAATCACTAGTTCCAAGGGTTTCTTCATTATATCTATCTATCTATCTTGGAAATCTCATTGTTAATTAGGCTGTGGGAACAATGAAACACTCCCAGAATCCCATGCTGTCCTTATGTTCGGCCTCGTTTGATATATGCTAGGCGTATTTCACAGCACCCTGGCACACAACGTGCCTCCAGACACCAACTGTCTTATAGTTAGCTTTAAATTACACAAATTACAATGTATATATATATATATATATATATATATATATATATATATATATATATATATATATATATATATATATATATATATATATATATATATATATATATATATATATCTGTGTGTGTGTGTGTGTGTGTGTGAGGTTAGGGATATGATTTGGAAGCAGGAAGGCTTCTCATGACGATCACGTGATCACGTGGTCGTGGCAGGCACATGGCCTACCATGTGCTTGGAACACTGTGGTTTCCGCTCTACACAGAAAAACACAGTGGAATATATATAAAATTATAAATGTCGCGAGTTTAAATCGTGGGTGTAGAAAAGAAATCATTCAGTCTAATTAGAATCTGGCCAAACTCTCTCTGCTGAAATAATCACTTCATAGACTGAGAGTCCAGAACGAGGCTGACTCAGAATGAGGCAAGTTAATACATGGGCTTTGACCCATATTGTAGGCATTTTACCAACATTTGTCAAATATAAACACAAATCAATTAGTTGGAGCATCATATTACATATTACATATGCACAGACATAAGACAATCATATTCCACCGTAAATTAAGAATCAAGGAAGGAATCCTACGATTATATTTTCAAAAATATATCAGTTATTTTCTTTAACCAGGATAACATCACGACCTTGTGATCATGAGAATATCGTTCAGGTGATAAAAATCTAAGTATCAGCATTTTATGTGCCTCATCTCAATGTGAAGTTTTGAATAGATATGCATTTTGGGATTTTCTCAATGAATGAGAATGAAAGACTGACGACCTATTCAAATGAAATAAAGCTGTTGTGAGAATTCAACCTCTGATATATTGAATTATATTGAAATGGGCCCTGAACGGTGCCAAATATTAGTGGGCCTGAAATGAGAATGAAAGGCTTAGAACCGATTCAAATAAAATGACGCTGTAGTGAGAATGTTACTGGTAAATGTGGAATAATAAAGAATGGATGACGGCAATCGGACACAAAGCCTAACTCAATAATATTCGGTCTGGCACCAGTTACTTAATGTATACATGAAAATAAACACTACTAAGAATGTGACTAAACTGTTAGCTTCTCAAGCTTCTCAAGACAAACCCCCAGTGAGAAGATAATCTATCTTAACTGTTAGGGGTGATTGCGACATATCTAACAGTCCCCTTAATCTAGATTAACCCAAATAAGGCAAACTTTGAACTGAGAGGGAAAAGTGCTAAATTAATTAAAGCGTGTGTTATAATTGGTTTATGAGTTAATTCATAATTCATCAATAGCTTATGAGTGGAAACCTAACTCCCTTTAATGCCGGCCTTGATGATGCAATGACTGATGTTATGACGTGTATCAACCTGTTTCCATTTCTCAGGTGCTGTTACACAACACGCATCGCGATACTTCAAGGTTATAAACGAATTAACTACACCACAAATTACAGCCTGTGGGTGGTCAGCATGGAACAATGATATTACGTCAGCAGGAAGGCCTGGTAGCACTCACGATGTGTGGAGGCTTGCTGCAGGAGATTAGATGCAAAGCTCAGGGTGCGGTAGGGATCAATGGGGAGCCAGCACCACGTGTTCATTGCTAGTCCCGGCACTACTATTATCACATGGCAAACTTCATTATATCCTTGGCTGCTCTTTGCATTACCTTCCCTGCATCTATGGTAAAACCCTGCAGTATAGCAGTGCAGCAATACTTTCCCTGCATCTATGGTATAACCCTGCAGCATAGCAGTGTAGCAATACCTTCCCTGCATCTATGTTATAACCCTGCAGCATAGCAGTGCAGCAATACCTTCCCTGCATCTATGGTATAACCCTGCAGCATAGCAGTGTAGCAATACCGTCCCTGCATCTATGGTATAACCCTGCAGCATAGCAGTGCAGCAATACCTTCCCTGCATCTATGGTATAACCCTGCAGCATAGCAATGTAGCAATACCTTCCCTGCATCTATGGAATAACCCTGCAGCATAGCAGTACAGCAATACCTTCCCTGCATCTATGGTATAACCCTGCAGCATAGCAGTGCAGCAATACATTCTATCTATGGTATAACCCTGCAGCATAGCAATGTAGCAATACCTTCCCTGCATCTATGGTATAACCCTGCAGCATAGCAGTGCAGCAATACCTTCCCTGCATCTATGGTATAACCCTGCAGCATAGCAATGTAGCAATACCTTCCCTGCATCTATGGTATAACCCTGCAGCATAGCAGTGTAGCAATACCTTCCCTGCATCTATGGTATAACCCTGCAGCATAGCAGTGCAGCAATACCTTCCCTGCATCTATGATATAACCCTGCAGCATAGCAGTGCAGCAATACCTTCCCTGCATCTATGGTATAACCCTGAGCAGGTAGAGTCTCATGGTGATATGAAGGTGTTTTTCATAGATATTTCTGGTGCAGATATCCTATATCTTATTATATTCCAAGGCAGGCATACCAGTATGTCCTCGGTCCAGTATGTATAGAGAGAGTAACCTCTTGTCACTTCTTTATAAGGGTCATATGCTCAGTGGCTATCTCAGCCAATCTGACTCAACTCACACTCCACAGCGGCGTGTGCCTTGACACTCTTAATACCGTTTCACACTCCAATATAAAGTCATTGATTGCTCTAATCTTAGGTTCCCTGTGGATGTAGCAATCCAATTTCTACACTGTTTTAGAATTTCCCTGAGCACTTTCTAGGTGCAACAGTGATTCTCTGCAAAGAGGGAGAAGCACACACAGGCCTTATAAATGACGAAGTCACCTGAACGCTATAAACTGCATGTTAGCATATTGTCTCTCAGATTATTCATGGTTGCGAGGAAAACTGTGTGTAAACCAAACCTATATAACAAAGCCCTATAAAAGGAGATGTAGAATTTATAACAGATTTATTTTTCTATTTGGGTGGGTTATACATCATCTTTCACTTTATTTAAGTTATTTCATGAGTAGACCTGACCATATGTAGTTTAAGTGATATAAAATCCCACCCAGCCACAGGTATGGGTCTCAGCTCGTGTTAGACATTTTAACATGACTGTAATCTTTGTATGGCCGGGAATTTAACCCACTGACCTCTGGGTCATCAAAGAGGAACTGGTGCTAATACGCTTGCGACCTAACCAACTGCGCCACGGCCCCTGGCCTTGACCTTTGACATAGACTGGTCCCTCTGGCGCAGGTGTCAGAGCAATGGAGATGTGCTTTACTTGATTAGAAAGGAGGATGCCAGGTGGTGGGTTCGACTCCCACTGCCGGCTTTGATACGTTTACTTGATTTAAAGGCTGTAAGGTTGACCTGCTTTGACCATTGTTGCTGAAGGGGGTAGTGAAGGCACGAGATGTTGTATCCGGATCAGGGATGGGCATGAGAAGGGACGGGCATGGGAAGGGATGGGCATGGGAAGGCATGGGCAGGGGAAGGGATGGGCATGGGAAGGGATGGGCATGGGAAGGGATGGGCAGGGATGGGCATGGGAAGGGATTGGTATGGGGAGAGATGGGCATGGGAAGGGATGGGCATGGGAAGGGATGGGCATGGGAAGGGATGGGCAGGGATGGGCTTGGGAAGGGATGGGCATGGGAAGGGATGGGCAGGGATGGGCTTGGGAAGGGATGGGCATGGGAAGGGATGGGCATGGGAAGGGATGGGCAGGGATGGGCTTGGGAAGGGATGGGCATGGGAAGGGATGGGCATGGGAAGGGATGGGCATGGGAAGGGATGGGCATGGGAAGGCATGGGCATGGGAAGGGATTGGCTTGGGAAGGGATGGGCTTGGGAAGGGATGGGCTTTGGAAGGGATGGGCTTTGGAAGGGATGGGCATGAGAAGGGATGGGCATGGGAAGGCATGGGCATGGGAAGGGATGGGCAGGGATGGGCATGGGAAGGGATTGTTATGGGGAGAGATGGGCATGGGAGAGATGGGCATGGGAAGGGATGGGCATGAGAAGGGATGGGCATGGGAAGGGATGGGCATGAGAAGGGGTGGGCAGGGATGGGCTTGGGAAGGGATTGGTATGGGGAGAGATGGGCATGGGAGAGATGGGCATGGGAGAGATGGGCATGAGAAGGATGGGCATGAGAAGGGATGGGCATGGGAAGGGATGGGCATGGGAAGGGATGGGCATGGGAAGGGATGGGCAGGGATGGGCAGGGATGGGCATGGGAAGGGATTGGTATGGGGAGAGATGGGCATGGGAGAGATGGGCATGAGAAGGGATGGGCATGAGAAGGGATGGGCATGGGAAGGGATTGGCATGGGAAGGGATGGGCATGGGTAGGGATGGGCATGAGAAGGGATGGGCATGAGAAGGGGTGGGCATGGGAAGGGATGGGCATGAGAAGGGGTGGGCATGAGAAGGGATGGGCATTGGATGGGACGCAGATGGTGTAGCCTTCCCACAAACAATTGGAAGTCACATTTGACACTCTTCTATCACATATCATGTCTCTCTATCAAAACAAACTGAACCTTGGAAGAAAGTGATCCACATGATCCACATCAACCTGTGCTCTATAGAATCACAGACAGTTAGTGGTGATTGACTTGTGCTTATGTTAAATCCTGCTTAAACTAGGAATTGGGGCTTATTCCAGACAAAGCTAACAAATATATCGCTATTTAGGTACCCACTGGATCGGCACTGGATCAGTTTTGCCCTAAATTACCTGGCTTAGTGTCAACATCTTACTCCTTTTATTTTGCATACTCAATATTGAATTATATATCATAATTCATAGGTTGTGCAGAAAGTGTTGACTTCTGAATATGTGATACCATATTACTTAATAAGGAACCACAATGTCATGTCTACTTCAGTGTGTTTTTTTTGTTTTTTTGCTTTGAAATTGTGAAGAATAGTTTCATATGGACTGCAGGATGATATTTATATGTCTGTTTAAGGACAATAGCTTGTCAGATGTATATCCAATATCTGCCCACAGAACCTCCATCTTCCTTATCTGCTGTTATGGCACACGTCTCTAATTACATAAAACAAACTCTGGGTTCCCATTGATTCACTCTGCCTCAAACCTCTTTCTAAGGGAGATATGGCCTCAATTTGGACAAATGAAGAAATGAACTTGCAGCAGTGATGATGTAAATGATGTTATCAGGTAAGTTACGGAGCATATCATTGCTAAGAGTTTTGACTTCCCTTATTGAACTTACCTTGCAATGAGGAATTGTTTTTGACTCAGCAAAATAGGATTGAAAATAAGTTTAAAGATATAAATTTTGTTAATTTTCTGTTATTTAATTCCTATCAATGAGTAAAGCCTTAAATTTCTGAAATCCTAAAACTAATTATTGAAACTACCTACTTCATGGGGTCGTTTTGTGGGGTTTCATTTGATAGCAATGTACTCTGGTTGTGACTAATACATATACATAATAATTGAAAATAATAATTAAAAATAAGAACAGTGAAACGAATTCATTATAGGTATTGCAGCATACCTGATTCATTACATCTATTTAAATTAAATTCTTTCTTAGAGTACTTATTTTGGATTAAATCCTATGAAATGAAATATGTATAAAGTCTAAAGTATTGACATTCAGAACTCATCTCCTCGGAAACTTTTGCATTTGAGTCTCAACACTAATTATATTTGTTAGACATGAAGAGCTGGGCTGATAAGTGTCATATCTAAAGATGATCATTTCTATATAGTTTGGAAGTTGGTTACAGTCTATGACTTTCTCTTTCATGTTGAAATAAAAACTTCATCAAGGACATTTGAGAACCACATATCTCACCAACCTTAAAACAATGATGACCCCTTATATCATAAATATAATGGTCCAAAGCCAGGTAAGAAATCAAGTCCATGAAAAAATATGGTTGGACGTTTGACTAAAAAGCACTACAAGGGCATCACTGGTGAAATCTCTGATTTCAGCAACTGGGCTGACCTTCCCCTCTTCGACCTTTTCCTCTTTGACCTTCTCCTCTTTGACCTTCTCCTCTTTGACCTTCTCCTCTTTGACCTTGTTGATGAGAGCAGAGTACTGAAAAGTTATCTTGAGAAACATGCTCCTTTCAAGGAACCCCGCTCCCTCGATGACTAAACAAATTATGGTTGAGAGGTCCCCGAAAAGAAGGATTAAGCGAGGAATTAAATATAAAACCTGCAAATTGAGTAAAAAATTGACAATTCTCTGGGAAATGAATATAATTCAGTTTGTGAATCTAGTTACTTCTCTAAGCCCGTGGAATAAATCATAAATGACCCTAAAATGTTATGTAGGGTAAGCAATACTGCCATCCAGGCTCGAGAAGTGCAAAATAACATGTAACCTGCCCTGGAATAAAAAAGGTCATACCTAATGGGTGGGAATCTGTCACGCATGTGTCCCCCATGAAAGCCATTAAACATGGTATCCCACAAGGGTCAGACCTGGGATCTATTTAATTAACTGTCTGCATTTCACCACATGCTGATGTAATTGTAAAGTATGGACTGAGCTACCATATCTATGCTGATGACATTCACATCTCCATTTCTATGGTTCAGATAGGTAGACATGCTGTAGATACATCAGGAATATGCTGTAGATACATCAGGAATATGCATGGATGATGTCAGAACCTCACTGATCATCAAATAAGCTCAATGCCAGAATACTGGGTCACCAAATGAAGGTGGTGACACATTATAATGAACATAAAAAACTGCTGGCGTTTAAAATATGAACACTGCTGACATTAAGAAACTGCAGACATAAAGAAACTGTTGACGAAAAGAAACTGCCGACATAAAGAAACTGCTGACATAAAGAAACTGCTGACATGAAGAAACTGCCGACATAAAGAAACTGCTGACATGAAGAAACTGCCGACATAAAGAAACTGCTGACATGAAGAAACTGCCGACATAAAGAAACTGCTGACATGAAGAAACTGCCGACATAAAGAAACTGCTGACATAAAGAAACTGTCGACATAAAGAAACTGCTAACATAAAGAAACTGCCGACATAAAGAAACTGTCGACATAAAGAAACTGCTGACATAAAGAAACTGCTGACATAAAGAAACTGTCGACATAAAGAAACTGCCGACATAAAGAAACTGCTGACATAAAGAAACTGTCGACATAAAGAAACTGCCGACATAAAGAAACTGCTGACATAAAGAAACTGCTGACATAAAGAAACTGCTGACATAAAGAAACTGCTGACATAAAGAAACTGCTGACATAAAGAAACTGCCGACATAAAGAAACTGCTGACATGAAGAAACTGCCGACATAAAGAAACTGCCGACATAAAGAAACTGCCGACATAAAGAAACTGTGGACGTAGAGAAACTGCTGACATAAAGAAACTGTCGACATAAAGAAACTGTCGACATAAAGAAACTGCTGACATAAAGAAACTGCTGACATAAAGAAACTGTCGACATAAAGAAACTGTCGACATAAAGAAACTGCCGACATAAAGAAACTGCTGACATAAAGAAACTGTCGACATAAAGAAACTGCTGACATAAAGAAACTGCTGACATAAAGAAACTGTCGACATAAAGAAACTGCCGACATAAAGAAACTGCCGACATAAAGAAACTGCCGACATAAAGAAACTGCCGACATAAAGAAACTGTGGACGTAGAGAAACTGCTGACATAAAGAAACTGTCGACATAAAGAAACTGTCGACATAAAGAAACTGCTGACATAAAGAAACTGCTGACATAAAGAAACTGCCGACATAAAGAAACTGCTGACATAAAGAAACTGCTGACATAAAGAAACTGCCGACATAAAGAAACTGCTGACATAAAGAAACTGTCGACATAAAGAAACTGCCGACATAAAGAAACTGCTGACATAAAGAAACTGCTGACATAAAGAAACTGCTGACATAAAGAAACTGCTGACATAAAGAAACTGCTGACATAAAGAAACTGCCGACATAAAGAAACTGCTGACATAAAGAAACTGCTGACATAAAGAAACTGCTGACATGAAGAAACTGCCGACATAAAGAAACTGCCGACATAAAGAAACTGCCGACATAAAGAAACTGTGGACGTAGAGAAACTGCTGACATAAAGAAACTGTCGACATAAAGAAACTGTCGACATAAAGAAACTGCTGACATAAAGAAACTGCTGACATAAAGAAACTGTCGACATAAAGAAACTGTCGACATAAAGAAACTGCCGACATAAAGAAACTGCTGACATAAAGAAACTGTCGACATAAAGAAACTGCTGACATAAAGAAACTGCTGACATAAAGAAACTGTCGACATAAAGAAACTGCCGACATAAAGAAACTGCCGACATAAAGAAACTGCCGACATAAAGAAACTGCCGACATAAAGAAACTGTGGACGTAGAGAAACTGCTGACATAAAGAAACTGTCGACATAAAGAAACTGTCGACATAAAGAAACTGCTGACATAAAGAAACTGCTGACATAAAGAAACTGCCGACATAAAGAAACTGCCGACATAAAGAAACTGTGGACGTAGAGAAACTGCTGATTAAAAAATACTGCTAAACTAAAGAAACTACTGAGAGACTGCAATTACTACAGCAGTTGCTACAGCAAAAGTAGTTTGGAAGATCACGACATTTTATCTTATCTTAAGCCTTGTTACTACTTGGAAGGCCATGAATCGAAAGGCCAATTCTAATTAAGTTGTTTACTGGCCAAAAAGTAATAATCTGCTGTTAAATAAAAGAGTAGACCTGTAGGTTCCTGGCACCAAGTTACACACCGGGGGGACGTGCACGTGTCTATTGTTGCCCCCAAAATCCAGAAAGACCCCCCCCATGATATTAAGACCGATCCCTTTTAACTGTTCTTCAAAAGACATTGCGTCAGTGAGTGCTATTAACAGCTATTGTATTTTCATTATTATTTTGTGACCTATAATTTATATTGAGATAGAAGTATATTTATTTGTCTCTTTTGTACATTATGAACGATCTAAATAGGTGAGAGACCCGAGATAACTGACTGAACTTACGTGGCTCCCAAACAATAAAGAGATATTTCGCAGTCATGAAATGTTAAGGATGTTTTGAGATAGTTATGCTAATATAAAGTATAACAGATTGGATTCTTGTTCATTACAGTTAATGTATTATTACAGTTATGTCCAAGATCACAAATGAAACAAACCTATATTTAGGAAACACATATATCTGATATGAAGTAATTGCTTTTTTAAAAAGGTCAGTCCATTTCAAGAGAAAACAGTGAAAAGAGCAAAACACAGCGTTGAGCCAAATGTATGAAAGGTGAGAGCGAGGTGTTCACAACTGCAACTGCACCAAGGGACGCGGACCTTTTATATCTCCCTATCAGAAACCTGCCTCATAATTTGCCCAGACACTCCACAGCGGCAAGCCTTAATACTCCACAGCGGCAAGCCCTGACACTCCACAGCGGCAAGCCCTGACACTCCACAGCGGCAAGCCCTGACACTCCACAGCAGCAAGCCCTGACACTCCACAGCAGCAAGCCCTGACACTCCACAGCAGCAAGCCCTGACACTCCACAGCGGCAAGCCCTGACACTCCACAGCGGCAAGCCCTGACACTCCACAGCGGCAAGCCCTGACACTCCACAGCAGCAAGCCCTGACACTCCACAGCGGCAAGCCTTAATACTCCACAGCGGCAAGCCCTGACACTCCACAGCGGCAAGCCCTGACACTCCACAGCGGCAAGCCCTGACACTCCACAGCGGCAAGCCCTGACACTCCACAGCGGCAAGCCCTGACACTCCACAGCGGCAAGCCCTGACACTCCTGATGCAATTTCAAACTCCGATATTACAGTCCTTGATTGCTCCAGTTTCCTGTTGATGTTGCAATCCAATTTCACACTGTTTCAGGATTTCCCTGAGAACTTTCTTGATGTAACAGTTTCCGCTAAAAAAGTACATGGATATATGGGTCTTATGAATGACTTGGTTTAAGTCTCTTTGCTCAAAAACCATAAGATTGCATGTTGGCATGTGGTGTTCAAGACTGTTTATGGATGCGAGAAATATTGCATGCAAAGCAGACTTATGTCTCAAAGGTTCCACAGAAGGTAATATTTGATCTCTCATAAATGCTGTCGAGGGGATCTAATATGTACATAATGCAGGTACGATGTAGTCCTGAGGTCTGGAAAGAAAAAATAAAGGGAAATAAACAGCTTTAAATGTCAGTAACTCACAGCCATGTGGGAAGCCAAACAGACTCCTTGAAAAGGAACACAACTGCCTCATCTTTCCATATAGGGTAGGGCCTGTGTCTAGGGTAGGGCCTGTGTATGACCTGACCGACTGATAGGAGGGGCAAGGACTCATACATTCATACCATATATATAAGACACCCCATATACAGGACATGTACAAGACACCCCGTATAGACCTATACAAGACACCCCATATAGACCTGTATAAGACACCCCATATAGACATGTAGAAGACACCACATATAGACCTGTACAAGACACCCCATATAGACCTGTACAGGACACCCCATATAGACCTGTACAGGACACCCTATATGGACCTGTACAGGACACCCCGTATAGACCTGTACAAGACACCTGATATAGATCTGTACAGGACATGTAGAGGATATAGTTCATAAAGGCACGCTGAGATGTGACACGTGATCAAGCTGAGAGGTGTGGGAAAGGTCAGATGGGCGGGACTGGAGTTAAGTGATGCTCCCTGCGCTGCCATATGCCACCAATATTGGACCAATTCATATTGGATCAATTCATAACTGTCACCCAACAATGGTCGATTTGAAAATAATCACCAACAACAATTCCATGACACTTTATAGTTCATCACTTCTTGAATTTATCTCCATGGGATTTCTTTCTGAGATATGGATTATGGATCCCAACTCTGCTTTGACAAAGAGTACTTGTATGGTTATCGCCAATTGTACATGGGATTTATATCTCAGCATATTAAGATTAATACCGATTTTAATAAGATAAGATAAAAATCACACAAGATGGGAGTTTACTGAAATAGGTCTTCACCAATATGGTTAACCTTCTCATTTCTTTCTTACTGAAGGCTGCCTTATTTCCTGATTCATTACAATTCCTGGTAGTAGGCACTCACAGTTTCAAGTTTCCCAGCCAAAGTCTTATTTAAGAGTTACCCTTCTTGGACCATGAAACTTAGGAATATGACCATAGAGTAATACAAAGGAAAGATCCCCAGCCACACTTCGAAAAGAGTAGGGCATTAGGTCTTTGTGACAGGCTTTTATCTGACTTGGTATAGCCTAATCAGTGCTAAAAAGGTCGTTAATAACAAACACAACACAAAACACACTCACAAACAAACACACAAAACAAACACAAAAGCAAAACAAAACAAAACAGGATGCGAGGTAGATATTAAAAGTCCACTAAATAGAAAAGGATTTGTATATCTTTTATGATGTATGTGTATCAGTATTGTGCATGGTTGATGTGACACTACACTCGCCAGCAGAGCCATTGTATAGAGCTGTACTGGGATCAGTAGTGGGTGAGGACAGGGACGCAGATGGTGCAGCCTTCTCTCAAACACTTGAAAGCCACTCTACAAACACCTATAGTGTCTCTCTGCCTAAAATAAACTGTAACCCCGCCTCCTATATGGAAGACAGTGGTCCATTTATGACCCAACATGGCCCATAACAATATCACAATAAAATCACGGTTCATATATGTCCGACCTGTGTATATGCTAAATCCTACCTAATATATTGTGACATCTATCCGCAGAGTTTGCCTATAATGTGTACAGTCACTGCTAAGCCTATCTTCACAGTGTTATATGTATCATTAGTACCTCATTGCAAGGCCTAGGTTGATAATTCACATTTCAAAGACAAAATCATGATTATTCACAACAATTATCTTTGCAACTCATGATTTTAACTTTGTTTATTATACATAATCGATTTAGGAATTCCATACAATTGTGTGGATAGTGTTCCCTTTAAGGTTCTTCACTTCATACATATCATTTCTATATGTGTCCATACATTTCTACAATGTCTACTGTGATTGCAGGTAGCTTAGCAAGGGGCATATTATTCCACCAGTCTTATATATTGTATACGTGGAGGAGGGTTTGTCTAGGGACTGTAGGGTGATAGTTTATGTGTGATTGTTTCTCTCTGCAGACAGAGACAAGTATGATGTATGTAATATATGTAACCATAAAGCCCGCACTCCAATCTCCCTTATCTATTGTTATGCTACATTACTTCATATACAATAAAATTGGGGATTCCCATTTGGCTGATTGGAATCCTCGCTCATTCACTCCGCCTAAATCCCTTTCTTGAGTACGTTTAGATCATAATTATTGATACAAATGTATAGATCGAGACTTACAATATGCAGTAATGCTCTGATTAATATAATGTGGAAGGTTTATAAAGCATATCATTGCTAAGATTCGCACTGCTGTCATTGTTACTTTCACACTAAAGCCTCCCTTGACATGACATTGGTGTTAAAAGGGTAGTCAAAGCGCCATTTCAAAATCTGCTCTCTGAATCCTAAATCACTAAATCTTCTTATTAAGTAAGGTTTGGACACAAGTATTGATAGAAATGTGCATATTTCGACTTCCAAAGTGCCGTAGTGCTGTTCTTAATGTTAACATAAATGTCTTTTTTAAAGCATATATATCATTGCTAAGATTATTGGCTTGAATGAGCTAACCATTGTAATAAGGAGGCGCTGGTGATATAGCAAAATAAATTAGGACTGTGCTTTACAAAGGCATGATACCCCATCTGTGAGATGCTACACATAATGGCTAACATTAGTATTGATATTTTCAGATATTGAATTCAAATTATTGAACAAAACTTTTAATTAAAGAAATCCAATAACCGCATTATTTAAAGACCTATAATCATAGAATCATTTCATATGGTTTCACTTATCAGAAATGACTTAAGTTTTGAATTTTCACCATTGATAATAAACTTATTAATGTGAAAGTTTTTAATGATATAAAATGTAATTCAAGAACTTAATTTATGAGAGGTATTAGTGAAAAGACGATTAAATTACTTCAGTATTCAATTTGAATTATTATTCATAAATGATTCGTATAAGAAGTGAAAATTATTGACTTTCACGACTCTACACTCGATACTTAAGAGGACGTGTGCAGTCACTTGGCAAAACATTATGAAAAATTAAGTATATAATACACAAACTCAAGGTGTTTTGGAAAAGAAACATTAAAACAGATATCAATGTTGACTTTTGGTAACTGACTGACCTCTCTCTGTCTGACCTCTCTCTGACTGACCTCTCTCTGACTGACCTCTCTCTGACTGACCTCTCTCTGACTGACCTCTCTCTGACTGACCTTGTTGATCACTGACATTGATATTCAAACACAGACAAATTGTCAAGCTTCATTCTATGATGACCATCAATGAATAATTAATTCTTATAGAGTCAGTCCATCCCCATAGGAAACAAGGTGAAAAGAGCAAAACCATTGTCTAGTATGGAGTCAGTTGTATGAAAGATGATAGCGAGGCTACATCCGGGGCACATGTCTCCAACTTCCGCGTGGGTTAGATGTTTGTGATGTTAAACTCAATAGACTTTTATTTCCTTCCTTATCAGGTAAGGCAGGAAACGTGCCTCCACGACGAGACGCAATTCACGTTTATGTGTGTATTTTCCTCTGCACGCTTTGAAGTCAAAGTTAACGTTGTGAGTTGACCTAGATGAACCATTGAAGACGTAAATCAACTAATGAAGTCTGATTGTTTTCAGCACACTGTGAGAATATAAAGTTGTTTGAAGGGCCAAACGTTCATCAAATATCTCATATTTGAATAAAACAATGACCTTTTTGCAAACGCTTGAGATTGCATTTATTTCTTTTCTCTGGGCACTGACATATTTTACATGTATTTATGACCTCTTTGCAGGGACCATCAGTATACTTTGCAGAAACCATCAGTCTTTTTTGCAGGAACCATCAGTCTTTTTTGCAGGAACCATCAGTCTTTTTTGCAGGAACCATCAGTGTTTTTGGCAGGAACCATCAGTATATTTTGCAGGAACCGCCAGTCTTCTTTGCAGGAACCATCAGTCTTCTTTGCAGGAACCATCAGTCTTCTTTGCAGGAACCATCAGTCTTTTTTGCAGGAACCATCAGTCTTTTTTGCAGGAACCATCAGTCTTCTTTGCAGGAACCATCAGTCTTCTTTGCAGGAACCACAAGTCTTCTTTGCAGGAACTATCAGTCTTTTTTGCAGGAACCATCAGTCTTTTTTGCAGGAACCATCAGTCCTCTTTGCAGGAACCACTAGTATTCGTTGTGTAAATCACATGTTCTCTTGTCTTTGTGCAAAGCAATTCACCAGCAATTGTCTAGACTACACGGGAGGTTTCCCTGACACGCTGGAAATTGAATATCACAAGAGATAACTTACCGTAACACGTGATACTGACAAAGGCTCTGGCACATATGGATCACTAAAAAAACAAATGTATATTTTTTATTTCACTTCAAACATCAGTTGTCAGGAGGTAACTGGTTCTTGTATATAGGGACAGGACTTTAAGCATCATATCTAAGCCAATGTGATTACTTAAAAATGATATTTTAGAAATTGGATAATGTTGCCATGTATTTTGAAAAAATATATTTTCTTCAAAAAGTGGAAAGTTTGTGGATTTTTCTCAGGTTTCTGTTGGCGATGAGGATTTGCTATAGTTATAAGAGGATGACAGACGTGTTGAAGTGGATTGGGAATATGTCGGGCCCATGGGACACGCCAGAAATGTAACATCTTGTTAGCCAAGTACTGCTTCATCTCAAACTTGTCACACCCAATATAAAATCTGATATGTCCAAACGAGGCTCCATTTCTCAAAATTGCCATTTCAATGCCACGTTGATCTTTTGATAAATGTTGAGAAGTGCGATGATAAATTGTCAGAGGCAGCCGTCAGTAGATGTGTCTATGTGACAATGACCCGGCGACATTCTCCAAACACAAAGTAAAATGCCAATATGCAAGATGCCATTTTGCCCTTGACAACAAATATATATCTCTTGAACATATCCGTTTTTCAAATGTCATAAAGCTGTCTTATTTTTATAGTGTCTTCACTTTATGGAGAATATGCATTTTTCAGGAACACTACTTGCACAAGAGGCGTGAGCGGACGCAGTCAGATGTAGCGCTATATAAATTACTAAGACTAAAAGCAGTCATCATAGCTCAAAATCAAGGGGTGATCCAGTTGTCAGAGAAGTGATACCAGTGGCAGTGTGGTCCCCTCATAGAGAAGGGATACCAGTGGCAGTGTGGTCCCTCATAGAAAAGTGATACCAGTGGCAGTGTGGTCCGCTCATAGAGAAGGGATACCAGAGGCAGTGTGGTCCCTCATAGAGAAATAATACCAGTGGCAGTGTGGTCCCCTGATAGAGAAGGGATACCAGTGGCAGTGTGGTGCCTCATAGAGAAGGGATACCAGAGGCAGTGTGGTCCCTCATAGAGAAATAATACCAGTGGCAGTGTGGTGCCTCATAGAGAAGGGATACCAGAGGCAGTGTGGTCCCTCATAGAGAAATAATACCAGTGGCAGTGTGGTCCCCTGATAGAGAAGGGATACCAGTGGCAGTGTGGTCCCCTTACAGAGAAGGGATACCAGTGGCAGTGTGGTCCCCTCATAGAGAAGGGATACCAGTGGCAGTGTGGTCTCCTGATAGAGAAGAGATACCAGTGGCAGTGTGGTCCCCTGATAGAGAAGGGATACCAGTGGCAGTGTGGTGCCTCATAGAGAAGAGATACCAGTGGCAGTGTGGTCCCCTCATAGAGAAGAGATACCAGTGGCAGTGTGGTCCCCTCATAGAGAAGGGATACCAGAGGCAGTGTGGTCCCTCATAGAGAAATAATACCAGTGGCAGTGTGGTCCCCTCATAGAGAAGGGATACCAGTGGCAGTGTGGTCCCCTTACAGAGAAGGGATACCAGTGGCAGTGTGGTCCCCTTATAGAGAAGGGATACCAGTGGCAGTGTGGTCCCCTGATAGAGAAGGGATACCAGTGGCAGTGTTGTCCCCTCATAGAGAAGGGATACCAGTGGCAGTGTGGTGCCTCATAGAGAAGGGATACCAGTGGCAGTGTGGTCCCCTTACAGAGAAGGGATACCAGTGGCAGTGTGGTCCCCTCATAGAGAAGGGATACCAGTGGCAGTGTGGTGCCTCATAGAGAAGGGATACCAGTGGCAGTGTGGTCCCCTGATAGAGAAGGGATACCAGTGTCAGTGTGGTCCCCTGATAGAGAAGGGATACCAGTGGCAGTGTGGTCCCCTGATAGAGAAGTGATACCAGTGGCAGTGTGGTCCCCTCATAGAGAAGGGATACCAGTGGCAGTGTGGTCCCCTCATAGAGAAGGGATACCAGTGGCAGTGTGGTGCCTCATAGAGAAGGGATACCAGTGGCAGTGTGGTCCACGATAGAGAAGGGATACCAGTGGCAGTGTGGTCCACGATAGAGAAGGGATACCAGTGGCAGTGTGGTCCACGGTAGAGAAGGGATACCAGAGGCAGTGTGGTCCCTCATAGAGAAGTGTATACAATGTGGATTTGATATAAGTTGGTAAAATGAGAGTCTGTATTTTGAGCCGCTTCAATAAAAAATCAAACTTTGAAGTGTGAATAAGTAAGAAATTTCACGCACATTCAAATAAAGAGGATTTTTTGGGGATATGGATTTGCTCAGTTCGGAGTGATGAATGTAAATAAACCAGTCTCAGTCTGGGAAGGAAAGTATCGACAACTTTGAAAAGTTAGATGAGATATTGATATTGAATCGTTTTATAACACATGAAATGAGATATTTCAAACGTGATTTTTTTCATTCCTTTTTGAAAATACGTGTCCTTCAAATGTCTTCAACTGAAACCAAATGAAGTCAAACACTTAGGAAGTAGTTTTCTTAGTTGGCTGGCCATCGCCATGCTTACAATAGTGAAGCACACATGGGCTGACGATATTATTTCCCATTCTTTCTGGGTAACACAGAATGTTTCCATTGTACACTGATCCGAGATATATTACAATTGACGTGTCACAATCATCAATCCATTGCCATGTCCTTGAGAATTCACTCCTATCCCAAACATTCTAAATATCATTGACTTGGAAGCAGAACCAGTATATCTGGTACTGCAGTATGATGGAGTGTTTAGCGCGGCAGGCAACTTGATTTATAAACAAATGATGTAGAAAGTACATGCCACTGAAGAGTGACAGACAACGTTCCCATAACTTACACTAAAAAACTCAGAATTCTGAACATTTGTGAAGAAGAGGAAGAGATGCGTCAATAGACACCAAACTTAATATGGCAACCCAGTTACAATAGGCTACAGAGAGGAACAATGGGTTTTTGGTATTTCTCTCCAGAACCTGACAGTATTATTGAGCTCGTGAAGAAACCCTCAATGTGTTTCTCCAAGATACGTGTCAGCACTGGAGGTCAGATGTTAATAAGCGGCAATGTGATACAAACTGAGAGAAAACAGTCGAGGTGGACTTTATGACTCAAGTCTCAACGATGACTTTGACAACATTATGATGACCTTGGTCCAATCAATGGCACCACGTTGAGTATCTGTGTTAAGGACCCCGGCCCTGCATCCCTGGGTTGTGAGTGACCTCTCCTGGCTGACAGAGATGACATAGCGATGAATAGCCCGGATGACAGAACGCACTTTAATGTGTTTGTCTGTAGCGGCCACGTACTTGAGGCTTGGTTAATTTGGCATCATTTGCAATACTAGCTTCTCAGGATCATTGGCAATTCACGCCATACTCTTGAAGGATATTGATAATTTCCTGATCAGCGACAATCATATGAAGTATAATACGATACGAGGCGACGTTAGTAGAAGCGTGAAAAGAGAGCGTCAGGGCAGCGCTACAAGCTAATAATTTGTTCTGTGACATTAGAGACAACAGTGGCTTGCTCGTCCACGAGCGACTGGGTGAGACACAATTGCATTTAGTTTAGCATGCAGAGCTGGTTGATACGGCAATGGGAGGAGTTTACACTGGCCGTGAGTGGGTACTCTGAGGCCCGCAGCAACTTGCTCACATCTTGAATGGCCATTTCTATAAGATTTCCTTGTAGACAGAATGAGCTTGAGTATTTGGTCAATGGGGAAACCACACTCAATGAAACTGACTCAATGAAACCGACTCAATGAAACTGACTCAATGGACCTGACTCAATGAAATTGACTCAATGAAGAATGGTGCATGCCAGGCTCAAGCCCTGTGTTTGAGTTCTCACAGGGGCGAAACCCTCACAGGGGTGAAACTCTCACAGGGGTGAAAGCCTCACAGGGGTGAGGGTCTCACAGGGGTGAAACTCTCACAGGGGTGAGGCTCTCACAGGGGTGAAACTCTCACAGGGGTGAGGCTCTCACAGGGGTGAAACTCTCAGAGGGGTGAAACTCTCACAGGTGTGAGGCTCTCACAGGGGTGAAGCCTTCACAGGGCTGAAGCTCTCAGAGGGTTGACACTCTCACAGGGGTGAAACTCTCACAGAGGTGAAACTCTCAAAGGGGTGAGGCTCTCAAAGGGGTGAAGCCCTCACAGGAGTGAAACCCTCACAGGAGTGAAACCCTCACAGGGGTGAAACCCTCACAGGGGTGAAGCTCTCACAGGGGTGAAATTCTCCATTTTCTTTCTTGGCGTTTATATATATTTCAGTTATTTTAGATATCAAGTAGGCATATCAATGTTTGTATGATTTATTAAGATAAAGTTCATAACAACTGAATGTCTAAAATGGTTGACAAGCACTGAGAATGGTGCGATATTCCTTGTTTACCTGATCTCTGTTTACTTTTTATTGATATACATCAGCCGGGCGCATACATGTCATGCCAAAGCACGTAATGAGCTCAATTAAGCTGCCAATGGGATCAATCATTTTTAGTTGATCCTTCAGATTGGTTCAACAGGATGTTTATCTGACAAGACTTCTACCCCTGTGGGGGTCTAGAATACTGTCCCTACTTTCTGATGCAGGTCAGAATAATCCATAATTATTATTTAGCATTCAATACAGTCAATTTGTTGGAAATATTTTACCAGTAAAAATCATGGTGCAGTGATGCTGGACAAATAATTGACATGTGTAAATATTTTAGCGTCCTCCTCCATTATGGATGAGAAGTATTCCCTCCAGATACAAGTGGAATCAGACATCTGAAGCCTGTCTACATCAGATACTGAGAGTTATCATCTTAACGTAAATACAAATACACTGCTCTGAGAAACTCTACTATATGTCCTTGCAGTTCAACCTTTTGCCCTTGCTGCAATACTCTTGAGCCTGACAAGTATGTCTTGGCTTTTTTCTCTTCGTGAAGTGTTAGACCCGTAAGACATAATTTTGATGCAATATTTGATTAACTTATTATATCTACCATGTGTTTAGCACTTTCACAGCTTGGCTATCACGAATGATTTTAACGCTAACACAATACGTGGGAACGCATTCGCCGCCATGACCTATTTAACTTTTTAATCCCCCACCACTGTTCATTACTCCAGCTTTTCACCTCCAAAGTCAGATATATTTCAATGGAAAAAAACGTCATGGGTTTTTTGTTTGTTTTACCTCATAGTCAATAGTATATCAGTTATTTCATGACGAGCCCTACTTGTGACAGATACAGTTCTGCCTCACTGAATTATTACGTCCCAATTCCTTGACATGATAAACCACCCAGTCAGAGAATTACATGGACAATGGATTAATCCTTCAGGCACTTGCCTCATCTCGTTTGCGACATTGTAACATAACTGCAATGCTGACACAGCGGGAATCAAACCCTTGACCTTTGAATCACTACCTGCGTCACTGCCCGTGACCTCGAGATATGGAACCATAAATAAGAGGTACTTCAAGTCTGATGTTAAAATGATCTATAGATGAACCAATGTAAATTTATATGAATAACACTTATTGACCGTGACCTTACCAAGAGTATTTAATCCTCTATACAATATTTCTATTCTTGTTGCTGATAATCAAATAATAATTTTCAAATAATAAAGCAAAACCATCATTGGTTAAGACTTGAATGAAACGAGAAGAGATTCTTTTGTGAATATTCCTCAGAATTTCAGTATCAATATCAAGAATAACCTGTGTTCTTGTGCCAAAAGGATAAACCTCTATGTCATCCTTTGTTGGGTCCATTCACCAAAGTCTTTGACATCAAACCATATCACTGATTATTGCAGATAAATGCACTGAAATAATTTCAAATCACAGAATGAGAAATCTTGTAATCATCGGATTGGCATTATATCTCTTATCTCAAAAAGATAGCTAAGAAGGATAAAAGGAGGAGTGATCATTCCCTGTGGGAGGAGAGAGACATGACGCAATTCTCTTGGGAAGATAGTTGCCATAAACACAAACATTCTGAAGTAGCCATACACAGCCAGGTTAAAGGGTCATGTGATCTGAGCGGAATATCAGCGCATTCTCTTACAGGACAACTCCACTCATCCATTATATTCAATTTGGACAACTGTAAATCACATATTAACATTAGTCAGATTCTCTTAGAGGTCTGCTCTGTTAATTACAAAGTTAATTACAAAGTTTGGGAATGCTGAATGTGTGCATCAGATCAGACATAATCTAAACCATTAGGCTGTGTTTAGGCTGCTTATGTAACCCTCACCAGCCCCTCAGTATAGTTACATTACTGCTTATGTAATGTTTGGTAGTGGTACAGGGTGATGGACTGATAACTCATTTGGGGGTTTGCATCTCAACCTATTTACGTCTTGTGGTCTGACTCAGATCTTATCTCGAGTGAACTATGTTGTCACTTATTGACATTAGCCCTCATTATAGTTTCGATGTATTTTGGAATGAAATAAAATCTATTATTCCAACCTCGTATGTATTTTGCCTGGAGAAACTGAAATGGTCGGTCACAGTTAATTTGATTTATTTATATAAATGACCTTTACAGCACTGGTTATTTTATGTCAAATAGAAGCCTGTCACCGGGATTCAATGCCCTACTCGTTGAAGAGTGACTGGGGATCTTTCTTTTGCATTATCACATAGACATGATAACACAAACCATGAGCATTGATAGCCTCTCATATAGCTCTAGCTGGAATGGGATAAAGCTCAGTAGCAGATACCCACCTTTCCCGACCAAGCAGCTTTGATCTGAATCTGGAGGAAAGCTTTCCAGTATTTGATATTTTGACATATGTAGTATACAATAGTTGGTAATATATACAGAATTATGGGCTTTTTGGCGGAAGCGGACAGCATAACTATGAGTAAATCGTCCCTGATGTACATCCGCGATGGTTACTGGTCCCAGTGATACTGTTTTATGTAATCTTATATTACATAATCACCTCTCTGCTTCGTGTTTTGATATCAGAGGATAAGCCGATACAGAATTGATTGCTTTGTTAATTACTTATCCACACAATGTTCTCCAAGTGGTAGGAGACTGATAGCATATCAGGTCATGGCCCTGGAGAACAGCCACCAATAACATAACCCACCTCAGTCATCCAATAACATAACCCACCTCAGTCATCCAATAACATAACCCACCTCAGTCATCCAATAACACAACCCGCCTCAGTCATCCAATAACACAACCCGCCTCAGTCTATCTAATAACACAACCCGCCTCAGTCATCCAATAACACAACCCGCCTCAGTCATCCAATAACATAACCCGCCTCAGTCTATCTAATAACACAACCACCTCAGTCATCCAATAACACAACCCGCCTCAGTCATCCAATAACACAACCCACCTCAGTCATCCAATAACACAACCCACCTCAGTCATCCAATAACACAACCCGCCTCAGTCATCCAATAACACAACCCACCTCAGTCATCCAATAACACAACAACACAACCCACCTCAGTCATCCAATAACATAACCCGCCTCAGTCATCCAATAACACAACCCACCTCAGTCCATCCAATAACATAACCCGCCTCAGTCATCCAATAACACAACCCACCTCAGTCATCCAATAACACAACCCACCTCAGTCATCCAATAACACAACCCACCTCAGTCCATCCAATAACATAACCCGCCTCAGTCATCCAATAACATAACCCGCCTCAGTCATCCAATAACACAACCCGCCTCAGTCCATCCAATAACAGAACCCGCCTCAGTCATCCAATAACATAACCCGCCTCAGTCATCCAATAACATAACCCGCCTCAGTCATCCAATAACACAACCAACCTCAGTCCATCCAATAACAGAACCCGCCTCAGTCATCCAATAACATAACCCGCCTCAGTCATCCAATAACACAACCCGCCTCAGTCATCCAATAACACAACCCGCCTCAGTCTATCTAATAACACAACCCGCCTCAGTCCATCCAATAACCATGTAACAAGTATGTGAGGGACATTTGAGATGATTTCTCTTATATTGTATTTATTGCGGGAGTATTAACGAAAATATATCAAATATATCAATAAGAATGCTAAAGTCATTAATACACAACATCCGGTGAAACAATTGCTTTGATCTTTGACTCACTTCATGGGATCTTAAAGTATCAAAATGCCGGATGGAAAGGACAAGTTCTTTGATAAGTTTAAAAATGCTCTTCAGACGCACGTCATTTTCAAATGGTCATTTGCACTCCTCCACAACCAATTTTGCCAGATTTTTCATTATTGCAATAAATGACTTTCCAGACATAATGAGAAATATGTAGCATGATATAAAAAAATGGGAATGTATATGAAATGAAAAAAAACCATGATAATTATTTGATTATCAAAAAGGAAATCTTTAAAAGGTCATATCAAGTTTGGCAAAAGCAGTTAATGTATGTTGTAGATCTTAAATATAATTTAGGCAATGTTCTTTTCTTCAATCCTCGTAGAGGCAACGTTCACATGGACTACCCACTAATCAATATCTTCATAGTCTTCAATTCACATTGACCAAATCCTGCCAAGTGAAATTACCGTTTGAACTTTTGTGACCAGGATATTAAAACAAGAACGTGTGTGTGTGCAGTGTTCAGCCTGACAGATCTCTCAAGTTGGTTCTGGTTGAAAGATCTAAAGAGTGACGAGTGAGATCCTTTCACCAGAACCTATGAGAAAGATCTGTCTCCCTTAAAACTGCATGAATCCATGTCTTTATCTCATACTTATCCACTTCAAATAGACAGGGTATGCAATCAACTTTCTATTCAAAGGAAAGCAGTGAAAGCATGGTAGCAAGGACAGTACCATGCTGTGTGTGGGCCATTAAAGTTCTCAGCTCATTTACGTAATGTGATCAACTTTACATAATGTTATCAATTTTATATCAATACATGCAGTGAAACTAGGTCACCTATAAAGCATGATATGAAAAGGGTGTTGTACAGTCTCAGCTGGGTGGACAACCATCAGTTTCAAGATTCTTACCAAAGTATGCAGTTTCTGCCAAAAGGGGGCCCACCTGACCTTAGGAATAATTGCCAATTACATTTATTATATATTTCACAAATGTTATGACCTGTGTACGTAAATATCATATTCAGCCAAACATCATTTGAAAATAATGTAAATATAAAAAGAATCTTTAAAAAATAAATAAAAGGAAAGTAGTTCAGCACAGGGGTGATCTGTAAAGTAGTTCAGAACAGGGGGTGATCTGTGAAAGTAGTTCGGCACAGGGGTGATATGTGAAAGGGGTTCGGCACAGGGGTGATCTGTGAAAGGAGTTCGGCACAGGGGTGATCTGTGAAAGGGGTTCGGCACAGGGGTGACCTGCAAACTCAGAGGTGCAGAACTCTCTCTTAAGGCATCAAGTATGGGATAAAGCCCAGAAATGCATTAGATCTTCTTTGAGACTTCATCTAATACAGGTAATGACATTATTGCTCAATCCTAAGAAATCTAAAAACGAATCTAGTATCAATAGAAATAGGTCAATAGAAGTCACTACTCTGCGTCATTTAGGCACCACTTCCGGTTAGTTCTCAACAGGTAGATACATCAGCTTGGAATTCCATGATATAATATAACACATGATTTATTGACCAGGCATGCGGCATGTGTCGTAGGAAAAATCAGGACATTTGATCACATCTCAGGAAAACTACGGGAATTACACTGGCTCCCAGTACACTCGAGAATTGATTATAAAATCCTTCTCTTGACCTGGAAGGCCCTAAATGGTAAGGCTCCGCCTTACTTGTGTGATCTACTCCCAGTTAAGCAAGGGGAACGCTGTCTAATGTCAAATGACGGCATCCACTTACAAGTTCCTAAAACCCAGTTGAGGACAGTGGGGGACAGGGCCTTTTCATCTGTGGGCCCTAGACTCTGGAATTCCTTGCCTAGTGAAATTTGGACTAGTACCTCAGTCTCCTCGTTTAAGAGTAGACTGAAAACTCATCTTTTCAGGATGATATAATATGTAATGGGTAGCTGCCACATTACATGGTCAGCTAGTATCATGATATAATATATAAAGGGTAACTGCCACATTACATGGTCAGCTAATACCATGATATAATATATAAAGGGTAGCTGCCACATTACATGATCAACTAGTACCATGATATAATATATAAAGGGTAGCTCCCACATTACATGGTCAGCTAATACCATGATATAATATATAAAGGGTAGCTCCCACATTACATGGTCAGCTAGTACCATGATATAATATATAAAGGGTAGCTGCCACATTACATGGTCAGCTAATACCATGATATAATATATAAAGGGTAGCTCCCACATTACATGGTCAGCTAGTACCATGATATTATATATAAAGGGTAGCTGCCACATTACATGGTCAGCTAATACCATGATATAATATATAAAGGGTAGCTGCCACATTACATGGTCAGCTAATACCATGATATAATATATAAAGGGTAGCTGCCACATTACATGGTCAGCTAGTATCATGATATAATATATAAAGGGTAGCTGCCACATTACATGGTCAGCTAGTATCATGATATAATATATAAAGGGTAGCTGCCACATTACATGGTCAGCTAATACCATGATATAATATATAAAGGGTAGCTCCCACATTACATGGTCAGCTAGTACCATGATATAATATATAAAGGGTAGCTGCTACATTACATGGTCAGCTAATACCATGATATAATATATAAAGGGTAGCTGCCACATTACATGGTCAGCTAGTACTATGATATAATATATAAAGGGTAGCTGCCACATTACATGGTCAGCTAGTATCATGATATAATATATAAAGGGTAGCTCCCACATTACATGGTCAGCTAGTACCATGATATTATATATAAAGGGTAGCTGCCACATTACATGGTCAGCTAGTATCATGATATAATATATAAAGGGTAGCTGCAACATTACATGGTCAGCTAATTCCATGATATAATATATAAAGGGTAGCTGCCAAATTACATGGTCAGCTAGTACCTTGATATAATATATAAAGGGTAGCTGCCACATTACATGGTCAGCTGATACCATGATATAATATATAAAGGGTAGCTGCCACATTAAATGGTCAGCTAATACCATGATATAATATATAAAGGGTAGCTGCCACATTACATGGTCAGCTAGTATCATGATATAATATATAAAAGGTAGCTCCCACATTACATGGTCAGCTAATACCATGATATAATATATAAAGGGTAGCTGCTACATTACATGGTCAGCTAATTCCATGATATAATATATAAAGGGTAGCTGCCACATTACATGGTCAGCTAGTACCTTGATATAATATATAAAGGGTAGCTGCCACATTACATGGTCAGCTAGTATCATGATATAATATATAAAAGGTAGCTCCCACATTACATGGTCAGCTAATACCATGATATAATAAATAAAGGGTAGCTGCCACATTACATGGTCAGCTAGTACCATGATATAATATATAAAGGGTAGCTGCCACATTACATGGTCAGCTAATACCATGATATAATATATAAAGGGTAGCTGCCACATTACATGGTCAGCTAATACCATGATATAATATATAAAGGGTAGCTGCCACATTACATGGTCAGCTAATACCATGATATATTATATAAAGGGTAGCTGCCACATTACATGGTCAGCTAGTACCATGATATAATATATAAAGGGTAACTGCCACATTACATGGTCAGCTAGTACCATGATATAATATATAAAGGGTAGCTGACACATTACATGGTCAGCTAATACCATGATATAATATATAAAGGGTAGCTGCCACATTACATGGTCAGCTAATACCATGATATAATATATAAAGGGTAACTGCCACATTACATGGTCAGCTAGTACCATGATATAATATATAAAGGGTAGCTGCCACATTACATGGTCAGCTAGTATCATGATATAATATATAAAGGGTAGCTGCCACATTACATGGTCAACTAATACCATGATATAATATATAAAGGGTAGCTGCCACATTACATGGTCAGCTAATACCATGATATAATATATAAAGGGTAGCTCCCACATTACATGGTCAGCTAATACCATGATATAATATATAAAGGGTAGCTGCCACATTACATGGTCAGCTAATACCATGATATAATATATAAAGGGTAGCTCCCACATTACATGGTCAGCTAGTATCATGATATAATATATAAAGGGTAGCTCCCACATTACATGGTCAGCTAATACTATGATATAATATATAAAGGGTAGCTGCCACATTACATGGTCAGCTAGTACCATGATATAATATATAAAGGGTAGCTCCCACATTACATGGTCAGCTAGTATCATGATATAATATATAAAGGGTAGCTCCCACATTACATGGTCAGCTAGTATCATGATATAATATATAAAGGGTAGCTGCCACATTACATGGTCAGCTAGTACCATGATATAATATATAAAGGGTAGCTGCCACATTACATGGTCAACTAATACCATGATATAATATATAAAGGGTAGCTGCCACATTACATGGTCAGCTAATACCATGATATAATATATAAAGGGTAGCTCCCACATTACATGGTCAGCTAATACCATGATATAATATATAAAGGGTAGCTGCCACATTACATGGTCAGCTAATACCATGATATAATATATAAAGGGTAGCTCCCACATTACATGGTCAGCTGATACCATGATATAATATATAAAGGGTAGCTGCCACATTACATGGTCAGCTAGTATCATGATATAATATATAAAAGGTAGCTGCCACATTACATGGTCAGCTAGTACCATGATATAATATATAAAAGGTAGCTGCCACATTACATGGTCAGCTAGTACCATGATATAATATATAAAGGGTAGCTGCCACATTACATGGTCAGCTAGTATCATGATATAATATATAAAGGGTAGCTCCCACATTACATGGTCAGCTAGTATCATGATATAATATATAAAAGGTAGCTGCCACATTACATGGTCAGCTAGTACCATGATATTATATATAAAGGGTAGCTGCCACATTACATGGTCAGCTGATACCATGATATAATATATAAAGGGTAGCTCCCACATTACATGGTCAGCTAATACCATGATATAATATATAAAGGGTAACTGCCACATTACATGGTCAGCTAATACTATGATATAATATATAAAGGGTAGCTGCCACATTACATGGTCAGCTAATACCATGATATAATATATAAAGGGTAGCTGCCACATTACATGGTCAGCTAATACCATGATATAATATATAAAGGGTAGCTGCCACATTACATGGTCAGCTAATACCATGATATAATATATAAAGGGTAGCTGCCACATTACATGGTCAGCTAATACTATGATATAATATATAAAGGGTAGCTGCCACATTACATGGTCAGCTAATACCATGATATAATATATAAAGGGTAGCTGCCACATTACATGGTCAGCTAATACCATGATATAATATATAAAGGGTAGCTCCCACATTACATGGTCAGCTGATACCATGATATAATATATAAAGGGTAGCTCCCACATTACATGGTCAGCTAGTACCATGATATAATATATAAAGGGTAGCTGCCACATTACATGGTCAGCTGATACCATGATATAATATATAAAGGGTAGCTGCCACATTACATGGTCAGCTGATACCATGATATAATATATAAAGGGTAGCTGCCACATTACATGGTCAGCTGATACCATGATATTATATATAAAGGGTAGCTCCCACATTACATGGTCAGCTAGTACCATGATATAATATATAAAGGGTAGCTGCCACATTACATGGTCAGCTAATACCATGATATAATATATAAAAGGTAGCTCCCACATTACATGGTCAGCTAATACCATGATATTATATATAAAGGGTAGCTGCCACATTACATGGTCAGCTAATACCATGATATAATATATAAAGGGTAGCTGCCACATTACATGGTCAGCTGATACCATGATATAATATATAAAGGGTAGCTCCCACATTACATGGTCAGCTAATACCATGATATAATATATAAAGGGTAGCTGCCACATTACATGGTCAGCTAGTATCATGATATAATATATAAAGGGTAGCTGCCACATTACATGGTCAGCTGATACCATGATATAATATATAAAGGGTAGCTGCCACATTACATGGTCAGCTAATACCATGATATAATATATAAAGGGTAGCTGCCACATTACATGGTCAGCTAGTATCATGATATAATATATAAAGGGTAGCTGCCACATTACATGGTCAGCTAATACCATGATATAATATATAAAGGGTAGCTGCCACATTACATGGTCAGCTAGTATCATGATATAATATATAAAGGGTAGCTGCCACATTACATGGTCAGCTGATACCATGATATAATATATAAAGGGTAGCTCCCACATTACATGGTCAGCTAATACCATGATATAATATATAAAGGGTAGCTGCCACATTACATGGTCAGCTAATACCATGATATTATATATAAAAGGTAGCTGCCACATTACATGGTCAGCTAGTATCATGATATAATATATAAAGGGTAGCTCCCACATTACATGGTCAGCTAGTATCATGATATAATATATAAAGGGTAGCTCCCACATTACATGGTCAGCTAGTATCATGATATAATATATAAAGGGTAGCTCCCACATTACATGGTCAGCTAGTACCATGATATAATATATAAAGGGTAGCTCCCACATTACATGGTCAGCTGATACCATGATATTATATATAAAGGGTAGCTTCCACATAACATGGTCAGCTAATACCATGATATTATATATAAAGGGTAGCTGCCACATTACATGGTCAGCTAATACCATGATATTATATATAAAGGGTAGCTGCCACATTACATGGTCAGCTAATACCATGATATTATATATAAAAGGTAGCTGCCACATTACATGGTCAGCTGATACCATGATATTATATATAAAGGGTAGCTGCCACATTACATGGTCAACTAATACCATGATATAATATATAAAGGGTAGCTCCAACATTACATGGTCAGCTAATACCATGATATAATATATAAAGGGTAGCTGCCACATTACATGGTCAGCTGATACCATGATATAATATATAAAGGGTAGCTGCCACATTACATGGTCAGCTAATACCATGATATAATATATAAAGGGTAGCTGCCACATTACATGGTCAGCTAATACTATGATATAATATATAAAGGGTAGCTGCCACATTACATGGTCAGCTAATACCATGATATAATATATAAAGGGTAGCTGCCACATTACATGGTCAGCTAATACCATGATATAATATATAAAGGGTAGCTCCCACATTACATGGTCAGCTGATACCATGATATAATATATAAAGGGTAGCTCCCACATTACATGGTCAGCTAGTACCATGATATAATATATAAAGGGTAGCTGCCACATTACATGGTCAGCTGATACCATGATATAATATATAAAGGGTAGCTGCCACATTACATGGTCAGCTGATACCATGATATAATATATAAAGGGTAGCTGCCACATTACATGGTCAGCTGATACCATGATATTATATATAAAGGGTAGCTCCCACATTACATGGTCAGCTAATACCATGATATTATATATAAAGGGTAGCTGCCACATTACATGGTCAGCTAATACCATGATATAATATATAAAGGGTAGCTGCCACATTACATGGTCAGCTGATACCATGATATAATATATAAAGGGTAGCTCCCACATTACATGGTCAGCTAATACCATGATATAATATATAAAGGGTAGCTGCCACATTACATGGTCAGCTAATACCATGATATTATATATAAAAGGTAGCTGCCACATTACATGGTCAGCTAGTATCATGATATAATATATAAAGGGTAGCTCCCACATTACATGGTCAGCTAGTATCATGATATAATATATAAAGGGTAGCTCCCACATTACATGGTCAGCTAGTATCATGATATAATATATAAAGGGTAGCTCCCACATTACATGGTCAGCTAGTACCATGATATAATATATAAAGGGTAGCTCCCACATTACATGGTCAGCTGATACCATGATATTATATATAAAGGGTAGCTTCCACATAACATGGTCAGCTAATACCATGATATTATATATAAAGGGTAGCTGCCACATTACATGGTCAGCTAATACCATGATATTATATATAAAGGGTAGCTGCCACATTACATGGTCAGCTAATACCATGATATTATATATAAAAGGTAGCTCCCACATTACATGGTCAGCTGATACCATGATATTATATATAAAGGGTAGCTGCCACATTACATGGTCAACTAATACCATGATATAATATATAAAGGGTAGCTCCAACATTACATGGTCAGCTAATACCATGATATAATATATAAAGGGTAGCTGCCACATTACATGGTCAGCTGATACCATGATATAATATATAAAGGGTAGCTGCCACATTACATGGTCAGCTAATACCATGATATAATATATAAAGGGTAGCTGCCACATTACATGGTCAGCTAATACTATGATATAATATATAAAGGGTAGCTGCCACATTACATGGTCAGCTAATACCATGATATAATATATAAAGGGTAGCTGCCACATTACATGGTCAGCTAATACCATGATATAATATATAAAGGGTAGCTCCCACATTACATGGTCAGCTGATACCATGATATAATATATAAAGGGTAGCTCCCACATTACATGGTCAGCTAGTACCATGATATAATATATAAAGGGTAGCTGCCACATTACATGGTCAGCTGATACCATGATATAATATATAAAGGGTAGCTGCCACATTACATGGTCAGCTGATACCATGATATAATATATAAAGGGTAGCTGCCACATTACATGGTCAGCTGATACCATGATATTATATATAAAGGGTAGCTCCCACATTACATGGTCAGCTAATACCATGATATTATATATAAAGGGTAGCTGCCACATTACATGGTCAGCTAATACCATGATATAATATATAAAGGGTAGCTGCCACATTACATGGTCAGCTGATACCATGATATAATATATAAAGGGTAGCTCCCACATTACATGGTCAGCTAATACCATGATATAATATATAAAGGGTAGCTGCCACATTACATGGTCAGCTAGTATCATGATATAATATATAAAGGGTAGCTGCCACATTACATGGTCAGCTGATACCATGATATAATATATAAAGGGTAGCTGCCACATTACATGGTCAGCTAATACCATGATATAATATATAAAGGGTAGCTCCCACATTACATGGTCAGCTAGTACCATGATATAATATATAAAGGGTAGCTGCCACATTACATGGTCAGCTAGTATCATGATATAATATATAAAGGGTAGCTGCCACATTACATGGTCAGCTAATACCATGATATAATATATAAAGGGTAGCTGCCACATTACATGGTCAGCTAGTATCATGATATAATATATAAAGGGTAGCTGCCACATTACATGGTCAGCTGATACCATGATATAATATATAAAGGGTAGCTCCCACATTACATGGTCAGCTAATACCATGATATAATATATAAAGGGTAGCTGCCACATTACATGGTCAGCTAATACCATGATATTATATATAAAAGGTAGCTGCCACATTACATGGTCAGCTAGTATCATGATATAATATATAAAGGGTAGCTCCCACATTACATGGTCAGCTAGTATCATGATATAATATATAAAGGGTAGCTCCCACATTACATGGTCAGCTAGTATCATGATATAATATATAAAGGGTAGCTCCCACATTACATGGTCAGCTAGTACCATGATATAATATATAAAGGGTAGCTCCCACATTACATGGTCAGCTAGTATCATGATATAATATATAAAGGGTAGCTGCCACATTACATGGTCAGCTGATACCATGATATAATATATAAAGGGTAGCTCCCACATTACATGGTCAGCTAATACCATGATATAATATATAAAGGGTAGCTCCCACATTACATGGTCAGCTAGTATCATGATATAATATATAAAGGGTAGCTGCCACATTACATGATCAGCTAATACCATGATATAATATATAAAGGGTAGCTGCCACATTACATGGTCAGCTAGTATCATGATATAATATATAAAGGGTAGCTCCCACATTACATGGTCAGCTAGTATCATGATATAATATATAAAGGGTAGCTCCCACATTACATGGTCAGCTAGTATCATGATATAATATATAAAGGGTAGCTCCCACATTACATGGTCAGCTAGTACCATGATATAATATATAAAGGGTAGCTCCCACATTACATGGTCAGCTGATACCATGATATTATATATAAAGGGTAGCTGCCACATTACATGGTCAGCTAATACCATGATATTATATATAAAGGGTAGCTGCCACATTACATGGTCAGCTAATACCATGATATTATATATAAAGGGTAGCTGCCACATTACATGGTCAGCTAATACCATGATATTATATATAAAGGGTAGCTCCCACATTACATGGTCAGCTAGTACCATGATATAATATATAAAGGGTAGCTCCCACATTACATGGTCAGCTAATACCATGATATAATATATAAAGGGTAGCTGCTACATTACATGGTCAGCTAATACCATGATATAATATATAAAGGGTAGCTCCCACATTACATGGTCAGCTAGTATCATGATATAATATATAAAGGGTAGCTGCCACATTACATGGTCAGCTAGTATCATGATATAATATATAAAGGGTAGCTCCCACATTACATGGTCAGCTAGTATCATGATATAATATATAAAAGGTAGCTGCCACATTACATGGTCAGCTAGTATCATGATATAATATATAAAGGGTAGCTCCCACATTACATGGTCAGCTAGTACCATGATATAATATATAAAGGGTAGCTCCCACATTACATGGTCAGCTGATACCATGATATTATATATAAAGGGTAGCTGCCACATTACATGGTCAGCTAATACCATGATATTATATATAAAGGGTAGCTGCCACATTACATGGTCAGCTAATACCATGATATAATATATAAAGGGTAGCTGCCACATTACATGGTCAGCTAATACCATGATATAATATATAAAGGGTAGCTGCCACATTACATGGTCAGCTAGTACCATGATATAATATATAAAGGGTAGCTGCCACATTACATGGTCAGCTAATACCATGATATAATATATAAAGGGCAGCTGCCACATTACATGGTCAGCTAATACCATGATATAATATATAAAGGGTAGCTGCCACATTACATGGTCAGCTAATACCATGATATAATATATAAAGGGTAGCTGCCACATTACATGGTCAGCTAATACCATGATATAATATATAAAGGGTAGCTGCCACATTACATGGTCAGCTAATTCCATGATATAATATATAAAGGGTTGCTGCCACATTACATGGTCAGGTAGTATGTTGATATATAATCTCAATCAATGGATTCTGTAATAGTTGTAGTTAAGATGGCTGGATGGAGGCTGGAGATGTGTTTGATTTCTCCTGAGAGTAAACACCTCATGGTAGAATCTGTAATCAGCACTTGTCTATGATACTGATATCTTATGTCATATCACAAAATCTGTGAATCTATACGACTTAAAGGTACCAATTTAATACTTTACTTTACGATAAGGACACAGATCCACGTGATTATGACTTTTTACATGCACACATAATCAGCAACATTCCGGTTGAGCATTATGTCCAATGTTGAAATGTCCCTCATTCTATTGCAGTAATCGTATTGTTGACGGAATACCGACGTCTTAATTCCTCTATGTTCTTGTGTTTGGTTAACTTTACCAATATATATTACTTCACATCTGTTAAAAATGAATTACAAGTTGAAATCGGCTCTTTGTATCTAAAATGTAATCTGAAATTGATGCTATATTAATGCATCATACCCTGAAGTCATTGGTATGTTATATGCATAACAATCCCATAATCAATGACAAGTGAACGCAGTTTGAGAAAGGTTTTCGATATCGGTGGTGAAAATTGCATTTGTTTATTGTGTATTACTATTTCCATCAGGGAAATGAATATATCGAGTGAAAAGACCAGGGGAATATCTGTAACTATCACGTGACCTATCTGCATAAGGAATCATCAGTTTGGGCCTTAAGTAGATGATCTGCGGTGACATTTAGCGATTTAAATAGTCAAAATGTTACCCAAATCCTGAAATGTCAAAATCAAGTTTCCGTTTCATTTTCATTCATAGCGATTTGACATCTGGATGACCTCTGGATGACCTCTGGATTACCTCTGGATATGTGGATACAAATAGCGTTGAATCTAAGTAAATTAGAACTTGCATTTATTTGTTTTGCATGTTGACAATAATTTTTGCGTTTCTTTTCATTTGAGACCATTTTAGCAATCAGACTAAAATTGCCTACGAGGCCTGAAAGTATTCTCCTTGCCAATTTGGCTGTTGGTAGTTTTATAACGTATTACCCCATTACGATAGCGTCTGTACTCAATACATCCCCCTTAATGTCTCTATTAACCAGCAAGATGGAATTCTTACAGAATCTGCCTGTCATAACAGTTTCGATTTTAGCTTGAATCGAGAAAAGCGTATGGTTATTTGTGCTATAGGCTCGCCCAAGTTCTGATCAACAGTCTATATCAATTACTGTGATAATCTTAAGCGCTTTCCATAAAAAAGTAATTTTTCTTCTCTTTGTAGTTATTCACTGTGGATTTATGAAAATCACCACCTGATATGAGGCTGGTTGGAAACTGCAATGGGAGGCAGGAGACGGAGTGAGCAGACGGGATGAATGTCACAGCAAGTATTATAATCCTCTTTTACGTGGACAAATCCCCGTCTGCTAAGCTGGGGTAGAGCGCAGAAGGATTGACCCAGAGCGGCCAAGGCCGTAAACAGTGATACGGGACCTTCGCCCACTACTTGGCATTATGTACACAAAACAGATGGCTCCTGGACCTACGGTGAGTACCTTAACCACTCCACATTCCACTATTTCTATACTCATGGCAAAGACCTTTACTGTCCCACACTCATCTAAGTCTATACTCAAGATGAAAACCTTTGCCACTCCACTAATTCTATACTCAAGATGATGTCCTTTACCACTCCACTAATTCTATACTCAAGATGATGACCTTTACTACTCCACACTCCACTAAGTCTATACTCAAGATGATGTCCTTTACCACTCCACTAATTCTATACTCAAGATGATGACCTTTACTACTCCACACTCCACTAAGTCTATACTCAAGATGATGACCTTTACTACTCCACACTCCACTAAGTCTATACTCAAGATGAAGACCTTTACTACTCCACACTCATCTAATTCTATACTCAAGATGATGTCCTTTACCACTCCACTAAATCTATACTCAAGATGATGTCCTTTGCCACTCCACTAATTCTATACTCAAGATGATGTCCTTTACCACTCCACTAATTCTATATTCAAGATGATGTCCTTTACCACTCCTCTAATTCTATACTCAAGATGATGTCCTTTACCACTCCTCTAATTCTATACTCAAGATGAAGACCTTTACCACTCCACTAATTCTATACTCAAGATGATGTCCTTTACCACTCCACTAATTCTATACTCAAGATGAAGACCTTTACCACTCCGCTAATTCTATATTCAAGATGATGTCCTTTACCACTCCACTAATTCTATACTCAAGATGATGTCCTTTACCACTCCACTAATTCTATACTCAAGATGAAGACCTTTACCACTCCGCTAATTCTATATTCAAGATGATGACCTTTACCACTCCACTAACTCTATACTGAAGATGATGTCCTTTACCACTCCTCTAATTCTATACTCAAGATGATGTCCTTTACCACTCCGCTAATTCTATACTCAAGATGATGTCCTTTACCACTCCTCTAAGTCTATACTCAAGATGATGTCCTTTACCACTCCTCTAATTCTATACTCAAGATGATGTCCTTTACCACTCCTCTAAGTCTATACTCAAGATGATGTCCTTTACCACTCCACTAATTCTATACTCAAGATGATGTCCTTTACCACTCCGCTAATTCTATACTCAAGATGATGTCCTTTACCACTCCGCTAATTCTATACTCAAGATGATGTCCTTTAGCACTCCTCTATATTCAAGATGAAGACCTTTACCACTCCACTAATTCTATACTCAAGATGATGTCCTTTACCACTCCATTAATTCTATACTCAAGATGATGTCCTTTACCACTCCTCTAATTCTATACTCAATATGACGTCCTTTACCACTCCACTAATTCTATACTCAAGATGATGTCCTTTACCACTCCACTAATTCTATACTCAAGATGATGTCCTTTACCACTCCACTAATTCTATACTCAAGTAGATGTCGTTTACCACTCCGCTAATTCTATACTCAAGATGATGTCCTTTACCACTCCACTAATTCTATACTCAAGATGATGTCCTTTACCACTCCACTAATTCTATACTCAAGATGATGTCCTTTACCACTCCACTAATTCTATATTCAAGATGAAGACCTTTACCACTCCACTAATTCTATATTCAAGATGAAGACCTTTACCACTCCACTAATTCTATACTCCACTAATTCTATACTCAAGATGATGTCCTTTACCACTCCACTAATTCTATACTCAAGATGAAGACCTTTACCACTCCACCAATTCTATACTCAAGATGATGTCCTTTACCACTCCACTAATTCTATATTCAAGATGATGTCCTTTACCACTCCACTAATTCTATACTCAAGATGATGTCCTTTACCACTCCACTAATTCTATACTCAAGATGATGTCCTTTACCACTCCGCTAATTCTATACTCAAGATGATGTCCTTTACCACTCCGCTAATTCTATACTCAAGATGATGTCCTTTACCACTCCACTAATTTTATACTCAAGATGAAGACCTTTACCACAATGTTTTGATTGTACTACCTTCTGTTACCACTGACAATGCTATGCTTGCTCCACCTAATAGCAATGGGTGTACCTTGATGCCACAATCACTGAAATTGCCATATTGTCATACACAGAATAGTTCATCACTGATACCCCCCACCCTGGGCCTAGCTCTGGTATCGATATAAAAGGCGATCAGAACATAGAATGACTCACCCGGCCTTGGCCAGCCATCATTTTATAATTGTTAATATATGTTTTTGGGGACTGGTCTCAATTACGAGATGGGTGAGATGATATGTCTCTACATTTCCCAAGCAGTAAGTATATATGACTTGATGTCCATATCCTTTTCAGTCATATAAATGTTTCTCAAGACGAGACTGGTCAGTTGATATGTCCACTAAATGTATCATCAAAATGTATCTGGCTTACTTTACATATTATTTACAAATTAAACAACGCATTTGAAGGTAGTCACTCATTCTATTGTCGCTTTCTTCTGGACTTTTCTTTGGCCTAGCATAGTTACTCCTTGTTGGCTTGAAGGTGGCACCCATTCCTGAAAGTAATGTAAACAAAGAACCACCTCAGCCTTGTCCCAGTCATATAATGGCCAATATACATCAATATCTAAAACAACGTAGAAACAAAGAACCATCTCTGGCTTGTCCCAGTCACACAATGGCCAATATACAACAATATCTAAAACAACGTAGAAACAAAGAACCATCTCAGCCTTGTCCCAGTTACATAATGGCCAATATACATCAATATCTAAAACAACGTAGAAACAAACCTTCTCAGCTTTGTCATAGTCGCATAATGGCCAATATACAACAATATCTAAAACAACGTAGAAACAAAGAACCACCTGTGGCTTGTCCCAATCATATAATGGCCAATATACATCGATATCTAAAACAACGTAGAAACAAAGAACCACCTGTGGCTTGTCCCAGTCACATAATGGCCAAGATACATCAATATCTAAAACAACGTAGAAACAATGAACCATCTCTGGTTTGTCCCAGTCACATAATGGCCAATATACATCAATATCTAAAACAACGTAGAAACAAAGAACCGTCTCAGCTTTGTCCCAGTCGCATAATGGCCAATATACATCAATATCTAAAACAACGTAGAAACAAAGAACCACCTCTGGCTTGTCCCAGTCACATAATGGCCAATATACAACAATATCTAAAGCAACATAGAAACAAAGAACCATCTCTGGCTTGTCCCAGTTGCATAATGGCCAATATACATCAATATCTAAAACAACGTAGAAACAAAGAACCACCTCAGCCTTGTCCCAGTCACACAATGGCCAATATACAACAATATCTAAAACAACGTAGAAACAAAGAACCATCTCTGGCTTGTCCCAGTCACATAATGGCCAATATACATCAATATCTAAAACAACGTAGAAACAAAGAACGTCTCAGCTTTGTCCCAGTCGCATAATGGCCAATATACATCAATATCTAAAACAACGTAGAAACAAAGAACCATCTCTGGCTTGTCCCAGTCGCATAATGGCCAATATACAACAATATATAAAACAACGTAGAAACAAACCGTCTCAGCTTTGTCCCAGTCGCATAATGGCCAATATACAACAATATCTAAAACAACGTAGAAACAAAGGAACCAAGTACGCTGGTGGTAAGATCCATTGTTACATTAATATATTTAATGCCCTTACACCCAAGATACAATGAACACACAAGTGTCAGGCGCACTCCCAACTATAAATACATAAAATGCATAATGGTTACATTTATGATGCAATAATCTGTGGACAGTAGGAGAATAAAGGTCTTGTGTTCGCCAAGTATGTATTGAACTGTTCACACCACACGCTCCATACATTGCCCAAGTATCGTATTGATTGCTTCCAGTTCGTAGTAGTTTGTCGTAGTTCTGCGGTGGGAAGTTCATCATATGATTCTAATGCCTTTATTCCTCTCGTCAACCTTCTAAGCCGATGCATAACATCTTAATGATTTTAAACTAATTGATCAATTCCATTTTTAAGAGTTAGTTCGTTCACATTTCTCGGCAAATTCATAAAAAAATGATTTTCTTTTATCAGATTAATAGCACTACTCTCTCATTTCTTTAAGATGAGTAACATTAGTAAATCAAACCAAACATTCACAGAGCAACCGTAATGTTTGTAGTACAAATTGTTCAGGTAAAATCAAACATTTTCATAGCAGCGGTGATAAATTTATAAGTAAAACATGAAAATAAATCTATGGGCGCCATGAAAATAAAATCACAATAATGCCAGAAACTTACTATTTTTGAATGAATAAAGAGCTATAAGAATAAGGTTAACGGTACAGTCTTGGATATTAGAATGATTTTAGCACGGATAAGCTTGTTCAGAATTACTCAAACAAATTTCCTAACAAGCAAAGGTATATTTTATTGTTAAAATGAATGTTTCATACTAACTTTTTCTTTTGTAGAAACAAATATATATTCCTTAACCTCCGCTGTCAAATATCAATAAGATTGCACCAAAAATCAATACTAAGAAAAATTCATAATGTCCCAAAATATTATATTTTTGGAATTATCATTTTAAATTTAAATAGAAACATTACATGTACTTGCTGTCAAGATTATTTCAATTCTGACATAAGAAACAGTTATGAGACAATTCCTAGATGAATAAATTATCAATGAATAAGTTAATAGCTGTAAATTGGGTCCCAAGAGACTTTATACCGAAACTAACGGACGTCTGCAGGCTCCCAGAGCAACCTTATATCTCACTGTATTGTAATATGTGTATTATTGGATATGGATTTATTCTTTACTTTTATTAAATTATCTCTAGACCAATTACTGAGCCGGTCTCCCTGTCCTGAGACCAGATATACATTTAGACATTTGTGACATTTGTAGAAGTACAATATATTCTTTGTAAATGTCATGAGACATTTCCTATCGACAGACACTGGCAATATACAAGGTGCGGTAAACCGTAAAGTAATGAACAATATGATAACAAACACACCACACCCTCTTTGAAATGGGAACTTACAGGACTTTGCCATGATACATCACATTAAAGACATCTGCAGGGGTCACATCGGACACAAATATGCAATAAAAGCATGAGATTATGTAAAGGTTTTATGCAATTTAATTTGATAAACTGAATAGTATAGAGTATTTTTTTCATCAATGAGTCAAAATGTCAGGCACGTGATTAGAAGGTGAGTATATCAAAACAGGTGGTCAAAAGAAGCTTGGGGACAATTGATCAGTCAGATAAGAATCTCAATATCTCTTTAAAGGGTCCTTTCAATATTTTGTATATCTATCAATCTGCACCCACAAAAAGTCACGATCACATTGTAACTTAACATATCATGTTTCTACAAAGCACAGCGCTACATCTATGGTCAAAGCACAGGGCTACAGCTATGGTCAGGATAACATCTGGCCCAACTGAATTAAATGGCAGAATATTTACCAAATGGTTTAAAGCTTTCATGAAGTCAGATATTTCAGCACTTTTTCCTTGCATAAAGTAAGTGTTTGTACGCTACATTTTGTGTTCAAGTGTTACTACGTATCATAATACCCTGCATAAATTCCTCAGCCATTTGAGTGTTCTGCTAAAATCTAAATCATTCATTAAACACTTTGTCAACATACGTTGCTTAGCTGACCAGTGACCTCGTGCAAACACCTACTTAGTAAGGGTTTGCTAATGGTGGGGCACCTTCAGATTGGGACAATGCAGTGATTTGGCTTACAGAGGCCTGATTGTCCATTTGATGTTGTCTGTTGGTACAGGTCACAACAGTGATCACATGTTTGCACTCACAATAATCATGTCAGGTCTATATTGGTTGATTTCAGGGCGACGGCTTCCGTGTATCACAGTTTCATGACCACGTCTCATTCAAACACACCCCAAATCTCTGTAAAATTGCCTGTCACCTCCGGGAGTTCAAAAAAGGCTTTCATGGGAGCTCAATATAGCTCACCTTCCGCTTGCTGTAGCATGTATTTGATTGCTGACATGAGGATACCAGCTCATCAATAATGAAATCTCGCACAGGTCTCGCACAGGTCTCATCTTAATCACTGAGCTGTTATGAACTATCCAAATAGATATATGAACTAGTTAGAAATAAAATTAATTGATATTTGTGAGCATAACACGTGACCTCTTGCCTTGTGAGAAAGTTATACCGTCAATGAGTACAGATAGGCAATATAATGATAGATTGAATCACCCAGCCCTGGTGTAGCAGGCAGCTTTCATGTGACACAGAGCAACTAACTCACTTTACTCATCACACAAACATCCTTTTGTCCTAAACACACAAAGCCACTGAGTTCTACTTGTCTAATGGTCCTCCCTGTTGAGGCCTGCTATTAATGCCCTGGCTGGCCTCCATGGTAGACTGAGGGTTTTTTCTGCCACAACATTTGGCTCTATGTTATTGTTGACAGGGGAAGTTACAAGGGGATTTGTCTCAACAAAAACTACATTATCATGATCTCTAGTGTCGTTGGTCACGTGACCGGGTAGTGATCATTGGCTTATGGTAACCATAGCAGCAGATATCTACAGAGAATGTATGATTTTCCACGTGGACATCTACGGAGACATGAGGATTTGTCTGTGACAGTAGGCTTTGCTGTGAATCTCGAGTACAATCCCAGTTCATGGCAAAGTTCTCATCACAATATTAATTGAAAGTTCGCAATTATATCCAGTATCTCTATTTCCACTCTGTGGGGAGATATTTTCCCAAAACCGGAAGTGGTGTCTTTTCTGATTTATGTGAGCGTCTTGTTCTCCCAGAACACAGCTTAGAGACCGATATAGATGACTGCCATATTGAAATATATTGCTATTTCCAGATTTGTGATGACATATCCAACGATCCTGCTGAAGCAATCCGATAGAAATTTCCAAGAAATAATACTGTGATTCACTGAATTTCAATAATCATGAAATCTATCTTGAAATTTGATAACTACAGGTACGCGTTCAATGTTATCAAACGGCAATGCAATGCTATGCTATCAAATAGCAGTGTAATGCTATGCTATGTAATGCTATGATATATACATTACAATTGATCCAAAATCTGAAGAAGCTAGAAATAGATCCTGTAGAGAAATGGAAAAGTGTATTAAACTAATAAGGAAATTCTTAATAGAAAATAAAATGAAGATAAATGATGGGAAAACAGAAATGCTTTTATGTGGTAAAAGCTGTGATTTCAGAAAAGACAATGTACCTAATGGAATCCTAGTAGGTGAAACTAATATCCCTAGATCAAATACAGTTAAGGATCTTGGGGTTATCCTAGATCAAGAATTATCGATGAAATCACAAATTAAAAAAATGTGTAAGAATGGTTTTTTTTCATGTAAAAAATTTAGCACAGATCAGAAATTGTTTAGATGAGAAAACTGCAAAAACGCTTGCTCATGCTTTTGGTACTTCCACTCTTGATTATGGAAATTCACTTCTGGCTGGTTTACCAAGGTGTGAATTAGCCAAATTGCAGAAATTGCAGAATGCTGCAGCAAGAGTGGTAGGTAAACTTAAAAAGAGGGATCATATTACGCAAAAACTTATGGACCTTCACTGGTTGCCTGTAGAGGCGAGGATTGACTTTAAAATATCTCTATTAACGTGGAAGGTACAGAATGGCTTTGCCCCAAAATACCTTTCTCAATTATTAAATTGTAAAAATTCTGATTTGGGACTGAGATCTAATGAAAAAAATGAATATACAGTGCCCAAGACTAATATGAAAACATATGGTGACAGGGCCTTCATGGTATATGCTCCAAGAAATTGGAATGCCCTGCCCCTTGAGGTGAAAAACTGTAAAACAGTGGACACTTTCAAGAAAAAACTAAAGACGTTTTTATTCAGGAAGCATTATCTCGAGAAGCGCTTAGAGCAGACTTAGTCTGATATAGCGCTATATAAATCATTGTTATTATTATTATTATTATTATTATCTAATGGCAATGTAATGCTATGCTATCTAATGGCAATGCAATGCTATGCTATCAAATGGCAATGCAATGCTATGCTATCAAATGGCAATGTAATGCTATGCTATCTAATGGCAATGCAATGCTATGCTATCAAATGGCAATGCAATGCTATGCTATCAAATGGCAATGTGATGCTATGCTATCAAATGGCAATGTAATGCTATGCTATCTAATGGCAATGTAAAGCTATGCTACTGATTGAGAGCGTCTATATTAGAGCGTTCACTTTAGACCCCCATACCAGGCAATACATATTAGAACTAATTGAAGAGAAGTACCACCTCTATCTGCAAGCTGAGATAAAATATGTAAAGGCTATGCAATACATATATCATCTTGCACAATCAAAACCATGTGACAATATGATCTGTGCTATTTAATGTAAACTGTATTATCATTATTGCCATATTATCATTATTCCTGTATTATCATATTACTGTATTATCATTATTACTGTATTATCATTATTGCTGTTTTATCATATTGCTGTTTTATCATATTGCTGTTTTATCATATTGCTGTTTTATCATATTGCTGTTTTATCATATTGCTGTTTTATCATATTGCTGTTTTATCATATTGCTGTATTGTCATATTGCTGTTTTATCATATTGCTGTATTGTCATATTGCTGTTTTATCATATTGCTGTATTGTCATATTGCTGTATTATCATATTGCTGTATTGTCATATTGCTGTATTGTCATATTGCTGTATTATCATATTGCTGTTTATCATATTGCTGTTTTATCATATTGCTGTATTATCATATTGCTGTATTGTCATATTGCTGTATTGTCATATTGCTGTATTGTGATATTGCTGTTTTATCATATTACTGTTTTATCATATTGCTGTTTTATCATATTGCTGTATTGTCATATTGCTATTTTATCATATTGCTGTATTGTCATATTGCTGTTTTATCATATTGCTGTTTTATCATATTGCTGTATTATCATATTGCTGTTTATCATATTGCTGTTTTATCATATCGCTGTTTTATCATATTGCTGTTTTATCATATTGATGTTTTATCATATTGCTGTATTATCATATTGCTGTTTTATCATATTGCTGTTTTATCATATTGCTGTTTTATCATATTGCTGTATTATCCAGCTGGAAGGTCACTGATACATTCTTTATTAAATTTAATTTGGGTTTCATAAAGTTTATTTTGTTTGGATGTAAATAATGTAATCAGTTGTGATATAATCTGTGCTTCAAGTTAAGCAAAATAATATTCATCAAATTAATAATACACCAATATCTATCTGTAGATTGTATATGCTCCCGTTCCGAGCCAGACAAGGTTCTGGATCCTGTCACGTGACAAGGTGAAATGTTCTGATACACAGACTATGCTGGATATTGTTAAAGTCTACTCTGGAATTAAAGTGTGTTCAATTAATAACTCCAGGTCATAGTTTCCTACATGAGCTGATGCCAGTTGCCTGAAGAGTAAAGCTGTTGTCCTTGTAAATCTGTGCCCAGGTGAGTTGCCATGTCAAGGACCTGCGACATAACAATTCAGTGATGCAGCACTATATTGGTCTGCTCATGAAATGATTGAAATAATGTTGAAATAAATGTTGAATTAACTACTTATTAAAGGCCAAAGGATGATGTGTAGGTAGAAATGAGGATGAAGGTGTGGTTGGAGATAGAGTTAGAGGTGTATGTGGAGCTAGAGCTAGAGGTGTATGTGGAGCTAGAGCTAAAGGTGTATGTGGAGCTAGAGGTGTATGTGGAGCTAGAGGTGTATGTGGAGCTAGAGGTGTATGTGGAGCTAGAGGTGTATGTGGAGCTAGAGCTGGAGGTGTATATGGAGCTAGAGCTGGAGGTGTATATGGAGCTAGAGCTGGAGGTGTATGTGGAGCTAGAGCTGGAGGTGTATGTGGAGCTAGAGCTTGAGGTGTATGTGGAGCTAGAGCTGGAGGTGTAAATGGAGCTAGAGCTGGAGGTGTATGTGAAGCTAGAGCTGGAGGTGTATATGGAGCTAGAGCTGGAGGTGTATATGGAGCTAGAGCTGGAGGTGTATATGGAGCTAGAGGTGTATATGGAGCTAGAGCTAGAGGTGTATATGGAACTAGAGCTAGGGGTGTATGTGGAATTAGGGCTGGAGGTGTATATGGAGCTAGAGCTAGAGCTTGTATATGGAGCTAGAGCTAGAGGTGTATGTGGAGCTAGAGCTGTGATGTGGGGGTAGGGATGGAGCCAGGGGTGAATTTTGAACAGAGATGGAGATAGTGTTGGACACCAGACATGCACATGTTGTTCTCCTGGGCACTCCACATTCCATACCTCTCATCGGCCACGACCTCTTGCTGCACAGACTAACACACTGTCTAAGTTGTTATCATGGCCACTTAAAGATTGAAATCTAACGCTGGGCACTGGCCAAAATTCTGCCTTTCTTATAGCCTCAAACTCTATGTCTTAAACCATCACTCACAAATTACACCGATGGAAAGATTAATATAAAAACAAATACATGTTTTTAATGTTGCTATTGGAAACCCGATTTGGAAAATAGGTTAATCCAAATGAAAACATCACAAGAAAATAATTTTTTTTTTCGATATACACTGTTGATAAGTTTGCAGATCTAAAGTGTTTTACGGCTGATTTAACCGCGATATATCGTTGCTAAATACAAAGTTCCCGGATGCTCATGTCGACTCTTATTTGTTAACACTCAGAGAGGGCCGGTAGGTTACAAGTGGCGTCCGTCCTGTCAGAGAAAGGTGTGGTACTTGAGTAAAGTCACGAAGCTGTGTGGGAAACCATGTCACATTCCTGCAAGATCAAAATGGTTATTTTTGAACAAGCATTAAAAACCTATCTCAAATCCAGCTTGCAGCTTAAGTACATCAAACGGCGCGAATGTTCAGATGTGGATGTTGATAACGCCACACCTACTGCGCCTGCGCACTTCACACGGATATGGCATGTACAGGGCTTCAATGATTGAGAATCTAAAGAGCTGAAACAGGCCAGAAAATATGTGATTCTTACAATCTGATATCCCATGATACATGTCAAACAAGATTGAAATCGTGACCAGCGATACGTAGTCCATTCCTGCAATGATATGTTTGTTATTCTCTAGAAATAGCAAATATTTCACAGATATTAATTTATTTAACGCAATCAGTGTGGTGTTAAAGTCCTCCTATTTCTTTGCAAATGGGACACAATACTTTTTGAGGACTAATGTTTATTTCATTCTGAAATATAGATGAATCATTAGATTTCCATTTACCTCAAATGATCTGTCAAGAAATATTTGAGTCACAGAAAGTAATGCAAGCTTAATACAATAACATATTGAGAGGCGAGATGTTAACAATGACGCTTTCTGTGCTCTACCTGTCATGACGCTATGACCAGCAGTCAGTGTGATCCCTGCCTCACAGTCTGTGTGACAATGATGCTTTCTGTGCTCTACCTGTCATGACACTATGACCAGCGGTCAGTGTGATCCCTGCCTCACAGTCTGTGTGACAATGACGCTTTCTGTGCTCTACCTGTCATGACACTATGACCAGCGGTCAGTGTGATCCCTACCTCACAGCCTGTGTGACAATGATGCTTTCTGTGGTCTACCTGTCATGACACTATGACCAGCGGTCAGTGTGATCCCTACCTCACAGTCTGTGTGACAATGACGCTTTCTGTGCTCTACCTGTCATGACGCTATGACCAGCAGTCAGTGTGATCCCTGCCTCACAGTCTGTGTGACAATGATGCTTTCTGTGGTCAACCTGTCATGACACTATGACCAGCGGTCAGTGTGATCCCTGCCTCACAGCCTGTGTGACAATGATGCTTTCTGTGGTCTACCTGTCATGACACTATGACCAGCGGTCAGTGTGATCCCTGCCTCACAGTCTGTGTGACAATGATGCTTTCTGTGGTCTGTCCTCCTATTTCTTTGCAAATGGGACACAATACTTTTTGAGGACTAATGTTTATTTCATTCTGAAATATAGATGAATCATTAGATTTCCATTTACCTCAAATGATCTGTCAAGAAATATTTGAGTCACAGAAAGTAATGCAAGCTTAATACAATAACATATTGAGAGGCGAGATGTTAACAATGACGCTTTCTGTGCTCTACCTGTCATGACGCTATGACCAGCAGTCAGTGTGATCCCTGCCTCACAGTCTGTGTGACAATGATGCTTTCTGTGCTCTACCTGTCATGACACTATGACCAGCGGTCAGTGTGATCCCTGCCTCACAGTCTGTGTGACAATGACGCTTTCTGTGCTCTACCTGTCATGACACTATGACCAGCGGTCAGTGTGATCCCTACCTCACAGCCTGTGTGACAATGATGCTTTCTGTGGTCTACCTGTCATGACACTATGACCAGCGGTCAGTGTGATCCCTACCTCACAGTCTGTGTGACAATGACGCTTTCTGTGCTCTACCTGTCATGACGCTATGACCAGCAGTCAGTGTGATCCCTGCCTCACAGTCTGTGTGACAATGATGCTTTCTGTGGTCAACCTGTCATGACACTATGACCAGCGGTCAGTGTGATCCCTGCCTCACAGCCTGTGTGACAATGATGCTTTCTGTGGTCTACCTGTCATGACACTATGACCAGCGGTCAGTGTGATCCCTGCCTCACAGTCTGTGTGACAATGATGCTTTCTGTGGTCTACCTGTCATGACACTATGACCAGCGGTCAGTGTGATCCCTGCCTCACAGCCTGTGTGACAATTATGCTTTCTGTGGTCTACCTGTCATGACGCTATGACCAGCGGTCAGTGTGATCCCTACCTCACAGTCTGTGTGACAATGATGCTTTCTGTGGTGTACCTGTCATGACGCTATGACCAGCGGTCAGTGTGATCCCTGCCTCACAGTCTGTGTGACAATGATGCTTTCTGTGGCCTACCTGTCATGACGCTATGACCAGCGGTCAGTGTGATCCCTGCCTCACAGCCTGTGTGACAATGATGCTTTCTGTGGCCTACCTGTCATGACGCTATGACAAGCGGTCAGTGTGATCCCTACCTCACAGCCTGTGTGACAATGATGCTTTCTGTGCTCTACCTGTCATGACGCTATGACCAGCGGTCAGTGTGATCCCTGCCTCACAGTCTGTGTGACAATGATGCTTTCTGTGCTCTACCTGTCATGACGCTATGACCAGCGGTCAGTGTGATCCCTGCCTCACAGTCTGTGTGACAATGATGCTCTCCCTGTGATAGTAAATCAAAGATCAAGCCCATTTTATGTTCTACTTAATCTCATCAGCAAATAAAAGAGGCATAAAGAGGGAGCAAGGTCGCTACCTAATTTCCTGCTTTTGACTTGCTTGGCATTTCTCTGCATTGGTGGGCCAAACACAGACATTTCTTCACGCAAATAGCTTCTCAAAGATTATCAAAGACAATAATAAGGATGACCCAACTCATCGTATCTATGCAATATTAAGTTTGCCCACACAGAGACATGTCAAGTCGGTGATCAATCAAATCAAGGTTTCATCTTACTTACATCAAGGGTTCCTTTGACGTGTCTTAATATAAATGTATATCATTTTTAGAAATAATATCAAATTTGTAATCAATACCATTGTCCTTATCTGTACTCTCTGGGCTGATATAGGGCTGATATAGGACTGATATAGGGCTGATATAGGGCTGATATAGGAATGATATAGGGCCGATATAGGGCTGATATAGGGCCGATATAGGGCTGATATAGGGCCGATATAGGGCTGATATAGGGCTGATATAGGGCTGATATAGGAATGATATAGGGCTGATATAGGGCTGATATAGGGCTGATATAGGGCTGATATAGGGCTGATATAGGAATGATATAGGGCTGATATAGGGCTGATATAGGGCTGATATAGGGCTGATATAGGAATGATATAGGGCTGATATAGGGCTGATATAGGAATGATATAGGGCTGATATAGGCTGATATAGGGCTGATATAGGGCTGATATAGGAATGATATAGGGCTGATATAGGGCTGATATAGGGCTGATATAGGGCTGATATAGGGCTGATATAGGAATGATATAGGGCTGATATAGGGCTGATATAGGAATGATATAGGGCTGATATAGGGCTGATATAGGGCTGATATAGGGCTGATATAGGAATGATATAGGGCCGGGGGACAAATATAAAAAAACTCATACCCATGCAGAAATTAGGATCTGCACCTTTTCCTGTTTTCATACAGAGATCATTTTTAATTTTGTGAGAGGAAAAGTAGCAGTATATTTGTGCCTTTAATTATTGAAAGGAATGGATGGTGTTTTTTAAGTGCAATCTTGATTTCAATTATGAGTCAACATATTGAGTATATATCAACATTAAAGCTCTAAAAGAGGACCAACATCCAAAATAAATCATGATTGCTCCAGAAAAATAGGGGCTTCATCACTTGTTTTGTTTTGATACCATTTTCTTTTGTCAGTCTTAATTTAGATTAATTACAAATAAATCACTACCTTCTCGTTATAATCTAATTTTTTGCATTCGTCTTTACATCTTGAAGATTTTAAATTATTTTTGGCTGTGCTGACTTTTTCATCATAGTTGAAAACCTTGCAGTCAGAGGGAGAGATTTTCTGACAGTCTGTCTCTCCGCCATACTCCTGGTTGGAGTTCTTTGCTCTTTGTAGGGAAGATATAACATTCAGATGAATCGGGAATATTTCCTGTGAAAGCTTCATTTTGAAATATGTTTAGATTTTACAATGACTTCAGATTGACCTTGAATGGAGACCGAAACAAATTTTGAAACCCTTTTGCAATCATTCCATACTTTCTTTGAATCCATATTTCAGCAAAGACTTCTCTGCACTGATACGTCATGTGGCATTTTATAACAATGACCTTTTACACTGACATGATTATAACATTGACCTTGTACACTCACATGGTTATAACACTGACCTTGTACACTGACATGATTATAACATTGACCTTGTACACTCACATGGTTATAACACTGACCTTGTACACTCACATGATTATAACATTGACCTTGTACACTGACATGATTATAACATTGACCTTGTACACTCACATGATTATAACATTGACCTTGTACACTGACATGGTTATAACATTGACCTTGTACACTGACCCTGAATGAATTACATTATATTCACAACTGTTCACAGCTGACCAAAGAGTTTATTTTTAGCATTATTTAATCAATACATGAAGAAATTCCACAGGAAGATGTTATGAGAATAGCACGTTGATTAATTGCTAGTGGCTATATGATATACTTCATTAGCTGTAATATCTTCTCTTAACAATGAAGTGTTGGGATTTAATCAGAGGATAGCGTTGGCTAAGATAGTAATGGTGCAGAGGTTTACAAATGTACATTTTGATAAATGTTCATTGACAAAAAAGTATTACTGTTAGCTGACGTCATAATTACCCAGTGCATCCTGGGTAATGATCAAGACTGGGTTTGTATATAAGTACAGAAGAAAGAAATATCTGGCCACAGTACAACACGATTGTCTTCAACATGTTTGTCTTCAACATGTTTGTCAACATGTTTGTCTGCAACACGTTTGTCTACAACACTTTTGTCTACAGCACGTTTGTCTACAACAAGTTTGTCTACAACACGTTTGTCTCTAAGCCAGGTGGTAGGGACTACCTCATTGCCCCATATCACTATACACAGGGTGGACAGTTTCTGAGGAGATGTCCTGTAATGCAAATAATTGTAGCAGAGAAACACAGAAAGATGATGGAGTGTACCGGAAGTGACAGTTACGTGACAATAAGGTCAAAGGAAGACAGGAAGCAGATCATATCTTGCCGGGGGGATTACCCCCATGAGCTGCATCAAGGTTTATTCAGTAAATACATCTGTCACTAACCTTAAACATTCAAACAGAAAACACAGGACATTGTCTCGCCCAATCATACCTCGCGCATCTCTATAAAGACTTTCGGAACAAGACTTTATGCAATATTTCTCATCAAATCTTCACAACCCAACAGAAAATGACAAAAATGCATTAATATCTCACACCATTACAAAATCTCTTTTGAAGCTTTTGCTTTTTATAGTATGACAGATCTATAGTGAGAATTATAGAAGTGGTGCTGATAGACACGACACAAGGCAGCAAGGGCCGATTATATTCTCCAGGATCTAGGCTACTTTGACAAATGCCATAAATCTAGCTTTACATGACATTCACAGAATTCCGGCCTGGAATGACCACAACATCGATTGTAATGTCACGTGTCTCACACAGCAGTCCCGCATTATCGCCCAGCTTATCTAGGTAAAGTAATCATGGCGTTCCTAAAGTGACCCCTTAATATGTGTCCTTACATCTTTCCTGAATATGAAATTGTCTTCACCAGCTTGTGAGATTCAATTATAGTGACTTTGAATGAATGTTATATCAGTTCTCATAGGAGATAGTATACATTCCACCAGCTTGTGAGATTCAATTATAGTGACTTTGAATGAATGTTATATCAGTTCTCATAGGAGATAGTATACATTCTTGAACTGCACACATCGCATTGATATGCAATTAATTCCTGTTATGTGTTTACTGATATGTGTTCTAATGAGATTGCCGGTTTCTATATGTAGCAGTCAACCTGAGTCTAATGGGACAATTCAGTGCATTAAGTATCAAGCAATTTATATTTGGATGTGTAGGCGACTGTCTTTGATCTTATCATTGTCATCAAATATCGTGTGGGGAAATCTAGGAGATTGTGTTTATAAAGGCCCAGACACAGATTTGTGTCTATATGGAATATGTCTGTGTACATATTATCAGTCTGTATGTTAGGATAAGAGGGGAAATGTCATGGATCGATAGAGACCTGGCTGGAGAACATCCAACATAAAGCTGCCATTATCAGTGGTATAGAAACAATGAAGGCTTCTGGAAAATAACGGAAAAAATAGGATGCATTGATGTCTAGAAAGAAAGTCTAGGGTGACAACCTCGGGTAGTGATCTAGAATAACAGTGTGAGGTAAGGGTCAGGGTGACAGTCTCGGGTAGTGATCTAGAATAACAGTGTGAGGTAAGGGTCAGGGTGACAGTCTCGGGTAGTGCTATAGAATAACAGTGTGAGGTAAGGGTCAGGGTGACAGTCTCGGGTAGTGCTATAGAATAACATTGTGAGGTAAGGGTCAGGGTGACAGTCTCGGGTAGTGATCTAGAATAACAGTGTGAGGTAAGGGTCAGGGTGATAATCTCGGGTAGTGCTATAGAATAACAGTGTGAGGTAAGGGTCAGGGTGACAGTCTCGGGTAGTGCTATAGAATAACAGTGTGAGTTTAGGGTCAGGGTGATAATCTCGGGTAGTGATCTAGAATAACAGTGTGAGGTAAGGGTCAGGGTGACAGTCTCGGGTAGTGCTATAGAATAACAGTGTGAGTTAAGGGTCAGGGTGATAATCTCGGGTAGTGCTATAGAATAACAGTGTGAGGTAAGGGTCAGGGTGACAGTCTCGGGTAGTGCTATAGAATAACAGTGTGAGGTAAGGATCAGGGTGACAGTCTCGGGTAGTGCTATAGAATAACAGTGTGAGGTAAGGGTCAGGGTGATAATCTCGGGTAGTGCTATAGAATAACAGTGTGAGGTAAGGGTCAGGGTGATAATCTCGGGTAGTGCTATAGAATAACAGTGTGAGGTAAGGGTCAGGGTGACAGTCTCGGGTAGTGCTATAGAATAACAGTGTGAGGTAAGGGTCAGGGTGATAATCTCGGGTAGTGCTATAGAATAACAGTGTGAGGTAAGGGTCAGGGTGACAGTCTCGGGTAGTGCTATAGAATAACAGTGTGAGGTAAGGGTCAGGGTGACAGTCTCGGGTAGTGCTATAGAATAACAGTGTGAGGTAAGGGTCAGGGTGACAGTCTCGGGTAGTGATCTAGAATAACAGTGTGAGGTAAGGGTCAGGGTGATAATCTCGGGTAGTGCTATAGAATAACAGTGTGAGGTAAGGGTCAGGGTGACAGTCTCGGGTAGTGCTATAGAATAACAGTGTGAGGTAAGGGTCAGGGTGATAATCTCGGGTAGTGCTATAGAATAACAGTGTGAGGTAAGGGTCAGGGTGACAGTCTCGGGTAGTGCTATAGAATAACAGTGTGAGGTAAGGGTCAGGGTGACAGTCTCGGGTAGTGATCTAGAATAACAGTGTGAGGTAAGGGTCAGGGTGATAATCTCGGGTAGTGCTATAGAATAACAGTGTGAGGTAAGGGTCAGGGTGACAGTCTCGGGTAGTGCTATAGAATAACAGTGTGAGGTAAGGGTCAGGGTGACAGTCTCGGGTAGTGATCTAGAATAACAGTGTGAGGTAAGGGTCAGGGTGATAATCTCGGGTAGTGCTATAGAATAACAGTGTGAGGTAAGGGTCAGGGTGACAGTCTCGGGTAGTGCTATAGAATAACAGTGTGAGGTAAGGGTCAGGGTGACAGTCTCGGGTAGTGCTATAGAATAACAGTGTGAGGTAAGGGTCAGGGTGACAGTCTCGGGTAGTGCTATAGAATAACAGTGTGAGGTAAGGGTCAGGGTGATAATCTCGGGTAGTGCTATAGAATAACAGTGTGAGGTAAGGGTCAGGGTGATAATCTCGGGTAGTGCTATAGAATAACAGTGTGAGGTAAGGGTCAGGGTGACAGTCTCGGGTAGTGATCTAGAATAACAGTGTGAGGTAAGGATCAGGGTGACAACCTCGGGTAGTGATCTAGAATAACAGTGTGAGGTAAGGATCAGGGTGACAACCTCGGGTAGTGCTATAGAATAACAGTGTGAGGTAAGGGTCAGGGTGACAGTCTCGGGAAGTGATCTAGAATAACAGTGTGAGGTAAGGGCAGGGTGACAGTCTCGGGAAGTGATCTAGAATAACAGTGTGAGGTAAGGGTCAGGGTGACAGTCTCGGGAAGTGATCTAGAATAACAGTGTGAGGTAAGGGTCAGGGTGACAGTCTCGGGTAGTGCTATAGAATAACAGTGTGAGGTAAGGGTCAGGGTGACAGTCTCGGGTAGTGCTATAGAATAACAGTGTGAGGTAAGGGTCAGGGTGACAGTCTCGGGTAGTGCTATAGAATAACATTGTGAGGTAAGGGTCAGGGTGACAGTCTCTGATAATGGTCTAAATTAACAGTCTAGGGTAGTACTTTAGTGTACAACTGTCTAAGGTAATAATCTAAGGTAATAGTATCGGATGTAGACTAATTTGATTGGCTCACAGTCTAGAGTAATGTCCTAGGATCACAGTCTAGGGTAATGGCCTAGGATTACAGTCTACAGTAATGACCTAGGATCACGGTCTATGGTAATGGCCTAGGATCACAGTATAGGGTAATGTCCTAGGATCACAGTCTATAGTAATGACCTAGGATCACAGTATAGGGTAATGGGCTAGGATCAGAGTCTAGGGTAATGTCCTAGGATCACAGTCTAGGGTAATGACCTAGGATCACGGTCTATGGCAATGGCCTAGGATCACGGTCTATGGTAATGGCCTAGGATCAGAGTGTAGGGTAATGGCCTAGGACCAGAGTCTATAGTAATGACCTAGGATCACAGTATAGGGTAATGGGCTAGGATCAGAGTCTAGGGTAATGTCCTAGGATCACAGTCTAGGGTAATGACCTAGGATCACGGTCTATGGCAATGGCCTAGGATCACGGTCTATTGTAATGGCCTAGGATCAGAGTGTAGGGTAATGGCCTAGGACCAGAGTCTAGGGTAATGGCCTAGGATCACAGTATAGGGTAATGGCCTAGGATCAGAGTGTAGGGTAATGGCCTAGGATCACAGTCTAGGGTAATGACCTAGGATCACGGTCTATGGTAATGGCCTAGGATCACAGTATAGGGTAATGGCCTAGGATCACAGTCTAGGGTAATGTCCTAGGATCACGGTCTACAGTAATGACCTAGGATCACGGTCTATGGTAATGGCCTAGGATCACAGTCTAGGGTAATGGCCTAGGATCACAGTTTAGGGTAATGTCCTAGGATCAAAGTCTATAGTAATGACCTAGGATCACAGTATAGGGTAATGACCTAGGATCAGAGTCTATAGTAATGGCCTAGGATCACAGTCTAGGGTAATGGCCTAGGATCAGAGTGTAGGGTAATTGCCTAGGATCAGAGTCTAGAGTAATGGCCTAGGATCACAGTATAGGGTAATGGCCTAGGAACGCAGTATAGGGTAATGTCCTAGGATCACGGTCTAGGGTAATGGGCTAGGATCACAGTCTAGGGTAATGGCCTAGGATCACAGTATAGGGTAATGGCCTAGGATCAGAGTCTATAGTAATGGCCTAGGATCACAGTATAGGGTAATGGCCTAGGATCAGAGTCTAGGGTAATGGCCTAGGATCACAGTCTAGGGTAATGGCCTAGGATCAGAGTCTAGGGTAATGACCTAGGATCACAGTCTATAGTAATGGCCTAGGATCACAGTATAGGGTAATGGCCTAGGATCACAGTATAGGGTAATGACCTAGGATCACAGTCTAGGGTAATGGCCTAGGATCACAGTATAGGGTAATGGGCTAGGATCAGAGTCTAGGGTAATGGCCTAGGATCACAGTCTAGGGTAATGGCCTAGGATCAGAGTCTAGGGTAATGACCTAGGATCACAGTCTATAGTAATGTCCTAGGATCACAGTCTATAGTAATGACCTAGGATCACAGTCTATAGTAATGTCCTAGGATCACAGTCTAGGGTAATGACCTAGGATCACAGTCTATAGTAATGTCCTAGGATCACAGTCTATAGTAATGACCTAGGATCGCAGTCTATGGTAATGACCTAGGATCACAGTATAGGGTAATGGCCTAGGATCACAGTCTAGGGTAATGGCCTAGGATCACGGTCTATGGTAATGGCCTAGGATCACAGTATAGGGTAATGACCTAGGATCGCAGTCTATGGTAATGACCTAGGATCACAGTCTATAGTAATGACCTAGTATCACAGTTTATGGTAATGGCCTGGGATCACAGTCTAGGGTAATGACCTAGGATCACAGTATAGGGTAATGGCCTAGGGTCAGTATAGGGTAATGGCCTGGGATCACAGTCTAGGGTCATGACCTAGGATCACAGTATAGGGTATTGGCCTAGGGTCAGTCTATGGTAATGGCCTAGGATCACAGTCTAGGGTAATGGCCTAGGATCACAGTCTAGGGTAATGACCTAGGATCACAGTCTAGGGTATTGGCCTAGGTTCACACTCTAGGGTAATTTAATTTTTATTTATTTATAAAGATGATACATTCAAATAATCTGTTTTTCAATGCAGTCCTGTTATGGGTAAAACAACATAAAATATCAACATAAGGAAATTAAAAATATTCTCTCTTATAATTATATTTGAATTGATTAACAGTAGTAGCTTGCTTTATATGAGATGGCAGACCATAAACAAAGATATGCCTTGATATCGAACAGAATTTCGAAGAGATTCCCTGTTAGGATCAGGTATGATAACGTCCATACCAGGAGACACCATTTCACAATGTTCAGCATATTATGAATATGAATCCATAGGTACTTGGGAGATGATACCTGTTCAGGTCTATCATTTGACATATTAATATTAAGTTGTACAGCATTGGTTCTTAATGATCTCTGAGAACCAACCAACATTATATTAGATTTATTAGAATTAACAGAAAGACGATTGTATGCCCACCAATCGTAAGCACCAGATACACAACCTTGGAGTGTAATGGCCGCGGGTATGAGAATGTACCAGAAACTTAGATCAGAAGGATTTGTAATTGCTGATGACATGTACTTTGGCTGATAAGCCACAATGGTTCCAATTGCGTGAGGAGAGGCAGGCAATTCTCGCCACATTGCTGGTAAGCGCGTATGGCGGAAACGGGTCTCAATAGGCTGAGGTAGAAAAAATGTCTCAATAATCTAAGGTAGAAATGTCTTAATAGTCTAAGGTAAAGAGATTTCTCACTAGTCTCAGGAAGAAAGATGTCTTAATAATCTAAGGTAGAAAGATGTCTAAATAGGCTAAGGTAGAGAGATGTCTCAGTACTCTAAGGTAGAAAATGTCTTAATAGTCTAGGGTAGAAAGATGTCTAGATAGTCTAAGGTAGAGAGATTTCTCAATAGTCTAAGGTAGAAAGATGTCTAAATAGTCTAAGGTAGAAAGATGTCTAAATAGGCTAAGGTAGAGAGATGTCTAAATAGTCTAAGGTAGAGAGATGTCTCAGTACTCTTAGGTAGAGAGATTTCTCAATAGTCTAAGGTAGAGAGATTTCTAAATAGTCTAAGGTAGAAGGATGTCTTAATAGTCTAAGGTAGAAAGATGTCTAAATAGGCTAAGGTAGAGAGATGTCTCAGTACTCTTAGGTAGAGAGATTTCTCAATAGTCTAAGGTAGAAAGATGTCTTAATAGTCTAGGGTAGAAAGATGTCTAGATAATCTAAGGTAGAGAGATTTCTCAATAGTCTAAGGTAGAAAGATGTCTTAATAGTCTGAAAAAGTCTCCATTTTCATCAGCGAGATGCCGTCTTAATTGTAAAAGTTGGGAAATGTCCCAACTGTTAAAGAGGAAGAGGATGTCTAAATTAGATGCCTTGATTGTCAAAGGTAGATAGATGCCTTGATTGTCAAAGGTAGGAAGATGCCTTGATTGTCAAAGGTAGATAGATGCCTTCATTGTCAAAGGTAGATAGATGCCTTCATTGTCAAAGGTAGATAGATGCCTTGATTGTCAAAGGTAGGAAGATGCCTTGATTGTCAAAGGTAGATAGATGCCTTCATTGTCAAAGGTAGATAAATACCTTCATTGTCAAAGGTAGATAGATGCCTTCATTGTCAAAGGTAGATAGATGCCTTGATTGTCAAAGGTAGATAGATGCCTTGATTGTCAAAGGTAGATAGATGCCTTCATTGTCAAAGGTAGATAGATGCCTTCATCGTCAAAGGTAGGAAGATGCCTTGATTGTCAAAGGTAGATAGATGCCTTGATTGTCAAAGGTAGATAGATGCCTTCATCGTCAAAGGTAGGAAGATGCCTTGATTGTCAAAGGTAGATAGATGCCTTGATTGTCAAAGGTAGATAGATGCCTTCATCGTCAAAGGTAGGAAGATGCCTTGATTGTCAAAGGTAGATAGATGCCTTGATTGTCAAAGGTAGATAGATGCCTTGATTGTCAAAGGTAGATAGATGCCTTGATTGTCAAAGGTAGATAGATGCCTTGATTGTCAAAGGTAGATAGTGCCTTGATTGTCAAAGGTAGATAGATGCCTTGATTGTCAAAGGTAGATAGATGCCTTGATTGTCAAAGGTAGGAAGATGCCTTGATTGTCAAAGGTAGATAGATGCCTTTATTGTCAAAGGTAGATAAATACCTTCATTGTCAAAGGTAGATAAATGCCTTCATTGTCAAAGGTAGATAGATGCCTTCATTGTCAAAGGTAGATAGATGCCTTGATTGTCAAAGGTAGATAAATGCCTTCATTGTCAAAGGTAGATAGATGCCTTCACTGTCAAAGGTAGAAAAATGCCTCAATTACTAAAGCTAGGAAGATGTCTCAATTATAAAAGAATGGCATCTCCACCTGTATGTAGATGTATGGTAAGGATTTTAAACATATTTAAATCCCAGAGGGCATTAAACATCTAGACCAGAATAGCTTTACATAGCAGATCTATATGAAACATATAATGTGTAATAAAACCACCAAAATACAAATGTAATGAAAGCTGTCAATAATAAAGATATATCTGTGATCTACCTCACTCCTCACAGGATCTCTTTGAAAATCACGTGGTACGCGATTAGAAGAAGAGTATGAAAATGAGGAAAGTATATCTGCAAAGTACATGCGTCTCACTGAGAGAGGGCCGGAATGTTTATATCCCAAGAGAGAGTGGGCTCAAAGGGGGAGATCATGGAGCACAAAGGTAGGGCCACTCTGTGGTGGAGAACATACACACTGTCTCTATATCAGTCACCGTATGCGGCACATACAGACGGCACCCGGCCTGCAACATACACACTGTCTCCATATCAGTCACTGTATGCAGCACATACAGACGGCACACCGCCTGCAACATACACACTGTCTCCCTATCATTCACTGTATGCGGCACATACAGACGGCACCCGGCCTGCAACATACACACTGTCTCCATATCAGTCACTGTATGCGGCATACAAACGGCACCCGGCCTGCAACATACACACTGTCTCCATATCAGTCACTGTATGCGGCATACAAACGGCACCCGGCCTGCAACATACACACTGTCTCCATATCAGTCACTGTATTCGGCACATACAGACGGCACCCGGCCTGCAACACACACACTGTCTCCATATCAGTCACTGTATGCGGCATACAGATGGCACCCGACCTGCAACACACACACTGTCTCCATATCAGTCACTGTATGCGGCACATACAGACGGCACACTGCCTGCAACATACACACTGTCTCCATATCAGTCACTGTATGCGGCATATACAGATGGCACCCGGCCTGCAACACACACTGTCTCCATATCAGTCACCATATGCGGCATACAGAAGGCACCCAGCCTGCAACATACACACTGTCTCCATATCAGTCACTGTATGCGGCACATACAGACGGCACCCGGCCTGCAACATACACACTGTCACTGTATCAGTCACTGTATGCGGCACATACAGACGGCACCCGGCCTGCAACATACACACTGTCACTATATCAGATACGTGTACATCAGATATACAAGTACATCAGATATACAAGTACATCAGATATACAAGTACATCAGATATACAAGTACATCAGATATAAAATACATCAGATATACAAGTACATCAGATATACAAGTACATCAGATATACAAGTACATCAGATATACAAGTACATCAGATGTACAAGTACATCAGATATACAAGTACATCAAATATACAAGTACATCAGATATACAAGTACATCACCCGTCAAGCACAAGTTGGCAATAATAAAGAATATAGATCCATTGGATATTAACCTTTTATTGCGAGATGTGTCAGGTTAATTATTATCACATTTAAAAGAGTGCGGCACGAAATCGTGTTCATATATTTGTGCATAAAATAGGAAAAGATGACAATTGGCAATTGGCAGTTCCATCGTCCAATTCCTTTTTGAAGTATTCTTAGGAAAAGGAATATCATTATATCATAATATAAGATAGAAATAATATGACAAAACATACCGAGTCGGGGAAGCTGTGTGAGCGTATTCAGGGAGTTGGTGATGGCGGAAGGATACCCTGAGCAGAAGGCGAAGGGTATCCTTCCACCATCACCAACGAACTGAATGCGCTCACACAGCTGACCCGACGAGGCATGTTTTGTTTTTATACCTCAGACAACTACTGTATTTTTTAAAAATGATACATGAAACAAGATATTTATCATTAAAAACGTTTTGTAAACAAAGCGCACCTCATTTGACCCCGTCACGTGACCCGAAAATAGTGCGTACATCCATAGACTGGTTGCCGCCCTCTGTGTATACACGATGTTCTTGACACTCAGTGGGGGACCAGTCTAAAGATGGCCGACGGAAAATAGTTCGCACCTAATGAATATGCTACGAATACTAGGCATGCTCGTATTCATTGGAAATCTCGTTGATACGCGCATCACTGAGGTATAATAGACTTATGAGGATTTACATATAAAGGTGAGCTTTTCTTCCATATGGTCCTAGTATTGGAGAACATCTTATAATATATCATATTACAATTCATTAGCGATGTCTTCCCCAGAGGGCCCTGAAAACTAAAGGCACACAAACCTGTCCTTAGTTGCTTACCAATGTTTGAATCATATTTCCACAGACAAATCTCTATACATTTTTGCAGTTTAAACAATGATTTCGGTTATCGTGACTCTGTTGTGATATTTGGAACATTCTTCTCCCAATTGATTGTTGTTTTATGACAAACCTTCCGGATATCAAAATAAAATCATAGATTTTTAATTTTTGCAAAAATGTATAATTATAAGCTGACATTTCTTTCCCACAAGAGACACTGCAGCAATTCTGGACGATTAAAGTGTGGACTAAGTTGAGGTAGATCTGAAGGAAGAAATACATCTTGATATGATATTCATGTCACTGTCCACCACTTGCTCACAAAAGCATTGTTTTACATTGCTGAAATATCATAGCGAGGAGGTAGTTGAATTAAGAGGTGCATAATACCATATTAGCAGGTGTGAAATGTGAAGTTTATTGACCTTAAGATTAAGGGGAGATTATAGATACAAACATCATATTCCCACGAAAATCCAAATTCTATATGTGTAAGGCTCAGTTTTAAATGGTACCCTGGACAATATATATTCGATTGCCAATGCTTGAACTCTTAATAAAAGGCGGTTCACACGGGAGCAAGTATTACAAAGTTCGAAGAAAGCAATTACAGAAGCTCATAGATCAATATCTCCGCCATCTTTTATAAGCGAGCCTATGAAAGATGAAATGCCTTTTGCTCGTTCCGGACAATTTATTTCCCCCCTCGCTAAACTGTCCCCCCTCGCCGGACAGCACGATGATGTGAACGGCGACATTTATGGGAAAATTATGGATATTTTTGTGGTGGAGATTTATCGATTTGAGAACTGCTATTTGTTCACACCACTGAACCTAAAAGTTTCTCTTTGATATTGATAAATTCGCTCATTATGCCTCTCACCTGGGCTGATGTTATTTATGACTTGCTGGCTGGTGTCAAGTGCGCGATTAGTTCTGCTTTGGACTTCATGAAAGGTATCAATGCCAATTATATTTATTTATAAAAACAGATCAATATTCGAGCAAAACGAATCAAAACCTCCCGTTATCTACGTGTTCTTCTCAAGCCAGTTATTCTACTTATTTGACGCCAAATAGAACATTTGCCATGCATCTCACTGCCCTTCAGGACTTGTAATGAGCCAGTTGTGTGGCTTATCGATCTGTGTGTCTCTCTTTATGTACTCCTGGGCCTCACTTATTACTATTCTTAATATTACATACCACATTTTGCAATAATTGATTTAATGATGGTGTGTCACCAACATTTGTATCCCCTGAATTTTTTGTTTAATAAAGTAATTTGAGGTAAATGCTTGTATTGAATTTTGAAATTTGAAAGAAATATTTGGTGGGAACTCAAGTATTAATCAAACCACAGAGACCTGAGCTCGGAATAGAATAAAGAATAATGCGAAGCATGATACAGGTCAAAGAGAGGACCCCTGCCACCGCAACACAGTGCCCCACACACTTTGAAGAGTGGTTTCGACATTTTCGTTTGCATTATCATAAAGTCAATGCCAACTCATACTACGGCCTTTGAAATATCACTTGTGTATTCTCTAAATGAATGGAGTTATGATGAATTCCAGATATTGTCCTTCAAAGAACCACATCCGATCTCCACTTTTCTGAGGCCACGCATGTCAAACACAGGAACTAAATGTTTCATAGAATGTAATTGAGACAGCCATCTAGTAACTGATATGATAAAGTATCTTGATCTTCCTGTTAACGGATAACATATTCTATTAGATGTTCGTTTATGCTTACAGTGTAAATGTCGTGATCTCTGTGTACGTAGCTTGTATATATGAACCATACACCATAACCTAAGCTTGAATCAACCACATGCGGCCACTTGAAGCTTATACACACATCTCATCTGTACCGTCTCTGAGAGATATACCACGTGAGCCAATGCTACAAGAGCGAGACAGGTCAAATACGAGGTCCTGGACTGTCAAATCATGAAACAAATCATCAGTAAATACGAGGTCCTGGACTGTCAAATCATGAAACAGATCATCAGTAAATACGAGGTCCTGGACTCTCAAAACATGAAACAGATCCTCAGTAAATATGAGGTCCTGGACTTTCTCAACCATTCAGATACACAGATCATAGAGTGGTGTTGACTGGTGACATTCTCACTTGATTATATAGTAGCAATAATAGTAGTAGTAATGGAAATAGTAGCAGTAGTAGCAGTAGTAGCAGTAGTAGCAGTAGTAGCAGTAGCAGTAGTAGCAGTAGTAGAAGAGCATGGGGTGTTCTTTTCCATAAGCCAATATACCTGACACTGGAGGGTTAAAAACAGGTGAAGAATGGCGAGCGGCTAAAACATTCGCACATTTTGTTTTACCTGGAATATCATTTGTGATTGTTGCAGCCAAACTATGAAAGCACTGAAATCAAGATGGCTGACAACTTGAATATTCCATGAAACTCTCTAAAGCTCCTAATACGTAATTGGAGATTAAAGCATGGTACCAAAATGTGACTAACTTTGCAGGATTATTCAAAAATTATAAAACACCTCTTTTATAAAAGCTGCGTATTTTGGCGGGAAATATTGTTTTCTAACGAACTTTTTCATCAAAAGCGTTTTTGGAATAATTTAGCCAACTTTGTTGCCCACAAAAAGTGACATAGCAATATCATTTGTAATTTGGTATGCTCTATTATATTGCAATAATCTGATACCCCAAAAACAAGTTTACAATAAAAGAAATCATATGGTAAACTCAAAACTCTTAGTTTGACTGGTGGATATATCATGTACAGGCAAAAACTGGACCGAAAATGAAAATATATCACAGAGTTTCTATCGTTGCTTAAAGGTTTTATATCTAACTTATATTGACAAGTCTAAAGAATAAACACATTGTACATTTTAGTGAATACGAAATTCGATAAACAATTTTTCATTAAACATTGCTTTTAAATTTGAACACAACTCTGTCATCGTGCACCCAAGGGAAAAATCAAAATCAAAATAATGGATAAAATGTTGACAGACATTATTTGATAAAGTAAACTTGAGAGACGCCCATCGGTCTCTGTATGTATATATGTCTCAAATTATATGTCTCAAATCAGGTTTAAATGGGCAATCAAAAGCTTAAAACACAATGAAAGGATTTGTTTTCTCCATTTCTATCAAGATCATATCAGTGACCTTTGATTTGGTTTTTTCTATTTCTGTGAATTCGTCTGTAAATATTGTGATATAGATTCAGGCGAGCTTTACAGGTTGGATATTGTATGTTGATTTCTATGGATTATCATAGTGAATTATATCTAAGTGCACATAATTGCATGACTTGAGCCCCCTATTAACCTTTTGTCTCTTGTGGTATTCAAAACTGGGTATTTGTGCTTAAATACCTTATTAGGTACAATTGAGAATAAACATGTGTAATATGCTATTGATTTTCACATCCAAAACAAAAACTCAAACAAAATGTTTTTTTCTGTTATCTCTTCGTCATCAGTGAAAAGAAATATATTTTAATAGAATGTAATTTGAGTTGTATTATACCTAGGGATCTGGTCATGTTTGCTGGTTCGTGTAAATGTCAGATAGGTTGGCTTGTAGTCGCCCCTAGACGCCGTGCATTCAGACCTCGTTATCACGAGTGTATGTTAGTAGCAGGCTTCCGAGATGGCAAAGGTTCACACGATGTGACACATCAATAGACTACCACTGAAAAAAACGTCCAGCCCAGCTCGCAGGACATGCCCAGCTCACAGGACATGGCCAGGTCAGTCTGCAGCACGTGGCGGGGTCAGACCTGTTCTAATCTGAGACATCCAGACCAGCATCGCAGCTACGCTATCCACACACAGATATCGGGTAAGTACATTCACAATTAAGATAGGTATTTCCAATGGCGGTGGGAGTAGGGAGGGTAGTTGGGGGAGGGAGGGTTGGTGTAGGGTGTATGTAGTAGGGAGGGTGCGGTAGGGAAGGTAGGTAGGGGTAGGGAAGGTGGGTGTTGGTAGGAAAGGTGGGTGGTGGTAGGGAAGGTGTGGTAGGAAAGGTGGGTGGTGGTAGGGAAGGTGTGGTAGGGAAGGTGGGTGTTGAAAGAGAGGGTGGGTGGGGGTAGGAAGGGTGGGTATGAGATGACACACAGTAGTTTTCGTCAGTAATTTTCTAAAATAAACTTATTAAAGATAAAATTGTAAATTTACTTTATGTTTAAGTTTATTATAAAACAAAGTACAGAACTAATAGACTTAACTATATACGTCAACGATAATCGAGTTATGTTATATATTCCACTGCAAAAAGTAAGTGTAATGTAGAACGTGCTCAGCAATATATATTAGCGGATATGTCCAATATTGATTGTCGGCTTACACCGGAATAAGCATTGTTCTATAATTCCGCAGTGAATCATACATGTTTGTTTATTGGCTGGATCAGTCCACTTTTTTTTCATATTTTTTCTTTCATTCTGTATGTGAAGACGATGCTTGAATAGGTAATCAGTTTTCATATTCTGGGAATTCTACTGCGTTCCATTCATTATCAAGCCACAATTTTGAAATAGGTCAAAGATCTCCACTGAACCTAATTAATAAAGTGCTAAGTACACCCAACCGTACGAGCCAGACTCACCTCAGGTCTTAGCTACGTGTATTATAAATGCCCGTCAACTTTGACCTTTCGTGGAGAGCTTCCAGGACTCCTTTGTGGAGAGTTTTTATGACTCCTTTGTGGAGTGTTTTATGACTCCTTTGTGGAGAGCTCTTATGACTCCTTTGTTGAGAGTTTTTATGACTCCTTTGTGGAGAGTTTTTATGACTCCTTTGTGGAGAGCTTTTATGACTCCTTTGTGGAGAGTTGTTATGACTCCTTTGTGGAGAGTTTTTATGACTCCTTTGTGGAGAACTTTCAGGACTCCTTTGTGGAGAAGTTGATAAAGCATGGAGAAACAGTATGTCAGTATCAATGGTGAATTCCGCAGATCCGTTCAGGGACGAGACGCTTCATCTGAATGTTACTAAGGTGAGAATATGATAAGATAAAACATGGAGAAGCTGTATGAATGGCGACATCCAACCAAGACACATCCCCAGTAATCTGTACACACTCAGCAGTAATATATAGCTACGTATGGTTCCTTTAATAACTCGGGGGTTATACACGTAAATATGTGTGATTATGATAGTATTTAAATATAACCTGATATCTTAATAGTCGGAGACAGTTATATACCTATCACTGATATCAACTTGTATATCTTCTGTTGGATATGTAAGGGATAGGATGAGATAGGTACAAGCCACATTAGCAATTTTATAGATCAGTGACATCTCAATACCTATGACAAATTTCAATCATGTTGCAAAGGTTCAAATATGTTCAATTAACCTTGATGGATTTCTGCTGTGATTTGTTCAGTGGTGCGTGACCTTGATATTTACTGTGCTTTATTGTGCCACATATTACTGTAATGAGGGAAGACTTACAGGATAGTTCACCACTATTTGGTCTTTTTGAGGGATGATTATTCCCTTTGGTGAGAGGTGACATCACGTGACCGATGTGGTGGTGTGTTGTGACACTGCCAAGCCGAAGGATGGGGGCTCAGGGTTCGCCAATTAGCGTCAGTGCAATATCATCAACAAGAGATTCATTTGAACAGTTCAGGTACCGGAAGTCAAATGTCACCGATGTATTCTGGGAAAATAAAAAATGCAAGGTCATTGCAGATATTGATACGCTGGCTGGACGCTTTAAAAGAACGGTAACAGTTTGAAACCCATATCGAAAGGTACCTCTCATTTCTATATTCACAATTTGTGTTCTTTCATCAGTGATCTTTTTCACATTGTTTTCCAGATATTAATCATTGTATTGTATTGTACATGTACAAACATGTGGATCAGAATTCACCATACTGATATTACTATCAATGTGACAAATAAAACTTTAGCTCAATCTGATGTCTCCCGTTTGGAAATTTTGGACCATTTTAAAGGATTGGTCCGTGATATCCTCTTCTCTTTGAGTATTAACCTTATAAAGATAGACTTAAGATTCTGTTTATCATAGAATTATCGTGTTGCTGGAATTCATCATTTGTATTTCACAACACCATGTCTTTTATATGTAGGACGTGCATTACTATGACATACTTCAGGAATGATAACCCATTTTTGTCAAAGTTATCCTGCAGGATATATCTCGCTCAGTGACAACTATTTCAAGTTGTACCATATGGCATTTACCAATAGAGATAGGGCACCAGTAACAGAACAGAACACCACATATAGAGATAGGGCACCAGTAACAGAACAGAACACCACATATAGAGATAGGGCACCAGTAACAGAACAGAACACCATATATAGAGATAGGGCACCAGTAACAGAACTGGTCTAATAACACCATATATAGAGATAGGGCATCAGTAACTGAAGAGAACACCATATATAGAGATAGGTTACCAGTGACAGGACAGAACTCCATATATAGAGATAGATTACCATTAATACAGCTAGTCCGAAAGGAGAACATATTATATTGAAGTATAACACCATTTGCAATAGCAGGAAACACAAGGAAGAGATAGGTTACCAGTAACAGAACTAGTCCAATATCAGTGGACATAAGTATAGACAGGGAACCAGTAATAGAACTAGGCAATTAGCAAAATACATTACATTGAGTTCGTACACTAGTAATAGAGCTGGTCAAATAGATGAGCATCATGCATAGAGATAGGGTTCCAGTAGCAGAGGCATCTAAAAACATTTTTTTTACATTCCATGGAACCCTATATGTATTGATAGACTGGTGCAACTTTGCCGATAAAACTACAAAAAATACATTTGGAAGGAACCTAATTGATAGAAATGATAAGTGTCTGGAATTGAGTTTGTTTTGTGAGAACAGCATCTAAAGCTTGAAGTAGATTGGATAAACACATGGGTTATTCAGATTAATGTTGTAATTATTATATAATGTATCTAAATGTCATTTTGATTGATGGCATAACAACGTCTAAAGGACATTATGTCCAAAACTAATACGTAAATGTAGTGTATTTTGAAAAAAATGACAAGACTGGATCAGTGAACGTCATCAGTTTGTGTGTTTCATTTCAACAGGTAAATTTGGTAATGCGTAGGCCCTAAGTGCCCACGAGACACAAGTGATGTGGCCAACTTCACAGATAAAATCAAATCAAATGAAAGGCATATGCAATCATCCGATTTGAAATTAATTCTCGCACGACTTGTTGTTTCCTTAAGAGAAATCTGCCTCGTCTGCCTCCTCTATTCACTCATATTGATTTCAATCATGGGTTTCTCCATGACAACAAAGTGGTATCCAACAGATAGGGGTGGGGGTCATGCAGGTCCTGTCAGGGTTACTTACATCTTAAAGTCGTTTAATGTTTGACTTGTCAAGGTGATATCTTCTGTAAAAAATGAAATTATTGATTAGGCTTCGGTGTACAAAATGGCTTAATGGTTTCAGAATATATCTGTTTGGGTGAACCAGTTCCTCTTTATTCTCTGTTTGTGTGCACTTTACCATATAATGATATCACGCAAAAGCGTAAACTTGTAATTGACCCAGTTATAACAGTGAACCAGCCTTGCAACTCGGCCAAACAGGATATTTTACCTTCCGCATTTAGACCCATTCAACATGTGGCATATGGCAATATGTCAGTCAGACTCCGTTCTGTGCTCCTCAACAGGGCTGCATAGACGCCTTGCCAGTGTTAAGTCATGATCACCCTCAGGATCCGAACCTCCTCAGGATCCGAACCTCCTCAGGATCCGAACCTCCTCAGGGTCAGGCCCCCTCAGGGTCAGGCCCCCTCAGGGTCAGGCCCCCTCAGGGTCAGGCCCCCTCAGGGTCAGGCCCCCTCAGGGTCAGGCCCCCTCAGGGTCAGGCATAATGCTGGTCCAGACATCTTGGCCCCCTCAGGGTCAGGCATATTGCTGGTCCAGACATCTTGGCCCCCTCAGGGTCAGGCATAATGCTGGTCCAGACATCTTGGCCCCCTCAGGGTCAGGCATAATGCTGGTCCAGACATCCCGGCCCCCTCAGGGTAAGGCATAAGGCTGATCCAGACATCCCGGCCCCTTCAGGGTCAGACATAATGCTGGTCCAGACATCCCGGCCCCCTCAGGGTCAGGCATAATGCTGGTCCAGACATCTTGGCCCCCTCAGGGTAAGGCATAAGGCTGATCGACATCCCGGCCCCTTCAGGGTCAGACATAATGCTGGTCCAGACATCCCGGCCCCTTCAGGGTCAGACATAATGCTGGTCCAGACATCCCGGCCCCCTCAGGGTAAGGCATAAGGCTGGTCCAGACATCCCGGCCCTCTCAGGGTCAGGCATAAGGCTGGTCCAGACATCCCGGCCCCCTCAGGGTCAGACATTAGGCTGGTCCAGACATCCCGGCCCCCTCAGGGTCAGACATAAGGCTGGTCCAGACATCCCGGCCCCCTCAGGGTCAGACATAAGGCTGGTCCAGACATCCCGGCCCCCTCAGGGTCAGGCATAAGGCTGGTCCAGACATCCCGGCCCCCTCAGGGTCAGGCATAATGTAGGTCCAGACATCTTGGCCCCCTCAGGGTAAGGCATAAGGCTGATCCAGACATCCCGGCCCCCTCAGGGTCAGGCATAAAGCTGGTCCAGACATCCTGGCCCCCTCAGGGTCAGGCATATTACTGGTCCAGACATCTTGGCCCCCTCAGGGTCAGGCATAAAGCTGGTCCAGACATCCCGGCCCCCTCAGGGTCAGGCATATTACTGGTCCAGACATCTTGGCCCCCTCAGGGTCAGACATATTACTAGCCTAGACATCCCGGCCCCCTCAGGGTCAGACATAATGCTGGTCCAGGCATCCCGGCCCCCTCAGGGTCAGACATAAGGCTGGTCCAGACATCCCGGCCCCCTCAGGGTCAGACATATTACTAGCCTAGACATCCCGGTCCCCTCAGGGTCAGGCATAATGTTGGTCCAGACATCTTGGCCCCCTCAGGGTCAGGCATATTGCTGGTCCAGACATCTTGGCCCCCTCAGGGTCAGGCATATTACTGGTCCAGACATCCCGGCCCCCTCTGGGTCAGACATATTACTAGCCTAGACATCCCGGTCCCCTCAGGGTCAGGCATAAAGCTGGTCCAGACATCTTGCCCCCCTCAGGGTCAGGCATAATGTTGGTCCAGGCATCCCGGCCCCCTCAGGGTCAGGCATATTACTGGACCAGACATCCTGGTCCCCTCAGGGTCAGGCATAATGCTGGTCCAGACATCTTGGCCCCCTCAGGGTCAGGCATAATGCTGGTCCAGACATCTTGGCCCCCTCAGGGTCAGGCATAAAGCTGGTCCAGACATCCCGGCCCCCTCAGGGTCAGACATATTACTAGCCTAGACATCCCGGCCCCCTCAGGGTCAGGCATAATGCTGGTCCAGACATCTTGGCCCTCTCAGGGTCAGACATAATGCTGGTCCAGGCATCCCGGCCCCCTCAGGGTCAGACATAATGCTGGTCCAGACATCCTGGCCCCCTCAGGGTCAGACATAATGCTGGTCCAGACATCCTGGCCCCCTCAGGGTCAGGCATAATGCTGGTCCAGACATCCCGGCCCCCTCAGGGTCTGGCATAATGTTGGTCCAGACATCTTGGCCCCCTCAGGGTCAGACATAATGCTGGTCCAGACATCCCGGCCCCCTCAGGGTCAGGCATTATGTTGATCCAGACATCCCGGCCCCCTCAGGGTCAAACATAATGCTGGCCCAGACATCCCGGCCCCCTCAGGGTCAGGCAATATGTTGATCCAGACATCCTGGCCCCCTCAGGGTCAGGCATTATGTTGGTCCAGACATACCGGCCCCCTCAGGGTCAGACATAATGCTGGTCCAGACATCCCGGCCCCCTCAGGGTCAGACATAATGTTGGTCCAGACATCTTGGCCCTCTCAGGGTCAGGCATTATGTTGATCCAGACATCCCGGGCCCCTCAGGGTCAGACATAAGGCTGGTCCAGACATCCCGGCCCCCTCAGGGTCAGGCATAAGGCTGGTCCAGACATCCCGGCCCCCTCAGGGTCAAGCATAGGTTAAACCCTTGTCATTCAGTTGCCTATCCATCCATGTATATATGTAGACCTTCCCCAGATATTTCTGCTAGACAATTAGGCCATATAGCAAACATAACTAACAAATAAAGTTGGAAACAAGCAAGGCTGTTACATAGATATTGGAAAGCATCCAGTATTTTGTTTTATTAAATATTTATTGAATCAAATTGATCGATCACGATGTTCGTTTCTGTGATAAAGCTATGTATGTAAGGATTCCTCTGGGATCAGAGAAAAGATAATTGATTGAGCGAACCCTTGTTAATCACTTGTGCAAATTTGAGGAAAGAATCGGAGCAGTGATTCATGTAGAATGTAATACAGCAGAATATTCCGATTGATATCTGCGCGATAATCACTTCCTGAACAGACATATTATCGCTCTGTGAAGACGAGACATTGACCAACGACCACTACAATGCCCCATTTTAACATTTGTTATCAAATGGAAAAAAGTATTTATTTTTCTAAAAGCAATGTATAAAGTGAGGTTAACGATAGAGATATTTTGCCACTGTCTGTTAAAGCGCAGAGATTATAACATGAGCATTAGACCTGAGTCTACTATTTGATATGTGGGACCAGGGCAAATGAAAGTAGTGCTTGATAATTTCCTACTCCCCCTTATTATACATGATAATAGCGAGATGCAGATCACAGGAGACATAGAATGAATTGTGCTTTTTAATAGTACAATAAAGTCAAAGTTATTAAAAAAAATATTGAGATTAATTGAAGGGACTATATATTGATCTTTGCTGTCAGGGGCTCATTCCTGTAGTTCCATGTTAGAAAGATGAATATTTTTTCCATCTGATAAGTATTGTTCTCTATACCCAAAGCCAGCAAAGACCAAAATAAAGTCCCTTCAAGTGGTCTCATTCTATTCATCATAAACAAGCTTTCATTATACTTTTGAACAGTGCAATTCCTTTGATGTCTCCTCTGATCTGCATCTCGTTATTATCATGCATAATAAGGGGGAGTAGGACGCCATCATACACTTCTACTTCCATATGACTTGGTCCCATATATCAAATCAAATCCAGTCTCAGGCTTCTGTAATCAACAGCTTTAACTCACTGTGAATGCCATCTAAATCATATAGTTCACTCAGTTACCTCATGCAATTAACAGAGTAATTTTAATGATTAATTATGCATGTGTATTTATGCAAATTATATCTATCTTTTAAATCATAATATCATGACATTTATCAAAATTATTCCGTAAATTGAAAACAGAAAGTTAAATGTTAAACAGATAATTACCCGCGAAATGATTGAATTAAAAACACCAATTAACAATTAATCTCCAGAAATATCACTTCTCTGTTAATTAAAAAATAAATAACATTAATCACTGTCTTATTTTTAAAAAAATAAATGTTTAAGGACACAGAAATATGGAAGCCATGTTTTTCTTTTAAATATTCTTTCCCCAATTGGCTTAGTAAGCAGCTATTACTCAGAGTGCAGCTCACCTGCTGCTCAGTGTAAGGTCTCATCTGCTTGTCATGTATAATGTGAATATTTATCTTCTTTTTTGGAGGTTTTATCTCCTTTTTTACATTAGACTCCTTTTTACATTGAGATGACAAGGTTCATGTTTTGAAACAAGGCAAAGGAATTATCAAATTATAAAATATATAAATTTGTATAAACTTAAAAATAACTTTATGGTAATATTCAGAAGGTATTAGCAAAAACAAATCTAAGAATTAATCTGATGTGTAATCATCATTGACCCTCAACATGACAAAGATTGACAGGGACTCTTTTAGCGCTTTGCATTCTCACAATAATCATAAAAGCACTGCCTTTGATAAACTGATGTTGGCCAAAGGTTTGAGTGAAAATAAAACTCATAAGTAGATTTCTAAGCTTCTCATTTATGCCAGATTGAGATACAGTCATCTCTCCACTCATACAAGCTGTAACCTTTTCAAGAAGGGAAACTGTTTATAATAGCAATGAAGTAAGAGAAAGATAACCCGTGGACTCATATAGCCATCTGTAAATCCGACATGTGACACTGAAGACATTGGAATAATTTATATGGCGTTTATTTTTGTCTCAGAGTTCAGATATCTGCAGTTAAACTTTGTTGTGTATTTAATACGGTACTCATGAAAAATCACTTCTTGTGTCATAAAATCGTCAATATTATATATCAAGGACATAATAATGAAAAGATAAATTATAAAGTGTTATATATAGAGATATCTGCAAGCACAGATTGGCGTAATCTGACATACATTCTATAGTACATCTAGCTCCCTGAATTAATATAAATTTGATATATAAGTCAGAATGGGACTAGCGATTATAAGTGGACATGTTTAAACAACAGGAGGAATACCTACAAGTGTTTTCTTATCAACTCATTCTTAATTGTAATTTAACGTTCTATGTCAATCTTTTGCCCGACATGATTGGTAATTCACGCTGCCGTGTGAAGAAAACTGTGAAATGAGCTCCGTGAAAGAGTATATCTTCACACTCAAACAGGAACACAGAACAAATACAACGCCTCACACACACGCAATGCTCTCACAAATCGACTACTTATCAATCAAAGGAACTAAATATCACCCAAATAACATAGTAAGAGCGGCGGAATTTGGCAATTACTAAATCATAACTCAAGGCCAGAGTCAACATATGCTGTGCATGGTCCCCCACCCCCGATAGGACCTGATAATAATAATAATAATAATAATAATAATAATAATAATAATAATAATAATAATAATAATAATAATAATAATAATAATAATAATAATAATAATAATAATAATAATAATAATAATAATAATAATAATAATAATAATAATAATAATAATAATAATAATAATAAAACTTATATAGCGCTGATACCAGACAAGTCTGTTCATAGCGCTCCCTTTAGGGGCCTGATCCCTGTAGGGGCCTGATCCCTGTAGGGGCCTGATCCCTGTAGGGGCCTGATGCCTGTAGGGGCCTGATCCCTGTAGGGGCCTGATCCCTGTAGGGGCCTGATCCCTGTAGGGGCCTGATCCCTGGAGGGGTCTGATCTCTGTAGGGACCTGATTCCTGTTGGGGCCTGGTCCCTGTAGGGACCTGATCCCTGGAGGGGTCTGATCTCTGTAGGGGCCTGATCCCTGTAGGGGCCTGATCCCTGTAGGGACCTCATCCCTGTAGGGGCCTGATCCATGTAGCGGCATGATCCCTGTAGGGGCCTGATCCCTGTAGGGGCCTGATCCATGTAGCGGCATGATCCCTGTAGGGGCCTGATCCCTGTAGGGGCCTGATCCCTGTTGGGGCCTGCTTACCATATATATTATATATAAAACTTGTCATTTGATCAAGTTACTCAACAAGCCAATAAATATAATTGAAGGAAATATTGACAATATGACAGAACAAATTTTGGCGTTGGTTGGTGGCATTGGGCAATCTTAAATCATTATTTGCCAGTCACCACAGCCGCGATGCAGTCCAAAGACTGTAGGCATGCATTCCTCTTAGATCTATTAAAGGAATTCTAAATGTAGTCCTCATTATGGATAATTCCCATTCACCAAAATAGATAAATGGCTCATTAAAGAGAAACTTATCGAAGTGAAAATCGTCAAATGTCCACAAAATATGTAAATTGCATGTTATATTGCGTACCATCAGTGGAATGGGCAAGAATATATATTGGCGTGATGATAATATGACAATAATTCCAATAACGATAATTATGAAACAGTCTATTCATAGAGCACATACCTATTCATAGAGACACGGATCAATATAATGCACTGGTCATGGCCCACGTGACATATTGCTGACCAATACTGACCTCTCCAATCCGACACGTGATATTATTATACAACCTTCTGGACTGGTCCCATCACCCCTGTGACAAAACAGAACTGTTTGGACTGGTCCCATCGCCCCTGTGACAAAACTAAATTGATTGGACTGGCCCCATCACCCCTGTGACAAAACAGAACTGTTTGGACTGGTCCCATCGCCCCTGTGACAAAACGGAACTATTTGGACTGGTCCCATTCAATATTGGTGACCTGTCATTGACATTTGCCAACTATTTGGACCGGTATCAGACATGTAGTTAGTTAAAGTTACTGTACATGTATCTGCTGCACAGATACGAATCATCAGTGACCTGATTATTAGATCTCATAGCTGCAGTCCTCCTCAGGTCTTCGATAATGTGTATCAACATGAGCGAGATTTGATCCTATTTACATTTTTTGCCCATTACGTGAGTTAGAAATGCTGCTTTTAATATTTTACAGTAAAGAAATTAGTTTTGAGATAAAATATAATGGATGTACATTTTAACGACAGGAATGTTAATATTTCCAGTACATGTACAGTTAGCATTGTGGTAAATCACTCATGTTGAATTTCTATTTGATTATGGAGGCTTCATTAAGTATGTTTCACTAACAAGATAACGGCAGAGTAAAAACTACACAACAAGATTATCCATCACACTTCACCTGTCTGAAAATAATCAAACAATGATATATGATGGTTACCATTACTGACATAATATCTTTATAAGTAGCTCCGTGCTGATGATAAAAAGGTCATGCCGCCTCACAACCTTGGAATGGTGAACAGTCCTACTTACCATAAAAGACCTGCATTTCTCTAATCTCTCCAGGGTTCTTACTGCACATAGCAAGGGACCTGCATTTCTCTAGTCTTCCCAGGGTTCTTACTACACATAGCAAGTGACCTGCATTTCTCTAGTCTCCCCAGGGTTCTTACTACACATAGCAAGTGATCTGCATTTCTCTAGTCTTCCCAGGATTCATACTACACATAGCAAGTGGCCTGCATTTCTCTAGTCTTCCCAGGGTTCTTACTACACATAGCAAGTGGCCTGCATTTCTCTAGTCTCCCCAGGGTTCTTACTACACATAGCAAGTGACCTGCATTTCTCTAGTCTCCCCAGGGTTCTTACTACACATAGCAAGTGATCTGCATTTCTCTAGTCTTCCCAGGGTTCTTACTACACATAGCAAGTGGCCTGCATTTCTCTAGTCTTCCCAGGGTTCTTACTACACATAGCAAGTGGCCTGCATTTCTCTAGTCTCCCCAGGGTTCTTACTGCACATAGCAAGTGGCCTGCATTTCTCTAGTCTCCCCAGGGTTCTTACTGCACATAGCAAGTGGCCTGCATTTCTCTAGTCTTCCCAGGGTTCTTACTACACATAGCAAGTGGCCTGCATTTCTCTAGTCTCCCCAGGGTTCTTACTGCACATAGCAAGTGATCTGTATTTCTCTAGTCTCCCCAGGGTTCTTACTACACATAGCAAGTGATCTGCATTTCTCTAGTCTTCCCAGGGTTCTTACTACACATAGCAAGTGATCTGCATTTCTCTAGTCTTTCCCAGGATTCTTACTGCACATAGCAAGTGATCTGCATTTCTCTAGTCTTCCCAGGGTTCTTCTTACACATAGCAAGTGACCTGCATTTCTCTAGTCTTTCCAAGGGTTCTTACTACACATAGCAAGTGACCTGCATTTCTCTAGTCTTTCCCAGGGTTCTTACTACACATAGCAAGTGATCTGCATTTCTCTAGTCTTCCCAGGGTTCTTATTACACATAGCAAGTGACCTGCATTTCTATAGTCTTTCCCAGGGTTCTTACTACACATAGCAAGTGATCTGCATTTCTCTAGTCTTCCCAGGGTTCTTACTACACATAGCAAGTGATCTGCATTTCTCTAGTCTTCCCAGGGTTCTTACTACACATAGCAAGTTACCTGAATTTCTCTGGTCTTTCCCAGGGTTCTTACCACACATAGCAAGTGACCTGCATTTCTCTGGTCTTCCCAGGGTTCTTACTGCACATAGCAAGCGACCTGCATTTCTCTAGTTTCACAAAATTCTTTTTACAAATGACCACGCCCTTCTTCATCCTTCCAATGCTTCTGGCCGCTGGATTGAATTATTGTGCTATTCGGGAATTCTTCATCAGGACAAACACGAATCTTACCGGAAACATTTAAATAATAAAAGGGACTTTATTATGAAGGAATTCCACACAATTAGATAATCTTGACGTCATCAGAACATTTAAAACAGAACTATTTCAAACTATTATATTTGAATAATAAGGAATCGTTTTTGTTGTGTCTAGGTTTTGCTATCCAGAAAATAATATGTGCAACGTAGTGTTGGTCTTTTTTACATGTTAACCAGGTATCATGAGATAATATGATTCTAGGAAGACATCGTACGAGGTGCGCTCAAAAAGCTCCTAAATATCATAGAAGTCATTGACTATTACCTTTCCTCTCGGACCTTTATTCTGCTGCGAGGGTCCATCAGGGAGGGGATTGAAGTTCAGTCAATGGAAACCATTGAAAAGAACACATAGGAACTTTACCGACACCAGAACTGTACAACTTTACCGGCAACAGAACTGTACAACTTTACTGGCAACAGAAATGTACAACTTTACCGGCACCAGAAATGTACAACTTTACCAGAACCAGAACTGTACAACTTTACCAGCACCGGAACTGTACAACTTTACCGGCACCGGAACTGTACAACTTTACCAGCACCGGAACTGTACGACTTTACCAGCAACAGAACTGTACACCTTTACCGGCACCGGAACTGTACAACTTTACCGGCACCGGAACTGGAGAACTTTACCAGCAACAGAAATGTACAACTTTACCAGCAACAGAAATGTACAACTTTACCGGCATCGGAACTGGAGAACTTTACCAGCACCGGAACTGTACATCTTTACTGGCACTAAAACTGTACAACTTTACCCGCACTGGAACTGTACAATTTTACTGGCACTAAAACTGTACATCTTTACCAGAACCAGAACTGTACAACTCCTTTCAATCTAATCTTTGATAACAGAGATTGGCAGGGGGCCAATGCAGATCAGCAGACACTAATGTTAAAAGTAGTGAACAGGACATCAGGCCAGCCCACAGTTCAGAAGGCCTCTGCTACTTCTCACTGTAATGTGTTAACGGCTCCACATTGGAGGTGCGACAAGCACGGAGTGTGCTACCATAAAGCCGAGGCTCCTGACAACCAATGACAGCTTCCTACACCCAGTAATTAAGCACAGACCTGACTCTCAAACTGAACGCTCTGTACCAGACCCGCATATCCATTCTTTTCTCTTTCTTAGACCAAATATTTAGGCATTGTATAAAATATCAATTATCACAAAAGTTGATCTTCGTGAGAGGGAACGGCAGGGAAATAAACACAATACGTGGACTTTGATGTCTCAGTTGATTGATGATTATAACATAGTCGTTTACACGTGAATAATGGAGAGCCTGGGCCATTTATTCACTGGGCCACCTCAATAAATACTAAGTGGTGCCTCATTTGACTGCCTAATAAGGATTGTTAGGCCTTTTATTAGCCATAGTTTCTGCTTAACAGTACTTGACCAGGGGCACTTGCAGGGAGATATTAGAGAGCTTCCAGACAGACCCAAAGCTTTGATATGCTGCGAGACTGTCCTCGTGGTCTCGGGCAACAACTCTCTGTTTATTGCTGCGTGATGGCAATGCTCCTAAATCCTTTACATCGTCTCACACAACGTCCATACTTCCTGTCACAGGGAAAAGATACAGTTAGCGCAGACTGGCCAAAATTATCTTCACAGGAACATACATGGTGGAATGTACTAATGTGAAGATGATGTATCGAGTATACAACAGAACATGTAAAGAGTAACTCATCTCAATGTTTTAATGGAAGAACAATATGAAGTATGATAGAAGTAAAACTTTGAACGAATTTGAGAAAGAACTTTGAGTTAGATAAATTGTAAAGTAATTCTGGAATGAACTTAAATTGAAATAAAGTAGAAGTTTTAGTTATATTTCATTGTAAACGAACTGAGATTTAAATCCAGAAACGACAATGAATAAATCAAATTGCGAAGTGATTTTAACATACAATGACAAACCATTTTGTATCTAGACAACTAGACGTCAATGGCCGACAAAGCCCCGTTTTTTGGTTGGATCGTGAAGGAAGTGCGGAAGGATCCGTTATTGGGGATTCTATCAGTGAAGGCAGTGAGGAAGGATCTGTTATTGGGGATTCTATCAGTGAAGGCAGTGCGGAAGGATCTGTTATTGGGGATTCTATCAGTGAAGGCAGTGCGGAAGGATCTGTTATTGGGGATTCTCTTAGTGAAGGAAGTGCGGAAGGATCTGTTATTGGTGATTCTCTTAGTGAAGGAAGCGCGGAAGGATCTGTTATTGGGGATTCTATCAGTGAAGGAAGCGCGGAAGGATCTGTTATTGGGGATTCTCTCAGTGAAGGAAGTGCGGAAGGATCTGTTATTGGGGTTTCTATCAGTGAAGGAAGTGCGGAAGGATCTGTTATTGGGGATTCTCTTAGTGAAGGAAGTGCGGAAGGATCTGTTATTGGGGATTCTCTTAGTGAAGGAAGTGCGGAAGGATCTGTTATTGGGGATTCTCTTAGTGAAGGAAGTGCGGAAGGATCTGTTATTGGGGATTCTCTCGGTGAAGGAAGCGTGGAAGGATCTGTTATTGGGGATTCTCTTAGTGAAGGAAGCGTGGAAGGATCTGTTATTGGGGATTCTCTTAGTGAAGGAACCGCGGAAGGATCTGTTATTGGGGATTCTATCAGTGAAGGAAGCGCGGAAGGATCTGTTATTGGGGATTCTATCAGTGAAGGAAGCGTGGAAGGATCTGTTATTGGGGATTCTCTTAGTGAAGGAAGTGCGGAAGGATCTGTTATTGGGGATTCTATCAGTGAAGGAAGTGCGGAAGGATCTGTTATTGGGGATTCTCTTAGTGAAGGAAGCGCGGAAGGATCTGTTATTGGGGATTCTCTCGGTGAAGGAAGCGTGGAAGGATCTGTTATTGGGGATTCTCTTAGTGAAGGAAGCGCGGAAGGATCTGTTATTGGGGATTCTCTTAGTGAAGGAAGCGTGGAAGGATCTGTTATTGGGGATTCTATCAGTGAAGGAAGTGCGGAAGGATCTGTTATTGGGGTTTCTATCAGTGAAGGAAGTGCGGAAGGATCTGTTATTGGGGATTCTCTTAGTGAAGGAAGTGCGGAAGGATCTGTTATTGGGGTTTCTATCAGTGAAGGAAGTGCGGAAGGATCTGTTATTGGGGATTCTCTTAGTGAAGGAAGCGCGGAAGGATCTGTTATTGGGGATTCTCTCGGTGAAGGAAGCGCGGAAGGATCTGTTATTGGGGATTCTCTCGGTGAAGGAAGCGTGGAAGGATCTGTTATTGGGGATTCTCTTAGTGAAGGAAGCGTGGAAGGATCTGTTATTGGGGATTCTCTTAGTGAAGGAAGCGTGGAAGGATCTGTTATTGGGGATTCTCTCAGTGAAGGAAGTGCGGAAGGATCTGTTATTGGGGTTTCTATCAGTGAAGGAAGCGCGGAAGGATCTGTTATTGGGGATTCTCTTAGTGAAGGAAGCGTGGAAGGATCTGTTATTGGGGATTCTCTCAGTGAAGGAAGTGCGGAAGGATCTGTTATTGGGGTTTCTATCAGTGAAGGAAGTGCGGAAGGATCTGTTATTGGGGATTCTCTTAGTGAAGGAAGTGCGGAAGGATCTGTTATTGGGGATTCTCTTAGTGAAGGAAGTGCGGAAGGATCTGTTATTGGGGATTCTCTTAGTGAAGGAAGTGCGGAAGGATCTGTTATTGGGGATTCTCTCGGTGAAGGAAGCGTGGAAGGATCTGTTATTGGGGATTCTCTTAGTGAAGGAACCGCGGAAGGATCTGTTATTGGGGATTCTATCAGTGAAGGAAGTGCGGAAGGATCTGTTATTGGGGATTCTATCAGTGAAGGAAGTGCGGAAGGATCTGTTATTGGGGATTCTCTTAGTGAAGGAAGCGCGGAAGGATCTGTTATTGGGGATTCTCTTAGTGAAGGAAGCGCGGAAGGATCTGTTATTGGGGATTCTCTTAGTGAAGGAAGTGCGGAAGGATCTGTTATTGGGGATTCTCTTAGTGAAGGAAGCGTGGAAGGATCTGTTATTGGGGATTCTATCAGTGAAGGAAGTGCGGAAGGATCTGTTATTGGGGATTCTATCAGTGAAGGAAGCGTGGAAGGATCTGTTATTGGGGATTCTCTTAGTGAAGGAAGTGCGGAAGGATCTGTTATTGGGGATTCTATCAGTGAAGGAAGTGCGGAAGGATCTGTTATTGGGGATTCTCTTAGTGAAGGAAGCGCGGAAGGATCTGTTATTGGGGATTCTCTCGGTGAAGGAAGCGTGGAAGGATCTGTTATTGGGGATTCTCTCGGTGAAGGAAGCGCGGAAGGATCTGTTATTGGGGATTCTCTTAGTGAAGGAAGCGTGGAAGGATCTGTTATTGGGGATTCTCTCGGTGAAGGAAGCGCGGAAGGATCTGTTATTGGGGATTCTCTTAGTGAAGGAAGCGTGAAAGGATCTGTTATTGGGGATTCTCTTAGTGAAGGAACCGCGGAAGGATCTGTTATTGGGGATTCTCTCGGTGAGTAACAATCGTGAGCAGACTTGTTGGGAGATTGGGGAATGCGGTGTTTATTCACCTCTTGGCAAGCTATCAGTACACATTATTAAACCCTGATAACGGCCTGAATGCCCATTAGCACCAGACATTCACACAGACCAGCCCGCCGGCTTTCTCCTCCTCTTTGACTCTGGAGATGGTTAACATCTTCTTATTTCAGCCCTTCAAAAAAAAAAAATTGAAAAAAAAGAAAAGAAAAGAAAAAAAAAACAATAATAATAATAATATGAAAATATATATTGTTTCAGGATTTTAGTCTTAATGAGAATCTACCTATCCCAGCACTGGTATAACAATGTACATCTTTCAAACTCTCCTGGTCTTATCGTATCTTATACGTCAAATGTTTCAAGATAAACATATGAATAACTATCTTTTTCTGTTTGATAATCATCACGACACTGTTATATACCGAGGCACGGTATAGGTATTAGGACACTTTCAAAGTGACAGTAATAAATGATGTGTATGTGTCGCAGTTGTGATCAGTACTGATCAAACAAGAAAAGTAACTTTCGGGGATCTGTGTCGCCAAGAAGTAAGTAACTTTTGGAAGACTGGCTTTGTGAGTCAAGATGTCTTCACGTGTAAAAGAGTAGTTCAATAAATAATTCAGACTTATAAAATCAAAGAAGTTTGATGAAAACTTTGAAGGCCGTATTGTCTCAGCGATAGTAACATGATCATACACACGTGCAGCAACCAGCAGAGAAGAAACAGAATAGAGAAATAATAGTTCTCCTAATGAATGATAACAAAGGGAATAACGGGCACAACACGTGAATAACACATAGACAACACGTGGATAACACGTGGATAACACGTGGATAACACATAGACAACACGTAGATAACATGTAGACAACACATGGACAACACGTGGGTAACACGTGGATAACACGTGGATAATATGTAGACAACACGTGGATAACATGTAGACAACACGTTGACAACACATGGATAAAACGTAGACAACACATGGACACATTGACAGGAAAATAATCCAAATTTAAATGAATATTATATGTTTACATGTCCTGATATTTTCTCGTTCTTTTTTTTTAAAATAGACGGTATAAATGTAAAAGAAATCAAAGTTGAAGAATTATTTTGACAATATTTTATGTGTGCTATTTTAGTATCGTGTCCCTTGCTCCTCCCAGTGATTCAAGAAGACTCATTTTCTTCTCCTTTTCTTCTCAACATTGATTTTTGAACCCATATTTTTTGTATCTAGATTTCGTTTAAGATTGGCCATTGCAATGCTTAAATAGTGTTAAAATGTTAGCAATTGGAACATGTGAATTCGAGGATTTATTCTCATATTAGGTGTACTGAGGTGGCGGCCTGGGAGAGCTATATAAAAACAAGGTTAAGCCAATGTAGATAAAGTTTCTCATCGCTGCCAGCTCGGATTTCTCCAAAATATAAAAAGGTATGGGCACAGCTGGGAGATAAAACAATACATGTTTATAACAACAGAAGGAAGTAGTCGAAATATTTAAGTACTTCAAGTTGTTCACCGCCCATCCCTTTTCAAAAGAATAAAATACAAGAAACAATCTCTTATTCTCCTGGTCTTCTCAATCTGTTAGAATCTCTTTGTAGGAGGTCATGGGAAGCCAGTCCCTCTTTGCAGGAGGTCATGGGAAGCCAGTCCCTCTTTGCAGGAGGTCATGAGAAGCCAGTCCCTCTTTGTAGGAGGTCATGGGAAGCCAGTCCCTCTTTGTAGGAGGTCATGGGAAGCCAGTCCCTCTTTACAGGAGGTCATGGGAAGCCACTCCCTCTTTGCAGGAGGTCATGGGAAGCCAGTCCCTCTTTGCAGGAGGTCATGGGAAGCCAGTCCCTCTTTGCAGGAGGTCATGTTCCTGCTATTGTTATTCTCACCTACTTACATATAATGTACATACGATACACATGAAAGGTATCATCTACAATGATTACTTAATATAACGTGTAATTAACACGGTATCTGTTCATTTAGCTGTCCTGACAATGTCATAGCATCAGCTTGGTTTTCCTGTCATTCTGTTTCTCTATAATCTCGATCGTCTCCTCTAAATAGTTCACACCTTGTGAGTGTTGTGGCGATAACAGAGTTAGTATAAACTGGTACCAGCTCGGATTGTGGTCATATTGTGGATCACCTCTTGTGGCTGGTTTTTTAAAGAGGGACTTATTTGTTAGTGGTGAAGAGGCATAGAGTGCGGAAGCATTTTGGCAGTGTAGTGATGAGGTTCCGGACACGAAGCAGCACTGAACGAACTTCAATGGCCCTAGGTCAATTTTCATCTGGAAAAACTTCACAAACTCACAAATAATTGCATTCACCAGGGCTCGATTAGGGGAAATCATTGGTAAATCACGTGGTATGGCATTTATGGCAGCCGCGTGGGATTAATTGATTCAAAAGCGTCCCTGTTGCACGCGTTTCCAGGTGAGAACGAGTCGCAGCCATATACAGCTACAGGCGCTCTCAAAAGTCTCTTCACAGTTTCGCCTTCAATGTAATTCATAATCATTGTAACCTGATTGTGCTGTGAAATTGCGCTGAAATTGCGTTTCTCTCTGACAAATAGTATGTATAATAATGATTGTAGTTTACATATATTGCAATCCATTAAAAATTTTCACGCTTTACTTGGAAATGTATGGCACATTTTACAAATGGGCATTTGCCAACTTGACAGTGGGTTTATTTAGACAAAAGATACAGTTTGAAGCAAAATGTAAAGAAAACGTGACACAGATATCTTAATCATTAAGGGCCACAGTTAAGTATTGCCGGATTATGAAAACCTAAGAAACCATACCCTATGCCCTTACCCTTCAATACACGACTCTCTCATATCAGTCCCTGCCGCCATTGGTGAAAAGCTGCGTCAAGATTGGACGCAAGTCATGACTATTCATAAACATCAGGCTGTGCACTAATTGATGAAAGAATAGATGAATATTCATACAGCTTCCGGTTTGTACTGGCAGATGAACTGACAGGCCTGGAATATAATCACAGGTTATGGCCTGATGTTGGTCAATTCTGATGATATGTGTGTGGCCAAGACGCATATCCATGACGAGGGGAATTCTGTGTTTTGAATGATATTTTCTGTCAGTAGCGCAATCTTTGTTTCATGTTTGATCTGAGAGAGAGAGAGAGAGAGATATTATCATTGGTGTCATCTTAGGCGTAAAACATCACAAGATATCATGAGCAGTTCAAAATTATCCCATCTCACATGTTTGGTCGCTTACAATATTACCACAATATATGATATTTTAAACCCCCTATGTATATCCATGTACAGGACTGGCAAGGTTTGTGTCATGTAAATTACATACAACAACCCCATATGATTGACACATACATTCTCCCTTTCTCAGAGCTTACAATCTCAGGTGGAGATTATATCAAACATGATATTCTATTCATTCTTAGATAAAAGCAGACTTCTCTTGGTACTGATGTTTCATGTTGAGGTATCGGAGGTTTCACAATTATCATATCCACGTGGTTGACAGTTCGCAAACTGATCGCATGTACCTATGACGTTTACCACTGTGGGTGAGAAATTGTCCACATTTACAGTCCCATGTTGAATGGTTGTAAACTGAGCTGTGTAGTATAAACGTTATTATGAATGTCCAAATACAACACGAAATGAAAACACCTTAAACACATTTGTTTTAAAAACACTTTTTGCAAAAGCGTGATGAGCAGACTGAAGCCGATATAGCTAGCGACATGGGCAGACTGAATCTGATATAGCTAGCGACATGAGCAGACTGAGTCTGATATAGCTAGCGACATGGGCAGACTGAATCTGATATAGCTAGCGACATGGGCAGACTGAATCTGATATAGCAAGCGACATGGGCAGACTGAATCTGATATAGCTAGCGACATGAGCAGACTGAATCTGATATAGCTAGCGACATGAGCAGACTGAATCTGATATAGCTAGCGACATGAGCAGACTGAATCTGATATAGCTAGCGACATGAGCAGACTGAATCTGATATAGCTAGTGACATGAGCAGACTGAATCTGATATAGCTAGCATCATGAGCAGACTGAGTCTGATATAGCTAGCGACATGAGCAGACTGAATCTGATATAGCTAGCGACATGAGCAGACTGAATCTGATATAGCTAGCGACATGAGCAGACTGAATCTGATATAGCTAGCGACATGAGCAGACTGAATCTGATATAGCTAGCGACATGAGCAGACTGAATCTGATATAGCTAGCGACATGGGCAGACTGAATCTGATATAGCTAGCGACATGAGCAGACTGAATCTGATATAGCTAGCGACATGAGCAGACTGAGTCTGATATAGCTAGCGACATGAGCAGACTGAGTCTGATATAGCTAGCGACATGAGCAGACTGAGTCTGATATAGCTAGCAACATGAGCAGACTGAGTCTGATATAGCTAGCGACATGAGCAGACTGAATCTGATATAGCTAGCGACATGGGCAGACTGAGTCTGATATAGCTAGCGACATGAGCAGACTGAATCTGATATAGCTAGCGACATGGGCAGACTGAGTCTGATATAGCTAGCGACATGGGCAGACTGAATCTGATATAGCTAGCGACATAAGCAGACTGAGTCTGATATAGCTAGCGACATGAGCAGACTGAGTCTGATATAGCTAGCGACATGAGCAGACTGAATCTGATATAGCTAGCGACATGAACAGACTGAATCTGATATAGCTAGCGACATGGGCAGACTGAATCTGATATAGCTAGCGACATGGGCAGACTGAGTCTGATATAGCTAGCGACATGAGCAGACTGAGTCTGATATAGCTAGCGACATGAGCAGACTGAGTCTGATATAGCTAGCGACATGGGCAGACTGAATCTGATATAGCTAGCGACATGAGCAGACTGAATCTGATATAGCTAGCGACATGGGCAGACTGATTCTGATATAGCTAGCGTCATGAGCAGACTGAGTCTGATATAGCTAGCGACATGAGCAGACTGAGTCTGATATAGCTAGCGACATGAGCAGACTGAATCTGATATAGCTAGCGACATGAGCAGACTGAATCTAATATAGCTAGCGATATGAGCAGACATAGTCTGATATAGCTAGCGACATGAGCAGACTGAGTCTGATATAGCTAGCAACATGAGCTGACTGAATCTGATATAGCTAGCGACATTTATATATATATATATCATATATATATATCATTTATGATAATATAATTATCATAAATGAAGTTTTCAAAGGATTTATGTAATCTGGCATATCCAGCCCTGTCCTGAATATCACTGCGACTCGGGGAAGCTTCAGATTATAGGGTGTCGTCTTACTGTGCCAGAATCTCCGGTGATCAACAAAGACCTATTATAAAATAACCATTGTCTACTGCTCCGGGTCAAATGTAGCAATATATGTACAACTATATCCAAAAATTACTTCACAATTTTCTCAAAGTATTTTGTCTTTTATTTCATGCTGTACACTCATTATATGTTTTTTTTTCTATAAGATACCAGGTGAATCTTGGAGGTGAAACATTAGAGTAAGGAACAGTCATTAGGGATTATGTCAGGATGACTATCGATAATGCAAAATAAGGGTCCATAGTCACTCTTTAAAAAGGGTAGGACATTGAATCCCGGCGGAAGACTTCCGGTTGGAAAAAGTCAACAAAATAAACAAAACGGACCAGCCATTTTGGATGTTCTCAAAAGACTGGACACTTCCCAAAGCATCGATTGTACTGCGTTATAGTCTGGGTTGAGGGGTGGGGCTAGAGGTTACATATCAAACCACACTGCATTACGTACTGAATTAAACACGGCCAATGGATACCTTAATCTTGCAGAAGACGGTTACTTAGACAATGTAGGAACCACAGTCCGAGTTACTTCTCCTCTACATACATCATCAGTCAGATTGAGATGGGAATGCATGATGGGAATGCGTGATGGGAATGCGTGATGGGAATGCATGATGGGAATGCATGATGGGAATGCATGATGGGAATGCGTGATGGGAACATTTATCACATGATCTTTTATAAACAGCATCAATGTGATCAGAGACGCATTGAGGCAAAAAAGAGGAAAAATTCTGATATAAATATTTTTTCGAATCGTAGTGTTTTACTTATGCAATTCGGTTTCCTTGCCAGAAACATTGTATTGTAGTGATTCTGTAAAAAATCTTCATCAATTTTTCAGGATATTGTACTATAGTTTAGGTAACGCTGATATCCCAAGCTTGCAGGAGACCGGAAGAGCCCGCGGTATGGAGCCACGTCCAGCACCAACCTATCTTACTCCATCCAAAATGTCTGATGCTTTATGTTTGACAGAGGAATGTAATCGGGCGAGAAGCACCAAGTTTGACATGTGTACTGCGATCCGGCACGGATGGCTGTACGCTAATTGGTCAGGCTGATTTGATCAGCGTCCACACCATCTATACTATGGCGTTATTCTTGCGCGCTGTGAGTTTGCTGACTGCGGTGGTGTGATGCGGTGCCCGCGAGGTGCCTCCGCGCCCGCCAAGATAAAGAGCACACACACCGGGCTTAGTCTCCAGTCCTCCCGCCAAGCCCCGTGATCAACAGCGCCGCAAAAACCCTCTGCAGACACTGCGCAATGTATGGAACATTACCACGCAGATTCTGAAGACTTTGGAACTTACCTATATCTCAACTTTATACCTGAGGGAATAGACACGAGATTTGCATGTGGACTCCTTGAGAAGGCACCGAAAGCTTATGAAAAAAGGCTCACGGAAATATATTCTTTATAAAAATGATGATTTCCCCCAGGAAATTCTACATTCTGTGCTGGAGAACTCGGTGTATAAAAGGAAACATACGGCTGGAGAAATTAGCTTGACAATAATAATAATAAGCGGGCTGCAAGTTTGTGTGGTGTGGGTTACAAGTGGTGGGAGGTTTGGTGACGGTCTCCTTTTACACGTCGCGCATTATGTCCGCATAAGTCTGTGGTTAAGTCAAACACGTGTACTTCAATGTGACTGAGGAACAATGTCTGCAATAAAAGAGGGAATTTATCACAGATAAGCATAAATGCTGATGGTAAGCTGGCCCCCTCCTCTGGGCGAGGCAGCGCTGGTCAAGCTATAAAGCTCTAACACAAACTCGGGAAGTCTGTATTTGTCCCTGGTTGCCATATTGATTCAGTTAAGGATTTATTAGTTATTACATTGGTAAGAAGTAACGCATACCTCCCCAAGAGGAAAGTAAATACTCAGGGGCCTGCACCAGAGAACACCTAGCTGAATACAAGGTAGGTAACATCCTATACATTACAGGATTATTACACTGGTACACTTTGAACATTGCCATAAAGAACTTCTATTGAATGTCGATCCTGTTTATGACATGAGTCTAACACTGGGCTAACTATGTGGAGATATCAATGTGATTGACATTGAACCAGTCACTGTAGACGTGTTAATAGGATGAGATTTATCCTGAGAGCATCGCATCTCTGGTTCCTAGACTCTTGTCAGCACTCTACAAGGAGATTGACATTACTCAATAAAAGTTTTATTGACACAAGCATTGGCTTAACACATTTAATAATTACAAGAAAAGTCATTTCCTGGACAACACTGTATATTCCAACTCAAATATTGGAAAACACGAAAACGACGATGTAATCATTCCATGTTTTATCCATTGCCACACATACTTACAGGGGTCTCAATAATATTATCCCTGTCATGTTTGAAGGGATTTGTTTGCTAGCAATATATGCTAAGAGACTGGGTTGTACTTTCAGCATAGCACCAAGCTCTATCTGCGGTCTGACAGCACGTAAATCTAATGCAAAGATAAGATGTTTACTTTCTATTTATTGTATTAAGCTGAAGAGCGAGGATCCACTTTTTGGGTCAATTGCCTGTGCAACAACTTGTGGCCAGGATTGCTTTTATGACGTCTTTGCAATAAAAAAACTCATAAGTCTTCATAATGTATTGATGTGAGTCAAACTAGAGTGAGTAGGGTGGATCAGTGGGGATGAGTCAAGCTAGAGTGAGTGGGGAAGATCAGTGGGGATGAGTCAAGCTAGAGTGAGTGGGGAAGATCAGAGGGGACGAGTCAAGCTAGAGTGAGTGGGGTAGATCAGAGGGGATGAGTCAAGCTAGAGTGAGTGGGGTAGATCAGAGGGGATGAGTCAAGCTAGAGTGAGTGGGGAAGATGGGAGGGGATGAGTCAAGCTAGAGTGAGTGGGGAACATGGGAGGGGATGAGTCAAGCTAGAGTGAGTGGGGAAGATGGGAGGGGACGAGTCAAGCTAGAGTGAGTGGGGAAGATCAGAGGGGATGAGTCAAGCTAGAGTGAGTGGGGAAGATCAGAGGGGATGAGTCAAACTAGAGTGAATGGGGTAGATCAGAGGGGATGAGTCAAGCTAGAGTGAGTGAGGGATCTCAGAGAGGATGAGTCAAGCTAGAGTGAATGGGGAAGATCAGAGAGGATGAGTCAAGCTAGAGTGAGTGAGGGAACATGGGAGGGGATGAGTCAAGCTAGAGTGAGTGGGGAAGATGGGAGGGGACGAGTCAAGCTAGAGTGAGTGGGGAAGATCAGAGGGGATGAGTCAAGCTAGAGTGAGTGGGGAAGATCAGAGGGGATGAGTCAAACTAGAGTGAATGGGGTAGATCAGAGGGGATGAGTCAAGCTAGAGTGAGTGAGGGATCTCAGAGAGGATGAGTCAAGCTAGAGTGAATGGGGAAGATCAGAGAGGATGAGTCACGCTAGAGTGAGTGGGAAAGATCAGAGGGGATGGGTCAAGCTAGAGTGCGTGGGGTAGATGAGTGGGGATGAGTCAAGCTAGAGTGAGTTGGGAAGATCAGAGGGGATGAGTCAAGCTAGAGTGAGTGGGGAAGATCAGAGGGGATGAGTCAAGTTAGAGTGAGTGGGGTAGATCAGAGGGGATGAGTCAAGCTAGAGTGAATGGGGAAGATCAGAGGGGACTAGTCAAGCTAGAGTGAGTGAGAAAGATCAGAGGGGATGAGTCAAGCTAGAGTGAGTTGGGAAGATCAGAGGGGATGAGTCAAGCTAGAGTGAGTGGCAAAGATCAGAGGGGATGAGTCAAGTTAGAGTGAGCGGGGTAGATCAGAGGGGATGAGTCAAGCTAGAGTGAATGGGGAAGATCAGAGGGGACGAGTCAAGCTAGAGTTAGTGAGAAAGATCAGAGGGGATGAGTCAAGCTAGAGTGAGTGGGAAAGATCAGAGGGGATGAGTCAAGGTAGAGTGAGTGAGAAAAATCAGAGGGGATGAGTCAAGCTAGAGTGAGTGGGGAAGATCAGAGGGGATGAGTCAAGCTAGAGTGAGTGGGGAAGATCAGAGGGGACGAGTCAAGCTAGAGTGAGTGGCAAAGATCAGAGGGGATGAGTCAAGCTAGAGTGAGTGAGAAAGATCAGAGCGGATGAGTCAAGCTAGACTAAGTGGGAAAGTTCAGAGGGGATGAGTCAAGCTAGAGTGAGTAGGGTGGATCAGAGGGGATGAATCAAGCTAGAGTGATTTATAGGTAGGTAAGTAAGTCAAGCTGATTTATTCTTTGGGAATCCCTTTTCATGAATTACTTATCCAATACCCGTCCCACTTATGTGTTTGTGATGGATTAATCGCATCAAAGTGATGGATTAATCGCATCCTGTCATATACACCTGGACCTCCACCAACCCACGACTCTCCATTACATATCGGCTTCATGTATCCCTGAGGTATCCCTGGTGTATCCCTGGTGTATCCCTGGTGTATCCCTGAGGTATCCCTGGTGTATCCCTGAGGTATCCCTGGTGTATCCCTGGTGTATCCCTGGTGTATCCCTGATGTATCCCTGGTGTATTCCTGGTGTATTCCCGGTGTATCCCTGGTGTATCCTTGGTGTATCCCTGGTGTATCCCTGGTGTATCCCTGGTGTATCCCCGGTGTATCCCTGATGTATCCCTGGTATGTTCCCGGTGTATCCCTCATATGCCTGGCAGATTCTTCGCCATTATTACAGAATTACATCACCTGGTTTATTAGATATGTGACTGAAATCGTCGATACACTGTAAATAGTTGTAACAGTAAATTTACAGGAAATGTTGCTTGCAGCACCAGCAACTTTTTGTTGTGAATGAGGTTTGCGCGTAGAGTAGATTTTGCTGCACACTATTACAGACCACAGTTTGTAAAGTATTCATAAAGGATGCTTCATGTGCTGTCCTCTTGATACATGTTTCGCATTGTCATGGCAGATCTTCCCTGAAATCTCTTGAGATATCTCTTGAGAAACTTGCCAAATGCGGATGTTTAAAATGGCATTACTGGCAGAGTGAACCTGGCAGATTCAAATACACGATTTGAAGAATTAACATAAGAAAATATTAGATTACCTATTTTGAAATATTACTTTTTATTAATTTTGAAATTTGGAAATGTAATTATTTATTAAAATAAGGTCTACCATTGTAGTAGATTTAACAATATTGTTATATTATCATGATTAATATTATATCATGATAGGTATCTGATAAATGACAGCATAAAAGTATACTGTTATTTCAAGTAGTGTAGAACTTGTTTAAAAAATACAGCAAAAGTTGTTGTATTTGTAAAGTTACAATGTACTGAAGAAAAAAAATGTTTTGTCAACATAATATACCCAGCAGATAGACTGAAGGTATCCTGCAGATAGACTGAAGGTATCCTGCAGATAGACTGAAGGTATCCTGCAGATAGACTGAAGGTACCCAGCAGATAGACTGAAAGTACCCAGCAGATAGACTGAAGGTATCCAGCAGATAGACTGGAGGTATCCAGCAGATAGACTGAAGGTACCCAGCAAATAGACTGAAGGTATCCTGCAGATAGACTGAAGGTATCCAGCAGATAGACTGAAGGTATCCTGCAGATAGACTGAAGGTATCCTGCAGATAGACTGAAGGTATCCTGCAGATAGACTGAAGGTACCCAGCAAATAGACTGAAGGTATCCAGAAGATAGACTGAAGGTATCCAGCAGATAGACTGAAGGTACCCAACGGATAGACTGAAGGTATCTGGCAGATAGACTGAAGGTACCCAACGGATAGACTAAAGGTATCTGGCAGATAGACTAAAGGTATCCTGCAGATAGACTGAAGGTATCCTGCAGATAGACTGAAGGTACCCAGCAGATAGACTGAAGGTATCCAGCAGATATACTGGAGGTATCCAGCAGATAGACTGAAGGTATCGAGCAGATAGACTGAAGGTATCGAGCAGATAGACTGAAGGTATCCAGCAGATAGACTGAAGGTATTCAGCAGATAGACTGAAGGTATCCTGCAGATAGACTGAAGGTACCCAGCAGATAGACTGAAGGTATCCAGCAGATAGACTGGAGGTATCCAGCAGATAGACTGAAGGTACCCAGCAGATAGACTGAAGGTATCGAGCAGATAGACTGAAGGTATCCAGCAGATAGACTGAAGGTATCCAGCAGATAGACTGAAGGTATCCTGCAGATAGACTGAAGGTATCCAGCAGATAGACTGAAGGTATCCAGCAGATAGACTGAAGGTATCGAGCAGATAGACTGAAGGTATCCAGCAGATAGACTGAAGGTATCCAGCTGATAGACTGAAGGTATCCAGCAGATAGACGGAAGGTATCCTGCAGATAGACTGAAGGTATCCTGCAGATAGACTGAAGGTATCCAGCAGATAGACTGAATGTACCCAGCAGATAGACTGAAGGTACCCAGCAGATAGACTGAGGACATCCAGCAGATAGACTGAAGGTACCCAGCAGATAGACTGAAGGTATCCAGCTGATAGACTGAAGGTATCCAGCAGATAGACGGAAGGTATCCTGCAGATAGACTGAAGGTATCCTGCAGATAGACTGAAGGTATCCAGCAGATAGACTGAAGGTACCAAGCAGATAGACTGAAGGTATCCTGCAGATAGACTGAAGGTATCCTGCAGATATACTGAAGGTACCCAGCAGATAGACTGAAGGTACCAAGCAGATAGACTGAAGGTACCCAGCAGATAGACTGAAGGTACCCAGCAGATAGACTGAAGGTATCCAGCAGATAGACTGAAGGTATCCAGCAGATAGACTGAAGGTATCCAGCAGATAGACTGAGGACATCCAGCAGATAGACTGAAGGTATCCTGCAGATAGACTGAAGGTATCCAGCAGATAGACTGAAGGTACCCAGCAGATAGACTGAAGGTATCCTGCAGATAGACTGAAGTTATCCTGCAGATAGACTGAAGGTATCCTGCAGATAGACTGAAGGTATCCAGCAGATAGACTGAAGGTATCCAGCAGATAGACTGAAGGTATCCAGTAGATAGACTGAAGGTATCCAGCAGATAAACTGAAGGTATCCAGCAGATAGACTGAAGGTACCCAGCAGATAGACTGAAGGTATCCAGCAGATAGACTGAATGTATCCTGCAGATAGACTGAAGGTATCCAGCAGATAGACTGAATGTATCCAGCAGATAGACTGAAGGTATCCAGCAGATAGACTGAAGGTATCCAGCAGATAGACTGAAGGTTCCCAGCAGATAGACTGAAGGTATCCAGTAGATAGACTGAAGGTATCCAGCAGATAGACTGAAGGTATCCAGCAGATAGACTGAAGGTATCCAGCAGATAGAGTGAATGTATCCAGCAGATAGACTGAAGGTATCCAGCAGATAGACTGAAGGTATCAAGCAGATAGACTGAAGGTATCCAGCAGATAGACTGAATGTATCCAGCAGATAGACTGAATGTATCCAGCAGATAGACTGAAGGTATCGAGCAGATAGACTGAAGGTACCCAGCAGATAGACTGAATGTATCCAGCAGATAGACTGAATGTATCCAGCAGATAGACTGAAGGTATCCAGCAGATAGACTGAAGGTATCCAGCAGATAGACTGAAGGTATCGAGCAGATAGACTGAAGGTATCCAGCAGATAGACTGAAGGTATCCAGCAGATAGACTGAAGGTATCAAGCAGATAGACTGAAGGTATCCAGCAGATAGAGTGAATGTATCCTGCAGATAGACTGAAGGTATCCAGCAGATAGACTGAAGGTATCCAGCAGATAGACTGAAGGTACCCAGCAGATAGACTGAAGGTATCCAGTAGATAAACTGAAGGTACCAAGCAGATAGACTGAAGGTATCCAGCAGATAGACTGAAGGTATCCAGCAGATAGACTGAAGGTATCCAGCAGATAGACTGAAGGTATCCAGCAGATAGACTGAAGGTATCCTGCAGATAGACGGAAGGTATCCTGCAGATAGACTGAAGGTATCCGGCAGATAGATTGAAGGTATCCAGCAGATAGACTGAAGGTATCCAGCAGATAGACTGAAGGTTCCCAGCAGATAGACTGAAGGTATCCTGCAGATAGACTGAAGGTATCCAGCAGATAGACTGAAGGTTTCCTGCAGATAGACTGAAGGTATCCAGGAGATAGACTGAAGGTATCCTGTAGATAGACTGAAGGTATCCAGTAGATAGACTGAAGGTATACAGCAGATAGACTGAAGGTATCCAGCAGATAGACTGAAGGTATCCAGCAGATAGACTGAAGGTATCCGGCAGATAGACTGAAGGTATCCTGCAGATAGACTGAAGGTACCCAGCAGATAGACTGAAGGTATCCAGCAGATAGACTGAAGGTATCCTGCAGATAGACTGAAGGTATCCAGCAGATAGACTGAAGGTATCCAGCAGATAGACTGAAGGTATCCTGCAGATAGACTGAAGGTATCCAGCAGATAGACTGAAGGTATCCTGCAGATAGACTGAAGGTATCCAGCAGATAGACTGAAGGTATCCAGCAGATAGACTGAAGGTATCCAGGAGATATACTGAAGGTATCCTGCAGAAAGACTGAAGGTACCCAGCAGATAGACTGAAGGTATCCTGCAGATAGACTGAAGGTATCCAGCAGATAGACTGAAGGTATCCAGGAGATAGACTGAAGGTATCCTGCAGATAGACTGAAGGTATCCAGCAGATAGACTGAAGGTATCCAGTAGATAGACTGAAGGTATCCAGTAGATAGACTGAAGGTATCCTGCAGATAGACTGAAGGTATCCAGCAGATAGACTGAAGGTATTCAGCAGATAGACTGAAGGTATCCAGCAGATAGACTGAAGGTATCCAGCAGATAGACTGAAGGTACCCAGCAGATAGACTGAAGGTATCCAGCAGATAGACTGAAGGTATCCAGCAGATAGACTAAAGGTATCCTGCAGATAGACTGAAGGTACCAAGCAGATAGACTGAAGGTATCCTGCAGATAGACTGAAGGTATCCAGCAGATAGACTGAAGGTATCCTGCAGATAGACTGAAGGTATCCTGCAGATAGACTGAAGGTACCCAGCAGATAGACTGAAGGTATCCTGCAGATAGACTGAAGGTATCCAGCAGATAGACTGAAGGTATCCAGCAGAGAGACTGAAGGTACCAAGCAGATAGACTGAAGGTATCCTGCAGATAGACTGAAGGTATCCTGCAGATAGACTGAAGGTATCCTGCAGATAGACTGAAGGTATCCTGCAGATAGACTGAAGGTACCTAGCAGATAGACTGAAGGTACCCAGCAGATAGACTGAAGGTACCCAGCAGATATACTGAAGGTATCCAGCAGATAGACTGAAGGTACCCAGCAGATAGACTGAAAGTATCCTGCAGATAGACTGAAGGTACCCAGCAGATAGACTCAAGGTATCCTGCATATAGACGGAAGGTACCCAGCAGATAGACTGAAGGTACCCAGCAGATAGACTGAAGGTATCCTGCAGATAGACTGAAGGTATCCTGCAGATAGACTGAAGGTATCCTGCAGATAGACTGAAGGTATCCAGCAGATAGACTGAAGGTATCCTGCAGATAGACTGAAGGTACCCAGCAGATAGACTGAAGGTACCCAGCAGATAGACTGAAGGTACCCAGCAGATAGACTGAAGGTATCCAGCAGATAGACTGAAGGTATCCAGCAGATAGACGGAAGGTACCCAGCAGATAGACTGAAGGTACCCAGCAGATAGACTGAAGGTACCCAGCAGATAGACTGAAGGTATCCAGCAGATAGACTGAAGGTATCCAGCAGATAGACTGAAGGTATCCAGCAGATAGACGGAAGGTATCCAGCAGATAGACTGAAGGTACCCAGCAGATAGACTGAAGGTATCCAGCAGATAGACTGAAGGTATCCAGCAGATAGACTGAAGGTACCCAGCAGATAGACTGAAGGTACCCAGCAGATAGACTGAAGGTATCCAGCAGAAAGACTGAAGGTATCCTGTAGAAAGACTGAAGGTATCCTGTAGATAGACTGAAGGTATCCAGCAGATAGACTGAAGGTATCCAGCAGATAGACTGAAGGTATCCAGCAGATAGACTGAAGGTATCCAGCAGATAGACTGAAGGTATCCAGCAGATAGACTGAAGGTATCCAGCAGATAGACTGAAGGTATCCAGCAGATAGACTGAAGGTATCCAGCAGATAGACTGAAGGTATCCTGCAGATAGACTGAATGTATCCTGCAGATAGACTGAAGGTATCCAGCAGATAGACTGAAGGTATCCAGCAGATAGACTGAAGGTATCCTGCAGATAGACTGAATGTATCCTGCAGATAGACTGAAGGTATCCTGCAGATAGACTGAAGGTATCCTGCAGATAGACTGAAGGTATCCAGCAGATAGACTGGAGGTATCCAGCAGATAGACTGAATGTATCCAGCAGATAGACTGAAGGTATCCTGTAGATAGACTGAAGGTATCCAGCAGATAGACTGAAGGTATCCTGCAGATAGACTGAAGGTATCCTGCAGATAGACTGAATGTATCCAGCAGATAGACTGAAGGTATCCTGCAGATAGACTGAAGGTTCCCAGCAGATAGACTGAAGGTATCCAGCAGATAGACTGAAGGTATCCTGTAGATAGACTGAAGGTATCCTGCAGATAGACTGAAGGTATTCAGCAGATAGACTGGAGGTATCCAGCAGAAAGACTGAATGTATCCAGCAGATAGACTGAAGGTATCCTGTAGATAGACTGAAGGTATCCAGCAGATAGACTGAAGGTATCCTGCAGATAGACTGAAGGTATCCTGCAGATAGACTGAATGTATCCAGCAGATAAACTGAAGGTATCCTGCAGATAGACTGAAGGTTCCCAGCAGATAGACTGAAGGTATCCAGCAGATAGACTGAAGGTACCCAGCAGATAGACTGAAGGTATCCAGCAGATAGACTGAAGGTATCCTGCAGATAGACTGAAGGTATCAAGCAGATAGATTGAAGGTACCCAGCAGATAGACTGAAGGTATCCTGCAGATAGACTGAAGGTACCCAGCAGATAGACTGAAGGTATCCTGCAGATAGACTGAAGGTACCAAGCAGATAGACTGAATGTATCCAACAGATAGACTGAAGGTACCCAGCAGATAGACTGAATGTATCCAACAGATAGACTGCATAAATCTGCAGGCCAATATAGACCATATTCGCCCTCAATATACAACACTATATTCGTGAGAGATCCGATGTTTATAACATTTGAAATGCCATTTTGAATTGCGTGTAAAACTCACAATTCATTCTGGTCTTCGCAATACCTGTTGATGAAGTTAACATTTTAAGTGTACATCCAGGAAAATGTTAACATGTTAACATTATGTACGAAATATGTGCGTTACGATGTATTCTAACTTCATACGCTATACTGTAACATTATAAGCAAACCTAATATCACAACCTCATATGCCAACGTTATAACGAAATATTATATCCTTAAAACTGATGTTATATGCTTATTTGCTGACCTTTCATGTTAATCTCATATTTTAACCTTCCATGGTAACCTTCTATGGTAACCTTCTATGGTAACCTTCTTTGGTAACTTTCTATGGTAACCTTCCATGGTAACCTTCTATGGTAACCTTCTATGGTAACCTTCTTTGGTAACCTTCTATGGTAACCTTCCATGGTAACCTTCTATGGCAACCTTCTATGGTAACCTTCTATGGTAACCTTCTATGGTAACCTTCAATGGTAACCTTCTTTGGTAACCTTCTATGGTAACCTTCTGTGGTAACCTTCTATAGTAACATTTTATGGTAACCTTCTATGGTAACCTTCTATGGTAACCTTCTTTGGTAACCTTCTATGGTAACCTTCTATGGTAACCTTCTTTGGTAACCTTCTATGGTAACCTTCCATGGTAACCTTCTATGGTAACCTTCTATGGTAACCTTCTAAGGTAACCTTCCATGGTAAACTTCCATGGTAACCTTCTATGGTAACCTTCTATGGTAACATCATAGAGTAAGCTCATGTGGTAACCTTATAACATAAAGTGGCAACTTTAAACGCTAATCTCATATGATAACTTGATGTGTTGATCTCATATTGTAACATTATACTGTAAGCTGATATGCAAACATTATATGCTAACCTAACAGATAATAACAATTAGAATAACAGCTATGTATATAGTGCTATGCCAGACTTTGTCTGCTAATGGCGCCTTGAGGCAGGGGATAGGATTGCAGCTGATTCTCACTGCTGCAAGAACTTTATTCAGGCATAAAGTAGACAAGTGAAATGGTTCATAGAGTGTGCCACAACTGATCATCATGTCAATATGATAATACAGAAGAAAGACCCCAAATGTCGTCGAAAAGAGAAGGGCATTTTGTCTGACTCTCTGGTTTGATGTCTCTAAAAATATTCATAAATGATCATCAGTGAAAAATGACAAAAATACAATGACTAGCCCAACGGTAATATCATCAAGGTTACTCAAATAATGTGAATACATTATAACCAACCAATAATTCATAATATTACATAGCTTGTATTGATAGCATCACAACACTTTATACCAGAACTTTCTTAAAAATTTAAAAAGGCAGATAATGCCTTTAAAGCAGTGTGATTAATTACATACATATTGCCTTCTCAGCTACACCAGGGAAACAACAATCGCTTCTTACAGCGTTCCCTCTGGCTAGATGAATGGGCCATCACAAAATCTGCATGTTTTAACAAAATATACATAATAAGAAGCAGCTCTCAGGCCTGAGGTCTCCCGCTTTAGAAACTGTTTCAATTAAGGAACAATGAAGCCAATAACAGACTTGGAAAAAATAACAACACATGTTACATTTTCAGCTGCAGAACAAGTATGTTTATTTAGTTATCTCTATAAATGCTGACACAATCCTCATACATACCCCTTTTATAACCGCCATTAGCTGACCATCTGTATTAATTCGGTCAGGTGCTATTTATAGCACTGATGACTCATAAATAGGTCAATAGGTTACCTTCATATAACCTTATAGTGGCCGGCTGCTAAATGGGAAAGGCATGTGACCTTGTGAGGTCATTTTCAGCACTCATGACTCCAAATGAGGGCAGTAGGTCATGATTCTAAATGAGGGCAGTAGGTCACAGCAGCATCATCTGCCACAAGGAGGAGCAACTATATATAGTGAGTATAGCCACATTAGCTATATAGAGTGACTATAGCCACATTAACAACAGCATCGTATGCCTTGTATTGCACCTGTCATGAGTACTGAGGATTCACAGCTCTTCTATTGTCCAGCCAGCAACGATCAGAGGATCATTCCACATTTGACACAATTCAAAGATAAAAAAAACAATCTCTTACGTCCCTAATAGGTCCCTGATAAGTCCCTGATAAATGCCTGAAAAGTCCCTGAAAAGTCCCTGAAAAGTCCCTGAAAAGTCCCTAATAAGTCCCTGATAAGTCCCTGATTAGTCCCTGATATTACAAATCGTTATGTAATAATGATGTGGCACACTAATTTGACCTTGACACTATTTAAGATTCTAAAAGGTCACAGAAAGGTCGGCTTTGAAGCTGACAATGTACCTTTTAAGGTTTGACTGGGCTTCAGCATGTTAACAAGCCAATTTGATGTTGACCTTATTTTACAGATCAACAAGGTCATAGGAAGGTCACCATCGACCTCATTTCAGATATTGATGCAGGCGATGCTTCTGCAAAGTTTGAAATCAACTTGAATTATTGGCAAGGATTTATCCCACAAATTACAGACGGACGCGCAATCGGACAACCTCACAGGTGGACGCCTGGACAGAACCCGCTAGGTGGACAAAATGTGACCTGATCATCCTGATGCTACTTGGTGTTTAACAGACCAAATATGGCAACGGAATACCTTTTGTGATTTGGCCTAAGATCAGCATACTTGATCTTTGTTCAAGTCCAAGGTGGCAGCAATCACTTCATGTTGAAATATTATTCATTCCAGAGGTTTTACCGCGCACTGCGTTATGTTTTATCAGCATAAACGTTTGGTCCGCTTGATGTCCAAGTGCTAATCTTACAAATTAAATTTGAAAATATATTAACTCACAAAAGTAAGATCATGTTTACATGAATTTCTATTTTCAACACTGAAGACATTGCGCTGTTTCACTCCAGCTCCATGACTGGTTGCCAAAGACCGCGGTATATGTTACCATTTAATAATGCATAGGAAAGATCCCCAATTGTTCTTAGAAAAGAGTGACGTTTTGAGTCCAGGTGACAGGCTTTGTTCTGACCTAATATTTCTTCGACTGCTTACCAAGCGCCCTTTATCCGTGATAACTTGATTACTGCCAGTATCATTTAGCAATTACAAGACAGGTAATTAAGCCATCTCTCAGTGACAAATGGAATGTATTGCCGACAGGTACGATGAGATTTAGACAGGCAGAGAGACAGATAATTGCGCCCTCTGTCACTGATACAGTGGGTTAATATATCAGCTTTATTGTCAGGTAAGTTGCTACGGTGTCACGCTGAATATGTGTCACCACAATGGATGATGGGATTGATAAACCAAATGATGAAAACAGAATGAAAGATTCTTTATTGTTAATGAAGTTAGAGATAAATGGATTAAGCTGTGTGTTGGAACATCTGAATGGCTAAAAAGAGATAACTACTCCCCCAGTGATAGTGCGCAATGCATGATGGGAGCAATGTAATGCTGTCCTCAGATTGGTTTACAACTTATGCCAGTAACAAAGCCAATATGGAAGGCAAAATGGTGGACAAATAACGCCATGATGGATCGTCTTAAACACAGTGGGACCAATGAGCGTCAGGTATATCATAAAATATTTAAACGTATTACCTATCCGCGCCTGAAAAGGACATTAAATAAGGCAAACTTAGCACATCAGTGAACAAACAGGGCAGTCCCCACCCTACTCCAACACCCGGCTAATAGAATATCCTCTCCTTTACATCATGAAAGACAAATCACTTTTTTATTTTTAAAAGCGCTGTAAAGCTTTCATTGCCGTAAAACTGTGGAAAGAGTGTTCAGGAACAAAGTTACATATTTATCAGTATTGGCTCCATCAGTATGGGCCAAGGCAAGCTGTCTGATATAATTACTTGGTGTGTGGGTATGTAGCAGTATGGGCCCAGGCAGGCTGTCTGATATAATTACTTGGTGTATGAGTATGTAGCAGTATGGGCCCAGGCAGGCTGTCTGATATAATTACTTGGTGTATGAGTATGTAGCAGTATGGGCCCAGGCAGGCTGTCTGATATAATTACTTGATGTATGGGTATGTATCAGTATGGGCCCAGGCAGGCTGTCTGATATAATTACTTGATGTATGGGTATATATCAGTTGGGGCCCAGGCAGGCTGTCTGATATAATTACTTGGTGTATGGGTATGTAGCAGTATGGGCCCAGGCAGGCTGTCTGATATAATTACTTGATGTATGGGCATGTATCAGTTGGGGCCCAGGCAGGCTGTCTGATATAATTACTTGATGTATGGGTATGTAGCAGTATGGGCCCAGGCAGGCTGTCTGATATAATTACTTGATGTATGGGCATGTATCAGTTGGGGCCCAGGCAGGCTGTCTGATATAATTACTTGATGTATGGGTATGTAGCAGTATGGGCCCAGGCAGGCTGTCTGATATAATTACTTGATGTATGGGCATGTATCAGTTGGGGCCCAGGCAGGCTGTCTGATATAATTACTTGATGTATGGGTATGTAGCAGTATGGGCCCAGGCAGGCTGTCTGATATAATTACTTGATGTATGGGCATGTATCAATTGGGGCCCAGGCAGGCTGTCTGATATAATTACTTGATGTATGGGTATACAGCAGTATGGGCCCAGGCAGGCTGTCTGATATAATTACTCAGTGTGTGGTATGTAGCAATATGCGCTTAGGCAGGCTGTCTGATATAATTACTTGGTGTATGGGTATACAGCAGTATGGGCCCAGGCAGGCTGTCTGATATAATTACTTGATGTATGGCTATGTAGCAGTATGGGCCCAGGCAGGCTGTCTGATATAATTACTTGGTGTATGAGTATGTAGCAGTATGGGCCCAGGCAGGCTGTCTGATATAATTACTTGATGTATGGGTATGTATCAGTATGGGCCCAGGCAGGCTGTCTGATATAATTACTTGATGTATGGGTATATATCAGTTGGGGCCCAGGCAGGCTGTCTGATATAATTACTTGGTGTATGGGCATGTATCAGTTGGGGCCCAGGCAGGCTGTCTGATATAATTACTTGATGTATGGGTATGTAGCAGTATGGGCCCAGGCAGGCTGTCTGATATAATTACTTGATGTATGGGCATGTATCAGTTGGGGCCCAGGCAGGCTGTCTGATATAATTACTTGATGTATGGGTATACAGCAGTATGGGCCCAGGCAGGCTGTCTGATATAATTACTCAGTGTGTGGTATGTAGCAATATGCGCTTAGGAAGGCTGTCTGATATAATTACTTGATGTAAGGGTATGTAGCAGTATGGGCCCAGGCAGGCTGTCGGATATAATTACTTGATGTATGGGTATACAGCAGTATGGGCCCAGGCAGGCTGTCTGATATAATTTCTTGATGTATGGCTATGTAGCAGTATGGGCCCAGGCAGGCTGTCTGATATAATTACTCAGTGTGTGGTATGTAGCAATATGCGCTTAGGAAGGCTGTCTGATATAATTACTAGGTGTTTTCTTTGGAATATTTTTTCAACTGGTAAACACTATATGACCTCAGCTTTGTCACATCTCAAAGATTTACAAAAAAAGTATGTTGAGAAAAGTGTGGAACTTTAAACATGAAAATAGATGAGTTTATTCAAAGAGGATGTGGAATTACATCCTCCATTACAGGACCTCGCTCTCATATCGGTCGCAAGTCATCAGTATTCATAACAATTTGCCTGTCCACTGATTTTGTGAAAGAATGTAAACATATTTGTTTTGTATTGGCAGCAATACTGATTGGTCAGTTTCTGGGTCCGACCCCTTGATTACTTGTTGGTCAAGTTGGATCTGATGATATTTTGGTGAGCAAGGCAAGCATTTACAACTTGGGGAATTACAAATTTCGAATGGTATTAAATACAGGGCAATAACGGCAGAGGTAGTAATTGAATACTACTGATGTAATACAGAGCACATATAACTGATTGACTTACAACATACAACTTGTGAGCATAACTTTGAGGAGCTATGTATGTTCATGGCATAAATATAAATTAACACACGGCCACTGCCCACCAGTGGTCAGAATCCCCTGCCTAGCAGTGGTCAGAATCCCCTGCCTAGCAGTGGTCAGAATCCCCTGCCTAGCAGTGATCAGAATCCCATACCTAACAGTGGTCAGAATCCCCTGCCTAGCAGTGGTCAGAATCCCCTGCCTAGCAGTGGTCAGAATCCCCTGCCTAGCAGTGGTCAGAATCCCCTGCCTAGCAGTGGTCAGAATCCCCTGACTAGCAGTGGTCAGAATCCACATCCTAGCAGTGGTCAGAATCCCCTGCCTAGCAGTGGTCAGAATCCCCTGCCTAGCAGTGGTCAGAATCCACATCCTAGCAGTGGTCAGAATCCCCTGCCTAGCAGTTGTCAGAATCCCCTGCCTAGCAGTGGTCAGAATCCACATCCTAGCAATGGTCAGAATATCCTGCCTAGCAGTGGTCAGAATCCCCTGCCTAGCAGTGGTCAGAATCCACATCCTAGCAGTGGTCAGAATCCCCTGCCTAGCAGTGGTCAGAATCCGCTGCCTAGCAGTGGTCAGAATCCACATCCTAGCAGTGGTCAGAATCCCCTGCCTAGCAGTGGTCAGAATCCCCTGCCTAGCAGTGGTCAGAATCCACATCCTAGCAGTGGTCAGAATCCCCTGCCTAGCAGTGGTCAGAATTCCCTGCCTAGCAGTTGTCAGAATCCCCTGCCTAGCAGTGGTCAGAATCCACATCCTAGCAATGGTCAGAATCCCCTGCCTAGCAGTGGTCAGAATCCCCTGCCTAGCAGTGGTCAGAATCCACATCCTAGCAGTGGTCAGAATCCCCTGCCTAGCAGTGGTCAGAATCCCCTGCCTAGCAGTGGTCAGAATCCCCTGCCTAGCAGTGGTCAGAATCCGCTGCCTAGCAGTGGTCAGAATCCACATCCTAGCAGTGGTCAGAATCCCCTGCCTAGCAATGGTCAGAATCCCCTGCCTAGCAGTGGTCAGAATCCACATCCTAGCAATGGTCAGAATCCCCTGCCTAGCAGTGGTCAGAATCCCCTGCCTAGCAGTGGTCAGAATCCACATCCTAGCAGTGGTCAGAATCCCCTGCCTAGCAGTGGTCAGAATCCCCTGCCTAGCAGTGGTCAGAATCCCCTGCCTAGCAGTGGTCAGAATCCACATCCTAGCAGTGGTCAGAATCCCCTGCCTAGCAGTGGTCAGAATCCCCTGCCTAGCAGTGGTCAGAATCCACATCCTAGCAGTGGTCAGAATCCCCTGCCTAGCAGTGGTTAGAATCCCCTGCCTAGCAGTGGTCAGAATCCACATCCTAGCAGTGGTCAGAATCCCCTGCCTAGCAGTGGTCAGAATCCCCTGCCTAGCAGTGGTCAGAATCCACATCCTAGCATTGGTCAGAATATCCTGCCTAGCAGTGGTCAGAATCCCCTGCCTAGCAGTGGTCAGAATCCCCTGCCTAGCAGTGGTCAGAATCCCCTGCCTAGCAGTGGTCAGAATCCACATCCTAGCAGTGGTCAGAATCCCCTGCCTAGCAGTGGTCAGAATCCCCTGCCTAGCAGTTGTCAAAATCCCCTGCCTAGCAGTTGTCAAAATCCCCTGCCTAGCAGTGGTCAGAATCCCCTGCCTAGCAGTGGTCAGAATCCCCTGCCTAGCAGTGGTCAGAATCCCCTGCCTAGCAGTGGTCAGAATCCACATCCTAGCAGTGGTCAGAATCCCCTGTCTAGCAGTGGTCAGAATCCCCTGCCTAGCAGTGGTCAGAATCCCTGCCTAGCAGTGGTCAGAATCCACATCCTAGCAGTGGTCAGAATCCCCTGCCTAGCAGTGGTCAGAATCCCCTGCCTAGCAGTGGTCAGAATCCACATCCTAGCAGTGGTCAGAATCCCCTGCCTAGCAGTTGTCAAAATCCCCTGCCTAGCAGTTGTCAAAATCCCCTGCCTAGCAGTGGTCAGAATCCCCTGCCTAGCAGTGGTCAGAATCCCCTGCCTAGCAGTGGTCAGAATCCCCTGCCTAGCAGTGATCAGAATCCCCTGCCTAGCAGTGGTCAGAATCCCCTGACTAGCAGTGGTCAGAATCCCTGCCTAGCAGTGGTCAGAATCCCCTGCCTAGCAGTGGTCAGAATCCCCTACATGGTGATAGGTGCACCTTATGGTGAGAGTAAATAATTGGTTAGCTGTCAGATCCCCCATGCTTCATGGTGATAGGTGCACCTGATGGTGACAGTAGATACTTGGTCAGCTGTCAGATCCCCCATGCTCCATGGTGATAGGTGCACCTAATAGTGAGAGTAGGTTCTTGGTCACTGGTGACGCAGCTGTTCCTGACAGACTATAATCTGGATGATGAACCATATCTACATATGAATCCGTGGTCTAAGCTTTTCAGAACATCTCCACAAATTTATCCTTCGCTTACAACAATTCGCCAGGGCAACAACAACCAAACTACGCCTCCCAATTTCCAGATGTTTATCACAATGCATGTGAAAAATTGACAAATCATGTGTTTATGCTTGCTATACAACATCTCTGCAAAAGAAGTTCCAAAAGATTGTATCGGATTTAAACGACGTATCTGTTCAGTCTAGGGAAAAGCTTGCAAAATAGATATTATCGGTTGAGAAATCTACATGCGTTTGTTTGAATTTAAAAACGAATTGACTGAGATGGAAATAGTATCTCTCGATACGGAAGTCGTCTGTGATAGTCTGCTCTCGTTTGCGGGTTTCTTGATTCAGAAGTCATCTCTTGATTTGTAGATTTATTTTCTAGACGTAGATTTCTATTTCTTCTCCAGATGTACAGATGTGGATTTCTCCTAAAGGTATGAATTTTATTCTAGTTTAGGTCATCTCCAGATTTGGGATTCTTTAAAGATAGTGAGATCTTCTCTAGATATTGAGATCTTCTCTAGATATTGAGATCTTCTCTAGATATTGAGATCTTCTTTAGATATTGAGATCTTCTCTAGATATTGAGATCTTCTCTAGATATTGAGATCTTCTCTAGATATTGAGATCTACTCCAGACATTGAGATCTTCTCTAGATATTGAGATCTTCTCTTGATATTGAGATCTTCTCTAGATATTGAGATCTTCTCTAGATATTGAGATCTACTCCAGATATTGAGGTATTCTCTAGATATTAAGATATTCTCTAGATATAGAGATCTACTCTTGACATAGAGGTTTTCTCTAGGCATGAATGTGTACTCTAGGTATGAATGTCTTCTCAGGATGTGAAGTTCTTCTCTGGACCATCACTATCACACAGGTATGTAGTTTATCAGTATTCCAGCAGCACACAGCCTCCAATCTTGGCATCCAAATCTATAATTTTGAACACATTTATATCTGTCAGAAAGTGATAGAGACATGGGGGTCAGCACATATCCCGAGCTACAAGCGGTCATGGGGCCCTACATTAACACCCATCTATCAAAGCAGGGCCTTTACTTCTAATCCTGTGCTGGCAATTATCTGCCTCGTGTGCAGCAGATGTGGACCTGCACGTCTTTGATGTAATAATGACGCTCTCTTTTACTGCTAGCGCTGACAGTTTATGGTCACCTGTATCCTGGCAGGAACCTGTCCTGACTAGAGTCAGTCCCCGGCCCTCGGAGTCGGTCCCCGGCGCGTGGGAGTCAGTCCTCGGCCCTCGGAGTCGGTCCCCGGCGAGTGGGAGTCAGTCCCTGGCCCTTGAGAGTCAGTCCTCGGCCCTTGGGAGTCAGTCCCCGGCCCTTGGGAGTCCCCAGCCCTTCACACGCGCCCACAGACAGTACTACCAACACCACTTTATACATTTTCACTCCCAGTCCAAAGTTATATTTGTGACATTCATAGATTTTGTTACCTCAATTTTAGCCACAAATTATCCAAGATTTATAACGGCCAAATGTATATTCTTGATCTTGAACAGCTCAATTCTGGACTGGGTCTTGGCATCGCGGCAAAGCAATGCTCATATAGATGTAGATGTGGCTTAGGTCAGTATGCGGAAACCTATCATAAACAAAGCTCAACATCTGTCAGTGAATGTCAAAATATGAAATACATCCATTTGATGATGACATAGGGGGGCATGATGATGTGACTTAATGATGACATAGGGGTGCATGATGATGTGACTTAAGGATTTCCAGCATTGCTGACATTGTGAAATACACGTTTTGAAGATCTTTAATATTATTGTTTTGGAATAATAATGTGCTGATCTGATGGACCAGGATGAGTGTGGTTTGCGGGTATGTGCTTAGGATTGATGAATTTGTCAGGATATTTAGGTCCATGTTTATATTAACATGTGGATCCAAGCAGAATGTGGAGTGAGCAATCTTGCTATAAGTGAGTGTTAATGCATATCATCAGGCATGTTTGTAAAAGCTTCATGATAATACATTTGGAATTATTGCATTGCTCGAGACATAGTTAGGACTCAACTCAGATAATTTTAGTGTCACCCAAGTATGAAGAATGCAAACTACGGAATATGGAATCCAAAGGAATTTACCTGTTTTATGTAATAATTAGAAGTTGTGATAATTATATTCTGTGGGAAGCACTGGACCTTCATGGTGACCACCGAATACCATCTGGGCCGGACTGACAACAAACACTTCTTTGGGTCAGACACACTACTGGAGGCTCGGGGTAGTCTTTATTGAGGGTATATATAGTTTTACTTAATGTAGTAGCTAGGGATGATGCATAACATTGATAGACTGTGAGGATTTCTCACTTGTTACATTTATGCATGCATGGGTATCCGTGTAAGGCCAATATTAACTAATTCAAAATATATTGCAATATAAAATATACTATAGAATTGAAGCTTTGAGGTAAAAGCTCTTCTATGGAGGCACCAAAAGGGATGAAATCAACAATACTATGCCATAAACAACCTATTTATGTTAATGTCCCTGCGTGAAAACCTCTATAACTCTCTAAATAACAGGGCCAACTGATTTGAATAACAGTTATCACCTGGCTGTGATGATATTCGTTTGTTCTCTCAGATTACCGTATTATTGGACATCTGAGTGGCAGTATGGATGCATTGTAAGTGCCAACACAAACTCAGATTTTCAGATGGGTTGAGCTCATAATAATAAATAAACAAAGTTCCAGAAAGGGTGAACTCATGATAACAAATAAGATATTAGAGTTTAGACAAAGTCAACTCATAATAATACTTGAAATTCCAGTTCCAGATATTTGGATCAAAATGACCCCGAATTTGGATTCAAATGAACCAGAACCTGAAATCAGTTTCATGGACCAGGAACTGCTTGATACGATAATTGTGGTTCAAAAATATTTTGAATCAATTACTTGGCTCTTCTGAAGAAGATTTGAAGCCCGGTTTGGTGTAATGATGAACCTGTTGATACATTACAGCCCTCAGTGCCAAGTAAAGTACACAATATATTTTTTAATCAACTTTCAGTTATTTACAGTTAAGGCAGCGTTCTCGTGGATCGACCCTTGTAACTTAAACAGCATTGCCTGATAAAAGAGACTGGTTTGGGGACGCGATATCCCCAATAAATTGAGAGATTCCTTTTGCAAGTCATGACCCTATACATACAATAGCATTAGCTTTGCCAGCATCTGCCTCTCAAAGGGGGCATCTCTCTAAGGGGGGCACATACCCGTCTCACTTGAGGGCTATCTCTGTGAAGATACACGCCAAGCTCCTAACATTAATTAAACTTGTCTTAGCGGGGATGATAGATGTCCTCAATGTCAGGCTCTGTGTGTACAGCATATTGCATTACCGCATGATTGAAAAATCAATATTGGCTTTGAAGGGCTATTCGTCTTGAACTTACTCAGTCCAAAGTAATACATTCCTCACCCACGGTACCTCATTTTGATACCTTCCCATGGTATCTCCCTATGGTACCTCATTTTGATACCTTCCCATGGTATCTCCCTATGGTACCTCATTTTGATACCTTCCCATGGTATCTCCCTATGGTACCTCATTTTGATACCTTCCCATGGTATCTCCCTATGGTACCTCATGTTGATACCTTCCCATGGTATCTCCCTATGGTACCTCATTTTGATACCTTCCCATGGTATCTCCCTATGGTACCTCATTTTGATACCTTCCCATGGTATCTCCCTATGGTACCTCATGTTGATACCTTCCCATGGTATCTCTCTATAGTACCTCATTTTGATGCCTCACTATAGTACCAGCATATACCTCCCCATGGTACCTCCCTATGATACCAACATATACCACCTTATGATACTGACATATGATACTGACATATGATACTGACATATGATACCGACATATGATACCGATATGATAGGAAAGTCCCCCGAGGACTCTCGATATGTAGTGCTGCCTTGATCAGCATCATGGAAATATCACCCATCTGAAGGTGGTTACTTCCTCTGGCTACATGCTCACTGGTTACATGCTCACTGCTTACATGCTCAATGGTTACATGCTCATTGGCTACATGCTCACTGGTTACATGCTCACTGGTTACATGCTCATTGGCTACATGCTCACTGGTTACATGCTCACTGGTTACATGCTCACTGGTTACATGCTCATTGGCTACATGCTCACTGGTTACATGCTCACTGGTTACATGCTCACTGGTTACATGCTCACTGGCTACATGCTCACTGGTTACATGCTCACTGGTTACATGCTCACTGGTTACATGCTCATTGGCTACATGCTCACTTGTTACATGCTCACTGGTTACATGCTCACTGGTTACATGCTCACTGGTTACATGCTCACTGGCTACATGCTCACTGGTTACATGCTCACTGGTTACATGCTCACTGGTTACATGCTCATTGGCTACATGCTCACTGGTTACATGCTCACTGCTCACTGGTTACATGCTCACTGGTTACATGCTCACTGGTTACATGCTCACTGGCTACATGCTCACTGGTTACATGCTCACTGGTTACATGCTCACTGGTTACATGCTCACTGGTTACATGCTCACTGCTCTAATCTTTTGATGTTTGTCTTGGAATCAGGTATAAGACAGGTCTCTCTTGTTGATTAGTCGGTTAGGTAATATATCATCTCTACTTTAAATCTAAAGATTCCTGTAAGGCGCGGGGCATTTCAATCCCATCTCATTAAATTGATTTCTTTGTTTCGTGACGCAGTTCTTTAGCTGTATCCCTGTTAGTCTTAAGTAATTTCACAGGACACAGGAGGCAGCAAAACATGCACAGGTTGGAATAATAACATGGCATTCCAAGATATTAACATTGACAAAAAGATAGCAAAATCAGTTTATGTCATTAATAGTCTTAAACATCTTTAAACAATTTATTTCTTTGTTTCTTGAGAGAGAATTTTCACCAAACATATGTCAATCGCAGTGGCCGATGATTCATAGCCCATGTACTGCATTCATTGCTCATGTACTACATATATTGCTCATGTACTGTATTCATTGCTCATGTACTACATTCATTGCTCATATATACTACATTCATAGTCCATGTACTGCATTCATTGCTCATATATACTACATTCATTGTTCATATATACTACATTCATTGTTCATGTCCTACATTCATTGTTCATGTCCTACATTCATTGCCCATGTACTGCATTCATTGTTCATGTCCTACATTCATTGTTCATGTCCTACATTCATTGCCCATGTACTGCATTCATTGTTCATGTACTGCATTCATTGCTCATGTGCTACATTCATTGTTCATGTCCTACATTCATTGTTCATGTACTACATTCATTGTTCATGTACTGCATTCATTGCTCATGTACTGCATTCATTGTTCATGTACTGCATTCATTGCTCGTGTACTGCATTCATTGCTCATATACTACATTCATTGTTTATGTCCTACATTCATTGTTGATGTCCTACATTTATTGTTCATGTACTATATTCTTTTGTCCATATATACTACATTCATTGTTCATGTACTATATTCATTGTTCATGTCCTACACTCATTGTTCTGTCTCAGGATTGTTTCTCTTGTTCTCTCTTTCCATTTGCATATTTTCCGTCGTGTTGATTTAATCGCGATAAATATTAATTTTACCTTGGTTGATGTATTGATTTTACCATGGCTGATGTATTGATTTTACCATGGTTGATATTTTGATTTTACCATGGTTGATGTGTTGATTTTACCATGGTTGATGTATTGATTTTACCTTGGTTGATGTGTTGATTTTACCATGGTTGATGTATTGATTTTACCTTGGTTGATGTGTTGATTTTTCCATGGTTGATGTGTTGATTTTACCATGATTGATGTGTTGATTTTACCATGGTTGATGTGTTGATTTTACCATGGTTGATGTGTTGATTTTACCATGGTTGATGTGTTGATTTTACCATGGTTGATGTGTTGATTTTACCATGGTTGATATAATCCGATCGCCACAAGTAGTTCCATTCATTGGACTCAACATAGCGGTACAAATGAGGGTTTATGACATAATCATTTTAAAACTTGTCTCACCTTTGGACAAATATTATGAGACTACTAACAGAAAGCTACCATCGAATGGGATAATATAGCTATTACTTTGTGCCTTCAAACAAGCTTACAATAATTTGATCAAGATTATGACTTGGTTGCTAAAATCAATATAACCAAATGCTGCATACTTTTCTGAAAGTATTTCATAACGGGACTTAAACGAACTTAAAAGTCTTTTTGTTCAGCACCTGAGGCAATCTTAATTTCAAATAAATCGATCCAATTTTTTTGACAACTTCTTGATAAATTAGCGTATGCAAACAGCTATATGAAATAAAGTTCAAATATTGATGTCGTGGAGACTTCGTACATCAAATTCCACTTTAAATGACCAAATGGCGATTGTGTAATATATTTATTATTCCTGCACTTATATGCCATGTTGCAGCAAGCATGACAGATTACTTACAGTCGTTATTACGTGTTTGAACCACAAAAAATAGTGAAGTAATTTTCAATTTACTTTCAGTCCTCTTGGTTTCATAGCTTCCACAGCTTGGTTCTCACAATATGCAATCGATCTTGCCCTCCAGAATGTGTGAATGCGCTTCAAACACAACACTATCAGGTATTAAGCCCTCAAAAAAATGTAATACAATCTTTGATTAACTTCGAGCCACTATGTTGTTAGAGGTTTTGCTTGATTACAGCTATCACAAATGATCTTGACGCTAACACAATGCACTCGCCGCTGTGCCTTTTTCAACTATTAATATCACCCCACTATGGAGATAGTTCAAGATCACCCATCCACAGGGGAGTCGCCCTAAAATAAGTGCGGCGATGTGTTTTGATAACATATCTCACTCAAATGGTTCACAGTGACTGGTGATCAAATACACACGAACAGACCTTTCTTTGAACACAAGGGCATGTCAGTGAAAGTTGACAGAGCCCTGAGGCAGGTTCTTAACCCTATCACTATCATTACTTTCACAGCTAATCTCGTTTAAGGAGTGTTAAGTGTTTGCGCATGTCTCGGGTCATGCGCAGTATAACCTATATGTATTTAGCTTAAGAAGAGAACACATCTTGAGACGGCCATCCAGATGATCCCGCCAGATTACCACTGGGGTTAAACACAAACACAAAGCTGTTATGCAAAGTTCGTCTTTCCTTGCTGGAGTCATATTGATCAGTACCAATCTAACAATGTCATTCCAGAATTTAAAGAGATTATTTAAAAGGGAAGTTCATGTAGAATGGATAATATTACACCTAAGTTATTGTGTTACATGTAAATAGCGGAAGAAAATATCCTTATGAGATTTCATACCATATTTTACATCACATGAGATCTCACACAACCGTCCACATCTCATAAGATATCAAACCTCCTTCCACATCTCACAGATCATATACCACCTTCCGCATCTCTTGAGACCTAAGCGGCCTCCAAATGGCCCAGTCTCCATGCTGAACCTAAGCGGCCTCCAAATGGCCCAGTCTCCATGCTGAACCTAAGCGGCCTCCAAATGGCCCAGTCTCCATGCTGAACCTAAGCGGCCTCCAAATGGCCCAGTCTCCATGCTGAACCTAAGCGGCCTCCAAATGGCCCAGTCTCCATGCTGAACCTAAGCGGCCTCCAAATGGCCCAGTCTCCATGCTGAACCTAAGCGGCCTCCAAATGGCCCAGTCTCCATGCTGAACCTAAGCGGCCTCCAAATGGCCCAGTCTCCATGCTGAACCTAAGTGGCCTCCAAATGGCCCAGTCTCCATGCTGAACCTAAGCGGCCTCCAAATGGCCCAGTCTCCATGCTGAACCTAAGCGGCCTCCAAATGGCCCAGTCTCCATGCTGAACCTAAGTGGCCTCCAAATGGCCCAGTCTCCATGCTGAACCTAAGTGGCCTCCAAATGGCCCAGTCTCCATGCTGAACCTAAGCGGCCTCCAAATGGCCCAGTCTCCATGCTGAACCTAAGCGGCCTCCAAATGGCCCAGTCTCCATGCTGAACCTAAGCGGCCTCCAAATGGCCCAGTCTCCATGCTGAACCTAAGCGGCCTCCAAATGGCCCAGTCTCCATGCTGAACCTAAGCGGCCTCCAAATGGCCCAGTCTCCATGCTGAACCTAAGCGGCCTCCAAATGGCCCAGTCTCCATGCTGAACCTAAGCGGCCTCCAAATGGCCCAGTCTCCATGCTGAACCTAAGCGGCCTCCAAATGGCCCAGTCTCCATGCTGAACCTAAGCGGCCTCCAAATGGCCCAGTCTCCATGCTGAACCTAAGCGGCCTCCAAATGGCCCAGTCTCCATGCTGAACCTAAGCGGCCTCCAAATGGCCCAGTCTCCATGCTGAACCTAAGCGGCCTCCAAATGGCCCAGTCTCCATGCTGAACCTAAGCGGCCTCCAAATGGCCCAGTCTCCATGCTGAACCTAAGCGGCCTCCAAATGGCCCAGTCTCCATGCTGAACCTAAGCGGCCTCCAAATGGCCCAGTCTCCATGCTGAACCTAAGCGGCCTCCAAATGGCCCAGTCTCCATGCTGAACCTAAGCGGCCTCCAAATGGCCCAGTCTCCATGCTGAACCTAAGCGGCCTCCAAATGGCCCAGTCTCCATGCTGAACCTAAGCGGCCTCCAAATGGCCCAGTCTCCATGCTGAACCTAAGCGGCCTCCAAATGGCCCAGTCTCCATGCTGAACCTAAGCGGCCTCCAAATGGCCCAGTCTCCATGCTGAACCTAAGTGGCCTCCAAATGGCCCAGTCTCCATGCTGAACCTAAGCGGCCTCCAAATGGCCCAGTCTCCATGCTGAACCTAAGCGGCCTCCAAATGGCCCAGTCTCCATGCTGAACCTAAGCGGCCTCCAAATGGCCCAGTCTCCATGCTGAACCTAAGCGGCCTCCAAATGGCCCAGTCTCCATGCCTCAACTTTCTTAAGATAGAATTTCATCCCGAATTAGTTTTTCCATTTAACAATTGCGGAGTGATGGCCAGAAATAGAATGAAATACAAAAATCTGAGATTCTGTTTATTGTTTTTATTCATTAATACACAAATATATATCCATAAAGCACATTACGAAAGAGTTTCCCAGATTTCCAAAAGTTTTCATTTTGTCAGGTCACCAGAGCACAGGAATATCTTTTTTGTGATTAACATTAAGCTAAATACTCTGAGCTTACCAGGTATCACTGATACCAGGACTGATACTGTGTAACTGCTGCTGAATGGGGATTTACATAATATGTACCACACCAGGGCGTTTTGTCAAATGTATTTGAATTGGTTTAAATATATATTTATTTCTCCCCTAGCCTTATCTTATATTTATATTGACCAAACTGTTGTTGTCATATAGTTTTATAAATCTTGGGGTCTCACAGTTTCTTCTTTCCTTGTTTAAAATGTCAACCCCTAAAACCATGTGAAACACGAGTCAGTCGATAATGCCAAATATGCCATCCACTTAATCTCTCCAAATTTGGTCTTTTAAACTTGAGTATTGGTTCGCACCGAAAGTTAATATTTATGCATAAAACATTTGCCTTTCAAGTATAGAATAAGGCCGGTTTTGGAGTGAATAGATTGAGGGGTAAGACCTTGGGAACACAGAGAAGTTGATAGCTTTACATGCAGCCATGTTGACATTCATTCTGAAGGTATTCTCCGCTGATCCTTTAATACTGAAGACGTCAAGCAATACCTGGTCGTGATCACTTATTTGATGATTACTTTCCCAGATTTATTGTGACATTTAGACCTTCAACAGTCTCACATATAAAGAATAAACCTTAAAGGATCAATATCATAAAGCGAGATTTCTCACGCTGTGTGTGGTGTTGGTCCACACACAGCAAACGTTGGCAAATAGAGTGAAATCGCGTGGAGTGAATGTCGTGGGAGATGTAGACATTATTGAACTATGTATCAACTCTGGATATAACATCAGTTAATCAAAGATTGATTAAGTAATACAGCAGGGCTGGTGTCCAGTGAAGGCGGCGAAGACAAAGACCCCCAAGCTCCGGCCATGATATAACCTCTAATCCACATGGAAATCATTACGCAAGCTAGCCCACATTTACTTTTCCTTCTGTTTACACATAGTTGTAATTCTCTTTTACCCCTGAGGAGAAATGTAACCATATCAGCAAAATCGCCATTGTTTTGCTTGAAAGATATTTTGGAAGGGACGTATACGTAGATGTGTATTAGCGAGTCAGTGTATGTATACAGCTTGTAGCTACATCTACTGGGCTTGCGTTCCTTCATTACGTTATTGTTTGGTCAGCTGAGCATGGAGTTGACCTTTCCAATTATCACCCATCTTATCTGTCCACTCCGAATGCACCGCGGCAAGCATTTACCTACTTAGTAAGCTAGTCTGGTACGGGATGAGGTACATCAACCTCAGCTGGTCACACCAGTCCCTGTTCAGTAAGCCAGTCTTGTATGGGATGAGGTACATCAACCTCTGCTGGTCACACCAGTCCCTGCCCAGTAAGCCAGTCTTGTATGGGATGAGGTACATCAACCCCTGCTGGTCACACCAGTCCCTGCCCAGTAAGTCAGTCTGGTACGGGATGAGGTACATCAACCTCTGCTGGTCACACCAGTCCCCGCCCAGTAAGCTAGTCTGGTATGGGATGAGGTACATCAACCCCTGCTGGTCACACCAGTCCCTGCCCAGTAAGCCAGTCTGGTACGGGATGAGGTACATCAACCTCTGCTGGTCACACCAGTCCCTGCCCAGTGAGCCAGTCTTGTATGGGATGAGGTACATCAACCTCTGCTGGTCACACCAGTCCCTGCCCAGTAAGCCAGTCTTGTATGGGATGAGGTACATCAACCTCTGCTGGTCACACCTGTCCCTGCCCAGTAAGCCAGTCTGGTATGGGATGAGGTACATCACCCCCTGCTGGTCACACCAGTCCCTGCCCAGTAAGCCAGTCTGGTACGGGATGAGGTACATCAACCTCTGCTGGTCACACCAGTCCCTGCCCAGTGAGCCAGTCTTGTATGGGATAAGGTACATCAACCTCTGCTGGTCACACCAGTCTCTGCCCAGTAAGTCAGTCTTGTATGGGATGAGGTACATCAACCTCTGCTGGTCACACCTGTCCCTGCCCAGTAAGCCAGTCTGGTATGGGATGAGGTACATCACCCCCTGCTGGTCACACCAGTCCCTGCCCAGTAAGCCAGTCTGGTACGGGATGAGGTACATCAACCTCTGCTGGTCACACCAGTCCCTACCCAGTAAGCCAGTCTGGTACGGGATGAGGTACATCAACCTCTGCTGGTCACATCAGTCCCTGCCCAGTGAGCCAGTCTTGTATGGGATGAGGTACATCAACCTCTGCTGGTCACACCAGTCCCTGCCCAGTAAGCCAGTCTGGTATGGGATGAGGTACATCAACCTCTGCTGGTCACACCAGTCCCTCCCCAGTAAGCCAGTCTTGTATGAGATGAGGTACATCAACCTCTGCTGGTCACACCAGTCCCTGCCCAGTAAGCCAGTCTTGTATGAGATGAGGTACATCAACCTCTGCTGGTCACACCAGTCCCTGCCCAGTAAGCCAGTCTGGTACGGGATGAGGTACATCAACCTCTGCTGGTCACACCAGTCCCTGCCCAGTAAGCCAATCTGGTACTGGATGAGGTACATCAACCTCTGCTGGTCACACCAGTCCCTCCCCAGTAAGCCAGTCTTGTATGGGATGAGGTACATCAACCTCTGCTGGTCACACCAGTCCCTGCCCAGTAAGCCAGTCTGGTACTGGATGAGGTACGTCAACCTCTGCTGGTCACACCAGTCCCTGCCCAGTAAGCCAGTCTGGTACGGGATGAGGTACATCAACCTCTGCTGGTCACACCAGTCCCTGCCCAGTAAGCCAGTCTTGTATGGGATGAGGTACATCAACCTCTGCTGGTCACACCAGTCCCTGCCCAGTAAGCCAGTCTTGTATGGGATGAGGTACATCACCCCCTGCTGGTCACACCAGTCCCTGCCCAGTAAGCTAGTCTGGTACGGGATGAGGTACATCAACCTCTGCTGGTCACACCAGTCCCGGCCCAGTAAGCTAGTCTGGTACGAGATGAGGTACATCAACCTCTGCTGGTCACATCAGTCCCTGCCCAGTAAGCTAGTCTGGTACGGGATGAGGTACATCAACCTCTGCTGGTCACACCAGTCCCTGCCCAGTAAGCTAGTCTGGTACGGGATGAGGTACATCAACCTCTGCTGGTCACACCAGTCCCTGCTCAGTAAGCCAGTCTTGTATGAGATGAGGTACATCAACCTATGCTGGTCACACCAGTCCCTCCCCAGTTAGCCAGTCTTGTATGAGATGAGGTACATCAACCTCTGCTGGTCACACCAGTCCCTCCCCAGTAAGCCAGTCTTGTATGAGATGAGGTACATCAACCTCTGCTGGTCACACCAGTCCCTGCCCAGTAAGCTAGTCTGGTACGGGATGAGGTACATCAACCTCTGCTGGTCACACCAGTCCCTGCCCAGTAAGCCAGTCTGGTACGGGATGAGGTACATCAACCTATGCTGGTCACACCAGTCCCTGCCAAGTAAGCCAGTCTGGTACGGGATGAGGTACATCAACCTCTGCTGGTCACACCAGTCCCTGCCCAGTAAGCTAGTCTTGTTTGGAATGAGGTACATCAACCTCTGCTGGTCACACCAGTCTCTGCCCAGTAAGTCAGTCTTGTATGGGATAAGGTACATCAACCTATGCTGGTCACACCAGTCCCTGCCCAGTAAGCCAGTCTGGTATGGGATGAGGTACATCAACCTCTGCTGGTCACACCAGTCCCTGCCCAGTAAGCCAGTCTTGTATGGGATAAGGTACATTAACGTTTGTTTTGTACGATCACTACTCAGTGATTGAAGGCAACTCAGTGAAGTCTACTCAAGGAGGGAGTTACTAGTTAGGTACGGAGTTACTCATCAGGTAGAGATTAAACTGTCCAGGTTTGTGAGTTTGGAAGGATAAGGGTCTATATAGAGACGCATAAACAATTTAGGATAAGGATTGTATGTTTTAATTTGGCCTTGTATGACACAGACTGAGATACACGACGCCCTCTTAACATTTCACACACATGTTATGTGATATGAGCGATAATAGTAGTCTTTCGCGGTATTCATTAGGGGTAATTAGTGTGGTATTTAGTCATCAACACATTGGCATGTCTCATTCATAAGTGCAAAGCGCCAATAAGGCAAATTGAGGGATATCATTTTCATTATTATTAGATACACGAGCACTATTTTTATTAAGATAATTTGATTATCTATTGTTATTTTGTTATGTAATCCTTTTCTTTGAAACTATGATCATTTTTAGAGATAGCATCATATAAAGATAGAAAGTGAGAAATTAGACTTCCTTACACCTGCTACACCTGCTACCTGAGTTGTTAACCCTTTGTCCTTGTAAATCTGTGACCGGACGGGTTGTCATGTCAAGGACCTGCGACATGACAATTCAGTGAGGCAGCACTGTATCTGCTACAAGTAGGTCTCATCACGAAATGACTGAAATAATGTTGAAAGTGATGTAAAACCCCAAACAAACAAACAAACAAACAAACAAACAAAGCTACCTGAGTTAAAATGGGATATTCTTTCAGGTATAAATGCCTGTAAAAGGATAAAGGACGGTCGATCTTAAACAGAGGATTAACATGACCGTTTTTCTTAGTAGGTTTGTGTTGAATTATGATTTGATTGAACTAGTTCATTTTTAGATGGCAATTGATACCTCAAATAATATCACAAAATCCTGAAGCTATATCAGTTATGCTCATATGGAACACACACACACACAAACACACAAACACACACACACACACACATATATATATATATATATATATATATATATATATATATATATATATATATATATATATATATATATATATATATATATATATATATATATATATATATATATATATATATATATATATATATATATATATATATATATATATATATATATATATATATATATATATATATATATATATATATATATATATGTGTGTGTGTGTGTGTGTTCCATATATATATATATATATATATATATATATATATATATATATATATATATATATATATATATATATATATATATATATATATATATATATATATATATATATATATGTAAGCGATATTTTTTATTGTGTGTTAATCGTTATGCTGTAGTATAAACACGTATATGAAATTAGTTTGGGACAGGAGTCATTATTGTATCACTGCATGATTAATGGGAAGCAAATATCTTGGTCAATATTTGACCTGAAACATTTCTGGCACAGCCGGGACTATCACAAGTTGGTTATCTTGGAATGCATACACCACCAAGCATCAGGTGGGCAAAGTTCCAATCACTTAATGTCTAATAAATCTCTATTTTATAGATAATGAGCAAAACTTTTATTGTAAGTTGTTAGATTCCCCACAGTCTATATCCGTACGTGAGATTCATTGATATAAGAACCTGGAATGATCATTGTCACTTGTATGGCAAAGCTTGCTACAAGGCAGGACCTAGGAGGTATGATCTTCATATATACTTCTAGATAATGTCTCTAATTCAGTGTATTCAAGGCAGGACCTAGGAGGTATGGTCTTCATATATACCTCTAGATAATGTCTCTAGTTCAGTGTATTCAAGGCAGGACTTCTGAGGTATGATCTTCATATATACCTCTAGATAATGTCTCTAGTTCAGTGTATTCAAGGCAGGACTTCTGAGGTATGATCTTCATATATACCTCTAGATAATGTCTCTAATACAGTTTATTCAAGGCAGGACCTAGGAGGTATGATTTTCATGTATACCTCTAGATAATGTCTCTAATATAGTGTATTCAAGGCAGGACCTCTCAGGTATGATTTTCATATATACCTTTAGATAATGTCTCTAATACAGTTTATTCAAGGCAGGACCTAGGAGGTATGATCTTCATATAAACCTCTAGATAATGTCTCTAATTCAGTGTATTCAAGGCAGGACCTCTGAGGTATGATCTTCATATATACCTCTAGATAATGTCTCTAATTCAGTGTATTCAAGGCAGTAGGACTTCTGAGGTATGATCTTCATATAAACCTCTAGATAATGTCTCTAATACAGTTTATTCAAGGCAGGACTTCTGAGGTACGATCTTCATATATACTTCTAGATAATGTCTCTAATACAGTGTATTCAAGGCAGGACTTCCGAGGCATGATCCGTGTTTTTAGATTGAGAATAATGTCTCATACAGTGTTAGCTTGATAATGTGAAACCAACCTGAGCATTTTATACATGAGGGGATGAAAGGAAATAATTTTAATTGTCAGTGTGCTCATATTCCCCTTGATTAAGGTTGAGGTTGTGAAACGGGTCTGCGAGCATCCATCACAGGAATGCTCATGATATAAATAGATTGGAAAGTACAGCTCTGGGCTGAAACTCAGATTCACAAGAGAATTCTGGGAAGATGATATCGTGTTAGTTTGAATGAACAAGGACTGACCATAGATTCAAATGACCAACTGATGACAGTGGTCTTTCCTTTTTATTCTTCCCTTATATTGGCTTAAGCGTCATTAAAACAAAACCGTGAACATGTTTCCTTATATAATTGTACAGGATACAATTCCTCTCAAACAAGTGTTGACATGATAAAGCTTTCATGAACCCACAGGCACTGAAAGCTTTACGGAAATCGTGGGAGTGTATTAATACTATCTGCCTGAAATCAACCAGAATACAAATGATTATTGTGTTTTGCTAGAAGTGCTAAGTACAATGCATGTACACATGTGACCACTGGTATTGCCCGTCAGGGTTTGAGGCTTGTTAAAATAGACAGGCCCCTGTGAGCCAAATCGCTCTAGTGATTTATGTTATTATGTAAAAGTGCTTGAGAATCTGATCTCATGAAATCATCAATGTAAATGTGAGAGCCAATTACTTTGGGTGTATCAACTTGATGCAATATGAGTGTAACGCTAATTATCTTCTTATATATTTTCAGACGCAGTAAATGATCAATGACTGACGATAAAAATGGAGGACTTGACGACATCCACATTTTATAACCTAGCGTCCAATGTGACGACCACGGAGAAGCCCCATATTCTACAAATCTACTCCCCCGACCAGCTGTACGACCACCACAGACCAGCTATATCAGTGGTGAATAGATATGTCACCCCTGTGTGGTACATCATTGGGTTTCCCAGCAACATCCTGGCATTTACAGTATGGAGCAGGCCGCGCATGCGCCCTTCGTCAGGTGTCTATCTTGCTGCACTTGCCATGGCCGACTTTATATTTCTTATTCTACAATTAGTGTTTGAACTACAAAATACGTGGAATATACGGATTCTCAAAGCACCGATTATATGCGAAGGGTTCCCTATCATCTTCCTCGCCTCTCAGTACCTCAGTCCGCTCCTTGTGGCCTCATTTACCGTGGAGAGATACATTTCAATATGCCACCCATTTCAGCGGGAGAAGTTTTGCACCACGTCCCGCGCTGTGAAGGTTGTCACGGGTCTGGTGGTGTTTGTGTTATTGCTGCACTCAGTACAGGGATACTTCTGGACGTACAGCGAGGAGGACGATGACTGTAATGTCAGGCTGGCCGTACAACTAGGCGGCTCGGGGTCTGTCTGGGCAGTCTGGTCCTGGATTACAGAACTGCTCGTGTTTGGACTTGTTCCTCTTGGTATTCTTTTTTTGAATATTCTTGTTATTTTAGAAACCAGAAGAATGTCTCGCTCAGAAGAGACGAGACTTTGTTTGCGGAGAGGTCATAAAAGTTCTGCTGCTACCGTGACACTCCTGGCGGTGTCCTTTTATCTGATATTTACCACGCTGCCAGTGACTGTATTCTACGTGTTATATCTGACCTTCCCGGAAGGAAGTGGTTACCTCACCATGGACGAGATTACACGAGATCCAACATGGCAGAGACACTTCACCTATTACACAGTGCGGACGATAATAGAGGAACTTGGCATGTCGCATTATGCATGTAATTTTGTTATATATTTCCTAACTGGCAAATTATTTAGAAAGGAACTTAAAATGCTGCTATTTAGGATATTTTGCAAACATAAACTGGAGCAGATACGTCGTGGTGAATTCATGGAGGCCACCGGGAGCTTTATACGGTCCAATACTAAACAAAACGGAGCAGTGGCTAATTTGTAACAAAAACTTATGAATAAACTGATAACCAAATATTATTTTTGTATCCATCAATTCAAATGACATGAAATTTGTCTGAACTTTATTGATACTAGATATCAATCAGGATGAAAGTGGACGATTATTCTGACTGTCAGTGGGAGAAATCTTTATAATAATTAGAGAACAACTGCGGTTTTGTTTCATCAAATAGTGTTTGATTTGGTTAAACAAAAGTAATTACTTCTCTTTAAAATGTACCTAAACATAAACTGGTTTTTGATAGTTAGTACCTGACATTATAGATATGAAACTGAAAAGCTTATGAATGAACCTGACAAAAAAGCCAATTTATGTGATACAACTTTTCTAAAGATTCATCAAAACCTTATTTTTCACAACTTGGTAATCAGACTCACAGTAAACTACCAGTCTAACTTCAGTCTACGTGCCATCCACGAGTGCTCCTCTGCAATACAATAGCCCTTTATTGTATATTATATATATATCGTTATGTCCATACGAGATCCAAATATAAATGAGATCGTGCTTATCGTTATGACATATCAACTATTATATTGAACAAGTTAAGTTAAGTTGAATAAAGTCTTCTATGCTGTGATATTTGGGTTATTGTGCTCGTCTTTTCTGAAGCAGGGCTAGTGCGGTGTGGTATCAGTCCAGGGAAGGACAGGGAATCCAATCTTTGAGGACAAATGTTTGAGTTTAATCTGCATTTATGGTTGAGTAATGTTAAATCCCAGCAATTCCATAATACTGGTTATCAAGGACCTCTAAATGTTTCATCATGTAGAAGATCTCTATGAATTCACAGTTCAGTTTCAATCAAAACAGACACGTACATGGCGTTTAATATCCGTGAAAACATACCTTTCCTGTTTCAGTTGATGTCCGAGGTCTCAATCCATCATGTGAACTTTGACCATTTACATCAGTATGGCAGCAAGGCACATTGTCATTCCCCCGAAGGAGTGTTTCACCCTTTTTGTCTTCATCTTTGACAGGTTATCTGTCTGGTGATTGAACGATATTGAGGCAATCCTCAGCCTAATACCGCCCAGCTTTGTTTCACATCATCCATAAATTGGCACAGACAATCATAACTGACCCCCCCATGATTTAAAGGACAGTGTGAATTGTTAATTTTGCATGGTAATAGTAGAGAGATACGTTATGTAACCCAACAAACAGATCTGTTTCAAATTGGATGAAATATTGCAATGAGTTTAAACGATTATAACAATGTATGAATATTTGTGTAAAAGTATGTATCATTCAGTGGAGAAACTGAGGACACACGTATTCCCTTCTGAGAAATATTATTCTGCTATGATTATCATTCGATCATTCAACTAATTACAAAGAAGTTATTCTCAGAAAATGACTGACGTAGCGAGGTTCATCCACCTCACCGTGGCTTGTTTTGTAAAGAGTATCTGTAGCTCTGTCAGTCATCGAGGGTCATAAGTCTATAACCGGTCCTATAACCGGTCCTATAACCGGTCCTATAACCGGTCCTATAACCGGTCCTATATCCGGTCCTATAACCGGTCCTATATCCGGTCCTATAACCGGTCCTATATCCGGTCCTATAACCGGTCCTATAACCGGTCCTATAACCGGTCCTATATCCGGTCCTATAACCGGTCCTATAACCGGTCCTATATCCGGTCCTATATCCGGTCCTATAACCGGTCCTATAACCGGTCCTATATCCGGTCCTATATCCGGTCCTATAACCGGTCCTATATCCGGTCCTATAACCGGTCCTATATCCGGTCCTATATCCGGTCCTATAACCGTCCTATAACCGGTCATATAACCGGTCCTATATCCGGTCCTATATCCGGTCCTATAACCGGTCCTATATCCGGTACTATAACCGGTCCTATAACCGGTCCTATATCCGGTCCTATAACCGGTCCTATATCCGGTCCTATAACCAGTCCTATATCCGGTCCTTCTTGGATGATCTTCAGCTTGGAACCAGGCAGGAATTAGTGGAAGACTGAAAAATGTGACTACACTTGTATGCACAAATAGACTGACTAAATTGGATTTATATACAACGGTGATTTCCAGCTGTTCTTATCACTAGTGCAGTGACAGATTCTTGATACAGTGCTAACCACAGCAGATTGACCACTCTCCTCCTCTGCCTGGAGGGTGAACCTCTGCCTGGAGGGTGAACCACGGTCTCCCTGTATAACTTCCGCTTCCTGCACACTAAAATGATCTGTTTGAACATGTATATACACATTAATTCATTTCTTTAATAGAGACAGAAAAAAAAAATTACATACTGTTTTCTTTAAAAAGATAAAATCTATATTTTAATTTAACGAAGCCAGTTTTTCAATATTATAAGCAAAACTGGAACTCATATTTGAGTTATTATTTCAAATATGGTCACTCATCTATCTGATCACGCACAGCATTATACAAGGCCACTGTGTGTCTCTATCTGATCACGCACAGCATAATACAAGGCCACTGTGTGTCTCTATTTGGTCACGCCTGGCCCATGATAGATCTGCATGACGACATAAGATGATAACATTTATGCATGACCAAAGGGGTGTTTCGCCCCAAGTTATTAAATTATTATTTATTTATTTATTTATTATCATAATCGGACTCGAAGTCCAAAACTTAAAAACTAGGTTTTACATACATAAGACATATAAATAAAGTGTAGAAATATCACAATAATTAAAGACATTAAATGGTACATAAATTGTTGATCATATAATTGATGTCATCAAGTTCAAAGAATCTATCGAGATGACCATCCCTCATTAGCACCAATTCCTTTACAATACTGCTGTAATCAAAGTATTCAGGTATTACAGCATCTGTCCAGCATTTTAACATATCTTTCTTTAAAACATAATGTGGCTTACTTAATGCATCTTCAACAGATGTTTCTCATTTGTAAGCAATATATCTTAAGTTTCTACCAATAACTGACATTTTACTGTACATAGAATTCTTTGCAACATAATTTACAACTGGGTTCTTAGCATCAATTAATGATTTATAAAAATTCATAAATCTACAGAAGAAGGAGACTCTAAGTGGCACATTATCTGATATCAAGGCCACCATATCACAATGGGTGTCGTATGGCAACCTCCACATTCTTCTGATAGCTTTACGCCATTGTACACATATACCATTTAGTGTATCTCCCCATAGGGGCCAAATCTGAGATCCATAAAAAGAGCAGCAATATTGGTTAAAAAGCTTGTTCTTGACAGAGCTTTTCAGGGATCCAAAATCAGACATAAACATATTAAAACTCACATTAAATTTTCTTTCACCTTCTTTGTTTAAAATCTGATAGTCAGTAGTACTCAACATATTCCCTAAATGTACAGCTTTATTACAGATGGGAACAATTTCACCATTCACAGTAACACTGATACCTGTAGTATCTTTTCTTCCAAACACTAGCAGTTTACTCTTTTTACCATTAAACAATACATCATGCTTTTTTGCATAACGTTCACATATTTCAATAATTGTTCGCAGACCTGACAATGTGGGTACAAGAGTGATAAGGTCATCTGCATAACCCATACCTCCACAATAGTGTTGACCAATATGACAACCAATTCCAGATTGTTTCAGTTCTAGCAGTAGACCATCCATATATACTCCAAACAGCAAAGGAGACATTACCCCCCCTTGACGTACGCCATTAGTAACCTTAAAAACAGGAGATATCTTATCGTTCCACTTGACCTGTAGTTTTTGGTTAGTATACATATGCAACAAAAGTCTAATTACCAGGGGACACATCCCTTTGTCAATGAGCTTCTTAAACAACAGGCAATAATTAACCCTATCAAACGCCTTTGAAGCATCAAGTAAAAGAGCATAAACATGGCTACCATTTTCTAGATAATGTGAGATTGTCTCATTGACTAGTCCTGTACACATTGTAGTAGACAACCCATTTTTAAATCCAAATTGTAAATCTGATGTGTCAAATACAGCTGCTTGTTGCTGCAATATCACAATGTCATACAGCTTACCAATGGTACTGCCTAAAGTAAGTGCCCTGAAATTGTCAGAACTATTACTTGCTTTCCTTTTATCTTTTTGCAAAGGCACCATAGTTCCTAGTATAAGCTTTTCAGGGCTAACACCATGATATAACATGCTATTGAATAAAACCGTGAGAATAACATAAAGTTTGTTAGTACCTTGTAAAATATGATCTGAAAAGATGCCATCTTGTTCACCTTTACCAGGCTTTAGTCTTTTCAATGCATTATGTACATCATCAACATCAATACCATGTAGGTGACCATTACCATCATCTGTGCAACAATTACAATCAATAAGAGAATTAACTTCATTTACCAAAGAATGCATATCATCTGATTTAAAACCAACACAATTATACAGTTTGTTGAACTTGGTAGAGAATAAATCTGCAACATTTTTGTCACCAGATATACCATCTACAACCTTAGGCAATGAACGTATAGAATTTTTCATTTTTCTTGCTTCATTCCAGAGATTACGATCATTCCTAGAACTTATAGCTTCAGCCATTTTGTTGTTCCTGATGGACTGATTTTCCCTTATAGTGTACCTAATGGCATAATGATACTGTGCTCTTGTTCTTCGCATGATATCAGCAATAGTACCATTTCTTGGTGAACCATTATCACGCCACAGATTATGCCAAAATAATGAAACTTCTCTTTTATCTTTGACATTATCATTCCAACCAGGAACAACCTTACAATTGGATACAATACCAGTCTTAGGCAGACACTCATCTGCTGCCTCAAGACAACTTTTTAAGACCTTGTCATATGTAACACATATCATCTCAATATGAGCATTATCAGTGCACCTAACATCTCTACATTTAAAAGCATCACAATTAACATCACAATTGGACAATTTCTCATCAAGTTTACATTTATACATGTCAATGTCATTCTCTGTACACTTATGCCAGGCAACTCTACGAGTACGACAATGCTCAACAGATACATAGTATGAAACATCAATATCAAATTCAATACATACAGGAATGTGATCAGAGAAATTATCTACAGACAAAAAAGTATCATACTTAACTATTGCATCACAGAAGTTGGGTGTTATAATAAAATGATCAATAATTGACTTACTATCAGTTACAACATTATGATATGTATAGGGTATATTAGCACACTCAGAATCAATACACATGTGAAGTTGCTCATCATTGACAAACTGTCTCATAGCATTGGTCTGTACATTATCTCTAGACATATCGGTGTTCATATCACCACCCAATATGAAATATTGTGTATCACTCTTATCACAAATTCTACTAATTTCATTCAACACATCAATATAATCATCATCAATAGTACCAGTATCACATGGCATATACATATTAAAAAGCAAAAAATTGAAATCACCAGTTTGTACCTTAACTGCACACAATCTTTTAGATTCACACACAATCTCTTCAATTTTATAGTCTATATCTGAAGACCAGACTATAGCACAGCCACCATATGGTCTACCAATTAAAGGCACTCTTTCATCCATACCACTCACAACTACACAATCAGCATTGCTATCTATATCTTTCAACCTTTCTTTGAACTTTGTTTCATACATACAGTGTTCTTGTACAAGTGTGAAATCAAAGGTCACCAACAACTCTTTCATAAAAACATACTTGTCCAAACCCAGGTGTTTACAATTGTAACTACATGCACTAAATTGCTTGTATTCCATCATAGACAGATTATGAGGTGTTTATTCTCAGAGGTCTCTCCTTTTTGCTCACTGGATTGAGACCTAGGGGGGAAGAACTTTCGTATACCAATCCCCATTGGCCAGAACTCTGCATTCAACACTTTGGTTATGTCATCTTTACTGACCTCTAACTTGAATTTCTTATATTTGGATTCAGCATGTGACATCGGGCTAATTGATCTAACATTGACACCTTGACTAGTGACATGATCTTTCAGTGCTTCCTCATCTGTTGTACTAGATACCCTTTCTATGACAAGGTGCCTGCTAGGGGGTGGTGCCCCCTGCACACGAGTGTTCTGTGCACCAGTGCCAACTATATTATTTCTCTGTCTCTTTTTGTTCTGCACCGTGGACCATTTATTATCACCTTGATTGGTTTTCACTGTGTTCCTCTGCCCCTGTTTGTGACCACCAGGTGTCACTACAGGTGTAGGTGCTGATTGATCACTAGGTGGGGCCTGCACTGCAGGACGTACCACACTGTTGACTGTCTTTTGTTTGTTTTCTGCAGTTTCTCCTCTCACTGCAGCAGAATAGGAATTCTTGTTGTTGTTCTGCGTTTCTTGTAGTACATGTCCATGTGTCTTTATATCATTGTCCAAGTTAGACACTTTTGCAGTGATTTCTAATTGCTCTCGCTTCTGGAGAGACAAACTGTCCTCAGTATTACACATTCTAGTCTCTAGATTCATCAGCCTCTCCAGGACTGATGTTAGATCCATTTCTTCTGGAGTGAATTTGGGCACCCTTTTAAGATTTACAGCAGCACATTGCACCTCAACATTCACCACATCTAAAGCACTGAAAGCATCACAAATATCTTCCACACTTTTCTCAGCTTTTGTCTTAGCACCACACTCTTTTCTATTTTGTGGAATACCCAACTCATCTTTATAAGCCTCATACAGACACTCTTTTGCATCACATATTTCCTCAGTATCATAGAATTTTGTGCAAGCAATCTGCATTTTGAGCTTTGAGGACCCATGTCTATATGTATTGATATATGCCAACACCTCATTCATGAGGTACTTTGGAGCATCCTTATTGGCCATATCTGCACATTTGGAGCACAACTTTTGGTCCCCAACTTGCTGACATGTGTTCCTAGTAATAGTCTCTGAACATTTATCACACTTCATATTGCACAATTCAATACAATACACAACACACAGGTATAATAGACCCTGTTGTTTTACCTGACTGGCAGTTCTATATATACACCCCCACTGCCTTACCTGGCCCAGGTATGCTGCCCACCCAAGCACAACACACTGCTATGGCTATACACTTAATACCACGAAAATCAAACTGTCATACCTTCTAAGTTACACAATTTCACACAAAAATATCTACACCAGTGGGTGGACAAGTATGTAAATACCCATCTTGACAAGTCATGTAGTTAAACACAATGTACAAACCGGTATTTTTGAACTAATATCAGAGTGCAGTAAACAAGATATTCTCAGGTTGGTGGTGACCTCTGACCTATCACAAACGTAGTTCATAAAACAATAAAAAAAACCAAAGCATTCTAAAAGAAAAGAATTGATGTTTCTTGTCAATGCAGGAATAATTCATGCTTAAACAAAAAATGACGGAAACCCTCGAGGCTTTTTCGGTTATGATTAATGAAATAATGGGAAATCAGCTTGAAGCAACCTTTTGACATTTAACGTGTTTGACAGAGCAAATAAGGTGACTACAAATGACACTCACCATTGTCACTGCTCCGGTGAGGCTTTGAGAACATATTATTGGAATACTGAAGGTGAATACTACGTATCAGACAACACGCTGCTTGAGGATCAGGATATATATTGGGATCTGTAATGTAGAGTACACCCATTGGTAAAGGATCAGGATATATATTGGGATCTGTAAGGTGGAGTATGCCCATTGGTAAAGGATCAGGATATATATTGGGACCTGTAAGGTGGAGTACGCCCATTGGTAAAGGATCAGGATATATTGGGATCTGTAAGGTGGTGTATGCCCATTGGTAAAGGATCAGGATATATTGGGATCTGTAAGGTGGAGTATGCCCATTGGTAAAGGATCAGGATATATTGGGATCTGTAAGGTGGAGTATGCCCATTGGTAAAGGATCAGGATATATATTGGGACCTGTACGCCCATTGGTAAAGGATCAATAGAAGAATATACAGTTCTGAAGGTCACATGACATTGAGGCGGCATACACTCACGAAACAACACAAGGGTGCATGGCACAACTGACATGTGATTGAATGTGAACCTTTGTAGGCTATTTTTGTACAAAAGTTCACATTCAATCACATGTCTTTTGTACATGTATCCCACACAGTAAACATGCTATAGGCTTATACTCTTTCTGTCATATCTACGTATACTCGATGTTGTCTTTGGCAATATCTTTAACTGTAGGTTTGGTCACTTGCCGGCCATTTTATACTGTTGTTTATCACATACCTGGTGCTCCAACAGAGTGTTCAGCACCTATGGGATATTCCTCTGCAGATTGGCCAAATATTCATTTTATTTTTTTAGTTTCCTTCTCTATTCAGAAGCAAGGAGGGAGATCTGTCTGGCTGAGCACTGAACCCGTGTTCTCTCACGCACCTGCAGCAGATGGTTTAATGATGTTTTTGCTTGCTTCCATGAGCGTCATTAACGCATATACTGTTTGACAAAGAATTGGGATAATTAATTTGCAAGCAAATGTGAATAACGTCCTCTCAAAATGGGCAAAAAATTGTTATTGTCAGAAAATATCCACAGAATGAAAACCAGTAATATTTCAGACAGGAAATTGATTTGCAGTTTTATTTTGTTTGCAATGGCCGGTGGCAAAATCAGGACATTTGTGTATTTCTTTCACACGATGTTCACAAGATAAACAGACAATCTATAACCTTTACTTTAAATGCCTGTCAACTGAAATTGATTCACTATTCACAGCTTTAACGTGAAATTAACATCGGCCACAAATTCACCCTATCTGCAATTTGTCCAAATTTGATGGTAAGTCATATGACAGTACACTCTCGTATAAAACTAAGCTCATATTGACATTTGATCTTTCAATAGGACTTATTATGCTTAATTTTCTTCACCCTCCAAAACAGGAATTCTTTCTCATGTCAGTCCCTGCCACCAACGTTATAAAGCTGCGCACAGGATCGGTCGCAAGTCATCAGTATTCAGATAAATCTGGCTGTCCACACATTGGTGAAGGAATATAAATAGATTTGTTTTGTACTGGCAGTTGTACTGATTGGTCAGTTTATGTGTCAGACACCTGATTTATGACCTGATGTTGGTCAATTCAGATTTGATGATATTTTTGTGAGCAAGGCAAGTATTTTAAATTCCAAATTTAGAATAGTATCAAATATAGGGCAATGACTGAAGAGGCTGAAATTGAATACTATGTATCTATACTATGCAGAGTAAGAAAGGATTGGCTTATTGTAAAATATCAGATCAGAATTAACAAAGTTAGGAGAGACTTTATTTCTTCAGAAGTGTACTGAGCTGGGATAAGGTCTGTTAAATCACAAATGAATGATAATTTGAACCATTGATGATGGTATTGCCAGCAGATCTGTGGCATGATTGATACCAGAGTTGATGTCCTCACTTTCCAGTATGTGGTGCCCTCTATGTTATCAAAATCATGATCATTCCATTGCATACAAGCAAACAGCCCATTTAGATGTATGCATTCCTTTCCTGTTTATACCAACATATTGCCTAATGATTTGTGAGAGGAGTAAAGATAATGATGGTTATATCATTGGCAGAGAATATTCTCAAACCATTCATAACATAATAAACCTTGGTTCTAACCACTGGCCGTGTTCACTAGAGTGCCAGCTGATTAGCCCCAGCTCCTCTGCGGTGATCCTAAGGTTGTGGGTTCGATCCTCGGCCATGCCAACATTGAATTAATGATACAATTTTTAATAAGTTAAGGCTCAAACAAAACAAACTACCTTTAATTATCTCATTGCATAATAAGCTTTGTCAGTCATTCTTTAATTGTCAATTTATATCAGCTTGATTTCTGGCTTTTAACATGTAATCTATTATTAACTGTAATAATTACCAATATTATTAAAGATGAAATAATTTGTGTTTTAAGTGAATGGATATAATGGCAAATTGACACACTAAGGTCATTTAGTGCCATTAAGATTGTGTTTCCATATTGTAGTCTGTAATGCAGTGCGCAATGCAGTGCGTCCTGCAGAGTGTCATGCAGAGTGTCATACAGTGCGTCCTGCAGAGTGTCATGCAGTGCGTCATGCAGAGTGTCATGCAGTGCGTCATGCAGAGTGTCATGCAGTGCGTCCTGCAGAATGTAATGCAGTATTTACATTTGCATCAGTTTTGTGAAGTTTTCACGGTCAAACTTCCAATTTGGTGCCAAAATTAAACTTGCAACCTATGTGGATCCTATGCGTCAATCTGTGTGTCAATCATTCACTACCCTATGCGAAAGGCTATGCGTCAATTTGCTTGCGGACGGCATTACGGACAGCAATATGCACACATGCAAACACCTGCATTGTTCAGTATGGTGTGCGAAAAAAATGACGCGCTGCATGACGCACTGCATGACACACTGCATGACACACTGCATGACACACTGCATGACACACTGCACGACACACTGCAAGACGCACTGCACATATAAAAACAGGGCTTAAGGTATGTATCAAAACTAATGGAAATATGGATGAATGATATGTGTAAAAACACACAAGATGAGGGTGTTCCAAAATATCACTTTTTCGTCATAGAGCTAAGCACATTTGTATTCCCATTCCTATTGACAACAAAATCAAATTCTGAAAATTACAACTCTCTACATAGATGGCTTCCTTCTTGGAATTGACCCTGAAAAATGGCTCAAAATACTGATAATCGCAGACAAACGGGATCGCGTATTGTTCATTGTAAATCACCACTGCCAATTGTTTTGTAGAGGTTGTTCAGAGTGTTCAAATTTGAACAAACTTTTAATACAGATGTTATGATTGTATCTTAGTCATGTAGCACCTAGAACATGTAGTGATTATGACTATTAATGTACTTTTTCATGTATTTGAATATGAATTAATAAATACTAAATTGACAAATGGTACTTTAAGACTGATGCTGCACATAATATTGATATTCTTCCAAAGTCTTATCATGTAAATAAAATTCAAGAGGTTGACTCAAAATTATGACAAAAAGGCGAAAATTGGCGATTTTCAGTATTTTGAGCCATTTTTCAGGGTCAATTCCAAGAAGGAAGCCATCTATGTAGAGAGTTGCAATTTTCAGAATTTTATTTTGTTGTCAATAAGAATGGGAATCCAAATGTGCTTAGCTCTATGACGAAAAAGTGATATTTTGGAACACCCTAACATACATCTGGTCTGTGATGAAGTATACATACATCTGGTCTGTGATGAAATAAGAACTGCTTACCACCATTGCAAAACCCTTTCTGTTCATTGATATAAAGAAACAATTTACAATGGCGACAGTGCCTCATTTTGAAATAATGGACGCTGGAGTGGTTTAGCCATTAGTGCACATGCAATAACACATTAGTCCTTAGCCCTTCATGCAAAAACACCTTAGACCTTAGCCCTTCATGCAATAACACCTTAGCCCTTAATGCAATAACACCTTGGCCCTTAGCCCTTCAGGCAATAACACCTTAGCCCTTAGCCCTTCAGGCAAAAACACCTTAGCCCTTAGCCCTTCATGCAATAACACCTTAGCCCTTCATGCAATAACACCTTAGCCCTTCATGCAATAACACCTTAGCCCTTCATGAAATAACACCTTAGCCCTTCATGAAATAGCACCTTAGCCCTTCATGTTAAAGAACATTGAAAAGAAGGCCGACCGAAAACAAGACCTTGATATACACATATAGACAAATATCTCGCTGCTGTAAACTGCCAATGCATTGGATATTTCATAGAAGTATTCGTTTTGAAATATTCTGAATAGAATGTATTTATGTAGTCCCCTCATCCATAGCTCCTTAAAAAGCCACAGACATCGCCTTGAGATCTGAAGCAGAATCCATCACCACACTGGAGATTAAAACCAACATGGTCTATGACTTGAGAAAATAAAAAATAACATTGCAGTATTTGTCTTTTTAACCAGCACTTAGTAGAGTGTTTGTTTTGTGTGTGTATTCTTTCCTCCAATCAGGACTTTCTCATTATTCGTGGATGTTGTATTTGAAATTCATTAACGGTGAGCACATATTACTCCTTGCTGTGAATCTTAATTTGATTAACTATTCTCAGGACATCAAGACGCATCCCAACCCAGGCTGATCTTAACTGCTTTTCATTATGTGCAAAGATAGAAGCAGTTGGAGCGATTTAACTATTTGATCATGCATGAACGTGAACCAATAAAGTCACTCATGATCGTATAGAGCACGCTTGAGATATACGTGAAAGAGTGTCTCGCAATCTTTCTATGACCAGATCAAGTCACATGATAGCCTTGTGTGACCTTATAAGGTCACTATTATGCAGGACCAAATAAATGTTTGGCTACAACTGATAAGTATAATGACGTGTAAATATTTTCAAGAGAAAGTGCCGTTATTTACGCATATTAATTATCTATTTACATTAAATCAATGTTGGATACTGTTGTGATTAAGGAAAGTGTTGTTAATTGGTAAATCCAGCAATCACGGGCGCGGTCGATAAATCACTTCTCACAATTATAAAAAGAGATTGCTGCGAGGTCTGGGCAGATTTATTCTAACGGGAGTGTGTCTGACCAATCTATAAATATCTTGAAACAAGTCGATAACTTCCGGTTGGTTACGTTACTATCAGTGATAGATGGCATTCTGAGGCCATTATTTCATTTGTTTCACCTGTGAACTACTACTACTTCTTTGATCTGGGGCAATATAATGCCATTTGCTAAGGCTTGTTTTGGGGCTCAGCTTCCTGAAGGGCCCACCAAGAGACCCTACTTTATTGCCTGCACTGTGCATAGTTGTTGCAGTAAATCTGCTGTTGGCAACGCATGTGAAATTGGCAAAAATCCTTGAAAAAGTCAACGATCATGTCATCATGATTTACAGTACAAATATGTGTAATGTGACAGCAATATATACTGTTATTTTTCAGATCCAGTATAAAGTGTTATATGAGTAGAGCATATGTTTCTGATATTCGACAATTACTTCTAACAGTGCATCTAACAACGTGTGGTCACTGAGTGGGTATGGTCATTTTGGTGCTTTGTTCTCACAAATGATGACGCACAAACAAACCAGCGTCTATAGTCCTCAGAGTGACAGGAGTAGATATCTTTATTTAGCTAAACATTCTGGCCTCCGGATATATCAATAATTAATCGACTGGAGCATATTGATATACGTTCATGAACACATTTGTGAAGCTGTTGTTTTCAGGAAGGTCGATGCTGTTTCGGAACGTTTCTGAATATGTTCATGATGAAACCGGAGAATGGACCAAAGAAAAGCAGTCACACAGCCAATCAATAAAAAACATACCCCGATGATATTGGTTTACCTTACCGTGAGACTAATCAAATGGTTTTTGAGTGAAAAAAATCCAAAAATTATTATATAAAGAGGAAGGAGGCATTTTTTCCCTGTGTTTACTGACTCGTGCTCCTGTGTTTACTGACTCGTGCTCCTGTGTTTACTGAGTCCTGCTCCTGTGTTTACTGAGTCCTGCTCCTGTGTTTACTGACTCACGCTCCTGTGTTTACTGGCTCACGCTCCTGTGTTTACTGACTCGTGCTCCTGGGATTACTGACTCCTACTCCCGTGTTTACTGACTCCTTCTCCTGTGTTTACTGACTCCTGCTCCTGTGTTTACTGACTCAGGCTCCTGTATTTACTGACTCACGCTCCTGTGTTTACTGACTCCTGCTCCTGTGTTTACTGACTCCTGCTCCTGTGTTTACTGACTCTTCCTGTGTTTACTGACTCCTGCTCCTGTGTTTACTGACTCCTGCTCCTGTGTTTACTGACTCAGGCTCCTGTATTTACTGACTCACGCTCCTGTGTTTACTGACTCCTGCTCCTGTGTTTACTGACTCCTGCTCCTGTGTTTACTGACTCTTCCCGTGTTTACTGACTCCTGCTCCTGTGTTTACTGTGTTACATCTTTATGTAATGCTCAAATATCAAATATGTTCAAGCCAAGGAAAAACATTCAAAGGTTTACATTGAAATATGGATTATAAGGGATCATTTCTGAGGTGGATCATTGAGACACTGATTGTAACTGGACAAATCATGTATTTAATTGAAAAAAAAGAAAAGAAATCATTTAACACAACTCCTCTATATCTGATCTAAAGAAATTATGTATAAAGTAGGATAGAGGTGGTGACCTTTAGGTCATATATCCAAAGGGGTTCCCTCCCAGGGGGTTCCCTCCCAGGGGGTTCCCTCCCAGGGGGTTCCCTCCCAGGGGGTTCCCTCCCAGGGGGTTCCCTCCCAGGGGGTTCCCTCCCAGGGGGTTCATGGGAGACATGTAGACACGTTCTTCTTTTCTTCCCATCCAATCAAGTCCCGCTCATAGCAAGCACACACAAATATATAGATATGAACATGACATACTACTTGTTAATTGATAAGATAATGTTTTGATAAATGTATCTATGTAATTGATATGTGTTTATCATAATCGCAATATGCTTCATACTGTTAATCTAATTTGAATATATTAATGAGGCCTAATGTGAATTGGTCCTATGAAACAATAGCAGGGGGTAGATCTATTTGTAAATCTGTCCTTTGTGTACAATTTACGTTTATCTTTGTGTCTCCATTCTTAACAATAAATATGACTTGAAAATTTGAACACAAATAAATGCATCTTAGCTTTAAGAACAATTTCTCAAGTACATTTGTGGTAATACCGTTTAGGAAGTATTGTAAAGCCTTTTTTGAAAGCCTTTTTTGAAAGAGACAGACAGCGGAGATACAGTGAGAGCATCTCTCATGCCGCGAAAACACTTGAAATGTATTGTAATATGCGAGGATGTATGAAACTCACCGGCTCAAACTCAACATGAGCAGCAGTGATTGCTTGATGCTTGTCACTGTTTATTGTGTCTGACCGGTCATTGTACTGGGCGGTCATTGTACTGGGCGGTCATTGTACTGGGTGGTCATTGTACTCACCGGACATTGTACTGGCCAGTTTTTGTACTCGCCGATCATTGTACTCGCCGGTCATTGTACTGGGCGGTCATTGTACTTGCCGGTCATTGTACTCGCCGGACATTGTACTGGTCAGTTATTGTACTCGCCGGTCATTGTACTGGGCGGTCATTGTACTGGCCAATCATTGTACTGGCCAATCATTGTACTGGCCAGTTATTGTAGTGGCCAGTTATTGTACTCGCCGGTCATTGTACTGGCCGGTCATTGTACTAGCCGGTCATTGTACTGGCAGGTCATTGTACTAGGCGGTCATTGTTCTAGGCGGTCATTGTACTGGCAGATCATTGTCATCAGTGAGAATGAGTGACATAGCACATGTAACGGGTTTATAGCAGTGGGAGGAGCGGACGTCCAGAAAGCACCCTGCAGAGCACTTTCAGTGACATGTAATATTGGCCGATTTCTACTTCCATTCACAAAATAAACCACACAGAATGCCATTTTTAAAAAAAATTATCTAAATGATTTAACCCAATTGACTCTACATTCAATATATTTTTTATTATATTTTTTTTAATCATTTCTATTCATGACTAATTTTCTCATATTTTTCAGTGAATATTTCTTCTTTTCTAGGTATTATTATGATAAGAGCAACTTATTGCTGATTATTTTCTGAAATTAGATTAATATTAGATTTATCTAATACCTCAAAAATAAATGTGAGGTCAAATTAAAGTCCGTCAATTTGTCACTTTTGTAACCCTACCGATTTAAGCTAAATCTAATCATTTTAGCTTCATAATAAATCTTGAAAGTGACAGACTTTTTTTTCAATTTCTTTTTAGTATTAATGTGTTTTTCTGTGCAGTATCCTATATATTTTCATAAACTAACCCCCAATAAGCTGGCATTTTTATATTATTTCAAAAAAACTTAGTATTATAGTATTTTCCTATGTTTTCCCTTACAGATTGACCACAAAACTATAAATTGCTCTCAAATTGTTAATTATGAACATATTTTGATGAATAAGGACTCTACGAGCTCGTATTTGAAAGATGTAGATGATAGGATAATAAAACATGTAGATAATTTCGTGGAAATAGGCTTTCTATTTTCAAGGTCATTGAAAGGTCACTTCAAGGTCACTGGCAATATTTGATTAAAACAGCCTATGAAGGTTGACATTTGATCACATATCATTGGTAGATGTATTCTGAGTAGTAAAAAAGTTATATCCCTATGTCTGCCATTTCTAGTGATGTACTGGCCGGTCATTGTACTCACTGGTCATTGTACTCGCCGGTCATTGTACTGGCCGGTAATTGGTTGTCTTGATCACATGACTGTCTAATTTAAAGCATTATGGTAAATATTATATAATGAATAATTTAGGCCGGGCGTTTTCTCAAAATCAATATTTGAGTAAATATAGATGTCCAGATCAATTATAAGGATATTTTCTGAACAATGATGCTAAGGGTAAAGTCCTCATCATCTTGTAATAAGAACTATATAGAGAAATGAGCAAGTCGGAATGGGCGTGTCCCACAATATTGATCTTTTATATATAAATAAGATCATAAGAATGGCGGATAAAGCTATAATCTTAAGTTGTATTGATTGTATGGCTGCTGGAAGTGGATTTGTCTCAATAGAGATATCACCGCTCTGATAGAGACCTTTGTTTCCTGTGGGATTTGTCTCAATAGAGATATCATCGCTCTGATAGAGACCTTTGTTTCCTGTGGGATTTGACAAATGTAGTTTGTGTTGATATGATATTAACAATGTTAACAATTAACAACTTTATGCAGATTTAACCAATTAATATCAAATATAAAACGTTTATATTCTAATCGTCATCATTCAACTTACCACCTGAGGGGAAAGTGCTTTAATTGTTTCTTTATTTGTATCTATTGGAGATGACAAACACAATTGGCTGGAGGAGTGCTTTATCCAACAAATAATCCATCATTATTTCCTTACTTTCATTATCACATTTTATGTATATGCCTAATCCGATCTTTATATAAACTTAACGTAATATTCCTTATATTATTAGACTCAGGAAAAGAGAGCTCTTCGTGTTGATGGTTAAACACGAAACTAATATATTTTTATTTTACAGGAGTTACGTAAAATACATTGGATCGCGCAACATATACACTGTCAAAATTAATGTGTCAAATAAAACACATAAGTTGTCTCGATTTTGAAACACTTTATTGTGCATAAATGTTTTTGTGAAACACATTTGGTAAAACATGTTAATGTGTTTTATAATGAAACACGAGATTGGGTTTAATGCTCTTTCCCAGAAATGAAACATAATGATGTGTTTAACTGTAGTATTGTGTTTATTTAAAACATTTTATACATTTAACAAAAGTGATAGACATTCTATATTATAAACTTATATAATACATTATCATATTATAAACACATACTAACAATTCTTGTTTTAGATAAAGATGGATGTGTCTTTATGTCTTTATGAATGTCCTAAAAATTCAATTATAAATGTTTCGTACTTAATACATTTTTTTAGGATGACCTTTCATGTACAGTGTCATGACCTTTTAGTGTATGTTAGATTTGCTTAACCGGGGTTAGAGGAGACATGGAGCTGCCACTGGAGTCACTCCTAGCCATGGGGGGGGGGCTCCCCAGGTGTCAACTCCATTTTCCCGCCATTCTACCCTGAGGGGTTTGTCAGTCAAAGTCAATACTTCATGACCCCTTCCCGCCCATCTGCTCGGTCACTAATATTAGGGGCTTGCCATGATGGTATCAGTTATTATTATGCATGTAAAACATTGAACATTAAATAATTATATGTGATGGGGTTAATTATTATTGGTATAAAATTATGTATTGTAGCAGTTATTAATATCAAGTGTGTTTGAGTGTGGTGTTGAGTGTGTTTGTACTCACTTTATTTAAATAAAAGCTCTACTCCACTTAAGCGTTTGGTCTTCCTGTAATGAAGTTTAGTCCACAGTTTGTTTCTGGGATGTACTTTTGTGAATATATTCTCGATTGTCCTGCTTGGTGAAGATATCTGGAATCTGGAGTATGTAACTGGGATGCCCTTTTGCTCAGTGTAAGTACTCAGCCAGGATATGTAACTGGCGTGCCCTCTGCTTAGTTAAGGTGGTTGGAATGCTCTCTCAAACAGAATGTAAAGTAGGTATAATGGATCCCCTGATGTGTAGAATAGGCATATGAAATTGAAAAATAGAATTTTTGTGTCATTCAAGTTCCTACCATGCAAACAGATTTAATTATATTTCATGACTTCAAATTGCACAAATATAGTCCACATTCAAGAAAAAGTTACATTTTATTGAATGGGATATATACATACCATTTGTATTTAATAGTATCATGAATAAAAAGGCATTTACTTAAAAAAAATGCAAGCCTTGTACTGTGCTGACCAGTGTCCAAGTGTCTACATTTGAATGTATAATCACATGACTATCTCTTGTGTAAATATTCCAACTTCCTGTTTTCAAAGAGAGGCACACAACCACTTAATCCTCAGAGACTTTGTCAATGGCAATTAAAAGAAATGTGTTTTGTTACAATTGTGATTTGAGAAAACACCTTGATTTTGATCTCAATAGTATCCTAAAAATTACAAAGAAGTGTTTAAGTAAACAATATTATTAACTAAAATGTCTATCTAATATTACATATAAGCTCTTGATCAGTTTCAATAAGCTTGGGTCAGTCACAAAGATTGTGTTTCACAAAAACATTATACGTAAGATGTGTATGTATTATTAGCAATATGGTGTGTCACTGACACACAAAATTCATGGAAAAACACAATATAATTATGTAACTGAGACAGGTATTTCTCAGAGTGTACAAAAATGCATACATCAAGTATACCCTCTTCAGAGTGCATTGAAAATAGGCCTAGTATTCAACACTTAATGTGACTCATAATTAATTGGATTGATACAGGTTGGCCACATAATTGGGAGCATCAAAATCATACTTTATTTTTACCACCAGGTGGCACTGTATTAGACTATATTTTTTACCACCAGGTGGCACTGTATCTGATCTCTCCAGTCAGTGACGCTTTTATGTCATCTGGTGATGACTGGCAGACGAAATGGAGGTGTACAAAATCTAACTCCCTTTATTCCCTATATTCCTTGTATTCCTTGTATTACTATATTCCCTTTATTACATGCATTCCCTGTATTCCCTATATTCCCTGTATTCCCTCCATTTCTATATTCTAGTTATTCCCTATATCCATATATTCCCTGTTTTCCCTGTATTCCTATATTCCCTATATTACATGCATTCCCTGTATTCCCTATATTCCCTGTATTCCCTCCATTTCTATATTCCAGTTATTCCCTATATTTCCTATATTCCCTATATTCCCTGTATTCCCTACATTCCTACATTCCTATATTCCCTATATTCCCTGTATTCCCTGTATTCCCTATTTTCCCTATATTCCCTATATTCCCTATATTCCCTCCATTCCTATATTCCCTATATTCCCTATATTCCCTATATCCCTATATTCCCTGTGTTCCCTATATTCCCTGTATTCCCTATATTTCCTATATTCCCTGTATTCTCTATATTCCCTGTATTCCCTATATTCCCTGTATTCCCTCCATTTCTATATTCCAGTTATTCCCTATATCCCTATATTCCCTGTATTCCCTGTATTCCTATATTCCCTATATTACATGCATTCCCTGTATTCCCTATATTCCCTGTATTCCCTCCATTTCTATATTCCAGTTATTCCCTATATCCCTATATTCCCTGTATTCCCTGTATTCCCTATATTTCCTATATTCCCTATATTCCCTGTATTCCCTACATTCCTACATTCCTATATTCCCTATATTCCCTGTATTCCCTGTATTCCCTATATTCCCTATATTCCCTGTATTCCCTATATTCCCTATATTCCCTGTATTCCCTCCATTTCTATATTCCAGTTATTCCCTATATCCCTATATTCCCTATATTCCCTGTATTCCCTATATTTCCTATATTCCCTATATTCCCTGTATTCCCTACATTCCTACATTCCTATATTCCCTATATTCCCTATATCCCTATATTCCCTGTATTCCCTATATTCCCTGTATTCCCTATATTTCCTATATTCCCTGTATTCCCTATATTCCCTGTATTCCCTATATTCCCTGTATTCCCTCCATTTCTATATTCCAGTTATTCCCTATATCCCTATATTCCCTGTATTCCCTGTATTCCTATATTCCCTATACTACATGCATTCCCTGTATTCCCTATATTCCCTGTATTCCCTCCATTTCTATATTCCAGTTATTCCCTATATCCCTATATTTCCTATATTCCCTGTATTCCCTATATTCCCTGTATTCCCTATATTTCCTATATTCCCTATATTCCCTGTATTCCCTACATTCCTACATTCCTATATTCCCTATATTCCCTGTATTCCCTGTATTCCCTATATCCATATATTCCCTGTATTCCCTATATCCATATATTCCCTGTATTCCCTGTATTCCTATATTCCCTATATTACATGCATTCCCTGTATTCCCTATATTCCCTCTATTCCCTCCATTTCTATATTCCAGTTATTCCCTATATCCCTATATTCCCTATATTCCCTGTATTCCCTATATTCCCTGTATTCCCTATATTTCCTATATTCCCTATATTCCCTATATTCCCTGTATTCCCTCCATTCCTATATTCCCTATATCCCTATATTCCCTGTATTCCTGATATTCCCCGGTTCCCTATATTCCCTATATTCCCTGTATTCCCTATATTCCCTGTATTCCCTCCATTCCTATATTCCCTATATTCCCTATATCCCTATATTCCCTGTATTCCCGATATTCCCGATATTCCCTGTGTTCCCTATATTCCCTATATTCCCTGTATTCCCTATATTCCCTGTATTCCCTCAATTTCTATCCCTGTATTCCCTGTATTCCTATATTCCCTATATTACATGCATTCCCTGTATTCCCTATATTCCCTGTATTCCCTCCATTTCTATATTCCAGTTATTCCCTACATTCCTACATTCCTATATTCCCTATATTCCCTGTATTCCCTATATTCCCTATATTCCCTATATTCCCTCCATTTCTATATTCCCGTTATTCCCTATATCCCGTTATTCCCTATATTCCCTGTATTCCCTATATTCCCTGTATTCCCTATATTCCCTGTATTCCATATATTTCCTATATTCCCTGTATTCCCTCTATTCCCTGTATTCCCTATATTCCCTCCATTTCTATATTCCCGTTATTCCCTATATCCCTATATTCCCTGTAGTCCCTATATTCCCTGTATTCCCTATATTCCCTGTATTCCCTATATTCCCTGTATTCCCTATATTTCCTATATTTCCTATATTTCCTAAATTCCCTTTATTCCCTGTATTCCCTCCATTCCTATATTCCCTATATTCCCTATATACCAGGCTACCATACAATGTTGACTTGTCCTGATATATGTTAAAGGCAGAACTAACAAAATCAACTGATTCCTAACAGCAGGAATATCCAAAGAAATAAAAGATAGAAATTATTCAAATTCCAAAGGAGATCTCATTGTAATATATTACTCTCTCCGGTGATGCAATCATATTTTTTTATTAACTCCAAGCATCACTAGAAATGGGAGATATTGAACATGAAATGGGTAATACAAAACTTCCTATCGCAGTGGGTACATGGTGTCGTTTTCACCCAGCATAAATGGCGCCAAAAATAGAACACATTCTCCAATTTATATACATATTGAAGAACTAAATTTAGCACCTTCCTGTTGTTGAAAAAAAAACAAGATATTTGTAGAAAGAAACAGCTTTTCAATGATATAATCCATTTATATCTACATTTAATATATTTCTTTTCACCTGATGTTTTTTCTATTGCAAATTTAGCACATTTTCACATACTTTGATAGTTTAATATCATTTTTTTATGTACCATTTTGATTAGAGCAGGTTATTGGGGGTTATTTTCTGAAAATACACTTAGGGGCGATCCATTTGATTTTTGTGGGGTGGGGTGGGACAGCAGTACTGGATAATTAATTTTTTTTTCTTTGGTAGGGTGGATGAATTAATTTTTTTTCTTTGGTAGGGTGAATGAATAATTTTTTTTTCTGGGATGGGGTGGGTGAATAATTTTTTTTTCCAAAATCTCCCCCCCCACCCCACAAAAATCAAATGGATCGCCCCTTATATTCCATATTTGAAACTTTAAAAGATTGCATTGGATCAATTTAAAGTCCGTCAATTTTCATCTTTTTTACAGCTATTTCTAACCAAATTTACCTTGTTAATAAATCTCAAAATTGATGGACTTTATTTTCATTTTATTTTCAGCATTAAAGGTTTTTACTATGCAGTAAAATATGTACTTTCATAATTTAACTAACAATAAGTTGTTATTATAGATATTATTTCAAAAGAGCTCAGCATACAAAATATAGGAAATAGGAATTTCATTTTCAAAGTCATTCAAAGGTCACTTCAAGGTCACCGGCAATATTTGATAAAAATAGACTACAAAGGTCCACATTCAGTCATGTATCATTTGTGGATGTGTCTCACACAGTAAAAACGTTATAATATGCCTATGTCTGCCATTTCTACTGAAGTTTATAACCTTGATTTTCATAATTACACCAGTCAGACATTCTATGATCGCACCAATATTAGGCCACGGGCCGTGGTGCAGTTGGTTAGAGCGCCATCTTATTAGCACCATTTCCTCTGTGGTGATCCAAAGGTCGTGGGTTCGAACCCCAGCCATGCCGAGATTGAAATCATGATGCAATTTCCCACATGAGCTGAGGCCTGTGCCAAAGGGTTAACCCGTTGTCCTTGTAAATCTGTGACCGGGTGGGTTGTCATGTCAAGGACCTGCAACATGACAATTCAGTGAGGCAGCACTATATCTACTACAAGCAGGTCTTATCACGAAATGACTGAAATAATGTTGAAAGTGATGTAAAACCCCAAACAAACAAACAAACAAACAAACAAACGCACCAATATTCATACTGTCACAGGCAATGGACCCGCTCAGACAGTGAACTATTCCAATAGTCACAAAGCTTGGCTACTCAAATCATAACATGTACATAATATCAATATACTGGCAACACTCCAACATATATTTAAGCTGAGCTGATATAAACATCAACAGGGGTCAATATGCGTGGATACCAATGTAAATATCAGTATATATCATACATTCCAGTTTCAGGCTTCTATTATTTTTGTAACTTGTTTTTCCCATATACAAATATATGCACTTCTAAATTTCAACCCAAATTGTCATTGTATACAATATAGGATCAAAGAGTGATAGATGAGCAATGGCCAGGAAAAGTAGGCAGTTGGTCCTACATTTATATCTGAATAAAAATATGGCTCCAACAAATTCCTCATGCAAATAATAATATCACCTGACCAGATACGTTCCACTTAAAAGATCAAAGTTAACTCATAATCTGTAAAACATATAGTCATAGGGATATAATACATAATCAATTAAAATATCCAAACAGTGGAATCCACAAGTCGAGAATGATATATCTAATGGTGATAAATGAATCACCATCTACTAATAAATCAATCAAATAATCGTAATTGGTCTTCTAAACATATGTATACGTATGTCACTAGCTGTAAATGTTAAAAGAAGAAGTGTGAAAAATGTGAGGATTTTGTGGTTCATAGCATTGTGATAGAGTAGTTATTCTTTGTGTATCTATATAGAGCCTTTTATTACTGTATAAATTGCCTTTTCGAAAACAATCTGATTTGCTCAAACCTGCAAACACAATTCCTGGAAATAAAAACATTTTTAAAGTTGAACAGATCTTAACAGAAATAGTCCAAGTGCAAATTAGTTACACGTGAGAATATTTCCATCTATAAAATTAGAAAATCAAATTTTGACATAAGATATAATAGCATATAATGATATTATTACAAATAATTTTGATAACTGTCTTCTTTTTTCAAAACATATTTAAATATTCCCAGCGGTTAACTGGTGCATGTCTATAGTAATGCAGAAGTGTTGAATGTGCTGTTTTATGTGACAATTGTTGTTTATTTTATTGAAGTCCTGAGTCCTGCCTCATATTTCCCTGAATTGGGGCCTTACCATCTGTGTCAACATATTTTGTATGAGATTTACCTGGAATATAATAAATGGCAGATGGTGCCACACCTTCCACACATACGCTGTGATAGGCCGAGAGCCATGACACACCCCCAGAATAAACCAACCAGCTGATGCAATACACTCACCAAGGTCAAGGACACCTCAGTGCAAAGTGATCATCAATCTCACACAGAGAGGCCCACCAGGGATTTTCTTCATTCAATAAAACTTCATATAGACACTCCACAGATATGGAAATATGTATTTTGCAGTTGCCTTTTGCGAAAGGTCAAGTGGGGTCAACAGATTAGTTACTAATATTAATATCTTTTATGATCTTATACAATGAGTGACTAATGATGACACAATTTCTTTTATATTTTCCAGGCATCTCCTTGCAGAAGATAACATCAGTTTATCTCTATCATTATTGTGCTGATGACCACAAGCACCTTCCTGGTACATTGTACACCTTTGTGCTGCTCCTAGTTTTTTTCCTGACTACAATTACTGTTCCTTGTTTTTTTGTTGATTGTCACCATACTCTTGACGTCACTTCCCTGTTAAGTATTTATACTTTGGCTTTTGTTTTTTGTTTGTAACGCAATGACAATGGACCAGACTACATTTACTCTATGAATAATCAGGGGCAAATCATGGATAAAAAACACAATGAACGATCGTCACGTCAATGTGGTAAAGTGGATCTACTCAAACCTACTTCACTCTAATCTTACAACATACAACAGACCACTGCATTATTGTTCTTTGTCACATTTCAGATGAATTGTAACATATTGTATCATGAAACTGTCATCACTTAGCATCACGTTTCCCTCTCTCTTATATTCCTCATTCTAATGAATAATGTGGTGTATATATATCCAGAAACATATCAAATTATTTCTCTTCAATAAGTAGGTGCATATCATAAATACATGTCATCATCAGTGCTGAATACTTAGAATAGATAATTGTATGATTATTGCATTATGATGAATAGATATATCATTCTATTTTATCATAGGCAGCCAGAGCGACATCTACTGCCATCACTACTTTTATATAGGTTAATATTTGGTTAATATTAGTATATAGGACAGATACAGGGAGGGGCTGGGGACTTACACTCTCTGGCAACCTGTGATTTTGTGCTATTATTAACGCGTTTATATAATATTTCAATACAGTCAAAATTATGTCCTGCTTGCAAAATCAATATCAAAATTTTAACTTATGTCATAATTTTAACTTATGTCATAAAAGTATATATAATAGCAGTTTTACAAATTTAAATATTAAGGTAATTTTGTTTACAGTCACTGTCAGAGTTCTGAGTTCTAATATCACAGGTAGGTTAGATAATCAATATCTGCCTATTACCATTAATCTCATGTTATGCCGGTGAAGTAATAAAGATCTGGAATGGCTTGTTTCTATAAAATCACTTAGTGTTTCAATAAGTCGTTAATATGGAAAACACGTGATAGGGCTTCTATGGCATGAAGACAATAACACTTGAGCGTGTTCTCGGTGACAATGATGACACCCGGGATGACACTCTCTGTGTTCACTATCGTTAGTATGAGAAAATATGTCCCACTCAATCATATCAAGTACCACATTACAGTGGTTGAACACTGACGCATTGATCGTCAGGAGAGGAAATCTCTATCAGACCAAAAAACACATCTAACTCTACCTATTAAAAAACAACATTTTTTCTGGCCTCACTTTTGACAATCTCTTTTTATGCGGACTGTGTTAATGGATATCTCAGGGTGGTTTGTTTGGATTGTCTGCCTGAGACGATTCCTCTACCATAGTCTTGTTACATCTTTCATATGTAGTCAGCGTCATCTTCAACTAACAGTGATATATTAATCACTTAATGTTAATGTATCTGTACAGTTAGTTAGAAGTTCTGTACAGTTAGTTAGAACAATATTTGCCTCTGTGTGGGAATATGCATGTGTCAAACTGAGATATTGCCTTGCTAAAAGTTTTAATATAAGAGATGTAAGTGTCAGAGGAGATGATCCTGTTTCACCCATGTTATCATTGTGGTTTGTGTACTTTGCCTGGGTCATCCATAGAGGCTAAGGTGAGAGATGGTTAACATAGGCTTTATGTAATACTATGACACAACTGATTCTCCCCTGATTCTATGACCCTATTCTCCCGCAGTGTGTGGCCATGGTTGTTGTTATTCCCATTCCTAGTTATATAACACTTCAATCACATCCCTGGACCGGCATATATATGCAACATATCGAAACAAAATAGGTCTGCTATTGTTGTATGAACCAGCATCAAATAAACAGCAAAATATAAAATGTCACCTCATTAAATTAAAAGTCATCCATTTTTCAAGATATATATATAAATATATATTTCACATGATGACAAACTCAAATTAATATTCAGACAATGCAATAAGACTTTTGTTATTGCATTGAAATGATAAAGATTATTCATCATGTGTCCCGTCTGTGTCCTTCATATGAGGTATATTTGTATATGTTATATGGGATGCTATTCATCATGTTTCCCGTCTGTGTCCTTCATATGAGGTATATTTGTATATGTTATATGGGACACTATTCGTCATGTTTCCTATCTATGTCCTTTACATGCATATGTATATGAGGTATATTTTATCATATTGGACATCATTCATCTTGTTTCCCGTCTATAACCTATATTTGAGGCATCTATATATATATATATATATATAGATGCTGGTCCAGGGATGTGATTGAAGTGTTATATAACTTGGAATGGTAATAACAACAACCATGGCCACAAGGTCGTGGGTTCGATCCCCGGACATGCCGAGATTGAACTAACGATAAAATTTCCCATATGAGCTGAGGCCCATGCCTTAAGGATTAACCCGTTGTCCTTGTAAATCTGTGACCGGATGGGTTGTCATGTCAAGGACCTACGGCATGACAATTCAGTGAGGCAGCACTATATCTGCTACAAGTAGGTCTCATCACGAAACGACTGAATAATATTGAAAGTGATGTGAAACCCCAAAGAAACAAACGAATCAGGGTCACACCTTTGCACACACGATCTTTGAGCACGTGATATCTGTCCTTTGCTTTGATGAAAATTAGTATATCTCTGATCAGACTTTCATAATTGGGGAGAAGAGCCCAAAAACTGTCAATATCAAAACTGATTCTTCTGCATGTGCATATTGTTACAGAAGCGAAGTCACAGGCTGCAATTTTAATGGAAATTCATTTATACCAACCATATCAACTTTCCAAAAATTAATATTTTATGCTCGGTGTGTGTTCAGGACGATTTCTTAATTGTCAGCCTATGCTTTGGTCATGTTGGTTGCGCCAGTCTTATGACCGTTAGCTCTACTCCTGTTCTATTCTATCTATTCACATCCTTTTCTTACCTATTCTGTTCACATCCTTTTCTTACCTATTCTATTCACGTCCTTTTCTTACCTATTCTGTTCTAATATAATATGAGCTATTCTAAGTCTATTCTTGCAAATAATTAAAAAAAAAATGTATATTCTCACTTTGATGTATTTTATTCTACATATTATTAAAATGAACCGGGAATTTGGTGTGGACAAGATAGATTGGTGTACATCACACAGGGAATTAATATTTTGCATCTTACTGGACTCATCATATCTGAATTACTGGGATGATAGAGTTTTAATCCTCTGCGTAAACAGACTTCATCAATACTCTTGAGATGAACGTGACACTTGAATCAGGTTAACTGAACAAGATCTAAAGTCAACTAAATGTACTGTGTGAAAGGTTCAAAACCAAGTTGTTGACTGGTGGCCCCTTGACAGAGGCCCCTTGAAGGTGACTTACTTTGTGACCTTCACCTTGACATGGGAGCAGACATATTGCAAGCTTAGCTCTCAACCAATCAGAGACAAGTAAATGATACACACCCTCTGACGTCAGAGCTCTGTCAGCTGTTTCCACGTGTGCTTTGTCACTGTTCTAGTAAACAACCAATAATAACCAGTCCATTTCATCAGCCGATATCTGGTTGGCGGTGGTTAATTCCATGAAGTTGCCCTATAAATAGAGGCTTGCCTCCTGGTTCTGTATTCAGCACTGAGACCACTGAGAGACATCACACTCACACCTCCAATGCGAGACAATCACCCTATCTCCTGCTGAAGACTACACAGTAACTGCAAACATGGTGTTTGGTACAACCCAGGAAATATACAGGTAAACATATGTTTATTCTCATCATTTTCAAAGTACTTGATAAAAGAGCATTGTAAATTTTATGAAGCATTTTATTATTTTCAAACCTAAGTTCTCATGATTTGCTTATAAATAAGTAGTTTTTTTTAAATATCACAGTTTCCATTCTATTCACGTGCACCTCACCTCAAGTATTATATTTGATGTGCATTTTATTGTAACAGTCTATCATATTCTCAGGCTACATATATTTAAATGAGGGATTCAAAAAACGTACATGACAAATCGCATACATGTACATGACAAACCCCTTCGCATTGCATATGAGTGTGGAGATAAGCATCTCTTCATCTTTTATTCATATCTCAATATCGATTTATCTGGTACTCTCCTGACACGCGTCACGCACTGGTATCACACATACATTTATATATATATATATATATATATATATATCCTAAGTATATTACATTCTATACACAACCATAAATGATGATTTTCTCATGGACAGCTGACCCCTCTATTAACAAAGTTCAATACAATAAAGATCGTAGATCTGAAACTCCCACTTAAGTTATATGTTATACTCACCCAGCATTATTTCTGTACCAGTACATGACGCACTAGCAGGATCAATCACTACCTGTCTTATGGACAAATAGACAGAATCGAAGGTTTAAAGATAGATTTTGCCTTGGTCTTGGTCAATAAATGATCTGAAAGGTGATTTTTCACATGGACAGCAATTCCTTCTATTGATAAAGTTCGATACAATAAAAATCGTCGATCTGAAACTGCTACTTAGAATATACTTCCTGTGTAGACAATGTAATGATATAGAACAGTACAAACATGCTATTTTGTAAATGTTCAGACTGGTATGGGTTAATTTAACTGTTTCATGAAAGTATATTTGAACAAACATTTTTTTTCAAATGTAAGAGGTTCAAAATGTTGAGGTTAATTTCTGAAAAATCTAAGGAGGTGAACCTTTTTTTCTTTACATTTGTGAGAACATACAATTACATAGTTACTTTATTTTTTCTTGTTGTTCTTCAAGTGATGTGTGTTTATTGTGTTTGTTTGTGATTGCAGACCCCCAGTTGAGGACTTTAATGGAGGCAAGCGGATCCGGTATGACTCCTTCTTAGATCTTCACCTGTCCAGCCTGGAGGACGTCATCCTGCCGGGGGTTGGCAACGTCCAGGTGCCAGTCATCAAGGGAGATTTCATGGCTCTCCCCATCAAAGTCCGAACCTTCATAGGAGAAAATGTAAGCCACCCCGAGTCACGTGGGATGCTAAATATTAGATGCTATTTCCCAATGCTTAAAGTGTAAACAGTTTTTTATAGGTCTATCTAGTTTTTGGCATTCTCTTGAATGTACACATATCAACGTGTGATCTATTGCTAGCTAGTTATTTGTTATAATGAACACATCTATAACATCTCTCATTGAATAGTCTTTAAACGAAGTAAGATAAAACCTGTTTTGTGCACTTACAGGTGGACATATGCCGGCCAAAAGGCGTATATATTTGTGATGGTTCAAAGAAAGAGGAGGCAGAAATCAAAGAGAAAATGGTGGCCAGAGGGCTACTTACAAAGCTGGACAAAATGGACAATTGGTGAGCATCTGGGCATGACGTCACCACAATTAATGGTGACGTCATTTGTAATGTTGACACCAACTTTCAGATGCATAGTCAAACAGAGAAAATGTGCTCAAATGAGCAATACAGATGAAGAAAGAAGAAAAGAGATGCTATTATGTTGAAGTTCACACATGCATCTGATTATAAGGAGTTTTATGGACACATTATTCTATAAATTGTTATGATATGTTTGTGTAAGATGGGAAGCATAGGTCTTCGTAATGCATTGCTTTTCAGGGCACAGATGAAGAATGAAGAAAACAGATGAAGATCACAGATGAAGAGTAAGGTGATAAAACCTGACATTGCTTCACTCTCTGCTTCATTTATTCCACGTCAATCAACCCCAGAAAATCTATTCTCAGAATTCTGATTTTCTCTCTCATAAACACAAATTCTAAATGTCAATTTGAATAAAAAACCTTATTTTTTGTTCATAGTTTCTTTATCTCATTATAGATTCGATAATAACTATAAGCATGCATTTAGAAATAAGATGAGTAGACTATAGTTATTGATTGAATGCTCCTGCCTGTTCCCTTATAGACATTTATATAGTGACTGTTTTCTTACCTGAGCAGCTACCTGTGCCGAACTGATCCTGCCGACGTAGCCAGAGTGGAGGGCAAAACCTTTATCTGCTCCGACAAAAAGTATGACACAGTTCCGCACGTGGCGGAAGGAGTCAAGGGAATTCTGGGACAGTGGATGCACCCGGATGAGATGAGTGACAAGTTGAGGGACAGATTCCCAGGCTGCATGAAAGGTAAGCCTCAAGATTGATATATGATAATATGAATATTATCTGTCATAGAGGAAGTCCTCTCAAATTGACACCCATAAAATGATACATAAATACCTACTAAGCCATATATGCATCTATTTCTTGTGAAAATGAACTATGTTCTCCTGGACAAGTTATATAACAACTAGCTTGACACAGAAAGGGGTGCTAAGTGCCAGCAACACCAGTTACTCTTCAGAAAGAGCGAGGGATTGTGCTGCTGTTTTGATCATAGACAGTTATACTTTTTTTTCTTGGGGCGGTTAAATGAATGGAAAATAAGATACTCAATTGCAGCAAAACTAAGTTAAGGCATAACCAGAAGAAAATCAAATTTGAGCTATGCATGGATTTCCTATTGTAAATAAAATTTCACGGATTTAGTATTTTTACTACCCTTCTGAAACCGGTGTGTACGATAAGCAGATATGCTTAATATGTTTTTATCCCGTCTGAGTATTTTCTAGTTTTATCATTATCGTAATTGTCCCACGGATGTTGATGGTACTTGGTGTGTGTGTTACAGGTCGCGTGATGTACGTGATCCCGTTCAGCATGGGACCAGTGGGCTCTCCTCTGTCTAAGATCGGGGTCCAGTTGACGGACTTTAACTACGTGGTGCTCAGCATGTACGTCATGACCCGCGTGTCGCTAGACATCTTCAAGGTGCTCGGAGATGGAGACTTTGTCAAATGCGTCCACTCAATCGGCGCCCCAAGACCCCTCAAAAGTAAGTTATACTTAATTTTCACGATAAATATTCCAACATTTGTATTCAATGCTTCACAAAATATTTTTAAAAACTTGAGATGGAAATGGAAATTTGACTTCAATCAAGTAAATAGTTTATATCCTACAAAAAATGCCTTCATTGTTGATTTAAAAGTTTAAAGAATAAATAAAAGTGGAGTTATCTTTTATTTAATATCGATGTTGTTTATGTTAATAGAGAAGGTGATAAACCACTGGCCTTGTAACCCTGAGCGGCTTATCATCAGCCACTTCCCGGAGAAGCGAATCATCATGTCCTACGGCAGCGGCTACGGCGGCAACTCGCTCCTCGGCAAGAAGTGCTTCGCCCTCCGCATCGCTAACGTCATCGCCAAGGACGAGGGCTGGCTCGCTGAACACATGCTGGTACGTCTCTATCCCATCTCTACTCATATAATACCCTTTTAGGTAAATGAGCATTTATAGTCAAATTGCATAAAACAGGTAAAAAGAAGAGTCATATTTACAGTTGAGCCAACAGATTTATCAGCAATGAGGGTTGGTTGTATTTTAATGTAGCTTGAGTTTAATTGAGTTTCTTTTCATGGCAGATCATGGGCGTGACTAATCCTCAGGGGGAGGAGAAGTTCATCGCGGCGGCCTTCCCGAGTGCGTGCGGTAAGACTAATATGGCGATGATGTCTCCCTCGCTGCCGGGCTGGAAGGTGCGCTGTATCGGGGACGACATCGCCTGGATGAGGTTTGATAAGCAAGGCCGGCTCAGAGCCATCAACCCGGAAGCTGGCTTCTTTGGCGTGGCTCCCGGCACCAACCATAAGACCAACCCCATGGCCATGGACACCGTATCCAGTAACACTATCTTCACCAACGTGGGGCTGACGGAGGACGGCGGGGTGTTCTGGGAAGGCATGGAGAAGGAAGTAGATAAGGTACTTATTTCACAGTAGATTGCCTCGCGCCAGATGCCTTTTCGGGGGGTTTTAAATGGATAAGAGAAGATTGCACAATTCCGGTTAAGAATATTTTGAACTCGTTCGAGTATGAAGTTTTCAATCTAAAAAAAGCAACAAAAAAACAATATGGCAATTTGCAGTCGGCCTTTAAACATTTTCAGTCAACCTTCCTCTTCTTTGTCGATAATGGCAATACTATATTGATATTTGAAAATAAATTATATATTTTTCTGATGCAGGATTCCAAGATTACGACGTGGCTAGGAGAGGAGTGGAAGATTGGTCAGGAGGGGAAGGCAGCCCACCCCAACTCCAGATTCTGCGCCCCGGCGTCCCAGTGCCCCACCATCCACCCCAAGTGGGAAGACATGGAGGGCGTGCCCATAGACGCAATAGTGTTCGGAGGGCGGCGTCCTGAGGGGGTCCCCCTGGTGTACGAGGCCAATAGCTGGGAACACGGGGTCATGGTGGGAGCCGCCCTCAAGTCAGAATCAACCGCCGCGTCAGAGTTCACAGGTACACACCATCTTTAAAATAAAATCTTTAAAATCTTTAAAAAGTAAAAAAATAGATTTAGCTCAATGTTGAAATTGTGAAAATGTAAGTGTGGACTGTGATTTAAAATGGTTTTATATTTCTTTAAAAGGCAAGACGATTATGCACGATCCAATGGCAATGCGTCCGTTTATGGGATACAACTTTGGGAACTACCTCCAACACTGGTTGGACATGAAGCAAGATGGCCGACACATGCCCAGTATATTCCACGTGAACTGGTTCCGTCTTGATGAGAACCGGAAGTTCCTGTGGCCTGGCTTTGGTGAGAACATCCGGGTCATAGACTGGATGTGCAGACGTATGGACGGCGAGGATATAGCGGAGCCCTCTCCTATAGGACTCATACCCAAAGAAGGTCAGTTACACAACACATACCGTATCCAGCTAAACAATAATCACATAACCTGTTTTGATAAGCTTCAATACGTATCTTTGGCTCGACATATACTTGGTTGTGTAAATCACAATCTTTATAGAGTTTTTGGCTTTGGTGATGCCCAAATTGTCCTTAATTCTGAGGAAATGATGATGATATTATCTACAGCTATTGTGTTTGTGTGTTTCAGGGAGTCTTGATATTGATGGTCTGGACAATGTACAGACGGACAAACTCTTTGAGCTCCCTAAAGATTACTTTGTAGAAGACATCCGGGAAACCAGACAATTCTTAGACGACCAGGTCGGATGTGACCTTCCAGAGGTCATCAGACAGGAACTGGATAAACAGGAAAAACGCATTCACAATATGTAAATATCGTCTGCTCCGCCCAAAGTTCATTCTGAAATGAGCAACAGATATACAGCATCAAAGGAGAATTGACAATTGATGTATATCTCGCAAATAATGATAGGAAATTCCCACATAAAGGAGGAATGCCAAGAACAGTATATATTTGCTACTTATATTAAGTTGCTGAACAATTTATTGTATATAACTTGATGCACAGCATAATTGTTTTTTTAATATGATACATAACTGCCGAATGTAGACATTTATGTGACTAATATCATTGAACGGTTTCATAAAACTATAATATTTATAGATCTGACTATTTATCATGCATTATCCATTGTCAAATGTAATAACTCGCATACCAATTAAAAGGCGAAGCAGAGCAAAGTACAATGTACCTTTGTATACATATGTACATATAGTAATCCATATTTATATTTATTAAAATCAATTGTAATATATGTAATACATGTGAACAAAGTAATATGTATATATATGACATGTAAAACAACAATAAATATTATTTTTGTACCAGATATATTAACCTTCTTTCTGATTTATCAATCTCCATACTCTTATTTAAACCTTTTTGTTCTTATTTTAAATTAAGAGTTTCAACTATTTCAAATGCAAAGTCATATTCATAGTTCAAATGCAAAGTCATATTCTTAATTCTTAACGTGAGATATAAAAAAACAGTTGCTTGTTGTTCTGCCTTAATCATGCCTTTATATGTCTAACGTTTACTTCGGTTTTGCCTCAGTCACATTTGCACCGGGCGCCGTGCTGTGGTCACATTATTTATGCCTCAGTCACATTTGTGCCGATTTCAGTAAAGATGCCCGGCCGATGGGTATTTTTTTACAAAATTGGCAGGCAGTTTAGATTGCCGTGAGGGCACCGGGAGATCATCGGCCACAATTGGGCATCTTTAAGACGTAGGGCGGGTCACCGGGAACTTTTATCTGGAACATAAAAGTTGCCGGCGTGTTCCCGATGTCTTATCAGCAAATATCATCTTAAAGTACACGGCAGGGTCCCGGCAGTGTCCCGCAGGGACATCGGCAGATTATCTTAGGGCTGCTGGTGGCATCGTGTGGTGAAAATAGGATTAAATTTTTTTTTTAAGCCTACCCAGACGTCTTAAAGACGTTCTGCAGACGTCTGTGTCATGAAACAGACCTCGTAAAGATATCCTACAGACGTCTGTGCTATTCAGTTTTGCATGAGCCGTGCGGTGCCCGTGCGGTGCCCTTTAATAATGTGACCACAGCTACGGCATGTCTCAGATTGTTGTTGATAAACTCCCCGGCGCCCGGCAGATTGTGAAGTCGGCCGATTCTAACTTCCCCGCCGGCGCCTGGTGCAAATGTGACTGAGGCATAAAGGGCACCGCACGGCACGTGCAAGACTGAATGGCACAGACGTCTGTAGGATGTCTTAAAGACGTCTAGATCATTGACAGATGTCTGTAGGATATCCTAAAGACGTCTGTCTCATTTGACAGACGTCCGAAAGACATCCTAAAGACGTCTATGATATATCGCAGGGAGCCCGTGGGATCATCTGACGATGGTCTATGAACACATGAAATAAATATAATCCTATTTTCACCGCACGATGCCACCGGCAGCCCTAAGATAATCTGCCGATGTCCCTGCGGGACACTGCCGGGACCCTGCCGTGCACTTTAAGATGATATTTGCTGATAAGACATCGGGGAAACGCCGGCAACTTTTATGTGGCAGCTAAAAGTTCCCGATGACCCGGCTGACGTCTTAAAGATGCCCAATTGTGGCCGATGATCTCCCGGTGCACGCCCGGCAATCTGAAATGCCTGCCGATTTTGTAAAAAATACCCATCGGCCGGGCATCTTTACTGAAATCGGCGCAAATTTGACTGAGGCATTAGTCAGGTGTGGCATCATATCAGGAATTACGTCATATTTCTTTCTTGCAATGACACTCTATTCAGACCATAGCATTACCAAATGCCCTGAGCAGGCCAAACTAGGAATCCTTCTACAATCGAGGTATTAGTTCAGTCGATGTTCCTATTTGCTTATCAGGCATTCTCTTGTCAGATCGCTCGATGGTTGAATCATCATGTCCTCATGCTGAGAGTACACAGGATTTTTGCTTTGGTTAACAATAGCAGTGACACCTGGTGAGAATAATCGCATTTCGTCTCCAGTGTTCACATGTTGGTTTGCACTCCTCACTTTATGGACAAGCTCTAAATCAATCTCTAGGGATATAACATATCAACCACATATATGGCCGTAAAACATGTCAATATCTGATCTTATGAAGTATTGGACTTATATATTCAGGACCAATTAGTATTTTTCCGAAAAAACAAAAATAAATAAATAAATAAATAAGACATACAAAGTATGCAAACGCATGCAAATCTACAGGGAAGAAATCATAATAGTTTTTTACCTATTTGAACATAGTTGTGAAATATTGGCCAAACACCACCTTTACCTTTCAGAATAAAGTATATCAAGAATAAGTCTGGAAAAAAATGATATGAAACTATTTGTATAGAAATAAGATTTTTTTATAATGTTTTAGTTTGTAAGTTGGCATCAAAATGACAGTACTATTATAGAAAATGCAGTTCAAATGCATTAAAGCAGAATGTAACACAATGCGTTAAGGTAGTTTCAAAGTTTTATTGATGCAATGGTATATAGTTAGCACTTTACAGTTCCATGCAATTCCTATAAGTCTATGAGAAGTTTCCTTTATTTTATAAATGATTTTGGCTGAATGTTTGCGTGATGAACACGGTGCAATACACAGGGTACTGACTCACTGACAGGGCATAGTATCACGTCAGAGATTCATATATCTTTACCGCGAATTGAATCCTCATTGAGATCAATGTAATCACGGAATCACATTTTGGTTATGGGCATATCAATCAGCAAAACAGATTGTGATCTCTAACATAAGTATACATATATGTGGCTGCAAAGATCAACTTTACAGTCGGTAACAATAAAGTAAATCAAACAACACAGGTATAAATTATCACTTTTATATTTTCCTTGGTGATTTCTAGAAGTAGCGCAATCTCAGATCTACCCACTCAGTTGTAATATATTTTACAGAAAAAAAACTTGCTCTAAGATTTACTATACAGCATACATGAAGTCCGCCATTGAGTTATTTTATGCCCAACGCCAGGAAAAATTCTACAGAAAACTGGTAACAAAACATTGGTCGCGACTGTTCATGACTCCAGTGTGCGGCCCCGTTGTGATCACTGACAATGGATTCTAAATTTACTGCAGAACTCTTAGCGGTTTTCACTTCCTCTGAAGCCATATAAATGCTATTTCTCTTATAGCTCTTTCAGTTTCTTTTCTGGAACTCAATTTGTCAACATTTTGAAATTATATTGAACTTGACAACCACAAATCTCATTGAGATCACATATTTTACACAAGACACTTATCACCAACTGTAACGCTAATGAGCCAAGTTTGGGCAAAAAGACGCCGGCCGGACAGGAAGCGGAAGTATGCTGTGGCGCGGCTACGTGTGCGCCAAGCCCTGCTTCCTTCTCTATCGCACCATAAGGAGTATTATGGAATAACAGAGGTTTAAATGAATCAGAGACATTTCAAATATAACACAAAGAGACCACAGAACTTAGAATTGGAATAAGCTTTTTTGATTTTTTATGAACGTTTAAAAGAGATCATATAAGTACATATAAGTATATGTTGTACTTTCTCTAACTTCCAAATACTTAAAGAGTTTATTATTTGATTGGTTGATGAGGCCCTTTGGAGGGCATGCACAAATTGCCCATGCCACCCGTATTTCAGGGCGGCTAGGCGGGGTATTGGGTATAGTTTTCAATTAGCAATAACCGCGCCTCGGATGAACCTCATTGGCTACGGTACTGCCACTGCGCAAAGCTAACTCTGGTGGAGGTTATCAGTAAATTATATGGAAAACATTTCACACATCTCTGGGTTTTCTTCAATGAGATTTTATGATCAATTTTGATAAATTGATTTTTTGATTAAATCTGACTGCTAAGCTTTCAGTGACTAATATTTAAAGAAAATTTTCTATAAATCAAATTATCATAATATATTAAAATATGCAATTTTGATACAATTTTGTGTTTTTGTCCAAAAGAAATTTGCTTTTAACAATTTTTCCTGGTGGCGAATTTCGGAACTAACCTCCACACATACGCAACTTGGTGATGTTTATCTGGCCAATGCATTTCTATGGGTTAATTCTTCTTTCAATAAAACACTTAAACATCTAAGATTTTTATTTCTTATCCAAGGAATTTTACTGATTTATTTGAACATTTCATTAAAATTTTCCCGCATTTTCCCGAGATTCCCGCATTTCAAAAATTTTGAGACAAAATTCACAATACCACCATCCTGAGAGAAAGAAGTGTGCCTGAGAGGCGGGACACACGTGGCAGGACACATGAGGTGGGACACACGAGGCGGGACACACAAGTAAGGACACACGAATCGGGACACACAAGGCGGGACACACAGGGCAAGACACATGAAGTGGGACACACAAGTCGGGACACACGAGGTGGGACACACAGGGTGGGACACACAGGGCAAGACACACGAGGTGGGACACACAGGGAAAGACACACGAGGTGGGACACACAGGGCGAGACACACGAGGTGGGACACACGAGGTGGGACACACGAGGTGGGACACACGAGGTGGGACACACAGGGCAAGATACACGAGGTGGGACACACAGGGTAAGACATATGAGATGGGACACACAGGGCGAGACACACGAGGTGGGACACACAGGGCAAGACACACGAGGTGGGACACACAGGCCAATATACACAGGGCAAGACACACAAGGTGGGACACACAGGGCAAGACACACGAGGTGGGACACACAGGGTAAGACATATTAGATGGGACACACAGGGCGAGACACACGAGGTGGGACACACAGGGCAAGACACACGAGGTGGGACACACAGGCCAATATACACAGGGCAAGACACACAAGGTGGGACACACAGGGCAAGACACACGAGGTGGGACACACAGGGCCGACACACGAGGTGGGACACACAGGGCAAGACACACGAGGTGGGACACTCAGGGCAAGACACACGAGGTGGGACACACAGTGCAAGACACACGAGGTGGGACACACAGGGCAAGACACATGAGGCGGGACACACAGGGCAAGACACATGAGGCGGGACACACAGGGCAATACACACGAGGTGGGACACACAGGGTAAGACATATGAGATGGGACGCACAGGTCGGGACACACGAGGTGGGACACACGAGGTGGGACACACGAGGTGGGACACACAGGGCAAGACACACAGGGCAAGACACACAAGGTGGGAAAATCATTATGAAATCATTATATGTGAGGATCAATTTCGAGATGTTATCAAAGTTAACATGCAGGGAATATATATCTGGCGCCAAAATTAGACTGCCACAAACCGATGACGTTTCATAACTGTTTCATGTATTTTTTTTATCTTTGATTTATTTTGAGTTGATTTAATCAACGGCCTTTCCAGCAATGTAAATGCCAGATCCAGCCAGGTAGAAGCCTGTCACCGAGACTCAATGCCCTGCTCTCTTCGAAAAGTAACCGGCGAACTTATCTTACCAACTGAGCCATCTCACTAAAAATACTGATGCTAAAGCAAAAACAAATAGTTTGTGTACAGAGATGATTAATTGGTTTATCAAATCGTCGCCCAGCAGACACAACTTGTTGAAATAACGTGGTTTTGATCTGCTCAACTCGTGAAATATGGAAGGCAAAATGACGGGAATAATGACGAGGACGGGAATTATTTGCTTGAGAAAGAATATGCTTTCCAAATTAAGATCATTACCCCAAATAGCTATCTGACCACTACCAAGTGGACCTCTCATATACAGGCTGATATCCCCAAATAGCTATCTGACCACTACCAAGTGGACCTCTCATATACAGGCTGATATCCCCAAATAGCTATCTGACCACTACCAAGTGGACCTCTCATATACAGGCTGATATCCCCAAATAGCTATCTGACCACTACCAAGTGGACCTCTCATATACAGGCTGATATCCCCAAATAGCTATCTGACCACTACCAAGTGGACCTCTCATATACAGGCTGATATCCCCAAATAGCTATCTGAACACTACCAAGTGGACCTCTCATATACAGGCTGATATCCCCAAATAGCTATCTGACCACTACCAAGTGGACCTCTCATATACAGGCTGATATCCCCAAATAGCTATCTGACCACTACCAAGTGGACCTCTCATATACAAGCTGATATCCCCAATTAGCTATCTGACCACTACCAAGTGGACCTCTCATATACAGGCTGATATCCCCAAATAGCTATCTGACCACTACCAAGTGGACCTCTCATATACAGGCTGATATCCCCAAATAGCTATCTGAACACTACCAAGTGGACCTCTCATATACAGGCTGATATCCCCAAATAGCTATCTGACCACTACCAAGTGGACCTCTCATATACAGGCTGATATCCCCAAATAGCTATCTGACCACTACCAAGTGGACCTCTCATATACAGGCTGATATCCCCAAATAGCTATCTGAACACTACCAAGTGGACCTCTCATATACAGGCTGATATCCCCAATTAGCTATCTGACCACTACCAAGTGGACCTCTCATATACAGGCTGATATCCCCAAATAGCTATCTGACCACTACCAAGTGGACCTCTCATATACAGGCTGATATCCCCAAATAGCTATCTGAACACTACCAAGTGGACCTCTCATATACAGGCTGATATCCCCAAATAGCTATCTGACCACTACCAAGTGGACCTCTCATATACAGGCTGATATCCCCAAATAGCTATCTGACCACTACCAAGTGGACCTCTCATATACAGGCTGATATCCCCAAATAGCTATCTGAACACTACCAAGTGGACCTCTCATATACAGGCTGATATCCCCAAATAGCTATCTGACCACTACCAAGTGGACCTCTCATATACAGGCTGATATCCCCAAATAGCTATCTGACCACTACCAAGTGGACCTCTCATATACAGGCTGATATCCCCAAATAGCTATCTGAACACTACCAAGTGGACCTCTCATATACAGGCTGATATCCCCAAATAGCTATCTGACCACTACCAAGTGGACCTCTCATATACAGGCTGATATCCCCAAATAGCTATCTGACCACTACCAAGTGGACCTCTCATATACAGGCTGATATCCCCAAATAGCTATCTGAACACTACCAAGTGGACCTCTCATATACAGGCTGATATCCCCAAATAGCAATCTGAACACTACCAAGTGGACCTCTCATATACAGGCTGATATCCCCAATATGAAACGAATTCACGTCAGCTACACGTGGTTATCTGATTGTCAACTAACTATATGTTGTGTGTGCTGGGTAACTGTATAACTGTATAACTGTATAACTGTATAACTGTATAACTGTATAAATGTATAACTGTATAACTGTATAACTGTACAGCATGTGTATTGTTACCATTGAGTATTGAATCAGACCATTTGCTATCACTGGTGGGAAAAGAAACAACTATTGATGAAAACCAAAACTGTCTCAATATTCCCTCTAGAAACCAGTTATGTTAGAATATATCCGAAAGAGCTTTTTTATGACAATTAATTAGAAATCTTGCATTTTGCTATTTTTTACTATTATACTACGTTTAAGTTTAAACCTAATCTAGAAATTGAAAAGCATAAAATATTGAGTCTTCGTTAATTAATTTTCTACGTTTTTCTGTGATTATTCATTTTAATCTCTGTGAGTGTCTCAATCTGGTTGTATGAGACATATCTTCTACCTTCGAATTCAGTCAATCTTCCGGACTATATCTATATAGCATGGGACAACTGCATGACCCACTCCCTGGCTTGAGGAGGACTACTATGTTACCTACTCCCTGACCTGAGGACTACTGTGTGACCCACTTCCTGGCCTGAGGACTACTGTGTGACCCACTCCCTGGCCTGAGGACTACTGTGTGACCAACTCCCTGGCCTGAGGACTACTGTGTGACCCACTCCCTGGCCTGAGGACTACTGCGTGACCCACTTCCTGGCCTGAGGACTACTGTGTGACTCACTCCCTGGCCTGAGGACTACTGTGTGACCCACTCCCTGGTCTGAGGACTACTGTGTGACCCACTCCCTGGCCTGAGGACTACTGTGTGACCCACTCCCTGGCCTGAGGACTACTGTGTGACCCACTCCCTGGCCTGAGGACTACTGTGTGACCCACTCCCTGGCCTGAGGACTACTGTGTGACCCACTCCCTGGCCTGAGGACTACTGTGTGACTCACTCCCTGGCCTGAGGACTACTGCGTGACCCACTTCCTGGCCTGAGGACTACTGTGTGACTCACTCCCTGGTCTAAGGACTACTGTGTAACCCACTCCCTGGCCTGAGGACTACTGTGTGACCGACTCCCTGGCCTGAGGACTACTGTGTGACCCACTCCCTGGCCTGAGGACTACTGTGTGACCCACTCCCTGGCCTGAGGACTGCTGCGTGACCCACTCCCTGGCCTGAGGACTACTGCGTGACCCACTCCCTGGCCTGAGGACTACTGTGTGACCCACTCCCTGGCCTGAGGACTACTAAGTGACCCACTCCCTGGCCTGAGGACTACTGTGTGACTCACTCCCTGGCCTGAGGACTGCTGAGTGACCCACTCCCTGGCCTGAGGACTACTGCGTGACCCACTCCCTGGCCTGAGGACTACTGTGTGACCCACTCCCTGGCCTGAGGACTACTGCGTGACCCACTCCCTGGCCTGAGGACTACTGTGTGACCCACTCCCTGGCCTGACGACTAAAGTGTGACTCACTCCCTGGTCTGAGGACTACTGTGTGACCCACTCCCTGGCCTGAGGACTACAACGTGACCCACTCCCTGGCCTGAGGACTACTATGTGACCCACTCCCTGGCCTGAGGACTACTGTGTGACCCACTCCCTGGCTTGAGGACTACTAAGTGACCCACTTCCTGGCCTGAGGACTACTGTGTGACCCACTCCCTGAGGACTACTGCGTGACCCACTCCCTGGCCTGAGGACTACTGTGTGACCCACTCCCTGGTCTGAGGACTACTGTGTGACCCACTCCCTGGCCTGAGGACTACTGCGTGACCCACTCCCTGGCCTGAGGACTACTGTGTGACCCACACCCTGGTCTGAGGACTACTGTGTGACCCACTCCCTGGCTTGAGGACTACTGTGTGACTCACTCCCTGGCCTGAGGACTACTGTGTGACCCACTCCCTGGCTTGAGGACTACTGTGTGACTCACTCCCTGGCCTGAGGACTACTGCGTGACCCACTCCCTGGCCTGAGGACTACTGTGTGACCCACTCCCTGGTCTGAGGACTACTGTGTGACCCACTCCCTGGCCTGAGGACTACTGAGTGACCCACTCCCTGGCCTGAGGACTACTGTGTGACCCACTCCCTGGCCTGAGAACTACTGTGTGACCCACTCCCTGGCCTGAGGACTACTGCGTGACCCACTCCCTGGTCTGAGGACTACTGTGTGACCCGCTCCCTGGCCTGAGGACTACTGCGTGACCCACTCCCTGGCCTGAGGACTATTGTGTGACCCACTCCCTGGCCTGAGATGTGCGTGCTGAAGAGAAGACAATTGTCCATGGATCAGTTATGATAAAAATTCCACTTTTGATTTTCTGGATGCCGAGATAGATCCAAGTCTCACTCCATTTACATATTATACTTTAGATATGATTTGCTTAATGAATGTTGAGATTTTATTGCACATGGTGCGATGGGAGAGGGGATATATATTGTTCCCCCCCTGAGTAAGACTCTGTAACTAAGTCAATGTTTGAGATATGACTGGAACGCCCCCGAGACATTGTGATGTGGAGCCGTCAAATGTAAATACAAACTGCCTCAGTGAGACCGGCTCCCGTTCTTAGCTGACCTGAACCGCACAAGGTTACTCTACGCATGCTCAATTGGCTTCATCTGGTCCCATGTCGTCTTCTTTCAAAGGATTTAAACCAATTACCAAGAACGCTAAAACACGGGGACAAGACGAAGACTCTCTGAGGTATACTAAATTCTACTTGAAGACAGGTGCCCCGTCAAAGATGGTTATTCATGAAACAGATAGGGAGCGAAGGTCACCAGGAGAAAAAGACAATTTTCACCGCCAAAAACATTCTCATTGTATCACCCTTTTAGGTAGCAGCTTATTAGTGCATTTCTATAAATCAGCCCCTTCCAATATTTGTGAGTCGATCAGGGCGGCTAATGAGAACTTACCCTCCCCAATGATACATCACCAGCTGCAACGTGCCCATAAACTGAACTTAATATACAGCGGTGAGTTACATGTTTATTTTGCCAGGGACTACACTGGCGATGATTGAGGGTTTTCTTCCTGTGTGAAGGATGTCTGGGTGGAACCCGCTGAGCAGGACATATATAGTTGGCGCCAATGCATCTATTTGGTCACGCAGTCATGTGACCTAATGAGCTCATGCAGGGTCTTTGCATGACCATATAGGTCAAGGTACAGTGTAATAATGACCTTGAAATAAATATTATGCCAAACAGCTCTGCAAGATCCGATAAAGCATGTGTCATGCTTGATCTCATTTCTATAAAGTTTATGAGAAATCAAATAGCTACAACTGACTGACTTTTAGTTTATTCGTTTTATCCGAAATTGAGAGAAATAGAAATCATAGCAGGCAATCTCATCTTCTTTGAGTTTTCTTTATCAATAATCAGTTGTGCGGCGCTAACTTGGAGTGAACTTATCAGTGAGTGTCTCCACATCCCGAGATATTAATTCCATCTCGAGGATCAGTCACTTAACCACTTTCCATTGTCTTCTTTATTTCTCTTAATTATCAATGTCTTGGCCCATTATTTTGTTTTCTATTTTTGCTACTTAAATAATTTCCACCTTAAGTAGTAATTGTTTCCAGTTCTTATTTGTGCTAATTGCACATTCTAGTGGTACTAGTGTAAAGAAAAGACAAAGTGTAACAAAATTATTCATTTATTACATTTACAACAACCTTCAGAACGTCCATTACATGAGGCTATGATAATGAATAAATTAGCAAAAACAACATATTTACAAAGTTCTATCTACATTGTAACATTTATAACCGGATACTCGACGACAAGCACATCCACTGAAGAGGTCATTTAGAATCTGAAAAGACTTTCCGAGTATCTGCACACTCCAAGCTTTAACCCCCCACTTGATAGCTTTCACCCTCCACTTGACACCTTTCACCCTCCATTTGACAGCTTTCACCCTCCATTTGACAGCATTCATCCTCCACTTGACAGCTTTCACCCTCCATTTGACAGCTTTCACCCTCCACTTTACAGCTTTCATCCTCCACTTTACAGCTTTCACCCTCCACTTTACAGCTTTCATCCTCCACTTTACAGCTTTCACCCTCCACTTTACAGCTTTCATCCTCCACTTTACAGCTTTCACCCTCCACTTTACAGCTTTCACCCTCCACTTTACAGCTTTCACCCTCCACTTTACAGCTTTCATCCTCCACTGAACAGCTTTCACCCTCCACTTTACAGCTTTCATCCTCCACTTAACAGCTTTCACCCTCCACTTTACAGCTTTCATCCTCCACTTTACAGCTTTCACCCTCCACTTTACAGCTTTCACCCTCCACTTTACAGCTTTCACCCTCCACTTTACAGCTTTCACCCTCCACTTTACAGCTTTCATCCTCCACTTTACAGCTTTTACCCTCTGTCATATTACTTTCACCCTCAACTTTACAACTTTCATCCTCCACTTTACAGCTTTCATCCTCCACTTTAAAGCTTTTACCCTCTGTCTCATAGCTTTCACCCTCTACTTTAAACTTTCCCCTGTATAAACCAATGAACACAAGCCAATCAATCTGAATGTAACATGTCATCGCTTGGAATTATGATTTGTTTATAAAATGTATGTACTTAGGTGTGTATTCTAGAGAGGTAAGATGAGTGTGACGTAGTAAGGGGAGAAAAGGGGAGAGAGACTTGAATATCGCCCAACAGTCCCAGATGGATGCAGGGATGAGCAATGATGTAAATCTTACCATTAATTATTTCCAAATCCTTCTCTGTAATAAGGTAATATCAATGTGTGTTTGTGAAATAGAAATATCAATGCAATATTCTTTCAAAATGTTAGAGGTATTGTTTGGTAAGGAGAAAATGACTACCAAAAGAACGTTTTCCACAATAAGATTTTTATTTTTGAATACGTCGTGTTTATTCGATGGAAGTTTTACATCAATTCTTATTTTATTTGGCTGATGTTGTCCAGAAATGTAATTAAGGACCCTAAGGACACATAACATTGCGTTATTGATGAAGACACCAGCTCACATATAACTAAGTGTCATCATAAAATTCCATCTAGCTGCAGCCATTTAAATGGCCAATTTTAGGGAATCATTTGGAATGAGTCTTATACCTATTTTAGAACCTGGATACACAGAGATGGAGTCCGGTGTTTGGTAGATTGAGGAAATTATAAAGAGCATCTTTTATTTTTATCAACACGCCCAAAATACATTTAAGTAGCAGATGAAGTCGGCCTTTCAAAAGATGGACAGAGCGCTGGGTCCTTGGCATTAATGTACCAAACCCATCTGAACAAATAATACTTCACTTCTCTGCAGCGATCGTTAAGGGCACACCCCGCTATTCTTCGTGAAGTGAGGAATTATCCCAGAATGCTTCAGGATTTCAATTTGCATATTTCCGTTGTTACACTCGGTTATGTCATACATTCCTATGGGTTGGTTGTTGACATTTTAAACCTGGCTGTAATGGACAAGTGTGAGATGTTATATAATTCATACAAATACGGAGGAAGTGCTTCCTGCCTATCGCCTGTGATCCCATCTGCCCCTTTTATCGCCCACCCACCCACTTCCCTTTCTTTCCACATAATCTGTTCATTTCATTCTGCTTTTCACAAGCAAATTGAAAATGACGTAAGGGATGGACCATTATTCATTTAGTGGGGTTTAAAATGGTTTTTATACTTCAATGAAATAAGACATTGGAAACACCAAAATTGAGGACAAAACTCAGATTTTCTACTCTTCAGGATATGCAATTATAACATAACGTGTTAGATAAGCATTTTCCGACACACTTAAACCAGCTTTAAAGCATAAATGATACTCAAGCTCTTATGTATAATGGTCCATTCCTAAAATGTAGTTTTCTTCATGTAAAACATAAATAAATCTAACCATATGAACAGTGAAAAGGTAATTTACAATTTGATATGGTCCCGTACTACCTTCACTCAGGCGAAAACTTACAATGATTATATAATATAGATATATATCAATGCTTACTGAGCAGTTAAATTACATTTTACATATTGCAGTACATTTTTTCAAACTGGAGTACATTCTTTCAGATTGCAGTACATTCATTTATATTGCAGTACATTCATTTATATTGCAGTACATTCATTTATATTGCAGTACATTCTTTCAGCTTGTACGAAGGAGGCATTGGGCTTGTAATGTGCATTAATTTTGCAGTCAAGAGTAGTCCTAAAAATCTTTCTGTTTCCGGTGAGGACAAATTCAATTGGAGGCAATTTATTCTATGTATAAACCTCTCCCCCCTGAAGACAGGTAGAGATATATGAAACAGTAAAGGGACAAATATAGATTGCCTATGATATGGTGACTGACCTTACTATTAGATCGAGAGTTTGGATGAGAGCTGTCTTCCTGTGCAGCAGACAGACTCATCCGGTAAACAGAAACAGGTCATTGACTCCAGTTTAAAATAGAAACAAAATCCAATGTCTCCGCCATGAGTAAACCCTGAATGATAAGACATGTAGGAGTTACCAATATATTACACATTTACCCGTGTTCTTTGGTATTTCTAAATCACCATGGCAAGCAAATCTGTTTCAAAAAACATACACATATATATATATATATATTTGTAGCATCTGTAATATTTTTAATATTCATTTTCTGATGAAAATATTTTGAACAGCTATTGGGTTTTAGAAAAATAGTTAAATAAAATATTTGATTTGTAATTTGACGACAGGACACTATTTCTGGTAGTAATTGTAAATCTACACATAATTTATTGAGTGGCAATGGTTTTTAAAAACACATAATTTGTCTCCAAGGTATTTTGACTGTTGATGCATAATTCAAGAGCATTATATTTGAATTATTGAGAATGCCCTACAGGTGGAAACATAGAGGGCGCTTTGAGACATAGAGGGCGCTTTGAGACATAGAGGGCGCTGTGATGAGCAGCACGTGAGTAGCCTCCGCCTGGGGTTACAGCATGTTGGTCAATATGACAGGGTCAGTAAGTCACGTAGCTGCCAGAATCACTTCCTGCCCGCCGGTAACCAAAGCAACCAGAAAGGTGGATAAAGGTCGTCCCACCACCGGCTAACAAAACATCGCTAAAGTTCAAAGGTCCCGACCCATGATGGGTTCCACTGCAGTGAAAGGTCAAATCGTTCTCTCTTCTGCTGTGTTTCCCTGACCTTGAGCAAGTAACGTTTTTTATTTTTATAAATTAACGTCATGTGAATGACCAATTATGATTACAGAGGCAAGTTCTGATTAAATGGGGAATTCAAAGGGTCACAAAAAGAGACATTTGACAAGCAATGTGTTGCGCTGCCATGGTAATTTTGAATCCACGCTGATTAAATGACTGGTACTAGTACAGTCCTGTCCAAATTTGTCTTCAATGTTTTACCCTAGAAAGTATACCATAATAAATAATCACAGTCCACACCTGTTATCCCTTATTATCAATAAATTATGAACGAAGTCATGGATAAATTCAGGGATTGGCAATGCTGTAGAATCGGATGAAACACCTCATGTATTTTTTTCAGAGTTGTGAAGACTGTTTTGGAGAGGACTGTACGGTTATGATGAGAGTGGCGTCGTCACACCTTGGTCGTCTGCGTCTGGTGCCAGATTGTCTTGTGATTGATCTCAGAATAGTTCCCGCCTTTGCTGCCTTTAAACAGACGACATTTGAGCATCTCGATCACTGCTTTCCTGAAGTGTACCCCGGTGATTAAGTACAAGAAGAAGTTACAAGCATAATGAGAAAGGCATATTTCTTCCACGATTTTGCGCCCTGTTAGATAGAATCTATACTTTGTCCACACGGGATCGTGTACGATCTGAGCGTTTGTGAGATAGGGGTTCCCCTCGGGAAACTGAGACACAATGGCGTAGACGAGCGACACGGGCAGAGTAGTACATATCACATAGAAAGACACGGACATTAACATGACAGTGGTGGCCCTACTGGCGTGACCGGACGACTTGGTCTGGCCCGGGATGAACGTCTGACCATTCTCAGACAGTCTCCTAACTTCACGTATCACCAGAAAGTTAAATAACAATATAACCAGAGGCACGACGAGGAAAATCAACATTTCACTTATCCAGGTCCATATGGACCACAGCGACCCGTCGCCCCCTTCTGTGGCCTCAGATCTCACTGTACACTTCTCAGAGGAGCGATCATATGTCCAGAAATAAGATTGTATTGCACATAACCAAATACACAGCACTATTAGGAGGGCCACGACCTTGAGGGCCCGGCTTGTCGTGCAATATTTCTCCTTCTTAAATGGATGACACACGGCTATCCACCTCTCCACCGTAAATCCGAGAACCAACAATGGCGATAAACATTGCGCAACCATGCTGAGCAGGAAATACCCCTCACAGATGACTGGGTAGTCGAGAGCCTCAACATCCCACGCATATTTTAATTCCTGTAATATATGTAAAAGAAGGAAACTCATATCACTTATTGCCAATGTTGCCAGATAGATGGCGCTGCTGTTGTTACTGCGCATGCGTTTTTCCGTCCATATTTTGGCGGTGACGGCATTGCCCACAATTCCTATGATATACCATATTGGTGTCACATATCTGTCCAGGGAGAGGTAGACTGGACAGAATATTCCAAGAAATGTCGTCCATGAGTATCTCTCAAATACATGCTGTGGCGGTACTGTGGTATCATTACCGGTGTAAAGCGCTGGTCCGGGTACTGGTAATGTGTTATTTTCCATCATTCCTCCTTATTCACCAGAAATCTATAAAATAAAATATATTAAGATATTAAAACTTTTGAAAGATAAAGACAATGTAACTCTATTATAAAATTCCTACCTTAAGACAATCACATTTGGTGTTATATTAATAGAATGAGGATTGTAAAGATAATCAGATTTCAAACTAATCACTGAAATATAATAAAAAGTTTAAAGAAATCAACTATTTTTCTGTAATTGTATTCTATAATGACGCACCACCACTACTTTGGGACGGATTATAAAAGGAAGTTTGATATTTTCTATTAAGGATGGAGTAAGTGTTTTCCTTACTCAGGCAAAATCTCTTTTAACTCAAAAGCTGTGTTGAGTATTATCACATTTTTATAGTAATAGAAAAGGGTATGCACACATATAAATTCCATGTTTGGAAATTATATCTTCACAATAGGGTTAATATAAGATTTGAAAAATTTTCATAAACGATAAATTTGTTCCTCCTACATCTCGAATAAAACCGGATTAATGTTAGAAAATATTTTTTCTCAAATTTACATGCGATGGGCATCGTGGGTTGAGTAATGACCCTCTTCCCCTGTATAATGATACAGGTTGGTGGGCATCTTGGGTTGCGTAATGACCCTCTTCCCCTGTATAATGATACAGGTTGGTGGGCATCTTGGGTTGCGTAATGACCCTCTTCCCCTGTATAATGATACAGGTTGGTAGGCATCGTGGGTTGAGTAATGACACTTTTCCCCTGTATAATGATACAGGTTGGTAGGCATCTTGGGTTGCGTAATGACCCTCTTCCCCTGTATAATGATACAGGTTGGTGGGCATCTTGGGTTGCGTAATGACCCTCTTCCCCTGTATAATGATACAGGTTGGTAGGCATCGTGGGTTGAGTAATGACCCTTTTCCCCTGTATAATGATACAGGTTGGTAGGCATCGTGGGTTGAGTAATGACCCTTTTCCCCTGTATAATGATACAGGTTGGTAGGCATCGTGGGTTGAGTAATGACCCTTTTCCCCTGTATAATGATACAGGTTGGTGGGCATCGTGGGTTGAGTAATGACCCTCTTCCCCTGTATAATGATACAGGTTGGTAGGCATCGTGGGTTGAGTAATGACCCTTTTCCCCTGTATAATGATACAGGTTGGTGGGCATCGGGGGTTGAGTAATGACCCTCTTCCCCTGTATAATGATACAGGTTGGTGGGCATCGGGGGTTGAGTAATGACCCTCTTCCCCTGTATAATGATACAGGTTGGTGGGCATTGTGGGTTGAGTAATGACCCTCTTCCCCTGTATAATGATACAGGTTGGTGGGCATCGGGGGTTGAGTAATGACCCTCTTCCTCTGTATAATAATACAGGTTGGTGGGCATCGGGTGTTGAGTAATGACCCTCTTCCCCTGTATAATGATACAGGTTGGTGGGCATCGGGGGTTGAGTAATGACCATCTTGCTCTGTATAATGATACAGGTTGATGGGCATCGTGGGTTGAGTAATGACCCTCTTCCCCTGTATAATGATACAGGTTGGTTGGCATCGTAGGTTGAGTAATGACCCTCTTCCCCCTGTATAATGATACAGGTTGGTGGGCATCGTGGATTGAGTAATGACCCTCTTCCCCCGTATAATGATACAGGTTGGTGGGCATTGTGAGTTGAGTAATGACCCTCTTCCCCTGTATAATGATACAGGTTGGTGGGCATCGTAGGTTGAGTAATGACCCTCTTCCCCCTGTATAATGATACAGGTTGGTGGGAATTGTGAGTTGAGTAATGACCCTCTTCCCCTTTATAATGATAGAGGTTGGAGGGCATCGTGGATTGAGTAATGACCCTCTTCCCCCGTATAATGATACTGGTTGGTGGGCATCGTGGGTTGAGTAATGACCCTCTTCCCCTGTATAATGATACAGGTTGGTGGGCATCTTGGGTTGAGTAATGACTCTCTTCCCCTGTATAATGATACAGGTTGGTGGGCATCGTAGGTTGAGTAATGACCCTCTTCCCCCTGTATAATGATACAGGTTGGTGGGCATCGTGGATTGAGTAATGACCCTCTTCCCCCGTATAATGATACAGGTTGGTGGGCATTGTGGGTTGAGTAATGACCCTCTTCCTCTGTATAATGATACAGGTTGGTGGGCATCGTGGGTTGAGTAATGACCCTCTTCCCTTGTATAATGATACAGGTTGGTGGGCATCGTGGGTTGAGTAATGACCCTCTCCCTCTGTATAATGATACAGGTTGGTGGGCATCGTGGGTTGAGTAATGACCCTCTTCCCTTGTATAATGATACAGGTTGGTGGGCATCGTGGGTTGAGTAATGACCCTCTCCCTCTGTATAATGATACAGGTTGGTGGGCATCGTGGGTTGAGTAATGACCCTCTTCCCTTGTATAATGATACAGGTTGGTGGGCATCGTGGGTTGAGTAATGACCCTCTCCCTCTGTATAATGATACAGGTTGGTGGGCATCGTGGGTTGAGTAATGACCCTCTTCCCCTGTATAATGATACAGGTTGGTGGGCATCGTGGGTTGAGTAATGACCCTCTTCCCCTGTATAATGATACAGGTTGGTGGGCATCGTGGGTTGAGTAATGACCCTCTTCCCCTGTATAATGATACAGGTTGGTGGGCATCGTGGGTTGAGTAATGACCCTCTTCCCCTGTATAATGATACAGGTTGGTGGGCATCGTGGGTTGAGTAATGACCCTCTTCCCCTGTATAATGATACAGGTTGGTGGGCATCGTGAGTTGAGTGATGACCCTCTTCCCCTTTATAATGATAGAGGTTGGAGGGCATCGTGGATTGAGTAATGACCCTCTTCCCCCGTATAATGATACAGGTTGGTGGGCAACGTGGGTTGAGTAATTACCCTCTTCCTCTGTATAATGATACAGGTTGGTGGGCATCGTGGGTTGAGTAATGACCCGCTTCCTCTGTATAATGATACAGGTTGGTGGGCATCGTGGGTTGAGTAATGACCCTCTTCCCCTGTATAATGATACAGGTTGGTGGGCATCGTGGGTTGAGTAATGACCCTCTTCCCCTGTATAATGATACAGGTTGGTGGGCATCGTGGGTTGAGTAATGACTCTCTTCCCCTGTATAATGATACAGGTTGCTGGGCATCGTGGGTTGAGAAATGACCCTCTTCCCCTGTATAATGATACAGGTTGGAGGGCATCGTGGGTTGAGAAATGACCCTCTTCCTCTGTATAATGATACAGGTTGGTGGGCATCGTGGGTTGAGTAATGACCCTCTTCCCCTGTATAATGATACAGGTTGGTGGGCATCGTGGGTTGAGTAATGACCCTCTTCCCCTGTATAATGATACAGGTTGGTGGGCATCGTGGGTTGAGTAATGACTCTCTTCCCCTGTATAATGATACAGGTTGGTGGGCATCGTGGGTTGAGTAATGACTCTCTTCCCCTGTATAATGATACAGGTTGGGGGGCATCGTGGGTTGAGAAATGACCCTCTTCCTCTGTATAATGATACAGGTTGGTGGGCATCGTGGGTTGAGTAATGACCCTCTTCCCCTGTATAATGATACAGGTTGGTGGGCGTCATGGGTTGAGTAATGGCCCTCTCCCTCTGTATAATGATACAGGTTGGTGGGCATCGTGGGTTGAGTAATGACCCTCTTCCCCTGTATAATGATACAGGTTGGTGGGCATCGTGAGTTGAGTGATGACCCTCTTCCCCTGTATAATGATACAGGTTGGAGGGCATCGTGGATTGAGTAATGACCCTCTTCCCCTGTATAATGATACAGGTTGGTGGGCATCGTGGGTTGGGTAATGACCCTCTCTCTCTGTATAATGATACAGGTTGGTGGGCATCGTGGGTTGAGTAATGACCCTCTTCCCCTGTATAATGATACAGGTTGGTGGGCATCGTGGGTTGGGTAATGACCCTCTCCCTCTGTATAATGATACAGGTTGGTGGGCATCGTGGGTTGAGTAATGACCCTCTCCCTCTGTATAATGATACAGGTTGGTGGGCATCGTGGGTTGAGTAATGACCCTCTTCCCCTGTATAATGATACAGGTTGGTGGGCATCGTGGGATGAGTAATGACCCTCTTCCCCTGTATAATGATACAGGTTGGTGGGCATCGTGGATTGAGTAATGACCCTCTTCCCCTGTATAATGATACAGGTTGGTGGGCATCGTGGGTTGAGTAATGACCCTCTTCCCCTGTATAATGATACAGGTTGGTGGGCATCGTGGGTTGAGTAATGACACTCTTCCCCTGTATAATGATACAGGTTGGTGGGCATCGTGGGTTGAGTAATGACCCTCTCCCTCTGTATAATGATACAGGTTGGTGGGCATCGTGGGTTGAGTAATGACCCTCTTCCCCTGTATAATGATACAGGTTGGTGGGCATCGTGGGTTGAGTAATGACCCTCTCCCTCTGTATAATGATACAGGTTGGTGGGCATCGTGGGTTGAGTAATGACCCTCTTCCCCTGTATAATGATACAGGTTGGTGGGCATCGTGGGTTGAGTAATGACCCTCTCCCTCTGTATAATGATACAGGTTGGTGGGCGTCTTGGGTTGAGTAATGACCCTCTTCCCCTGTATAATGATACAGGTTGGTGGGCATCGTGGGTTGAGTAATGACCCTCTCCCTCTGTATAATGATACAGGTTGGTGGGCATCGTGGGTTGAGTAATGACCCTCTTCCCCTGTATAATGATACAGGTTGGTGGGCATCGTGGGTTGAGTAATGACCCTCTTCCCCTGTATAATGATACAGGTTGGTGGGCATCGTGGGTTGAGTAATGACCCTCTTCCCTTGTATAATGATACAGGTTGGTGGGCATCTTGGGTTGCGTAATGACCCTCTCTCTCTGTATAATGATACAGGTTGGTGGGCATCGTGGGTTGAGTAATGACCCTCTTCCCCTGTATAATGATACAGGTTGGTGGGCATCGTGGGTTGAGTAATGACCCTCTTCCCCTGTATAATGATACAAGTTGGTGGGCATCGTGGGTTGAGTAATGACCCTCTCCCTCTGTATAATGATACAGGTTGGTGGGCATCGTGGGTTGAGTAATGACCCTCTTCCCCTGTATAATGATACAGGTTGGTGGGCATCGTGGGTTGAGTAATGACCCTCTTCCCCTGTATAATGATACAGGTTGGTGGGCATCGTGGGTTGAGTAATGACCCTCTTCCCCTGTATAATGATACAGGCTGGTGGGCATCGTGGGTTGAGTAATGACCCTCTTCCCCTGTATAATGATACAGGTTGGTGGGCATCGTGGGTTGAGTAATGACCCTCTTCCCCTGTATAATGATACAGGTTGGTGGGCATCTTGGGTTGCGTAATGACCCTCTCTCTCTGTATAATGATACAGGTTGGTGGGCATCGTGGGTTGAGTAATGACCCTCTTCCCCTGTATAATGATACAGGTTGGTGGGCATCGTGGGTTGAGTAATGACCCTCTTCCCCTGTATAATGATACAGGTTGGTGGGCATCGTGGGTTGAGTAATGACCCTCTTCCCCTGTATATTGATACAGGTTGGTGGGCATCGTGGGTAGAGTAATGACCCTCTTCCCCTGTATAATGATACAGGTTGGTGGGTATCGTAGGTTGAGTAATGACCCTTTGTCCCTGTATAATGATACAGGTTGGTGGGCATCGTGGGTTGAGTAATGACCCTCTTCCCCTGTATAATGATACAGGTTGGTGGGCATCGTGGGTTGAGTAATGACCCTCTTCCTCTGTATAATGATACAGGTTGGTGGGCATCGTGGGTTGAGTAATGACCCTCTTCCTCTGTATAATGATACAGGTTGGTGGGCATCGTGGGTTGAGTAATGACCCTCTTCCCCTGTATAATGATACAGGTTGGTGGGCATCGTGGGTTGAGTAATGACCCTCTTCCCCTGTATAATGATACAGGTTGGTGGGCATCGTGGGTTGAGTAATGACCCTCTTCCCCTGTATAATGATACAGGTTGGTGGGCATCGTGGGTTGAGTAATGACCCTCTTCCTCTGTATAATGATACAGGTTGGTGGGCATCGTGGGTTGAATAATGACCCTCTTCTCTGTATAATGATACAGGTTGGTGGGCATCGTGGGTTGAATAATGACCCTCTTCTCTGTATAATGATACAGGTTGGTGGGCATCGTGGGTTGAGTAATGACCCTCTTCCTCTGTATAATGATACAGGTTGGTGGGCATCGTGGGTTGAGTAATGACCCTCTCTCTCTGTATAATGATACAGGTTGGTGGGCATCGTGGGTTGAGTAATGACCCTCTCCCTCTGTATAATGATACAGGTTGGTGGGCATCGTGGGTTGAGTAATGACCCTCTTCCCTTGTATAATGATACAGGTTGGTGGGCATCTTGGGTTGAGTAATGACTCTCTTCCCCCGTATAATGATACAGGTTGGTGGGCATCGTGGGTTGAGTAATGACCCTCTCCCTCTGTATAATGATACAGGTTGGTGGGCATCGTGGGTTGAGTAATGACCCTCTTCCCGTGTATAATGATACAGGTTGGTGGGCATCGTGGGTTGAGTAATGACCCTCTTCCCCTGTATAATGATACAGGTTGGTGGGCATCGTGGGTTGAGTAATGACCCTCTTGCTCTGTATAATGATACAGGTTGGTGGGCATCGTGGGTTGAGTAATGACCCTCTTCCCGTGTATAATGATACAGGTTGGTGGGCATCGTGGGTTGAGTAATGACCCTCTCCCTCTGTATAATGATACAGGTTGGTGGGCATCGTGGGTTGAGTAATGACCCTCTTCCCCTGTATAATGATACAGGTTGGTGGGCATCGTGGGTTGAGTAATGACCCTCTCCCTCTGTATAATGATACAGGTTGGTGGGCATCGTGGGTTGAGTAATGACCCTCTTCCCCTGTATAATGATACAGGTTGGTGGGCATCGTGGGTTGAGTAATGACCCTCTTCCCCTGTATAATGATACAGGTTGGTGGGCATCGTGGGTTTAGTAATGACCCTCTTCCCCTGTATAATGATACAGGCTGGTGGGCATCGTGGGTTGAGTAATGACCCTCTTCCCCTGTATAATGATACAGGTTGGTGGGCATCGTGGGTTGAGTAATGACTCTCTTCCCCTGTATAATGATACAGGTTGGTGGGCATCGTGGGTTGAGTAATGACCCTCTCCCTCTGTATAATGATACAGGTTGGTGGGCATCGTGGGTTGAATAATGACCCTCTTCTCTGTATAATGATACAGGTTGGTGGGCATCGTGGGTTGAATAATGACCCTCTTCTCTGTATAATGATACAGGTTGGTGGGCATCGTGGGTTGAGTAATGACCCTCTTCCCCTGTATAATGATACAGGTTGGTGGGCATCGTGGGTTGAGTAATGACCCTCTCCCTCTGTATAATGATACAGGTTGGTGGGCATCGTGGGTTGAGTAATGACCCTCTTCCCTTGTATAATGATACAGGTTGGTGGGCATCGTGGGTTGAGTAATGACCCTCTTCCCCTGTATAATGATACAGGTTGGTGGGCATCGTGGGTTGAGTAATGACTCTCTTCCCCTGTATAATGATACAGGTTGGTGGGCATCGTGGGTTGACTAATGACCCTCTTCCCTTGTATAATGATACAGGTTGGTGGGCATCGTGGGTTGAGTAATGACCCTCTTCCCCTGTATAATGATACAGGTTGGTGGGCATCGTGGGTTGAGTAATGACCCTCTTCCCCTGTATAATGATACAGGTTGGTGGGCATCGTGGGTTGAGTAATGACCCTCTTCCCCTGTATATTGATACAGGTTGATGGGCATCGTGGGTAGAGTAATGACCCTCTTCCCCTGTATAATGATACAGGTTGGTGGGTATCGTAGGTTGAGTAATGACCCTTTGTCCCTGTATAATGATACAGGTTGGTGGGCATCGTGGGTTGAGTAATGACCCTCTTCCCCTGTATAATGATACAGGTTGGTGGGCATCGTGGGTTGAGTAATGACCCTCTTCCTCTGTATAATGATACAGGTTGGTGGGCATCGTGGGTTGAGTAATGACCCTCTTCCTCTGTATAATGATACAGGTTGGTGGGCATCGTGGGTTGAGTAATGACCCTCTTCCCCTGTATAATGATACAGGTTGGTGGGCATCGTTGGTTGAGTAATGACCCTCTTCCCCCGTATAATGATACAGGTTGGTGGGCATCGTGGGTTGAGTAATGACCCTCTTCCCCTGTATAATGATACAGGTTGGTGGGCATCGTGGGTTGAGTAATGACCCTCTTCCTCTGTATAATGATACAGGTTGGTGGGCATCGTGGGTTGAATAATGACCCTCTTCTCTGTATAATGATACAGGTTGGTGGGCATCGTGGGTTGAATAATGACCCTCTTCTCTGTATAATGATACAGGTTGGTGGGCATCGTGGGTTGAGTAATGACCCTCTTCCTCTGTATAATGATACAGGTTGGTGGGCATCGTGGGTTGAGTAATGACTCTCTTCCTCTGTATAATGATACAGGTTGGTGGGCATCGTGGGTTGAGTAATGACCCTCTTCCCCTGTATAATGATACAGGTTGGTGGGCATCTTGGGTTGCGTAATGACCCTCTCTCTCTGTATAATGATACAGGTTGGTGGGCATCGTGGGTTGAGTAATGACCCTCTTGCTCTGTATAATGATACAGGTTGGTGGGCATCGTGGGTTGAGTAATGACCCTCTTCCCGTGTATAATGATACAGGTTGGTGGGCATCGTGGGTTGAGTGATGACCCTCTTCCCCCTGTGATGTATTATCTCAGGTTGGCTAGCAGTGCATTCCACCAGAGCCTCATTTCCTGGACCTTTCTACTTTGTCTTGGAGGGCAAATCCCATTTGCACCCAGCCATGTATAACCCTTAAACTCTCCCCTGAACCAAATTATTTGCAACAAGAGAGAAAAAGATCCAAATGTCATCAGTTGGTGTAAGCGCTCTTGCTATTCATATCAATGTTAGGCTCAACATTCTGAACTCCAACATTCAGCAAGATGTCTCAACTTTACAAATCTTAACATCATTGATCTGACCAGAGAACAATTCTAGAAGTCAAAAAAATGCCTATATCACGTTATATAGAAATCCTAAAATTGCCTATATCACATTATATAGAAATCCTAAAATTGCCTATATCACGTTATATAGAAATCCTAAAATTGCCTATATCACGTTATATAGAAATCCTAAAATTGCCTATATCACGTAATATAGCAAAATGTTGAGGTATAAAGTTAAATAAATTGGTAAGGACTTATCAATCACATGATTGTTGTTTTTGAGTTTGATGATGCACATCTTGAGGACGTTAGAAACAGTATTCACAGTATGGTTATATTTATATCACGTGGAAGAGACCTCCTCCTTGGTTTACTTGTAATAGAAAAACACCCAAGGAACTATATTCTCCCCAAGGAACTGCATTCTTCTCAAGGAACTGTATTCCTCCCAAGGAACTACATTCTTCACAAGGAACTATATTCTTCCCAAGGAACTATATTCCTCACAAGGAACTACATTCTTCTCAAGGAACTATATTCCTCACAAGGAACTATATTCTTCACAAGGAACTATATTCTTCTCAAGGAACTACATTCTTCTCAAGGAACTATATTCCTCCCAAGGAACTATATTGCTCCCAAGAAACTATTTTCTTCCCAAGGAACTATATTCTTCTCAAGGAACTATATTCCTCCCAAGGAACTATATTCCTCCCAAGGAACTATATTCTTCTCAAGGAACTACATTCTTCTCAAGGAACTATATTCTTCCCAAGGAACTATATTCCTCCCAAGGAACTATATTCTTCCCAAGGAACTATATTCTTCACAAGAAACTAAATTCTTCTCAAGGAACTATATTCCTCCCAAGGAACTAAATTCTTCACAAGGAACTATATTCTTCACAAGGAACTATATTCTTTTCAAGGAACTATATTCCTCCCAAGGAACTATATTCTTCCCAAGGAACTACATTCTTCCCAAGGAACTATATTCCTCCCAAGGAACTAAATTCTTCACAAGGAACTATATTCTTCACAAGGAACTATATTCTTCTCAAGGAACTATATTCCTCCCAAGGAACTATATTCCTCCCAAGGAACTATATTCTTCCCAAGGAACTATATTCTTCACAAGGAACTATATTCTTCTCAAGGAACTATATTCCTCCCAAGGAACTAAATTCTTCACAAGGAACTATATTCTTCACAAGGAACTATATTCTTCTCAAGGAACTATATTCCTCCCAAGGAACTATATTCTTCCCAAGGAACTATATTCTTCCCAAGGAACTATATTCCTCCCAAGGAACTATATTCTTCCCAAGGAACTACATTCTTCCCAAGGAACTATATTCTTCCCAAGGAACTATATTCCTCACAAGGAACTATATTCTTCAGACGAGGAACATATCTAAATATACAGTTTTTAATCATTTTATAATTTGCCGGTGAAAAAATAGATTGTAAGTACAAGAAACCTGTCCAAATCGATGTTTTAACATGCCACAAAGTTAAGTTGTAAAGTTTCAGTTTTTTTATACTGTTTAAGTTTATAAGTTTCGTCTTTTGTCTGTTCGGCCAGAGGAACAAGTTCTTCCACCAACTTCAGGCAATCTTTCGGGAGAATCTTGACCAAGTCATATCATACATAACTGTATCTACTAGATTCTGAAGCCTCCAGGCCAGACATTCCAATACAAGATTATATATATACACAAGATCCTGCCTGCTGACCAACCAACTCAGCCACCGCTCCTGTCATATAGATAACTCCATATCGATGCTGATAAGCTTAGTTATCAGCGTGAATAAATAATGGATGATCCCTTGTGCGCAATCAGACGTCGACCAGTTGTTGCTGACGTCATTCTAGTAATCCATGACGTGCTTCTCCCTTCAGAGAAAATACCAAACTTTGAAAGGAAAGTCTTTGATTTGGAACCAGTGTGGGAGATTAAAAAAGTTGAATGGGGTATGGTGTTGGGTGCATTGGTACCTATTGTGTTCATTTGTGATCCTGGTAGCCAAACTGTGGAAGCACAATATATATAGCGGCTGAGGGTTGGGATATGCCTTGAAATCTCTCAAGGCCTGACACGTGATGATGACTTCAATACCTCTTAGTATATTTCATATAGTTTTTGCGAATATCTTGGTTTTGAAAACTGTATTTAATCTTGGAGTTATTAAGTTTACTCTAAGAAAAAAAACAGAAGATAAACGCAACACTCAATGGGTTCTCCAAAATAAAGTTTTCCCTCAATAACTTGATAAATAAAAATCCCTTTGGAAAATGCATGCTTTGAACTACATCAATACACAGTTAGATAACCGGACAGTTTCTGCCTTGATTTCTGAGTATTTACACATCTGTACAACCATTAATGGATTACCAAATGGTCACTAAAAATTACTATTCTCAACATCATGCGTCACGAGATGTGAATCATGATATCTTCTGTCTGTCGCATCAATTCTGTGGCCAAATGTCATGCCGTCGGTCCCAATGGCACAAAGATGTAAGTATTTTTACTCAAGCTATATAAGTTTTTTCTTCTTACCGTGTCACAGGCTAATCTTCTGGCATTTCCTACATCGTGTTCCCTATCGTATTTATTTCAATTGATAGACATATTATATATCGACAAGTCTACCAGATTACTGATTCTATATTTGTCAAATGTCACAAAGGTATCTACAATAACATATGTGTATATTGTGGAATTTGCCAAATTGCCGCACCACCACAGACCCCTGCGGACACATACACTCCTACATACATATATTGTGTGTAAAACCGCTCTCAACAGACCCAGACACTCTTCATACGTTCCCGTTACATTTGTATATATTTCTTGGTAATGTTGCTATCTTGTTCTGGCCCCGCAAGCACAGTTGGTAGAGTAATGGGCCTGTGCTTTACTTGGTTGTATAAGTGGAGGCTGTGGGTTCGATTCCCACTGAGGGTCACGGTCTGTAGCGCAGTTGGTTAGAGCACCAGTTCCTCAGTGCTGATCCAAAGGTCGTGGGCTCGATCCCCGGTCGTGCCGAGATTGAATTCATGATACAATTGCACACATGAGTTGAGGCCCGTGCCAAAGGGTTAACTCGTTGTCCTTTTAAATATGTAACTGGGAGTGTTGTCATGTCAAGGACTTGCGACATGACAATTCAGTGAGGCAGCACTATATCTGCTACAAGTAGGTCTCATCACGAAATGACTGAAATAATGTTGAAAGTGATGTAAAACCCCAATCAATCAATCAATCAATCAATCAATCAATCGATTCCCACTCTTTATAGTGTTACTTTCACACTGGTTATAGAAGTGGAGGACGGGAGTTGGTGGGTTCGACTCCCACTGCTGGCAGTGTTACTTTCACACTGGTTATAGAAGTTGAGGACGGGAGGTGGTGGGTTCGACTCCCACTGCTGGCAGTGTACTTCCACACTGGTTATATAAGTGGAGACTAAATCTGTCATAAAAACATCCTTTTACATTTCACCATCTTGTTTTATTATCCACTTTCAAGTTGTAACCATCTAAATGGCAGTGTGAGGTAAATGTGATTGGTAGGGATTGTCAGGTGAATACATGGGTGATGGGATTAATGAGATGGGATTAATGAAATGGGAATAATGAAATGAGAGTCATGAGATTAATATGATGAGATTAATGAGGTGACATCCATGAGAATTTATAAAATGAGAGTAATGAGATGGGATTAATGATATGAGATTTGTGATATTTTGAGATGAGATTAATGAGGATGGAATCATAAGATGATCATAATAAAATGGGATTAATTAAATAAGAGTAATGAGAACAATACAATGAGATTAATGAGATGAGATTCATGAGAATTATGAGATGAGAATTATGAGATGAGAATTATGAGATGAGATTTATGATATTTATGACATGATATTTATGACATGATATTTATGACATGATATTTATGACATGATATTTATGACATGATATTTATGACATGATATTTATGACATGATATCTATGTCATGTAACTAATCACAGGAAATTAATGATATGACATTTTTGAAAAAGGATTTATGAGATAATTAGGAGAAAACCAGGGAAGGAAGGTAAGGAATTAGTAAACCGAGAGTCTTGTAAACAGATGAATAAAACATGTAATCCACCTACAAATTGGGCACGATTACACAACTATGGGCCTGTAACCCGAGCTCGTCCATTACAGATGGCATCGCTGATGATGTACAGCAGGTCAGCCTTAAACTACCGGGCATGCAGGCCAACTCACCTCGCTGCTAAAGACATGTGATAGGCTTAGCCTTAAACAACCAGCCACGCAGGCCAACTCACCTCCCTGCTAGAGACAAGCGTTAGGCTTAGCCTTAAACAACCAGTCACGCATGCCAACTCACCTCCCTGCTAGAGACAAGTGATAGGCTTAGCCTTAAACAACCAGCCACGCAGGTAAACTCACCTCCCTGCTAAAGACAAGTGATAGGCTTAGCCTTAAACTTCAGGCTTATTGTTTTAATAAGGCTGTTGTCTCACAGCATACATACACTAGGTGTTTACTTTCAATTCCACAACCAGAAACATTTTAAATAAAAATATGAAATCACGTTTCTTTCACATCTCGCTTTAGAGTATTAGTGAATTAACACCTTGGTGCATTTTTAATGTATCCCTTATAAAATTTGAGTTAAATATGGGAAACTCAGCCGGTCTCTGATGTAATTTGAAAATGTCTCACAGGAAACTACAATTTGAGAGTTTGACATTTATGTCTGAGTAGATGGGAACATTCCCTGGAATAATGCATGAATTTCTGACATTGCAACGGGTTAGATAAGAGTAAAATAATTTGGAGTAAATTAAACATTGACATAAGCGGCATCTAATCCTTCTCAAATTGCAGATTTTCATATTTGCCAAATATGTTTTGAAGCAAAGTTACCGAACTTTTTATATCATGTTTAATTATTAAATTTTCTTGAACAAAAATCCACCAGAAGCTGTCAAAATCAAATAAGACAAAAAGTTATCTAAAAGCTACTGACTTTACCTTCAATGTTCAGCGAATGCCATCCAGTTTCAAAGAATATTACCCCAATACCTAGACTTATCTAAACATATTTTATCAGACTCGTAATACATCAGGCCACGGCCTCTACTAACAGCCAAGACACATTTGTTGAAAGTTATATCATCATTTTTTAAAAAGTTTTAGTCAATGTGACATCATGCTAGCATATTAACCCATTTTTTGTACAGCACCGCATGCTTAGCCAATAAAATTAAGAGAATTATGTTTACGGCATCACTGTTTTTGAGACTCCGCTGACCGGTTTATCATATATGTGTCACAACATTGCTATTATAATGTGATTATTTGGTAACATTCTGAGACTTCTCTGTTGTGTGTCACATTGGACATAAGCAGTGTGCCGGTAGTTGGCAAGTAAATGTTTCACTTTAAGAAAGTTCTCACTTTGAGAAGCGTGTCCAGAGAATAACAAAGTTGTCCTTGCTCAGATATTCAGCAATCAATCACTGTGTCGGGTATTTGATCAGTGATAACATTGAGCATGGAGTGAGCAATATTTGGTTGTGAGTGGGCGATAAGGGGTGTCATTCACGCTAAGCAAGTTATCACACCTCTGCTCAGGGATAACACTGCTGTGCTTCACACCTCATATCAGAGGCCACAGAGTATCAGGGTCATGTGGACTGGAGATAAATACCACAGCAACATGCCATCGCCCTTGATACCACCACCAGCTGCTCACTCCGGGATTAGGGCGCGGGGACGTCCACAGGCTACTGTATCTAGGGACTCACATTCAATAGCGCTATTTACCCAACTTTGCTACCAAATTTATTTCTTAAAACGCCCTAATAAGAATTATATGCACTTAGGACTAATACAAATACTCTCTAGATCTAAAAATAGTATAGAAACCTAGTGGTGGGAGGGGGTGACTAAGTTGGGAAGACATCCGTCTCCAATGCTTAAATTTTGGGGTTCGAGTCCAGGTTGGGGCAAGTATGCCATTCTTTTGGAGTAATCTGGAAAGGCGGGTGTCCGCCACTGAGTAATTCTCACTCCAGCCATTCTCTTTCAATGGCGGTGGGTTGTGTTATCATATCCCTTTAACAATGTAAAAAGATACCACTCTTTGAAAAAACAGGGCATTGAGTCCCGGTGATACGCTTAAATATGTCCTGTTATGCCTTAATAGTGCTAAAAAGGTCGTTAAACAAAAAAGCAAACACAAGAAGCTATCAACTTTAAATATATGAATAGATAGGGAGAAGATGACTAAGTTTAATCTCCTTAGACGTATGAGGACCACAACAAGAATGTGGCTATTACAGTACTTGCAGTTCCATCTGACATTAATTGATTACAAGGAAACCTTGAAACCTCTCTAGAATATCAGTTTTTAATGCTCTTTGAGCTTCTTGACATAACCAATCAAAGAGATTTAGCGAGTTATGAAGCTGGGCATTCTGCAGACTTGGCAAGTGTGGTCGTGATCAGATAGAGGGGAACGCCCGCCATAGCCAATAAGCATCATTACAAAGTAATCAAACAGAGAGAAAGATCCTCCCTGATTGCGCCCATCGTGCAGCTATGTAATACAAACCTGGGCCATCGCTCTTCTGCTTCATGACCTCATAAGAAGCGTTTAACATATATGTTACATCATATATTATAGTATCTTTAGGCTAGGGTGGACAAAATTCATCAGAGAACAAGTCCTACGTCACTGTAAGGTTTCAAAAATTACGAAGACATGGCTGAGAAACCTCTAAGGGTCTTCCTTTAGACACGTGACACAGATGCGCACGCAGTCCTGTACATTGATAGAAATCTACATCTAAAATGTTCACATAGGCAAGTGTGTCTCCTGTGGGACTTCACTGCAAAGACGTGTCAACATCCTGGGCATGCGCAGATAGCGTTCGCATGTTACAACCATTAACTAGCAAATAGGCTTACAGACCATTCCCTGCAAATTACCTAAGAGGCCCTTATACACCTTGCAATAATAAGCGTCTAATATAGCTTAATTGTAATGGGATACACTTCTATGTCCATAGATATACTGCACGCCTTAATGGACAGCGTCAGTCCCAGGTAGGCACCAAATGTAGGATGGGACCCTCTCTGCAGAATAGATAGGGAAGATGATCATCACAGCGTTAAAGATGAACATCACAGCGTTAAAGATGAACATCACAGCGTTAAAGATGTATCACCCATCAAAGATTCACTCCATATCATATGTCCAGGCAAACTTTGTTGCTTCATGCCAGTTGAACGAACGTAGAGAAGAATCCAATCACAACACTGAGGGTCTTATGTAGTATTCACTGATTTCCTGGTGCCGTCAACAAATTATAAAATTATAAATGTGATTAAATGACTAGTCCCTTAAAATTGTAAGATTTTGTTTTGATTTTTGCTTCAATGTGTTCCACCAGACTCTGCTACCTGTCTATGAGGTGTATCTGAGTTGTTCTTTTGAAATAAAATAACAGGTCAACTTAGAAGTTTAAGACCATAAGCACATTACACGTCTGTACGTCCTGTTGTGGACAGTGGGTACTTCTGAGGAGCATCACATCCGGGTAACAGCTCGGGATGTGGCCAAAGGAGGCATAAAATGGCGATATTTCCACCACACATTTAGGAGGAAAACGTATATAAAGTACACAGATAGCAAAGAACATGTCACGAATGTGACGCTGCTGAACATAACTGTGAGAAATGGGACTTTATCAGGCTCTGAAAGTGAGATGCAGCGAGTGGAACATCTATACAAAGAAAAACGTTCAGTGTAATTTGCCTTTCTAGTTGTTTGATCGGGCTTTTACGTCTCCTTCTGCTTTAGTTCGGTCATTTTATGACAAGACCTACAGCGCTGTCATGTCGTAGGTACTTGACTTGACAATCCACCCAGTAACACGGACAATGGGTTAACCATCAGGTGCGGGCTTCAGTTCCTATAAGGAATTGTAACATGAATGCAGGAATAAAACCCACAACCTTTGGATCATCACGAAGGAACTTGTGCAACTAACTTTGCGCTCTAACAACTGCGCTATGCCCGTGGCAGTGATTTGCTTTATCCTTGTATAAATGCACTTTTATCGCTTCAAATATGCGCCAAATGCATTTGCCCTTTACTATGGACAGACATATAGTTTATAGTAATTACATCATGATGTTATATTTGGCCCAAATACTTCCTCACAGCACTCAAATTGTGATGTTACTTTTGGCAGAGACTGTAATTACCTAATCTCTCCTTCAACCAATAGCAAGGAAAGTTGTCAAAACAACAAGTATCATTTACCTGCTGGCCAATCACGTCAGGCTATGATATGACTGCCTTCATCGTCCGGCGTGGCGCGATAAATGGCAGATACGATTTCCCCTGTACAAGTCCTGTGGTTAGTTTCTAGCTTATCTTGCCTGGCAGAGCAGAGAGAGTGGAGGTTTAATTCAGGGGTTCCCTAGCTCCTAACATTCATGCTTGAATGTATACAACATGTAATAAGACAAATTCACTACTGTAACTGTCTGTGTGCACGTCACATTTTATCAAAGCATTGAACAGAAGGTTTGTATCAGTTCTCTGCATAATGAATATGTGTTTATTCTTCTTTTGAAGAGAGCATTTAGTTGATTCTTTCAACTTAGGCTATACACCTCTTTGCTAAGTTTCTTGCTTGGAGATATCTGTAATCTCACAAGTAATTGTGAATATATTGTTATAACACACCACGATAAATCACATACTTACATATACCGAAGCTCTACCATACAATCCTACACTGTATAGACGTATTGATTACAGTGGACTATGTCCACACTGGAGCCTTTTATTCCCAATCCTTCTCACTTCTAATGAGTTGAAGTCTGTCAACACCAACATGTACATATCCCCTCCTTGCACCGTGAATACCTGCAAGCCTCTGCTATTATTCCATTAGACCAACTCAATCTCCATAAAAGACATATTGGAATATTTGTCACAATTACGTCTTTTGCAAGTGTGTGTTCACCAATTCCATAATTTGATTATATCTGACAATATTTGAGAGTAAACGTAATTATAGCAGTGAGGTGTATATATATTGATATAATTGTTTACACAGTGGTGTACCCAGCTTTATATATTATCTACCACACTCTTCTGTGTCCTATGGTGATGTCTAAACCACACAAATACCACCAACATATCAAGGCCATCTAAACTATGGGCGATAATACAAGTATTTATCAGATGGGATCATGAATGATTTTATGCGCTACATCGGATATATTTGTAAATAATGAGGTGAATCGCAGAGTTACTCCCCTAAGTTTGGAAAGGTTAAAGGTCTAAGGTTCATCAACTTGTATCTCTGCTATGAATAACATTCCACTACGATCCGGCAGAGCTTGCCACTCGTGGAGGTCTCACATTTTTGTACTGACTTTGCTTGATATTCTCAAAGAGTAAGCGATGTTTCCAAGATTATAGTTATTATGCAAACCCTCACTGTTTTCGATATACATGTATATGTATTGTGTTTTGCTTGTATACTTCTGCTAATGCTGGTCTAGTTATATCAAGAATAAAAAAACATATATATATATAGAAGGTGATCCCCAAAATTGCATTGAGTTAACATTGTGGCATTAAGATGGTGTAACAAAAGTCATTTATTCAGAATTCAAGGGTCACATGTTCCTAATATTTCATTTAACCTATCAGCATGTTATGCCGCACCCGTTATGCTATGACACAGCTAGGAATGTAATAAGCAAATACGTCGGAAAGTATGAACAGGATGCTTGGAGGTAATGGTATCATAAAAAATTGTTTTGTGAAGTTCTTTGAGACTCAGTGCCTGTTTGGATACATGATCACGTGACATGAGTGGAGCCTTTCTCGTAGTTCCTGTAAGACCATAATAACTCAATTATTTCCCCACTGTCATAACAGATCATACACAAACAAAACAAGGGATGTAGCGCTGAGCCGCTTAGAGTAATCACGTGACTGCTCCGAGATATGGCGAGGTCAGAGATATGGCGAGGTTAGAGATGTGGCGAGGTCAGAGATATGGCGAGGTCAGTATGGTCCTGTCACAGACAGCATCCCTGTGCGCCCTGCTAACAACCCTCGGAGGACAATGGCCCAGCTTTAATGACCCCAGCAACAAGGCACCACAAGGCAGGACTGTCTTATAATTACCCTAAACATCATCCCCCTGACGTGCCTCCTATAAACCACAGAAAGGCGAACTCCTTATTTCTTTACACAATATTTATGATATCACTTTACTGTCTTAAACCATCAAGAATCAAGGAAAACTCGTCTTAAGTTGCACATGCGCACATCTACTTTCAGGACTTATCTTTAACTGGAAATATATATTAATTTTATATATTATATTTGATATAAATTTTTTATATATCCAGATAAAAGTGTATGTTTATACAAACAATATCCACCCGTTTACGAAGAAGCAGATTTCTATTACTATACCAACAACTGACACGGAATCATAGTACCATCCTGTACTTGTACCCTGCACTTGAATTCTACCGCTTTCTCTCCCACAAAATATGCACACTACAGTCCTCTGCATCTCTTCTACTTCAAAAAAAGCTTTCAAACTGCTTGCAAATTTCAGTTGATATTTTGAGATATAAGTCTGACAGAAAGTTGTAATAGAAGATTGTTTATGTAAATGATACGTCATGAAATATTGTCCAATGTTTAATTCTTTAGTTTCCTTCCTTCTTTTAACTTAGTGGATCGTTTCCACTCTCGGTGCAATGCTCAGCACTAACTACTATTAGTAGATATCTATATCTGATGCCCAGAGACAGGCGGTATAATACATTACATATCATTGAACTATTTATTGTATCAGCCTATATTCATATTCAAATTGTAAAATATGACATTACTGTAAATTATATTTATATTTGACTTTTTGAAATATTTCAAAACTCAATCTCCCTTGGTTCAATTAGAATTAACTGCATATGAATTACTAGTATTTTGATTGTACCGTTATATATGAATGTAATTTTTTGAAATTAATTGTTCATGAATTTCCAAATACATAACGCACATTTAGGCTAAAAACTAACATTTATCAGCAATTCACTCTGATCATAATGAAACAGTTTATCAAATTGTCGAGTGAATGTTGAATTTTTCCGATCCAAATCTAATTTTAGTTACAAATTATTAAATTTGATGGTTCCGTTTGTGGGTTGATGATATTCGTTTTGCATGGTCCCGGTTGTTCTTGATTGGTTTCTCAAAAACATGTTGCTACAATCAAATTTATCGCGCATTACTGTGGAGCGCTGCTTCTGCAGGCTATTTTAATGGTGAGCAATTTTAGCTTTAAGTAATAGATAAAATGATGGATCACATGATTGGAGAATAACAGAGAGAAGACTCACCACTCGCCTATGAGCAGAGCAGACCCAGGTTGCATCTGATTCTACTGATATCGGCCCCCAGACTGGCAAAGCCACCTCAAGTGTCAATCTGTCTGTTTTTAGGCTAAAAGAATGCGCCATGTTTGTTGAAGCGTTTCGTGCACATAACAGAAGTTTCTTGGGTTAGTTTTGTAGTTTTAGTCACACAATTTGGTAATTTTCCCCACGAGTCATCCATCATTGCATGACTCTGCGTATCTAACACCACGCATTGACGAAGACAAGTCTGTGGGCATGGCAAAAGTACAAAAAAAGAAAAGAAGATAAAATCACAAAGTGTATATCATTTTCTGCCGAATCGCAACCATCACGCATACACAAATTGCGAGAATGCCACCTCACAATGAACGCTATCTTACACAGAATATCTGGACCGGAAGTACTATTGTTGTGTACCTCAGTCCGCCAGGTCCGTAGGATGTGCGCCTCTCATGACCTGTGCGTGACAAGGTCAAAAGACCCCAGCGTCGGAGAAGCAGCCGCGGGGAGGCGCCACTGTACATGCGATAACAAATCAATATGTACCAACAAAAAGCCATCGCCAGCCTTCCTAGCTGTGTCCACGCTCCTAAGAAAACTACCCTCTAAACTCGTGACTCCGGCATGCCAAGTATGACAATACGACCTCTCGTCTATTGCGAGATCTGGGAGCAAAGGATACCACGACATTGCATAACAACGAGAGGACACGGGACTTATGTGTTAAAGTCAGGGAAAGCTGGCCAGACCAACTTCCGGTAAACCGCTCTGCTACAGGAATGGGTTCTAAGATCAACCCATAGATGTACATTCAAATGTAGAAACCCAATTTCACGTCTCTGAAACAACTTGGAAGACCATTTTCCTGCACTTGGAATAAATACATTATTTCTGATTTCACTAAATATTCCCATTGTATAATTGAAAACGTGTCTTGAGGGTAGAGATTAGAGTTAGTGTTCCATGGTTACATAATGGCCTGGAAGTTAATCAGAATAACATCGCATCACAGGTGATTCAACAAGTTCTGGTTGTGGCACATTAAATAACATTTCCCAACGTTGAATGAATCAACAATATAATCTTGGGTTCCCCACTTCATCTTCCACTGTGAAAACATGAGTAAATGCTGGAATATTGGCTGTCTGACCACGAGAGCATTTCACTGACCTTACCCGCGGCTGATACCACTGGACCGCTGTTACGGATTACAAAAGACAAGTGTCTCCCCCGCTGCCAGACCACCAGAGAGGTCTGCCATTGTGCAGGCTGAGGGTCATTCTTCTACCTGTATCTAGGGACATATAGCGCCGCTAGAGGGCCCCATCAAGTCCAGATAGATTGAGGCCCCTCTTGGAGACAATGGAGCATGGAGCGCCCCCTAGCGACGCTGGCAGATTACCTCAGGGTTTACATCATATGTATAATGACTTGCACATTGATGCCAACTATACATATATAATAAATACTCTCATCTTTTTATTGACTGCTCTATTAGGCCGCAGCTTAAGATCGCTTAATATCGCTCACATCGAATCCCACAAAGTGCCTGACTCAAACTTCATAACAACATCCATCAGATTAACGTTGATGTCACCACAAAAGTACGATATATAACAGTATTTCCTGGCACTGGTCTAATAAAGTGGCAATTATCTTTGATGTATTGTCATATCTGAGGCTGTTAGCACATGAAATTGGTCTGGACCCTTGTGTACAGCAAGATATGGATGCATATTTCTTTCATGGCATTCAAATATTCTTTATCTCCGCCTGGAATTAAAACAAATATTTCTTTTGCCTTCAACTTACCTTCCTTTAGGAGCCATTTAGCCTGTAGATGAGATGTGAAATAAATCTTAAACCCCGGGAAAACCTCGTAGGTCAAATAAATGAATGAATAAAGCACCCAGTAAAAAGGGAAACAACTTTATATCTACGAGACCCCATGCCATGACGTGTTTCCTTTTTGATAAGCAAATATACCTTACTCTGGATTAACTTTGGATTAAGAACAATTTAAGGATTAAGGAACAGTTATGTGGATTAAAGGTGGAATGGATGAGATTAGTAAAAGCATTTGCACCTTGGGCGTTACCGGAAAAATTTTGTAATTGTTGTCGGCAAGCTATGAAAGCATCGAAACCAAGATGGCTGAAATTTGATAGAATATCCCATCAGAATCTCTTTAGGGCCGAACATATAATGCACAATGAAGTATTAAACCAGAACTTAAAGGCTAATATATCTTACAGGGTGCCTACTGCTTAAAGGCTATCCAATAATTCTATATTCATAGAGTATGACTTTGTACGTTTTTTGGCTATGCAAATAACTTCGCATTAAGGATAATTTAGAATCCTTTCAATTAATTCCAACAACAAAGCAAGCGATATTTATCGCAATTCACTTTGGCCACATTATACACTGAGGCCCGGATTTTATATAATACACACACGTGATAAGTGAGTTTGCATAGAAGTTTCAGAATGCGATATTCACCAGATTGCGATGTTTGCCTGTGAGATTGATTACTCTTCTGACGTAGTATGTAAGCGGTGTTTAATATATTATATCACTTTCTTCTATTTTCATTCTACTTTCACAAACAAGATAATGTTCAGTCCATAATTTGATTAGATATAAGACCCTGAATTTCACTTTCTTAGAATATATAAATCTCCATAAATCAGGGGCTCACCACCAATATTTGTTTGGATTTTCACATTTCATGTTTGTAATTGGTCTCTTGTGAAGAGGAAACCTTTTAAAATGATTTTTAAAATTAACCGGCAAAAATAATCTGATATTCATTTTTGTTTTTTTTTCACCAGATACCAGGAAGTTATTTTGCCAGCCAGCTAGCCTGTGTTATAAAATCTGCCAGCTGTTTAATCATAGCTAGATGAAAATTGTGACAACATTATCTTTTTTACCAGCCAGCAGATACTAGCCAGTTTGTCATGGCATTTTGCAAAGTCCAATACACGGTGATCCCATGGGTTTTTTTTTAGTTTATGTTATTTTTAGACATCTGTGGTACATAATATTACTATATTTACTAAAAATGAATTTGAATGAACAAAAGCCTTCTCTTTAAAATTCAATGTAAAAAATCCAAGACAACACTTGATATGAAATGGCATTTACAAGAGTCCAAGTGATGACATCATGGACACAAAAAGGGGGAAATGTTATGTGACATCAGAGGCACCACTGTGTTGTGGAGCTTCTGATTGTTGTCACTCCTATGATTAGACTGACCCATTTGTACCTCATTGCGCAAACTCAGAAACAATAAAGAAATGATGCTGAGACCAAGAAAAACATTCTTTTCTTACAAGCCATGTGTTTGATTTCACTGAAATATGATGGACAGTGCTTGGTGTTCTTGGAAACAGTGGATTTTAGGTATTTTCATGATGAATATGGGGATAGTATTCATCTAGCATTTATTTTACATTTTGAGGCCATCATTTTCTTTTTTCAGGCACATTTAGTACTAGACATTTAACAGGCAAACAGGCAGCTTGCGAAGAATTATAATTAAAGATTAAGCCATTTACCAGCAACAATATTATGCAAGTGCTTCAGTGTTGAGCATTATATAACATTATGTACAGATTTTCTGTAAAAAAAAATGATTTTATCAGCTAGATATGTCCATCGATTTATCACCATGAACATATTTTACCAGGCAGATAAAGGAAAGGTTTAAACTGCCAGCTGGCAAAATTTCCCAGCTAGCTGCTGATCGGTAACTTCACTTGCCAGCTAGGGCACACATGGATGAATATTAGATATTTTGCATATCAGATAGATGATGGGCCCCTGATAAATGGTGTGAGCTAGATTGAGGGCTACAAAGGATATGGAATTCATCTGCAATTACTATATGTTTTACTTTGAATTTGTAAGATTAGAAATAAACCAAGGACCTTGGCCATGTCTTCAAAAGTTAATCGTCAACACGATCTTCTTGATACAGTTCAGAGGAATAACGGCGGGGATTTTCTCACGCTTCATACAGAAATGTGCTTTTGAAACTGATATAACTTAATGTGCTATACAAATAATGGTGGCATTCTCTTGTGCTGATTGGCGGTGACCGTAGCAACTACATTACAACATCGGTGAAGACAATATGAAAGTGAGCGAGTAATTCTGACCTGGATTAGCGTCACAGATAGAAGTGCGTGCTGGGTGAGATTAGAACGTCCAATGGCCTGATAGTGTGATGGACATTAGAGGCACATCTGGGGACGTCTCAGGCTAATTGAAAGCTTCAATCTGCATACACAGAGAGAGCACCAGCTGAGATGCTAATGTCCATCCTCATCATCATCTCCCATTATCAACATTGCAAGTCCTGATTTATGTCAACATTGCAAAGTCCTGATTGATGTCAACATTGCAAAGTCCTGATTTATGTCAACATTGCAAGTCCTGATTTATATCAACATTGCAAGTCCTGATTTATGTCAACATTGCAAAGTCCTGATTTATGTCAACATTGCAAAGTCCTGATTTATGTCAATATTGCAAGTCCTGATTTATGTCAACATTGTAAAGTCCTGATTTATGTCAACATTGCAAGTCCTGATTTATATCAACATCGCAAGTCCTGATTTATGTCAACATTGCAAAGTCCTGATTTATGTCAACATTGCAAAGTCCTGATTTATGTCAATATTGCAAGTCCTGATTTATGTCAACATTGCAAAGTCCTGATTTATGTCAACATTGTAAAGTCCTGATTTATGTAAACATTGCAAGTCCTGATTTATGTCAACATTGTAAAGTCCTGATTTATGTCAACATTGCAAGTCCTGATTTATATCAACATTGCAAGTCCTGATTTATGTCAACATTGCAAAGTCCTGATTTATGTCAACATTGCAAAGTCCTGATTTATGTCAATATTGCAAGTCCTGATTTATGTCAACATTGTAAAATCCTGATTTATGTCAACATTGCAAGTCCTGATTTATATCAACATCGCAAGTCCTGATTTATGTCAACATTGCAAAGTCCTGATTTATGTCAACATTGCAAAGTCCTGATTTATGTCAATATTGCAAGTCCTGATTTATGTCAACATTGCAAAGTCCTGATTTATGTCAACATTGTAAAGTCCTGATTTATGTAAACATTGCAAGTCCTGATTTATGTCAACGTTGTAAAGTCCTGATTTATGTCAACATTGCAAGTCCTGATTTATATCAACATTGCAAGTCCTGATTTATGTCAACATTGCAAAGTCCTGATTTATGTCAACATTGCAAGTCCTGATTTATATCAACATTGCAAGTCCTGATTTATGTCAACATTGCAAAGTCCTGATTTATGTCAACATTGCAAAGTCCTGATTTATGTCAATATTGCAAGTCCTGATTTATGTCAACATTGCAAAGTCCTGATTTATGTCAACATTGTAAAGTCCTGATTTATGTAAACATTGCAAGTCCTGATTTATGTCAACATTGTAAAGTCCTGATTTATGTCAACATTGCAAGTCCTGATTTATATCAACATTGCAAGTCCTGATTTATGTCAACATTGCAAAGTCCTGATTTATGTCAACATTGCAAAGTCCTGATTTATGTCAACATTGCAAGTCCTGATTTATATCAACATTGCAAGTCCTGATTTATGTCAACATTGCAAGTCCTGATTTATGTCAACATTGCAAAGTCCTGATGTATGTCAATATTGCAAGTCCTGATTTATGTCAACATTGCAAAGTCCTGATTTATGTCAACATTGTAAAGTCCTGATTTATGTAAACATTGCAAGTCCTGATTTATGTCAACATTGTAAAGTCCTGATTTATGTCAACATTGCAAGTCCTGATTTATATCAACATTGCAAGTCCTGATTTATGTCAACATTGCAAAGTCCTGATTTATGTCAACATTGCAAAGTCCTGATTTATGTCAACATTGTAAAGTCCTGATATATGTAAACATTGCAAGTCCTGATTTATGTCAACATTGTAAAGTCCTGATTTATGTCAAAATTGCAAGTCCTGATATATGTCAACATTGCAAGTCCTGATTTATGTCAACATTGCAAGTCCTGATTTATGTCAAACTTGAGCTCTGACCAATTCAACATTTGACATTTATGTATTGCAAATAATCTAAACAATAAACTTATGGAAAATAATCATTCCCAATAAAAACTTGGTAAAAACAGAGGAGAGCTTTAGCCTTTGATTATATAATTCAGATGTTCATAGTTCATAGTTGCAAATCATATATGCAAATGTCAATTTTAATATTTTATACCAGAATGTGTTCATATATATATTTTTATATAAGAAAAAGATCAATGTTTGTGTAAGTGTATACGGAAAGGTACGCCCATTCTCCAACAAGGGGCACAGTTCAATCAGAATTGGATCAATTCATTCCTCTTTGTAAAAGTATTTTCCTACCTGTTCAAACAACAGATGTTTGTTTCTGTGTATTGCAATGTGAATTATTCATCAGGATAATTGATATATCTAAATAAAGCCGGCATAGGTGGTGTGCTGACACACCGTGTCTTGATCACATGATATTACGTGTTAGGCCCTGAAGAGACATTAAGGCATTTCTCAACCAACTCCTGTATTGTGTGCTATCACTACTTGTCCGCATCTATCACAAATGATTCTCCTGGTAACAATAACTGCGAATGCATTCGTCGCTCTGTCCTTTTCAACTTTTTAACCCTTTTTCCCTTTAATGATGTTACACGATATGAGGTATACAAACCCGATAGATATATAATTTGAAAGGGTTCTCTAAAACATTTCTAAACTCACAAAACTATTTTCTGAGGAGCAAGTGAGGTTCACCAATACAACTCACTGAGATACAGAGGGAGGAGCGCAATGCTGATTTCCTAACGTACAAGTGAAATACCAGGCACCCGTCACTGTAACTGTGAGAGAAAGATCTGCCAGAATCCGATAATGAAAGACAATTATGTTAGAAGTTCATCACTATAGGCTGTGGCCAACCAAAGTCATTACAGAATTTAATATAGATCTGAGCATTTATACCTGCTAAGCATGAGTGTATAAGTGAATTATTGCAAACATACCGCAAAGTCCTGATTGACCTTTTCCTCTGACAAATCGCACCTACGGATCTGCCATTAGCGCCGTGGAAGCATGGAGCTGCACTTTACTGCTGGGATGGTATGGTATTTACCGGACCTGACATGGACCTGGAGCCGTGGCGTGATGACAGCTCAATCAGGTGTATGTTGGCAGCGTGCAGGCGCTCAAAGGGCAGCGAGTTTCATTAGTAAATTATGACCGTTTTCTTTCATAAAAGAAAACAGCATATGGTAATACTACAGGTACTATACGGATATATTAAGCATCCACACAGAGAGCAAAATAAATCTTTATAATGGCTTGTGCACACCTCAACATGTTATTTTGGTGAAATTTTTCAGAGCGCTCATCCGCAAAATAAAAAGACTACAATAAATATGAGCATGTGGGCACTTTTATAGACTTATGTATCAGTACTGCCACTCTCTGTCTACTGTGTCCAGAGATAGAGCTGTAATAGAATTATTGATACCAGAGTCAGGATGACAGCTCAATTTGCGGGAGATCCGGACGGGAGTAGCTGGTTGCTGAGAGCTAAGGTGGGGTCACGTGACTATTACCCTGACCACCTCTGATCAATTGCCTGTCCGAATGTACCGCCTATGAGGGCATACAGTCTATACTGACAGCTGAGTAATTGTCTGCCACTGTTATGACTTATGATAACTCTTAGACTTATCTGCTAGAAACAGAAGCAAAAAAGCGATGTATACTTTAACGCTACAGTGAGCAAGCCTGGTCTGGAAAGAGAACTTTATAAGAAGTAGACTATTATAAGATAACTGTCAGGATCTTATCCTCAAAAGTGTGTGTGTTACTTATAGATAAATTAAAGCAAAAAACAAACTAAAATATTTAAATTAACCAAACCTAAAACGAAATTATAACCGATTATGTTGATCATAAAACCGAGCAGTTCGCACGATAGTATACAACCTAAAAGTTCAATGGTTTAACCAGTGTGTTACCAAGTGGTGTAAAGCATGTCTTACCTTGCCTACTAAGACAGAGGCTGTGCCCCAAGCATCTGCCCACAGAGGCTACCCGAGCAGAGCCAATTCTCGCCGCCAATTCTCGCCGCCGCGTAATCCCGCAACAGAACACTGCACTTCTGAGTATTGTCACCCATTAGTGAAGCTTTATCCGGGGCGAGTCATATGCGCCGAGCAAAGCTTACTATGAAAGCAATTGGTATCACAGCAGGTCAATCGATCTCTGGCTGGCAGAGTACACGACTCAGACAGTCTCTAGGTTAGTGTTACACCTCTTTTGTTCACACTCCAGCTGTCACAATAATCCACAGGTGTGATAAACTAGAGAACTTGAGAACGCCGTGGTCGCACATACCTAACACACTGCGCAGTTTAAACGACCTGGACTTGTCTGAGATCCAGTTTGTCACAGAAATTAATTTGCTTAAGGTTTCATGTAGTGAAGTCCAACAAGATCACTTAGATTTTGTCAAGAATGGTTAGCATCAATTCTACACGGATAGGAGTATATTAAAGATGAAAATCCTTGATTATGATAATATGATAAAACCAATATTCTAGGCCAGACATCTTGCAATATATATATTATCAAATGTTGTGCAGCAATGTCTGACCTAGAATATAAGATGACTTTTTCCCAAATAATATTACCATAAAGAGTCTGTTCAATGTGTCTGTCACAATTTTACACTGGGGTATAGAGCATTCAAGCAAACATAGCTGCACAACATTCAGGGGGTATAAAGCATTCAGGCAAACATAGCTGCACAACATTCAGGGGGTATAAAGCATTTAGGCAAACATAGCTGCACAACATTCAGGGGTACAGAGCATTCAGGCAAACATAGCTGCACAGTATTCAGGGGTACATATCATTCAGGCATAACATTCAGGGTTACAGAGCATTCAGACAAACATAGCTGCACAACATTCAGGGGTACAGAGCATTCAGGCAAACATAGCTGCACAACATTCAGGGGTACAGAGCATTCAGACAAATATAGCTGCATAACATTCAGGGATGCACTTGACATATAAATAGCCTGAATGAGTGATATCTTGAGGAGATCAAACCTCGTCTCAGAAACATGTTTTTGTTAAGAGACACGAGACAAGGGGGCAATAAAGCTGTCTGGCAATATCTTTAATCTTGGCCGGGAAAGGTTTACAGAAAACCTCAGCAGCAACGTGTTTACCAGAACCAATACTATCTGTAAAAAAAGACCTCAAAGTCTGAATGATCTGCATGGTTTTATACACTATTTTGTTTTGTTTCAAGAAAGATATTGCACAGACACCAAATGTTATATGCTATAAGTGTAATAGATTCGAGCCCGGTGCATAACGTTTTTTCGCTTGATGTTCTACTGCAAACTGTGCCGCGGCCTATGGCTCAAATCAAGGTAGCAAATATAAGATTTAAGGTTCTTGTTCTAATCTTCTTGCTTAAGCTTGTTTTATAATGTAGGCTTGGAAGAAGGAAAATGCGCTGGTAAATTAAACATGGCGTATTGCCTCGTCCTATTACACAAATATACGATATGCGAATATAGTGTTCATCATTATCATTGTCCAGAAGCGTATTCCTAGAACCCAGGAATGATTTATCAATGGTCTGCCCTCAATTATTCGGTTGCCCACTCCGGTACACTGACATTTTACTCATTGTTAACTTACTGAATTTGTTGTAGAATTACACAGTGAGACCAATTGTTCATGTTATTATTACATGTGACTAACTTTAAGGCACACTACCTATTGGTTGCTAGGAAGGTGAGCACACTACCTATTGGTTGCTAGGAAGGTGAGCACACTACCTATTGGTTGCTAGGAAGGTGAGCACACTACCTATTGGTTGCTAGGAAGGTGAGCACACTACCTATTGGTTGCTAGGAAGGTGAGCACACTACCTATTGGTTGCTAGGAAGGTGAACACACTACCTATTGGTTGCTAGGAAGGTGAGCAGGAGAAGGTGCGTCACATGAAATTCACTCACACAGTAACTCTTTACTAAAACCCTCAGAGCAAGATATATGACCTACCTCGCTCTGTAGAGTAGTCCCAAAACAAACTCTGTGAAATAATGATTCCAGTCTTTCATATTGTAAATTGTTCACAAAGGTTCTCGTGTTGGGGGGTTAACATTGATAATTTGTGTTTATCACAGCATTATTCTGCCCTCCCTAACTCAAGAGTACCAGCACTTTAGGATGTATTATTTGCAATATTTTGTCATTTATATACTGTCAAGGACCATCACGTATTAAGTGCTTTCACAGCATGGCGGCTGCCACTGTCACAGATGATTTTGTTGCTAATACAATACATTTGCGAACCTGTGAATGCATTCGCACCTTTACCACATCCAAATTCTTAATCTTCCATTGCTGGTTCCATCAAAAGACATTCCTCGCTATGTTTGGTATTTTCTCTCCAGGGAATAACATGTCATGCTTGATTGAAAATAGAACCCCATGTATAAAATAGAGCTTAAATATATATTTGAGCTGTAATAAAGTACAAGCACAATGTCTAGAGATATGCTAACAAAAGAAAACTGCATGAGACCAACTTCCGCTTCTCCCTGTTTGTAGGTTTGTAATTGAGATATTGTGATTTTGTTGCCTTCTCGGGTGACATTGAAGTGATATAAGATGATTTATGGGGTTCTCCTGTGTAATACAACCTTTCCAAGTGATATAGCATCAAGTTTATGTCTCACTGGCCTCAATATATCCCTTTAATTTCACCCATGGAGAGATTATATTTTCGTTGAATTCATATTCCAGCAAAAACAAAGTCTGTACTGATACTAAACGTGGTGACATTTCATTCCTATTGAACACGTATTAATATCTCTGTGATCAGTAAACATTACTTCTTCATGCTCAATCTATTTGCATCTCATATAACTATATATTCTAAAATATCTTGATTTTTGGAAATGCATTAGGTGACCTACATATGTTGCATGTATGTATTACGTAAGCTTACATTAATCCGCAGCAAGACGAGACGGTGACGGTACTTACGGTATGCGCAGAATTCTCTAGATATGTAACCCCTGTGAATGCTCCCTCCATAGTATGACCTTCTTCTAAGCTACCGGTGTCGTTACTCTCAACCTGCGCATCATGACATATTCAATTTAGTCTGCTCCTCAGGCGACCTCTGGAATAACTAATTAGATGTTTATATTTAAACTGACCTCTCGGGATCCTTCTCGTTTGTTTTCTTCAACATTATATAACGGTGTTTGGTGTTTAATATTAATATTCCCATCGCGTTCGCTGCGCTTTCAGGTCATTGAGTGGCTTAAATTAGGCCGCCATATTGGAGAGAATTGAATGACCTTTGTGGTTTTCGTAATAGGGGTTCTAATTCTTTTGTCGGGAGCGTTCTGGACGTTTTGTGTTGTTCGGTCCTCCGTCATACATGTTTGTTTAGTCTTTGTACTGCCGATAGGCGGCGCTGGTCTGGATATCAATATATTGACGCCTCGAGGATTATCACAAGTGCCGGGAATAAATAAACCCCGGATCCGAAACGGAATAATATTCCGGCAACACGACAGCATCGTTCTTTAAGTGTTTTAATTTGTTTTCAACAACTATACCAATGTTTTTTAAGGATTTATATATTGAAAGAGGATAAAATGTTAAACGGGATCAACTCATCTGAACTGAAACTTGCTGAATAAATATTTAACCAAGAGTTTCGCAAGGCACCAATTCCCATAAAGAAATTTGAGGGAAAGTTTGAAAGTAATCTGCGAATCTGCCAAGAATTCTACCTATACTTAGTAGACAACTCTACACTCTGCTCTACACTGTACTCTACACTCTGCTCTACATTTTGCTCTAAACTTTGCTCTTCACTCTACTCTACATTCTGCTCCACACTCTGCTCTACACTCTGCTCTACACTCTGCTCTACACTCTGCTCTACACTCTTCTAACCACTCTGATTTACATTCTAATCTACACTCGACTCTACACTCTACACTCTACTCTACACTCTGCTCTACACTTTGCTCTACACTCAACTAACCACTCTGATTTACATTCTACTCTACACTCTACTCTACACTTTGTTCTACACTCTACTCTACATTATGCTCTACACTCTGCTCTACACTCTGCTCTACACTCGACTCTACACTCTACTATACACTCTGCTCTACACTCTGCTCTACACTCTACTAACCACTCTGATTTACATTCTACTCTACACTCTACTCTACACTTTGCTCTACACTCTACTCTACATTATGCTCTACACTCTGCTCTACACTCTGCTCTACACTCTACTCTACATTCTGCTCTACACTCTGCTCTACACTCTGCTCTACACTCTGCTCCACACTCTGCTCTACACTCTGCTCTACACTCCGCTCTACACTCTGCTCTACACTCTGCTCCACACTCTGATTTACACTCTACTCTACACTCTGCTCTACACTTTGCTCTACACTTTGCTCCACACTCTGCTCTACACTCTACTCTACATTATGCTCTACACTCTACTCTACACTCTGCTCTACACTCTACTCTACATTCTGCTCTACACTCTGCTCTACACTTTGCTCTACACACTGCTCCACACTCTGCTCTACATTCTGTTCTACACTCTGCTCTACACTCTACTAACCACTCTGATTTACATTCTACTCTACACTCTACTCTACACTCTACTCTACACTCTACACTACACTCTACTCTACACTCTGCTCTACACTCTGCACTACACTCTGCTCTACACTCTACTAACCACTCTGATTTACATTCTACTCTACACTCTACTCTAACTTCTGCTCTACACTCTGCTCTACACTCTACTAACCAGTCTGCTTTACACTGTACTCAACACTCTGTTCGGCACTCAGCTCTACACTCTGTTCTACACTCTTCTCTACACTCTACTCTACACTCTGCTTTACACTCTACTCACCACTCTACTCTACACTCTGCTCTACACTCTACTAACCACTCTGATTTACATTCTACTCTACACTCTACTCTAACTTCTGCTCTACACTCTTCTCTTCACTCTACTAACCACACTGTTTTACACTCTACTCTACACTCTGCTCTACACTCTGCTCTACACTCTGCTCTACACTCTGCTCTTCACTCTACTAACCACACTGTTTTACACTCTACTCTACACTCTGCTCTACACTCTGCTCTACATTCTGTTCTACACTCTGCTCACCACTCTGACCTACACCTAACCTGACCTAACCTAAAGAAATCATAAGATATCATTTGAGTTATTCGAGTTATTTCGTTGTTTTTACTGTATAACTTGTTGTGAATGGCAGGCATACCTATAGGCCGCAAACGGCTGAATGAATTTGGAGTAATGTTGGACGAGATACTCACTGAATCTGCGTCATCTATATTAATATATTCATGAAGTATTTGTTACATCTTTTGTATACGTTACATGGAATACATGGCCGGGCCAGGATTAATAGATTAACTCTGTTAATCCTGCCTTGAAGAGATTGATCTTAACTCCTATCAACACAGAGATGGTGAGCGAGATATTTGCAGTCAGCATGTGATTGTTTACCGCCGGATGTGGTAACCCTGGGGATGCATTGTGGGAAGGATGTATTGCTTAAACCCTATGTGACTTCTCACCTAATGTTACTCAATCCCTAATCGCCCTGGCAAGCAAGTCCATTTCAGCTAATTTCGCCGCATCAATCAGAGCCTCCGCGACAACCTCTGTTATTTCCACGAGACGTCAGATTCCTCCCCTCAGATGCTCATACAGGCAGCAAGCCTCAACTCAATCCAATCTAATTCTAAGCAATGATTTCTCTGGATTTAAACAGCAGCCATCAACTGTCTTGTTCAAGAAACTATTATTCTACAGTTAAATGGCAAAGTTAACTCGGCCTCCATAGCTGGCAGTGGTGTCTGGGCTTTTATATAATCTGATTTCAACCTGAATTGTCTCCATGGTTAATTCATTTACAGAGTATCTCTTTGACACACTCCAGTTTGCATGACTAGGGAACACAATACTGAAATCAGCTTTTTTCCCAAGGTCACAAAAGGACGCAAGATTTGCATGACTGGAGTCTCCAGAGAGATGGGTGGAGGTGGGCCAGGAATACATCTCCCCAGACAGGCAGCAGTAATGGATAGGAGGAAGGCAGCCATCTGGACGAGGTGCAGGGACAGGGGGGGAGGGAGGGGGTATGGTGCAGGGACAGAGGAGGTATGGTGAAGAGACAGAGGGGGTATGGTGCAGAGAAAGACGGTATGGTGCAGAGACAGAGGGGTATGGTGCAGAGACAGAGGGGGTATGGTGCAGAGACAGAGGGGGTATGGTGCAGAGACAGAGGGGTATGGTGCAGAGAAAGACGGTATGGTGCAGAGACAGAGGGGTATGGTGCAGAGACAGAGGGGGTATGGTGCAGAGACAGAGGGGTATGGTGCAGAGACAGAGGGGGTATGGTGTAGAGACAGAGGGGGTATGGTGTAGAGACAGAGGGGGTATGGTGTAGAGACAGAGGGGGTATGGTGTAGAGACAGAGGGGGTATGGTGTAGAGACAGAAAGGGTATGGTGCAGAGACAGAGGGGGTATGGTGCAGAGAGAGACGGTATGGTGCAGAGACAGAGGGGGTATGGTGTAGAGACAGAGGGGGTATGGTGTAGAGACAGAGGGGGTATGGTGTAGAGACAGAGGGGGTATGGTGTAGAGACAGAGGGGGTATGGTGTAGAGACAGAGGGGGTATGGTGTAGAGACAGAAAGGGTATGGTGCAGAGACAGAGGGGGTATGGTGCAGAGAGAGACGGTATGGTGCAGAGACAGAGGGGGTATGGTGTAGAGACAGAGGGGGTATGGTGTAGAGACAGAGGGGGTATGGTGTAGAGACAGAGGGGGTATGGTGTAGAGACAGAGGGGGTATGGTGTAGAGACAGAGGGGGTATGGTGTAGAGACAGAGGGGGTATGGTGTAGAGACAGAGGATATGGTGTCACGCTGGCCGTCTCCATAGTGACAGAGACAGAGGGGTTACGGTGTCACCCTGGTAGTCTCCATAGTGACAGAGGCAGAGGGGGTATGGTGTCACCCTGGTAGTCTCCATAGTGACAGAGACAGGTATGGTGTCACCCTGACAGAGGGGATATGGTGTCACCCTGGCAGAGGGGGTGTGGTGTCACCCTGACAGAGGGGATATGGTGTCACCCTGGCAGAGGGGGTGTGGTGTCACCCTGGCAGAGGGGGTGTGGTGTCACCCTGACAGAGGGGATATGGTGTCACCCTGGCAGAGGGGGTGTGGTGTCACCCTGGCAGAGGGGGTATGGTGTCACCCTGACAGAGGGGATATGGTGTCACCCTGACAGAGGGGGTGTGGTGTCACCCTGACAGAGGGGGTGTGGTGTCACCCTGGCAGAGGGGGTGTGGTGTCACCCTGACAGAGGGGATATGGTGTCACCCTGGCAGAGGGGGTGTGGTGTCACCCTGGCAGAGGGGGTGTGGTGTCACCCTGGCAGAGGGGGTGTGGTGTCACCCTGGCAGAGGGGATATGGTGTCACCCTGGCAGAGGGGGTGTGGTGTCACCCTGGCAGAGGGGTTCCGCATCTTCTGGGGCTGTCAGTATCTTGCATACCAGCTCTGCTACCCCCATAAGGACACATTGATAATTAAACCATCTCACAGGCACTCCATTCCTCTCCCTACCAACAAAACATTCTGCGTAAATGACACAAAGCCTTTGAACAGGTCAAAACAAATCTTAACATCTCTTATCAAGATTTCCCGGAAAATCGATATAGAAGCATTGAAGTGTCTTTTTTCACGAGTTTCACTGGTTTCCTCAATTCCCGTGGCAGATTTATAATGGAGACTTTAAGTTTTCACACAGTTTCCTGTCATTATAAAACTGTGGAATGGTGAGACACCTGAAATTGTTACCAAGAACAAAATCCCCCAAATCACATTTCCATATTTCACTTGTCACCTGGATTAACTTACACATCACATGACTTACACAGCGTTAATATGTAAATGAGGATGTCATATAGAACAGTAGACTATCATGATATGAATACTATACACAGCTGTGTGCGGAGGCACTATGTACTCTAAAGTTGCAAGGCACCCTGGGCTAAGATATGGTTGGTATGATTTACACGTTTTCTATGCTTATCGGAAGTTTGTCATTAACATGATTATAGCCATTGTAATAGAGCAGCGAGTCAGCCACCGGCCTATTTAGATCTTTAACCATCACGCAGAACAACATCACGTTCTTGGCAGCCGTATTGAATTAGATTCCAAGAAATTTGTTTTATTGATTTCAAAATAACAGAAAAGCAGTTTAGCCAATCAAGCCATGCGGCTTATTTGGTTTATTTTCAAGAATTATATTTTGAGAATTCAATAAGGCGGAGTGATAATTAAAGCTTTGTATCTCCTGTGTCGACAGTTGCTTTCAACCAAACAATACTATAATTCCATTGAGTTATTCATTTATCACTTCTTTCAAAATATCAAAATGCGATATAAGTTATTTTGGCTTTATTGCCGGAAGCTCAATCAGGCCTTATTTCCTCTGCATATAACTTTATCAGTGGTAACTTTAGAACATGCCTTCCTCCCACCACATCACTTCTCTGTACTCTACACTACTAGGTACTCCTTTATTTCAACATTAAAGCCAATTGAAATCAATTAGAAGTCCATAATCTACTCAAGATTACTAGATTTTCAAAACCGCTAACATCAAGATTTCTCCTGCGGTTGGAACAAATAGCCTTCTGGGTAGAAATTCTGATGATTATGTTTTTTAAAAGCCATTGTTCTTTCTTTTAAAACTGTTAATATCATTTTTAAAACATCGATAATTTCAAGGAGAAAAGGGTCACCAGTCACAAATTGTATATGATCACTGCTACGTGCCTTTCAAAATAATAATAATAATATTAGAACTTATATAGTAATATAATTCATATAGTGCTGTTGCCAGACAAATTTCATTTTAAGGCAATCTACTATGCATACCGTCTGTCAAACTGGCGAGTCACACCAGTTTAATAACACGCCGAATTCCAGGACACATGTGATGAATACCAGGACCCCTGGGGTGAATACCAGGACACCTGGGGTGAATACCAAGACACCTGGGGTGAATACCAAGACACCTGGGGTGAATACCAGGACACCTGGGGTGAATACCAGGACACCTGGGGTGAATACCAAGACACCTGGGGTGAATACCAGGACACCTGGGGTGAATACCAGGACACCTGGGGTGAATACCAGGACACCTGGAGTGTATACCAGGACACATGTGGTGAATACCAGGACACCTGGGGTGAATACCAGGACACCTGGGGTGAATACCAGGACACCTGGGGTGAATACCAGGACACCTGTGGTGAATATCAAGACACCTGGGGTGAATACCAGGACACCTGTAGTGACTACCAGGACACCTGGGGTGAATACCAGGACCCCTGGGGTGAATACCAGGCTACCTGGGGTGAATACCAGGACACCTGGGGTGAATACCAGGACACCGGTAGTGACTACCAGGACACCTGGGGTGAATAACAGGACACCTGGGGTGAATACCAGGACACCTGGAGTGTATACCAGGACACATGTGGTGAATACCAGGACACCTGGGGTGAATACCAGGACACCTGGGGTGAATACCAGGACACCTGTGGTGAATACCAAGACACCTGGGGTGAATACCAGGACACCTGTAGTGACTACCAGGACACCTGGGGTGAATACCAGGACACCTGGGGTGAATACCAGGCTACCTGGGGTGAATACCAGGACACCTGGGGTGAATACCAGGACACCTGTAGTGACTACCAGGACACCTGGGGTGAATACCAGGACACCTGGGGTGAATACCAGGACACCTGGAGTGTATACCAGGACACATGTGGTGAATACCAGGACACCTGGGGTGAATACCAGGACACCTGGGATGAATACCAGGACACATTTGGTGAATACCAGGACACATGTGGTGAATACCAGGACACCTGGGGTGAATACCAGGACACCTGGAGTGAATACCAGGACACCTGGGGTGACTACCAGGACACCTTGGGTGAATACCAGGACACCTGGGGTGAATACCAGGACACCTGGGGTGAATACCAGGACACCTGTGGTGAATACCAGGACACCTGGGGTGAATACCAGGACACCTGGGGTGAATACCAGGACACCTGTAGTGACTACCAGGACACCTGGGGTGAATACCAGGACATCTGGAGTGAATACCAGGACACCTGGGGTGAATACAAGGATACCTGGGGTGAATACCAGGACACCTGGGGTGAATACCAGGACACCTGGGGTGAATACCAGGACACCTGTAGTGACTACCAGGACACCTGGGGTGAATACCAGGACACCTGGGGTGAAATACAAGGAACTTGATACCACGTGATAAAGAATATGCGTTCGGTCGCAGATTCCTTGACGTCATAAAACATTTGTAATCAAAGAGTTATAGTCAAGGAGTGTCCCCCAGGAGTCACATTACAATTGTCAATGCACACCGCAAAACGAGAAAACCTAGAAGATATTCATATGTGCCTGAGACCGTATTCCTAAGAAACACGAGTGAAGCTATAGAAATATCAGTGTCACTACATATCCACCACAGAGTCGGGACAATCTGATCAAATATCAACAGATTAGATGTGAAACATGAAGATATACGTGTATTTGTTGAGACTTGTGTGTTTGCTTTGTTTGGTTATGCTAGTTTCACTTTTTTACAATACTGCATTTGTCTTTATTACACCGAGGAGGACGATGACGTCATGGTTTTTCTCAAAACTTGGTAAAGAAGAGCACCATAATTAAGAGAAAAAGAAAACGCCATTCACATTGCGCTGATTCCAGACATGTATGCTCATAACGCTTCATAGTAACTGACCGGGAATGCTCCACCAATTGAACCATCTTCGCTATTCAGCGAAGTAGGCCGAATGTTTAAATTGATCGTCAAAAGTTTTTTTAATGGTCACTTTTGTTTAATTTGTTTTAGACTCTCAGTTCCGGTTTTATCAATATTCTACCTGTTCCAAAGTTTGTGATAAAGTTATCAAATTCCTGATTAAACCTAAGAGTTTCAGAATTCAACAGAAGTCAATACATCGACATAGCGTTTATATGATTGTGCAAAAGTTTTGTGAAAATAAAACTGAGACCTTACCTCTATTGTGGTCACATAGGAATCTTTTCTGGTGATGTATAGCCTCGAAGCGGCCATCAGATGGCGCTGAATTCAGCCATGTCGCAGCAAGATGAGCGTGACTTCACTCTGCTACCGTTCACGAGAGGACCCTTCAAAGAGATTTTCAAATGGATACTTCACTCTTTGATGAAATAATTTATCACAAAAAATCAATGATGTCCAAACAGTGTAAAGCTCCTTGGTCGATTTGAGCGACGAAGTGTGCTGGTTTGACCACCACATGTGATATTGAGATCGATGATTCCTACCATTAGACAAATAAGGTCATAACATGCAAAATAAAGCCATGATGGCAGAAGGAGGTCAGACAACATTGACCTCACACCAAAACTCATTCGTGACAATCTGCTTTAATTTGCTGCTTTTTACAGTTGTACGTTGAACAGCACTTGGTTTTAATTGTACGAATAAATCAGAGTATTGAATCGATACCATATACTTTAAGTATAAGACGATATTTAACAATAAACTAGTTCAAAATGATTCTCATACTAGCCATACAGTTTGCTTAACTAATCAGATTGGTAATGTTCTATAGTATTGCATAGATAACCATACAGCCCGCATAGGTATGATCTGAGAGAACAATCTCCATGCATCATGTGATACGGATATTAGCTTGTGTGAAAAATATTAGTATTCCTCTGTAAACGATTGAAGAGTTCAATAATGTATTTTTAAAGACTGAAACAATCCTTTATGAACCTTTTTATCCCCTGAATAAAGGGAGTAAAGGTTGCTCAAGTACGTCCTGTGAAAAGGAAAACATAAATATGCGCAACGAATGTGTTGGGGGCATAAACGTTCTTAATCACTCTTTGAAAAGAGTAGGGCATAGGTTCCTGGTGACAGAAGCCTGATATGCTCTTAATATGCTGAAACAGAGCCTCGAATATCACGCCCGGTTATTAAAATAACTGGAGTGCCATGAAAACAAAGAAATAAAAATTCTACCTTCCAGACATGTATTTCAAATTTGTTTTTGCAAGAATATTGTATTTTAAAGGTGCAATCTGTCACGAGATATTGTTCATAAATACCATGCATACAGTGGTATGAGCACATGGCAATATCAGACTGCAGCTTTCAGTTCTCACAGCCAAACCAAACACTCCATACACACCATAGGATAGAAGGATACACTGGATGCAAGGGTTGTATGGGAAGGAGCAAACACATCTTTAGGTTTTTGACTAGCATGTACGAGTGAGATTCAGATAGTAATGTAGTCAGGAGATCTGTAGTTTGCTATAATTACACCAAGTTGCAGAGAAATCTGATATCATTTGAGACGATGATGGCCATGCATATTACATAAGGCGGCAGAGCTTGCTAATCACACCAAGTGATGAGAAGAAATTGGAATAATGGAAATTATTTCCAACCATTGTAAAGTGTGATGCGATTTGCATTAACTCTTGGGTTTGACTAGGTATTTGATGAATATATCCCAGGAAAAGTACCTACAGGCAGAATATTGTTAACACAACACCTGAAAATGACCAATAAACAAATATTTAAACGTGTTTATTGAGTTTAGTTTATAACAATTTCAGTTGTCTAACTTTTCTTGGGACAGATATTAACTTTGGATTAAGACTAGGAGGAATTATAAGGATCTATTTTAAGCTAATCTTCCTGGAAGCGAGTGACTTCCGCCCTAATTAGTGAGGGCATGTTGCATTAATTGTGCTTTTCATAAAATACTGGCGACGAGGCACACAAACAATCTGTCAAGTCTGATTGGTCAAAATGACAGCCTAACTTATATCAGCATCCTGTGTTTTAACAAGAAAACTAATTTGTTTTCTTTGTATTAAGATACAAGCTTGGATTTCACAAACTTTATTGAACCATTCTCGATGTCAAAGAAACGATATCATTAACAAACTTGTGTTTAAAGTGAAACCTTTGTCAGCTGGTGTTTATAAAAGAATATAAAGTTACAGATATATGATGAGTTGTGTACCTATAATAACTGATCCCTATAACATACAGTGCCCTGTGCATGATGTATGGGATGAGTAGACTCTACCAGCCTGCAATAATGACTGATCCCCATAACATACAGTGCCCTGTGCATGATGTATGGGATGAGTAGACTCTACCAGCCTGCAATAATGACTGATCCCCATAACATACAGTGCCCTGTGCATGATGTATGGGATGAGTAGATTCTACCAGCCTTCAATAATGACTGATCCCCATAACATACAGTGCCCTGTGCATGATGTATGGGATGAGTAGACTCTACCAGCCTGCAATAATGACTGATCCCTGTAGCATACAGTGCCCTGTGCATGATGTATGGGATGAGTAGACTCTACCAGCCTGCAATAATGACTGATCCCTATAACATACAGTGCCCTGTGCATGATGTATGGGATGAGTAGACTCTACCAGCCTGCAATAATGACTGATCCCCATAACATACAGTGCCCTGTGCATGATGTAAGGGATGAGTAGACTCTACCAGCCTGCAATAATGACTGATCCCTATAACATACAGTGCCCTGTGCATGATGTATGGGATGAGTAGACTCTACCAGCCTGCAATAATGACTGATCCCCATAACATACAGTGCCCTGTGCATGATGTATGGGATGAGTAGACTCTACCAGCCTGCAATAATGACTGATCCCTTTAACATACAGTGCCCTGTGCATGATGTATGGGATGAGTAGACTCTACCAGCCTGCAATAATGTCTGATCCCCATAACATAGAGTGCCCTGTGCATGATGTATGGGATGAGTAAACTCTACCAGCCTGCAATAATGACTGATCCCTGTAGCATACAGTGCCCTGTGCATGATGTAAGGGATGAGTAAACTCTACCAGCCTGCAATAATGACTGATCCCTGTAGCATAAAGTGCCCTGTGCATGATGTATGGGATGAGTAGACTCTACCAGCCTGCAATAATGACTGATCCCTATAACATACAGTGCCCTGTGCATGATCTATGGGATGAGTAGACTCTACCAGCCTGCAATAATGACTGATCCCCATAACATACAGTGCCCTGTGCATGATGTATGGGATGAGTAGACTCTACCAGCCTGCAATAATGACTGATCCCTATAACATACAGTGCCACATGCATGATGTATGGGATGAGTAAACTCTACCAGCCTGCAATAATGACTGATCCCCATAACATACAGTGCCCTGTGCATGATGTATGGGATGAGTAGACTCTACCAGCCTTCAATAATGACTGATCCCCATAACATACAGTGCCCTGTGCATGATGTATGGGATGAGTAGACTCTACCAGCCTGCAATAATGACTGATCCCCATAACATACAGTGCCCTGTGCATGATGTATGAGATGAGTAGACTCTACCAGCCTGCAGTAATGACTGATCCCCATAACATACAGTGCCCTGTGCATGATGTATGGGATGAGTAGACTCTACCAGCCTGCAATAATGACTGATCCCTATAACATACAGTGCCCTGTGCATGATGTATGGGATGAGTAGACTCTACCAGCCTGCAATAATGACTGATCCCCATAACATACAGTGCCCTGTGCATGATGTATGGGATGAGTAGACTCTACCAGCCTTCAATAATGACTGATCCCCATAACATACAGTGCCCTGTGCATGATGTATGGGATGAGTAGACTCTACCAGCCTTCAATAATGACTGATCCCCATAACATACAGTGCCCTGTGCATGATGTATGGGATGAGTAGACTCTACCAGCCTGCAATAATGACTGATCCCTATAACATACAGTGCCCTGTGCATGATGTATGGGATGAGTAGACTCTACCAGCCTGCAATAATGACTGATCCCCATAACATACAGTGCCCTGTGCATGATGTATGGGATGAGTAGACTCTACCAGCCTGCAATAATGACTGATCCCCATAACATACAGTGCCCTGTGCATGATGTATGGGATGAGTAGACTCTACCAGCCTTCAATAATGACTGATCCCCATAACATACAGTGCCCTGTGCATGATGTATGGGATGAGTAGACTCTACCAGCCTGCAATAATGACTGATCCCTATAACATACAGTGCCCTGTGCATGATGTATGGGATGAGTAGACTCTACCAGCCTGCAATAATGACTGATCCCTATAACATACAGTGCCCTGTGCATGATGTATGGGATGAGTAGACTCTACCAGCCTGCAATAATGACTGATCCCTATAACACACAGTGCCCTGTGCATGATGTATGAGATGAGTAGACTCTACCAGCCTGCAATAATGACTGATCCCTATAACATACAGTGCCCTGTGCATGGTGTATGAGATGAGTAGACTCTACCAGCCTGCAATAATGACTGATCCCTATAACATACAGTGCCCTGTGCATGAAGTATGGGATGAGTAGACTCTACCAGCCTTCAATAATGACTGATCCCTGTAACATACAGTGCCCTGTGCATGATGTATGGGATGAGTAGACTCTACCAGCCTGCAATAATGACTGATCCCTATAACATACAGTGCCCTGTGCATGATGAATGGGATGAGTAGACTCTACCAGCCTGCAATAATGACTGATCCCTATAACACACAGTGCCCTGTGCATGATGTATGAGATGAGTAGACTCTACCAGCCTGCAATAATGACTGATCCCTGTAGCATACAGTGCCCTGTGCATGATGTATGGGATGAGTAGACTCTACCAGCCTGCAATAATGACTGATCCCTATAACATACAGTGCCCTGTGCATGATGTATGGGATAAGTAGACTCTACCAGCCTTCAATAATGACTGATCCCCATAACATACAGTGCCCTGTGCATGATGTTAGGGATGAGTAGACTCTACCAGCCTGTAATAATGACTGATCCCCATAACATACAGTGCCCTGTGCATGATGTATGGGATGAGTAGACTCTACCAGCCTGCAATAATGACTGATCCCCATAACATACAGTGCCCTGTGCATGATGTATGGGATGAGTAGGCTCTACCAGCCTGCAATAATGACTGATCCCTATAACATACAGTGCCCTGTGCATGGTGTATGAGATGAGTAGACTCTACCAGCCTGCAATAATGACTGATCCCTATAACATACAGTGCCCTGTGCATGATGTATGGGATGAGTAGACTCTACCAGCCTTCAATAATGACTGATCCCTGTAACATACAGTGCCCTGTGCATGATGTATGGGATGAGTAGACTCTACCAGCCTGCAATAATGACTGATCCCTATAACATACAGTGCCCTGTGCATGATGTATGGGATGAGTAGACTCTACCAGCCTGCAATAATGACTGATCCCTATAACATACAGTGCCCTGTGCATGATGTATGGGATGAGTAGACTCTACCAGCCTGCAATAATGACTGATCCCTATAACACACAGTGCCCTGTGCATGATGTATGAGATGAGTAGACTCTACCAGCCTGCAATAATGACTGATCCCTATAACATACAGTGCCCTGTGCATGGTGTATGAGATGAGTAGACTCTACCAGCCTGCAATAATGACTGATCCCTATAACATACAGTGCCCTGTGCATGAAGTATGGGATGAGTAGACTCTACCAGCCTTCAATAATGACTGATCCCTGTAACATACAGTGCCCTGTGCATGATGTATGGGATGAGTAGACTCTACCAGCCTGCAATAATGACTGATCCCTTTAACATACAGTGCCCTGTGCATGATGTATGGGATGAGTAGACTCTACCAGCCTGCAATAATGTCTGATCCCCATAACATAGAGTGCCCTGTGCATGATGTATGGGATGAGTAAACTCTACCAGCCTGCAATAATGACTGATCCCTGTAGCATACAGTGCCCTGTGCATGATGTATGGGATGAGTAAACTCTACCAGCCTGCAATAATGACTGATCCCTGTAGCATAAAGTGCCCTGTGCATGATGTATGGGATGAGTAGACTCTACCAGCCTGCAATAATGACTGATCCCTATAACATACAGTGCCCTGTGCATGATCTATGGGATGAGTAGACTCTACCAGCCTGCAATAATGACTGATCCCCATAACATACAGTGCCCTGTGCATGATGTATGGGATGAGTAGACTCTACCAGCCTGCAATAATGACTGATCCCTATAACATACAGTGCCACATGCATGATGTATGGGATGAGTAGACTCTACCAGCCTGCAATAATGACTGATCCCCATAACATACAGTGCCCTGTGCATGATGTATGGGATGAGTAGATTCTACCAGCCTTCAATAATGACTGATCCCCATAACATACAGTGCCCTGTGCATGATGTATGGGATGAGTAGACTCTACCAGCCTGCAATAATGACTGATCCCTGTAGCATACAGTGCCCTGTGCATGATGTATGGGATGAGTAGACTCTACCAGCCTGCAATAATGACTGATCCCTATAACATACAGTGCCCTGTGCATGATGTATGGGATGAGTAGACTCTACCAGCCTTCAATAATGACTGATCCCCATAACATACAGTGCCCTGTGCATGATGTATGGGATGAGTAGACTCTACCAGCCTTCAATAATGACTGATCCCCATAACATACAGTGCCCTGTGCATGATGTATGGGATGAGTAGACTCTACCAGCCTGCAATAATGACTGATCCCTATAACATACAGTGCCCTGTGCATGATGCATGGGATGAGTAGACTCTACCAGCCTGCAATAATGACTGATCCCCATAACATACAGTGCCCTGTGCATGATGTATGGGATGAGTAGACTCTACCAGCCTGCAATAATGACTGATCCCCATAACATACAGTGCCCTGTGCATGGTGTATGAGATGAGTAGACTCTACCAGCCTGCAATAATGACTGATCCCTATAACATACAGTGCCCTGTGCATGAAGTATGGGATGAGTAGACTCTACCAGCCTTCAATAATGACTGATCCCTGTAACATACAGTGCCCTGTGCATGATGTATGGGATGAGTAGACTCTACCAGCCTGCAATAATGACTGATCCCTATAACATACAGTGCCCTGTGCATGATGAATGGGATGAGTAGACTCTACCAGCCTGCAATAATGACTGATCCCTATAACACACAGTGCCCTGTGCATGATGTATGAGATGAGTAGACTCTACCAGCCTGCAATAATGACTGATCCCTGTAGCATACAGTGCCCTGTGCATGATGTATGGGATGAGTAGACTCTACCAGCCTGCAATAATGACTGATCCCTATAACATACAGTGCCCTGTGCATGATGTATGGGATGAGTAGACTCTACCAGCCTTCAATAATGACTGATCCCCATAACATACAGTGCCCTGTGCATGATGTTAGGGATGAGTAGACTCTACCAGCCTGTAATAATGACTGATCCCCATAACATACAGTGCCCTGTGCATGATGTATGGGATGAGTAGACTCTACCAGCCTGCAATAATGACTGATCCCCATAACATACAGTGCCCTGTGCATGATGTATGGGATGAGTAGGCTCTACCAGCCTGCAATAATGACTGATCCCTATAACATACAGTGCCCTGTGCATGGTGTATGAGATGAGTAGACTCTACCAGCCTGCAATAATGACTGATCCCTATAACATACAGTGCCCTGTGCATGATGTATGGGATGAGTAGACTCTACCAGCCTTCAATAATGACTGATCCCTGTAACATACAGTGCCCTGTGCATGATGTATGGGATGAGTAGACTCTACCAGCCTGCAATAATGACTGATCCCTATAACATACAGTGCCCTGTGCATGATGTATGGGATGAGTAGACTCTACCAGCCTGCAATAATGACTGATCCCTATAACACACAGTGCCCTGTGCATGATGTATGAGATGAGTAGACTCTACCAGCCTGCAATAATGACTGATCCCTGTAGCATACAGTGCCCTGTGCATGATGTATGGGATGAGTAGACTCTACCAGCCTGCAATAATGACTGATCCCTATAACATACAGTGCCCTGTGCATGATGTATGGGATGAGTAGACTCCACCAGCCTTCAATAATGACTGATCCCCATAACATACAGTGCCCTGTGCATGATGTAAGGGATGAGTAGACTCTACCAGCCTGTAATAATGACTGATCCCCATAACATACAGTGCCCTGTGCATGATGTATGGGATGAGTAGACTCTACCAGCCTGCAATAATGACTGATCCCTATAACACACAGTGCCCTGTGCATGATGTATGGGATGAGTAGACTCTACCAGCCTGCAATAATGACTGATCCCCATAACATACAGTGCCCTGTGCATGATGTATGGGATGAGTAGACTCTACCAGCCTGCAATAATGACTGATCCCCATAACAAACAGTGCCCTGTGCATGATGTATGGGATGAGTAGACTCTACCAGCCTGCAATAATGACTGATCCCTATAACATACAGTGCCCTGTGCATGATGTTTGGGATGAGTAGGCTCTACCAGCCTGCAATAATGACTGATCCCTATAACATACAGTGCCCTGTGCATGATGTATGGGATGAGTAGACTCTACCAGCCTGCAATAATGACTGATCCCTGTAGCATACAGTGCCCTGTGCATGATGTATGGGATGAGTAGACTCTACCAGCCTGCAATAATGACTGATCCCTATAACATACAGTGCCCTGTGCATGATGTATGGGATGAGTAGACTCTACCAGCCTGCAATAATGACTGATCCCCATAACATACAGTGCCACATGCATGATGTATGGGATGAGTAGACTCTACCAGCCTGCAATAATGACTGATCCCTATAACATACAGTGCCCTGTGCATGATGTATGGGATGAGTAAACTCTACCAGCCTGCAATAATGACTGATCCCCATAACATACAGTGCCCTGTGCATGATGTATGGGATGAGTAGACTCTACCAGCCTTCAATAATGACTGATCCCCATAACATACAGTGCCCTGTGCATGATGTATGGGATGAGTAAACTCTACCAGCCTGCAATAATGACTGATCCCCATAACATACAGTGCCCTGTGCATGATGTATGGGATGAGTAGACTCTACCAGCCTTCAATAATGACTGATCCCCATAACATACAGTGCCCTGTGCATGATGTATGGGATGAGTAAACTCTACCAGCCTGCAATAATGACTGATCCCCATAACATACAGTGCCCTGTGCATGATGTATGGGATGAGTAGACTCTACCAGCCTGCAATAATGACTGATCCCCATAACATACAGTGCCCTGTGCATGATGTATGGGATGAGTAGACTCTACCAGCCTTCAATAATGACTGATCCCCATAACATACAGTGCCCTGTGCATGATGTATGGGATGAGTAGACTCTACCAGCCTGCAATAATGACTGATCCCCATAACATACAGTGCCCTGTGCATGATGTATGGGATGAGTAGACTCTACCAGCCTGCAATAATGACTGATCCCCATAACATACAGTGCCCTGTGCATGATGTATGGGATGAGTAGACTCTACCAGCCTACAATAATGACTGATCCCCATAACATACAGTGCCCTGTGCATGATGTATGGGATGAGTAGACTCTACCAGCCTTCAATAATGACTGATCCCCATAACATACAGTGCCCTGTGCATGATGTATGGGATGAGTAAACTCTACCAGCCTGCAATAATGACTGATCCCCATAACATACAGTGCCCTGTGCATGATGTATGGGATGAGTAGACTCTACCAGCCTGCAATAATGACTGATCCCCAAAACATACAGTGCCCTGTGCATGATGTATGGGATGAGTAGACTCTACCAGCCTTCAATAATGACTGATCCCCATAACATACAGTGCCCTGTGCATGATGTATGGGATGAGTAGACTCTACCAGCCTGCAATAATGACTGATCCCCATAACATACAGTGCCCTGTGCATGATGTATGGGATGAGTAAACTCTACCAGCCTGCAGTAATGACTGATCCCTGTAACATACAGTGCCCTGTGCATGATGTATGGGATGAGTAGACTCTACCAGCCTGCAATAATGACTGATCCCTATAACATACAGTGCCCTGTGCATGATGTATGGGATGAGTAGACTCTACCAGCCTGCAATAATGACTGATCCCTATAACATACAGTGCCCTGTGTATGATGTATGGGATGAGTAGACTCTACCAGCCTGCAATAATGACTGATCCCTATAACATACAGTGCCCTGTGCATGATGTATGGGATGAGTAGGCTCTACCAGCCTGCAATATAAATAAAGTGTCTGATTGAGATGGATCTTTGCATACAGCTGACAACCTGATGACAGATGACCTATTTCCTATCGGTAATAGCGGCATGATGTGGTAAAAGCCTTTAATACAAGATCCGGCATCTAGGAGGAGTGAAAGAGGAATGACATTCTCCATCTTTCTCTTCCTCTCTTTTTTGCTTACTCTCTAGTTATTGCTAGCTCAGTATCCCCTGTCATAATTCTTGCTCAAAGGTCTTTATCAAAATCTTCCTGTGTCTGATGCCTTGCCCTGTCCTCAGCACATCGATACCTGTCAGACACCTGGCCTTGTCCCCAGCCCCATTGACATTGACACCACTCCAGTGTCTGACACCTAGCCTTGTCCCCAGCCCCATTGACATTGACACCACTCCAGTGTCTGACACCTAGCCTTGTCCAAGCTCCATTGACATTGATACCACTCCAGTCTCAGACACCTGGCCTTGTCCCCAGCCACATTGACATTGACACTACTCCAGTGTCTGACACCTGGCCTTGTCCCCAGCCCCATTGACATTGACACCACTCCAGTGTCTGACACCTAGCCTTGTCCCCAGCCCCATTGACATTGACACTACTCCAGTGTCTGACACCTGGCCTTGTCCCCAGCCCCATTGACATTGACACTACTCCAGTGTCTGACACCTGGCCTTGTCCCCAGCCCCATTGACACTACTCCAGTGTCTGACACCTAGCCTTGTCCCCAGCCCCATTGACATTGACACCACTCCAGTGTCTGACACCTAGCCTTGTCCCCAGCCCCATTGACACTACTCCAGTGTCTGACACCTAGCCTTGTCCCCAGCCCCATTGACATTGGCACTACTCCAGTGTCTGACACCTAGCCTTGTCCCCAGCCCCATTGACATTGACACTACTCCAGTGTCTGACACCTAGCCTTGTTCCCAGCCCCATTGACATTGACACCACTCCAGTGTCTGACACCTAGCCTTGTCCCCAGCCCCATTGACACTACTCCAGTGTCTGACACCTAGCCTTGTCCAAGCCCCATTGACATTGACACCACTCCAGTGTCTGACACCTAGCCTTGTCCCCAGCCCCATTGACATTGACACTACTCCAGTGTCTGACACCTAGCCTTGTCCCCAGCCCCAATGACACTACTCCAGTGTCAGACACCTGGCCTTGTCCAAGCCCCATTGACATTGACACCACTCCAGTGTCTGACACCTAGCCTTGTCCCCAGCCCCATTGACATTGACACTACTCCAGTGTCTGACACCTAGCCTTGTCCCCAGCCCCATTGACACTACTCCAGTGTCAGACACCTGGCCTTGTCCAAGCTCCATTGATATTGACACCACTCCAGTGTCTGACACCTGGCCTTGTCCCCAGCCCCATTGACACTACTCCAGTGTCTGACACCTAGCCTTGTCCAAGCCCCATTGACATTGACACTACTCCAGTGTCTGACACCTAGCCTTGTCCAAGCCCCATTGACATTGACACTACTCCAGTGTCTGACACCTAGCCTTGTCCCCAGCCCCATTGACATTGACACTACTCCAGTGTCTGACACCTAGCCTTGTCCCAAGCTCCATTGACATTGACACCACTCCAGTGTCTGACACCTAGCCTTGTCCACGCTCCATCGACATTGACACCACTCCAGTGTCTGACACCTGACCTTGTCCAAGCCCCATTGACATTGACACTTCTCCAGTGTCTGACACCTAGCCTTGTCCGAGCCCCATTGCCATTGACACTACTCCAGTGTCTGACACCTAGCCTTGTCCGAGCCCCATTGACATTGACACTACTCCAGTGTCTGACACCTAGCCTTGTCCGAGCCCCATTGACATTGACACCACTCCAGTGTCTGACACCTGGCCTTGTCCAAGCTCCATCGACATTGACACCACTCTAGTGTCTGACACCTAGCCTTGTTCAAACCCGATTGACATTGACACTACTCCAGTGTCAGACACCTGGCCTTGTCCCCAGCCCCATTGACACCACTCCAGTGTCTGACACCTAGCCTTGTCCCCAGCCCCAACGATATTGATACCACTCCAGTGTCTGACACCTAGCCTTGTCCAAGCCCCATTGACATTGACACCACTCCAGTGTCTGACACCTAGCCTTGTCCCCAGCCCCATTGACACCACTCCAGTGTCTGACACCTAGCCTTGTCCCCAGCCCCATTGACATTGACACCACTCCAGTGTCTGACACCTAGCCTTGTCCCCAGCCCCATTGACATTGACACCACTCCAGTGTCTGACACCTAGCCTTGTCCAAGCTCCATTGACATTGGCACTACTCCAGTGTCTGACACCTAGCCTTGTCCCCAGCCCCATCGACATTGACACTACTCCAGTGTCTGACACCTAGCTTGTCCTAGCTCCATTGACATTGACACCACTCCAGTGTCTGACACCTAGCCTTGTCCAAGCTCCATTGACATTGACACTACTCCAGTGTCTGACACCTAGCCTTGTCCCCAGCCCCATCGACACCACTCCAGTGTCTGACACCTAGCCTTGTCCCCAGCCCCAACAATATTGACACTACTCCAGTGTCTTGGCATCTAGCCCTGCCCAAGTCTATTGGCACCACTCCCGTTTCTAACAACTGGCCTTGTCCCCAGCCCCATTGACACTACTCCAGTGTCTGACACATGACCTTGTCCCCAGCCCCATTGACACCACTCTCTTGTCTAACACCCAGCCATCTCACCTAGGTACATAATAGTTGAGTTGTGGCAGTGCAGTTAGCATGTGGAGGACAGTTAGGGTGTGGCAGGTCATCACTCTCTCTGTGGCCACTTCTCAGGTCTACCCAGGATGCACCACTCAAACATTCATAAGGTAAATGTAGGCGTGATGTGTCACACATGCAAACTGTCCCTTCATATTTTCTATTTCTATCATTCCCATACAGACACAAGATATGACTTGCCAACTTAGGTAAAGTGTCAAATTTGTCTGCAAAAACCAGAGCTGAAAACGGAAACAGTAGTTTGTAATCTGTCTGTGTAAAGTAATATGAATGATTGTGGCAAGACAGAACAATAACAGCAAGGATTTCTGCCCAGAGGAGTGATCATCAATTATTGAATAGAGGGTGGTCCTGCAGGTAAAGACAAATACGATTTGTCCTCTTAGAAACTCATATTCGTTAAAGATTATCCATGTTTTTCTGAAGTTTCCTCAGCCAAAATAAAAAGTTTTTTCCTGCTCATAAGAGCATTTTAATTACTCCCATGTTAGTAGAGCCCCATGTTATCTCACTGAACTGGAGTAATTTATTACCAATTTTGTTTGACACCCCCCTCTCCAGAAATGATTAGTGGTCCTTCCCTTACTGGAATTACGAGGCATGGAATGCTATAATTTCTGGCTGCTGTAGCTTTATATTATTAATACCTTCATCTCACATACCTATGCTCCCTCTGCTTTATGCAAGAAATCATATATGGAAAATGTGGGAAAGCAAAGACGCTAAATGACATGATGTGTCATAAAGACTACGACTTGAAAGTGTCTGGTGTGGCACTAGCGTGGGAGAATGAGATGGCGTAGAACATACACCTGTCTTGATGCCTTCTTGCATATGTTATCTACATGTGTATCAAATTTTAACTTATTATCAATTTTGACACCTAGCAGTTTGACACCTAGCAAATTTCTTTCAATTTCTGTTTCTGGGTCGATTTCTGATACCTCAGTCACATTTGCACCAATTTCAGTAAAGATGCCCGGCCGATGGGTATTTTTTTTACAAAATCGGCCAGCAGTTCAGATTGCCGTGAGGGCACCGGGAGATTATCGGCCACAATTGGGCATCTTAAAGACGTCGTACGGGTCATCAGGAACTTTTATCTGCATCATACATTTTGCCGGCGTTTCACTGATCTCATATCACAAAATATCATCTTAAAGTACACAGCAGGGTCCCGGCAGTGTCCCGCAGGCACATCAGCAGATTATCTTAGGGCTGCCGGTGGCATCGTGCAGTGAAAATACGATTTTTTAAATTTCATGTGTTCACAGGCCATCGTTAGATGATCGATCCAACGGGCTCCCTACGGTATCATATAGATGTCTTTAGGATGTCTATAGGATATACAGACGTCTGTCAAATGAGACAGACGTCTTTAGACGACTTTTAGTGCATGTATCATGATCTCCGTTGTTGGTCCTGTGGCACTCAGGGTGTTGTCGTCTGCATAATTTACTAGTGTGCACATTTCCAAAAAGGAGAATAAGTCATTAATGAAAATATTGGCCAAAGGCCCCCTTTTTCATTAGTTTCCATGGGCTTCTGTACTCTGATATTTTAACTCTTTGTAATTGACCTGTCAGATAACTGATCATTAAGTTACAGGCATCGCCAGTGAGTCCATATGCCTGCATTTTACAAACAAGGAGAGCGTGTGGTATGCTATCAAAGGCTTTGGACAAGTCCATTAACCCTGTCCCCACATATTAATCATTATCAAAAGCCTTTTTCCATGATTCAACTAGTTTTATTAGACCATGCTCACAACCATATTTCTTCCTAAATATCCCATTGAAGTGAACATAAAGCTGGTCAGCAAGAATAGTTTCATACACCTTTGCTATTGTGATCAAGACACTGACAGGACGGTAATTGAGTTATCTGTGACAGTGGTAGCCAAGCAGTAAATATAATAAAACAATAGATAAAGGCTGTAAATTGGGCAAAGACTGTCTGAAGATTCCTAAAGGGCTTAGCACGTAATGAGTGAGGGAGATTGAGGGTCTGTAGGAAATGTCCCCCACCTGCCATTCAGCCTCCTGAAATATGGCATAATTCATCCATTCAAGGCCCATACAGAGGCGGGTTGTGTATCAGTGGTACACGTGAGTGCACACATATTCTCTGAGACCCTGTGAGCAGCCGAGTGACCACATAAGGCCAAGGTCAAGGACAAACTATAGGTTCCATATACAAAACAAAGATTCCTTTTTGAGTGTTCTATTTTTGTGTCAGGGTCTTTTAGAGAACAAAGGCAGACTCACACATTCATTCCTTTGCGAAAAGATAAGGGCCTCATGGGCATATGCTATAATTTTAGATAGTTTAAAAAAGGACATATTTACTGTATAAAATCTGAAGGTCATGTACAAGAAGTAGCCATATATATTTATAGTATGAGTCAAGGTGAGTTTGCTGCCTCGTCGTGTCAGGAGCACCTGGTTCAGTTGCGTCAAGCGTGCCTCAAGGAAACAAGACTGAAGGCCCTCTGGTGGCACAATGTAAAGGATAAAGACAGGAGAGCGGTGTGTATTGTATCTGTCCATAGATGACAGATAGCAGAGGCAGCGTGCACCAAAGTAGACCCCAAATCCTGCAATGTTAGCAATATAGCCAACCACACTTCCACAGTCCCTGACAACACTTGCTTCACAATTATACTCCTAAAGTTAAACGCAGTTGCACGTAAAGCATATAAATTGGTTCCTTTATAATATATACGTCTATGATAATTTAATCTGCAAACTTTGCAAACCTCTTGATACCTCATGGAATTGTGAATAATTTCGGAAGGTACTGTACAAAAGGTGTCGCCATTGGTTCAAATGATTCTGATTTAGAGTTCATTCCACAAATTAATTCAAGGGATTCGTCTGTCAGGGTCTCATTCCTGCCTGATTTCCTATGCATAATCTGACTTGTCATTTGTCACTTAAAATAACATAAACATGACATAAACATAACAATTTCAGACTATATTCATATGATTCCCTCATAATATAATGTATGTGCCCCTATTGCCAAATGGAAACTGAAAATGTAGCTTGTTTCTCTTTAGTAAATGTATATTAAATGGGATATTACAATTTAAAGACCACTATAGTTAAATGGATATTACGATATAGGTTTGATACCAACTTATTTCCCTTTATGGAAACAAAATTGACCCCCTTTGTATGGTGCAAATATTTGTATACTTGCTATTTAAGTACCAAACTGTTATCTCATCTAATTTCATTTAACCTAGACATTTTGATCTTATTACATGTATATATACATTGCGGTCTAAATGGGAAATGTTGAGATAAAAGTAGCTTTGATGTAAATTAAATAACCACTACAGTATTTGTCTATATATATGAATATACATGATCATTTTCAACTAATGGAGTACTTCTAAAGAATATCATGTTTCATAACATATTAACAAAGTGGTTGATTTCTTTATCTCCCCACTCTTACATTCGTAGTATGTATATAGTCTATATATATAGGCTAGCTTTAAGAGCAATTATCTTTGAGAGGGTTTGCCCTAGGCATGTATATAATATCACAAGCACTATGCTTAACAGCATGCCTTGTGTCCTTGATGGGAAGAATTCATAAGATACTTAGCGGCACGCCCAGTTCCTTTGATCTTTGATGATGGATGCGACCTGAACGCTTCTCCTACTTAAGATTATATTATTAATTCTGAAGTGAAACATTACAAAACCAACTATCATATCAGTCTCAGAGATGGAATGAATCTATATTTGTTTGTTTGTTCTTTTTTGTTTCAGGTTATATGCCACTTTCGACATTATGTCAGTTATTTCTTGACGAGGCCTTCTTGTTACAGACATAGTGCTATCTCACTGAATTGTCATGTCGCAGGTCCTTGATATGACCACCCATCCGGTCACAGATTTACAAGGACAATGGGTTAACCCTTTAGGCACAGGCCTCAGCTCATATGGGAAATTTGTAACATGAATTCAATGCCAGCACAGCTACGAATCGAACCTACGACCTTTGGCATACCACAAATAAAGTGGTGTTAATGAGTTAGCACTCGAACCAAATGCACCATGGCCCCTAGCCCAAATGATATAAATGCACCAATTTCTACTTCTACAAGTCAAGATAAACACTTGGAAATATTCAAGACCAAAATCAATCTGCTAACCTTTGTGTGAACGTCTGTGACATTTCTCACGTATGACTATGGAGAACTGAAACATTTCTCATTGAACATATCTCCATGAGATATGAGCAACTGTAATCTGGATAATGCACTCATTTCGGAATGAATCACATCTTCCCACATATTACAGATGTATGAATAACACTGACATGGAGTCTGACATCCTGCCTGTCGGCGGTACAGTGCTGACGTCCTGCCTGTCGGCGGTACAGTGCTGACGTCCTGCCTGTCGGCGGTACAGTGCTGACGTCCTGCCTGCCGGCGGTACAGTGCTGACTTCCTGCCTGCCGGCGGTACAGTGCTGACGTCCTGCCTGCCGGCGGTACAGTGCTGACGTCCTGCCTGTCGGCGGTACAGTGCTGACGTCCTGCCTGCCGGCGGTACAGTGCTGACGTCCTGCCTGCCGGCGGTACAGTGCTGACGTCCTGCCTGCCGGCGGTACAGTGCTGACGTCCTGCCTGCCGGCGGTACAGTGCTGACGTCCTGCCTGCCGGCGGTACAGTGCTGACGTCCTGCCTGTCGGCGGTACAGTGCTGACGTCCTGCCTGTCGGCGGTACAGTGCTGACGTCCTGCCTGTCGGCGGTACAGTGCTGACGTCCTGCCTGTCGGCGGTACAGTGCTGACGTCCTGCCTGTCGGCGGTACAGTGCTGACGTCCTGCCTGTCGGCGGTACAGTGCTGACGTCCTGCCTGTCGGCGGTACAGTGCTGACGTCCTGCCTTGTCATCTTGTCATACCTAAGGTAAATAAGACCTGATATTCTAAACTTGGACAAGAACAAGGACTCTCTCACAAAGTAGATCGACTTGTAGATCGACCTGTAGATCGACCTGTAGATTGACCTGTAGATCGACCTGTAGATCGACCTGTAGATCGACCTGTAGATCGGCCAATGGATCGGCCTGCTAATCTGCCAATAGATCGGCCTGTAAATCGACTGCTGACCAGCCTGTAGACCAGCCTGTAGACCAGCCTGTAGACCAGCCTGTAGACCAGCCTGTAGACCAGCCTGTAGACCAGCCTGTAGACCAGCCTGTAGACCAGCCTGTAGTCCAGCCTGTAGACCAGCCTGTAGACAAGCCTGTAAATCAGCCCGTAGACCAGCCTGTAGAAAGCCTGTAGACCAGCCTGTAGACCAGCCTGTAGACCAGCCTGTAGACCAGCCTGTATACCGACCTGTAGACCAGTCTGTAGACCAGCCTGTAGACCAGCGTGTAGACCAGCGTGTAGACCAGCCTGTAGACCAGCCTGTAGACCAGCCTGTAGACCAGCCTGTAGACCAACCTGTATACCGACCTGTAGACCAGCCTGTAAATCAGCCATTAGACCAGCCTGTAGACAAGCCTGTAGACCAGCCTGTAGACCAGCCTGTAGACCAGCCTGTATACCGACCTGTAGACCAGCCTGTAGACCAGCCTGTAGAGCAGCCTGTAGACCAGCCTGTAGACCAGCCTGTAGACCAGCCTGTAGACCAGCCTGTAGACCAGCCTGTAGACCAGCCTGTAGACCGGCCTGTAGACCAGCCTGTAGACCAGCCTGTAGACCAGCCTGTAGACCAGCCTGTAGACCGGCCTGTAGACCAGCCTGTAGACCAGCCTGTAGACCAGCCTGTAGACCAGCCTGTAGACCAGCCTGTAGACCAGCCTGTAGACCAGCCTGTAGACCAGCCTGTAGTCCAGCCTGTAGACCAGCCTATAGTCCAGCCTGTAGACCAGCCTATAAATCAGCTGTATACCAGCCTGTAGACTAACCTGTAGACCAGCCTGTAGACCAGCCTGAAGACCAGCCTGTAGACCAGCCTGTAGACCAGCCTGTAGTCCAGCCTGTAGACCAGCCTGTAGACCAGCCTGTAAATCAGCCCGTAGACCAGCCTGTAGACAAGCCTGTAGACCAGCCTGTAGACCAGCCTGTAGACCAGCCTGTATACCGACCTGTAGACCAGCCTGTAGACCAGCCTGTAGACCAGCCTGTAGACCAGCCTGTAGACTAGCCTGTAGACAAGCCTGTAGACCCGCCTGTAGACCAGCCTGTAGACCCGCCTGTAGACCAGCCTGTAGACCAGCCTGTAGACCAGCCTGTAGACCAGCCTGTAGACCAGCCTGCAGACCAGCCTGTAGACCAGCCTGTAGACCAGCCTGTAGACCAGCCTGTAGACCAGCCTGTATACCGACCTGTAGACCAGCCTGTAAATCAACCTGTAGACCAGCCTGTAGACCAGCCTGTAGACCAGCCTGTAGACCAGCCTGTAGACCAGCCTGTAGACCAGCCTGTAGACCGGCCTGTAGACCAGCCTGTATACCAGCCTGTAGACCAGCCTGTAGACCAGCCTGTAGACCAGCGTGTAGACCGGCCTGTAGACCAGCCTGTAGACCAGCCTGTAGACCAGCCTGTAGACCGGCCTGTAGACCAGCCTGTAGACCAGCGTGTAGACCGGCCTGTAGACCAGCCTGTAGACCAGCCTGTAGACCAGCCTGTAGACCGGCCTGTAGACCAGCCTGTAGACCAGCCTGTAGACCAGCCTGTAGACCAGCCTGTAGACCAGTCTGTAGACCGGCCTGTAGACCAGCCTGTAGACCAGCCTGTAGACCAGCCTGTAGACCGGCCTGTAGACCAGCCTGTAGACCAGCCTGTAGACCAGCCTGTAGTCCAGCCTGTAGACCAGCCTATAGTCCAGCCTGTAGACTAGCCTATAGTCCAGCCTGTAGACCAGCCTATAAATCAGCTGTATACCAGCCTGTAGACCAGCCTGTAGACCAGCCTGTATACCGACCTGTAAACCAGCCTGTAGACCAGCCTGTAGACCAGCCTGTAGACCGGCCTGTAGACCGGCCTGTAGACCAGCCTGTAGACCAGCCTGTAGACCAGCCTGTAGACCAGCCTGTAGACCAGCCTGTAGACCGGCCTGTAGACCAGCCTGTAGACCAGCGTGTAGACCGGCCTGTAGACCAGCCTGTAGACCAGCCTGTAGACCAGCCTGTAGACCAGCCTGTAGACCAGCCTGTAGACCAGCCTGTAGACCGGCCTGTAGACCAGCCTGTAGACCAGCCTGTAGACCAGCCTGTAGACCAGCCTGTAGACCAGCGTGTAGACCGGCCTGTAGACCAGCCTGTAGACCAGCCTGTAGACCAGCCTGTAGTCCAGCCTGTAGACCAGCCTATAGTCCAGCCTGTAGACCAGCCTATAAATCAGCTGTATACCAGCCTGAAGACTAGCCTGTAGACCAGCCTGTAGTCCAGCCTGTAGACCAGCCTGTAGACCAGCCTGTAGACCAGCCTGTAGACCAGCCTGTAGACCAGCCTGTAGACCAGCCTGTAGACCAGCCTGTAGACCAGCCTGTAGACCGGTCTTTAGATCAGCCCATAGGCCAGTCTGTAGACCAGCCCGTAGACCAGCCTGTAGACCAGCCTGTAGACCAGCCTGTAGACCAGCCTGTAGACCAGCCTATAGTCCAGCATGTAGACCAGCCTATAAATCAGCCTGTAGGCCAGCCTGTAGTCCAGCATGTAGACCAGCCTATAAATCAGCCTGTAGACCAGCCTGTAGACCAGCCTTTAGTCCAGCATGTAGACTAGCCTGTAGATCAGCCTGTAGACCAGCCTGTAGATCGACCTGTAGATTGACAGCCTGTAGACCAGCCTGTAGACCAGCCTGTAGAGCAGCCTGTAGACCAGCCTGTAGACCAGCCTGTAGACTAGCCTGTAGATCAGCCTGTAGACTAGCCTGTAGATCGACCTGTAGATTGACAGCCTGTAGACCAGCCTGTAGACCAGCCTGTAGACCAGCCTGTAGACCAGCCTGTAGACCAGCCTGTAGACCAGCCTGTAGACCCGCCTGTAGACCAGCCTGTAGACCCGCCTGTAGACCCGCCTGTAGACTAGCCTGTAGACTAGCCTGTAGACCAGCCTGTAGACCAGCCTGTAGACCAGCCTGTAGACCAGCCTGTAGACCAGCCTGTAGACTAGCCTGTAGACCAGCCTGTAGACCAGCCTGTAGACCAGCCTGTAGACCAGCCTGTAGACCAGCCTGTAGACCAGCCTGTAGACCAGCCTGTAGACCAGCCTGTAGACCAGCCTGTAGACCGGCCTGTAGACCGGCCTGTAGACCAGCCTGTAGACCAGCCTGTAGACCAGCCTGTAGACCGGCCTGTAGACCAGCCTGTAGACCAGCCTGTAGACCAGCCTGTAGTCCAGCCTGTAGACCAGCCTATAGTCCAGCCTGTAGACTAGCCTATAGTCCAGCCTGTAGACCAGCCTATAAATCAGCTGTATACCAGCCTGTAGACCAGCCTGTAGACCAGCCTGTATACCGACCTGTAAACCAGCCTGTAGACCAGCCTGTAGACCAGCCTGTAGACCGGCCTGTAGACCGGCCTGTAGACCAGCCTGTAGACCAGCCTGTAGACCAGCCTGTAGACCAGCCTGTAGACCAGCCTGTAGACCGGCCTGTAGACCAGCCTGTAGACCAGCGTGTAGACCGGCCTGTAGACCAGCCTGTAGACCAGCCTGTAGACCAGCCTGTAGACCAGCCTGTAGACCAGCCTGTAGACCAGCCTGTAGACCAGCCTGTAGACCGGCCTGTAGACCAGCCTGTAGACCAGCCTGTAGACCAGCCTGTAGACCAGCCTGTAGACCAGCGTGTAGACTGGCCTGTAGACCAGCCTGTAGACCAGCCTGTAGACCAGCCTGTAGTCCAGCCTGTAGTCCAGCCTGTAGACCAGCCTATAAATCAGCTGTATACCAGCCTGAAGACTAGCCTGTAGACCAGCCTGTAGTCCAGCCTGTAGACCAGCCTGTAGACCAGCCTGTAGACCAGCCTGTAGACCAGCCTGTAGACCAGCCTGTAGACCAGCCTGTAGACCAGCCTGTAGACCAGCCTGTAGACCGGTCTTTAGATCAGCCCATAGGCCAGTCTGTAGACCAGCCCGTAGACCAGCCTGTAGACCAGCCTGTAGACCAGCCTGTAGACCAGCCTGTAGACCAGCCTGTAGATCAGCCTGTAGACCAGCCTGTAGGCCAGCCTGTAGTCCAGCATGTAGACCAGCCTATAAATCAGCCTGTAGACCAGCCTGTAGACCAGCCTTTAGTCCAGCATGTAGACTAGCCTGTAGATCAGCCTGTAGACCAGCCTGTAGATCGACCTGTAGATTGACAGCCTGTAGACCAGCCTGTAGACCAGCCTGTAGAGCAGCCTGTAGACCAGCCTGTAGACCAGCCTGTAGACTAGCCTGTAGATCAGCCTGTAGACTAGCCTGTAGATCGACCTGTAGATTGACAGCCTGTAGACCAGCCTGTAGACCAGCCTGTAGACCAGCCTGTAGACCAGCCTGTAGACCAGCCTGTAGACCAGCCTGTAGACCCGCCTGTAGACCAGCCTGTAGACCCGCCTGTAGACCCGCCTGTAGACTAGCCTGTAGACTAGCCTGTAGACCAGCCTGTAGACCAGCCTGTAGACCAGCCTGTAGACCAGCCTGTAGACCAGCCTGTAGACCAGCCTGTAGACCAGCCTGTAGACTAGCCTGTAGACCAGCCTGTAGACCAGCCTGTAGACTAGCCTGTAGACAAGCCTGTAGACCCGCCTGTAGACCAGCCTGTAGACCCGCCTGTAGACCAGCCTGTAGACCAGCCTGTAGACCAGCCTGTAGACCAGCCTGCAGACCAGCCTGTAGACCAGCCTGTAGACCAGCCTGTAGACCAGCCTGCAGACCAGCCTGCTGTTTGTTAATATTTATAGATCCAGGAAACAGGCGCATTATGATTCAATTACATGTTCTCATTTGAAAAGGGGGCAACATTCTTAAAAGAGGTTATCAGATTAACTGTTAAAGTACAGACCTGATATTCAAAACAATATCATTTTATGAATACATTAGATTAACAAACCTATTTAAATTGTAATATCTAATGACATCCGGGTGATTACAGTACAATTAGGTCCTATATATAGAGAAGTTGATTGGGTTAAAATGTAATTAGTATCATTGATGGATGCCTCCCGTTTATGTTACATCAAAATGCATGGCTGAGTCACAGATATTTCAATAAATTCTCCTCAATAACAGGTGATTACCCCACTCAGTTTCCATGATTTGTCCGATATTTAACCCCCATCATATCGGCAATTACTACACTTCGGAGTGATATAGACTCACCCACCACCATGGGGCCATAAGATAATTGCTGCAAATTGCTCATGTAGTGATAACTGGGGCGCCCAATGTGATGGTGTAGCTCCTATATGCCATACATCTCGTACTCGCTACATATGGATGGTCACTGTGTGGGTCAGTCCTACTGCTGGGAGGTATATACTCAGTATATAGGGGAATAAGACGCACTATACGTATATACTCAGTATATAGGGGAATATGACGCACTATACGTATATACTCAGTATATAGGGGAATATGGTGCACTATATGTATATACTCAGTATATAGGGGAATATGACGCACTATATGTATATACTCAGTATATAGGGGAATATGACACACTATATGTATATACTCAGTATATAGGGGAATATGGTGCACTATATGTATATACTCAGTATATAGGGGAATATGACGCACTATACGTATATACTCAGTATATAGGGGAATATGGTGCACTATATGTATATACTCAGTATATAGGGGAACATGGTGCACTAGATGTATATACTCAGTATATAGGGGAATATGACGCACTATACGTATATACACAGTATATAGGGGAATATGGCGTACTATATGTATATACTCAGTATATAGGGGAATATAGTACACTATACGTATATACTCAGTATATAGGGGAATATGGTGCACTATACGTATATACTCAGTATATCGGGGAATATGGTGCACTATACGTATATACTCAGTATATAGGGGAATATGGTGCACTATACGTATATACTCAGTATATAGGGGAATATGACGCACTATATGTATATACTCAGTATACAGGGGAATATGGTGCACTATACGTATATACTCAGTATATAGGGGAATATGGTGCACTATACGTATATACTCAGTATATTATACAAATATGGACCTGGGTGGAGTGCAATATGACTTTTTATGGACCTTCAGAAAGTTATATTGCACGAGGCGCAGCCGAGTGCAATATAACTTTCCGAAGGTCCATAAAAAGTTATATTGCACGACACCCAGGTACATATTTGTTTTATTCTATGATCACTGTGTTAATTACTGCCCTTGTTGGTTTAATTCTAAAAGTGAGAACTGAAAAGGACGAGTTTGTCTGTATGGTGACGTCATTATAGGGCTTCCCCAACATTTCCCGCCATGAAAGGGACGAGTTTGTCTGTATGGTGACGTCATGGAATTCCCCATCAGTGCAGTGGAAAGTATATTGACGTGCAATATAATGCATCTGGTCAATACAACAATTTAGAGAAGCTCACGTGACCAGGAATTGACCAATCACAGCACAGAATACACAGTGATCATAGAATAAAGGGGAATATGGTGCACTAGATGTATATACTCAGTATATAGGGGAATATGGTGCACTATATGTATATACTCAGTATATAGGGGAATATAGTGCACTATACGTATATACTCAATATATAGGGGAATATGGTGCACTATACGTATATACTCAGTATATAGGGGAATATGGTGCACTATATGTATATACTCAGTATATCGGGGAATATGGTGCACTATACGTATATACTCAGTATATAGGGGAATATGGTGCACTATATGTATATACTCAGTATATAGGGGAATATGGTGCACTATACGTATATACTCAGTATATAGGGGAATATAGTGCACTATACGTATATACTCAATATATAGGGGAATATGGTGCACTATACGTATATACTCAGTATATAGGGGAATATGGTGCACTATATGTATATACTCAGTATATCGGGGAATATGGTGCACTATACGTATATACTCAGTATATAGGGGAATATAGTACACTATACGTATATACTCAGTATATAGGGAATATGACACACTATATGTATATACTCAGTATATAGGGGAATATGGTGCACTATATGTATATACTCAGTATATAGGGGAATATTGTGCACTATACGTATATACTCAGTATAAAGGGGAATATAGTGCACTATACGTATATACTCAGTATATAGGGGAATATAGTACACTATACGTATATACTCAGTATATAGGGGAATATGACACACTATATGTATATACTCAGTATATAGGGGAATATGACGCACTATACGTATATACTCAGTATATAGGGGAATATGACGCACTATATGTATATACTCAGTATATAGGGGAATATGGTGCACTATATGTATATACTCAGTATATAGGGGAATATGATGCACTATACGTATATACTCAGTATATAGGGGAATATGGTACACTATACGTATATACTCAGTATACAGGGGAATATGGTGCACTATACGTATATACTCAGTATATAGGGGAATATGGTGCACTTTACGTATATACTCAGTATATAGGGGAATATGCTGCACTATACGTATATACTCAGTATATAGGGGAATATGACGCACTATATGTATATACTCAGTATATAGGGGAATATGGTGCACTATACGTATATACTCAGTATAAAGGGGAATATGGTGCACTAGATGTATATACTCAGTATATAGGGGAATATGGTGCACTATACGTATATACTCAGTATATAGGGGAATATGGTGCACTATACGTATATACTCAGTATATAGGGGAATATGGTGCACTATACGTATATACTCAGTATATAGGGGAATATAGTACACTATACGTATATACTCAGTATAAAGGGGAATATAGTACACTATACGTATATACTCAGTACATAGGGGGATATGGTGCACTATACGTATATACTCAGTATATAGGGGAATATAGTACACTAGGGTGTTCCATTTTTGGCAAAAGTTATCAGATCTTATGGGCCATCTGGATTGGGGTTACATATGCCTTAGATATGATGCTGATTTTTTTTGGGCTTGATCGGACCGATTTGAATTTGTCCCGTATGACGTTTTTTTGCAAAATAGGCAAAAATTGCATTTTTCGGCCTTTTTCGTTACTTTTTGACAATTCTCTTCATGAACATTATCTCAATTGTAGATTATGTTGTATGTCACTTACAAGTATCAACTCAGTTTAAGGTGTTGACCCGTTTGTAAGTGATATATCAGATTCTCTGGTTGAAAGTGAATAATAATGTAAAAAACAAATGACTTTAAACACAGATAGAGGCAGAATTTGCTAAATATAGACAACTTTAATCATATATTCATCATACATATCAATGATATTATCAAATGATGTCAATGCAACAAATGAGACAACAACCTGGTAAACACAGTCTGGAGCAAATTTTACATGACTCTTAAATGCATAATACAAGGTAATTAACATCAAGTTATTTCCATGGTACTAGAATTATTCTTGACTTCATATTCTCAAGAATTCTCAGGGTTATCATTCATATTCAGTTCCTCAGTGCATCACGTTTGAGACTATGGAATATTTCTCCATGACGGTTGGCAATAACAATGTAGTCATCCTGCAGATTCCCATCATGTGTGATATCGGCATATTCTGTCACATCCTTGATGGCCCTCTCTGCTCCATCATTTACAACTTCTAGCTTCTTGACCATGTCATACATAGTGACATAATCCTGGTCAAGATGCCAGTCTGCCACTGGGCTCTGAAGCCATTGGCTGTTTAGTCTAGTTAGATTAAACAACAACCATGAGCGTGGTCCAACAAAGTCAGCCAGATTACCACCATTCAGCAGATTTTGGTTTGGAAAAAATGGCTTTCCTGTATGAAAGTTGGCAGGCTGTGGATTCTATAGCAGTTGATCAGCTACCTGTTGCCGTTCCACCTCTGGCAGATCTTCATCAAAGAGGCAGAAAATGACACATTCCTGTGTAAGATACCAGAGGTGGCATTTCACACTTTGGAGAGCAGCTACAGTGAGTGTGCATTGTTTTGTTCCAGCTCCATGTACTGTTTCATACCTCTTCAGCTTTGTCCACAACTCTAGGTCTAATCTTGGAGCAGACGAGCCTGTAGGTAGTGCTGTACAAAAACAGGCAGATATATTCGGCCATAGCTAGGACACACTGCTCTTCCCTCGGAGGAAGGTGAAATCTGTCTCTTGCTCGTCCACGAAGCATGGCAATCTTCAGGAGGTACATACCTTGCTGCATGAATCTGATTGTACTTACAGCACCTGGTCTTCTCATCCTAAAGCCAGTCTGAAATGGAGCACCATGGCGACGAGGATGTACAACCTACAAGAGAGAAAGCAATAATGTAGAACTCAAATGATCAACATTTAATAACTTCTCTCTTCTTCTCCTGATCTCTTCTTGATGCAGCACATTTTTCTCTGGCAGCCAGTTTGAGGTCTACACCACCCATGGTGTAGAGCTTTGGATGCTGCTTCTGGCCTCTGTAAAATATCAAGTCCTCCATCCAGTCATCACTACACTCTTCCCGCAATGCTTCCTCTATAGCTGCTTCATCTCCTAGGGAGATGTCAAACAGACTGTTTAGCTGGTCTTGATAAACTTCTTGAATTCTCTGTTCAGGATTTCTGGAAAAGGCGTGGTAACCTTTGATCACATTCACAATCTGAAGCCCTCTCCATCTCTGCAAGATATGCCGCTTCTGTGGAAGGTGATTATTTGAGAAACTATCAAGGGGGGAGCCAATGGTATGTTTAAAATCCAAGGAGGAGACACAGGGACTTTTTGTAGTGCTTTTCTTTCCTTCAGTTTCTTGGCTCACAAGGTGCATAAGTAGGTTTTGTGCCCTGGCTTGTTTGCCCTGGTAAAGGCAAAGGATCAACCACCTTGGACTCCTTGGATGACCGTGTAGTAGGAGCTCTAATTTCTGGTAGGTCAACGTCAGGCACTGCTTTCCTTTTACGTCCACTATTCTTATTCCCAGGCATAATTGTTAAACTGTTCCTACTCCACCACCAACAAAGCTAGAGTTTCTATATAAAGCACTGAAAGTTTATATCATTCTGGCTATGCACATGCACAACATCATCTACTCCATTTTGAATCATTGGAATTTATGAAACACCTGCAAGTGCAAGAATGATATAATAATTACCTTGTTTATACATGGGTTTGGTCATAAATGACATAATAGTCACTATACACATGCACCGTGCATTGCATATCAGCACAATTCCAAGCACTATCCAAGCACTATGCTACAAATTACTGTTTCTTTTGTTAAATATTTCACAAAATAACTGAAAAATATACTACAAATACCTTTTTGTAAATGTCCTCTTGTTGAAAAATTGATCACATTACTTTCTTGTATGATGTGCAGATGACACTTCTGCCCACCATGTTTGACCCGGTGTTGCTAGCAACAGGATATGAACTTTGACCTACTTTTTGTACTTTTCTAATTTGCATAATAATACACATACCCACTTCTTTATCATCAATATTACTATATAAAGAACAAAAAAGCTGGGAATCCATTCATATTAACCAAAGCTTGTAATACTGGACAATGATATATTGTATCATGTATCTATGTATTAAGCGAGTGATATTTTACAAAGCAAACCCCAATTTTCCTATATATAACCATAAAATGTGATACCTGTTTTACCATCTGGTCAATACTTATCATTGAAATGATATTCATGGAATAAATAACAGAAAATCTCGCATGAATTAATATTGAGGAAAGATAATCCTGAAAAAACTCTGAAAAAAGCCATTTTTACCTATTTTTGCAAAAAACGTCATACGGGACAAATTCAAATCGGTCCGATCAAGCCCAAAAAAAATCAGCATCATATCTAAGGCATATGTAACCCCAATCCAGATGGCCCATAAGATCTGATAACTTTTGCCAAAAATGGAACACCCTATAGTACACTATACGTATATACTCAGTATATAGGGGAATATGACACACTATATTAATATACTCAGTATATAGGGGAATATGGTGCACTATATGTATATACTCAGTATATAGGGGAATATAGTACACTATATGTATATACTCAGTATATAGGGGAATATGGTGCACTATATGTATATACTCAGTATATAGGGGAATATGGTGCACTATATGTATATACTCAGTATTCAGGGGAATATGGTGCACTATACGTATATACTCAGTATATAGGGGAATATGGTGCACTATATGTATATACTCAGTATATAGGGGAATATGGTGCACTATACGTATATACTCAGTATATAGGGGAATATAGTACACTATATGTATATACTCAGTATATAGGGGGATATGGTGCACTATACGTATATACTCAGTATATAGGGGAATATAGTACACTATATGTATATACTCAGTATATAGGGGGATATGGTGCACTATACGTATATACTCAGTATATAGGGGAATATGACACACTATATGTATATACTCAGTATATAGGGGAATATGGTGCACTATATGTATATACTCAGTATATAGGGGAATATGGTGCACTATACGTATATACTCAGTATATAGGGGAATATAGTACACTATACGTATATACTCAGTATATAGGGGAATATGACACACTATATGTATATACTCAGTATATAGGGGAATATGGTGCACTATATGTATATACTCAGTATATAGGGGAATATAGTACACTATATGTATATACTCAGTATATAGGGGAATATGGTGCACTATATGTATATACTCAGTATATAGGGGAATATGGTGCACTATACGTATATACTCAGTATATAGGGGAATATAGTACACTATATGTATATACTCAGTATATAGGGGGATATGGTGCACTATACGTATATACTCAGTATATAGGGGGATATGATGCACTATACGTATATACTCAGTATATAGGGGAATATAGTACACTATACGTATATACTCAGTATATAGGGGAATATGACACACTATATTTATATACTCAGTATATAGGGGAATATGGTGCACTATATGTATATATTCAGTATATAGGGGAATATAGTACACTATATGTATATACTCAGTATATAGGGGAATATGGTGCACTATATGTATATACTCAGTATATAGGGGAATATGGTGCACTATATGTATATACTCAGTATATAGGGGAATATGGTGCACTATATGTATATACTCAGTATATAGGGGAATATGGTGCACTATATGTATATACTCAGTATATAGGGGAATATGGTGCACTATATGTATATACTCAGTATATAGGGGAATATGGTGCACTATATGTATATACTCAGTATATAGGGGAATATGACGCACTATATGTATATACTCAGTATATAGGGGAATATGATGCACTATACATATATACTCAGTATATAGGGGAATATGGTGCACTATATGTATATACTCAGTATATAGGGGAATATGGTGCACTATATGTATATACTCAGTATATAGGGGAATATGACGCACTATATGTATATACTCAGTATATAGGGGAATATGGTGCACTATACGTATATACTCAGTATATAGGGGAATATAGTACACTATACGTATATACTCAGTATATAGGGGAATATAGTACACTATATGTATATACTCAGTATATAGGGGGATATGGTGCACTATACGTATATACTCAGTATATAGGGGAATATAGTACACTATACGTATATACTCAGTATATAGGGGAATATGACACACTATATTTATATACTCAGTATATAGGGGAATATGGTGCACTATATGTATATATTCAGTATATAGGGGAATATAGTACACTATATGTATATACTCAGTATATAGGGGAATATGGTGCACTATATGTATATACTCAGTATATAGGGGAATATGACGCACTATACGTATATACTCAGTATATAGGGGAATATGACACACTATATGTATATACTCAGTATATAGGGGAATATGGTGCACTATACGTATATACTCAGTCTATAGGGGAATATAGTACACTATACGTATATACTCAGTATATAGGGGAATATGGTGCACTATACGTATATACTCAGTCTATAGGGGAATATAGTACACTATACGTATATACTCAGTATATAGGGGAATATTGTGCACTATATGTATATACTCAGTATACAGGGGAATATGACGCACTATATGTATATACTCAGTATACAGGGGAATATGACGCACTATACGTATATACACAGTATATAGGGGAATATGGTGCACTATATGTATATACTCAGTACACAGGGGAATATTGTGCACTAAATGTATATACTCAGTATACAGGGGAATATGACGCACTATACGTATATACTCAGTATATAAGGGAATATGACGCACTATATGTATACAAAAATTGAAAAAAAAAGAAATATACGATTAAATAGATTTTTTTCAAATTTGTATTTTCAAATGAAATTTAAATCATGAATATTTTTTATTGGTACCACTTCGCAGAAAATGCGAAGTTGTCTTGAATGCGGAGAGCCGGCAGAGTTAAGGTGTAGCGGATTGTGCTGACGATGAGAATGACTTATTTTATACTCATGTGTATTGTTTCTATTTCTATTATCAGAACAAAGTGTTTAATATCATGCCGATTTCACGTGAGATATGATCAGTATTGTATTCCTTGTGTTGACGTCCAAACTCTTAGGTTTCACAGGAGAACGTAAATACAATTTTAAAGCAAACTTTATTTGTGAGATTACATTTTTGTAAATTGAGCTTATTTTGACAGCATCAGCACCGTTTTATTCTCCATTGTTAATGCAAGTGAATTCGATACGTGTCAAATTGTCCACCACGCCTGGCAGTCTTATCTTCTTCGTTTCCAGTCTATTCTAGGTAAAAGTGTTCATGTAAATGACACCCTACAAAAACTGCTGACTGAAAGGAAAATCGGATATCATCTTTGTGTAGAAGAAGGGATTTCTAAATTATCGCTGCATTTCAATTCCAAATCTGAACAACAACGAATACCTGTATGGAAATAATTACAGGAATGAGAGCGAGGAAAAATCAATCTTACTATTTATATTAAAGGAAACTAAAGTGTTTTTTTCAAACAGAAAAAAGGAAAGGCATTTTAAGCAGAATCTCAAGATAGAAAAACATGTTAAGGAACTATTTAGTATTTTCTATCCTGAGAATGGTCTAAGATTATATGCCATAATGATACCCGTATTACATAATATATATTGTTAGTTCTAGACTCCATGCATGACATCTGATATACTCACAATGATTACAGTCTGACTGAGGCAATTGAGACACTATGTAATGTATAGATGACATTTACAATGATGATATAACGCAGTCTGCAGCACTGGCTGAAAAGTGTGTACCAGATAATACCCAGGATAATGTCAAATGTTTATACATCTACATAAACTCTATTTCATATCACATGGGTTGTAAATGTCAACCACGTGGTAGAATCACACCCATCTGAGCGGGAGATATATGCACTTTATAACATTAAACATCTACCAGCATTAATGATTGGTTGACTCATAATATATTCACTATGAATGCTACTAATGTATGCAGATAAAGTGATCAGCATTGCTTTTACCATAAGGAACAGTGATGAGGGATTAAAAGGTAAAATAGGGCATGGCGGCGAGTGCATTCGTACTTACTGTGTTAGCGTCATACTGATAGGAAATACCCGTAGTCAAACTGTGAAACGGGTAAAACATAGCTGAGAGTTGGTCAAGTATTACATCAAAATTTCCTCTGGGCCTGACACGTAATGACTATAAATTGTGCCAAACATGTTGTGTATGTTAATATCGATTGTTGCCCTTTGTCTCAGACACAAAACAAGAAGTATGGTGTGTGTGTAATACGCTCATTTCTCTCTTGCTCAGTTAATATTGAGACATTAACGGTGTGATAATACCTGTCTCTACTGGAGCGGAACAGTGAGGGAGACATATACAGGCAGATATTGATACATTAACGGTGTGATAATACCTGTCTCTACTGGAGCGGAACAGTGAGGGAGACATATACAGTTAATATTGAGACATTAACGGTTTGATAATACCTGTCTCTACTGGAGCGGAACAGTGAGGGAGACATATACAGTTAATATTGAGACATTAACGGTTTGATAATACCTGTCTCTACTGGAGCGGAACAGTGAGGGAGACATATACAGGCAGATATACAGCAAGCCTTATCTGCTGCTCTGTGTATATAGTGATGTTCAGGTCTCAGGGAGCTTTACATATCTCTAGGGACCTATCGTCTATGATATTTGCATTGCTCCACGTGGACCTCTTGATAACAGCATCATGTCCAGGCGGAACTGAAAGCTCCGTGCTAGCACTCTTTCTACACAATATAACCAGATCAGCTTGCAAGCCCCATAAAGGATTTATGCGTAGTTCTCTTTGTAAAGCTTTTTTAATGTTTGTTTTTTTTGCAAAGTAACAGTATACATATTGAGGAACAAGTTGAATCCTTTGTGTGTATATTTGATATGTGTCAGGACATTGCAGATTGTATAATCTCTGCCAATATATCAAGATGACATAAGTACATGTGTATTTTGAAATTTTGATGATATTCTTGAAAGGTACTGTGCTTTGATTAGTACAGAATGAAAAATTAATTTAAAAATAGAATGGAAAACATTCATGATTGTTTTTTAAAAAGATATTTGATTACAGTGTACTTTCCGTTTGATTGTTAACTATCTTCAGCGCTAGTAGCAGTAATTGAAATTGAATAACCATGACATGTTCCCTTCTGAGAAACTATCAAAGTGTGAGAGGAGTCTATGGAACCAGCGTGGAAGGTTAGGAAGTTGAATGGGGTAAAGTTACTCTTGCCAAGAGTGACACGTCACTCAACACACATTAACGACGACGCGATAAAACACACTGTGGCAGAAAATACATCATTTTTTCCCAAAATAACTTCTTAAATCCTTTTTTGTACAAGCTTCTCAGTCTATTTATATCTTTATTATGACATTAGCTATGAGACATTTGTCTGTAAATGACAACAAAAAGGTTTATGTGGAGTCAACAAGCTGTGGTGCCGAAATGGTGCCACATCACCTTGGTTGTGTATACTATCATTGTGTGTTAGGCCCTTAAGAGAATTTGAGAAACATCTCCATCAACTTAGGGCGGCATGTTGTTAGTGCTTTCTCAGCTCATTTAACATTACCTAAACATGAACACAATTCATGCAATGTATTCAGCAGTATGTCCTTCCTATGTTCATTTTTTAACCGCCCTATGTTCATTTTTTTAACCGCCCACTCTGGTTCCACACCGAAGATTTTCCTTTCAAAGTTTGGTATTCTCTTTAAAGTGAATACTCGTCATGATCAGTATCCTGTGCATAAGGTATTGATATCATAACACTGTTAATCACCTACACCACGCTTCAGTTGACAATTATCGACAATGCGGCAATGCACAGCGTCCAGTAATTATCCTGCTTCTGTTATATGTAAAACTGACAAGTCGCAAAGTAAGACACATCAAAAGCCTTACAAGTCGGATATTAGTATTTTATAGTAATTGATATTTGGGATTATAAAATTTTGTACCCTATCAATAAGGAATAAGTGCATACAGGTTCAATTATCTTTACTTATTAAAGTGCATAAGCATTGTTTATATAAGTAGAAGGGCTGTGGACCAACTATTGATGGAATATATAAATAGCAGTTACTTCTCTCTGATTACTCTGCTAATGGCTGCAATATTTAATAATAAATAAAGAGCGCATTCCACAATAGAAGCCAAATTATATCGTTCTCTAAGCAGTGGAGTTACGCTTATCTTCCTGACACAGTGATATAAACACGAAGGGCAACACTATTTAGGTTTCCATTCGCTTTTTGCAGTGTGTTCGCCATAACAGTCTGATACCATCTGAATATTCCTGACAATAGCACAGTCCCTTTCAATGCCTTCTTTATAACTTTATTCAGGACAATTTTCCCAGCAATATTAGTTATATGAAATATACATATAATATAAGAATCACATTATTTGACAGCCAGTATTGAGATATTCTTTTGGAAACTTTACAGTCTATGTTGATATACAAGGAAGAGGATGCAAGTGTTATGTCAAGCATCACATCATTACAGCGAATGACATACGTGATTTTGAATTACATTTATATTGCTATGGATTGAATGCTAAATTAGATCTTTGTAATATAATGCTTGGTATGATTTCAAGATGATGAGCTGGAGTAATTGAGACACCATAGCTGATCAGGCAGTTTTAAAGTTGCAGTAAAGTTTGTATTGTTTGGTAATGACTTTTGGCGCGGTGTAAAATGTCTCCGGTGATAGATAACACCCTGGAAACCACACACTGCTTTCCTATGCGACATTATTATAACATTAAGATCTAACGGAAATATGCAATCTGTAATTCCAAACACCAACATGAACAGTTATGAAGATAACGAATTCCAGATGCTCCACAAGTCTGGAAAGCGTTTCCAGAAAATATCAGAAATTACAAAAAGATAGAATCCTTTATAAATATAATTTTTTCAGTAGACATTTTCTTAGTGCCAAGAGCAGACACATTCTGAACATTGCACTGTTTATGCTATTTTTTAAAGTCAATTACTATTATTATATTATCTTATCCGTGGTTCCGCTCTGATGCGTGTTGGCATCAAATTCACATCACAATTTCTCGTGTGAGCTAAGACCCATGCCTGAAAGGTGAACCCTTGTAGGTAGGTTGTCAAGAACCTGCGACATGACAATTCAGTGAGGCAGCACTATATCTGCTACAGGTAGGTCTCATCACGAAATGACTGAAATAATGTTGAACGTGGTGTTAAACCCCAAGCAAACAAGCCATTCCACCCCTATGCGCAGCCAGCGTAAGATATCAAGGTCTGTGTTGATTTGTAATGTTTTGTTTCTTTACTTTTCTTTTACCCTTTCTCGGTATAATTACAGCTATTTTAGGCAAAACGAAGACACAATGCCCTACATTGTTCAAATAAATACTTTGAGCTTTCTTTTTCATTATCAGAAGCCTATTTTTCATCATGATCCAAGGACTGTTGTTATTCAATTATATGGAACTATTTGTGAGAAAATAAGAAAGCAACAAAGAAAGCTGCCTTCTAGGAACATTTCATTGCTTAACTTGCAATACTCAATCCACCTATCCCCCACCTGTCATAATGTTTTATAGGAACTCGATTGGTCCATCTCTGCAGTACATCTCACTTGCTTAAATCACCATTGGTTTCTTCTAGGGGTGCAAACAGGCGTATCAACAGATGCCTGCTGCAGATACAAAGAGACTTATTGAATAAAAGACAAATCTCCGCTGCCTCCGTATCTCACCACAATACTTCGTGGCAATCCTCACATATCTAACCTTTTTGTAGCATTCTGACCTTTGACCTCTGCCCAGAATTTCTAAAGAATCGTAATTCTAGGGAGGTACCCTCGTGCGGTCACATATTTCATATATCCAACTTAAAACAGAAACGGTATCCTTTATTAAGTCATGATACTTCACTCTGTGACTAAAAATAATTGTTTAGCATTATTTACTTATTCCGCTATTCAGTCGATAAGAAAAAATACATGATATATGTTTTATATCGCTCTGCCAATTCCCCTCTTAACATTTCACTCTTATGTTATTCTCCATGCATATCACGATATGTGATATATGTTTGCAATTGATAACTTTCTGCTACCATTCTGGTGTCTACCTATTGAGTGCATACCACATGCATTGAAACCTTGAGTCATTTTACCATCACCCAGTAAATCATACCCCTACACCGAGACATAGAATGTATCACTTCACAATCTCTAAAAACAGAAAACTTTGAAGATGACTTGACAGTGACTCTGAAAACAGGAAACTGTGAAGATTGACAGAGACTCTAAAAATAGGGAACTGTGAAGATGACTTGACAGAGACTGTGAACCTTTCCTAAGTGTAAGTGTTTAATGTTTTAGGTGGTGTAACTGTGTAATATCACTCAGCAGAGAGTCAGCTTATATCATGAGGGCAGGGTGAAGTCAGATACAGGGAAACTTCCCCACATAACCCTTATAATCCATATCTAAACATAACATAACAAGATTGGTGTAAGAAGAGCAGTCTTCTATTATCCAGGCTAAACACGAAAAAAGGCAATCTTCTGGTATCCATGCAAAACATTGGAAATTATATAGAAAATGGCTGATTATCTTAATCTGAAGCGTGTTAGCTGAGTGGCCGGACCTCATAGTGGACAATTACCAATTATGTCACTTGTTGGTCGCAGGTTACACCCACAAGATGATTATTTTTTCATGCATGAATGAATATATTTCCCAAAATAACTGCATGTAGTTTGCGCGTCATTAGGTCTCTCTCCCATTCGTTATGAAAAAAGCGTTTTGTCATTAACATTTTCTCAAAATACGCACATCAGCAATTTTTCCACTTGACTTAATAAGCTCATTACATTCTCAGCATGATCACACCTATATTCAACACCTGGTGGCTCTCTTTGCATTCTATTATCTTGCTTAACACCCAGGCTATTCTGGTTGACGCCACGGTTGCCTGTATGTTGAGAGGTAAATGACAAGCGACCAAACATAAGTTGTACACATCATTCCTTCAGACTCCGCTGACTAAAAGTTTGTAGTTTTTAATCTGCCTTTTACATTATAGTTTCGTATCCAATGAATTATATTTGAATCAAAATATCTCACCTCAACACCAGTGCAATGCTAATCCTTGCATGAGATCATATTAGTGTAGTCCTAAACCTGTTGTCACATTGTATCGAGTGAGTTGGGCTCCGGAGAAGTTGTTTCTGGGCTGCAGTATGTTGTTGGTGATGTAGGCAACCCTCTGGATGGCGAGCCGGCGCAGAGAACACTCCCAGCCCTCCACATACTCTCAGCAGCCTCACAGCTTGCTCTCATACAAGTTAACTACGTTATTACATCATCAGTGATCCAGCATGGAGAACTCTTACATTCCGCCCTCCACATACACTCAGCTTGCTCCCATACAAGTTAACTACGTTATTACATCATCAGTGATCCAGCATGGAGAACTCTTACATTCCGCCCTCCACATACACTCAGCTTGCTCCCATACAAGATAACTACGTTATTACATCATCAGTGATACAGCGTGGAGAACACCTACATTCAGCCCTCCACAAACACTCAGCTTGCTCCCATACAAGTTAACTACGTTATTACACCATCAGTGATCCAGCGTGGAGAACACTTACATTCCACCCTCCACATACACTCAGCTTGCTCTCATACAAGATAACTACGTTATTACATCATCAGTAATCCAGCGCAGAGAACACTTACATTCCGCCCTCCACATCCTCTCAGCAGCCTCACAGCTTGCTCCCATACAAGATAACTACGTTATTACACACCATCAGTGATCCAGCACGGAGAACACTTACATTCCACCCTCCACATACACTCAGCTTGCTCCCATACAAGATAACTACGTTATTACATCATCAGTGATACAGCGTGGAGAACACCTACATTCAGCCCTCCACAAACACTCAGCTTGCTCCCATACAAGTTAACTACGTTATTACACCATCAGTGATCCAGCGTGGAGAACACTTACATTCCACCCTCCACATACACTCAGCTTGCTCTCATACAAGATAACTACGTTATTACATCATCAGTAATCCAGCGCAGAGAACACTTACATTCCACCCTCTACATACACTCAGCTTGCTCTCATAGATGATAACTACGTTATTACATCATCAGTGATCCAGCGCAGAGAACACTTACATTCCACCCTCCACATACACTCAGCTTGCTCTCATACAAGATAACGACGTTATTACATCATCAGTAATCCAGCGTGGAGAACACCTACATTCCACCCTCCACATACACTCAGCTTGCTCTCATAGAAGATAACTACGTTATTACACCATCAGTGATCCAGCACGGAGAACACTTACATTCCGCCCTCCACATACACTCAGCTTGCTCTCATAGAAGATAACTACGTTATTACACCATCAGTGATCCAGCGTGGAGAACACTTACATTCAACCCTCCACATACACTCAGCTTGCTCTCATACAAGTTAACTACGTTATTACACCATCAGTGATCCAGCATGGAGAACACTTACATTCAGCCCTCCACATACACTCAGCTTGCTCTCATAGAAGATAACTACGTTATTACACCATCAGTGATCCAGCACGGAGAACACTTACATTCCGCCCTCCACATACACTCAGCTTGCTCTCATAGAAGATAACTACGTTATTACACCATCAGTGATCCAGCGTGGAGAACACTTACATTCCGCCCTCCACATACACTCAGCTTGCTCTCATACAAGTTAACTACGTTATTACACCATCAGTGATCCAGCGTGGAGAACATTTACACTCAGCCCTCCACTTACACTCAGCAGCCTCAAAGCTTTCTCTCATTTATGATAACTACGTTATTACACCATCAATATATTAGAGCAAGTTTCTTTGATAACGATATCTTGGCAAGGGTATCACATATAATTGTTTTTCTATACTTAGCATGATCAAGTTACTTGACTCATAATAAACTGTTTATATCATTCAATGTTTTTGCACTTATTTCTATTCCCGACATAATTAGAATAATTAGGCCAGCAGATATGACGTCACGCCAGAGAGGCAAGTCATATCTAGTTATTATTAGATATATCAAACAACGATCCAACTTTGATCGAAAACACAATTATACAGCTTTATCAGGGAGTAATGCTTGGCAGTCATAACAGGATACGAAATATGTCAGAGTAAAATAGTAATAATGCTCATTAAAAGTTCAGGAGAAAATAGGATACACTTTGCAACAGACCTCAGACAATGACCACAATCTCTCCACACATTATTAGCGATACGTTCTAAGATTATATACATCTATGTCTCCTAAATCACTCTGTAAAGCAATGTAGTAACACATTTAAACCTCAAATGTGAGTCCATGCTGTATATGTAGAGTTTTCCAGAGCTCAGAGGCGTTTACAAAGAAACTATATCATGGAGGCTATGAGCTGACGATTTCATGATTCGATAGTGGATTATAACCATCGAGTAAGTTGGCAATGAAGCCTACCTTGAGTATGTAATCTACAGATTGCTTCAAGTGATGAACCCTCGCAGTGTAAATTATCAGATCGCTGACTCCAATCACGGAAGATCCCCAGCGCCACCTAGTGATGACCAGTGGCACTATGTGCATGATGCTGACGGGGAAGGAGGCAGTAATTAAAAGATTTATCCATCCTACATCCAATTGTCTGAACTAGTTATGACCCTAATCGCCCCAATATGAGGATAAGTGTCTCAGTTCAAATAAACCTCATGAACACCAGAATATGATGAATATCATCAACTACTTTCATCTTATATAATGCCAAGCGACTCTTTATCTGGTATGATATTCTCGTGATGTGCTGGGGAGTTACCGTGGAGACAGATGAGGGCCTGCAGTTACAGTTAGTCCAATGGTATGAACTCACACTTGGATATATGGTGACTTGGATATATGGTGATTTACATTTATAGGAGATGATCTCTGGGTAAATTAGAGCGAGTCTTTGAGATTTCATGAGATCATTTGGCAAGGTGAGAGGTTTGTGTAAGCCAATGCCATGTCAAGATGTGATTCAATTAGGCGGGCCTACTAACATGATGGCAGAATCACCCACTACAACGTCCCCTACACAGGCAAACCTCAAGACAAGGCGCAACGCAGGCAAATGTCACAGCAGGGTACAGCACAGGCAACTGGCGTGCCACATACAGACAGAGGCAATCGCCACGCCAGGGAACAGGAACTACCAGCAGGGACTACCAGCAGGGACTACCAGCAGGGACTAACAGCAGGGACTAACAGCAGGGACTAACAGCAGGGACTACCAGCAGGGACTACCAGCAGGGACTACCAGCAGGGACTAACAGCAGGGACTAACAGCAGGGACTAACAGCAGGAACCAGCAGGGACCAGCAGAGACCAGCAGAGACCAGCAGGGCCTAACAGCAGGGACTGACAGCAGGGACCAGCAGGGCGCCCATAGGGAAGTTTGTTAAGCACAGTTCCTGATTTCAACAATATTAGGTTTCCTTTAGATATCAACATATCTGAATGTCAGAGTCGGCCCCTGATAACAATCAGAGATGTCAGCTTCTTAAAGCGTTCAGGACTTAATATAGTAAAGGTAATGTTACAACAATTGCAAGGACGTTTTCGCGCATAATGGAGAACATAATGTTGATTATCCTGATTTATTCAATATCAGCTGAAGTCACATTATATATATACATGATATGTGGTTGAGCACCACGTTTTTATTTGCCGAGGCCGTGGCCCTTGATATGTCCTCTGATATCCACCATCTGTGAATATACTTCCTACTCTAATTCTTGATAAGCGATTCTGGCCTCAGGTTCGGGAGCTGGCAGCTCCACCCCGCAGATATACTACTTCACTCAATCACAGCCCCAGAGACATTTTATAGTTTTATAGTATTTATCACTTTGATTTATTTTTACTTTGTAATGCCTACATAGCTGTTGGGGCCGTGAACTATGCGTTTCCAGCTACAATAAGTAAAATCATATATCACATGCCAGCTGTACTAATACCGTCATATATCATATGCCATCTGTACTAATACCGTCACATATCATATGCCAGCTGTACTAATACTGTCATATATCATATGCCAGCTGTACTAATACCGTCGTATATCATATGCCTAATACCGTCATATATCATATACCAGCTGTACTAATACCGTCATATATCATATGCCAGCTGTACTAATACCACCATATATCACATGCCAGCTGTACTAATACCGTCATATATCATATACCAGCTGTACTAATACCATCATATATCACATGCCAGCTGTACTAATACCGTCATATATCATATGCCAGCTGTACTAATACCATCATATATCACATGCCAGCTGTACTAATACCGTCATAAATCATATGCCAGCTGTACTAATACCACCATATATCATATACCAGCTGTACTAATACCGTCATATATCATATGCCAGCTGTACTAATACCACCATATATCACATGCCAGCTGTACTAATACCGTCATATATCATATGCCAGCTGTACTAATACCATCATATATCACATGCCAGCTGTACTAATACTGTCATAAATCATATGCCAGCTGTACTAATACCACCATATATCATATACCAGCTGTACTAATACCGTCATATATCATATGCCAGCTGTACTAATACCACCATATATCACATGCCAGCTGTACTAATACCGTCATATATCATATGCCAGCTGTACTTATACCATCATATATCACATGCCAGCTGTACTAATACCGTCATAAATCATATGCCAGCTGTACTAATACCATCATATATCATATGCCAGCTGTACTAATACCGTCGTATATCATATGCCTAATACCGTCATATATCATATACCAGCTGTACTAATACCGTCATATATCATATGCCAGCTGTACTAATACCGTCATATATCATATGCCAGCTGTACTAATACCATCATATATCACATGCCAGCTGTACTAATACCGTCATAAATCATATGCCAGCTGTACTAATACCACCATATATCATATACCAGCTGTACTAATACCGTCATATATCATATGCCATCTGTACTAATACCATCATATATCATATGCCAGCTGTACTAATACCGTCATATACCATATGCCAGCTGTACTAATACCACCATATATCATATACCAGCTGTACTAATACCTTCATATATCATATGCCAGCTGTACTAATACCGTCATATATCACATGCCAGCTGTGCTAATACCGTCATATATTATATGCCAACTAGACTTATACCGTTATATATCATATGCCAGCTGTACTAATACCGTCATATATCATATGCCAGCTGTACTAATACCGTTATATATCATATGCCATCTGTACTAATAGCTTCATATATCATATGCCAGCTGTACTAATACTATATATCATATGCCAGCTGTACTAATACCATCATATATCACATGCCAGCTGTACTAATACCATCATGTATCATATGCCAGCTGTACTAATACCGTCATATATCATATACCAGCTGTACTAATACCGTCATATATCATATGCCAGCTGTACTAATACCGTCATATATCATATGCCAGCTGTACTAATACCGTCATATATCATATGCCAGCTGTACTAATACCGTCATATGCCATCTGTACTAATACCATCATATATCATATGCCAGCTGTACTAATACCGTCATATATTATATGCCAACTGTACTAATACCGTCATATATCACATGCCAGCTGTACTAATACCATCATGTATCATATGCCAACTGTACTTATACCGTCATATATCACATGCCAGCTGTACTAATACTGTCATATATCATATGCCATCTGTACTAATATCATCATATATCATATGCCAGCTGTACTAATACCGTCATATACCATATGCCAGCTGTACTAATACCGTCATTTATCACATGCCAGCTGTACTAATACCGTCATAAATCATATACCAGCTGTACTAATACCGTCATATATCATAAGCCAGCTGTACTAATACCGTCATATATCATATACCAGCTGTACTTATACCGTCATATATCATAAGCCAGCTGTACTAATACCGTCATATGCCATCTGTACTAATACCGTCATATATCATATACCAGCTGTACTAATACCATCCTATATCATATGCCAGCTGTACTAATACCGTCATATTTCATATGCCATCTGTACTAATAGCTTCATATATCATAGGCCAGCTGTACTAATACTATATATCATATGCCAGCTGTACTAATACCGTCATATATCACATGCCAGCTGTACTAATACCATCATGTATCATATGCCAGCTGTACTAATACCGTCATATATCATATACCAGCTGTACTAATACCGTCATATATCACATGCCAGCTGTACTAATACCATCATGTATCATATGCCAGCTGTACTAATACCGTCATATATCATATACCAGCTGTACTAATACCGTCATATATCATATGCCAGCTGTACTAATACCGTCATATATCATATGCCAGCTGTACTAATACCGTCATATATCATATGCCAGCTGTACTAATACCGTCATATGCCATCTGTACTAATACCATCATATATCATATGCCAGCTGTACTAATACCGTCATATATTATATGCCAACTGTACTAATACCGTCATATATCACATGCCAGCTGTACTAATACCATCATGTATCATATGCCAACTGTACTTATACCGTCATATATCACATGCCAGCTGTACTAATACTGTCATATATCATATGCCATCTGTACTAATATCATCATTTATCATATGCCAGCTGTACTAATACCGTCATATACCATATGCCAGCTGTACTAATACCGTCATTTATCACATGCCAGCTGTACTAATACCGTCATATATCATATACCAGCTGTACTAATACCGTCATATATCATAAGCCAGCTGTACTAATACCGTCATATATCATATACCAGCTGTACTAATACCGTCATATATCATAAGCCAGCTGTACTAATACCGTCATATGCCATCTGTACTAATACCGTCATATATCATATACCAGCTGTACTAATACCATCCTATATCATATGCCAGCTGTACTAATACCGTCATATATCACATGCCAGCTGTACTAATACCATCATATATCATATGCTAGCTGTACTAATACCGTCATATATCATATGCCATCTGTACTAATACCGTCATATATCATACGCCAGCTGTACTAATACCATCATATATCACATGCCAGCTGTACTAATACCATCATATATCATATGCCAGCTGTACTAATACCGTCATATATCATACGCCAGCTGTACTAATACCATCATATATATTATATGCCAGCTGTACTAATAACTTCATATATCATATGCCAGCTGTACTAATACCGTCATATATCATAAGCCAGCTGTACTAATACCGTCATATGCCATCTGTACTAATACCGTCATATATCATATACCAGCTGTACTAATACCATCCTATATCATATGCCAGCTGTACTAATACCGTCATATTTCATATGCCAGCTGTACTAATACTGTCATATATCATATGCCAACTGTACTAATACCATCCTATATCATATGCCAGCTGTACTAATACCGTCATATATCACATGCCAGCTGTACTAATACCTTCATATATCATATGCCAGCTGTACTAATACCGTCATATATCATATACCAGCTGTACTAATACCGTCATATATCATACGCCAGCTGTACTAATACCATCATATATCATATGCCAGCTGTACTAATAACTTCATATATCATATACCAGCTGTACTAATACCGTCATATATCATATGCCAGCTGTACTAATACCGTCATATGCCATCTGTACTAATATGTACTAATCTGTACTAATACTGTCATATATCGTATGCCAGCTGTACTAATACCGTCATATATCATATGCCATCTGTACTAATACCGTCATATATCATACGCCAGCTGTACTAATACCATCATATATCACATGCCAGCTGTACTAATACCATCATATATCATATGCCAGCTGTACTAATACCGTCATATATCATACGCCAGCTGTACTAATACCATCATATATATTATATGCCAGCTGTACTAATAACTTCATATATCATATGCCAGCTGTACTAATACCGTCATATATCATAAGCCAGCTGTACTAATACCGTCATATGCCATCTGTACTAATACCGTCATATATCATATACCAGCTGTACTAATACCATCCTATATCATATGCCAGCTGTACTAATACCGTCATATTTCATATGCCAGCTGTACTAATACTGTCATATATCATATGCCAACTGTACTAATACCATCCTATATCATATGCCAGCTGTACTAATACCGTCATATATCACATGCCAGCTGTACTAATACCTTCATATATCATATGCCAGCTGTACTAATACCGTCATATATCATATACCAGCTGTACTAATACCGTCATATATCATACGCCAGCTGTACTAATACCATCATATATCATATGCCAGCTGTACTAATAACTTCATATATCATATACCAGCTGTACTAATACCGTCATATATCATATGCCAGCTGTACTAATACCGTCATATGCCATCTGTACTAATATGTACTAATCTGTACTAATACTGTCATATATCGTATGCCAGCTGTACTAATACCGTCATATATCATATGCCATCTGTACTAATACTGTCATATATCACATGCCAGCTGTACTAATACCGTCATATATCATACGCCAGCTGTACTAATACCGTCATATATCATATGCCAGCTGTACTAATACCTTCATATATCATATGCCAGCTGTACTAATACCGTCATATATCATATACCAGCTGTACTAATACCGTCATATATCATACGCCAGCTGTACTAATACCATCATATATCATATGCCAGCTGTACTAATAACTTCATATATCATATACCAGCTGTACTAATACCGTCATATATCATATGCCAGCTGTACTAATACTGTCATATATCGTATGCCAGCTGTACTAATACCGTCATATATCATATACCAGCTGTACTAATACTGTCATATATCGTATGCCAGCTGTACTAATACCTTCATATATCATATGCCAGCTGTACTAATACCGTCATATATCATATACCAGCTGTACTAATACCGTCATATATCATACGCCAGCTGTACTAATACCATCATATATCATATGCCAGCTGTACTAATAACTTCATATATCATATACCAGCTGTACTAATACCGTCATATATCATATGCCAGCTGTACTAATACCGTCATATGCCATCTGTACTAATATGTACTAATCTGTACTAATACTGTCATATATCATATGTCATCTGTACTAATACCGTCATATATCATATGCCATCTGTATTAATACCGTCATATATCATATGCCAGCTGTACTAATAGCGTCATATATCAAATGCCAGCTGAACTAATACCATATACCATATTCCAAAGTATCTGGACATTTAATCATATACTACAGCCTCAGCTGCTTTTTAGATTTATATCCTTTGGTATCCAAACTATCTTGAGAGTTTTTGTTCTACTTCAAAGCTTTATGTTTTCTTTTGTTCTTTAAAGTTCCTTATTTAAAACCATTTATATCCTTTTTGCATGGCTTTGTGATAATTTAGCTCAAATCTATTTTTTCTTTGTTGTTATTGTTCAGAGTCAGTTTTGACGTTTTATTATAAGAGTTAGATATAAACCAGACAAACTAGTTTTGCTCACATGTGGTGGTTACAAGGAATGAGACAAAATAAACTGCTTCATAAATCCACCTCCTTATTACATTATAAATCAGAGGTGAATATCTCCAATACATTTAATCCCAAAATGCATTCTGTCTAATCTCTACGTGTCTCGCCACGGACTGAGACAGAAGGTACTTCACCGCATAACGCCTTCTCCCCTCCTGGCACTGGAGAGTGACTCGGCCCTATTACTGCACAATAGAAGGAGACAAAGGGAAGAGTGGTGTGACATTTACACTGCCGATATACACTAGAATGATACAAAGGCAGCGGGAGGATGCTACCCACCCTCATGTCCGGAATTGTAATGATAACAATGTACACTGACCCAAGACAAGCCCACTTCCGGTCGGAAGTTCATCCGCTAGGGGGCTTCTGTGAAGCCTTCCATCAACAATATACAGCCGGAAGAAGCACGATGGCTCGCTTATAACACATCATCACATCACCAAGAGGTACATTTAGAACAGTCACCTTGCCGTTCCTCATTAAGAATACAACCTCTTTCTTCATAAATGGGCGATAATTTGGATTCATCATGAAATGGTGAAACCATATGGTCTGTTCCTGGAATGTGTGAGTCTTTATTGAAGGTCAAAATGTCTGGAAACAAATTGATCACTCTTGTTATCGATTTTCTTGCAAGTTTCGGTAATCCTATGGATTTGCAGGTAAAGAAATTTATCGTGTGCTTTATCTCAATTGGGGAAAATGTGAATAATAAAACAAACCTTTATTCTTCGGTAAGATTGCAAGTTATAAACTGTATAAACAATCACATCAATCAAGACCAACCTGTGTATATATACAGGGCTTCTGAGTACGCTACCAACTCCAATCTTTCCAATATGGCATGTAAAATATTTAAACCTTTGGTCCATCAATTCTTTTTCCAAAATATAAATAAATAAATAAATGAATAAATGAATAAACAAGAAAAAGTGGTGCTCCATATGTAACAGGGAGGAAAAAAATAAAAACAAAACAAAAGTTACAACAAACAAAACAAAAGTTACAACAAACTAAACAAAAATTACAACAAACTAAACAAGAGCATTTCAATTGGTATATGAACGAATTTTTTAGCAACGCAACTCATCGATCATACTTTTTCTTGTTATTTCTGTTCTTAATGTCCAATTTTCACCACATTTGAATTAAATCTACTCAGAATTCCATGTTCTATCAATTGCCTATGTGTCAAAATGAATACCCTCTAATAAGGTGTGTCAAAACTAATACCCTCTAATAGGGTGTGTCAAAATTAATACCCTCTAATAGGGTGTGTCAAAACTAATACCCTCTAATAGGGTGTGTCAAAATTAATACCCTCTAATAGGGTGTGTCAAAATTAATACCCTCTAATAAGGTGTGTCAAAATTAATACCCTCTAATAAGGTGTGTCAAAATTAATACCCTTTAATAGGGTGTGTCAAAATTAATACCCTCTACATTTATCCAGTTCCGGCACATTTATCCGGTTCTGGTACATTTATCCGGTTCTGGTACATTTATCCGGTTCTGGAGCATTTATCTGGTTCTGGTACATTTATCCGGTCCCGGTACATTTATCCGGTTCCGGTACATTTATCCGGTTTCGGTATATTTATCCGGTTTCGGTATATTTATCCGAGCAATCCTTCCTGGCCCTCAGCTTGTATATAAGAGCGTAAGATACGCCCGCGGATATTTCCTACGTATCCCGTATCTTATGAAGTGTATCATGTTTTACCTTTATGAAATGAGAAAACATGAGACAATTACACTACATATGATATAGTACAAGAAGCGAATATGTGTGTCTTGATATCTTTTGTAATGTTTTTCTTCTTTGCTTCAGACCATAATATCAGTAATAAGAGAGAGGAGGCATAGAAATGCTTGATTCTTTCTTGGAAATTAAGCCTCTATGTCTTGAGCAATCTCAGGACATTGAGTCCATAATGCTGTACAGATATATAAATGTGGCTTGTATATATATATACCTGGATTAATGTAACAGAATTATTTTCAGAAGTAAATCAATGAGATATACATTATAATCTGTGGGGATATTTATATAGCGAATCTGATGCACAAGCTACTAGCATGATTACAAGCTACAAGCACGATTACTATAAAAAGTTTTCTTATTAAAATACCTCAAATTTTCATTATCTCAATCAGACTTGCTTGTGTGACAGTCTACTCTTGGTTTTATATTTAGATATATTGGTGTTTGAGCATTAAACTGGAAAGACAGCTCAAGACGGCATCCCTGAACTTCTGCAGTCAATCCAATTTGACCAGGGCAAAGTGAACGGAAACACACCTGGCCCGTTCTCGCGAGACCCAGAACGTGATTACTTATCAGGAAAATTGCCTCTGTAATGCTAGTTTATTTATAGGTCTGTGCTTATTTTAAGTCATCATACTTCATAAATATGCATACCTCTTAAACATATGATCCGATATGTATGACGTCATCTGATACCAGCAACATTGGCCTGGCTATCGCCCAGAAATATTAATGTGATAAACTGGGCCTTCTGTCTTATGTATTAATAACCATTTCACTAAGATTACAACTCAAAAATTCTTATGTAACAATAAGAGCACAGAAAACATTATAGAGGTTGGACTGTGAGACTGGTTGTTGGCACTGACCGCAGGATGAGGAATACAGGGCAGTGGTCAGTGACAGTGTCAGGGCAGGACCAACCTCAGGGCAGTGGTCAGTGACAGTGTCAGGGCAGGACCAGCCTCGTGGCAGTGGTCAGTGACAGTCTCAGGGCAGTGGTCAGTGACAGTGTCAGGGCAGGACCAGCCTCGGGACAGTGGTCAGTGACAGTGTCAGGGCAGGACCAGTCTCAGGGCAGTGGTCAGTGACAGTGTCAGGGCAGAACCAGCCTCGGGGCAGTGGTCAGTGACAGTGTCAGGGCAGGACCATCCTCGGGGCAGTGGTCAGTGACAGTGTCAGGGCAGGACCAGCCTCCGGGCAGTGGTCAGTAACAGGGTCAGGGCAGGACCAGCCTCCGGGCAGTGGTCAGTGACAGTGTCAGGGCAGGACCAGCCTCAGGGCAGTGGTCAGTGACAGTGTCAGGGCAGGACCAGCCTCAGGGCAGTGGTCAGTGACAGTGTCAGGGTACGACCAGTCTCAGGGCAGTGGTCAGTGACAGTGTCAAGGCAGGACCAGCCTCCGGGCAGTGGTCAGTGACAGTGTTAGGGCAGGACCAGCCTCAGGGCAGTGGTCAGTGACAGTGTCAGGGCAGGACCAGCCTCGGGGCAGTGGTCAGTGACAGTGTCAGGGCAGGACCAGTCTCAGGGCAGTGGTCAGTAACATGTCAGGGCAGGACCAGTCTCGGGGCAGTGGTCAGTGACAGTGTCAGGGCAGGACCAGTCTCCGGGCAGTGGTCAGTGACAGTGTCAGGGCAGGACCAGTTTCAGGGCAGTGGTCAGTAACAGTGTCAGGGCAGGACCTACCTCGGGGCAGTGGTCAGTGACAGTGTCAGGGCAGGACCAGCCTCGGGGCAGTGGTCAGTGAAAATGTCAGGGCAGGACCAGCCTCGGGGCAGTGGTCAGTGACAGTGTCAGGGCAGGACCAGCCTTAGGGCAGTGGTCAGTGACAGTGTCAGGGCAGGACCAGCCTCGGGGCAGTGGTCAGTGACAGTGTCAGGGCAGGACCAGCCTCAGGGCAGTGGTCAGTGACAGTGTCAGGGTACGACCAGTCTCAGGGCAGTGGTCAGTGACAGTGTCAGGGCAGGACCAGCCTCGGGACAGTGGTCAGTGACAGTGTCAGGGCAGGACCAGTCTCAGGGCAGTGGTCAGTGACAGTGTCAGGGCAGAACCAGCCTCGGGGCAGTGGTCAGTGACAGTGTCAGGGCAGGACCATCCTCGGGGCAGTGGTCAGTGACAGTGTCAGGGCAGGACCAGCCTCCGGGCAGTGGTCAGTAACAGGGTCAGGGCAGGACATGCCTCCGGGCAGTGGTCAGTGACAGTGTCAGGGCAGGACCAGCCTCAGGGCAGTGGTCAGTGACAGTGTCAGGGCAGGACCAGCCTCAGGGCAGTGGTCAGTGACAGTGTCAGGGTACGACCAGTCTCAGGGCAGTGGTCAGTGACAGTGTCAAGGCAGGACCAGCCTCCGGGCAGTGGTCAGTGACAGTGTCAGGGCAGGACCAGCCTCAGGGCAGTGGTCAGTGACAGTGTCAGGGCAGGACCAGCCTCGGGGCAGTGGTCAGTGACAGTGTCAGGGCAGGACCAGTCTCAGGGCAGTGGTCAGTAACATGTCAGGGCAGGACCAGTCTCGGGGCAGTGGTCAGTGACAGTGTCAGGGCAGGACCAGTCTCCGGGCAGTGGTCAGTGACAGTGTCAGGGCAGGACCAGTCTCAGGGCAGTGGTCAGTAACAGTGTCAGGGCAGGACCTACCTCGGGGCAGTGGTCAGTGACAGTGTCAGGGCAGGACCAGCCTCGGGGCAGTGGTCAGTGAAAATGTCAGGGCAGGACCAGCCTCGGGGCAGTGGTCAGTGACAGTGTCAGGGCAGGACCAGCCTCAGGGCAGTGGTCAGTGACAGTGTCAGGGCAGGACCAGCCTCGGGGCAGTGGTCAGTGACAGTGTCAAGGCAGGACCAGTCTCAGGGCAGTGGTCAGTGACAGTGTCAAGGCAGGACCTACCTCGGGGCAGTGGTCAGTGACAGTGTCAGGGCAGGACCAGTCTCAGGGCAGTGGTCAGTGACAGTGTCAAGGCAGAACCAGCCTCCGGGCAGTGGTCAGTGACAGTGTCAAGGCAGGACCAGTCTCAGGGCAGTGGTCAGTGACAGTGTCAAGGCAGGACCCACCCCAGAGAGGAGTATTGATGCTCTGATTATGGAGTCGGATCTGACACACAATTACATGTGCTGTGACAAGGCAAATGTGATTATGCTACAAAGCCCGTGTTTATTAGATGATAAAATACCTATCTGTGTTAGATGGTATAAGGCCTGTATTTGTTATTGATGAAATAAAACGTGTATTTTAAGGCCTTTATTTGTGATCTTTTTAAGGCCTTTTTCATGTGTTATAAGGCCTTTTTCATGTGTTATAAGGCCTTTTTCATGTGTTATAAGGCCTTTATCATGTGTTATAAGGCCTTTTCATCTGTTATAAGGCCTTTTTCATCTGTTATAAAGCCTTTGTCATCTGTTATAAGACCTTTGTCATCTGTTATAAGGCCTTTTTCATCTGCTATAAGGCCTTTGTCATCTGTTATAAGGCCCTTTTTCATCTGTTATAAGGCCTTTTTAATGTGTTATAAGGCCTTTGTCATCTGTTATAAGGCCTTTTTCATCTGTTATAAGGCCTTTTTCATCTGTTATAAGGCCTTTGTCATCTGTTATAAGGCCTTTGTCATCTGTTATAAGGCCTTTATTGGTGATTTGTTACATGGCACCGAATGTATTACCGGGAAAATGATCTTCAATTTATGTCGTGAAAGCACATTTGAATGTATATACTTTGTGTTATACGTTTTGCATTACAGACTCGTGCCATGAAGAACAGAGAACAAGCTAGTGTATGCTTAGGGTATGTAGCACACTGTTACAACAACTTTTCTATGGATTTGAACTCCCACGTTTTTCTTTTTTACATTTCCATATTATGAGAGTGAGAATACACTTAATACGCATTCTTAATGTCAAAGGCACCTCACAGGAGATTCAAACATTGATTGTGCAGCAATAGTTCTTAAGATTATGAAAGTCCTTTACACAAGATAGAAGTGCTATGGCTTTCTTTACAATGTAAAATAAATCCCAAAGCATGCAGTGTTTCCAGTTGAATGGAGAAAAAAATGTAAAGAACCATATGAGACGGGATTTTAGCCTCCCATGACCTTTTCTCTAAATAAGCTCAACTTTTAAATGAGCGGCTTTTCCTTGGATCTGCCTTGTTTTAAACAAATATTTTAATAGCGATTCTGCTTTAAAGGATACTCGCCTCATTTTCTCCGAAAACAGAATCTTAAAACTACCTTCAGAATAATTCAACTTCAGAAACAGCCAAGTAAAGCAATGGATAACGCAAAATAGTTGGCTATTAGCGCACGGCCGGGATGTCACCATTACATTTCATTCCGGGACTCCATTCAATGCTACTGTTTATCAAGGGAAGAGAGTCAACTAAATGTTTGCAATAATGATTGTCCAATCAGGGCGCATGAGGAGGAACATATTGTGTTTTTCTCCAGAGTGTCCTCACCAGGACCAAGTTTTCCTTTGTTATGCTGTGCCATTCATGGTGGCAACTTGAGGCTCACAATTTTGAATCGAATATCTTGATTGGCATGGAAGAAAATTCAGCAAAATCAGCTAATAACTGGTCAGAATTCCAGGGAGAAATCAACAGTGCGTTCTGAATTTATAAAGGAATCAGGTCATTAAATATGAAGGGGGTGGTTGTTTTTTTGCGAATCTTGTAAACCCAAACAATTCACGCAAAAGGTTATCCAAGATTACAATTACAAAAACATGGGCCTCAGTGATAAAAGATCTTATTAACGAAGCGTGCTTAATCCCAAATTATGGATTTCATTAATAAAAAGACGTCCCAAATTGCCCAACCTTTCTAAATATATTCATGACATTATGGCATTTGGTATATTTCTCGAGTTACATGCACAATTATTATATAAAGTGTGAAAATAAACTGTGAAATGCAACAAATTAGCAATTTATAACATGTTAATGTCATTTCTAATATGGAAAGATGGTCGAAGAATTTGGCGCGTCCCACAATCCCCTGCTGAAATGCAGACATCTTAATAGATGTTACTATGATCCTAACCGGGAATAGGGATAATCTGTGGGGCAAAGGATCATGCCACTTGTGTATAATTTAAGGTCAATGCCCGCCCAAAATAACCTGGGAGAGGATAACAAGTGGAGTCAGATCTGAAGGTCGCTGCAACAATTCACCTCGGCCGAGGGAAATGTCGTCTGCCTGACAGGACGCCATCATTGCTCTGTTTCCCGCCACAAAGGATCGCACGCAAAGCTGACAATTTCCGATTCTCAAAGCGAGACTGACGTAACTTCGTTTCGTTTCCACCATGTCTGCTGTAGAAAATCTATCTTCTAGTTATAAAAAAAAAATAGACAAAACACAACTCGTCACTGACAGCCCGAAATGAATATCAATTCCTTTCAGAAAAGGTCATACCGATTCATATAACGTTTTTTTTTCATTCTGAGACTATTTAGCTATACTTTATGTCAGTGCTTTTTGCATTAATGAAGCTCAGTAACTCAAATACTTTATAAACATGATGTACTTCTAATTTAAGTCAAAAACAACATCGCTGTCATGCATACATCTATCCAAAGTTCTCTACTTACCTAAGCAATGCGTTATTTCACACAATGTATGTACTCCCTTCTCTATAATTTAATTTCAAAAGAAAACAACCAAGTAAGTTGTCATCTTACACCAAACTGGTAGATTGACAAAATTGTGAAGAAAATATTGGAACATTTTTCTGACTGCGCACATCGGGGAATAAATGGATATAAAACCAACTTGTTATAAACAAGCCGCGGTGACAACATCCAAACAAAGACTTTTCAATCAAGATTTCCAAAAAGATAATTAGTAGCCTGGTGGGCCAATATCACAGTTAATAAAGATGGAGACAAAAGTGCGGACGCAATTTCCCCCTGGTCATGATAGAATAGTTCCCTTAATATCGGCCCAGATGCTTCTGTCTCGTTTAATGTCACGTGGTTTCCATTCTCCACGTGATGATTTACTCACAATAAGTGAGTAGAGCACAGGAATCCGGCGTCATATAAGACACTCAACAGGTAGACAGCTACATTTGCTTGTCTTCAGATGTAATAGCCATTTAATAAATGTACAGTTGCTCTCAATGTTTTGTGGACCTTATGCTTGTGAATGCGTCTATTTCATTACAATAACATAACCAAATCCAAGCACCTCGTATACCTAATCGTATGAATAATGAAAGCATAAACATGTACAGTGATGGTGCCATACACACGACTTATATAACCAAATACATGTATATATTTCAAATAACCACCTACATGTCATAGGTCCATATCAATAAATCTAAAACAAACAGTCTACATTTCAGATACTAGTAATATATGTTATTAACTATCTCTTCCAAGTGATACCTAACATATTGAGCACAGTGTCAGTGTTGAGACATTCCACGTGTCTGTCTGTTCGTCGTGCTTCCATTGCCAGGCACGCTCAGATGTCTCAAACCATCAGCGCTGAGCATGCATTATGTTTTTCAGTGGCGTTTTCTTTGTTATTCACAGTATGCAGGCTGAAGTGGGGCATGTTTTTGAGGATCCCACGTGAATAGCTGGGACATTTTGAGACTGTCTGACCGCCAGTAATGCTGAACGTGTCACGTGACAAGAACTGCTTCCTTCCAGTCAGGACCTGCTTTTTTTCTAAATTGACTCTCACGGCCGATGTCAGTTTTGAAGCCTTTCTCCTTGTCTCTATATCAAAGTGAGATAGGCCTTTCCCAAACATCGACGTTTAATTATCTTTTTTGCAATATTTATTTGCCTTTGTGGAGTGGCAGATCATTGTATTTGCTACAGATTTCTATACTTTTGTTGCATTTAGATAAAAGTTGTGCCGCTAACTACAGGCCAGTTTCCTTGACATCTGTCCCCTGTAAGATTTTGGAGCATATAATTGTTAGACATATGATGAATCACTGTGAACTTTACAATATCCTGGTAAATTTTCAGCATGGATTCAGGACAGGCCATTCGTGTGAAACTCAGTTAATCACAACCTTACAGGACATACTCAAGGCAAGAAATGATGGCCAAAATGTTGACATGCTCATTCTCGATTTTAGTAAAGCCTTTGACACAGTCTGCCACGAGCGACTGAATCGCAAGCTTGAGCATTATGGAATCTCAGGACAGGTCGGTTCATGGATAAAAAATTGGCTTACAAACCGTGAACAGAGGGTGGTCATTGACGGTGATGAATCTGACCCCGTCCATGTTAAATCTGGAGTGCCTCAGGGTACAGTACTTGGACCAATACTATTTCTACTCTATATCAATGACATTGGAAAGAAGCTAAAATATTCAAACATAAGGCTCTTTGCTGATGACAGCCTCCTATATAGAATAGTTGAAGATGATGACGATGCAGTAAAACTGCAAGAGGACCTAAATATGCTGGAGGAATGGTCAAGTGAATGGCAAATGGACTTCAATGCTCAGAAATGTTACACCCTGAGCAGCAAGAAAAAAAGCCAAGCTCTTGATTCAAGAAAATATACATTAAATGGTCACATCCTGCAACATGTTGAACATCATCCCTACCTTGGAATTGAGCTCCAAACAGATATGAAATGGGATGAACATATTAATAACATTGTCTGCAAAGCAAACCAAGTACTGGGATTTGTAAGAAGAAATTTCAATATGTGCCCAGGAAATATCAAAGAGGCTGCCTACAATACACTTGTGCGCCCTCACTTAGAATATGCATCAAGTGTGTGGGACCCTTACCTCAAAAAAGACATAGACCGCATAGAATCAGTTCAAAGACGAGCTGCTCGATTTGTGGCTGGCAACTGGAAGAGAGAAACAGGCACTGTAACAAAAATCCTGGAAGACCTAAAATGGGATTCACTAGCAGGGAGAAGAAGGACCCAGAGGCTGGTTTTATTGTACAAGGCTATAAATGGTGAAATAGCTTTGAAACTTCCAGATCATGTCAAAATGAAATCAGCTCCTACAAGGAAAAACCATGGAAACCGCTATATTGAAATGGCGACAAGCTGTGACCCTTATAAATACAGCTACTTTCCAAGAACAGTGACAGACTGGAATAACCTTCCCCCTCATTTAACTACATTGGAAACAGGTAGCTCGGCATCCTTCAGAAACTCCCTTGCCAGAATATAAAGGCTGGCAACAAGCAGCCGGTGTGTACCAGCTGCACCCCTTAGTGCAATCTTGCACTCTCGGCGGGATGCCAATTGGTTTTGCCGAGTAAACTTATAGATGTAGATGTAGATAGATCTCAGTGGTGAACTTCCCCTCCATTATGACACATATACAGGAGCCGGTCAAAACAACATGGCGGCAAATTAGTGTTGTATGTAATCCTCACCTGATTTCATAACATTCAGTCCTTATCTCACATTAACCATCAACGGTCCCCTCCTCATTATCGTATTAATGTCTAAACTAAAAAGAAATTCATATATGATCTTATTTAAGCAGGACCTCTTGCAAACGTTTTTTTTATTTTTCAGATACACCTTGATCTGGTGCTTAGTTTGTGTTACAACACTGTACAACCAAGATATCATGTATCGAAATCACACACGATAAACGTCTTTTCTCTTACATTGTCATAATATTGTGACAGATAGGGTACTTAGAGTAGATTTGTCCCCTAAAATATGATCTAATATCTGAACCCTAAATGATTTCAATCAAACGCTGTCACGATTATACAATTATTCCAGACTAGAGCGCACTGGAATGTACAGAGTGTGTGATACTTCGAGGACATGCACAGAAAACTAAATGTCAGTCATCTGTGGTGAGAACATTCGCAAATAGCAAAATCCTTCCATCTGGCCGAACCCGCTATTCTTGTCCATTGTCCATAATTAAATACCTATTAACAGACACCAAACCTTTTCTGGACCAGCCGTTAACCTTTTTTTTCTTTTAGAAAAGTATCCAAATTAAAATGTGCTGTGTGATATCTGATAAGGGTTGGACATGGTATCATACCCGGCATGCACAGTGTAGTGGATGTCAAGTAACTTTCTGCAAACAAACAGCGATGTAGACACAACCAAACAGGGATCAGAGGGGCAGAGCCTGGTTACTATGGCCGCCCAGCCTTATGCGGACCATGTCAACAAACCGCAAGACCTGATAAAAAGTGTTGTACATCGCTATTCTTTGTTTGACTCAGCTAATATTTATGCTTTGTCAGCGGGAAACTTTCTGCACAGAATAGTAGAAGCATTGTGTTACGGTCAATCCAATAATCAGTGATCCTCTCAGTAACGATGAATTTTTATTTCAACATTACCTGATGATTCATATTTTTTTGCTAAGAAAGCAAAACATATATCAAATGGACGTTACTCTTACACCCTTATTAAAACAAGTCAAGATATGTTAAAAGATAACCACAAACATTACTTAGATGCACAATAATAGAACTTGTAATAGAACTGTTTGTCTGCAGCACAAGTTGCTGGCAACTGTACTGTCAGGAACTTTTGCTGTAAATCAACAGTAAACTTATTGTGATAACTATTTACAGTGTACATGTAAACTTATTGTGATAACTATTTACAGTGCACATATAAACTTTAATCGCGATTGCACAGACTTACGTTAGTACCTGTTTATCATATCGTAACATTTGATAACTCTCCCATTTTCCCTTGGTGACATTTTAATTTCCTTATTCTCGTCTTTAGTTTTCTCGCTGCAGGTGGTAATCACCAAGTAAATGACCGGGGACTGAGTGGAATCCAAGCAAGCGCCAACTGGAACGGCTAGAAGATATATGTATACAGCTGGCTGTGATATGACTGACACTTGCTACCATTAACGGCCTGCTAATACTACCATCTACTATCTCAGAATAAGTTTATCTATAATGTGCAGATAACATTCATAACGGTTTTCTGTACATAATGAATGTAGAATATATTTCGAAAATGGTAGATTAAGTTCAGGGTAGTTTTTCTTTAAAACATGAATAGAGAATATTTTTGATAAGGAGGGTTCAGGAATGTTATAATTTTTCTGGGTACATCATTATTACAATGAAAGATGGCAATTTAATAGGGTTGTGTTGGGAGAGTTTTCACAAGCTCTGTTTGGTGAGCAAAGGCAAAGTGAATATGGGTGTCAAGCCGCATGCTGAACCAAGATGGCTGAAAGTAGGACAGGAAGCACCTTCTTTGCAATGAATATTTCATTTTGATGCTATAAATCAGTAGTTAATACAAGAATACTACCTTCATGTTTGACACTTATATTAAAACATACATCTATCATTGTCAATATCAAGTAAGAATCTATGAAGGATTTTTCAATTAAGCGCTTAGAGCAGACCTGGTCTGATATAGCGCTATATAAATCGTTAATATTATTATCATTATTATAGTTTGTATTATTTTCCCAATTTTTGAGATGGCGAAATATTTGAAGAAAACATTAATCATCCACAGAAATAAACTAGTTTATGTATAATATTTATAGAAGCCTGAATAATGTATAAAGACAATAATGCCCCTGAACGATAAATGGTGAACTGAGCAGTCCATTATCAAAACTACCCATTCCAAGAAAAGAATAACAAATAACGAATGTAATGAAGTAGCTTTTCTCCTCTCTCATATCAAACGGTAAAAAATGTAGAAATGGTAATAACAGATTGTTGTAGGAAGGTTGGGTGGTATGGAGAGTAGTATATTTCTCATGCCATTTGTTTCCATGTCAGGCTTTAGTATAAAGCACAGCCTTGGCGGATAACTGTCTCGTGGATCAACCTGCCGCATCCTCTTATTGGGCAAAACCCCAGCATATACATGTAATAAAAGAACCTGATTCTTGACAAAGACAAAAACCATAAAAACAACGTTGACAGCCATTCCTTTGCCGGTTTAACAAATATTTGTTTTACTGGCAAAACTATACATACGGATGGTCCTTGCTGTTGAAATGCAGACAGTTTTTGTGCAATATACAATACACTATTATGGGCATTTCATTGCATCGACAATAGATGTAGTCGCAGTCCATTGTTTTAGAACGTAATAGATGTTTTATATATTATATTTTATAAACACATATCGCTAAGATGTGGTGATCACTTTTGAATACGTGATTACATACATATATAAAAAAAGTATGAACGTGATCAGAGAGGAAGGGTGGCGAGATTAAAAAAAAAAAGAAGTTGCGATGTGAGGTATTGGCTGCACTAAAATTCGCCACTGATAAGAGCGTGCGATCTCGCTGTTGGGTCACCACGTTGCCCTCTGGTGGAATTTCCTGACGCTAGACCAGACTCCACTTCAGTTTTAGTTTGCAAGTTTATGTGATGGGGTTCGCTTTTGGCATATTATGAATGGTACAATTATTACTTATTTTTTGTCATAATTACGTTAAATATAAAATATTACCTCCAAAATGCAAGCATTTCTGTATTTGGGCTTTGTTTCAACCATCGGGAATTTGACCTAATTATTGACCTAATTATTGAACAAATGGAGGTACCACTAGATTTTCACAAAGGGGCCTTCATGGAAACATTGCAGACAATACATGGGCAGCTACATAAGTGAGAGATAGTTACAGCAGTGAGAGATAGCTGCACAAGTGAGAGATAGCTGCAAAAGTGAGAGATAGCTGCACAAGTGAGAGATAGCTGCAAAAGTGAGAGATAGCTGCACAAGTGAGAGATAGCTGCACAAGTGTGAGGCAGCTGCATAAATAAGAGCTGCAAAAGTAAGAGATAGCTACACAAGTGAGAGATGGATACAACAGTGAGATATAGCTTTATAACTGAGAGACAGGTACAACAATGAGTTGCACAAGTGAGAACAGTTGCACAAGTTACAACAGTGAGATAGCTGTACATGTGAGATGAGACAGTTGAGACAATTGAGAGTGCTGCACAAATCAGAGATCGATAAAAAAGTGAGAGACAGCTGCATAAGTGAGAGATATATGAGAAATAGCTTCATATGTGAGATAACTGTACAAGGAAGAGAGAGAGATAGCTGCACAAGTGAAAGATTGCAACGCCTCCCAGCCCAAGGCACTTGTTACATTATTAATGAGAGTATTTTAAGACATGTGTTCCTTCCAAATCTTTCAAAAGTTTCATTATGAGGTCAAACACTAAAAATGACCTACAAGTCAGAAATGATTAGCTTTATGGCAATAAGCTTTTGTGTTGTACACAAACCACATGAAAAAACGTTAATAATAGACCATGTTTTTCTTTCCACAAAAAATGTACGAACATAGAATGTAAGTTGTTTGCTGACTTTGGCTGTCGGGGTCACCGTGCGGCATTCTGGGTAATTGTTTTGAAGTGACCTCTCAGTACACATTCGATTATGAGACCAATAGAGGAGATACAGTTCCGTGCGCACGGACGGGAAAGGACCAGACAATTCTAATTAGGGAGTTTAAAGTGCCAGGATGTAAAGGTCTCGCGAGAGGTAGATATGAGGCGTATCGCCCCACACAAACGTGCTTTGATGTATGGCTGAGCATGGCGCATCAGGCCGCTTATAGCAGTGATGCTTCAGTCGGCAGGGAGATCAGACCTGACAGAGTCCTCATCAGCACTTGACCCTTCCCTGCCTCGCCGCTTATAGACCTACTTATAGCCCTGCTTATAGACCTACTTATAGACCTACTTATAGACCTACTTATAGACCTACTTATAGACCTACCTATAGACCTACTTATAGACCTACTTATAGACCTACTTATAGCCCTGCTTATAGACCTGTTTATAGCCCTGCTTATAGACCTGTTTATAGACCTACTTATAGACCTACTTATAGACCTACTTATAGACCTACTTATAGACCTGTTTATAGACCTACTTATAGACCTGTTTATAGACCTACTTATAGACCTACTTATAGACCTACTTATAGACCTACTTATAGACCTACTTATAGACCTACTTATAGACCTACTTATAGCCCTGCTTATAGACCTACTTATAGACCTACTTATAGCCCTGCTTATAGACCTGTTTATAGCCCTGCTTATAGACCTGTTTATAGACCTACTTATAGACCTACTTATAGACCTACTTATAGCCCTGCTTATAGACCTGTTTATAGCCCTGCTTATAGACCTGTTTATAGACCTACTTATATACCTACTTATAGACCTACTTATAGACCTACTTATAGACCTGTTTATAGACCTACTTATAGACCTGTTTATAGACCTACTTATAGACCTACTTATAGACCTACTTATAGACCTACTTATAGACCTACTTATAGACCTACTTATAGACCTACTTATAGACCTACTTATAGACCTACTTATAGACCTACTTATAGCCCTGCTTATAGACCTGTTTATAGCCCTGCTTATAGACCTGTTTATAGACCTACTTATAGACCTACTTATAGACCTACTTATAGACCTACTTATAGACCTGTTTATAGACCTACTTATAGACCTGTTTATAGACCTACTTATAGACCTACTTATAGACCTACTTATAGACCTGCTTATAGACCTACTTATATACCTACTTATAGACCTACCTATAGACCTACTTATAGACCTACTAATAGGTCTACTTATAGATCTAGACCTGGTTATAGACCTGGTTATAGACCTACTTATAGACCTGGTTATAGGCCTACTTATAGACCTAGTTATAGACCTACTTATAGACCTACTTATAGACCTACTTATAGACCTACTTATAGACCTGCTTATAGACCTGGTTATAGACATATAAACAGGTCATATGCTATGACAGACGTGAGTCTTATATTGCCATATTCAGGCTTTCTGTATCAGATACTACGAAACTAATCCCGGAGATGGAAATCAAATCTTTTCACAGGAATCAAATTCTGCAACTTCTGCAGCTTTTCACAACGGAGTCCTTTCTTTTGAGACAGATATGTAATTAATAACTATATTTAGGATTTTTTAAAGAATAAAACAAAGTTGATATCAATAGATTTTGCCAATTATAAGCAAGATTTCTTCTAGAAGAAATAATTATGTGCTGTTAAAAATAGTTTATGACAAACACAGAGGGTTTACAAATTATTTTCCATTTGTCATTATATTGCGTCATGTGCACACAAAATGATGACGTTTAACACGTGGAGTGCATCAAGATTAAGAAGACCAGTGCCGGATACTGCACCGTCTATATCTCAATCTGTCAATTATTCTAAAAGATTGACGTAGCAAAGTAAAAACAAAATCTAAATTCCCGTCTGGTGTACTGAGTGTTAGACTAGATCAGTGACAGAACTTACAAGGTGTATTTGCTGGTGACGACATAGGAATAAAATAAGTGCTATTCAAAAAGTGAATGCCTTCCACACAAATAATATTGCAGCAACTTAGACTAAACAAATTGTCAACACTGCAAAACTCACAACAAGAAGCAGCCATTCACATCTCTTGAGGTGCAGTATTGCTAATTGTATCATGCTGATATTTATCAACATACTTCTCGTCAGTATGATATGTAGCTTATAGTGCAAGCAGTGTGGTGGTGGGATATGTGTAGTGTAAGCAGTGTGGTGGTGGGATATGTGTAGTGTGGTGGTGGGATATGGGTAGTGTGGTGGTGAGATATGGGTAGTGTGGTGGTGGGATATGTGCAGTGTAAGCAGTGTGGTGGTGGGATATGGGTAGTGTAAGCAGTGTGGTGGTGGGATATGGGTAGTGTAAGCAGTGTGGTGGTGGGATATGTGTAGTACAAGCAGTGTGGTGGTGGGATATGTGCAGTGTGAGCAGTGTGGTGGTGGGATATGTGTAGTGTAAGCAGTGTGGTGGTGGGATATGGGTAGTGTGGTGGTGGGATATGGGTAGTGTGGTGGTGAGATATGGGTAGTGTGGTGGTGGGATATGTGCAGTGTGGTGGTGGGATATGTGTAGTATAAGCAGTGTGGTGGTGGGATATGTGCAGTGCAAGCAGTGTGGTGGTGGGATATGTGCAGTGTGAGCAGTGTGGTGGTGGGATATGTGCAGTGCAAGCAGTGTGGTGGTGGGATATGTGCAGTGTGAGCAGTGTGGTGGTGGGATATGTGCAGTGCAAGCAGTGTGGTGGTGGGATATGTGCAGTGCAAGCAGTGTGGTGGTGGTATATGTGGAGTGTGAGTAGTGTGGTGGTGGGATATGTGCAGTGCAAGCAGTGTGGTGGTGGGATATGGGTAGTGTAAGCAGTGTGGTGGTGGGATATGTGTAGTGTGAGCAGTGTGGTGGTGGGATATGTGTAGTGTGGTGGTGGGATATGGGTAGTGTAAGCAGTGTGGTGGTGGGATATGTGCAGTGTGAGCAGTGTGGTGGTGGGATATGGGTAGTGTAAGCAGTGTGGTGGTGGGATATGTGTAGTGTGGTGGTGGGATATGGGTAGTGTAAGCAGTGTGGTGGTGGGATATGTGCAGTGTGAGCAGTGTGGTGGTGGGATATGTGTAGTGTAAGCAGTGTGGTGGTGGTATATGGGTAGTGTAAGCAGTGTGGTGGTGGGATATGTGCAGTGTGAGCAGTGTGGTGGTGGGATATGTGCAGTGTGGTGGTGGGATATGGTGGGTTTGCGTGTCATACGGGGCAGGCAGACACTCAGGGAGTTAAGGCCCGCAAATGAGATGATAAACGACCGCATTGTGATCCCTGCAGATAACAAGTCAGCAAGGTCACGGCCAAATATCACCATTATACCATAAAGAGACACTTAGTTCGCTTGTATTTGCATGAAAAGTCGGCTTTCTCATGACATCTTCACACCATGTCTCAACACTTTGGGGATGCTCTCACATCATCACAAAGACCGGCGGGATTCAACCGGAGAGAGGCGATCTTATCTCTCCACAGAGGGCACCAGGTGCGCAACACTGATATACCACTTACAGTCTGCCACAAAGATCTCTTCACAACAATGATATATACCACATACAGTCTGCTCCAAAGATCTCTTCACAACACTGATATATACCACTTACAGTCTGCTCCAAAGATCTCTTCACAACACTTTTATATACCACATACAGTCTGCTCCAAAGATCTCTTCACAACACTTTTATATACCACATACAGTCTGCTCCAAAGATCTCTTCACAACACTGATATATACCACATACAGTCTGCTCCAGAGATCTCTTCACAGCACTGATATATACCACATACAGTCTGCTCCAAAGATCTCTTCACAACACTGATATATACCACATACAGTCTGCTCCAAAGATCTCTTCACAACACTGATATATACCACATACAGTCTGCTCCAAAGATCTCTTCACAGCACTGATATATACCACATACAGTCTGCTCCAAAGATCTCTTCACAGCACTGATATATACCACATACAGTCTGCTCCAAAGATCTCTTCACAACACTGATATATACCACATACAGTCTGCTCCAAATATCTCTTCACAACACTCATATATACCACATACAGTCTGCTCCAAATATCTCTTCACAACACTGATATATACCACATACAGTCTGCTCCAAAGATCCTTTCTCAACTGGTATGCCACATACAGTCTGCTCCAAATATATCTTCATTACACTGACAGACATATAGAGTCTGCTCCAAAGTTCTTTCGACAATACTGATATATAACAAATAGTCTACTTCTAAGATATATGTACCATATTCAGTTTGCCGCAAGATCTCTTCACAACGCGGTGCTACAATGTTATATTCTAGCTCAAATATCTCTTCACAGCACTGCTGTCATATCCACAAACCCGTCCCATCATGCATAGACACAAGAGACACATGGTGGATCATTAACGTCGAAACCTTGAGCATTGAGAATAACAAGTGCATGCAAACCAGTTTGATCCCAAAGTAGGCCAGCCTCCTATTGGTATTAGACATACCTGCTCCTCTTATTCAAATTAAACATTTCGCTTCTCCACATGTGTGTCTCTTAACAAAAGACATGTGTAATTTCGGGGAGATATCAAAATAATGTGATATACTTTTGGGTTAGCTGACTTTTCCAAACCCATTTTGTTTACATCTATTTGAAATCAAAATCATATTTTTAGGAGAGCACTCACGTTATCAAATGGTATTCTTTTCTAGGTTTGGTCTTCATAAGTTTAATTACGCCTGGCAAAGTGTGTATGATGGGTGGTTAGCAGCACTCCATCCATTCCTGCCTAAGACTAGATATAATGTAATCATCTTCATGGTTGTACAATTACCATCCGCCAGGAGGAGCCCAACATTACAATAAACCTGTCTGTCTCACAAATGAAGATGGCGATCTGATTGTTACCCAAATAATAATGGCAATACGTCTAATGAGCGAGTCTGACAAATCTCAATGAAAACCATTCTTCATAGATACAGGAACATATTTCTATTCATGTCAATTTTCTCTACGAAAGGAGGGGGAAAAGGAAGGTCCTTGAGAACCATTTTATATACACGTTGCGCTAATCGGGAGAGGAGGTTTTCTTTCTACATATTTTTTTATTTGCAGAATCATGGTTAGTCAGTAAATAACATATTTACCCTAGATCCATCCCAGTCTCTTTCCACCCCTCTCTGGCCTCTTTCAACCTCTCTCTGGCCTCTTTCCACCCCCCATCCCTCCCAGGCCTCTTTCTACCCCTCCCAGTCTCTTTCCACCCCTCTATGGCCTCTTTCCATCCCTCTCTGGCCTCTTTCCACCCCTCTCTGGCCTCTTTCCACCCCTCCCTGTCTTCTTTCCACCCTCCCTACCTCTTTTCACCCTCCCTGACCTCTTACCACTACCCCTCCCTGGTTTCTTTCCACCCCTCTCAGGCATCTGTCCACCCCTCCCTGGCCTCTTTCCACCCATCCCTGGCCTCTTTCCACCCCTCCCAGGCCTCTGTCCACCCCTCCCGGTCTTTTTCTCCCCCTCTGCGGTCTCTCTCTACTCTCTTCCTGGCCTCTTTCCACCCCTCCCTGGCCTCTTTCCACTCTCCCTGGGCTCTTTCCACCCCTCCCAGGCCCCTGTCCACCCCTCCCAGTCTTTTTCTCCCCCCATCCCGGGCCTTTCTCTACTCTCTTCCTGGAAGCTTTCAGCATATCAGAGCGCTCCATTCAGGAAGGATGGGGACATTTCAGTGTAGACAGGTGTTATGAGCCCATATATTACAATTTGTATTAATGTATAGGCACTCAGGCCCTGGGATTAGTTTGAGATGCATGTGACTGCTCCCCCTGTCAGCCTTGATATACACGTTACTGCTCCCCGTGTCAGCCTTGACATACATGTGACTGCTCCCCATGTCAGCCCTGATATGCATGTGACTACTCCCCCTGTCAGCCTTGAGATGCATGTTACTGCTCCCCCTGTCAGCCTTGATATACATGTGACTACTCCCCCTGTCAGCCTTGAGATGCATGTGACTGCTCCCCCTGTCAGCCTTGATATACATGTGACTGCTCCCCCTGTCAGCCTTGATATACACGTTACTGCTCCCCGTGTCAGCCTTGACATACATGTGACTGCTCCCCATGTCAGCCCTGATATGCATGTGACTACTCCCCCTGTCAGCCTTGAGATGCATGTTACTGTTCCCCCTGTCAGCCTTGATATACATGTGACTACTCCCCCTGTCAGCCTTGAGATGCATGTGACTGCTCCCCCTGTCAGCCTTGATATACATGTGACTGCTCCCCCTGTCAGCCTTGATATACACGTTACTGCTCCCTGTGTCAGCCTTGACATACATGTGACTGCTCCCCATGTCAGCCCTGATATGCATGTGACTACTCCCCCTGTCAGCCTTGAGATGCATGTTACTGCTCCCCCTGTCAGCCTTGATATACATGTGACTACTCCCCCTGTCAGCCTTGAGATGCATGTGACTGCTCCCCCTGTCAGCCTTGATATACATGTGACTGCTCCCCCTGTCAGCCTTGACATACATGTGACTACTCCCCCTGTCAGCCTTGACATACATGTGACTGCTCCCCCGTCAGCCTTGCCATACACGTGACTAATCCCCCTGTCATGTATTCTTAGGTTGGCTTCAGAAAGACAACGGAATCATCCAAATATGAAAAGAGAAAACACCCACTCAAATGGAATAGAAATCTTTACAATTCACAATATTTCCGTATCGTTTCCTTTCACACATTTATGGCAGTTTGCGCAGTAACGTTCTCTTTTTTAAATTTCCTTGCCTCCCGGTGTCATGTTTAATAAAGCGGTTATGGTGGTGAGGTGTAAGTGTGTGGAAGGTTTAAATGATAGCTGGCAGGAGACTGGGCCCCTCACTATTCCTTCTCTATTTAACAGTGGTCACATACAAGCTGATCTCCAGGGATGATGCGCACCATCAATAAAACCTTAATGTTCATATAAACAGGGAAGACAAATGAGTGACCACAGTGTGGCACAATGCATGCTCCCCTCCTGGGAGTGACCACAGTGTGGCACAATGCATGCTCCCCTCCTGAGAGTGACCACAGTGTGGCACAATGCATGCTCCCCTCCTGGGAGTGACCACAGTGTGGCACAATGCATACTCGCCTCCTGAGAGTGACCACAGTGTGACACAATGCATGCTCCCCTCCTGTGACCACAGTGTGGCACAATGCATGCTCCCCTCCTGTGACCACAGTGTGGCACAATGCATGCTCCCCTCCTGAGAGTGACCACAGTGTGACACAATGCATGCTCCCCTCCTGAGAGTGACCACAGTGTGACACAATGCATGCTCCCCTCCTGAGAGTGACCACAGTGTGGCACAATGCATGCTCCCCTCCTGAGAGTGACCACAGTGTGGCACAATGCATGCTCCCCTCCTGAGAGTGACCACAGTGTGGTGGCACAATGCATGCTCCCCTCCTGAGAGTGACCACAGTGTGACACAATGCATGCTCCCCTCCTGAGAGTGACCACAGTGTGGCACAATGCATGCTCCCCTCCTGAGAGTGACCACAGTGTGGCACAATGCATGCTCCCCTCCTGAGAGTGACCACAGTGTGGCACAATGCATGCTCCCCTCCTGAGAGTGACCACAGTGTGGCACAATGCATGCTCCCCTCCTGTGACCACAGTGTGGCACAATGCATGCTCCCCAAGTTATAGTTTGTTTAGCTGTTCATGTCATTTTGAAAACCAAACATATTTCATAATAATTCTCTTTAAAAATGTATCGAGCGTTGCCTGAGACTTTACTGACAGGTCTAACACCCTTACTGACAGGCCTCACACCCTTACTGACGGGCCTAACACCCTTACTGACAGGCCTAACACCCTTACTGACAGGCCTAACACCCTTACTGACAGGCCTAACACCCTTACTGACAGGCCTGACACCCTTACTGACAGACCTGACACCCTTACTGACAGGCCTAACACTCTTACTGACAGGCCTAACACCCTTACTGACAGGCCTAACACCCTTACTGATAGGCCTAACACTCTTACTGTCAGGCCTAACACTCTTACTGACAGGCCTAACACCCTTACTGACAGGCCTCACACCCTTACTGACAGGCCTAACACCCTTACTGACAGGCCTAACACCCTTACTGACAGGCTTTACACCCTTACTGCCTGCGAGTACAGCATGAGGCACATTGTAAGTTTGGAGATAGCTTTGTATAATTTGTGACCACATATCATTCAGATATGTCCTAAATCTCTGTAAATATTGCCTGTGGCATGGTTATTTCCTAATAAACATTATATTGCGCCACAAATCGTCAAAACAAACAGAACAAATTGGAACAAATCCTGCAAGGTCAGGTGTGACGATTGCTATCATGATCATCAGTCAGTCATATTTTGTTATGGTCAATGAATAATTAATAGTACATTAAATTATATATCTTAAAATAGTCAGAGCATAAACTGACTAATACGATAATCTGACTAATACGCACATTCGTTCCACTGGTTCTGACTAATACGCACATTCGTTCCACTGGTTCTGACTAATACGCACATTCGTTCCACTGGTTCTGACTAATACGCACATTCGTTCCACTGGTTCTGACTAATACGCACATTCGTTCCACTGGTTCTGACTAATACGCACATTCGTTCCACTGGTTCTGACTAATACGCACATTCATTCCACTGGTTCTGACTAATACGCACATTCGTTACACTGGTTCTGACTAATACGCACATTCGTTCCACTGGTTCTGACTAATACGCACATTCATTCCACTGGTTCTGACTAATACGCACATTCGTTCCACTGGTTCTGACTAATACGCACATTCGTTCCACTGGTTCTGACTAATACGCACATTCATTCCACTGGTTCTGACTAATACGCACATTTGTTCCACTGGTTCTGACTAATACGCACATTCGTTCCACTGGTTCTTGTGTTGTTCTCAAAAGTACACTGTCCATTGACATGAGAAAAAAGGCACCAAAACACCAAAGCCACATGTGGCTAAAAGTGGGTTGTCAAATCCCTGACATTTTAAAGGCCTTGTATGTAATGATACTCAATATTTAACATTCGTTATAAGCGTCATCACGATAACTTAATACACGATTTACACCATTTTCTACTGTAATTAAAGGCTATGTTCGAGGTAATAGTTGGATTTGAGAAATCAGGTGTTAACTTCTTTGTAAGCTAATTTAATTAGTATCTATCGGTTGTAAACATAAACATAAAAAACAATGAACCGGGCCCTCGAGAAGATTAATCACATAGATAAGAATTAGATGACATTATTCACAAATTTTGTAATCATACTGTCAGTATTATTGGTATTTAATGTTGATGTGTTCTGTTGATAAGATGGTTGGATAAGATCCTCTCTTCTTACATGATATTATTCCAATGTTGTGATCTATTTGCCGTGACAGGAATCATAGAGGACCGCATATCAAGTTACAATAACAACAGATCGTTCCTTGAAATAATGAATTATAGTACATCAATGGAGTTAACCTGATTCGTGTAAATGAACAACGATAATATTTATGCTATATCAAGTCAAATAGGTAGCCTGTCACCGGGACTCAATGCCTACAATTTACTAAGAGAGATTGGGGATCTTTCATTTGTATTGCCATATAAACATTTAAAATAGGCCTTTAATAACCAGTCATGGCATGGGAGATATACGATCAATGCATATTGTGACGTCATCACATATCAGGACCACTGCTCTTCTGTATTGGAGGTGCTATGATATCATCAATAATAAACATCCTCTTTGAATTGGGCCACCACAATCTAATATTTATCATATCTCGCATTTACTACATGAAAGATCTGTCCTTACATTATTTTTTACTAATATCCTGTTTATATTGTCTAAATCTACTGTCATGTGAAGAATTAGAAGAGGTTTAAACTGTGTTCTGTTTTGGCAGGAAGTTGATCATTTGATGTGCGTTTCTAGTTCCCCAACACAGGAGAGTTGCATTTCAAGTTCCCCGCCCAAACCACCTGAAGTGGCAATTGTTAAATGGCAATCGTTAAGTGGCAATGGTGGCAAAGTTTACTAGTCTTAATATAGATTCCCGTCACTCCTTTCTAATATGAAAAGGCTTTTCACTTGTTTTGTATAACAGACTCCTTGGTTTGATACTAACAATATTTCTTGGCCCATTTAACCCTCTGAATAACATAATATGACTTCCAATCAAAATCAGATCCATTTGTAACTGGAATATCAATATTTTATGTAATCTATAATTTCATTGAAATGAAATATATATATATATATATATATATATATATATATATATATATATATATATATATATATATAATTATTGCTATATATGATTAGGTCATGGAATAATAAACTATGCAGGGAACATGATTTTTAATCATAATTTGAAAACAGACAATTTAATCACCTCAGTCGCCCTTAAATCTGTCATCTGCTTGACAACGATACTTTCATGTCGGATGCCCACGTAGCCAGCAAATTAAGATCTCACATTTCACTTTCTGATAAGGAAACTTGAGGGCTATATATACTGAGCTCACATCACGTATTTAAACATCTATAATAAATGATTGTATATGCATATGGGTTTCAGATAAAGAGTGATATAATATTAAATTTTATAAAATGATACAAATAATATATAATAATATAATATAAAATGATATTTATATATAATACAATACAAAATTTAAGATAATATGAAATAATATGAAAAAATATGAAATAAGATAATATCAAATAATATAAAATAGGTTGGATAGGTTTCACAGGAAGTTCATAGGAATACTTAGGAGGGATTTGACGAATCAAACACCTGCTAATTAGTCACATCACCAAGGACTAGTTTGTTAAAATCTCTTTAAAATCTCTTTGAAGTCTCGTTAGAAGTCGTTAAAGTGGAGATTTTTCGAATCTAGGAGAGAGTATGTTGAGAAAAGGTGAGATATTATGTAATAAGTAAATTTTACTTTATTCATTCCATTTGTAGGATTTGTGATTTCTGTCTAAATTCCTGGACATCCATAAAGGTGGAAAATGCTTCAATGTTTCAATCAAATTATCAATTTTCTGCGGGCTGTAACCAGGATTAGTATTCCTGACATCGATATGTAAACACTAATACTATGTTTATTTGATAAGACGAGGAGAGTTGAGTGAGTCGGTATGACGGTACACCACAGAATGACCTGTCAGAATGCAGACGGCGGCCAGATGTCAAGTGTGACCAAACTATGCAATGAATAACACCATCAGGTGTAAGTATATTGTAGTAACACTTGGCTATTTCCCACAGTCCCAGCCTGTGATGGCTGACTGCTCAGCTGATGTACACCAGTATGACGTGGTGACAGTAAACATCAGCGATACCATAGTCAGGATCCCAGGCTGCCTGAATATTAACACTGATCATGGACATGTTCTACTATCATGCCTGGACTGCATTTGCGAAATTACAGATGAGATAGGTGACTTAAAATGAGTTTAAGGCTGCTCTTTAGGACCCTCACAGCATAACGAGGGTCCATAAGGGAGGTATCAGCCAAATGTGATAATGGTTCTTGTTGATTTTATTGATCAATTTCAATATTTGGTTTTTAAGTTTTCCCCAGGAATCCCTAATATCGCCAAATATCTGATCATCAAATTTGTCATGTATTTTTCTCTCTGAGAAATCCTGTTTTTAGACATGTGATCACAATTGCTATCAAATACCTTAAGAATATATAAAGCCTTTGAGAAATTCACTTAATAGCAGAGATATCCAAACTGATGGCGGAAATACCAATGCGCTTGCCCGGGCGCCTGCGCAGAACCACTTGCCGGAAATGAAGTCTGGAGAAAGTTTCTTGGCTGGCATTCTATCAGCGTCTGGGGGTGATGTTAGGGGTAAATCAAACTAGGAGACAACTTGATATGCATGCTACTGTTCCCCAGTGGGCAGCAATAAGTCAGAGGTCAGCGAGGAAATAAGCCCCGTATTTGTATGTACCTTCGCTCCTGATACTATCTGAAGAATGGCGCTGATAAAGCTTTTATCAAGTTTAGTTCTTGCTAGGTAAAAATGGACGCTAAATGAGAAAACACATCAAGCTAATTCCCAAGACAGTATGAAGTCTTCATGGCCCTCTTCATCTTGATCTTCAAAGGATTTCTGTTTCTCTCTCTCAAGAAAGAAACAAAGTAAATGAAGTTGACAACAAGCTAGCCAGTAGATGGGGATTGTTTATAGGTACAGTGGCCGGGTACAGCTACACAGGGCTGGGCGTTAAGCTTACTTCATTAGCACCAAGTCAGCCCCGTGTTCTTCAATCTTCTAATTTGGAACTCGAATAAGTGTTTATTCACCAAAACGTGGGAAGGGTTGCAGATGTCAAACAGTTCCAAATGGGTTAAAGGGATTGAGGTAAACGTCTCCTGGACAAACCCTAAAATGTCCTAAAATCGTTAAACTTTTAAAATGATTTTTATGATGGTATCCTTTATGAGTGAGATTGTATGAAACTAATTGACACTAGGGTCACAAGAAAGGAAAAGAGTTTTCCAAATCCTAACAGACTAACACAAATATTGCTTCTTTTTTTAACTCAATGATTTCTGACAATGGCCTCGGTATGTTGGTACATAGAATGATGATATCATTCACATATAGATATATGTATTAACCTAACATATACAAGATGGCGCATATCTCATCTATTCTGATGTTAAAATAAGAAATAGTAAATGCCAGAGATTATGCTCAATATGATGGATGAAATCCTGATTGTTGCGAAGTCAACCATGCCGGATGACATTGCTGAACTGGCGTGGAGAAATTCAATAACTACGAGATCTCGTTGACACATGTCATTTCGTATAAAGGAATCATAACTCTGAATGTGTTTGCTGCTTTATTCCATGATATGAAAGGTTTATGTTAATAAGCAGATATCATAAAGTAGTCACAACTAAACGACTGTTATAGAATTCTTTACTCAGAATGACATATTTCTTTATGTAAAATGACAAATGAAATGTATGTTAAATCACAACATTTTTTTTCACACAAAAATCACACTTCAACATCCAGAATAGAAACGTCTTAATAACATGATCACAGCACGCCAGGCGATTTCATCTGAATACAAAATCCCCTTTAGATGGCGCCAATCTCTAAGAACTAAATCAAATTCTTGAAAAAATCTTTTCTTTTCTTCAAACTCAAAAATGCATTGGTGCATTTTCTTGATTAAAGAGAGGAAAAGAAATATGTCTTTTTAATCGGAATATTTTCTCAATATTAAATCTTGAAAGATTTCCAAAAGCTGGCGTGTAAAGTCTCTTGTCCCTCATTTATCAATCTGATAATTATTAAAACCTGTCATCTGGAATGTGCCAGATTTTATTAAAACCTGTAGTTATAATGAAATATTACAAACCATAAAACACTCAGTACACGTCTTTTCATTTCTATGCATATGTTAGATTTTTCTTGAATTTACATATGCGAGCATATAGTTCTACCAGTCCTATAGAGGCCCCCAATGAGCTGAATAGGGCGCGTCGTCTTGGTTGGTGATCACTTAAATATTACATTGTAAGATTCAACCAGAACTCTGTTATAACCAGACATGATATATGAGAACCTCAGCAGAGCATAATTCCTTATTTGTTTTAGGAATTCAAAGCTGTCATTAATGCATGTGATACCTTCTTTACCTTAACCCTGGATCTCAATCAAGGTTGAATATCACAGTCATAACACTTCTATATGGTAGGCTAGAGAGGCAATATCTTCATAAACCATTGCTTTTATACATATATATTAGCTGTGCAAACATATCTTATATAAAAAATATTTGTTACTTTCCCTAAAAACTGTTTTAGGAAAATTAATTCATGTAAGTCAATATCTGAAAGGAAAGAGATTGATATTACATCTAGAAGTATAATGTTTCGCACTTTCCTGCTATTTATTTGAATATAAAAAATCAATATATCAATCATAAGCACCAATAATGTGTGATAATATGTGATTGATCATTTTGTATTGCAATGCAATAAATCCTATATTCTTTAGAGTGGAGATCCAGCATTCTACCTTCAGATATGATCGCCTAATAGATCAAAGCTGGCGGTTACCCGGTCCGGTCGCCCCCCCCCCCTCCCGCCGCCCCCCTCCCATGTATTATTGACCAGATCAAAAGGCCCAGCACTGGGAGTTGACATGGCGTACAGGAGAACATCGTGGATCCTGCTCTGGGGACACAAGTCATTGTATTGCTGCCAGAGAATGATGAAGTGTGCCAATATACGGCCATGAAGACAGCTGATTTGTATAGACCCCCACGTGCCTGGAGGTCTGAGCACATACACCAAGACACGGGCCGCCTTCAGATGACACAGCCCGGGAGGTCTGATAACCCAGGTCACGCCCCTGGGGATTCTTATAAAAATATAACACCCCAGGGGTTCCTGTAAATGATAACACAACCCCAAGGGTTCTGATAGATGATAACACACCCCAGGAGATTCTTATTAAATGGAAACACACCCAGGGGTTCTGATAGATGATAATACACCCCATGAGATTCTTATCAAATGAAAACACCCCCAGGGGTACTGATAGATGGAAACACACCCCATTGGTTCATATATGTTATGTCACCCTTCGGGCTCTGATAAATGACAACACATCCAAATGGTTCTGATAAGTGATAACACAGGGGTTCTGATAGATGATAGCTCACCCCAGGGGTTCTGATAGATGATAGCTCACCCCAGGGATTTTGACAGATGATAGCTCACCCCAGGGGTTCTGATAGATGATAGCTCACCCCAGGGATTTTGACAGATGATAGCTCACCCCAGGGGTTCTGATAGATGATAGTTCACCCCAGGGGTTCTGATAGATGATAGCTCATCCCCAGGGTTTCTGATAGATGATAGTTCACCCCAGGGGTTCTGATAGATGATAGTTCACCCCAGGGGTTCTGATAGATGATAGTTCACCCCAGGGGTTCTGATAGATGATAGCGCACCCCAGGGGCTCTGATAGATGAAAGCTCACCCCAGGGATTCTGATAGATGAAAGCTCGCCCCAGGGGCTCTGATAGATGATAGCTCACCCCAGGGGGTCCGATAGATGAAAGCTCACCCCAGGGGTTCTGACAGATGATAGCTCACCCAAGGGATTCTGATAGATGATAGCTCACCCCAGGGGCTATGATAGATGATAGCTCACCACAGGGATTCTGATAGATGATAGCGCACCCCAGGGGCTCTGATAGATGATAGCTCACCACAGGGATTCTGATAGATGATAGCGCACCCCAGGGGCTATGATAGATGATAGCTCACCACAGGATTCTGATAGATGATAGCGCACCCCAGGGGCTCTGATAGATGAAAGCTCACCCCAGGGATTCTGATAGATGATAGCACACCCAAGGGATTCTGATAGATGATAGCGCACCCCAGGGGTTCTGATAGATGATAGTTCACCCCAGGGGTTCTGATAGATGATAGTTCACCCCAGGGGTTCTGATAGATGATAGCTCACCCCAGGGGTTCTGATAGATGATAGCTCACCCCAGGGGGTCCGATAAGTGATGATAGAAATCTCCAGAAATTCTGACAGGGGGAACATTCCAGGGGTTATGATAGGTGATGACACATCCTGCTAGCATTTGTTGTCCATGACTAGGCATTTGCTTATACTATCATATCTAAGCTATAATGCAAAAGAAAAAAACCTAGCCATTCTTTGACTACGTTTATTATGAATTCTGATCTCTGTATGGTGCGTACTTAGACTACGATGCCAGACACCATTCTACTTTCAGGTACCATTCTACCTGACATGGAATAAACATTACATTGACTTATACAGCTGGAAAAGATAACCATTACTGATTGATCAATGTTTTCATTCAAAGAAATTGAAGTGAGGTTATCACTTAAATTCAAAAATAAGAGCAAGATAAATGATGACATATCCAAATTGTTCTGATGGGTAGTGACATACCCCAGCTGATATAGTGACATACTTCAGCTGATGTAGTGACATGCCCCAGCTAATATAGTGACATACCCCAGCTAATATAGTGACATACTTCAGCTGATGTAGTGATATACCCCAGCTAATATAGTGACATTCTTCAGCTGATGTAGTGACTTACCCCCGCTGATGTAGTGAGATACCCCAGCTGATGTAGTGACATACCCCAGCTAATATAGTGACATACCCCAGCTAATATAGTGACATACCCCAGCTAATATAGTGACATACCCCAGCTATTGTAGTGACATATCCCTGCTGATGTAGTGACATACTTCAGCGGATGTAGTGACATACCCCAGCTGATGTAGTGACATACCCCAGCTGATGTAGTGACATATCCCAGCTGATGTAGTGACATACCCCAGCTGATGTAGTGACATACCCCAGATGATGTAGTGACATACCCCAGCCGATGTAGTGACGTACCCCAGCTGATGAAGTGACATACCCCAGCTGATGTAGTGACATGCCCCAGCTGATGTAGTGACATGCCCCAGCTATTGTGGTGACATACCCCAGCTATTGTGGTGACATACCCCAGCTAATATAGTGACATACTTCAGCTGATGTAGTGACATACCCAAGCTGATGAGTGACATACCTTAGCTGATGTAGTGACATGCCCCAGCTGATGTAGTGACATGCCCCAGCTGATGTAGGATGTAGTGACACTTCAGTAGGGATTCCTCTACACAGGAGGCCACACCAGACCAGTGGGTCATCCACCACAGACCAGTGAGTCATCCACCACTGACCAGTGAGTCATCCACCACTGACCAGTGAGTCATCCACCACAGACCAGTGAGTCATCCACCACTGACCAGTGAGTCATCCACCACAGGCCAGTGAGTCATCCACCACTGACCAGTGAGTCATCCCCCACTGACCAGTGAGTCATCCACCACAGACCAGTGAGTCATCCACCACTGACCAGTGAGTCATCCACCACAGACCAGTGAGTCATCCACCACAGACCAGTGAGTCATCCACCACTGACCAGTGAGTCATCCACCACTGACCAGTGAGTCATCCACCACTGACCAGTGAGTCATCCACCACAGACCAGTGAGTCATCCACCACAGACCAGTGAGTCATCCACCACAGACCAGTGAGTCATCCACCACTGACCAGTGAGTCATCCCCCACTGACCAGTGAGTCATCCACCACTGACCAGTGAGTCATCCACCACTGACCAGTGAGTCATCCACCACTGACCAGTGAGTCATCCACCACTGACCAGTGAGTCATCCACCACAGGCCAGTGAGTCATCCACCACAGACCAGTGAGTCATCCACCACAGACCAGTGAGTCATCCACCACTGGCCAGTGAGTCATCCACCACTGACCAGTGAGTCATCCCCCACTGACCAGTGAGTCATCCACCACTGACCAGTGAGTCATCCCCCACTGACCAGTGAGTCATCCACCACTGACCAGTGAGTCATCCACCACAGACCAGTGAGTCATCCACCACAGACCAGTGAGTCATCCACCACTGACCAGTGAGTCATCCACCACTGACCAGTGAGTCATCCACCACTGACCAGTGAGTCATCCACCACAGACCAGTGAGTCATCCACCACAGACCAGTGAGTCATCCACCACAGACCAGTGAGTCATCCACCACTGACCAGTGAGTCATCCCCCACTGACCAGTGAGTCATCCACCACTGACCAGTGAGTCATCCACCACTGACCAGTGAGTCATCCACCACTGACCAGTGAGTCATCCACCACAGGCCAGTGAGTCATCCACCACAGACCAGTGAGTCATCCACCACAGACCAGTGAGTCATCCACCACTGACCAGTGAGTCATCCACCACTGACCAGTGAGTCATCCACCACAGACCAGTGAGTCATCCACCACTGACCAGTGAGTCATCCACCACAGGCCAGTGAGTCATCCACCACTGACCAGTGAGTCATCCACCACAGACCAGTGAGTCATCCCCCACTGACCAGTGAGTCATCCACCACTGACCAGTGAGTCATCCACCACAGACCAGTGAGTCATCCACCACAGACCAGTGAGTCATCCACCACAGGCCAGTGAGTCATCCACCACTGACCAGTGAGTCATCCACCACTGACCAGTGAGTCATCCACCACTGACCAGTGAGTCATCCACCACAGATCAGTGAGTCATCCACCACAGACCAGTGAGTCATCCACCACAGATCAGTGAGTCATCCACCACAGACCAGTGAGTCATCCACCACAGACCAGTGAGTCATCCGCCACAGATTTGTGAGTCATCCACCACTGACCAGTGAGTCATCCACCACAGACCAGTGAGTCATCCACCACAGACCAGTGAGTCATCCACCACTGACCAGTGAGTCATCCACCACTGACCAGTGAGTCATCCACCACAGACCTGTGAGTCATCCACCACAGACCAGTGAGTCATCCACCACTGACCAGTGAGTCATCCACCACTGACCAGTGAGTCATCCACCACTGACCAGTGAGTCATCCACCACAGACCAGTGAGTCATCCACCACTGACCAGTGAGTCATCCACCACTGACCAGTGAGTCATCCACCACAGACCAGTGAGTCATCCACCACTGACCAGTGAGTCATCCACCACAGGCCAGTGAGTCATCCACCACTGACCAGTGAGTCATCCCCCACTGACCAGTGAGTCATCCACCACAGACCAGTGAGTCATCCACCAGTGACCAGTGAGTCATCCACCACAGACCAGTGAGTCATCCACCACTGACCAGTGAGTCATCCACCACAGACCAGTGAGTCATCCACCACTGACCAGTGAGTCATCCACCACTGACCAGTGAGTCATCCACCACTGACCAGTGAGTCATCCACCACTGACCAGTGAGTCATCAACCACTGACCAGTGAGTCATCCACCACTGACCAGTGAGTCATACACCACAGACCAGTGAGTCATCCACCACAGACCAGTGAGTCATCCACCACTGACCAGTGAGTCATCCTCCACAGACCTGTGAGTCATCCACCACTGACCTGTGAGTCATCCACCACAGACCAGTGAGTCATACAACTCTGTGGGGCTTATTGGTAAGAAATATATTTCCTATAATCGAGAAAGGTGGATTTCTGTTACAACCAGTGTCCCATGACTAGTTGTCAATATCTAAGTCATAATACAAAAGAAAACAACCTTACCATTTTTCATAAAGAGTAAGGCATTAAGTTCCGTTGACAGGCTGGTTTTTTTCCGGCCTGATATTGCTTACATTGTGCTCAAACAAACTAACAACTCCATTCGTTACACTGGCATTTAATGGACACAACGTAGGGCTTGACAATTGATGTGCTTTGATGAATCATTCAATTAAGTTTCATGTATTGATCGTCCCGTTTACATCAATTATGAACCCAGTTGATTTTTGTTTAATTCAATTCAAATGATGGTTCTGGGGGATTTATTGATAATAATAGTAATAATGATATAACTGCAGCATGTGAGCCAATAAGAAGTCCATATTATCCCAATTCTCCACATGATTAAACTAAAATATTACCTGAAAATGGTACAATGATACCGCAGCACATTAAAATCGTAGACATCTTGGATTATCAACGAAAACAATGAGCGTTCCGAGAACCTTTCAAGATGGAAATCATATTTGACTTCAACTTGTCATCGAGACTTGGGGCGTGCTTTTGGTGACTTTGTAATTATCAATGCCAACCCAAGATTCTATTTTCCAATTCTAACCATCGCAGATTTTCTTCCATAATTTTCCCATTAAGGCCGCCAGGCATTTATCAAAATGGATTCTAATTAGTTGTGATTGTACTTCCTGTCCCTCCTCTTGTTAAAATACAATCGATTCTTTCATAAGATTACAAGGATGTTGGGTGAAATTCAAAATAACCCATCACCAACATACATTAACAAACACGACTTGCTGTTTTTCAAGCTTTCATCTTTTTATATTAGTATATACTTTTATACCGTGTGTTGAGTTTCACGCCAATATATATTTCAGGATATTTCATCCCTCCGTAATTAATCCTACATCATAATCTGCATCAACCTTTCAAATATGTAAATTATTCAAACATCGTAAAAATGTTCATGTCCATTTTAACAAATATTATTTTGCGCAGTTCAGGAGGTGATGGTACATTATTTGTTAGCTTGCTTATTATACTGTAAATTACTCACTTGAAAGTCTTACATGACGATAATCCAGACCTAAAATACTTAAATGTTACATGAAAGAGAGACAAGGTCTATGCGATCACACGCTCCAGTCAGCGGTCATGTCTCACACCGGAAGTGGCGATAAAACAATTAATCTGTCTGCTCGTGCTATGTTTAGAGGCATGACGTGATCAATATTGATGTTTTGCTATGATAATACATTATTTATATATTATATTTTAATAGTCGTCAAGTCAGACAATAATTTTAAAATCTGAATATCTGCATATGAACATGTACGTGACGTGTTTTCCTCTGAAGAGAAGGTTTCTGGGATAGCACAAGTTTTATTTTATCACCATATAAATGTCTTGCCGTTTAGGAAAAAATGTCAAAGTGGCTGCTCCATCCTTGATGGATGAATGTATCCTAGAGTAAGTGTGTAATGTGAGAGGCACAGCTTTACTGGACAATATGTTATGTTATTTATCGGCCAATTGAGCCGCCATTTGTTGGTCCACCTATTTCTCTAGTACCTCCACCCTGTTCCGTGACCTCCTCGATGTTCAATGAATTATAAAAGGTTAAATTGTGACCATCAGAATAGCAGGTAACCTATTTCTACCAGTACACACACACCTTTTTATCATCTCCCATCTAGCTTCATCCTTTATGCCCAGTATATAAACGTATTATACCTGTTACCCACTATGATTCTGACTGACACAGGATGACTACACATATGGTGCACGTGAGCTTGCTGTCCATGGTATATGCCGCGGGAATATTTCACTCCTGTCATAGCCATTCTCACATAACTTGCATACATCTCACAAATAAAACTGAAACCTCAAGACTGCTTCGTTGCAATATATACAACACACTATAAATATTTTGCAAACTAGAGTGTCAGTGACATTCAAGGACCTATATATGGTGTATTGACTGTACTCACGTTTAGCATTTCCAAGCATGATTTACTTGCTTCTTGGTGAAGTTTCCTCTGTATCTGACTATCCACTGGGTGTGTTCTATCTGGTTCGTTCCGTTTATGGCTTCACCCGTGGGTGTGTTTTTAGTGTTTCTATGTGGTTCGTACCGTTTACTGTGACTGCTTCTTGTCTCGTACCAGATGTCTATCTTCCCTGCACAGCCATCCAGAACCAGCCCAATTGAACAGTTAACACTTTAAACGCCACGCAAAGGTTAGTTTGTTAAATATAGGTCAGTCTTTTTAAGTTCCTAATGTGAAACATATTTTTTCAAAATTGTATGCAATAAGTACACGAGCTTTGATCAAAAGCTTCCAAGCCAAAAGGATACTGCAGCCACAGTTCTACTTCGGTATGATATCAAAACAGTAACTCTGGTAGAAGCACGAGACAGGAAGTAAAGCAGGAGAAGGCCAGTCATCAGTCTGAGTAAGTCAGCTCTGATTGGTCAACACGGCAATATCCTAAACATGACATCATGCCGGCAAGTGTTAACAATTCATGCAGAACAAAGTCAAAAAATGATAAGAATAATTAACCATCCTGAGAAAGCGCAACAGTCCGTTAAGCATGCTCCTAATGTTCTCTGGAGTGGTGAAAATCGAAACATTCAATTCTTTTATTATTCCCACAGCCAAAATTTAATATTAATTTATTGAGGTTTGTTCTAATCAATGTTTTCTTCCCTATCTATGTTTAATTCGAATTAATTTCCAGCAAGGAACGACGATATTATCGCTAGGAAATGTCTAAATTATCATCAATCTGAATTTTGGAGAAGAAGAGCAGAAGATGTTTTGAAAGTAATATATTTTCAAGGTGGCGCCGGTAATTTTACACACCTTTTGCCTGTCCTTATTCATGTCTTCTATGCTTATCCTGGTATTAATACACATAACCGTGCATTTTTAGGAGAATTTACATGATTTTCAAGTTTAAACGATAAAAAATAGTTGCTTCAAGGTGCGAGTGTAAAATATATGGCAATATCATGTAAATATGGATCGTGATATTCTTCAAACGTTCAAAAACATTTTATCAATTTTCTTTTGAAACATAATATTTCTGCCAAAAAAACAACAGAGAAATCTTTTTGCAGCCAATGTCAATATCTTTTCTTCAATTTTCCTCAATATCTTTTCTTTAACTTGAGAAGGCAATCACTTTTATTTGGAATATTTATAGTAATTCTTAATTGTTGCAGTTAGTCAGTGATGTTGCCAAGATGAGATTGTTTAACACTGATGGATGGCTTGTAAGTCTCGAGCCAGTCTCGAGCCTTGTCACGTGACGGGTTGGGACCGGGAAGAGCGCACCTACTGGGGCATACATAACTCACGCTTCTTAAACCAACCTTAAGAAAGTACAATGTCATGTTAACCTTGGTTGCTTTTTTGTCTTAAAGGGATATTTACCATGTGAAAAAAACGTTCAACACACAGTCCTTTCCATAATTGTTGTCACAGATTTCTATACAAGTCAATTACAGTTCAGCGCAAATCTTTCTTCACAATTTTCTGCTAAACTGAACATGGAGTTTTGCAACAATTGTAATATCATTTCGTTGTATCATGGTTCACGTCTTCATTATTAGTTATCATCAATATCAATACCATATTCAATCTTAATTTTACATTTTAAGGGAAATGACGAGACCTTTATTGAGAATCTTGAGTTGCATTTGTGAGTATTTGTAGTGCACTATACGTGTAAAACCTTTGTGCTCAAGGTCATGTTGGTATTCCTTGAGGTGAGTCACGAGTGGTGGAGACGGAGGACTTGTAGACTCCTGTACAAGGTTATACAACACACCCACAAGCAATCTACACTCTAACAACAGTTAACCCAAATATATCACTTTATAAGTAAGGTCCAAACAACATTCTTTTCCCATTTTTTCTCCAGACCTACAGAACAGACAGCGGACGATTCATGTTTTACAGTTTGTGTTATCTCTACAATTGCCACGAATATCTTAATTTAGAAATATGAGGAGGGCTGCACATGTATATGTCTCTCCTTATTATAAACCCACAAACAGCACCAAAGCATCAATGTATTATAATGTGATTTAATAAAATAAATGTTGAGATGTACTTTTACAAACTCAGATAGAAAGTTAAGAATTTATCTTATAACACAATGACTTTGATATTACCTCTTTCTGTGTAGGTAGAGATGTTTGCTTGACTGACCATAATTATGGGTGGAATATATAAAGATGCACTGTGTTATAAAATGCTTTTACCTTATTTCACACTGCGCTACACTTTTGAACCTCTTTATTTCATTATTAAAGTTCAACTTAGGTACTAATATGCAGTTTGAAATGCTTCCTTTCAATATTTCACCATAGGATATAAATGAAGCTTGATGTTCTCAACCTTATTATAATTCGCTGAACATAACGAAATACCTTCACGCCGAACTCAGTGCTAATAGGATGAGAGATAACAGAAAATAACCATTGTGTGGTGTCAATGAAAGGCATACAAATACAACCTTTATCATGTGTCATTGACACATTAGGGTCACGAATCAGTGACACATTCAAATATCATATTATTGACACAGTGACATTCAAGTCATGTGTCAATGACACACACAGGTCATGTATCAGTGACACATTCAAGTCATGTTTCAGCGACACTTTCAAGTCATGTATCAATGACACATTTAAGTCATGTTTCAGTGACACATTCGGGTCATGTATCAGTGACACATTTAAGTCATTTATCACATTTAGGTTCACGTATCACATTTAGGTTATGTATCAATTTCAAATCTGGTACAATTATTCCCCATAAAAATTGTCTTTCTGATGTCAGAGTTCCAGGGGAAATCTCCTACTGATCATAATATCATGGTAAAAGGGGCCTATCTAATGTAGATCATTGCCATAAACTGCACAGTTCTCATCTTGCTCCCTGATGTTATGATAAGCTTTTATGGGAATTACCATCCATAGACAAATATGTGCAAAATTGCTGAGATAAAGAGAACCTTCAAATCTCCCTCAAAGGTATTATCCTCCCACGCTAAGCAGCCCTTAAAGGGGTTCTCTGCTGGATGCATGTACACAATGACACTCAAATATATACTGCGATGAAATGGGAAAAGCGCCACAGACAATTATGGTATAGAGTATTTCACAGATTTCATATTGGAATGAGTTCCTTTGGGGATGATGTGGCGGTAAGGAGACTGTTCAGGCCTGACCGGCCGTCTGGCTAACCTCCCTCTCGTTGGCCATCTTCACATGGGGTTTCCTTTATCTGTCTTAAATCAAGGAGACTATTTCCATCTGAGATCTGTCATTCTATCACATAGCGCCCCCTAGCAAAGCGCTTTTGTTTCTGCTATGCTTCCATGCTGAGCTTTCAATGAATATAAATAGTGTTTGTTTTCTCCCAGGAAACAGTATATCCATATTCCGACTGTGGTTTTATGAACAAAGGTCCAGTTGTTATACACCTACAGTCCACTTCAAAGATTCATTCACGATCTCACATTAAATATGAGCTCCAGTAAATCCCAGCTAAAGTTTAAATGAGGTAACGCAGTATTTCTTTATATGGTTTGTATCTGTTTGTTCAAACACAAAATTTAAATTACAGTTGAATCTACTCATACACGTATACGTTACTAGAATAATGTGAGCAAACCCTAAACTGGAACACTATCGGTAATATATAGGTATGTAATATCACATCCATTTGAGACAATTAAAATATTACAGACCTGTATCCAACCTTGCTGATATATCGATATGAAAGTGGTAGCGTAAGGCAAATAATAGAAGTATTTCCCAGTCTGCTAACAAGGAGTTTATAAGTATGGACACAGTCCTCCTTGAAGTACAACATGATATACTAATGGAGATTGACAAGAACTGTACTGTACTGCTGGTGGTATTAGACATCTCAGCAGCCTTTGACAATATTGACCATAAAATACTTCTTAATAGACTCAAGGATAGATGTGGAGTAATGAGCGGAGCTCCTAAATCATAATCTATCAAATAGAAAACAATGTTTAACACTTGGAATATTCTCTGAGCATGCAAATAGAATGTGCCATAGGGATCAGTTCTTGGTCCAAGACCTTTTACCACATATATATGGCTCCTGTTGCAGAAATCATTAGTAAAAATGGATTTAACCATCATATATATATATGTGAGCCGATGATACTCAATTGTACATTTTATTGGACCCATCATTAGAAAATGAAACCAGAAATCTTGTATGGAAACAGAAAAAGGTATTAGGTATGTCAAAAGGTTTTTGTTGGGTAACAAAATGATTTTAAATGATGGGAAGATTGAAATACACATATGCAGGTAAATGTCGCATTTAGGAAATGTCATCCTCCAAACCTCTGTCCAAGTTGTAGATGCTAACATTCCAAGATTAAACAAGGTCAGATATTTAAGAATAATATAAGATGAGGAAAAAAGAAAAAAGTGTAAACATGGATTTCTCCATGTAAAGATCTGACACTAATTAGGGAGTGTTTAGATGAGAAAATGTCAAGTGTCCTAATATCTGCGTTCATCTCCTCAACATTGGACTATGGAAACTTACTATTACCCAGAAAATGCTGAAAATAATGAATGTATGTATAGAGTCGCCAAGAACAACAGGTGGATGCATTGTGATAGGACTGGTGATAGGACTGGTGATAGGACTGGTGGTAGGACTGGTGATAGGACTGGTGATAGGACTGGTGATGGGACTGGTGATGGGACTGGTGATAGGAGTGGTGATAGGACTGGTGATGGGACTGGTGATGGGACTGGTGATAGGAGTGGTGATAGGACTGGTGATAGGACTGGTGATAGGACTGGTGATAGGACTGGTGATAGGACTGGTGATGGGACTGGTGATAGGACTGGTGATAGGACTGGTGATGGGACTGGTGATGGGACTGGTGATAGGAGTGGTGATAGGACTGGTGATAGGACTGGTGATAGGACTGGTGATAGGACTGGTGATAGGTGTGTGCTCCTATAAAATGGAATGCCCTGCCCCTTCACATTTAAAATTGTAGGTTCACAGACTGTTTTAAAAAGACATCTAAAGTCTATCTGTAAGAGCGCCAGGGGCAGATCCTGTCTGGTGTAGTGCTATATATATGTCTTGTTGAGAGGTTGAGACATTTCAGTGCTGTGCAATGTCATCTCAGCTTTAGATTTAATTTACTTGGCAACACAGATATTAGTGAATATAAATCTCATTGATTTTATCTCAGAGATCTGTGTAGATACATCTTCATGGGTCTATTATCACCATAACACCGAAGGAATCTGCGGAAGTGGCATTATCAGACTAATTGGGATTTTTTCAGTCACATAAATGAATAATTGACTAGAATTTCACAGATAATAATTTTACAGATACTTTGAAAATTGTAATATTGGCCATCGCATTGGGACATATTTGCATGTCAAGACTGAATCCTCTTAAAAACGGTCCATTTTCCATAACAGTGAACACAAAATCTATAAACATTTGTGTTCATAGAGAGAAGGGAATATATGTGAAGCTGTATCGACATTTTAAACTAATAAGGATCCTCATACGAAGTTAAGCCTGAGTGTGTGTGTACGCCCTTCCCCTTCAGGGGGCACTTTCCTGTGCTTCGCGGAGCAGTGAAGCTGACGCTCTGAAGGCCTCTCAGCAGAACATAGAGAGGCGCCCTCTAGTGTCAACTCCCTGGAGTACCATGAGAGCCTGTGATGTGGAGCTCAGGTCAAAGGTCAATCTATACATAGTTCTCTGTTGTGTTTTCATCTAATCTGCAGCCTCCAAAAGCAAATTGATGCTATTTTTGAGAGGAATTTCAATTTTCCCGAAGACTGAGTTTTGCACATTGGTCCAGCGAGGATGTGATGGCCTTGCAAATATCTACAGGTTATAGGAACTGTGGAGGAATTATGGCACAGCATACATCTCTCAATACAAACAACCCTGGCAACAAAACATGCTCAAAGGTTGATACAATCTGGAATCAAATCTGCGGAAATAAAAGGGCTGTTTGGTTACCAATAAACCCAATATAACCACTACTCGGGTCACAACCACTCCATAGGAGAACATTCTTACCTTCGAAGCTGAAACAATGGCTTTCTCACCGATGTATATATATATACATATATATATATATATATATATATATATATATATATATATATATATATATATATATATATATATATATATATATATATATATATATATCTACCACTTTCCTATATACATATTCCTCCACCTGATTGAATGTTGAACAGTTGTGAGATATAAAAAGCAGAATAGGAGAGAGCGGCGAATGTATTCGCACCTATCCTAATAATCACGTGAAGATCATTTGTGACATATATAGCCAACCTTGGGAAAATCTAAAAACATGGTAGCTCTGAGTTGGTCGAATATTGCATCAAACTCTTTTAAGGGCCTTAAAAACATAATGGACAATGGCGCCATCTTGTGCCGGTTAAAATTTGTGATACATACTGCAAATATATAGATATATAAAAGATGGTATGGTATCTTTAACTAATATAACTAAAACTCTAAGTCCTTTCAAGTTTTGTTTGTATATAGCTAAAGCTAATAATGTTTTATATTTTAAATTGTGACTTTAAATAAAGCATTTTGTATTTGTATTTGTATTTGTATTTGTGAGCAATGATAGATATATTGTTTCATCTACCTCTATGACGGGATCAGGGTGAAGTTTACTGAAGAAGTTGCGCTTTCTTACTCTGGTGTCTATCGTCAATGGCGACAGGTAGACGATTCTACGTAGCGCCCTCTATGAGGTGAGGACACTCTCACGTGCGAGAGGGCTGGCACGTGAGATGGGGAACCCGTCCATTGTGTGAATCTGTGAAAGGCGGATAATTGACCGGCCCTGATTAGATTCTATATGTGTTACTAATGGAGATACCATAGAAACTGTGACCCTCCATTTGTCGGCTTTTCTCACAGTGGAGTGCGGATACATGTAGCTGTCTTGTTGTTGTCATACACCTGAGCTGAATGAAGAAAACCAAATCGCAAACAATACGCATTAATCCTTGCAAAATAAATCTCTTGAATTACATTTTGAACATCATATTGGAAAATGATTGCTGAGATTGTTATAAACCCGTATTCTTCTAATACCCTATTTGAATATAAATGGTAAATTGATGAGGGGATTTCCCCGAGTCAAAAGCATGCAGTAACTTTAGAATACCACACGAGGATCGCCATATGAACAATCAACCTGGAATAATTCATTCATATTAACACTATATTGACACTCAGGAAGAAGCAGGGTTCAGTTGCAGGGTTTCAAACGCGCCACCCCCAAGCATCAAATAAATATAACTAACCGGCAAGTTCCTTGCAAAGTATTCACGAATTCCAAGGCAGATCTCTCTCAAATATCATTTAACATCCCTACACTCACTTTATTCGTATGGCCTTAAACCAGGCCATCAGTATATAAGGCCTTACAATAGGCCGTCAGTATATAAGGCCTTACACCAGGCCATCAGTATATAAGGCCTTACACCAGGCCATCAGTATATAAGGCCTTACACCAGGCCATCAGTATATACGGCCTTACAACAGGCCATCAGTATATAAGGCCTTACAACTGGCCATCAGTATATAAGGCCTTACACCAGGCCATCAGAATATAAGGCCTTACACCAGGCCATCAGTATATAAGGCCTCACAACAGGCCATCAGTATATAAGGCCTTACGCCAGACCTTCAGTATATAAGGCCTCACAACAGGCCATCAGTATATAAGGCCTTACACCAGGCCATCAGTATATAAGGCTTTACAACAGACCATCAGTATATAAGGTTTAAACCAGGCCATCAGTATATAAGGCCTTACAACAGACCATCAGTATATAAGGCCTTACACCAGGCCATCACCATATAAGGCCTTACAACAGGCCATCAGTATATAAGGCCTTACAACAGGCCATCAGTATATAGGGCCTCACAACAGGCCATCAGTATATAAGGCCTTACAAGAGGCCATCAGTATATAAGGCCTTACAACAGGCCATCAGTATATAAGGCCTTACAAGAGGCCATCAGTATATAGGGCCTCACAACAGGCCATCAGTATATAAGGCCTTACAAGAGGCCATCAGTATATAGGGCCTCACAACAGGCCATCAGTATGGTATTTACATGGATTGTTTATATTACACATCTTATAGAGATAGTTTGGTGTCTGAGGCATTGCACTCCAGCTAATATATATATATTTATATATATATAGACATGTTTATCTTGGTTGTGAAGTATTAAGTAATTATGTGAGTGCTTGGACGGCCCAGGTACCGGGACATCCCGCTGTAACAACATCCACTATCTCAGCAGTGAATGATAACACTCGTTACCTGCCTACTGAGTTGCACAGTGCTCTTAGAGAGTTTGAGTAACTCAGGCAGTTGCAGTGAGAGTTGCTCAACCAGTTTGACTCCAAGCTGCTTACATATAGAGCTTTGGTTCTTAGCCTTGCTGAGCAATGTGTGTGGTGGAAATATTCAACCCGCGATAACAAGCTTCCTGAACTTCTCAGTAAGAAGCAGTTGGTTGTGAAACAATTCAACTATCTGCTACTGCAACGTCTCAGGACAACTACAGGCAAACCGTTCAGGTTTCAGAATTCTTACGACCAATCCCCTCAATAGCTACACCATATTTATATATATATATATATATCCGTGGATCCGTAAACAACTATCTGTTTGTTGCATGATCTGCTGAACTTTAATTTGCCATAACTTTAATTTGCCATAAAACAATACAAAAAACACCTACCTAAGCGTGGAGTTAAGTGTGAAGATTAATACAGGAAGGGATGGGAACCCATTTGACAAGTGGTGTAGCAGGTCCTGTGTATTCCAGCATCACATACACAGATTATCTCCTATCGGTGGAGGTACTCACGTGGGATTAGGCAGTGAGAGGGGGCTCCAGGACCATGTGGGTTCTCTATGCTGGCAGTCAGTGAGAGGGGGCTCCAGGACCATGTGGGTTCTCTATGCTGGCAGTCAGTGAGAGGGGGCTCCAGGACCACGTGGGTTCTCTATGCTGGCAGGCAGTGAGAGGGGGCTCAAGGACCATGTGGGTGCTCTATGCTGGCAGTCAGTGAGAGGGGGCTCCAGGACCATGTGGGTTCTCTATGCTGGCAGGCAGTATGAGGGGGCTCCAGGACCATGTGGGTTCTCTATGCTGGCAGTCAGTGAGAGGGGGCTCCAGGACCATGTGGGTTCTCTATGCTGGCAGTCAGTGAGAGGGGGCTCCAGGACCACGTGGGTTCTCTATGCTGACAGGCAGTGAGAGGGGGCTCCAGGACCATGTGGGTTCTCTATGCTGGCAGTCAGTGAGAGGGGGCTCCAGGACCATGTGAGTTCTCTATGCAGGCAGTCAGTGAGAGGGGCTCCAGGACCATGTGGGTTCTCTATGCTGGCAGGCAGTATGAGGAGGCTCCAGGACCACGTGGGTTCTCTATGCTGGCAGGCAGTGAGAGGGGGCTCCAGGACCACGTGGGTTCTCTATGCTGGCAGTCAGTGAGAGGGGGCTCCAGGACCATGTGGGTTCTCTATGCTGGCAGGCAGTGAGAGGGGGCTCCAGGACCATGTGGGTTCTCTATGCTGGCAGGCAGTGAGAGGGGGCTCCAGGACCATGTGGGTTCTCTATGCTGGCAGGCAGTGAGAGGGGGCTCCAGGACCACGTGGGTTCTCTATGCTGGCAGTCAGTGAGAGGGGGCTCCAGGACCATGTGGGTTCTCTATGCTGGCAGTCAGTGAGAGGGGGCTCCAGGACCATGTGGGTTCTCTATGCTGGCAGTCAGTGAGAGGGGGTTCCAGGACCACGTGGGTTCTCTATGCTGGCAGGCAGTGAGAGGGGGCTCCAGGACCATGTGGGTGCTCTATGCTGGCAGTCAGTGAGAGGGGGCTCCAGGACCATGTGGGTTCTCTATGCTGGCAGTCAGTGAGAGGGGGCTCCAGGACCATGTGGGTTCTCTATGCTGGCAGGCAGTATGAGGGGGCTCCAGGACCATGTGGGTTCTCTATGCTGGCAGTCAGTGAGAGGGGGCTCCAGGACCATGTGGGTTCTCTATGCTGGCAGTCAGTGAGAGGGGGCTCCAGGACCACGTGGGTTCTCTATGCTGACAGGCAGTGAGAGGGGGCTCCAGGACCATGTGGGTTCTCTATGCTGGCAGTCAGTGAGAGGGGGCTCCAGGACCATGTGAGTTCTCTATGCAGGCAGTCAGTGAGAGGGGGCTCCAGGACCATGTGGGTTCTCTATGCTGGCAGGCAGTATGAGGGGGCTCCAGGACCACGTGGGTTCTCTATGCTGGCAGTCAGTGAGAGGGGGCTCCAGGACCATGTGGGTTCTCTATGCTGGCAGTCAGTGAGAGGGGGCTCCAGGACCATGTAGGTTCTCTATGCTGGCAGGCAGTGAGAGGGGGCTCCAGGACCATGTGGGTTCTCTATGCTGGCAGGCAGTGAGAGGGGGCTCCAGGACCATGTGGGTTCTCTATGCTGGCAGGCAGTGAGAGGGGGCTCCAGGACCACGTGGGTTCTCTATGCTGGCAGTCAGTGAGAGGGGGCTCCAGGACCATGTGGGTTCTCTATGCTGGCAGTCAGTGAGAGGGGGCTCCAGGACCATGTGGGTTCTCTATGCTGGCAATCAGTGAGAGGGGGCTCCAGGACCATGTGGGGTCTCTATGCTGGCAGGCAGTGAGAGGGGGCTCCAGGACCATGTGGGTTCTCTATGCTGGCAGGCAGTGAGAGGGGGCTGCAGGACCATGTGGGTTCTCTATGCTGGCAGGCAGTGAGAGGGGGCTCCAGGACCACGTGGGTTCTCTATGCTGGCAGGCAGTGAGAGGGGGCTCCAGGACCATGTGGGTTCTCTATGCTGGCAGGCAGTGAGAGGGGGCTCCAGGACCATGTGGGTTCTCTATGCTGGCAGGCAGTATGCGGGGGCTCCAGGACCATGTGGGTTCTCTATGCTGGCAGGCAGTGAGAGGGGGCTGCAGGACCATGTGGGTTCTCTATGCTGGCAGGCAGTGAGAGGGGGCTCCGGGACCATGTGGGTTCTCTATGCTGGCAGGCAGTGAGAGGGGGCTCCAGGACCATGTGGGTTCTCTATGCTGGCAGGCAGTATGAGGGGGCTCCAGGACCATGTGGGTTCTCTATGCTGGCAGTCAGTGAGAGGGGGCTCCAGGACCATGTGGGTTCTCTATGCTGGCAGTCAGTGAGAGGGGGCTCCAGGACCATGTGGGTTCTCTATGCTGGCAGGCAGTATGAGGGGGCTCCAGGACCATGTGGGTTCTCTATGCTGGCAGGCAGTGAGAGGGGGCTCCAGGACCATGTGGGTTCTCTATGCTGGCAGGCAGTGAGAGGGGGCTCCAGGACCACGTGGGTTCTCTATGCTGGCAGTCAGTGAGAGAGGGCTCCAGGACCACGTGGGTTCTCTATGCTGGCAGTCAGTGAGAGGGGGCTCCAGGACCACGTGGGTTCTCTATGCTGGCAGTCAGTGAGAGGGGGCTCCAGGACCATGTGGGTTCTCTATGCTGGCAGGCAGTATGAGGGGGCTCCAGGACCATGTGGGTTCTCTATGCTGGCAGGCAGTGAGAGGGGGCTGCAGGACCATGTGGGTTCTCTATGCTGGCAGGCAGTGAGAGGGGGCTCCGGGACCATGTGGGTTCTCTATGCTGGCAGGCAGTGAGAGGGGGCTCCAGGACCATGTGGGTTCTCTATGCTGGCAGGCAGTATGAGGGGGCTCCAGGACCATGTGGGTTCTCTATGCTGGCAGTCAGTGAGAGGGGGCTCCAGGACCATGTGGGTTCTCTATGCTGGCAGTCAGTGAGAGGGGGCTCCAGGACCATGTGGGTTCTCTATGCTGGCAGGCAGTATGAGGGGGCTCCAGGACCATGTGGGTTCTCTATGCTGGCAGTCAGTGAGAGGGGGCTCCAGGACCATGTGGGTTCTCTATGCTGGCAGGCAGTGAGAGGGGGCTCCAGGACCACGTGGGTTCTCTATGCTGGCAGTCAGTGAGAGAGGGCTCCAGGACCACGTGGGTTCTCTATGCTGGCAGTCAGTGAGAGGGGGCTCCAGGACCACGTGGGTTCTCTATGCTGGCAGTCAGTGAGAGGGGGCTCCAGGACCATGTGGGTTCTCTATGCTGGCAGGCAGTATGAGGGGGCTCCAGGACCATGTGGGTTCTCTATGCTGGCAGGCAGTGAGAGGGGGCTCCAGGACCATGTGGGTTCTCTATGCTGGCAGTCAGTGGCCACTCAGATCCTGAGTTTCAGGTTGGAGTGGTGGGAGGTACATGGTAGAGCTGCTGATTGGTTCACAAAGCTGATCTACAGGCCACTGACTGACACACAGAGAATCACTGAGCCCTTAGCTACACCAACACTCAACAGATCTTACTTAACAAGACGGTTATCAACACACACCAATAGCTCTAGATCCCTTAGAGTGTGTAAATACGTGTAATTTACACCTGATTTAAATATCAACATCAGATCAGATCAAGTCATCCATTAAGGTGCAATGATCGGTGCTTTTCTTCCTGCTTTGAAGCTGTTGTGCAAATGCAGGAAAACAGATTTCTTATTGCTGAGGAGTGATTCTTTCAAACTATGTCATGTTTCTCTCCTGTGGTAATTTGAAAAAATTTTTTTTTAATAGTGGCATGAAATCATTTGGCATTCTCATTTAATCACATTAAAGGCTTTGTCCCGACATATAGAAGAGAGCTTTTAGTAAGGAACACTGCATGCAGATGGATGGTATCAAGTATCAGAACGGCCCAACATCTCTACACTGTATGAAGAATGTTCCACAAAAATGCATAAGTTAAATTGTTTACATAAAAGGTATATTTAAATGTTATATCGTAGATTTCCAGTATATGCGATGATTATCATGATGACAAACAAACCAACACGCTCACCGCACCATCACCCTATGCAGGTTGTGTGGGGGTTGAGACAATAGCTAACATTGGGAGGTGAATGAGGGGAAACTAAAAGGACTGTATTACGCATTAAACGGTGAAATCAATATCATGCCGAGTGGCCACTCTCCGCAGGTACCGACCAAAATGAACACATTTCTTCAACATTAAATAGTAATATCGTTGATTCTCTTCCCACAAATCTAAGAACGTAAACCACAAGAAGTGTCATTACCATGATTACCAGCCAGGCCTCATCCTATAAAGACAGCAGTAAGATAATCAGGGATAAGGCGATAAAGATAGGCCTGTTAGGAAGCACCAACCATATGGCTGTATAAGGTAAATCCGTAACCTGCCACCGAGATTTAATGCCCTACTCCTTCGAAAAGTGACAGAAGCTATATACTTGAGAATCATCAAAAAGACACGGCTAAAAAATACTATGCTTAAAGTGAGAAACAGTTGAATGGAAGGAATCAAACCCCAGCTGTCACCATGCGTGGCAGATATTTTACTACTGAGCCACACATCCCACACATGTGCCCAGTGATGTCATTGTGTTGAGACATGCGACATAGTGAAGAATGGCGCCAATAGGGAACTCATCATTTGGAGACAATTTTGAGATATGATTTTAGACATCGCAGTCATTGTTCCTCTGACAGCAAACTTATTATCGTTTATCTGTATGATATGAGAGGATTGCCATCACAAAGCTAACACATATCTCCACACTCCAGCATGGTTATTCTTGAGGGCGTGCAAAGCTTTAACCGCTGTCACTAACCATTGGAGCAGACAGAACTATTAATAGATGAGTGCAATCGACGTCTACTTTATAAATGGATATTATCATGTTTTACAAAGTATCGCCATGTAAGTCTGCTTTTAATCGTCGCTTCCACCTGTGTAAAGGAGATGAAATGCTTATGTTGAGAGCAAAGTTGGTGTGTAGTCATCAGTAACCCACAATATCTCATTATGGTAGGAAGGTGTCAATCCAACTGTCAATTTTGATTTCATATACAATATCATATTTCATATCATATTATATTCCTTTGTGATAATGTAAGGAAATATCTCGTCTAAAAAAGAGTAGGGCATGACGTCCCGAGGACAGGTTTTTAATTGACCTGATAAGGCTTAAATAGTGCAGAAATGTTTCTAAATACACACAAACAAATTATCATTATATGAAAATGATTTCTCCAAAGCATAGGATGGCGTATCGGTTACAAATAGAGGAAATAATCAATGATTTTAGTAGGAAATAAATGCATTCTGAGCGCTTTACAGATATTTTTGCCCATTCAATATTTACTCATTCAAGTCTTTAAATTTGCTCAATAAAAATGATAGAAAGATTTAAGACAGAGCTAGTTACTCTCTTTGACAATTGTGGTTTACATGGGTGAATATTCAATGTTAAAGTGATTTATGGAATATGCAAACAATCTGGCACAAAGCTGTTACCTGTGCACAAGGAGACGTGCTGATATGATATCGTTATAGTGCCATGTCCGTGATATCGCTATAGTGCCATGTCTCTGTGCGTTATGAGCAATCTGCATGACACGTCTTTACTAACTCACTTCATTATGGACGTTACATCAAAGGAATATATGTACAATTCCAGACCTAATATAGTTTGTATTATCTCGACAGAGCTGATCTTTCTGAATCACCAAACTAACGAGACATTAACCCCTAACGGACGGGAGGGACGTTGACGTCCCCATTGTTCTGTCTCAGTGACGTCATTTTGTAACATTCCCTGGGGCAGCAATTTTGTTACAATGTAATCATGATAATGCCGTCAGACTGAGGGGATCATGAACTTTTGACCCCAGTACTTCATGGAGCATATTGAATAACCATGGTTATACATTTTATCAAATAAGTATGTATATACACGAGTCTAGAAAAAAATTGGTTTGTCCAGCCAATCAACATAATTTATATAGCCTAGACCCTTAGGGGTTAAAAGCCAATAGGAAAATCACAAAATAGTTCAAATTAAAGACTTCTTCGCTTCACAGCCAAGTGCGACAAAGTTGTGCTTCAGTTTATCAATTGATTACCGATGTTTATGAGACCATTTGACATTGTTATCACGTATTTGATATTTTTCTGAGTGCAAAAGCACTTAAAAGAGTTTGAAAATGAGACCGCAGCTCTGTTGTCGTCTGGAGCTCAGTTCTCATCCACAGCTCCGTTGTCATCCACAGCTCCGTTGTCATCGTCAGCTCTGCTGTCATCCTCAGCTCCACTGTCATCCACAGCTCCGTTGTCGTCTGTAGCTCAGTTGTCGTCTGTAGGTCAGTCGTTGTCTGTAGCTCAGTTATCGACTGTAGATCAGTTGTCATCCTCAGCTCAGTTCTCATCCACAGCTCCGTTGTCATCAACAGCTCTGTTGTCATCCTCAGCTCCGTTGTCATCCACAGATCCATTGTCATCCGTAGCTCCGTTGTCGTCTGCAGCTCAGTTGTCATCCATAGCTCCGTAGTCGTCTGCAGCTCAGTTGTCGTCTGTAGCTCAGCTGTCATCCACAGCTCCGTTGTCATCCTCAGCTCCATTGACATCCTCAGCTCCGTTGTCATCCACAGTTCCATTGTCGTCCGTAGCTCCGTTGTCGTCTGTAGCTCCGTTGTCGTCTGCAGCTCTGTTGTCGTCTGCAGCTCTGTTGTCGTCTGCAGCTCTGTTGTCATCCTCGGCTCCATTGTCATCCACGCCTCCGTTGTTGTCTGCAGCTCAGATGTCGTCTATAGCTCAGTTGTCATCTGTAGCTCTGTTGTCATCTTCAGCTCTGTTGTCATCCACAGCTCCGTTTTCGTCTGCAGCTCAGTTGTCCTCTGTAGCTCAGATGTCATCCTCAGGTCTGTTGTCATCCACAGCTCCGTTGTCATCCTCAGCTCTGTTGTCATCCACAGCTCCGATTTCGTCTGCAGCTCAGTTGTCCTCTGTAGCTCAGATGTCAACCTCAGGTCCATTGTCATCCACACCTCTGTTGTCATCCTCAGGTCCGTTGTCATCCACGCCTCCGTTGTCATCCTCAGCTCCGTTGTCATCCACAGCTCCGTTTTCGTCTGCAGCTCAGTTGTCGTCTGTAGCTCCGTTGTCATCCACAGCTCCGTTTTCGTCTGCAACTCCGTTGTCATCCTCAGGTCCGTTGTCATCCACAGCTCCGTTGTCATGCACAGCTCCGTTGTCATCCTCAGCTCCGTTGTCATCCACAGCTCCGTTGTCATCCTCAGCTCCGTTGTCATCCACAGCTCCGTTGTCATCCATAGCTCCGTTGTTGTCTGCAGCTCAGTTGTCGTCTGTAGCTCCATTGTCGTCTGTAGCTCCATTGTCATCTGTAGCTCCGTTGTCGTCTGCAGCTCAGTTGTCGACTGTAGCTCAGCTGTCATCCATAGCTCTGTTGTCGTTTGCAGATCAGTTGTCGTCTGTAGCTCAGTTGTCATCCTCAGCTCCATTGTCATCCTCAGCTCCGTTGTCATCCACAGCTCCGTTGTCATCCACGCCTCCGTTGTCATCTGTAGCTCCATTGTCGTCTGTAGCTCCGTTGTCGTCTGTAGCTCCAATGTCGTCTGCAGCTCAGTTGTCGTCTGTAGCTCCGTTGTCGTCTGTAGCTCCGTTGTCGTCTGTAGCTTCAATGTCGTCTGTAGCTCTGTTGTTGTCTGCAGCTCAGTTGTCGTCTGTAGCTCCGTTGTCGTCTGTAGCTCCGTTGTCGTCTGTAGCTTCAATGTCGTCTGTAGCTCAGTTGTCGTCTGCAGCTCAGTTGTCGTCTGTAGCTCCGTTGTAGTCTGTAGCTCCGTTGTCGTCTGTAGCTTCAATGTCGTCTGCAGCTCAGTTGTCGTCTGCAGCTCAGTTGTCGTCTGTAGCTCCGTTGTAGTCTGTAGCTCCGTTGTCGTCTGTAGCTTCAATGTCGTCTGCAGCTCTGTTGTCGTCCGCAGTTCTGTTGTCGTCCGCAGCATCATTGTCAAGCTTTATATTCAAAAGAGATAACCAAGATGACTAGGGGGAACTTCTTTCATCTGTGAATAATGGAAACTGATTACTTCACTCAGGACAAATTATAACGAACATCTCATAGTGTATTCATTGCATAATCAGCCACTGAACTACTCTGCAATTTAATTTTCGGTTGAAACTTTGAAGTAAAGCTTGATTGAAACTGTAACCTTCAAACATATCAGCGTCCGGCTTTATGAGAAACTTACCATGGCCTGATTTGTCATAACAATGTTTGGAGTGTGTGAGGTGAGGAGGGATTATTAGAGATAGAGGAAGAGTTAGACCAGATGAGACGCCGCAGTATTCTATAGAACACAGGAATCTGCAGGTGTTTGATGCAGCCAGGTTGTTCACCCGGCCTGCTATGCTTTTTTATCTTGTTTTCCAGACTCCTATCTGTCCTCTTGCCAGTCCTGTTATTATTTCACCATCAAAGTGATGGTATCCATATATCTGACAAAACGCTTCTTCCTCGAGGATAATCTGCAAGTCTACCAACCTTATTGAAATAGGTGCAAATTGCAGTCTTTACATTGTGACCAAGGTGACAATGCTTTAGAAAGCATATCCTTTGGAAATAACTGCCAAATGTTGGACAAAAGCCCCATAACACCTCCAATATTTATTTCCCCTTCAAAGTTTCTGTATATTTCTTTCTAAATTTGACTGTGTACCCATTTGACAGCAAGGATAAAACTGTGCGTTCCATAGGACGCAGTAATGGCTTGAAATGATGGAGAGAAAACTTGGACTCGACTGTGCAATTTTCTCTGAAATGTCTGGCACGATTATAAATGTGAAAATGGCATGACATGGACATGTCTATAAATATTGTGCAATTGATAGTCTGTAGACTGGAAACTGTTTCTGATATCGCCGAGATGAAAGCGTCTGTCGTCCAGAAGACTTCTTGAGTGAAGTCCCTGATTGTGGGATAATGCGCCGCCATCTTAACTATCACAAACCTTAATCTGGATGATCTCTATCAGTTATAATTCAATTACTGTAACTTGCCATTAAAATAGATTCCAATAATTGGATTTTATTTATTCTTTGAATTTAATTCTGTTCGCACATTTTAACCTGAAATATGGTATATTATCGTAAGACGAAAGTTGCCGTCAAACAGTTACTGGTAAAACAATTATACCTTACAATGGTGAATTCAATGCTAATATCACTGAATCTTTAATTGAATGAAGTATTAACATATACATAATAGTAATAGTATTTAAAAACATGAAATAACAGTTTCATTTTTTTCCTGTGGGCAAAGATACATTCATAAGCCCTGCTCCCCAAAAACAAAGGGCCAAAACCTGTGAACCTTTCGTTTTTTAACTCTCTCGGGTGATAAACCTGGTTTTTTTTGTATGAATTGTGATAATATTATCTTCTAACATTCGGTTTTCCGAGAAACAAATGAGGAGAAATATAATTTTCTGAAACTAGATTTTCTGATGGACCATTGCTCAAGGGTAATAAAATGATGAAAACCTAAAATGGTGAGACCCGGAGGAACAATGATGTTGAGAACACCAACTTTGAAGGGAAAGACAAAAGATGACTTTTCTATAGAAAAGAGCTCATCGTGTATCATAAGGGAAAACAAAAATGATTTTGGTTTACAGGAAATATATTACCAACAAATATAATGTAACTGAAACATTGATAGAGAAGGTTCTTGGTCTCGGATATAGTCCATTGATACATATAAGTAATCGGTTCTGGAGGTATTGTTTGTTGGAATATTGTTGAGAATAATGATATGATCCAAACATGTTAATCTAACATTCAAAGAAAACACATTGTCGTTAATTTAGTAAGATTGAACATGACATAGTTCATCCCGGTCTCTTGATGACGAATACAATATTTTGAATGCAGTGTGTTGCTTGGGTAATACATGTATCTGAAGATGTTCTGGTTTGGGCGATTTCTACCATGTGCTTGTTGCATTTTTATCTCTATCTTTTACCATTTCTGTCATGTGCTTCTTGCATTTTTATCTCTATCTTTTACCATTTCTGTCATGTGCTTTCCATACATTTCTCTTGTAGAACATAATGCAAAGTATAGACCTTCCTTCATCAGATACACAACTACAAATGAAAAAAGATGTCTAATTTGTATAGCGCTGATACCATTCTGTCCATAGTGCTGTGTTCATAAAGCTCTTTCTGAAAAGGTGTGTCCCCAGTCTACTCTTGAAAGTAATGACTGAAAGACTACTCATAATGTCAGTAGGGAGAGAATTCTACAATTTGGGGCAATAGCGGAAAAACCCCATCCCCACCGTTTTCAAGCGAGTCTTAGGAACAGACAGGTAAGTAATATCATTAGACCTTAAGTCTCTCTCACTCTGCCAAACTAGGAGTAGATCTCACTCTGCCAAACTAGGAGTAGATCACATAGGTAAGGGGGTGCCTTACTATTTAAGACCTTCCAAATAGTAAGGAGAATTCTAAAGTCAATTCCCCATGGATCCATTGTAATTCCTGCAGTTTTGTTATATGATCAAACGTCCTGATTTTCTTCAATACACGTTATGCACTTCTGCACATCGCAGTTCTGCATATCTGAGGTTGGGAGGCCAGCAAGGAGATAATTTCCACAATCCAAGGTAGATGTTGCAAAGGCATGAGTTAATGTCAAGCATTTTCTCGTCTAGACATTGTCTAATGGTTGCTAAATTCCTCATGTGATAATGTCTTTTTTTACATATTTTCTTATTGTGAGCCTTCATGTCCATTTTAGAGTAGGAAGTGATACCAACATCAAGCACAGAGTCATTAATGGGGTGCGATATCAGTACCACTATTAGTGCCAGTGCTATTTGATGACATGGCCAGCAATACAGAACTACAGGGATGTAGATCTACAGGGATGTAGATCTTTGAGTTTTGTGTTGAGTCATACAATGTTTGGTCATGTGACCACTTCTGACAAAATTGTACTGTGACAACATCACTTTTAACGTATTGAAAGAAAGTGAGAATACAAGATGGTGTTTTCAGACAAATGCCAGTCACTGAGGTAAATAGGCAGTTGTGTATGTGATGGATATTGTCTACCACTAATAAATACTCATTGCAACAATAAACACTAATGCACCACCCTCTGATTTATTGCTCTTTTCCCATTGAAACAATACAAAATATTACATAAATTTTTAATAACATTTTATATTTAACAAATTACTTAACAAATATAATAATAATAATAATAATAATAATAATAATAATAATAATAATAATAATAATAATAATAATAATAATAATAATAATAATAATAATAACAATAACAATAACAACAACAACAACAACAACAACAACAACAACAACAACAACAACAACAACAACAACAACAACAACAACAACAACAACAACAACAACAATAATAATAATAATAATAATAATAAAATTTGTATAGCGCTGATACCAGACAAGTCTGTTCATAGCTCAATATCTAATTTATTGGGCACACAAGATCTGGTGTAAAACACCCTCATGAGCACATCAAAGAGATTGGAAAGCACAAAATAATGGACACCTCTATGAGCTATTAAACAAGACAAATGTGTGCGGTTTAAAGAGCACTTACACTGATTAACATCTATGTGCAATCCAGAGAAATAGATCATACATAAAAAATAGGAAAATCAAGGGTCATATTTTTACATATTTTTTGCTAACTTATCTGTTGTGATGTACTTCCAAACTAGGATGTTTCACTCAGTGTATTACAAAGAACTGTTTGGAGTTTTACTTTTCTTTCAACATCATTTCATGATGAGACCTACTTGTAGCAGATATAGTGCTGCCTCACTGAATTTTTATGTCACAGGTCCTTGATATAACAACCCACAGATTTACAAGGACAATGGGTTAACCTTTTGGCACAGCTCATATATAAAATTGTATCATGAATTCAATGCCGACATGGCCGGGGATCAAACCCACAACCTTTGAATCACCACAGAGGAACTGGTTCTAATAAGCTGGTGCTCAAACCCACTGCGTCACGGCCACTGGCCTTTGATAATTGTGTAAATCTCATGGGTTTTTAAAAATTTCTGCAAATATTCAAAAATAACTTTTTAATTAAGGAATTGCGGGGGTTTTCAATGACAGTGTTAACCATGATAATGAGTGTACAAATTACAAAAGAAACAGACATTGTGAAAAATGCTGTTATGTAAAGTTGTATTGATATTAGCAAACTTATATATGGCATAACAGATCGCAAGATATAGATTTTGGAACATATGTATTAATGAGGTTGTAAATAATAACCTGGTCATTTATCTATGACGAAATAATTGATTCCTCAAATATTACATTTATAGACATTAGATATATTAATATATTAGAGTGAAGCGAGGCAGAAGATTTTGTCATACATTGTATTTTGTGTATTGTCTGTGAACCAAGAATTATAAGTTTCTCCACCAACAGAGCGAGGATATTTGTTTTTTCCCCACTCAGAGCTAAGATTTTTCTTTTACCCTTGGAGAGAGCTAAGATATTATTCTGTTAAAGAAAAAAACATACCTCCCCTGATAGTCAAATTACCAGCCCCTTACATATTCCACAACTAAGAACTGAGGCTTTAGTTTCTCTGCTTTCTCTCTGGGTAGCATTAGGGTTGAATGTCCTTATCAAAGCAATGAATGAGTGCATTGTTACTGCCAGGTATGTCCCACAAGAGGTCACTGCTGCTCCCATCATGAGTACATATTGCCCAGTTCACATTTTATATTGGATTACACACCAAGTAAAATATAATAGTCATACTTGTATGCATGCCTACATATATAAGAGCAACTGCCAGGTATGTCCCACAAGAGGTCACTGCTGCTCCCATCATGAGTACATATTGCCCAGTTCACATTTTATATTGGATTACACACCAAGTAAAATATAATAGTCATACTTGTATGCATGCCTACATATATTAGAGCAACTGCCAGGTATGTCCCACAAGAGGTCACTGCTGCTAACATATTGCCTAGTTCACAGCTTATGTTGAATTACACAACAAATAACATAATAAGTCATATTTGTATGTATCCCTACAGATATAGGAACAATACAGTAAAGATGTTTTTCAACAGGTATATTGGGTTGTAGGCACACCCACCCAAAGTTTATGGATTATATAAATGTTTTTCATGATTTTATAATATTTTCAAAGTCAACATGTTACACACTTTAAGAAGAGAACAAATATATTTATCATGTATTTTGTGACAGATAAAATTGGAAAAAGTAAAACTTATTTTTGGGGGAAAAAAGCTGTTATCATAATGTTAAATCTCAACTTCAAATGTGAATTAAAAAGAAATACAGATGATTTTCAGCTTTCTATTCCTTTTAAACAAATAGGAAACGTTTCAAATTATATTCTACTCGGTATAGATCTACTATAATTGGTTAACATAGTTTTACAGGACAATCTACATTTGTGTATATAAGTTTAGGAAGGGGTTGTGCAAAAGGAGGAACTTTTATAGGCAAATCATTCAGCTTATATCACTTGATTTTCAGAATTCCCAGCTTTAGATTCAGGCTTGTAGAGTTTATACACATCTGGTATATTTTGTGGTAGAGGTTTGTTCAGAGTCTCTGGCAGGAAGAGGACAGCAATGCCACACATGATGCAGACTAGACCCAGCAATATGCCAGCTATCCATCCCTCCCGACGTGCCTGAAACAAATTGGCAAATATGAAATGCAATCTAATAATATAAAATGTGAGATGAGAGATGACACAAACTTTGCCAATGCATCTTACACAAATGGTGTTTTTACGAACCTTTAAGCAACTATGGCCATGTCAGTTAGACTTTCGAGCCTTTTAACCACAGTGAAAGTAACACTGCCGGCAGTGGGAGTCGAACTCACCACCTCCCGTCCTGCACTTACATAACCAGTGTGAAAGTAACATTGCCGGCAGTGGGAGTTGAACCCACCACCTCTCGTCCTCCACTTACATGACCATTAAAGGCACAGATCCTACACTCTACTGACTGTGCAAGAGGGGCTGGTTGCATCACACATTGCATCCAATTAACTGGATTATGAGACAGAGGATAAGAAATTCTAAATCTTTACAAAAGCCATTTAAGAGACACTTATTCAAAATAAATGTGATTAGACAGTGTCCAAATGGATGTTAGAGACAGCATGACGTGTACTTCCCTTAAGAGAAATCAAGCACATTCTCAACCAGCATTCGGCCATCATGATTTCTGTTATGAGGGAACTCATTGAGTACATATCAACAAATTAACTCCCTGTGAAACTAACATCCTACCGGACTACTTTCCATATGACTTCTCCAGAAAAATGTGCACCACTCCAGAAACTGACTTTCTTTGGCGTATTACAATTTTCTGTTTTATGAGTTCGAGTTAAATATATAAAATGTGTCTCGACATTATATGACACACCTCATATTCAATTAAAATAATTACATGCAAACCTTATATACGTACCTACAGAGATTTAAATGAGAGATAAGTTATAGATATCTGTTTCTTTTGATCTATTTGCATTTAATTTACTATTGATATTATCTTAGACAAACAATTTATTGGAAAATTTTAGTCCTTAAATTTAACTTAGGCTGCTGTGTGAAATTACTGAATATCCCTTCATATATATTTAATTTTAGCAATATGCACATCAGAACATGCAGAAAAATTGAAACCATTTTTATTTTGATAAATAGTATAAAACATAATGACTTTCTACAATAAACAAAGGTGAAATATTCATGTTGGGATCTTTTTTGAGAAATACAAGTGCCTTCGGCTGGGAAAGGATGCTGCCTCTCTCTGTTGTGGCTATCTCTCACTTATGCAGCTGTCTCTCACTGCTATAACTGTCTCTCACTGTTGTAATTATCTCTTACTTAAGCAGCTGTCTCTCCCTTGTACAGCTATCTCACCGATGCAGCTGTCTCTTACATGTGCAGCTATCTCACATATGCAGCTGTTTCTCACTTGTGCAGCTATCTATCTCTGCTGCAATTACCCCTCACTTGTGTAGCTATCTCTCACTGTTGTAACTATCTCTCACTTTGCAGTTATCTCACTTATGTAGCTGTCTCTCACTTATGCATCTGTCTCTCACTTGATCAGCTATCTATCTGTGTTATAGCTGTCTCACTTTTGTAATTATCTCTCACCTATGCAACTGTCTCTCCCTTATACAACTGTCTCTCCCTTGTACAACTTTCTCTCACTGATGCAGCTGTTTCTCACATATGCAGCTATATCTCACTTATTCAGCTGTCTCACACTTGTGCAGCTTTCTATATCTGCTGTAACTGTCTCTCGCTGTTGTAATTATCTCTCACTTACTCTCCATTGTACAGCTATCTCTCTGATGCAGCTGTCTCTTACATGTGCAGCTATCTCTCACTTATGCAGCTGTTTCTCACTTGTGCAGCTATATCTCACTGTTGTAACTATCTCTCACTTTGCAGTTATCTCACTTATGCAGCTGTCTCTCACTTGTTCAGTTATCTATCTGTGTTATAACTCTCACTTTTGTAATTATCTCTCACCTATGCAACTGTCTCTCCCTTGTACAACTTTCTCTCACTGATGCAGCTGTTTCTCACATATGCAGCTATATCTCACTTATTCAGCTGTCTCACACTTGTGCAGCTTTCTATATCTGCTGTAACTGTCTCTCACTGTTGTAATTATCTCTCACTTACTCTCCATTGTACAGCTATCTCTCTGATGCAGCTGTTTCTTACATGTGCAGCTATCTCTCACTTATGCAGCTGTTTCTCACTTGTGCAGCTATATCTCACTGTTGTAACTATCTCTCACTTTGCAGTTATCTCACTTATGCAGCTGTCTCTCACTTGTTCAGTTATCTATCTGTGTTATAACTCTCACTTTTGTAACTATCTCTCACCTATGCAGCTGTCTCTCCCTTGTACAACTCTCTCTCACCTATGCAGCTGTCTCTCTTGTACAACTATTTTTCACTTATGTAGCTGTCTCTCCCTTGTACAGCTATCTCACTTATGCAGCTGTCTCTCCCTTCTACAGCTATCTCACTCATGCAGCTGTCTTGTACATGTGCAGCTAGATCAATTATGTAAATGTCTCTCATTTGTGCAGCTATCTCTCACTGCTGTAATTATCTCTCACTGCTGTAACTATCTCGCACTTTGCAGTCGTCTCACTTATGTAGCTGTCTCTCATTTATGCAGCTATCTCTCCCTTTTGTAACTGTCTCACTATTGCAGCTATCTCTCAATATTGCAACTATTGTAACTATTTCTCACTTGTTGTAACTATCTCTCACTTTGTGCAGCTACTTTTCATGTCTCAATGCAGCTATATCTCAGTTATGCAGCTATCTCTTATTCATGCAGCTATCTCTTATTTATACAGTTATCTCTTATTTATGCAGCTATCTTATTTATGCAGCTATCTCTTATTTATGCAGCTATTTTTCATGTCTCAATGCAGCTATCTCTCAGTTATGCAGCTACCTGTTATTCATGCAGCTATCTCTTATTTATATAGCTATCTCTTATTTATACAGTTATCTCTTATTTGTGCAGTTATCTCTTATTTATGCAGCTATTTCTTATTTGTGCAGCTATTTTCATGTCTCGATGCAGCTATCTCTCAGTTATGCAGCTATCTGTTTTTATGCAGCTATCTCTCATTTATGCAGTTATCTGTTATTTATGCAGCTATCTCTTATTTATGCAGCTATCTCTTATTTATGCAGCTATCTCTTATTTATGCAGCTATCTCTTGCTGTTCTTGCAATCTATCACTTGCTAACTCTCACTTGTGCAGCTATTTCTCACTTGTGCAGCTATCTCAATCGTGCTGAATAAAAATATCTGCATTTCACCCTTATATGCCCCTTTGTACAAAACCTAGCAGGGCCTCAATAACTAGGTCAATAATTAGTTCAATTTACCGATGGTTGAAAACAAAGCTCTAATACAGAAATATAGGCATATTGTGGGCAATATTTCACATCTAACATAATTCTGATAAAAACTCTATTCCTAACGTGCATATTGTGCAAAACATCGCATTCACCAGAGGGTAACGTAAAAACGCAACAGCGAGATTGCACCCTTTAATCAGTGGCGACTTTTACTGCAGTCAATACCACACACTGCAACTTTTTTTTTTTCTCGTCACCCTTCCTTTCTGATCATGTTCATGCTTTTTTATATAAGTATATAATGAAAGTCAGAACACATAAAATGTTTTTTTTTGGTTGTTTTTTTCTCGTTTTTGCAAATGGAGAAAATCTAAAAACAAAGTAAAATGTCTTTATACAGAAAACAAAGATGGCAAACCCAAAAATATTTAGGTTTGGTTTGAGCAATGACATTTTAGCAAAGAAATGAAACATAGTGCTGATCTAAATTTTCATACAATACTGTGACTCCACTTTTCTACAGTGCTGCCACAGGACAACACATGGCTCATTGGTTAAGATGTCTGTCTTCAACGCTAAAGGTCCAGGGTTCAAATCCAAGTTGGGAAAAATATTAGTTGCTGAAGGTGAAATCTTCATATTGGGGTTCTGTTTGAGTGATATATACTTCAGCATACATAAATTGATTTGTCTATTACAAATGAAGAAGAATATAAAAGAATGGAAATGACTTGATACCAAAAAGAAGATGACATTTTTATATTGGAGTTCTTTTTCAGGAATTTGTATATCAGAAGAATATATATATTTTTTTTGGTGCAAACATAGAAAATATGAATAATACTGACTTTATACAGTAAACAAATATAAAATCTTCATATTGGGGTAATATTTGAGCAATATGCATGTCAGAACATATATAATTGAACGTTTTTTGACAACATAGAAGATATAAAAAATAGTAACTTTATGCAGAAGACAAATATGAAATCTTTATATTCTGATTTTATTTGAGCTCAGACACGTTTGCAAAGAAACTATAACATGGAGCCAATTTCAAGTTGATCATTTCAAGTTGATCATGAGGCCGACCTTGAGCATGTATGAATATATCCAGTGCAATGCAATTGTTCCAAATGTTTCAGTATAAACATGTGTCTTACAGGACTGATGATATTGGCTGGATTGCTCACTCAACATTTTGCCTGGATCCACATTTCAATACAGACATGACTGTATCTATTTAGGGTGTTATGACAATTCGTCAACCCTAAACACATACCTGCAATCATTCTTAAATACATTCCACCAGATTGAGATATTATTTATTCCAAAACAATATACAAGATCTTCAAAATTTGGAATTCACAATATTTTACCATATCAGTCAAAATGGAAATCAATAGTTCACATGTCACATGTATGTGTATTTCTCTGTTTTCCAGTGAGATCAGCCAACAATTCATATATTCACATGTGCAAAGATCACCTTTTGGAAATGGTATCAATGCCTCCAAAATACACTATATTAACAATATAGAATTAGAATTTCAATATTGTTCTATATTTAACATAAATTCAAATATTGCAATAATTATTTTGATAATCAAATATAACCGCAATATTAACGAAATAATATATGAAGTAATAATGCTCAGATGTGTGTGCAGTGATTTGCCCACTATTTTAGACATGTGAAAGTGACCACACCCCCCACTAATCTGAGTACTAATCTCAGCAAGCAAGTGTCCTCAGCAGGACGCCAGCTCACATTTTTAATCTCTACTGCTGGTACCCTGACTTGAGACTTTCCTCTTTTTGTCAAGTATGTTGGCTTAAGGGGAAAACATGTAATGGGAAATGTATTGAAGAATGTATGATTATCCTAATTCAGGCAGTAAATGATCATATATTATACAGAGGTCATTTAGTCAAAATTGAAGTGCAATGTACATCATAAATTTGATTGATTAATTAGGAGATGAAAGACCAATTTCTGATTCATCATTTCAATACCAATGAAATTAGAAGAAAAACACAACTCCAAAGAAGAGATTACTCACCAAATAGGCAACAAATGGGGCTAACATATTCCCAACCCGTCCTGATAACTTACATATCCCAACACCAGAACCTCTTCAAAATAAAAAGATGTGTTATACATCATGTATTCAGATTGTTTCATGTGGTACATAATAACTTGATGAGTCATGGAGATAGGAAATAACCTTTGTATCAAACCAATAAATATATTTGGTTATAGATATAATGCATAATAAATAGATTAGCAGAAATGTTATAAAATATCTATATAAAATGTTGTATAAAACGTCAATACCATCTCTTCTATAGCTAATTCAGTTGCCATGTTCTCTGAGTTCTCATTCTCTAATGAATAAGGAACCAATAATGAATTAGGTTAATCAGTAATGGGATGGATTGCAAGGTATATTTGTAATCTTTGATGGTGTCCAAGTGACCACTAAGGTATTGGTAGCTATCTTTCCTATTGCTCCTTTAAGAACAGAAATAATATGTAAATATATAGCCACCTTAGAGTTGTCGGGAATACTTCAGGTAGATATAAAACCATGATGGCAAATGACACAGTAATGAAGAGTTTGGAAAGAATCATCATAATCGTTTTGAATGTCCCAAAATATATATCTGAGCCTGAAATTAAAAGTTATAACATTTTGCATCATAAAATATGCGAATCACTTTAAATAATATTTTGTTAAGTTTAAAATTCCATTTAAAAGTACATATATACAGATAGGGGTTGCTTAATACCATATGGTTTTTAATGTTTTTCATATGTACCAATATATTGAGGCAATGCCAAACCAAGAATAGCTGCAGCCCCAGCTGCAAAATTCATGCCACTAGCAGACTTGCAGCGTCCACAGTTTCTGAAGGAAATGAAGGACTGAATATTTTGGCATTGAATTGCAATATATTTTCTTGACATGTTATATAGACATGAATAATTTGAAGCATTGACATTTCAAGCATAAATTGATTTGTCAATTTATCTTGAACAAGATTGAGTAAGTATGTAATAATACAAACTTGACAAGACACATGGCTAACGCATATGCCGGAATATCAACCAGTCCGGAGAGAAGAAAGTTGATATGTCGATCACCAACCATCGATGGGATTGCAAAAATCAAACCATAAAACACCAAACTACTGGTGAACCTGTATTTTGAAGACTCAAAAGTTACAAAAGAAAAAATTAAAAAGCTTAATCAGCATATCTTAATAATTTATCAAAGAACAACATGTGATTATTTTTAAAGTAGAATATGTTAGTGTAAGTTAAACATCTTTCATCAGAACTATTTCTCCCCACAAATTTTGAAATTGGTAGATATACAAAATAGCTTTTTATATACTTGCCAGAACAGGCTTCCTATTATCACATGTTTTCTGAGTGTCTCCACTCTAAAAAGATCTGGAAACTTTCCACTCATGGACTCTTGTTGTGCCATATCATTTGTTTCTGTCTTATGTTTTCTGTTGTGGCCATCCACCAGATGCACATCTCTCTGGGTTACTGTCTTGCTCTCATATTCTAGCATTGGTTCACAGACAAAACCATTAAGTTTGACTTCTACTTTCAGTCTATTTAATCTTGCAAGTTTGTTGAGCATTGCCTCTGCTTCACTCGTCCTACCTCCAACTGCTAACCAGAAAACCGACTCTGGGAGTATCCTGCCAATAGATATACAAGAAAATTAGGTCATGGCTGACTGATATATTATCTGTGCTCAGTTGGAGACATTGACAAATATCATTCCAATAGGAGGTACACAACTTTTTCCATTCATGTGAACAAGTGTGTGTTAAGGTATCTGCCAAAATAGATGCTGTATATGAAATTAATTTAAGCCTTGAAAGTCAATCTAGGCATACTAATCTCAATTTGGATGATATTAAAGCCACGCTGAGAATATTTTGCCAGGTGATAGTGTCTTTGGGAGTGACTAATCACAGCAATAAGAGCATTGAGTTTGGTCGAAGAAAGGCTGGTCCGAGGGACTAGCCCATACAACTTATTAACTTATTTGGCCAAAAAGCCATACATGTACATGTATGAATATGTTGAACATCTTTCTCATAGCGATAACTTATGAACAAATAATTGTCGCTCTATGAGACCTGACACACATATTGAGCATCTGGTGAAGACCCCAACGAGCCTGATGAATGGTCACAGGGACAATGACGACAGCTTCATGAAATTTGACACACATAAGCATCTGGTGAAGACCTCAGACTGGTTTGATGGAGCATGACTTTCACCTACTTTTCAAGGTTACAGGGACAATTATGTTAAATCCCATCATTGTGATAATTCATGAACAAATGAAGGCAGCTTCATGAATGCTGCAGAGACATATTCTTGTCATGAAGCTATTTAGCCAGCACTTCAAACATCCAATGACATGAATGTTATTTGAATATATATTTTACAATAACTCAGAAATGTAGTGTACAGTATGGCACTGAATCAAATTACACCATTGACATTCCTCCATAATAGAAATACTCATATTTTACTTTATTAAATGAACATTTTTGCTTAAAATAAACTTTTATAGTTTAATAGATGGTGGGAAATATACCTGCAAAGAACAGTTTTCCCAGGCCAAAAAGGCACAATTCTTTGACAATGATCTCACTCTGTTCAACAAGTATGGTCATCAAGGTAGAGGCTATGATGAGAAAATATTGTATCCAGGTCTGGCAATGAAGTGTAAGGATCAAACTGTTTTTGCCAAGTTCACACAAAATGCGAACCTCAAACAAGCTTTGCTTGCCACTCCTGAATGTTCAACTTGTAACACATTCTGGAGAATTGGTCTTGGCCAAATGCATCCCTTTGTCTTCTTACTATAACATATATCTTTACTCTAGCGTCTCCCACTGCACACAACATCCAATTAATGACAGTATTTTGTATGCATATGCAGTTTGTTCAAAGTGTGTAATGGCCCTTTTTGCTTTTATGTCTTTGTTGCACTCAATGACTAAGATAGCTTTATGCTGTCAAATGATTCACCATATCAGCTCTCAGAACACATTCAAAATCTATGTAGTATGCAATTATCTTATAATTCTCAGATATACTGTCTACCTAGCCACCAGTATTGGCTGGTCTAAAATTTGTTATTTTTTTTTAGATTGGCTTAAAATAAAAGTGTATTACATTTTTTAGAAATTTATCTTTCATGGATTAATCATTTTTAATCATACAGGAATACAAAATATACCATATATATATAATCCAGATGGTCATCATCAGGGAAATGAAGAGTTGGAGATGTCTCCAGTCTGAGATTAGATAGCCGACAAGAGCCAGGCTCAGATGAGATATCGTCCACATATACTCCAGGGCTATACCGGTCACAGAGCGATGCTGGGTGTCAAATAACTCTATCATCATTGTCTCGCCAGAGATCACTGTGGCCTGAAATACAATTTATTTTAGAGGTTCAATAATTTTCTTTAATTTGAGGGCCACGGACTGTGGCGCAGTTGGTTGGAGCGTCAGCTAATCAACACCAGTTCCTCTGTGGGGATCCAAAGGTCGTGGGTTTCAATCCCCGGCCGTGCCGAGATTGAATTTGTGATACAATTTTACACATGAGATGAGGCCCGTGCCAAAGGTTTACCCTTGTCCTTGTAAATCTGTGACCGGGTGGGTTGTCATATCAAGGACCTGCGACATGATAATTCAGTGAGGCAGCACTATATCTGGTACAAGTAGGTCTCATCATGAAATGACTAAGATAATGTTCAAATGTCTGTAAAACAACCCAAAAACAAACAAATCTACATTTTGAATGTATTGAGTGCACCATTTTTGGACTTTCCTTCCATTAATCTTTTTTGTAACACATCCACTAACTTTCACAGTTTTTTTAGTCTTTAAAAATTTTTTAAATTCCAAGACAGGTGTTATTACTGCAATCAACTCTTTGGTTCTGTCATTTATTGACCGGAGATTATGATGTCAACCTCCCTGGTGGGTCCCGGATGAATATATGATGTGGTACCTGTACGCATGATGTGGTACCTGTTACGACTTTTACTCTTTGACTATCAGTGACCCCTGGTGTTAAATCTTCACTGTACTGCAGTACACTCTTGAGTCAGTAATCGTTTAGCTGACAATTACTACAGTAGGATGTTTTCAAGAAATTGTACTTAATAAGGCTACTTACCCCAACAGCAAAGGCTGTTGCCATTCTGACAGCAGCATATTGAAGGTAGGACTGAGTGAATGCCACACCTGAGCCCATAACACATACCAATGCCACCCCGGCCATGTGAACAGGTCGGCGGCCATACCTGTCTGCAAGTATGGAGCATGTCAGGTCTCCTAGCAAGGCACCTATTTGAAATAGAGTCTGAGAAAGTTCTACCATCCAGTCATCACCACACACCAGCGACCACTATAAGGAGAAGATTGGAAATATAGTTTATTTTGTTTTTCAATCTTGTTTTGAGTTGGATGAAATAAATGTCTTTTATGTTGGTATTTATCAACTTTATTCGACTGAGGGAAGTCAGCCTCACCTGGGATGTAATTGTTTTGTAGTCATTGGTGTGAAAGTTCCAGCCGTTTACACAGGGTGAGGTAGAGTTTTCTATGGTGGCATTAGCATACATAACACAGGCCTCATACCCTCCCCCTGGTGATATTGGTATTGTTTCATTAACCAGTTCACCATCAGCAAGTTTGCAATGATGAGATGGTGTCCACCCTGAAATAATTACTAAAATATTTAACAAACACAACTTAGGATATGATTGGTAACTTTTGCACGAAGCTTATATGTAATTGATTTTCTTTTGTTTGGGGTTTTACATCACTTTCAATATTATTTCAGTCATTTCGTAATGAGACCTTATTGTAGCAGATATACTTCAATCTCGGTTTGGTATATGTCATTGCCTACATGACAAAGTATGTTCCAAGTGTAAAACACATGGTCGAGTTTTCACATGGTCGCGTTTTCACATGGTCATATTTTCACTTGGTGAACTATGTGGGTTTCACCTCTCATCTTCAGGGATAATCAGTACTGGGAATTAATTTCATTTATATTTCAATACATTTGAATTTGTTCATGCATCAATAAAGAATTAATGACATATTTTATAACTGCACAATTATCATTTAACTTCCATAAAGTTTGAAATCAGTCTCTGATTGATATATTAGACATTTCTAAACCATCTTACAGTCATATTGAGCTGTCCCTCAAAATTTCATTCTATGTGTGAATGGAGATATTATAGATATAGATTTATAGGGGGAATTTAACAGCAATAATCGGCATCTGTGAACCAAAGATCTTTTGAAATTTGTGAAATTCACTGTTTTCCCTGATTTACTGGTCTCTAGCATATTAAAACCGGTCTCGCACCAAAAATGGTTTTGGTTCAGATAAATAATAGTCCCTTCTAGCTTAATATTCCAACTGAAAAACAGGGGACCTTCCTGTTACAGTCTGATGGATATACGGGCCAAAAATTGATAAACTGAATATGGGATGAATGTGGCACGAATGTGAATATGGGATGAGCTTCATGCACATATTTGCAGTATAACTTGGCATTCATCAATAAACAATTTTTATTATTTAATCCTCAAATGGCAAAATTTATCTTGTAATAAGTTTCATAAAAGTTAAATATCATGCAAAATAATCTTACCTACAAACACTATAGATAGTCCTTGCCAGCAAAGAGCAAAATATGTGCTCAAGCCCATTAGAATGAATAAGGTGAGATGCCACGGGTAGCATCCCCCAACTGCTCTCAGTGCCTCGTCGATATCCATACTGTTGGCCTGTGAATCGGTGCTATATATTAATAGTTTATTATCATCACCATTTGATTGAGCAAATTCAAACTTTCCCTTTTGAAAGAACAAGTGCCTCTAGCTAAAATGGCTGTCTCTCACTTGCTCAGCCATCTCTCATCTATATAATTGTTTCTTATCATTATATAACTGCCTCTCATCTGTATAGCTGTCTCTCACCTGTATAGCCGTCTCGCCTGTGTAGATGTTGATGTGAACCTTATTTACTAAAGTGCACACCAAGCATAATAGTCTAGGATACCCCACCACCAGAGGGCTCTGACACCCCACAGTTAGACCCAGGTGGCAACACCAGCACCAGCCCTGTCAATGTTAGCATAGAGGATCTGGAGGCAGACATTTCTAGGCTTGATGTAATCAAAGCTTTGCACAAGGCAAAGGATGGCAAAGCAATGGGCTTTGATAACATCCCAGTGGAGGTTTTAAGAAATGAAACTGCCATTTCATACCTACATGTATTATTTAGTAAATGTTTCCAATCTGGTCTAGCTCCAAGGATGTGGGCTAAGGGAATAATCAACCCAATCCCAAAAGGAGGAAACACAGACAATAGAGACCCCCTCAGCTACAGAGGAATAACTTTAGCCTCGAGTATATACAAGTTGTATGCATGGATTCTGAACCAACGTCTGACTACATGGGCAGAAAGGAATAAAAAACTGTATGATGGTCAGAATGGCTTTAGGCAGAAGAGAAGTTGTCAGGATCATTTGTCAACTCTGTCATCACTAATAGATACTCGCAAACAGCAGAATAAGTCAACATTTGTTGCCTTTGTAGACTTTAGTAAGGCATTTGATAGGGTTGACAGAGACTTGCTATGGGGGAAACTTGAATCTATTGGCCTAAAACAAGGGAGATTTCTGTCAGCTTTGAAGTCACTTTACTGTGGTACTGAATGCTGTGTGAGAGTGAATGGCATAAAGACAGGCTGGTTTGGAGTAGAAAAGGGCCTAAAACAGGGATGCCTTATTTCCCCTTTGTTGTTTTCGCTTTATATTAATGATTTATGTGAAGAGCTGAAACAACTTGGTACTGGAGTGGATATTGGTATGGAGCTAATTTATATGTTACTGTATGCAGATGACATTTGCTTAATCGCAGAATGTATCTATAGCGCTTTCTCTTATAATGGAAATGAGAGAATGTATTTGTGGTAGCAAGATGATAGCTGGTTTTAATGTTTCAAATATGGAAGACATTTTAAATGAAGTCTGTGAAAACTAATGTGAATAATTTTTAACCTGTATTTAATGTAAACAATACTCTATTCCATTTTAATGTGAAATGTGAATGAATAAAATAATTTATATATAAAGGATGCTCAATGTGTTGAATAACTGGTGCCAGAAATGGAAATTAAAGGTGAATGCCCAGAAAACACAAATAGTCCATTTCCGGAGGGGCCCCAGTGTGGAACGTACCCGCTTTGTTTTTTACTGCGGCCAGTCAGAGATTTCAGTCATAGATAAATACCGATATCTTGGCCTGGTGTTTAATGAATTCATGGATTACCAACTGATGGCTAAGTCAGTATCACAGGCAGCCCACAGAGCTCTGGGCCTGCTGGTGGCTAAGGATAAATCTCAAGGAAATATGCCTTTTGACTGTTTCACCAAATTATATGATCAGCTAGTGCAACCTATTATAGATTATGGTGCTTCAGTCTGGGGCCACCGTAATTTCCACTGCATTGATGCAGTTCAGTACAGAGCCTCTCGATACTTTCTGGGAGTTGGCCGCAGAACACCATTGCCAGCACTCCATGGAGAAACTGGTTGGAAACAACCCCAGCATCGTACCTGGTTATGTGTTATCAGACAATGGAGACGTCTGGCTAATATGGATGCAAGCAGACTGAACCGTAGAGTGTTCACATGGGCTATAGGCAGGAAAAACTGGACCAATCATGTGCAGAATTTCTTTGTTCAGAATAATGTGCAGCACTTATTGGACCTTGACTGTGGTGACAGTCCTGGCAAGGCTGTGAGAGAGCTTGACCAGGTACTGGAACGTCACTACACAGATAAATGGCATGATCAGCTCCAGCAGAGGGAGGCACTGCGTGGCCCAGGGCAAAATAAGCTCCGAACTTATCGTCTGTTTAAACAGAATCCCAAATGTGAACAATATGTTAAAATTATTATACCAAAGAAATACAGAAGTGCAATGGCAAAATTCAGATCAGGAGTGGCACCTATCAGAATTGAGACTGGCCGTTATGAGAGGCCTGCCCTTCCACCTGAGGAGAGAATTTGTCCGTTCTGTGATATTAATGAATCAGAGACTGAAGAGCATACATTGATCAGATGCGGACAATATGATGACATCAGAAATGCCTTATTCCAGCAAGCCAGTGATTTTGATGATAATTTTATGTTTTTAAGTGACACTGATAAAATGATTTTAATACTTAGCCAGCCAGATTTAGCTTTTACTAGTGCAAAAGCCATTTTTGATATCCTCCACAGGCGGAGATGCCTCCGGTACACATAATAAATACACTCCCAGCCATCATTGACAATTTATACACATTATAGCAATGACAATTTATATATATTATATTATTTCTAGAATTATTAGAGAGAAGTATGAACGTCTCTCATAAGTCTTTTTAGACTGGCTTGGCATTTTAAAATTTGTGCAGATTTGTTTTATTTATTTGTTTAATGCTAAGGTGAGACGAAAATAAAATATTCTTAGTCTTTAGTCTTAGTCTTAGTCTTAGTCTAGTTAAAACTTACCTTTAGTTTTGGGGTCTTCAACCAACGGCGTCCAGAGATCATCTCATCAGGATAGCCTTTGAGTTTCCCGCCTGGCCCGGCGTAGGAAAATAGGGGGAAGGTGATTGGCCAGGGCAGTAGACCATGATGATCGATGGGATTATCGCCTGGCCACAACACTCTTCCCCATTTTATTTTTTTAAGAGGGGGGAAAGGGGGAATACATTGAAAGAAGGGGACAATGGGCCAGATGTTTACTAGATGAAAGTGGGCCACAGCGGGAACAAGAGGTCGGATGAAAGACATACATTATGTATCATTCTTTTATCTTCATAATTAAATTTGGAAAGTGGAGTCAACAGTTAGCGACCCCTAAAAAAATTATAGATAAATATATATATATATGTAAGAATTCTTAATTATCCAACTGATAAAAGGAGCAGGCATTATGCCGGGTTATCTCCAAGATAATAGAGCGACTGGTGTGGAGAAGCTGGCTCAACCAGTCGGCTATACAGCCAAGAGTCCAAGGATGGTTTGGGCTGGGGATATGGTAAGGATTGAGATATGGAGCTTCAGACTCTAGGAGAATGCGCTCCAAAGAAATAGAAGAAATAGCTTTCTCAGAGAGTGCCCGTTTGTTTGGGTCCTTCTCTCTGAGAATGGAGGCAAATATGCCAAAGGAACATTTCGGAAAGGCATTTGCCCAGATTTGGAGCTCTGAGGGTCCTCCCGAAAAACAGTGAACATGAATTTTGTGGGTGCTTGGGACATGGCGCTCCATGATATTAACACAATCAGAGATGATGATGTGCGGATCTTCACCATCACAAGGGCGGCAGTGAATGACAACTGGCTTTCCAGTTTGGGAGGCCAGTTCCATAAAGGTCTCTAAATGGTTTTTTGCAAGTCCCTCTCGCGATCACGGGGGTGTGACGGTGATAATCCAACCCAATCTCTCCGATTCCATAGCAGCTAGGATCATGTACCAGTTGTGTGAGTTTATTGAAGGTTTTAGGCTGAATGTGACAAGAGGCAACATGGGGGTGAATTCCAATGGTATGGGCCACAGACAGAACGGAGGATGAGGTCAGTGCAGGAATCTGTGCAGTATTCTGGAAAGACAAAGTCTGTCACCAGATGCTGGAGTCCAATATCTGCCTGATCTGCATGGACTAAGAGTGAGCAGAGGTTATCACTCTTATGCACCTTTAAAGTTAAGTCAAGATGACAGTGGGAATCCACAATCACCAGGCGGAAAGGAAGAAGAGAGGGGGCAGGGAAAAGCTGCTGCCGGAGACAGACCTTGCCGTCAACGGTGCGTATCTTTTCCCTGAGAGGAGGGGGAAGAGGTCTGATCAACTCGATCAGGTTCCTCCAGTACGTGAGGGCACCGGGTCCACGGGGCGGCACAACAGAGATGTCATTCCACCCAGTGGCCCTCACTCCCAGGGTACAGAGCTCCCAAATAGAAATAGGGACAGGGAAGGAACAGTGGAACCAGCAGGAGTGGGACTTTTGGGAGATGAGGAGGGGAGGGGAACTTCAGTTGAGTCCATCCCATCCAGAGCAGCTTTTACCGCAGCAGCCACACGCTCTAGATATTCTGGACCCATACTGTTCTCACATTCTCGGGCCAAGTCTATGAGAAGCCAGTGATGGTCCCACAAGGTGGGAAGCTTCCCTTTATCCCCAAATTTAGCAAGTGCCAATTGCTGGAGGATGCTATCTTGGAGGGTGACAAGATTGTTGGGTCGCAACTTCTGTGGGAGAAAGGGTCTCTGGCTTTACTATTTTTCTCCACAGTTGGCTTCTATTTTTATCAGTTGGGGTGTCTCTGAGTTGGTTTGGGTGTCAACTGGGCATTTCTAACACAAGGTTTGGGGGCAGGGGTAGTTACTTTGTGGGGAAGGGGTGGGAGCTGAAGAAATTAATTCTTCAGCTTAGGGGCAGGGGCAACATTAAGAGATGACAGGGATGGAATGACCCAGGACAAGTGGTTCTCAACCATCTCTTTTGGGATCACTCCCTTCCTCCCTGCCTTCCTCTTTTTAATTGTTTTATTACGGGTCTAAGCAAGCTTCCATGGGTTCCACCACAGGAGGTGTTACTGCTTCTGATGCCTACATAGAAGTGTTATAGTTTTTATTTTTATTTTTTATTTTTCTTGTGTTGGCTTACTTCTAATCTTAAAAAACTCTAATCTCATCAATGACAAAGTAGGGCCCAAGTTCCTTCCGACATCATGATGAGTTTATCAATAAATACATGGTTAATCATGAAGTATCAACAAGAGATACATCATAATCTTCCAGATATTTTAGGCATTCGACGGTGTCTGCATTGAGGGTCAGATATTATAGGGGGAGCCGAATAGAATCATCCGGTTCCCTTGGGGTTATGGACAGGAGCATTTCATGTTCCTCTATTTGGGACATTTCAAATAAAGCTTAAAGGTATTAAGCATCAATTCTACAATTCGGTGAAACTGAAATCCTAGCCACATGTGAACATCATGACAAATTAAAATTATAATAGAGTAATAGTATAAGTAACTACAAGGCACAAGAGTTGCACTTACAGCACAGGTCTGTCTGAGCCATAAGCTGTATGCGACGGGTAAACACGGGTTGCGTGAACTTTGCCTGACCTAAATTGAGGCCCAAAGCAGGGCAGCACTACCTGACGTCATTCTGGCACTATGCAAAGGACAATTGTAGGATATAGAATACACACCCAGAGACTCTTGGAAATATATAGACATTCATAGACAATAACGCACGATACTGATGGTTGATGAGTCACCATAACCACCATTCTGTGGGATCACGTGTAAGACGGACGAGCCGAAGTTAGATACGCAGGCAGGACGAGTCCATCTGATGACGCGTGAGGAAGCTACGTAGGCAAGCCCCATGGATGACGCGGAGTGGCCCCTTAAAGAGACGCGCAACCGTGGATGCGGGGTAGATTAGCAGTTAGCAGTTTCAGAAGAGCCCGAGGAAGAGATCAGTGACCACTTGCCACGGAAGATCCACGACTCTCAGTATCGTGACTCTATAGACTTGGGTGTTTTGCGTATAGTCAGGGTTTCTTAAGTATCATGCAAAGTTGGTAATTCATATGCCTCGCTCATTGCCATGCCGGCCTAGCCAGACAAGGAGGAATCACAGCACTGAATAAAGGTAACTATTACACTGTGCAAATCCTGTGTCTGCAGTCCTTATTGCCCGTCATCCATAATATGAGGGTATAACATGGTAGCTAGGATCCGTGCCCAAACTCACAGTCAGCGAGTTAGCGAGCTATGCTTATGGTACAGTACAGCACAGTAGAGTAGAACAGGTTAGAGTATCTATCTATTTGGTAGAGTATTGATCCCCCGTCCACGTCCCCCAACGACGGATACTCTCCATTAGTGGGTAACAATAGGGTACCTCCCAAGTGATGGAGAAGCTCACAAGTGATAGGGTACCTCACAAGTGATGGAGAACTTCACAAGTGATAGGGAACCTCACAAGTGATGGAGAACCTCACAAGTGATAGAGTACCTCACAAGTGATGGAGAACCTCACAAGTGATAGGGTACCTCACAAGTGATAGAGTACCTCAAAAGTGTTGGAGAACCTCACAAGTGATAGGGTACCTCACAAGTGATGGAGAACCTCACAAGTGATAGATTACCTCACAAGTGATAGGGACCCTCACAAGTGATAGGGAACCCCACAAGTGATAGGGTACCTCACAAGTGATGGAGAACCTCACAAGTGATGGAGAACCTCACAAGTGATAGAGTACCTCACAAGTGATGGAGAACCTCACAAGTGATAGGGTACCTCACAAGTGAAGGAGTACCTCACAAGTGTTGGAAAACCTCACAAGTGATGGAGAACCTCAAAAGTGATGGAGAACCTCAAAAGTGATGGGGAACCTCACAAGTGATAGGATACCTCACAAGTGATGGAGAACCTCACAAGTGATAAATTACCTCACAAGTGATAGGGAACCTCACAAGTGATGGAGAACCTCACAAGTGATAAATTACCTCACAAGTGATAGGGAACCTCACAAGTGATGGAGAACCTCACAAGTGTTGGAGAACCTCAAAAGTGATGGAGAACCTCACAAGTGATAGGGTACCACACAAGTGATGAGGAACCTCACAAGTGATGGGGAACCTCACAAGTGATAGGGAACCTCAAAACTTGACATATGTGATGTACAAACCACATGAGTGGTGTTAAAAGCACATAAGTGATGAAATCTCACAAGTGATGTTCAAACCATATGGGTAACATACAAAACACATAAAACATCTACAATACAAGTGATGCTCAATCACAAATTATTGGCGAGGGTAGCGATTCTCCTATGCATGCATAATATCCTGTAACCTTTACTCACAATTTGTCCAACTTTCATATTGTAGTCTTTCTTCATTCTGTTCCATTTGAAATTTGTTCCATTTGAAGTTATAAATCTGTATATAAATTGACTCAAAACAATGGAGACGTTTCTCATACAGCAAGACCTGATAATTGCTGCCTTCTCTTCAATGTCGTCTGCTCAATGTGTCAGAGGCTTGAAATGAACACACAACCCACGCTGTCAACTTTACACAGGGAGATCAGGACAAACCAAATATCTCCAAATAATTTTCTGACAGCACAATAACTTCCTAAGGGTGATATTTTTTTAGGGCAATAATTTTCCAAGGGTTATATTTTCCAAGGACTATAACTTTCCAAGGGTAATATTTTCCAAGGGCAAATATTTTCCAAGGGCAAATATTTTCCAAGGGCAAATATTTCCCAAGGGCAAATATTTTCCAAGGGTTAATTTTTCTGAGGGCTAAAATTTTCCAAGGGTGATATTTTCCCAAGGGATAAAATTTTCCCTGACGTTTCTCATACAGCAAGACCTGATAATTGCTGCCTTCTCTTCAATGTCGTCTGCTCAATGTGTCAGAGGCTTGAAACGAACACACAACCCACGCTGTCAACTTTACACAGGGAGATCAGGACAAACCAAATATCTCCAAATAATTTTTGACAGCACAATAACTTCCTGAGGGTGATATTTTTTTAGGGCAATAATTTTCCAAGGGTTATATTTTCCAAGTACTATAACTTTCCAAGGGTTATATTTTCCAAGGGCAAATATTTTCCAAGGGTTAATTTTTCTGAGGGCTAAAATTTTTCAAGGGTGATATTTTCTCAAGGGATAAAATTTTCCAAGGGCTAAAATTTTTCAAGGGTAGCATTTCGCAGGGTTATAATTTTTCCAAAGGTGATATTTTCCAAGGATAAAATTTTCCAAGGGTTAATTTTTCTAAGGGCTAAATTTTCCAAGGCTGATATGTGAATATATTTTCTGGGCGCAATAATTTTCCAAGGGTGATAATTTTCTCAGAGTGATACTTTCCAAGGGCTATAATTTTCCAAGGGTGATATTTCCCAGGCTTATAATTTCTCCAAGGGTTATATTTTCCAAGGAGTATAACTTTCCAAGGGTTATATTTTCCAAGGGCAAACATTTTCCAGGGGTGATATTTTTTAAAGGCTAAAATTTTCCATGGGTGACATTTTCCAAGGGTGATATTTTCCAAGGGAAACATTTCCCAGGGCTATAATTTTCCAAGGGCTAAAACTTTCCAAGGACAAACATTTCCCAAGGGATAATTTTTCTGGGGGCTAACATTTTTTAAGGGTAACATTTTCCAAGGGTAACATTTCCCAGGGTTATTAGTTTTCCAAGGTTGATATTTTCCAAGGGTAATATTTTCCAAGGGTTAATTTTCCCAAAGGCTAAATTTTCCAAGGGTGATATCTCAATATATTTTCCAAGGGTGATAATTTTCCAAGGGTGATACTTTCCAAGGGGAACATTTCCAAGGGCTATAATTTTCCAAGGGTGATATTTTCAAAGGGCTAAAATTTTCCAAGGGCTTAAATTTTCCAAGGGCTAAATTTTCCAAGGGTAACATTTTCCAAGGGTAATTTTTTCCTAGAGTAATTCTTTCCTGGGCTATAATTTTCCAAGGGTGATATTTTCCAAGGGCTATAATTTTCTGAGGGCTATAATTTTCTGAGGGCTATAATTTTCTAAGGGCTATAATTTTCTAAGGGCTATAATTTTCTAAGGGCTATAATTTTCTAAGGGCTATAATTTTCTAAGGGCTATAATTTTCTAAGGGCTATAATTTTCTAAGGGCTATAATTTTCCAAGGGCTAAGTGATGTTTTCCAAAGGTGATATTTTCCAAGGGTAATATTTTCCAAATGTGATATTTTCCAAATGTGATATTTTCCAAATGTGATATTTTCTAAGGGCTAAAGGTGAGAGAGCTGAGGTGTGGGAGGTGAGGTAAGGGAGCTGAGGTGAGGGAGGTGAGGTGAGGGAGGTGAGGTGTGGGAGCTGAGGTGAGAGAGGCGAGGTGAGGGAGCTGAGGTGAGAGAGGCGAGGTGAGGGAGCTGAGGTGAGGGAGCTGTGAGGGAGGTGAGGTGAGGGAGCTGTGTGGGAGGTGAGGTGAGGGAGCTGTGTGGGAGCTGAGGTGAGAGAGGTGAGGTGTGGGAGCTGAGGTGAGGGAGCTGTGAGGGAGGTGAGGTGAGGGAGGTGAGGTGAGGGAGCTAAGGTGAGGTAGCTAATGTGAGGGAGCTGAGGTGAGGGAGCTGAGGTGAGGGAGCTGTGTGGGAGGTGAGGTGAGGGAGCTGTGTGGGAGGTGAGGTGAGGGAGCTGAGGTGAGGGAGCTGTGTGGGAGCTGAGGTGAGAGAGGTGAGATGTGGGAGCTGAGGTGAGGGAGGTGAGGTGAGGGAGCTGAGGTGAGGGAGCTGTGTGTGAGCTGAGGTGAGGGAGATGAGGTGTAAGAGCTGTGGAAGATACAATTAGACAGCCCTCTTCCCTCATCTGAGCCCTCATTCCTCAGTTCAGCCACCTTCCCTCATCTCAGCCCTCATTCCTCAGTTTGGCCCTCTTCCCTCATCTCAGCCCTCATTCCTCAGTTCAGCCCTCTTCCCTCATCTCAGCCCTCTTTCATCATTTACCAAGTCACAACCTAAATCTCCCCTTTTGTTTCTCTGCCACATGTTTTACACTGACAAATAATATTCACACAAAAAAGTAATAAAATCAGTAATAAAATTGAAAAGAAGTTGTGGATTAATCCCATGTATTTTTCTGAATAATTTAGCCATAGTTCAATCATAATACCCTTTTAAAAAAAGACCAATGCTAAAATGTTGGCCTTCAGCTTTGATTTTTTACAAGTCCTTTTCATATGAAAACCACCTGGTTTAATTCACATGGAAATCACCTGTTGTCAATTCTCCTGGCATCCTCCTGGTTTTTGCCTGGTATACGTATGATAACCACATGGAAATCATCTGGTTCAATTCCATGTGGTTACCGCCTGACTTTTTGCCAGGCGGTTACCACCTGTCCAACCAGGCTATATCCATGTGATATTTGCCAGGTGGTAACCGCCTGGCATAAAACCAGGCGAAAACCGCCTGGCAGCCACATTGCAGACACATGATTTACCTGCCATGCGTTTGCCAGGCGGGGAACATTTGGCCATGTAGAAGACATAGACAACTTATTGACACGATGGCCAACTCCCCGCCCAGCTCTGTGCTGCTTCAAATGTCAGAATAAACGTATTGATAGGAATTTCAACACCATCCTTTTTTATAAATATCCTCATGCATTGAACAACATCCTGGTCTTTGAGCTCATCCACTATTCCCTCTTCAGAAACTCAACTCCTCTTCTAAATCTGGGCATCTGATTACTCCTTTCTTATTGTTGAGAGTTTTGTGAGCTGTTATAATAATAGGAACAGTGGCCAACATTCGGCATCATAGTAGATTATCTGCATGGCTTTTCCACTCGACCTCAATCGATAACTTACTTCCCATCATTTTAACAGTTTTTGGTACCCCGGCAATGACTTGTATCCCCTTTGCAATTGCAAAGGGGGACATTTTCAGAGTCATTTTCAGAGTCAGAACTTTCTGCAATTAAAAATCTAGGCCATCTATTCTCATTCTCATTCACGTTCAAATCTTTGTCTGAGTCTGTTTCCGTATCTGCCCTTTGTCTGTTTTGTTTGTTGGATGCCATATGTGTTGTGTTTATTATTCATTGCCCATGTTCCTAAGCCTTACTCTGACTCCTATTTTAATAATAGGGAGTTATAGATATGGGGCAGAGCCATCAGCACACCTATAAAACTTGGTTATATTAGACTTTATACTCGAGAATACATAAAATGTACCCCAGATTGACCCGTTTGAGCAATCAAGCTCCACACATCTGTTAAGCTAATCTTGTTAAAATTGTCATAACAAAAGCGTGTAGAAGTTACCATACATTTCATCTTAATAGAGAATCTCTTGAAAATTGTCATAATATTTTGTTAAGTGTGTAGAAGTTACCGTACATTTCATCTTAATGGAGAATTTATATTGATTAATGATATTTCTAATGTACCAAATTTAAATCTTATTATACTTTAAAATTAGTTTTTGAATATTCGGGTTCAAACAGGTGTGTTGCAACTGGACCGGTATTACTGTCAAACAAGTCCAGTGCTCAACCTGCAAAACTCCATATCCTCCCCTTAATGTGTCGCACCTCACGGCAAACAAGGCACTATGGTTATTTGTTTGTTCGCCTCTTGTGAACTGACAAAAAATACAGGGAATAAAAAAATCAGAGGACCATTCTAACCCCAAGCCCACATGAGATAGGGAGGGCAGAAAAGTCTTGACAGTTTTATGAGATTTTAATGGCAGCAATGTCAAAGGTATCCCATGAAATTGTAGCATACACTTGTAGGATAATAAGCATGACCCTTGCACAAAGCAATGGACACACCCATTTCCCCGACAGATGACCTACCTGTTAAGGAAGAAACTTGGTAATCACGAGGTAGAATTAACGGAAGCATGTGGTAAAAATCGCCAAAACAGAACATCTGATCCACACCCTGGGGTCCACATTGATGTGTTTTGTTTCGAAGTTTTTAAAGTTTTGAAGTATCTCATTCTCTGTTATAACTTCAAGAACAACTAGAAAGTTATTTAATGCATACAAGTTCATGCATTATCCAACTCACAAATGTCAATCTCTTTTGTGCTATGAGTCGGTCAAAGCAATCTAGTTACATAAATTATTCTCCAAATCATTAACATATTGTACAGGATACGTATATTTACAATATATTTACATAATATCACAATCTATTCCTCTCTGATTTGTAAAGGATTAGATTCACAAGTTTTGACCTATAGGGCTTTTAAGTAGATCATTTTGACCTAGTTTCATATTCTTTTCTAATAACTATGAATAAAGATATTGTGTAAGATAAATGTAGTGAGAATATGTACTATTTGTAGTGTTTTACAAAGTATCACAAATAGCAGATTTGGAAAATCGGGTCCTGTGACCTTGAAAATTGCCCAAGGTCACCCAATCCAAGCCCCTCATAGATTGATTATATGTACCAAGTTATATTAATATTGCTGTATTGCTGTAAATAGAGCATTCACAAGCGAAGTTGCTCTTGTGCTCATCATGACCTTGACCTTGTCCCAAGGTCATAAAAAGTGCATCGAAATAAATTACCATATATATATATATATATATATATAAAAATATCATAAATAGCTGATATTGAAAATCAGCTTTTGTGACCTTGAAAATAGATCAAGGTCACCCAATATCGAACTTATCCAAGCCCCTTATAGGTTGATCATATGTACCAAGTTATATTAAAGGGATTAAGCACCGATTTTGAAAAAAACGTTTAAAATTCACATATTGGTAATAAATGAACTTGTCTTTCATGTCTATTATTTTTTGGAAAAATGCATCCCCATCATTGTCTGTAAAACCTATTTGAACAAAACCTTAATATATAGGCCCCTAATAAAAGCACACTCCTTTCTTGGCGTCATTTTTATGTGTCATCATAGAGTGTCATCATAGAGGCACTGAAAGGTAAAATAACGTCATAAGAGTATGGCAATATGCTTATGAGGTCATGAAATGATGATTGAAGAATGATGAAGAATGATGAAGAAAACAAAGTGCAGCGGCGGACACGGCGGACGCGGTGGAAACAGAGCAAGTTCATAAAGTCAGCTGACTTAATGAATGGACAAAAAAGAAAATATTTTGTGTGACTTCGACTAAGTTTGGCTCCAGCCTTGAGTCTAACCATGAACATGTATTGAGACCATCCAGTCATACTTGGATATTCTTATGCCGTGGTGTACCCTGGTGTAAGGTTGAGACTGGATGAGAAGGATACACAATGTCAGGTGCTGCACTCTGGTGGTAGAAATAATGGCAGTTAAAGGTTCAGAGGGGGAGGTAATTGATCATACGTAGAGTATTTCCATGTGCCAGGATGCCAACAAGCCCAGCACAAGCCCAGAACATGACGTGTGGCTGAATTTTACCTCGATTACCCAAGAAAATGTGCACGATTCTTCTAATTTATGGCTAGAGGATTAATGTGATGCTTTATTATCTGATTTCCATAAACTTTACACCAAACCTATTATATTGAACTTCCGTTTGTCCATGTATGCTGCATATGCTGCTTGTGAAATATAGAAAGAGAAACATTACCCAGAACCAAAAAAGCATGTAGATGAAATATAAAATAATCATATTGTGACATTACTGTTTCCTTGTGTGACATTATTGTTTCCTTGTGTGACATTATTGTTTCCTTGTGTGACATTATTTCTTAATTTGATATTATTTCTTAATGTGACATTATTGTTTCTTAATGTGACAGCTTTCATGTTTCTTTATGTGACATTACTGTTTATTAAAGTGACATTACTGTTTCTTTATGTGACATTATTGTTTCTTAGAGTGACATTATTGTTTCCTTGTGTGACATCATTGTTTCTTAGTGTGGCATTTTTGTTTCTTAGTGTGACATTATTGTTTCTTAGCGTGACATTATTGTTTCTTAATGTGACATTATTGTTTCTTAGTGTGGCATTATTGTTTCTTAGTGTGACATTATTGTTTCTTAATGTGACATTATTGTTTCTGAATGTGACATTATTGTTTCCTTGTGTGACATTATTGTTTCTAAGTGTGACATCATTGTTTTATAGTGCAGTTTTTATACAAGGTAGACGTGACCGATCCTTCTGAATACGTCCAGGTAAATCACTGGTGACAATGTCATGATGGGACTTGCTAGGATTAACGGTAATTTTAAATCATGAAGATAAATATTTATGTCTAATTTTAAGCTTATGGGTGCCAGACCTATGTTTGATACAGGCATGCTCTATTTTCCTTTCTAGCTCCACGTATTTTTTCACTGAGGAGAGCATCTCTGCTGCCCAAGGAATGCCCTGGGGCGAGGCAAACTCACAAAGGAAAGGGAGGTGAGGCTATTAACAGGGCTGATTGACTTCATGCCCCGCTCTCCTTCACATCGCTGACAAACATAATATCATTTCTGGTCCAGCTGCATCGAACCTGACACAATATGGTCGCTCAATACCGTCCTGATGAATGCAGTAATAAGGCGATAACAATGTTCTGACACTCGGAACACCCCGCTTTGTCAGCCGACACAAAGTCATTTATATTGGTTATAGGTAGGCATACCCTATATCCTACAATATTTTGTTTCCATTTTCCAGTTCCAATTGAATCTCAAATATCAAATTTTATTTTTATATGTCCAATTTTTAAAAATGGATATTTTGTTTCATACTTTGTTATACTGCTGAACGATCTTAATCAGAGGTTGGACAGAGGTCCCCGTGTACAAACTTTCTGTCATGTCAACCCAAACGGTCAAGTCCGTCAAAGTGAGTTAATACTGGTTTGTATATTTTCATATTCCATTGGCGAAACAATATTGTAACCTATCCGCCATGCTTGACATGACAACGTAGGTGGACTTACTGACAGTCCAAGTTGATTTCTAAGTCAGAGAGCAATTGTAAAGTGCGCCAACTCTTCCCAGGAATCATCATCAACAATACCCATACAACAACCAAACCTGAAATCACACACTCACCCCTGCTACCCAGTGTCCAGTGCAGGTGCCTTAATCACACACTCACCCCTCCTATCCAGTGTCCAGTGCAGGTGCCTTAATCACACACTCACCCCTGCTACCCAGTGCAGGTGATTTAATCACACACTCACCCCTGCTACCCAGTGCAGGTGCCTTAATCACACACTCACCCCTGCTATCCAGTGTAGGTGCCTTAATCACACACTCACCCCTGCTATCCAGTGTAGGTGCCTTAATCACACACTCACCCCTGCTATCCAGTGCAGGTGCCTTAATCACACACTCACCCCTGCTACCCAGTGTCCAGTGCAGGTGCCTTAATCACACACTCACCCCTGCTACCCAGTGTAGGTGCCTTAATCACACACTCACCCCTGCTACCCAGTGTCTAGTGGAGGTGCCTTGATCACACACTCACCCCTACTACCCAGTGTCCAGTGCCTTAATCACACACTCGCCCCTGCTACCCAGTGTCCAGTGCAGGTGCCTTAATCACACATTCACCCCTGCTACCCAGTGTCCAGTGCAGGTGCCTTAATCACACACTCACCCCTGCTACCCAGTGTAGGTGCCTTAATCACACACTCGCCCCTGCTACCCAGTGTCCAGTGCAGGTGCCTTAATCACACACTCACCCCTGCTACCCAGTGCAGGTGCCTTAATCACACACTCACCCCTGCTATCCAGTGCAGGTGATTTAATCACACACTCACCCCTGCTACCCAGTCTCCAGTGCAGGTGCCTTAATCCCATATTCATTCCTGCTATCCAGTGTTCAGTGCAGGTGCCTTAATCACACACTCACCCCTGCTATCCAGTGTAGGTGCCTTAATCACACACTCACCCCTGCTATCCAGTGTCCAGTGCAGGTGCCTTAATCACACACTCACCCCTGCTACCCAGTGTCCAGTGCAGGTGCCTTAATCACACACTCACCCCTGCTACCCAGTGTCCAGTGCAGGTGCCTTAATCACACACTCACCCCTCCAATCCAGTGCAGGTGCCTTAATCACACACACTCACCCCCGCTATCCAGTGTCCAGTGCAGGTGCCTTAATCACACACTCACCCCTGCTACCCAGTGCAGGTGCCTTAATCACACAATCACCCCTGCTATCCAGTGCAGGTGATTTAATCACACACTCACCCCTGCTACCCAGTCTCCAGTGCAGGTGCCTTAATCCCATATTCATTCCTGCTATCCAGTGTCCAGTGCAGGTGCCTTAATCACACACTCACCCCTGCTATCCAGTGTAGGTGCCTTAATCACACACTCACCCCTGCTATCCAGTGTCCAGTGCAGGTGCCTTAATCACACACTCACCCCTGCTACCCAGTGTCCAGTGCAGGTGCCTTAATCACACACTCACCCCTGCTACCCAGTGTCCAGTGCAGGTGCCTTAATCACACACTCACCCCTCCAATCCAGTGCAGGTGCCTTAATCACACACACTCACCCCTGCTACCCAGTGTCCAGTACAGGTGCTTTAATCACACACTCACCCCTCCAATCCAGTGCAGGTGCCTTAATCACACACACTCACCCCTGCTACCCAGTGTCCAGTACAGGTGCCTTAATCACACACACTCACCCCTGCTACCAAGTGTCTAGTGGAGGTGCCTTGATCACACACTCACCCCTGCTACCCAGTGTCCAGTGCCTTAATCACACACTCGCCCCTGCTATCCAGTGTCCAGTGCAGGTGCCTTAATCACACACACTCACCCCTGCTACCCAGTGCAGGTGATTTAATCACACACTCACCCCTGCTACCCAGTGTCCAGTGCCTTGATCACACACTCACCCCTGCTACCCAGTGTCTAGTGGAGGTGCCTTGATCACACAGTCACCCCTGCTACCCAGTGTCCAGTGCCTTAATCACACACTCACCCCTGCTACCCAGTGTCCAGTGCCTTGATCACACACTCACCCCTGCTACCCAGTGTCCATTGGAGGTGATTTAATCACACACTCACCCCTGCTACCCAGTGTCCAGTGCCTTAATCATATATTCATTCTGTCTATTTGTACTCACACCTTTTAACGTTTCATACTCATCTCCCTAATCCTTAGTGTGTTGCAGTGGCTTCCACACCCCCAGCACTCCCGGCAGCATCTAGTGTCCTCTTTATTCCATTACTCACAGCTGAGGGCCTGTAAGCGTGTAGTTACCATTGGCAGAATAATGTATAGTAACTGTTATACTCAGTATAAGACTAATTTTATGACAGAAATTCATGATTGATATAGGAAGTCCGGTCAACATGACAGTTGGCGTGATACAGAGTGATGACTTTGGTATGTACCTGGCAGGTGGGGTGATACAGAGTGATGACTTTGGTATGAACCTGGCAGGTGGGGTGAGTAAACATTAGTGTATTTCACATAATTCTGTATTAATTGTTAAGTTCATGACATTTTGCAAACATGTTTTATATAATTTAAGATAAAAATAAAATAAATTATGACGTTATGATTAAAGCGATATCTGTTCAAAATGTATTTACCGAGCAGGCTTGACCAAGTTTGCAAAGTTAAGACGGAAATGTGAAGTTTAAACGATGCAGAGGTGAGGTTTAAATGGGTGAGGTTGGAGAGTCAAGGTTTGAATTTGGGGAATTCAAGAGGTCTATATCACAGAAAGCAAAGGTTTTTGGAATGTCTGATGAGCTCACTAATCCGTTGCTATTGGGCTGGTTGGCTCCAAAAGGTATGTATCACGTGATGTGAGTCCAGCACAATGTGTATCACGTGATGTGAGTCCAACACAATGTGTATCACGTGATGTGAGTCCAGCACAATGTGTATCACGTGATGTGAGTCTAGCACAATGTGTATCACGTGATGTGAGTCCAGCACAATGTGTATCACGTGATGTGAGTCTAGCACAATGTGTATCACGTGATGTGAGTCCAGCACAATGTGTATCACGTGATGTGAGTCTAGCACAGGGGGAAAAACCAATACTGTCCCACTATAAAAGTAGTATAATCATAGTGGATAACTTTGGAGGGCACCACTTAAATGATATGTTGTAAAATAAACCTCTAATTTAAAAGCATATTGCATTTGGCCTTGCTTTGAGATCTTGAGTGTCTCTGTTACCGTCTCAATCTATCTCAATCACTCACCTTATATGCACTTCATCTGCACTTCAACTGCCAATCATATCGTCTCTGCCAGTTCTCAATCACTCACCTTATATGCACTTCATCTGCACTTCAACTGCCAATCATATCGTCTCTGCCAGTTCTGCGCTGCCAGTCATTCCTGAAATACACTATCACTATAGGTTATAAATCATATCTCTAGTCAAAACTTTTACCATTTTAGGCACTGAATGACCTAAAGCCTTTAAGCTAAATTAATTAATTCATTCATTCATATCTAAATCGGGTTTCCTTAGTATCCTCTGCTTCCTCTTTAATACAATACTCATAAGGTTATACACTGGATTAGCTTAGACTTAGACTATAGTTATATGCACCTTTTAACAATCAAAAAATGGATTCATATGTAATTTTGACAGGGTACAACATTTAACGACCTCAGTAATAACCAATAACTGATTTGTAGATACTTTATATGCGGAAAACAATATAATAATTGTTTTTGGTACCAAATTTGATGAATCAATAGAAATCTTAGTTTGTTGAACGTGACAAATGGGTGGTCTTAAACACATAAAATATTGGAGCAGAAAACGATTTAATTAAAGGTAATTTTTTCATCCATAATCAAGTGTCCCATTAATTATCATGTCTTGTACTCATTTCGTCAACAATCTTGATGCTGTTCAAATATTTCACTGAGCTCATAACATTGGCACTATCTCTATATCACACTCACTATGCTCACAATATTGATACTATCCCTATATCACCCTCACTGTGCTCACAATATTGACACTATCCCTATATCACCCTCACTGTGCTCACAATATTGACACTATCCCTCTATCACCCTCGCTATACTCACAATATTGACACTATCCCTATATCACCCTCACTATGCTCACAACATTGGCACTATCCCTATATCACCCTCACTATGCTCACAATATTGACACTATCTCTATATCACCCTCACTGTGCACACAATATTGACACTATCTCTATATCACCCTCACTATGCTCACAATATTGGCACTATCTCTATATCATCCACACTGTGTTCACAATATTGACACTATCTCTATATCATCCTCACTATGCTCACAATATTGACACTATCCCTATATCACCCTCACTGTGCTCACAATATTGACACTATCCGTATATCACCCTCACTGTGCTCACAATATTGACACTATCTCTATATCACCCTCACTGTGCTCACAATATTGACATTATCCCTATATCACCCTCACTATGCTCACAATATTGACACTATCCCTATATCACCCTCACTGTGCTCACAATATTGACACTATCTCTATATCACCCTCACTATGCTCACAATATTGGCACTATCTCTATATCATCCACACTGTGTTCACAATATTGACACTATCTCTATATAACCCTCACTGTGCTCACAATATTGGCACTATCCCTATATCACCCTCACCATACTCACAATATTGACACTAACCCTATATCACACTCACTATACTCACACTATTGACACTATCCCTATATCACCCTCACTGTGCTCACAATATTGACATTATCCCTATATCACCCTCACTATGCTCACAATATTGACACTATCCCTATATCACCCTCACTGTGCTCACAATATTGGCACTATCTCTATATCATCCACACTGTGTTCACAATATTGACACTATCTCTATATCCCCCTCTCTGTGCTCACAATATTGACACTATCCCTATATCACCCTCACTGTGCTCACAATATTGGCACTATCCCTATATCACCCTCGCTGTGTTCACAATATTGACACTATCTATGTAACACCATCACATTGTTCTTGACACCAATCCTGAACCCCTCTTAGCTTGATCATAATGCCTATCAAGGACATTTAATTAGATTTCATGGCATAATACCTTTGTCGCAGTTCTGTATCTCATTGACTCTGAGATAGGTGAGTTCCATGATGTGTTGTGTGCACTGTACCACCCTCTTGATGCATTAGTGTTTCCTCATATTGTCACACCTCCTTGACACCCTCCTACATTCACTTCTAATGCTTGTTTGACTCTTTCATGTGATACATGTATCATAGAACATTCAAGATGTCACGTTCATTCTTGGTACATACTGATATCTACAATGTATAAAATAAAGATAAAATGCTGGGAAATAGTTATGAAACTCCCAATGCTGTCAAGAAGGAAATGTTGAAGAACACCCAATGGACTCTAAACAGGTTCATTATGGGATGTGTCATTTTCTGCTGAGACTTGTGGACGACAACTGCACACCGTTTGAAGATGGAGCGTATAGGATCTCCCCCAGAGTGTCAGCTATGCTGCGAAGGCCCTGAGTGCCCGCGAGATACAAGTGGAGTGCCCAACATAAGAAATCAAATCAAATATGATGGAGACGTCTATCAGGTTATACCACACCCATTCAATACCATCCACCTTCACGGCCAAGCCTTGCTCTGAGAGTGTAAAGGTCACATGACCTGCTTTCTTATTACCCATATATGCATCTGTGCACCAAACAGTAGCATACCTCTTTAAGATATAGAATAATGTACCACTACATGTAATTTAATGAGATTTAAGACATACACACATTTACCTGCGTGAATTCTGATATCTATTGAGTGATCGGTCTGGTTGGGATGTGCTCCTGTCATACTGTGTAGAACATAGATTTGATATCGCCAGTAATTCCTGCTTGACTGGCAAACTTTCTGAAACTTTCAAAAATACATATTATACATTTTTCACTATTCTCCTTGTGTTATATGGACTGATAAGGTGTGTTCTGGTTTGTGTTGTTTTTATAACGTTTGTTAAACAAAGACAAAACAATTTGCAGGTAAAGTGATAACCTTTGGAGGATGAAGCAGTTTTAGACCTTTGAGAAGTGTATTCTTATGAGCTGCGAATCCCAACCACGCAATAGATTTTGAGTAGATTGTTTATTTCTGAAGTTGATACCAAGCGATCTTGTATCCTGTCTCGGTACCTCATCTTACCAATTTTAATTCAACACTAAATTCAACACTGAATCTGACATATCCTTAATGTTGATATTCATTCATAGTATTTTATTTCATACACATATAATATAAAACATTTTCATGCAATACATCATTGGTATAGTATATTAATATTAAAAAGAAAATATATAATACATTAAATGCACCATATTTCAGTCACTACATAGTGACGCAATTATATCAGAGATCTCAGTTCTATTGAAACCTCAGTTCTATATGAGCCTCCCAATTAGAAAGTTGCTCCACTATGGATCTTGAGGGGGAATATGAGGGTTAAAGTGTCTGTATCTGAGAGAGTAACTTAGCACACATTTACACCATAAAATCAATCATCAAATCAGACATGTCCCCGTGCATTAGCCACAGAGACGCTGGATATTGCACTGCGAGGAGGGTTTTTGTGCTTCTTGTAGGGGAGAGCAATTAAGGTACAGCGGCTAACACGGCATTAGGTAACCCTCCTCACAGTGGATGGGCTGTACACAGAATAAGTCATTGCCATATAGGTTCAATAGACAGATTCTTACAAATAGTTTCAAATCATGCATGACAAGTGCTTTATGTGACCTCTGTGTGACCTCTGTCAGATTACATTTGCTATAAACGTCGTTTAAATGAGTTTACAGTCCATACATTTCTTATTAAGCAGAGATGATAATATCTTAATGGATATAATAACATTTGCTTGCCGTGTATCATATTTCTTGCAGTAATCTACGCTGTGACTAATGAGGACCACATTAAGCAGGAAAGCCAATGTCCTGTGTAGTTTATGGTCATTTAAAGACTTCTCATGTCAACACCGTAATGTAAATTTTATACTGTTTTATTAATGAAAAAGGAAATATACAAATTAGCTGCTCACAAAGCCAATGTCCTGTGTGATATATGGTAATATTAAAGATTTCCGATGTCAACACCGTAATGTAAATTCTATACTGTTTTATTTATGAAAAAGAAATATACTTCTATCTATGAAAGAGGAAATAAGCCAATAAGACCATGTCCTGTGTGGCGTATGGTGAATCTAAAAACTACTGATGTATAAACATGGCAATATAAAACTCATATCTGTTTTATCTGTTGGAGAGGACAGATGCAGGCAAAATGGCCGCATACACTTTTCATGACAAATTATGTGTCAAATGCAGTTGGCTTTTTGCAAGACAGGCTCAATGGAGTTCTCCATATGTAAATTCTGATGACCGCATGTCACAGCCTGTAAGGAAGCAGCAGCTGGTGGAAAGTGCTCAGTGGAAAGTGCTCAGTGTTTAGCAGTCAGATTTATGGTAAATATGACATGAGCCATGTCACTTCCTCACATATCTTTATCCTGGGTCTCTATCCTTAAACGCCATGCTCCATACTGTATAAGAATAGATAAATTTCTGAGCAAATATTTTGTTTATTCAAAGTGTTAATCTTCCAGTTGCTGTAAAATAATGCAGAGAGAAAATCATTACATTTATTCGTTTCTCCGACGTGAAAAATGATGTAAATTCGATGGATTCGTTCTTCAAGCTGTCAACGACAACGTTAAACGAATCATAACGACCACATCTTATCAACCTTCACCTTGAATATATAACCGGAAGTACCTTCACTGCCCCCTCCCGACCAACTGAAGATGTTTGAATGAGTTTGCTTGTTTCCTTCAGTTTTAACATTTATAACAAACTGATCAAAGCTCGACGGCTTCGTGTGGTATCTAAGGTTTATGAAAGATATCAAACAACTTATTACATATATTCTACAGGTGAGACAAATATTTGTTGTTTGATATATTTTGTTTGATAAAATTTCAAGATTTTAGCATAGATTTTTAACTTCGAGTAGGTTGGTCATGAGGCCAACCTTGAGCATGTATGATTATATGCTGTGAAATGCAATAGTACCAAATGTTTCAGTATCAGCATGTGTCTCACACGTCTGATTATATGCTTTGACCTTTTCTCATGGCGAGATTGCTCACTGAACATTTTGCCTGGATCCACATTTCAAAATAAACATGAATTGTTCCTATATAAACTATTAATCATCCCTTAACACATACCTGCAAACAATGCTCATTATTAAATATATCAGATTGTTAAATTATTTGTTCCAAAACAATATTCAAGATCTTCAAAATGTGAAGTTGTCAATATTTGACCATATCATTCATGATGGAAATCAATGGGTCACATGTCACCTGTATTTGTATTTCTCTGGTTTCCAGTGAGATCAGCCAACAATGCATGTGCTCACATGTGCAAAGATCACTGATTGGAAATGGTGTCAATGCCTCCAGAATAGCTTTACAGTTGTTTAAACTCTATTAACATTATAGAATTACACTTGCAATGTTAAAAAATAAATAAATACTGCAATCATTATTTTAATTGTCAAATAGAATCACAATTCAAACTAAGATACATGTGTAGTAATAATGCTTAGATGTGTGTGCAGTGATTTGCCCCAACTTTAAACATGTGAAAGTGACCACACACCCCACTATTCTGAGTACTAATCTCAGAAAACAAGCATTCTCAGCATGTTGACACCTCACATTTTTAATCTCTACCGCTGGTAGGTACTCTGACCTGAGACTTTCCTTTTTTTTGTCAGGCATTTTGGCTTAAGGGAAAACACATAATGTTTCATATTTAATTCTAATTTTATATTTTTCTACTCTGAATGTTCATCATACTTCACTACTACAGCCCTTCAAAATACTGTATTCGATAACACACTTCACAACCAAAGAGAATGGATCGTGAGTCGTAAGATGGAGCTGGAATCTCAAAAATCCAAATTGCTTAATTAGAAAAAAATGTACAATTTTGCTGCCAAAGAAGTTGGGGTTATGAGAATTAATGATCATGGCAGGGAAATACTAGGAGCATTACAATGGCACACAGTGAAACTCAGAATAGACTTCAAGACTCACATTATAGGTACAAAAAGGGTACGCACCTGAGTACCTGTCTCCGCACTTGAACCAAAGCAAATTCAAAGGAGATTGTGGTCCAGGGATGAAAATGAATATAAGGTGCAAAATCTAAGATGGATGGGTACAGGGCTTTTGAGGAATATCCTTAAAAAAAGAATGCCCTGCCCTTTTATATTAAAATCTCTAATGCTACAGAATCTAAAAAAAAGATGGATTAGGAGACATGCTGGGAAGGATTAAGGAGTGAGGCATGCTGGGTAGGATTATGGAGCGAGGCATGCTGGGAAGGATTATGGAGTGAGGCATGCTGGGAAGGATTATGGAGTGAGGCATGCTGGGAAGGATTAAGGAGTGAGGCATGCTGGGAAGGATTATGGAGCGAGGCATGCTGGGAAGGATTATGGAGTGAGGCATGCTGGGAAGGATTATGGAGTGAGGCATGCTGGGAAGGATTATGGAGTGAGGCATGCTGGGAAGGATTATGGAGTGAGGCATGCTGGGAAGGATTATGGAGTGAGGCATGCTGGGAAGGATTATGGAGTGAGGCATGTGGGGAGTTGTAGCATTACAGCACCTCAGTGTGGGGTGAGAAACTACTTTCTGTGTGACTCTGTGACAAATTGGCCGCCTGCCTCAGGTGCGTGTCTCAATCAGACAGAAGTAAATAACATCCACACACGAGATGCAAGCTAATAACGAGGCGGGATCTCTGGGAATAACAGATATAAAAGGTTATTAATATATATATTTGTAATCTTGCACTTCAATAATCATAAACATATTAACATATTGATTAACTGTACCTGACAACGAACCATTCTACCTCTACTTTACATATATCAGAGGAGTGCATGTTCCATAGCCCCCAATGCTCTGCTGGCGGCGGACATCTAATATTGTGTAATACTCAACTATAAATCCCTGGTCAATCAGTGTAGTTGAAGTGTGGTACCCCGTAATACTCAACTATAAATCCCTGGTCAATCAATGTAGTTGGTAGTTGAAGTGTAGTACCCTGTAATATTCATCTATAAATCCCTGGTCAATCAGTGTAGTTGAAGTGTAGTACCCTGTTATATTCAGCTATAAATCCCTGGTCAATCAGTGTAGTTGGTGGTTGAAGTGTAGTACCCTGTAATATTCAATTATAAATATCTGGTCAATCAGTGCAGTTGAAGTGTAGTACCCTGTTATATTCAGCTATAAATCCCTGGTCAATCAGTGCAGTTGAAGTGTAGTACCCTGTAATATTCAATTATAAATAGCTGGTCAATCAGTGTAGTTGAAGTGTAGTACCCTGTAATATTCAATTATAAATATCTGGTCAATCAGTGCAGTTGAAGTGTAGTACCCTGTTATATTCAGCTATAAATCCCTGGTCAATCAGTGCAGTTGAACCCTGTTATATTCAGCTATAAATCCCTGGTCAATCAGTGCAGTTGAAGTGTAGTACCCTGTAATATTCAATTATAAATCCCTGGTCAATCAGTGCAGTTGGTGGTTGAAGTGTAGTACCCTGTTATATTCAGCTATAAATCCCTGGTCAATCAGTGCAGTTGACGTGTAGTGCCCTGTAATATTCAATTATAAATCCCTGGTCAATCAGTGTAGTTGGTGGTTGAAGTGTAGTACCCTGTAGTATTCAGCTATAAATATCAGATTGTTTAGTGTAGTAGAAGTGTAGTACTCTGTTATACTCAGTTATAAATATCAGATTAGTCAGTGCAGTTGAAGTGTAGTACCCTGTAATACTCAACTATAAATCCCTGGTCAATCAGTGTAGTTGAAGTGTAGTACCATTCAGTAACTGAATGGGTAAATATATAATTTCTTCACAAAATGATGGAATCAATAGAGCAAGTTTGAAAAATAAGCCTTTATTTTACTGATCACATACAAAGACAAAGATTCTCATTAGAATTTTCACATAAGGGCATGTAAAAGAGAGATCTATCACACAATAAAGGCGAGTAACCTTAAGTGTTAATGGCGAATATGCTGAGCTTTGATCATTGACATGAGGCACTTATATGATGAACATATGATGAATGTTCCCAATCCATTGTGACTTTGGAAGGTTGCATATGCAGAAATGACAAAGACCTTAACCTTTTTTACAATTTGGAATGCAACTACAAGCGATGAATATGGATCTATCTGGGCTATTTTTGTAGGATTTCCTGTGACCTTGACATGACCTTTGAATAACTTTAAAAACGAAACTGTTTCCACGGATTTCACTGAACATATGAATATCCAAACAGCTGCATCGTTTAACTAAGGGTTTAAGGACTCACAGGCTTGAGTCGATGCCGATCGAAAGTTGACAAAGAATGCATCAGGATGCATCTTATATCTTGTACTATAATCCCATATATGAGACTTTATTTGGTTCCTTTTGTACCGAGGATTGACTTTGCGATAATAAAGAAATGAAAATACGTTGCCTTTATGAACCTTCAAAAGCGAAATAATAGGTTAGTGTATTGGAGATGTGCAGAATATATCTTATAGATGGAGATCCTGCTGTTCCAAGTATGAAATAACCTGTGTGAGCCGTCCTACGATCTATTACACAGTATTTGCTGATTGGCAGAGAGTGACGTGCTGCTTGTGTTCAAAGCGAATAGGGATGTAAATTCTGGCAATAAAACTCAGGAAATGGAAGTGATTGAGGAGAAGAATGGGATCTACTATCATAGCCTCGGTAACATCACTCTGGACGTGGATGGGATCTACTATCATGGCCTCGGTAACATCACTCTGGACGTGGATGGGATCTGCTATCATAGCCTCGGTAACATCACTCTGGACGTGGATGGGATCTACTATCATGGCCTCGGTAACATCACTCTGGACGTGGATTGAATCTACTATCATAGCCTCGGTAACATCACTCTGGGCGTGGATGGGATCTGCTGTCATAGCCTCGGTAACATCACTCTGGACGTGGATTGGATCTACTATCATAGCCTCGGTAACATCACTCTGGACGTGGATGGGATCTGCTGTCATAGCCTCGGTAACATCACTCTGGACGTGAATGGGATCTGCTATCATAGCCTCGGTAACATCACTCTGGACGTGGATTGGATCTGCTGTCATAGCCTCGGTAACATCACTCTGGACGTGGATGGGATCTGCTATCATAGCCTCAGTAACATCACTCTGGACGTGGATGGGATCTGCTATCATAGCCTTGGTAACATCACTCTGGACGTGGATGGGATCTACTATCATTGCCTCGGTAACATCACTCTGGACGTGGATGGGATCTGCTATCATAACCTTGGTAGCATCACTCTGGACGTGGAATATTATACTATCATAGCCTCGGTAACATCACTCTGGACGTGGATGGGATCTACTATCATAGCCTCGATAACATCACTCTGGACGTGGATGGGATCTACTATCATAGCCTCGGTAACATCACTCTGGACGTGGACTATTATACTATCATAGCCTCGGTAACATCACTCTGGATGTGGATGGGATCTGCTATCATAGCCTCGGTAACATCACTCTGGACGTGAATAGGACCTGCTACCTCATTGAGTTGTCATTAGAACATTACTTCTGATATATTTTGATAGACCATGTTAACATCAGGATAATAGTAGTTTGTATTTCTATTACATTTACAGGATGGCCCCAGTGATAGCGGTTGGAAATCCACCTTAACAGGATCTACATGGCCTTACATTTAATTTCCATGTAAAACCTTTGCATTATCTAACTGATTTTTGTAAGGCCTGAATATATGACATTTGAGTCTTCTGTATTGTATATATCATAATTGAATATTTGTGCATTTGCTGAATGGAAACTGTGTGCATATTAAGATAAACCTCCCATCGATGCCCATCGTTCTTATATTGTGCCAGGAATGAATAGCATTTGAGAACCACACCTTATTTATATTTTCAAATATCTTCTTCCATTTCTGCAAACTAGAGTTTCTCAATCCAGGGTGTAATATTGAAATCAAGGATTATTATCAGGTAATGAAATAGTCCAATTGGAAGAATAGATTTTTGCTATGAGACTCAGGGATTTACAGATCGAATATATGCTATTATATATATATCATATAAGCATCATATATACCTGCCTTGAATAAAATGATCCGTAATTATTAATTCTATAAGCAATTAGAGGCAGCCCCAAAAAGGATCTCTTCCTTTACTCAGTTTTGGAGATTGAGACATACCATGTATTTTCACCTTAAACCAATATGAAACATGAATAGAGCAAATGTGATGCTTTCTAGGGTTACAACACGCTTTGTGATTAAAGAGATTTTGCATTATATACTTGGTAATAGTATATACATGTGTTTATAATATTAAGAACTGTTAGTTTCTAGTGATATATCTCAGGGTTAAAGTATACAGAGATTGACAATGTGGTTCCAGACACCCTACCACTGGGAAATGATGACGAGGTCAATAACCAGGAAAAATACCAGATAATGGCGCCAAATAAAAAACAGTTTTCACATGCAGAGCATTTAAAGAGTGCTTTGACTTGTGTATTATGTTAAAGATCACGCAATTTCTAATGCTCATCATAGTCTTTATGGCATTAAGTTTTATATTCTATTGATGACATTCTGCTTCTTTGTATAAAAGAAACATATTGTAGGTGATACCGTCCCTTCTAAAGTGTTATATATAAGGATACCATCCCTTCCAAAGTGTTATACATAAGGATACCGTCCCTTCCAAATGTTATACATAAGGATACCGTCCCTTCTAAAGTGTTATATATAAGGATACCATCCCTTCCAAAGTGTTATACAAAAGGATACCATCCCTTCCAAATGTTATACATAAGGATACCGTCCCTCCCAAAGTGTTATACATAAGGATACCGTCCCTTCTAAAGTGTTATATATAAGGATACCATCCCTTCCAAAGTGTTATACATCAGGATACCATCCCTTCCAAAGTGTTATATATAAGGATACCGTCCCTTCCAAAGTGTTATATATAAGGATACCGTCCCTTCTAAAGTGTAATATATAAGTATACCGTCCCTTCCATAGTGTTATATATAAGGATACCGTCCCTTCCAAATGTTATACATAAGTATACCGTCCCTTCCAAATGTTATACATAAGTATACCGTCCCTTCCAAATGTTATACATAAGTATACCGTCCCTTCCAAAGTGTTATACATAAGTATACCGTCCCTTCCAAATGTTATATATAAGGATACCGCCCCTTCCAAAGTGTTATACATAGGTATACCGCCCCTTCCAAAGTGTTATATATAAGTATACCGTCCCTTCCAAATGTTATACATAAGTATATACCGTCCCTTCCAAATGTTATACATAAGGATACCGTCCCTTCCATAGTGTTATACATCAGGATACCGTCCCTTCCAAATGTTATACATAAGGATACCGTCCCTTCCAAAGTGTTATACATAAGGATACCGTCCCTTCCAAAGTACTATACTTAAGGATACCGTCCCTTGTAAAGTGTTATATATAAGGATACCGTCCCTTCTAAAGTGTTATACATAAGGATACCGTCCCTTCTAAAGTGTTATACATAAGGATACCATCCCTTCCAAATGTTATACATAACGATACCGTCCCTTGGAAAGTGTTATACATCAGGATACCGTCCCTTCCAAATGTTATACATAAGGATACCGTCCCTTCCAAAGTGTTATACAAAAGGATACCGTTCCTTCCAAAGTGTTATACAAAAGGATACCGTCCCTTCCAAAGTGTTATACATAAGGATACCATCCCTTCTAAAGTGTTATACATAAGGAAACCGTCCCTTCCAAAGTGTTATACAAAAGGATACCGTCCCTTCTAAAGTGTTATACATAAGGATACCATCCCTTCTAAAGTGTTATACATAAGTATACCGTCCCTTCCAAAGTGTTATACATAAGGATACCGTCCCTTCCAAAGTGGAACACAGGAGGATATCGTGACTGGCACTCTTCACAGCTTGACAGTATCATGATCCCTCTAGTGTCATGAAAAACACCATTAAATTGTGAAAAGCACCTTGAAATGGACTGTATGTTAGAGGAAACCGATGGCATGTTGTGAAACTATTAACCTTTTATGGATTGCCAGCAATGATGTTGCATGGGCGATTAAAAGGTAAAGCATTGTCCATATCTGAGGGAGGATAAGAAACCTAATTTCAACCTCAAATAGGCAGCAAAATAACCTTTTGCTCATTTTTAAAAAGCGAAACAGATAAAATCTACTGTCTTCCATTCAGGTTGATGTAAAGTCACTCAGCATAAGACAAATGTACATTTACATGATTAAAACTGTTTGTAGTTAAATGGAAAGAACACAAAGGTCAGGTGTTCAGATTGGATTTGAACAGGTTTATTTTAACCTGAAAAGAAACCCATAAATATAATATAGATGTATATTTAAGAATTGGATGTGATTTAATCTCCAGATGCCTTGATTTATTGCATGTTAGACTTATGTAAGCCTATTTGATATATACTGAATAACACTTGAGTATTGAATACCAGGCCGATATTCGTTCACCCTGACCTCATCTACATCTATAAGTTTACTCGGCAAAACCAATTGGCATCCCGCCGAGAGTGATGATCACCATATTAAAAGTCAGAATAAAAGAGTCTTGCATCTCTTCATCCCCTGTCCCAACTTAGAAATTATACAATTCTGCCTCAATTTCAAATAAATTTATTTAGGCAATCCAAATAGAGAATTCATATTTACAGGTCATGAAAATTAAAGAGAATGTTGCCTCCCTCTTGACAATATTTCAAAATACACCAAACATATACTAGATCGAGAAGAAAATTAATGCATTTCTCTTGTCCATTTTGTTATTCAACATTCTTGAAAATTTCATACAATCTTGTACTTGTACAGTTAAGATAAATGAATTCACTAGATAGAATAAATGCATAATGCAAATCAAGGTATTGCCGTATGGGGAACTGGGAGGACATTACAACAATCTCTTAGGACTGTGATTAATGCAAGTAGATGACAGCTAAGTCAATACTATATACACTCCAGATAGTCACAGAACCTGATAGTCACAGGGAGCGCTTAGTAGGTGACAGCTGAGCCAGTAATATATACACTCCAGACAGTCACAGAACCTGATAGTCACAGAACCTGATAGTCACAGGGAGCGCTTAGTAGGTGACAGCTGAGCCAGTAATATATACACTCCAGATAGTCACAGAACCTGATAGTCACAGGGAGCGCTCAGTAGGTGACAGCTGAGCCAGTAATATATACACTCCAGATAGTCACAGAACCTGATAGTCACAGGGAGCGCTCAGTAGGTGACAGCTGAGCCAGTAATATATACACTCCAGATAGTCACAGAACCTGATAGTCACAGGGAGCGCTTAGTAGGTGACAGCTGAGCCAGTAATATATACACTCCAGATAATCACAGAACCTGATAGTCACAGGGAGCGCTCAGTAGGTGACAGCTTAGCCAGTAATATATACACTCCAGATAGTCACAGAACCTGATAGTCACAGGGAGTGCTTAGTAGGTGACAGCTGAGCCAGTAATATATACACTCCAGATAGTCACAGAACCTGGTAGTCACAGGGAGCGCTTAGTAGGTGACAGCTGAGCCAGTAATATATACACTCCAGATAGTCACAGAACCTGATAGTCACAGGGAGCGCTTAGGAGGTAACAGCTGAGCCAGTAATATATACACTCCAAAAAGTCACAGAACCTGATAGTCACAGGGAGCGCTCAGTAGGTGACAGCTGAGCCAGTAATATATACACTCCAGATAGTGACAGAACCTGATAGTCACAGGGAGCGCTTAGGAGGTAACAGCTGAGCCAGTAATATATACACTCCAGATAGTCACAGAACCTGATAGTCACAGGGAGCGCCTAGGAGGTAACAGCTGAGCCAGTAATATATACACTCCAGATAGTCACAGAACCTGATAGTCACAGGGAGCGCTTAGGAGGTAACAGCTGAGCCAGTAATATATACACTCCAAAAAGTCACAGAACCTGATAGTCACAGGGAGTGCTTAGTTGGTGACATCTGAGCCAGTAATATATACACTCCAGATAATCACATAACCTGATAGTCACAGGGAGCGCTTAGGAGGTAACAGCTGAGCCAGTAATATATACACTCCAGATAGTCACAGAACCTGATAGTCACAGGGAGCGCTTAGTGGGTGACAGCTGAGCCAGTAATATATACACTCCAGATAGTCACATAACCTGATAGTCACAGAACCTGATAGTCACAGGGAGCACTTAGTAGGTGACAGCTAAGTCAATATTATATACACTCCAGATAGTCACAAAACCTGATAGTCACAGGGAGCACTTAGTAGGTGATAGCTGAGCCAGTAATATATACACTCCAGATAGTCACAGAACCTGATAGTCACAGGGAGCGCTTAGGAGGTAACAGCTGAGCCAGTAATATATACACTCCAGATAGTCACAGAACCTGATAGTCACAGGGAGCGCTTAGGAGGTGACAGCTGAGCCAGTAATATATACACTCCAGATAGTCACAGAACCTGATAGTCACAGGGAGCGCTTAGGAGGTAACAGCTGAGCCAGTAATATATACACTCCAGATAGTCACAGAACCTGATAGTCACAGGGAGCGCTTAGGAGGTGACAGCTGAGCCAGTAATATATACACTCCAGACAGTCACAGAACCTGATAGTCACAGAACCTGATAGTCACAGGGAGCGCTTAGTAGGTGACAGCTGAGCCAGTAATATATACACTCCAGATAGTCACAGAACCTGATAGTCACAGGGAGCGCTCAGTAGGTGACAGCTGAGCCAGTAATATATACACTCCAGATAGTCACAGAACCTGATAGTCACAGGGAGCGCTCAGTAGGTGACAGCTGAGCCAGTAATATATACACTCCAGATAGTCACAGAACCTGATAGTCACAGGGAGCGCTTAGTAGGTGACAGCTGAGCCAGTAATATATACACTCCAGATAATCACAGAACCTGATAGTCACAGGGAGCGCTCAGTAGGTGACAGCTTAGCCAGTAATATATACACTCCAGATAGTCACAGAACCTGATAGTCACAGGGAGTGCTTAGTAGGTGACAGCTGAGCCAGTAATATATACACTCCAGATAGTCACAGAACCTGGTAGTCACAGGGAGCGCTTAGTAGGTGACAGCTGAGCCAGTAATATATACACTCCAGATAGTCACAGAACCTGATAGTCACAGGGAGCGCTTAGGAGGTAACAGCTGAGCCAGTAATATATACACTCCAAAAAGTCACAGAACCTGATAGTCACAGGGAGCGCTCAGTAGGTGACAGCTGAGCCAGTAATATATACACTCCAGATAGTGACAGAACCTGATAGTCACAGGGAGCGCTTAGGAGGTAACAGCTGAGCCAGTAATATATACACTCCAGATAGTCACAGAACCTGATAGTCACAGGGAGCGCCTAGGAGGTAACAGCTGAGCCAGTAATATATACACTCCAGATAGTCACAGAACCTGATAGTCACAGGGAGCGCTTAGGAGGTAACAGCTGAGCCAGTAATATATACACTCCAAAAAGTCACAGAACCTGATAGTCACAGGGAGTGCTTAGTTGGTGACATCTGAGCCAGTAATATATACACTCCAGATAATCACATAACCTGATAGTCACAGGGAGCGCTTAGGAGGTAACAGCTGAGCCAGTAATATATACACTCCAGATAGTCACAGAACCTGATAGTCACAGGGAGCGCTTAGTGGGTGACAGCTGAGCCAGTAATATATACACTCCAGATAGTCACATAACCTGATAGTCACAGAACCTGATAGTCACAGGGAGCACTTAGTAGGTGACAGCTAAGTCAATATTATATACACTCCAGATAGTCACAAAACCTGATAGTCACAGGGAGCACTTAGTAGGTGATAGCTGAGCCAGTAATATATACACTCCAGATAGTCACAGAACCTGATAGTCACAGGGAGCGCTTAGGAGGTAACAGCTGAGCCAGTAATATATACACTCCAGATAGTCACAGAACCTGATAGTCACAGGGAGCGCTTAGGAGGTGACAGCTGAGCCAGTAATATATACACTCCAGATAGTCACAGAACCTGATAGTCACAGGGAGCGCTTAGGAGGTAACAGCTGAGCCAGTAATATATACACTCCAGATAGTCACAGAACCTGATAGTCACAGGGAGCGCTTAGGAGGTGACAGCTGAGCCAGTAATATATACACTCCAGATAGTCACAGAGCCTGATAGTCACAGGGAGTGCTTAGTTGGTGATAGCTGAGCCAGTAATATATACACTCCAGATAGTCACAGAACCTGATAGTCACAGGGAGCGCTTAGTAGGTGACATCTGAGCCAGTAATATATACACTCCAGATAGTGACAGAACCTGATAGTCACAGGGAGCGCTTAGTAGGTAACAGCTGAGCCAGTAATATATACACTCCAGATAGTCACAGAACCTGGTAGTCACAGGGAGCGCTTAGGAGGTGACAGCTGAGCCAGTAATATATACACTCCAGATAGTCACAGAACTTGATAGTCACAGGGAGCGCTTAGTAGGTGACAGCTGAGCCAGTAATATATACACTCCAGACAGTCACAGAACCTGCGGGAAATTTACTCATGATTTGATAATTAAAGGTAGAGAGAAGTGTTTCAAATTTAATAAACTATATCTCAATTTATGTCCATCTGTGAGAAAAATACAATCCATAAAAAACATTTGAAAGTATAAGATTTAACTATCTAATAATACGCAACTCAAATATATGGAAACTTATCGACGAGCCAACATCAAAGATTTCGCAGACCTTAAAGCAGCTACTTCATTAACATTGCTGATTTTGTTTTAGTTATGGAATTTAGTAGACTCGGGTTCAAGTGTGAGTCTAAAAGATGTAGCTCATAGTAAATAGAAAAGGGTTCTCCTGGTTAAAGTGATAGCGCATAATTGATTGAGATATGGGGGTATAAAGGGGGTTTTGAGAGAGGTCACAAACAAATCATAAAAGATTCTAAGGTAGCCATAACATATAGTGGCCATTTCAAGATTAAAAGGCTAAATATGGATTATTAATTTTGAGATTCTTTGACATTCACGCCACACTACTGTCATTGTAGACATCTAAAGTATGGCTAATTGCCATGGTTACAGACTCACTCTGTTGATTATACACAGTTCGCAGATTCTCTTAGACCTGAAACGTCACATTTTATTTTCCTATTCTTCAATCACATTAATAGTATACTGTTAAAGTTGGCTACACCATGTTTCACTGGATGCTAAGAGGTGAAAAGTGCCTGCCTTTGTATATACAGAAGTAAGTTCTTCCATTGCAATATTAGTATTGCCTCGACACACCCCTTTGAGGGTAGAGAGTATACACCTGTCAAACAGCACATTAGTGTACTCAGAGATAATAAAGTTTTCACTCTTCTCTGATCCTGTCATAGGCAATACAATGCTAATGCATTATGACATATCACACATTTACCTCATTCATAATATTTACATTTCCACAGTTTGACATTTATATATACAACCTATTTGTCTCACCTTAATACATACAACCTATTTGTGTCACCTTAATACATACAACCTCTTTGTGTCACCTTAATACATACAACCTATTTGTCTCACCTTAATACATACAACCTATATGTGTCACCTTAATACATACAACCTATATGTGTCACCTTAATACATACAACCTCTTTGTGTCACCTTAATACATACAACCTATTTGTCTCACCTTAATACATACAACCTATTTGTCTCACCTTAATACATACAACCTATATGTGTCACCTTAATACATACAACCTATTTGTGTTACCTTAACACATCAATATTAAGCTTGTGTATTGCAACATTAATTCATGATATCATGTTCTTATTATTTGTCCTTAATGTTTTAATCCTTAATGGTATCATGTTCTTATTATGTGTCCTTAATGTTTTAATACAAAAAGAGCTAAATAAATTCCCAACAGAGATTTATTGCAGCACAGGTTTAGTTGCCAGTTTACATACATCAAAATCAATAAATCAAGATGACATTAATTAGGATTGTTGTCTCATACATGGGAATGCAACTTGATTGTCCCAAGATTTAATAATTGTATGATTGTTAAAATAAAGTTCACATCATATGAAGTTTTGCTTTTTTAAATTCTCATATTGCACTTATTCAATACCTTCTCCAAATATCTCTATGGAAGTCTATTGGAAGACTTGGTCGGCATGTAATTGCATCTGACATATCAAACCTTCCTCTTATGAATACAATCCTAACAATCTGCATGACATTATCATGTTATATCAATATCCCTTTTACCACATCTGATATCCACATCAACTTCTTATATAAGCTGAGATCAGTGCCTGAAGGGTTAACCCGTTGTCCTTGTAAATCCGTAATCGGATGGATTGTCATGTTAAGGACCTGCAACATGACAACATCACTAGAAATGGGAGACATTGAACATGAAATGGGTAGTACAAAACTTCCTATTGCAGTGGGTACATGGTATCACCTTCACCCAGCATAAATGGCGCCAAAATTAGAACACATTTTCCAATTTATATACATAATCAAGAACTAATTTTAGCACCTTCCTATTATTGAAGAAAAAAATAAAATATATTAAAATTTGCAGTAAGAAATCAGCTTGAGGTAATCCATTTGTCTCTACATTCAATACATTTCATGTCACCTGATGTTTTTCTATTGCAAATTTAGCACATTTTGACATACTTTGATAGTTTAATATCATTATTTTATGTACCATTATGATTAGAGCAGCTTATTGGGGATTATTTTCTGAAAAAACACTTATATTTTATATGTAAGAAACTTTAAAAGATTGCATTGGATCAATTTAAAGGCCGTCAATTTTCATCTTTTATACACCTACCACATTCAAGCTATTTCTAACCAAATTTAGCTTGTTAATAAATCTCAAAATTGATGGACTTTATTTTCATTTTATTTTCAGCACTAAAGTTTTTTACTATGCGGTATAATATGTACTTTCATAATTTAGCCAACAATAAGTTGTTATTACAGATATTATTTTCCTTTACAGATTGGTCCAAAATTAAACATTGTTCTAATATTGTTAATTCTCAACAGATTTTGATGAATAAATAATCTATGAGCTCGTTTCTGAAAGATGCAGATGATTGAATATTGATATTTATAGTAAAATCCACGGAACTAGGAGTTTCGTTTTCAAACTCATTCAAAGGTCACTTCAAGGTCACCGGTAATATTTTATAAAAATAGCCTACAAAGGTCCACATTCAATCCTGTATCATTTGTGGATATGTCCCACACAGTAAAAACGTTATAGGCCTATGTCTGTCATTTCTACTGATGATTATATCTGCTACAAGTAGGTCTTGTCATGATTTAGCGGAAATGACATTACATCTTACATATGACCAGATATCAAGTTATAATTACTCAGACAGGTATTCTATGTTTCCCATGCTTAATGATCAGGCCTCACCGTGGTAAACCTTTCAGTATATTATGTGTACATTTCATATACCTCTACATGATAAATACTGATAAAGATAAAGATGGATTTGTTGTATGTGTATATGATGCTAAGGACCACCAGGTCCAGGCTGCAGGTTAGATGTTCATGTGAGGAAAGCCTACAGTTTAGTCTTTGTGCACTTACTGAATGGAAACTGTTACTAACATTGACAAATCTTCTTTCCTGTATAATGCGCCATGAGAATATATATCATTTGCGCACTTAAATTAGATTCTTTAAACACTTAAATTCTATTATCACTTAAATTATATTATCATTTATTAAAATCTATTATCGTCTACTTCTGTTTCAGCAAACAGTTCTCTCAATCCAGGCATTAATGAAAATGAACAAAGATTGTTATTTGGAATTAGAATAGCTAAATTAGGAGAATGTTCGCATTAGGACACTGGATTCAAGATTCAAATCCTGACCAGAACATGCATAGTTTGGTATCAGCACAATATAAAGACATGTTATCAGAAATAATAGGGATCAGCATCAGGTAGTCAGTAGTTGCCACATATTCTATTGCAAGAGTTTTAAAAGTGTAGGACTGGATCCCCCAATCTGAGGTCCATAGTCTGTTTGTCACATTATTAATTCATATGAAGTTAATGAAAAGTACATACTCTTTAAGTGAAATAATGAACTTCAACCTTGTGCCAAGTCTACTCTTAATAGTGTTGAGAAGTTACTACAGGCATTATGAAATCATCAATAATTCACTCCTGTGATCACCCCAGAGAATATGGTCTGTGATTATTATATAAAAAGGGTCTGTCTGTGAGTACTACCTGTGGGCATACGAACGCCAAGTCTAGGCATGGAAGCAAATACAGACACGCAACCATTGGCTGTTCCAAAATGAATAGTTCAAGATGGCTGGTCCAGGATGGCTGGTCCAGGGTGGCTGGTCCAGGGTGACTGGTCCAGGATGGCTGGTCCAGGATGGCTGGTCCAGGGTGGCTGGTCCAGGGTGGCTGATCCAGGATGGCTGGTCCAGGGTGGCTGGTCCAGGGTGGCTGGTCCAGAGTGGCTGGTCCAGGATGGCTGGTCCAGGGTGGCTGGTCCAGGGTGGCTGGTCCAGGATGGCTGGTCCAGGATGGCTGGTCCAGGGTGGCTGGTCCAGGGTGGCTGGTCCAGGGTGGCTGGTCCAGGGTGGCTGGTCCAGGATGATTGGTCCAGGATGATTGGTCCGGGATGGCTGGTCCAGGGTGGCTGGTCCAGGGTGGCTGGTCCAGGGTGGCTGGTCCAGGGTGGCTGGTCCATGATGGCTGGTCCAGGGTGGCTGGTCCAGGGTGGCTGGTCCAGGATGGCTGGTCCAGGGTGGCTGGTCCAGGGTGGCTGGTCCTGGATGGCTGGTCCAGGGTGGCTGGTCCAGGGTGGCTGGTCCAGGGTGGGGTGTCCAGGGTGGCTGGTCCAGGGTGGCTGGTCCAGGGTGGCTGGTCCAGGGTGGCTGGTCCAGGGTGGCTGGTCCAGGGTGGCTGGTCCTGGATGGCTGGTCCAGGGTGGGGTGTCCGTGATGGCTGGTCCAGGGTGGCTGGTCCAGGGTGGCTGGTCCAGGGTGGCTGGTCCAGGATGGCTGGTCCAGGATGGCTGGTCCAGGATGGCTGGTCCAGGGTGGCTGGTCCAGGGTGGCTGGTCCAGAGTGGCTGGTCCAGGGTGACTGGTCCTGGATGGCTGGTCCAGGGTGGGGTGTCCGTGATGGCTGGTCCAGAGTGGCTGGTCCAGGGTGGCTGGTGCAGGATGGCTTGTTTAGGGTGGCTGGTCCAGGATGGCTGGTCCAGGATGGCTGGTCCAGGATGGCTGGTCCAGGGTGGCTGATCCAGGGTGGCTGGTCCAGGGTGGCTGGTCCAGGGTGGCTGGTCCTGGATGGCTGGTCCAGGGTGGCTGGTCCAGGGTGACTGGTCCAGGGTGGGGTGTCCGTGATGGCTGGTCCAGGGTGGCTGGTCCAGGGTGGCTGGTCCAGGGTGGCTGGTCCAGGATGGCTGGTCCAGGATGGCTGGTCCAGGATGGCTGGTCCAGGGTGGCTGGTCCAGGGTGGCTGGTCCAGAGTGGCTGGTCCAGGGTGGCTGGTCCAGGGTGACTGGTCCTGGATGGCTGGTCCAGGGTGGCTGGTCCAGGGTGACTGGTCCTGGATGGCTGGTCCAGGGTGGGGTGTCCGTGATGGCTGGTCCAGAGTGGCTGGTCCAGGGTGGCTGGTGCAGGATGGCTTGTTTAGGGTGGCTGGTCCAGGATGGCTGGTCCAGGATGGCTGGTCCAGGATGGCTGGTCCAGGGTGGCTGATCCAGGGTGGCTGGTCCAGGATGGCTGGTCCAGGGTGGCTGGTCCAGGGTGGCTGGTACCTGGATGGCTGGTCCAGGGTGGCTGGTCCATGATGGCTGGTCCAGGGTGGCTGGTCCAGGGTGGCTGGTCCAGGGTGGCTGGTCCAGGGTGACTGGTCCAGGGTTGGGTGTCCGTGATGACTGGTCCTGGATGGCTGGTCCAGGGTGGCTGGTCCAGGGTGACTGGTCCAGGGTGGGGTGTCCGTGATGGCTGGTCCAGGGTGGCTGGTCCAGGGTGGCTGGTCCAGGGTGGCTGGTCCAGGGTGGCTGGTCCTGGATGGCTGGTCCAGGGTGGCTGGTCCAGGGTGGCTGGTCCAGGGTGGCTGGTCCAGGGTGGCTGGTCCTGGATGGCTGGTCCAGGGTGGCTGGTCCAGGGTGGCTGGTCCATGATGGCTGGTCCAGGGTGGCTGGTCCAGGGTGGCTGGTCCAGGGTGACTGGTCCATGATGGCTGGTCCTGGATGGCTGGTCCAGGGTGGCTGGTCCAGGGTGACTGGTCCAGGGTGGGGTGTCCGTGATGGCTGGTCCAGGGTGGCTGGTCCAGGATGGCTGGTCCAGGGTGGCTGGTCCAGGGTGGCTGGTCCAGGATGGCTGGTCCAGGGTGGCTGGTCCAGGGTGGCTGGTCCTGGATGGCTGGTCCAGGGTGGCTGGTCCAGGGTGGCTGGTCCAGGGTGGCTGGTCCAGGATGGCTGGTCCAGGGTGGCTGGTCCAGGGTGGCTGGTCCTGGATGGCTGGTCCAGGGTGGCTGGTCCAGGGTGGCTGGTCCATGATGGCTGGTCCAGGGTGGCTGGTCCAGGGTGGCTGGTCCAGGATGGCTGGTCCAGGGTGGCTGGTCCAGGGTGGCTGGTCCTGGATGGCTGGTCAAGGGTGGCTGGTCCAGGGTGGCTGGTCCATGATGGCTGGTCCAGGGTGGCTGGTCCAGGATGGCTGGTCCAGGGTGGCTGGTCCAGGGTGGCTGGTCCAGGGTGGCTGGTCCTGGATGGCTGGTCCAGGGTGGCTGGTCCAGGGTGGCTGGTCCAGGGTGGCTGGTCCAGGGTGGCTGGTCCATGATGGCTGGTCCAGGGTGGCTGGTCCAGGGTGGCTGGTCCAGGGTGGCTGGTCCAGGGTGGCTGGTCCAGGGTGGCTGGTCCAGGGTGGCTGGTCCAGGGTGGCTGGTCCAGGATGGCTGGTCCAGGATGGCTGGTCCAGGGTGACTGGTCCTGGATGGCTGGTCCAGGATGGCTGGTCCTGGATGGCTGGTCCAGGGTGGCTGGTCCAGGATGGCTGGTCCAGGATGGCTGGTCCAGGGTGGCTGGTCCAGGTTGGCTGGTCCAGGGTGGCTGGCCCAGGGTGGCTGGTCCAGAGTGGCTGGTCCAGAGTGGCTGGTCCAGGGTGGCTGGTGCAGGGTGGCTGGTCCAGGATGGCTGGTCCAGGATGGCTGGTCCAGGATGGCTGGTCCAGGATGGCTGGTCCAGGGTGGCTGGTCCAGGGTGGCTGGTGCAGGGTGGCTGGTCCAGGGTGGCTGGTCAAGGATGGCTGGTCCAGGGTGGCTGGTCCTGGATGGCTGGTCCAGGGTGGCTGGTCCAGGGTGGGGTGTCCATGATGGCTGGTCCAGGGTGGCTGGTCCAGGGTGGCTGGTCCAGGGTGGCTGGTCCAGGGTGGCTGGTCCAGGGTGGGGTGTCCATGATGGCTGGTCCAGGATGGCTTGTTTAGGGTGGCTGGTCCACGGTGGCTGGTCCATGATGGCTGGTCCAGGATGGCTGGTCCAGGGTGGCTGGTCCAGGGTGGCTGGTCCAGGTTGGCTGGTCCACGGTGGCTGGTCCAGGGTGGGGTGTCCAGGATGGCTGGTCCAGGGTGGCTGGTCCAGGATGGCTGGTCCAGGGTGGCTGGTCACCTAATCTCAAGGTTTTCAAACTAATCGTTGCATGTTCTTTGATTTTATGAATGACATTTTATGACACCAGGTGAGATATTTGACCCTGAATTGAACATTATAAAACACGACAAGAGATATGTGGTATATTTATTTACGAAAATTGTCTGATTATCTAGATAAAATACACAATAGGGATTCTTTATAGTAGATACAGTAGTGTACCAATGAGTAATAATATTCTAAAGGACAATTTTGCCTACACATTCCCCTGCTTGATGACACAAAAAGTGAAATAAATGTCTTTCATGATGTGGATTTAAACTCACGCCATGTTGATTGTAAGACAAATTACTAACCACCAGGCCACGACAGCTCTTGCTTCATTCTTATTGAAATTCACTGCACCCTGATTTAAAAGGATCATTAATAAATTCCCGAAACAAATTCCAGTAATGTAGAGACGGGCTCTTCAGGGCTAGAATGTGACTTAAGGGGCTAATATATCATATGAGTTTCCCAACCGATCTGCCATTATGTTGTTATTTTTAGGTTCTGACAAGCTCAGAAATAATGTGTAATAGACACAGGAAAATATAACACCAGGGGCTCTACCTTGGATGTGAATTAACTGTCAGTATTACCTTCAAGGGGCTACACATGTTTTGAATAGAATGACTTGTTGCTATCAATTCTAATAGCAGATGTTTGGTGCCACAGATATCTGGCCCTAAATCAATTTGGACTAATCAGATGTGCTTAAAAATTCTTCCCAATATGAAAGGCCAGATTTATATTTTTACCATTAACATATAAATAGTGCAAATGTGATGCCTCTGGTGTCAAATCAGGGATTTCTTTTTTGCATATTTTACACATTGTGATGATCTTTAAGGATAATACAGAGATGGTAATACAGAGATGGTAACACGGAGATTGTAATGCAGAGATGGTAATACAGAGATGGCAAAACGGAGATGGTAATACAGAGATGGTAATGCAGAGATGGTAATACAGAGATGGTAATACAGAGATGGTAATACAGAGATGGTAATACAGAGATGGTAATACAGAGATGGTAATACAGAGATGGTAATACAGAGATGGTAATACAGAGATGGTAAAACAGAGATGGTAATGTAGATATGGTAATACAGAGATGGTAATGCAGAGATGGTAATACGGAGATGGTAATGCAGAGATGGTAATACAGAGATGGTAACACGGAGATTGTAATGCAGAGATGGTAATACGGAGATGGTAATACAGAGATGCTAATACAGAGATGGTAATACAGAGATGGTAATGCAGAGATGGTAATACGGAGATGGTAATACAGAGATGGTAATACGGAGATGGTAATACAGAGATGGTAATACAGAGATGGTAATACGGAGAGTGTAATACAGAGATGGTAATACAGAGATGGTAATACAGAGATGGTAATACGGAGATGGTAATACGGAGATGGTAATGCAGAGATGGTAATGTAGATATGGTAATACAGAGATGGTAATACAGAGAGAGTAATGCAGAGATGGTAATACAGAGATGGTAATACAGAGATGGTAATACAGAGATGGTAATGCAGATATTAATACGGAGATGGTAATGCAGAGATGGTAATACAGAGATGGCAATACAGAGATGGTAATACAGAGATGGTAATACAGAGATGGTAATACAGAGATGGTAATACAGAGATGGTAATACAGAGATGGTAATACGGAGATGGTAATACAGAAATGGTAATATAGAGATGGTAATACAGAGATGGTAATACAGAGATGGTAATGCAGAGATGGCAATACAGAGATGGTAATACAGAGATGGTAATACAGAGATGGTAATACAGAGATGGTAATACAGAGATAGTAATACAGAGATGGTAATACAGAGATGGTAATACGGAGATGGTAATACGGAGATGGTAATACTGAGATGGTAATACGGAGATGGTAATACAGAGATGGTAATACGGAGATGGTAATACAGAGATGGCAATACAGAGATGGTAATACAGAGATGGTAATACAGAGATGGTAATACAGAGATGGTAATACAGAGATGGTAATACAGAGATGGTAATACAGAGATGGTAATACAGAGATGGTAATACGGAGATGGTAATACGGAGATGGTAATACGGAGATGGTAATACGGAGATGGTAATACAGAGATGGTAATACAGAGATGGTAATACAGAGATGGTAATACAGAGATGGTAATACGGAGATGGTAATGCAGAGATGGTAATACAGAGATGGCAATACAGAGATGGTAATACAGAGATGGTAATACAGAGATGGTAATACAGAGATGGTAATACAGAGATGGTAATACAGAGATGGTAATACAGAGATGGTAATACAGAGATGGTAATACGGAGATGGTAATACGGAGATGGTAATACAGAGATGGTAATACAGAGATGGTAATACAGAGATGGTAATACAGAGATGGTAATACAGAGATGGTAATGCAGAGATGGTAATACAGAGATGGTAATACAGAGATGGTAATACGGAGATGGTAATACAGAGATGGCAATACAGAGATGGTAATACAGAGATGGTAATGCAGATATGGTAATACAGAGATGGTAATACAGAGATGGTAATACAGAGATGGTAATACAGAGATGGTCATACAGAGATGGTAATACGGAGATGGTAATACAGAGATGGTAATACAGAGATGGTTATTACATGGTGTCGGATACGCTACTGGTAGGAAGTGTTACAATAAGTTAGAGGTGCCAGAAGTGAGGTAATAGTTGCCAAAGCTCTGGTTACTCAGTCAGGCAAATAGCCAAGAAATATTACGACATGTCGCCAATTAACGAAGCGAGTTTCTGGCAGTTTTGCCTCTTCTTGGGAGTGGAAGTATGGTCAATATATTGCTTGGCACTGAGTGCCAGTCAGCCAATCAGGTTAAACCACAGCGATAATATGCAGCACAAAAATAACCTAAATCTACTTCTTGGCAATGTCATGTCCATATTTTAGTGGAAACCATTCTGCAATATGACTCTAATCTGCTTCACAACTGGTTATGAACTGGTTATGAACTGGTTATGAACTGGTTATCAAACGGTTATCAAACGGTTATCAAATGGTTATCAAACGGTTATCAAATGGTTATCAAATGGTTATCAAATGGTTATCAACTGGTTATCAAAGGCCGCTGTTTGAGTTATAATGTTTATTTTAGAGAATAAATATTACCAGCCTTTAATATCAATGTTGGGTGGTTGACTTCTGTCTGACCTGATATATTCTAAATTATGTTGACAAGATCATTTATAAAAACAAATCAAATGGAATAACATTAATGATCTTTCTTCATCATCGTGCTATGAAAGAAAATATCATGAAAACTCCTCCACCTGCAAATTGTAAAGTGAGCAAATGAGCAAAGTGAGCAAATGATCAAAGTGAGCAAAGTGAGCAAAGTGAACAAAGAGAGCAAAGTGAACAAAGTGAGCAATGAGACCAATGACGTCATGGAATGTCTCTCCTTAGATATAGGTGGATGTTATACGTTTTGTTTGTTCTGATTTTGTTTCACTCTGTAGATGGGGATTATGTCATATTTAGGCATTAAGCTGTGGGAATGCCCATGGCATCTGAGGGCTCCCTGTTTGCCTAACTGCTGAGAGGGACACTGTCCTATCGATTCGTCTGTTTGAACTGCCCACTTTCCTGTATACACTGGTGTGAGATCTGGGATTGGAGAGGTGCCATTCAATCCCCAATGCTAAACACGCCAATGTCAATGTAAGATATAGGCACGTCCGTGATTGGAGGGCCCTTTGCATTTCCTCTATAGCATGTCTCGTATGATATAAAACTGTTTATAATTTAAAGGAATCAAGCTTTTCCACATTAAGTACACCAAAATAAGGCTTCTGGATTTTTTGGTTTGATTGTCATTTAAAAGGATCTCATCATCGGCATTTTAGTATGCTATAAATGTTCATCTTGTATTCATGATCTTCATCTTTTTTGTATGAAAGAAACATTTTACCGTCCCTTTTATTGAGTACCTCACGATGTCACACAAGATATCTGACAGCTCTACGCTAATAAAATGACGTACATAGAGATATAGAGTAAATCGCAGTGCCATGTCGGGGTAATTCAAGGCATCATTAAACTGTGAAGAGCACCTTGGAAGGAGCTGTAGGTGTGAGGATAAAGAGGCCATGCCGTGAAAGCATTAACCTGGGGATTGCTGCCGAGGTTATAGCATGGGCGATAAAAGTTAAACCATTGTCCCCACGTGATCTGCTGTATGGCTCGGGGCAAACAAAACACCTGATGTCAATCTGAAATATGCGCCAAAATGTAGTGTAGCAATTCGCACAACTGTGTGTGACAGTGAAAAAATAAATCTTATCTTACATTTAGATTGAATTATAAATCTCTTTATAATTCAATTATTTGTGGTTACAAGGAAAACCGACTGAAGTAAAATGTGCAGATTTGATTTTAAACATTTAATATGGATCTCAAAAATTTCAATATGGATCTATATTAAAAAGGTTGACCGAAACATTTTGTGTTGTAAGTTGTAAGCCAATATGAAGCATATTACATAACAGCAGAACAATGAACATATTTCTCATCATCACTGAAAAAAACCTTTCTCCAAACTTTAGTTTGGTTTAAACAAAGTTGCAAGTGTCAACTTTTGTCAAACAGCTGTAGCCACTGATAGGATAATTAAAGAAAACATCTGTACAGTTCTCGAGAACAAAAGAAAGATGTTTACAAGATTTAAGTGTACACCAAACTTCTAGGTTTTACAAATTTAACATTACTTTCAACATTTGTCCGGCCATGGCGCATTTGATCAGGGCGTAGGCAGTTCCTCTGTTGTGATCCAAAGGTCGTTGGTTCGATTTCAGGCACTAAATCCATGCTACAATTTCTCATATCCCTGTTATTCTGTTGTCCTGTGAAGTCTGTGACCGGGCGGGTTGTCAAGTCAAGGACCTGCGACATGACAATTCAGTGAGGCACATTCGAGTACGCATTTGTCTTTGACTTTGTAAACAAGAATTGAAGTATTCCATTGGTTTTCCATAACACTTGTGGATGGCATTTGGCCGAGTGGTAGCTTTGATAAATATATTATATCAGATCCATATGTTTTGGTTAATTTGCAACCCTAGTATCACTGAATTTGATACTGTTTGTAACATTTATTGTAGGGTAATACACGGAGGTTTTTTTATGATTGAATCATTCAGACCTTATTTCAGGGGCAGATTCAAGACCTACTGAGAGCTGAGAAAATGTGAACTTTAACCTCATTAACATCGCAGATTGTGTGGCTAATCAGCATGAATGTATCACCATATATAGTGATCAGTCCCATCTCACTCAATCGCCCCTTGGCCGAAAAAGGAACAGGACTAAATAAGGAGTCAAAATTACAGGACCAAATAAGGAGTCAAGGTTAGAGGCCTGAATAAGGAGTCAAGGTAAGAGGCCTGAATAAGGAGCCAAGGTAAGAGGCCTGAATAAGGAGTCAATGTTACAGGACTAAATAAGGAGTCAAGGTTAGAGGCCTGAATAAGGAGTCAAGGTAAGAGGCCTGAATAAGGAGTCAAGGTACGAGGCCTGAATAAGGAGTCAAAGTAAGAGGCCTGAATAAGGAGTCAAGGTAAGAGGCCTGAATAAGGAGTCAAGGTTAGAGGCCTGAATAAGGAGTCAATGTTACAGGACTAAATAAGGAGTCAAGGTTAGAGGCCTGAATAAGGAGTCAAGGTTAGAGGCCTGAATAAGGAGTCAAGGTTAGAGGCCTGAATAAGGAGTCAAGGTTAGAGGCCTGAATAAGGAGTCAAGGTTAGAGGCCTGAATAAGGAGTCAAGGTTATAGGACTAAATAAGGACTCAAAATTACAGGACCAAATAAGGAGTCAAAATTACAGGACCAAATAAGGAGTCAAGGTAAGAGGCCTGAATAAGGAGTCAAGGTTACAGGACTAAATGAAAAGTCAAAGCTACAGGACTAATTAAAGAGTCAAAGCTACAGTCAAAGGAGTCAAAGTTGCTTCCACGGTGTTTCATAAACTCACTTTATATCTCCAGTGGGCACTAGATAGTCGACTCGGGTTCTATGGAGAGAGTTTATGAATTTTAGTGTCATAATAAATGAAAGATTAAAGGCCTATGAAGGTTGTTTTGTGAGAGGTCAGAAAGGTCACAACTAATAGCTTATAATTGATGAGAACCTGGGAGTCTGTGTGGAGTTTGTGTGAGGACTTACAAATATTACCTCATAACGTGCGCCAGTCTCAGGTAACATATGGCGGTGCTACAGAATGGGGATCTCAATCACAACATCAAGAGACTGAAGATGGAGTAGATCTCCTTAACAAACACCCTCCCTGACATTCAGTACAAACACCCTCCCTGACATTCAGGACACATTATTGTCCTTGTAAACACCTAGAGCATTGGTATTTCCCATGATTACAAACTCATTTATATATATATATATATATATATATATATATATATATATATATATATATATATATATATATATATATATATATATATATATATATATATCAGAAGTATTGGTTGTCATACACCTGGAGTAGACTGTGGTGTAGTTTATATCTGATGCTGATAGGAATATATCAGATGGGCCGATGCTTGTCTCAGCTTGTAGAAGGCGAGTTATTTTATCGCAATATTGGTGTTGACCAGGCCAAACCCCTTAAGGACAAACTGTCAAGTACAGCTTATATCATGTCAGACTCTGAGGCTCAGTAAAGTTTCTTCTCTGTGGTGATAGGCAGGTATATCTATCTTCCCCAATGCAATATTTAATGTCTTATGGTGAAAATATATGTAAAAAAGGAGATCATAAGCGATAGCAAGTTTTCATGGGAGAGAACAAGCCATCTTTTGCTATTGGCGGGAAATTTAAAAAAAGAAGAATCTTGTCACCAGGTGGCAGCACCCAATGACGTCATTCGTGACGTCATTTTTGGTTAACAAATGTTAAGCATATTGAATAACCATGGTTATAAATTTTATTAATTTAGTATGTAGATACACTAGTCCAGAAAAAAATTGGTTAGTCCTGTCAATCAACAAAATTAAGATAGCCTAGTCCCTTAGGGGTTAAAATAACGAAGTAAGATTAAATTTGAGTTGTGAATGTTCAAAAATATATTCAAGAGAATTGGAGCAAGAAGAACACTTTTCGAAAACATAACCATGAAGATTGGTCAGATGAAAATATATGTAGATTTTTTACAAATGTGAAAAACGATAAATGATGTCAAATTTATATATAGACACAAGGGAATTGTTAGTTTTCCAGCCGACTGGAAGCAATGTTGGCCATGGGTTGCAGTGAGGTGGTCAATATATGCCACAAAACACGAACTGGAAATGTGAGCACAATTAATAGGAACTAATTGTTATGGTATCCCGAGATCACTTTTACTATAAAATAAACTCAGATTTGTGAACAAATAATTTGAAAGGGTTTTGAGATTATCCCCATGAGGAATTATTTCTCTGGACCATTGTGTGAATTAGATAAGTATATTACCCACCGATGCAAACAAATCACTGTCTAGACACACCCAGTCCCACAAAATGAATTATCCCATTTTTATCATCTGCTTAATATACAGTGCCATGCAATCTCACACTTGCTAGTAGGCGTACATTTCAGCCTCTGAAGCCTCTGAAACAGTTGAACGGTAAATTGTCACATTCCCTGATCCTGGGATCACGTTCCCTAATCCTAGATTCACATTCCCTCATCCTGGAATCACATTCCCTGATTCCTGTCACATTCCTTGATCCTTGTCACATTCCCTGATCCTTGTCACATTCCCTGATCCTTGTCACATTCCCTGATCTTGGGATCACATTCCTTGATCCTTGTCACATTCCTTGGTCATGTGATCACATTCCCTGATCCTGGGATCACATTCCTTGATCCTTGTCACATTCCTTGGTCATGTGATCACATTCTCTGATCCTGAAATCACATTCCCTGATCCTGGAATCACATTCCCTGATCCTGGAATCACATTCCCTGATTCTGGGATCACATTCCTTGATCCTTGGATCACATTCCTTGATCCTTGGATCACATTCCCTGATCCTGGGATCACATTCCCTGATCCCTGTCATATTCCATGATCCCTGTCATATACCCTGATCCCAGTCACATTCCTTGATCCTGGAATCACATTCCCTGATCCCTGTCACATTCCCTGATTCTGGGATCACATTCCCTGATCCTTGTCACATTCCCGATCCTGGGATCACATTCCCTGATCCTGGAATCACATTCCCTGATCCTGGGATCACATTCCCTGATCCTGGAATCACATTCCCTGATCCTTGTCACATTCCCTGATCCTTGTCACATTCCCTGATCCTGGAATCACATTCCCTGATCCTGGAATCACATTCCCTGATCCTGGAATCATATTCCCTGATCCTGAAATCACATTCCCTGATCCTATGAGATCGCATAGCCAGATGTTATCTGTGTGAAATGCCTAAAAGTTGACACCTGCCATACAGCATATTGTTGATACATTAGATAGTTTCTGCAGAAGTTAACTCTTCTCTGATCAGGTATTATTGGCAGTACAATGTATCTGAACTGTTATGGATTGATATTTCATACGAGGCAGATTCGCTATATTATTAGTCCACATTTCAAATGTTTTATTGCAATACAAGTTTTATATTTGCGTCTGCCTCGTGTCTCGTGTTACCTTAACGTTCATATATCATGCTTGGTTGCTGCAACATTATACAATATATGATATCGTGTTATAAAAACAATACAATATTAACATTAACACTGTTAGAATAACAGGAGAGGCAACAAAATACTCAACATAAGTTTATTGAATAAGAATGTGTTATTACAAAGTGTTTTGACAGTTTACAATAACCGTTGCCCGGCAACAAGATGACAAGAAATGGAATATGTATTAACTCAAACATAACAAATGTACATGAGATTCCTACAAGTATTGCCTTTTCGAATTCTCAACATGCACATTTCTACTACTTTTACCGTGCATCTTCAAGCCTTCAGGACGTATTATTTGGTCAGCCTGTAACTGCATCTGTCATATCAGTAATTCCCCCTCATGAATACATCAATTCTGGAGATAAAAGGTTTTCACAATTTCACGATGAAGTGCATGTTGGCATGATTAATGTGATCTATATGCGATCTATCTTCCATCTATCTGTCACCATTCTGTCATATATCTGTCACTTATATGTCACCTATCTCCCATATATGTCACCTATTTCACCTATCTGTCACCTATCTTTCACCTTTCTTTCACCTATCTTTCACCTATCTGTCACCTATCTGTCACCTATCTTTCACCTATCTTTCATCTATCTTTCACCTATCTTTCACCTACCTTTCACCTATCTTTCATATATCTTTCACCTATCTGTCACCTATCTTTCACATATCTTTCACCTATCTGTCACCTATCTTTCACCTATCTTTCATCTATCTTTCACCTATCTGTCATATATCTGTCACTTATATGTCACCTATCTCCCATATATGTCACCTATTTCACTCACCTATCTGTCACCTATCTTTCACCTATCTGTCACCTATCTTTCACCTATCTGTCACCTATCTTTCATCTATTTTTCACCTATCTGTCACCTATCTGTCACCTATCTGTCACCCATCTTTCACCTATCAGTCACCTATCTTTCACCTATCTTTCACCTATTATTCATCTATCTGTCACCTATCTGTCACCTATCTTTCACCTATCTTTCACCTATCTTTCACCTATCTGTCACCTATCTCACCTATCTTTCATCTATCTTTCACCTATCTTTCACCTATCTCACCTATCTTTCACCTATCTTTCACCTATCTTTCACCTATCTGTCACCTATCTGTCACCTATCTTTCATCTATCTTTCACCTATCTTTCACCTATTTTCCACCTATCTTTCGCCTATCTGTCACCTATCAGTCATCTTCCTGCAATGTAACCTGCATTGTAGAAAATATCGCTATTGTTTCTATCAAATTTGGATCAATATCAAATTACAGGCGTATTCATTGATGAAATACAAAAAGTATAAAGCATTTTATGTTACTGGTCATGTTAGAGCAATGATCAGTCCTATCATTGATGTATCCTTTTTTCAGTATATTATTTGCACATGTCATATACCCCTATAAAATATATAATATTAAGATGTGTTTGTTGGCGAGGATGAGTATATGTGTTTACTGACACGTAGACATACAGGTCCATGCTGCAGGCGCGATGCTCATACAAGGAAAGCTAAGTAAGACTCAAACAGAACCAACCAACTCCTGAAACACAGATCTGAGTCACTCAGACACGGCGGCGCCGCCGGCAGAGGGCGCTTTGATCTTCACCTGATCCACGCGTTACACGTAGCCAAGGTCCTTCTCCGCCTCCCGGTCCTCTCCTTTCGAAACGCAGACTCTCTTTGAGAAGATGAAACACTGCAGGTACATCATTATCGCAAAAATACAAATATGGTACATCATTATTTCAATGATGCAAATATGGTACATCATTATCGCAATAATACAAATATGGTACATCATTATTTCAATGATGCAAATATGGTACATCATTATTTCAATGATGCAAATATGGTACATCATTATTTCAATGATGCAAATATGGTACATCATTATTTCAATGATGCAAATATGGTACATCATTATTTCAATGATGCAAATATGGTACATCATTATTTCAATGATGCAAATATGGTACATCATTATTTCAATGATGCAAATATGGTACATCATTATTTCAATGATGCAAATATGGTACATCATTATTTCAATGATGCAAATATGGTACATCATTATTTCAATGATGCAAATATGGTACAGATTTATGTGAATGACAGGAATAATATTGGCAGTATTCCTGAACTCTGACTGGCCTGTGGAGAACTCTTTATGTTCATCATCTGTGGAGGGAAATGGTGGCATTATATTGGTGTGAGACCTTTAGTGAGGAAAAGGGACGCTCTAATGGGGAAAAACAAATTTAGTTACCTCCAAGATTGCAAAAGAAAATGTATTTCTGGCGAAAACTTTGGATTGTGGCTTCTCACAAAGAAAAAAGGCTTTCTGGCCTACCCACCGTAATAAATGGTCCGTCCCTAAACACATCGATACATATAGAAACAGTGACAGATATTTACATTGTGATTAAATAACAACTAATTTACATACTTAGCTTTGATAAACTTGGAAAATAATAATATTCAAATGTATATATATCGTCTTCGTGCACAAATGTTTGAGACATAATAAAACGACAATCCTCACTTAAGTTGATCAAATATAAATTATCCTCTTGCAGTTGTCAAATATAAAAGGTATTAGTCTGGCGGACACATTGTGGGAAAGCCAGTAAACTATTTAGAACTGTGACACTCGGATGCAAGTACCGCAGAGCAGGCGTGAGTCTCCTCGGCATTTCATTGGTCAATAAGAAGGTGTTTATAAATACAGCTATTTTCCAAGGACAGTGACTGACTGGAATAATCTTCCCCCTCATTTAACTACATTGGAACCAGGTAGCTCGGCATCCTTCAAGAACTCCCTTGCCAGAGTATAAAGGTTGGCAACAAAGCAGCTGGTGTGTACCAACTGCACCCCTTAGTGCAACCTTGCACTCTCGGCGGGATGCCAATTGGTTTTGCCGAGTAAACTTATAGATGTAGAAACTTATAGATGTATGAACTTTCTGCCTGCAGGGCACAGGTCCCAATGCTTGGCCGCCTGCTGTGGTCTCTACCATTTGCTAATTGTCCTAAGAGCTCTATGAACAGGCTTAACACCTCTCTCGGGGGATAATCTCTACCCCATGCCTCCAAACTGGTCCCATCAAGTAATAGTTCTTTTTTTCTTATAGAAAAAGTGTTTGGCCGCCGGTCTACCTCTGACTTCCGGTTTGGTCAGAACGAGGTTCCGCAGTTGGCACATTTTTTCTCTTTGAGTAGAAAGCAGCAGATGAGTCCCAGCGGGAAGCAGCAGATAGCCAGACATATCCCCGGACAGGTAAACTCCTCGCTCAGCATACCGATCTGAAACACACCAACAACAATATATTACACACATTATACATACAAGGCTGGTGCCGAAGGTGCTGAAATCCTCAATACACATTTATACATACAAGGCTGGTGCCAAAGGTGCTGAAATCCTCAATACACATTATACATACAAGGCTGGTGCCAAAGGTGCTGAAATCCTCAATACACATTATACATACAAGGCTGGTGCCAAAGGTGCTGAAATCCTCAATACACATTATACATACAAGGCTGGTGCCAAAGGTGCTGAAATCCTCAATACACATTATACATACAAGGCTGGTGCCAAAGGTGCTGAAATCCTCAATACACATTATACATACAAGGCTGGTGCCAAAGGTGCTGAAATCCTCAATACACATTATACATACAAGGCTGGGTGCCGAAGGTGCTGAAATCCTCAATACACATTATACATACAAGGCTGGTGCCAAAGGTGCTGAAATCCTCAATACACATTATACATACATGGCTGGCGCCAAAGGTGCTGAAATCCTCAATACACATTATACATACAAGGCTGGTGCCAAAGGTGCTGAAATCCTCAATACACATTATACATACAAGGCTGGTGCCAAAGGTGCTGAAATCCTCAATACACATTATACATACAAGGCTGGTGCCAAAGGTGCTGAAATCCTCAATACACATTATACATACAAAGCTGGGCGCCAAAGGTGCTGAAATCCTCAATACACATTATACATACAAGGCTGGTGCCAAAGGTGCTGAAATCCTCAATACACATTATACATACAAGGCTGGCGCCAAAGGTGCTGAAATCCTCAATACACATTATACATACAAGGCTGGTGCCAAAGGTGCTGAAATCCTCAATACACATTATACATACAAGGCTGGTGCCAAAGGTGCTGAAATCCTCAATACACATTATACATACAAGGCTGGTGCCAAAGGTGCTGAAATCCTCAATACACATTATACATACAAGGCTGGTGCCAAAGGTGCTGAAATCTTCAATACACATTATACATACAAGGCTGGTGCCAAAGGTGCTGAAATCCTCAATACACATTATACATACAAGGCTGGTGCCAAAGGTGCTGAAATCCTCAATACACATTATACATACAAGGCTGGTGCCAAAGGTGCTGAAATCCTCAATACACATTATACATACAAGGCTGGTGCCAAAGGTGCTGAAATCCTCAATACACATTATACATACAAGGCTGGTGCCAAAGGTGCTGAAATCCTCAATACACATTATACATACAAGGCTGGGCGCCAAAGGTGCTGAAATCCTCTATACACATTATACATACAAGGCTGGTGCCAAAGGTGCTGAAATCCTCAATACACATTATACATACAAAGCTGGGCGCCAAAGGTGCTGAAATCCTCAATACACATTATACATACAAGGCTGGTGCCAAAGGTGCTGAAATCCTCAATACACATTATACATACAAGGCTGGTGCCAAAGGTGCTGAAATCCTCAATACACATTATTCACACAAGGCTGGTGCCAAAGGTGCTGAAATCCTCAATACACATTATACATACAAAGCTGGGCGCCAAAGGTGCTGAAATCCTCAATACACATTATACATACAAGGCTGGTGCCAAAGGTGCTGAAATCCTCAATACACATTATACATACAAGGCTGGTGCCAAAGGTGCTGAAATCCTCAATACACATTATACATACAAGGCTGGGCGCCAAAGGTGCTGAAATCCTCTATATAAAGTGCCTGGCAAAATAATCATTCATGAAGCACATTGCAAATCCCCCCATCTCTAAATTCGTGCATTTCCTGTTTTCCCTGAAAACGTCCTGCAATGTCTAGATGTTAGAATGATAAGTCACTCTCGCTGGTAGAATGGGTCCACTGTCCATTCTATCCGCACAATCAATGTGAAATGTTTCCATCTTAGGCCAGTCTAATTGTCAATTGTTGCACTAATGTGTTTTCGGGTTTTACAGATAATTACAATTGCTTCCATTAACCTCGATTACGTCACAATGTGCACGTACATCGGATGAATTTAAAAAACAAGTAATTACATTTTGTTTCCAGATGCAAAAAAAATTAACTTTTTTTGTGATGAAATCTGAATCATTATATCAATTCACATCTTTGGTATTTGTTTTCAAAAGTACATGATATCACATGAATATGATATCACATGTAAATGATATTTTATGAGCGTCATAAATTACTAGAACCCGGGAGACTGACCCTGCCATATGCTGACTACTGTGAATGGTTTGCCCTGATGAGCAAAATAAAACATAGTCAGAAATGTCCACGACAGCTGCAATTATTCTATACCACCACTGCTTGATTGTTACAATGTTTTCCAATTTGTACTTAAGTTCCTTAGAATTAATGTAGTTATCCTATAAAACGGTTGTCAGGCATTTTGGACATAGAGCTCAAATCTTAGGACCTACTTTATATATAGTCACAGACTCACCGCGTATCACCCGTCAGACAAGCCTAATAACTAGTTTTACTGACAGAAATATGTATGTGTAAAAATACCCAAATCAATATCAAGCCAATCTACAAAGTATTACCGACATATCGCGCAGTTGTGATGATCTCTGAGCTAAATATCCTCATCAAATCTAACCGCCTCACACCCAAAAGCAAAGTAATGTAGACATATTATCGCCCCGCATCAGACTAGATTATGTGCCATATAAATGGATATCATACAATAATTGCCTCCAAATTTACATTAACACACTAAGACAGGGTCTTTCTATGGCAATATGAAGTCAAATGAAGCTCTGTACGGCTCATAAACATTTCATTACTTTCCCAGAATCTACCTTGATTACATTTTCCACATCTAGATATTTGCATCTGATACCTACGTCAGAATACGTATCAAATGCTATGAATCAAACCGTCAAATTCTGTCATATTTATTGATATTGTAACAAATCAAAGTAATTATAAGCACCTTTACTCCTCATCCGGGACAGTTCCCCTTTATAGTCTTTGTACCATTGTAATATCAGGTATATAATTCATAAGCACATTTCATTTCTCTTCTGATAGTTATGCGTCTGCTACACCTTCCTGGGCAAGTAAGTGCAGTCTCCCATGAATGCATTCCCTCTGTTAGGCACAGCTAACCAATCCCCAGGCTGATAGGACCAAACTTACAAAGCATCTCCCAGCAACATGACACTCAGCCTGTACTTCACTGCACATACCGTGGATATCATCACATGTACTCCTATACTTATGTAATCAGGTACGGGCCGCATCAAGCACTGACTCGGAATGCCATTCCTTTTGAGGGTCTAATGATAAAGACATACACAAACACAATATGCCAGATATAGAGAATTGCTAATAGGAACATTTGTGCCACAGAGGATTTGCCACAGAGGATTTGCCTCAGACATATGGGTTTTATTGTTGTATGGTATGAAAGCCTCGTGAGGTCCTTCCATCAGACTGACTTCCTTCCGTCTCTAACCACATCTGGCACACAGGACAAGCCTCATTAAATACTTGGCTTGGCATCACAGGCCTCGTCCAGATCTCCTCCACATATCTGCTCCACCGTGGACATGATACAGTATGCTATATCAATGCAATATGACAAATGTATGTCCATGTTCTGTACTTATCTGGAGCATCACTGTTCATGTTCTAAATAACGCACTTATCTGGATCACCATTTTTCATGTTCTAAATAACGCACTTATCTGGATAATCACTGTTTATGTTCCAACTAACGCACTTATCTGGATCATCACTGTTCATGTTCTAAATAGTGCACTTATCTGGATCATCACTGTTCATGTTCTAAATAGTTTACATACAAAGCAATGCTGTATTTAATACAAATGGATTTGTTCATGCCACATGAATGAGAACGGCGAAAATCTTAGTTGTTTCTCACATCAGCCAGGGCTCCACGACTATTTATAAAGATCAGGGTTGTTTATCATGTTTTGTAATAATGAAAAAGAAAGACTCCTAGTTACTTTTCAAAAAGAGTATGGAATTGCGTCCCGGTGGCAAGCATCTATGTAGCGTCATTTAACCAAGAGAGTGCTAAACAGATTGTCTGCATGGTGTACATATATATATACATGGTGAGAGAGATAGGTGACTGATACTCAAAGATGGCAGAATTGGATTATATGATGGCAGGATTGGCCTATATTCAATGATGGTAGAATTTCACTTGGAACTACTTTTTCGGGCGTAGGCCTTTGATATGATGTAAGTAAATTAGGGAAATCGAGGTGGACAGAGACCGGAAGTGCTTTGTGATGGGCGGATTGTGTGCCAAACCCTGGCGTAGTAATGTGTGCAATGTTAGACCAGTCAGACACCACCTCCTCCCACTCCACTTTACTCTATGAGGTCATTTGTTAACACTTTTTGCAGGCTGCCTTATTTACCTTCATGTTCTGAATGTTTTGTCACTATTTGATTTTTGTCTAGGTTTCAATCACCGCCGTTTGGTCCAGCAATGTGTTGGCTTAAGTAAAATAAGAAAAAAGAAGATAAATGAGAATCATGAGCCGAGAATCGGCCGAGATGTAAACCTCCGCAGTGGCCTTAATGATTGATAGAGGCAGGATGAAGTGCCACATTCCTAATCCATGTATTGTATTTCCTTAGAGCCCGTCTACAATATGTTAATATGCTGCAAGTTCATAAGTTGCTTTGTGAGAGAATAATTAGACTCATATGGTAGTGCTGCAGTCCTTAAAACCTTCATAATTCCCTTTACTATCAGTCACTCACTGATGTTTGCGTTACCTTGTTAGCCTGTGAGAAATGATATTCCCGGTTTGTCTCTGCGAGACATCAATTATAAATATTTCGTTACTCACCTTAAAGCAATGTTTCTACATCACATTTGTCCCTGTTAAATATTACCTTTTACCTTTTATAAATGAGAGAGAGAGACAGAGAGACAGAGAGACAGAGAGACAGACAGAGACAGACAGAGAGAGAGAGTCATGCTTTAATAAGTTCTCTTTTTATTATCAATTCCACAGTTTTTCTCCTTTGAGCCCTCTTATCCGGCTATCAGCTTTCCCACCCTGAAGAGTCTATGAATTTAACGTCCCATTGATTTTTAATGAATAACTTTCTCTTGTGTGAAAATGTGATTTTGCTTCCATGCGGCGAGATTCATAAAGATAATTTAACCTGTCCACCGCTTATAACACTCAATACGGCTGTCACAATGCATCAGTCAAGTCGCATCACGTGACCTTCCCTCTCTACACTTTCTCCGCTTCATCAAATGTTGCAGCTACTTTATTTTGTTATCGGATGCGTCCATTCCATTCACCAGATTATAGAACAGATCAACGCCAGAACCTCTCAGGCCCTTATGCCATCCGTCTCAAGGTCGCGTGACATATGACCTGCGCACTGCTGCATTTAATGTTTGCCGGCACACAGAATCAACCAGCGGCGCACACAAACCACGTCGCCCTCTGGTGGAGGCCGCTGCGGGCGTGTTCGCACAGTAGGTTATTGTCAGTGGACCTTTTTCTACGTTATGTTGGAGGCACGTCCGACCGTAGCATAATAATGGCAATTAGCATGATCAGAAGCAGCCGTAAGTTAAAAGTAGAACAATTAGCATGATCAGAAGCAGCCATAAGTTAAAAGTAGAACAATTAGCATGATCAGAAGCAGCCGTAAGTTAAAAGTAGAACAATTAGCATGATCAGAAGCAGCCATAAGTTAAAAGTAGAACAATTAGCATGATCAGAAGCAGTCATAAGTTAAAAGTAGAACAATTAGCATGATCAGAAGCAGCCATAAGTTAAAAGTAGAACAATTAGCATGATCAGAAACAGCCATAAGTTAAAAGTAGAACAATTAGCATGATCAGAAGCAGCCATAAGTTAAAAGTAGAACATTAAGCATGATTAGTTATGGGTGACCAGATTATGTCACAAAATAGCCATGAATCACATTATTTGGTCACATTATGGTCACAGTATTTTGAGCTTTATAGTATTTTGAACTTCACAGTCTTTTTAGCTTCACAGTATTTTTAGCTTTACAGTATTTGGTTGGAGTCATGATCAGGTCCCATCTTCCCACAATGCCGTGTTACCTGGACATCCTGTAGGAGCAGTATCAGTGACTGCTTGTCATACTTAATGGACATTATTAGCGGCTACATGTATAAGGTTCTCTGAGGTAATTCATGAGGCCATCGCAAGCACAGCCCCGTGTTACAGGAGCTATGATGAGGCCACGGCAAGCACAGCCCAGTGTTACAGGAGCTATGATGAGGCCACGGCAAGCACAGCCCCGTGTTACAGGAGCTATGATGAGGCCACGGCAAGCACAGCCCAGTGTTACAGGAGCTATGGTGAGGCCACGGCAAGCACAGCCCAGTGTTACAGGAGCTATGGTGAGGCCACGGCAAGCACAGCCCTGTCTTACAGGAGCTATGGTGAGGCCACGGCAAGCACATCCCCGTGTTACAGGAGCTATGATGAGGCCACGGCAAGCACAGCCCCGTGTTACAGGAGCTATGATGAGGCCACGGCAAGCACAGCCCCATCTTACAGGAGCTATGATGAGGCCAAGCAAAATACCGTCTAGTTTAACGTTAGGGGGAACAGTGTCTTCTAAAGTTCTTTTTTCCCGCCAAAAATAGTCATTTGAACCCCAAAAAATTACAGGATGCAAGATAATTGGTTTGTATGAATATAACTACAAAACGGATTTCAGTCTTAAATGTATCAAATGCTCAGGGATGGATTTTTCTTTTGATTAGATTTTTAATTTGTTTTAAAAAATTTCTCATTTTTAATCATTTTAGATTCAAAGTTGAAGCAAAAATCAGAAAAAGATGTTTTTTTTGGTTACAATTAAAGAAAGGATAGAGCTTACTTGAAAAACATTTTTGGGCATAACTACACTAGCAATCTGCATAACCAAGGCATTAATCTTTAGCTAGAATGATGTTATTTAGTTTAGATAGACAGAATTTTAAAAGATGTCTTATAACTCAAGTAATTTGTGTTTTTGTAAATAAAATGATTCAAATAAATGTAAATTTTTGACACTATTTGGTAATTTTTTACTTGAATTTGAAGAAAGTTAGATATCTCAAAATAGAGACCATTAATCAAAATTCTCTCTATTTAAACTAAATAGAATAATATTTGGAGTAAACCTGTTCTTAAATTTTGGTAATTAAACTTGCAAAACTTCTCAATTTTGTCATAAAAAGCGTGGGAAATTTTGAGAAATATGATGTTTAATTTACTTCTAATTTTGTATCACTGGGCATTGATGAGGTCTAATGCAGCAACTACTGGCTGATGGATTAGTCATAAAAGATCAATACATGATGTTTTCATGTGTATTAATAAGCATTGATCCCATCTGAACCGATATATGGTATTTATTTAGTTGGTTTTGGTGGGTTATAATGGTGCACTATTTCATGCAGTTGAAGGATTAATGATGTCATAATGGTGGTGTGGCTATTTATCAATGAAATAGTGACGTCATGCATTTTTGGTATCTTAGCAACAGTCAACAACACATTTCATACAGTTGTGATCCTCTGCATGAAGTGTCCCTGTTCCCCTAACGTTAACAAGAGATTATGTTTGAGCCTGACACAATTAGCTCTCATTCACACAAAATTGTTACAAAGCGAAAATATAGTCCATTTCAGATCTATATATTTGTTTAATATTCCTACTTTGCAACAGACCCACGTTTATAGCAAATTACACGCCGCGAAATGGGTGATAAATAGAATTTTCAAAGCTGTATATTTTTGTGTATGTTATAAGCACATGAAATTAATAAGCGTGTTGAGTATTGTGTTTCCTATGAATGTGCTTTTATTGTTAGAGTCAGACAGAAGAGGCCACAGAACAATGGGGAGTATTTGAATGTGTTTCTGTCAAAGGAGAGTTGGATGAGAGGCGATGGCTGCTCCTATTGGATGAGAGTCGATGGTTGCTTCTATTGGGTGAGAGTCAATGGCTGCTCCTTTTGGATGAGAGGCGATGGTTGCTCCTATTGGATGAGAGTCGATGGCTGCTCTTATTGGATGAGAGGCGATGGCTGCTTCTATTGGATGAGAGGGGATGGCTGCTCCTATTGGAAGAGAGGCGATGGCTGCTCCTATTGGATGAGAGTCGATGGTTGCTTCTATTGGGTGAGAGTCAATGGCTGCTCCTATTGGATGAGAGGCGATGGCTGCTCCTATTGGATGAGAGGCGATGGCTGCTCCTATTGGATGAGAGTCGATGGTTGCTCCTATTGGAAGAGAATCAATGGCTGCTCCTATTGGATGAGAATCATTGGCTGTTCCTATTGGATGAGAATCAATGCCCGCTCCTATTGGATGAGAATCAATGGCTGCTTCTATTGGATGGAAGTCACTGGCTGCTCCTATTGGATGAGAATCAATGGCTGCTCCTATTGGATGAGAATCAATGGCTGCTTCTATTGGATGGAAGTCACTGGCTGCTCCTATTGGATGAGAATCAATGGCTGCTCCTATTGGATGAGAGTCGAGGTTGCTCCTATTGGATGAGAATCAATGGCTGCTTCTATTGGATGGAAGTCACTGGCTGTTCCTATTGGATGAGAGTTGATGGTTGCTCTTATTGTATGAGAGTTGATGGCTGCTCCTATTGGATGAGAGTCGATGGCTGCTCCTATTGGATGGAAGTCACTGGCTGCTCCTATTGGATGAGAGTTGATGGTTGCTCTTATTGTATGAGAGTTGATGGCTGCTCTTATTGAAGCGTGTTTTGCTGTCATAAAGCTCTGAATTGTGACAGCCAGGAAACCTGCCAAGCAGATCCAAATGAGTCAGTGGAGAAACAACTGCATAAAGCTCAATCTCTATAAACCTGAGACTGGCAACAGGAGCCGCTTGTTGTGTCTACTTAATGGGAGCATCTTAGGGTATTAAGTGATTACTGCATTATGGCACCCCGGCACGGCAGCTTCCATCGACCAGCCCCTCCTCCCAGCCTCAATAGATTGCCTCCAATCATGCTCTAATCCTCGACTCCACCTTCAAAAGAATTGGTCTCATTTATGTCCAGTGGTCCTTCACTCTGGGTCCTTACCTCTGAGGGGCTCTGTGAAGAGGAGGAAGACGCTGCTCTTATGGACACCACATCAAAAGATTCCCAAAGGCTCATGGGAGGACGCGTGAACCGGAAGTCAACAACCGGAAAATGTATTATTGCTTCGTCGCTGACTGCTTGACCTAATTTATTCTCTTAGACTCGCCGGTAGACGTGTGTGTCCACAATAGCGTCTCCTAAATCATGACAAATCAAGATATGAAGATGCATTCTTTGCGTCTTTGTAATTTACCTGATTTCTCTTTGCTTTTAACAAATGTACTTCATCAAACACGATTGAACACTGTCCTAAACAGATGTTTGAGACATTTCTGCCTGGGGAGGCTTCTTTGATTCACTCAATCCGTATTCTGACCAATACATCATATTTCCCTTCCATTGTATCGTCTTCAGATTTTTCACCATGCTCTCTCGTTCTCTTAATCTCAAACCAAGAAATTATAACAATGGCTTCTCACAATGCGAAACAGCTGATAAGAACCAATTAGGAAAACCTCGAGTACTTAAACGTTGCTGAGATGTGCCTCTCAACGGAAAGGTGAATGATATCAAGATCAGAATGTTTGTAGAAAATGTAGACATATACATGATGATTTCAAAGCAGAAAGTTGCCCACTCTTTCTCACTGACCTCACACACGAGTGACGGCTCCTGTCTGATATCCAACCTGGACACATCTTAGTATTCATTTGATTTTCAGTTTCGCTTCTCACGAGAGGGGTAGTGCATGTAGTATTAAAGCATGTCAGAATCATAAAGTTTCTAATTACCATTTCAACTTAAAGCATTATTCAACTAATTAATGACATCATGAAAATGCTATAATTTCTCCTTAATTAAAAAGATGGAAAAACAATTTAATCAGATTACTTGAAGCGCTTCTTGCACATGTTATTTAATTTTGACCCCAAAATTATAAAATGATGTAAGATTTTGTGGGGGGCAGGTATTTAATACGTTGAAATGGAAATAATGAAATTTTCAGCAACCATATCAGGTCGACTTTCGAGCCTATTAACCAGGCTGAGGGTGAAAATAACACTGCCTGCAGTGGGAGTCGAACCCACGACTTATAGCCGTACACTTATATAGCCAATTAAGGCACAGATCCATTGCTTTACCAACTGTGTTTGTGGCGCTTTTTTAAATGTATTTACATAGACCTACAAATGTATGCCTGTCGCTGAAAGTATGATTAACAATAATAGATTCATTCCAATCATATCTACGGACTGATTAAACGGAAAAATATTTGTCATATTCAAGGTTAAAAATGCAATATTCTAGTTTGAATTAAGATATATCATGTAGATCAGACTCGCCATGGGCGACCCCAGCAAAGATGCGTAATTAACATTGAATTATTCATCGAATTTTTGATGTCATTTGGAATGATAACAAACTTCTAAATGATTTCCATGTCTACATGGGCTATGCCGGAGGAAACTCTCAGATGAAGTGAAATTGAAATTAAGGTCATTGAATTCTGCTACACTAAAAAACTGTGTTTGTCAGGATATTTATCAGAACTTCGGCATCTTAAAAGCTCTTGTAAGATTTACGGAATTAAAAATGGAACGTGAAAATTTCCATTCGCTTAATGAAACTGGCATCGGTGTACTTCTCTGCTTGTATTTTTGTTTGGATGAAATACATAAAATATACGTTTTGTGGACAACTGAAACCCTTTGCCAATGCAATGAACTAAAATCCTTATTGTTTCATTGCAATCTGATATTCTAAAAAAGAATGCAAATAATTGTGCATATCATGTGCTCCTGATTAAGAGTTTCAACATTAAAGGATGGACAATGCCTGTCCTGGCATCATTATATTTGTGAAAATATTATATACTTTTTTGCTACATTCCCTTTGCTAGGTCTTAATTATCAGACTAATAAAAACAGGCAGATTAATATTCGAGCAGTATAAATCAACTATTGTTATATTACACCATGTCAACGTCAGTTCTCAGGAGTTCTCAAGATTTTTATTTATATTTTGCTAATTTTAATGTATACTTTTGTGATATCAGCCAAGCAGTGAACTAACAAACCGTGTACGGCCTAATTGGTCTAAAATAGATGCGATCCAGACGCCTATAGTCAGTAACCGAAGCGTTCCTACAGACAGAGGAGCAGCTTTGCTCTTTGCTCATCTGAGAGATAGGAAATTAGTAAAGTTTTGCATCAACGATTTGTTGATCATCACAGGGACATGATGTTTGAGGCAATCTGTGTACTCAGCATCCTAGCGTATGTATATGTAGTGGAACCTTGGTGTCACAGTATTCTAGCGGGAACTGGATACTTAACGCCCTCTGTACACAAACTGACAAGGCTTTCAGTGTCAACTCTCGCAGCTGAGACCATGCCACACTAAGTTCACAAAGTTCCTCGCATTTGATATCTGGTATAATTTTTCAGAAGTCAGATCTTGTATAAATTCTGTTTATACAAGATCTGAGATATGACTTTGCGATATCTCCCCCATCTCTCAGATCTATTCTCCTCCCTCCCACGTGGCAGATATATTCTTCACCCTCCCATGTGGCAGATCTATTCTCCACCCTCTCACGTGGCAGACACCCTCCCACGTGACAGATCTATTCTCCTCCCTCCCACGTGGCAGATCTATTCTCCTCCCTCCCTTGTGGCAGATCTATCCTCCTCCCTCCCATGTGGCAGATCTATTCTCCACCCTCCCATGTGGCAGATCTATTCTCCCCCTCCCATGTGGCAGATCTATTCTCCACCCTCTCACGTGGCAGACACCCTCCCACGTGGCAGATCTATTCTCCTCCCTCCCATGTAGCAGATCTATTCTCCTCCCTCCCATGTGGTAGATCTATTCTCCTCCCTCCCATGTGGCAGATCTATTCTCCTCCCTCCCATGTGGCAGATCTATTCTCCTTCCTCCCATGTAGCAGATCTATTCTCCCCCCTCCCATGTGGCAGATCTATTTTCCACCCTCTCACGTGGCAGACACCCTCCCATGTAGCAGATCTATTCTCCTCCCTCCCATGTAGCAGATCTATTCTCCTCCCTCCCATGTAGCAGATCTATTCTCCTCCCTCCCACGTGGCAGATCTATTCTCCTCCCTCCCACGTGGCAGATCTATTCTCCTGCCTCCCACGTGGCAGATCTATTCTCCCCCCTCCCATGAGACAGATCTATTTTCCTGCCTTATGTCTAAGTAATATTTAGCTGAAGCTCTCGTGCCTTCTCCGCAGTCAGTTGGGAATCTATCTATGTAAACTGTCCTAGAACAGCTGACAAAGGCTGGAACTTGTAAAAACTCCTGTCAACTTGCAATAAGATAACGGCCATGTGCACGGCCATAGCCATTGTTTGCATGATCTCCAGAACATTATATTGGAAACTTGGTAAAACCGGTGAATAATAATGTTAAGATTCTGAATAGATATTCCTTTCATGTTTCATGTTTCGTGCTGAAATTGGTCTGAACCATCTTTGAAGTTCAAAAAGTAAAAATAAAAGACCTTTCCATGTTTTCCTTATATTTCAACATGCCTAAACCTACTTTGGCTGTACTGATCTTTTCCCCGCATTCAATACAGTCATTACATACAATTGAACTGTTTTTGATACAAAAACACTCTTGACATTATTTACATTTGTAGTTCATTATGTATTAGGTCCTATATAGATTGTGATGCACTTCGCAACAAACTTTAAACCACCATATTTGTTTGTGCTTTCACAGCTTGGCTACCACTGTCACAGTTGCCACTAATGCGATACATTTGTGTACCTGTGAATGCATTTTCTCCTCTACCTACCTACTCTAACTTTACATCTCTCACGCTGGTCCCATGTAAGACTTTCCTCTCAGAGTTGAGTATTTTCTCTCTGGGGGATGTGACGTCATGCATATCGACTTTATGAAGGTCAGTGGTGCCCGTTGTTGAACCATCACCGAGGTCCTTCCGCCTTCATTCTAATTTCCACCCAGTTTCTAATTCGTTCCTGTTATTCGCCCTTCCCAGCCTCACGTTCCCCCGTCAGAATCAATCCTCCCCTAGCCGCGACCATCGCAATCAGACAAGCTATTAAAATATCTCACGTATCAATTAATTAATCACACTTATTGACTGCTCAGAGATTGAGCCAGTGCGAGAAATGACATCCTTGTAGACGTATAAGAGATATCACCGGTGTCTCCAGTCCAGAGGAAAACTTGTTAGAATCGTGTAAGCATCATCGATCACTTCCGGCTTTATTTGCACATGCGCACTTCATCTACTTTATTCTCCGTCAAGTGCTTTCGCATACTGCATCTATCATTTGACAGATTTCGATCCTTAACCAAAACAAAATGTTTCCATTATTCCGTATAATGTGTTGCTTAGTAAAACACTCAGGCCGCTATGTTATGCTAAAATTCTACATGCCACCTGAAATGACAACACTCTTTACACGACGTATGATACATTCTGGAAGATGTTCACTAAGTAAATCTTCTTTGTGTCATAACGTTTTGTAAAATTTGTCTTTGATGTTAAAATGATCTTTCTGGTCTAATTCAAGCTTTTATTATTTTACTTCTCTTATAGCAAACTTTAAGTAACTTTATATGTATATTCCTTTCATGTTGGAATTCTTTGAAGTTCTATTATAGTGGCTCAGTTTTGCTCTTTTGATGAATCGTGCTTCCATCTCAGCGCATGCGTGAAGCCAGGCATGTGACATACCAAACTCCACCAGAGGGCGTTGTGGTGAACCTATCACCTCTGTACAAGGTGCCTTTTGGTGCTGGTTCAGCACATCCACCTAATTTCAGGTAACTGACTATCTTTCTTATTTTTTTTTCTTCAGATGTATTCAGATTGATAAAATATGATATATTTGACCCTTTAAATAAAGTTTATTTCAAATATAAATAGAATTTAAGAGAAATGAAATACGGAACTATTTCCTCCAGTGGAGTAGCCATTTTCTGGGGTAGTAATCAGGCGGAACAAGAACAAAGATGGCTGCTTTGTTTAAATTTTGAATTCTTTTAACCTTTCAAACTTTTGATGGAACAAACCAAGAAATAATGTTTGAAAGTAAATACGTGAAGTCTAATACAACTCAGGGCAACTTTGCATTCAACATTAAAGCATGTTATCATGTTTTTCATATAAGTCCAGACTGACAGTTCTGGAGCACATGGCCAATGAAAGTAGTACCGGAGGAATACTAATTTGGGTTGGCCAGAGGTAATAGTTTGCGTGTGCCTCTGGTGGACAGTGTGGTGACATACGGGCATCTTGCACATCATGCAAAATCGTGTCACTCTCTATCACCGCACAGAGTTAATTAAGTACGAATAACCACATCAGAAACAAGTGGCATCTTAGTGTTGTGTTTATTCTTTAACCAAACTTAAACAAATTTATTATATTTGTGTGTGTGTGTGTGTGTGTGTGTGTGTGTGTGTGTGTGTGTGTGTGTGTGTGTGGATTGTCATCTCCAAGGACCTGCCACATGACAATTCAATGAGGTATTACTATATCTGGTGCAAGTAGGCCCCGTCATAAAATAACTGAAATAGTGTGAAATGTTACATTAAATCCCAAACAAATAAGACAAGTAAAAACGCGCATCGGAGGGTGACAAATAACAAGGTTTTGATCCCTTTTCTAGAATCGCTGCGGTTACTCCCCTTCATGTAAGCCGTGAGCACAGAATCGGAGCAACTGTCACGTTTCTAAGATTCCTAGATAAATCGAGATGAAATGGATGAGACGTGGACAGAGAAACATGCCCAATTGTATCTCACTACTTATAATAGCTGTTTACATTAATCATGACAGATGGACAGGCAGGCAGGCGAGCTTAGAATCCCGGGGATTGCCCAGTAATAGAAGAAACTCTGAACCCATTACAATGTTAGCAGAGTTTATATATCTCAAGGGACGAGAAAATGATGAAATTATGTCATTAACGATTTTACAGAGTAGTTTCCTTTCCATAAGATTTATATTAAAGTTGTTGTCACTACCATTTGTGTTTATTTCCAATCCATCAGCTGGTGAGTTTTGTTGTTGGGAGATGTTGTAGCCTGGGTCCACTAACGAGAGATATGGCCGGGCTGCATACCGCTCTCCTGGGAATGGAGGTGACAAACACGTGTCAAGGCCTTGTGCCACATCGCTATAACATCAGGACTTTTAAAAGACGCAAAAAACCTAGGATCCTGCATTTACTTATGTCTCACATTTTTTCTGTCTATTTTACAACTTCAGGAACTTCCTTAATTAAAGGGACATTGGAGTTAATTGTTTGTCATTTCCCTCCAGACAGACCCTGGATCTCAGTCACAGGTACCTACGCCTTCCACTTCCGCTTCCGCTTTAGACCTATTACTCCCTTGTAGCAAAACAAATAATTAATTTTCCTGCAACAAAAAAAGAAGAAAAAACTACACCACTTACTCTTATTCAACCTACCCTTAGCTATCTGCGCAACCTCCCTTAAACTATCTGCGCTGGAAATACACTATGGTATATTTCTAATTCAGAGCGTTTCTGATTTTATTGATATTTTTATCTCTCCAGGAAAGGTAAGATAATTGAGTTGTCGCATGCAATTGGTAAACAAACTTTGACAAATGTCTGAGAGCTCTTCTATCCAGTGAGTGATAATATGACATCCAGAAGACACAAATCAATGTCATATCATAAACCCTCAGGGTATCATATCATTTAATCAAAATATTATTTCCTTGGCAAATCAGAAAGTTTGTTTTAGTGACAAATGGCATTCACAGGATAAGTAATATTATTGTATAGCTAGAAATTCCGACTCAATGAAAAGCGAGATAACTCATAGGTCAGGACTTACTTCCTCTCAAAAGTCAGGCCTTACTTCCTCTCAGAGGTCAGGCCTTACTTCCTCCCAGAGGTCAGGTCCAACCTTTCTCAGAGGTCAGGCCTTACTTCACCTCAGAGGTCAGGTCCTACCTTTCTCAGAGGCCAGGCCTTACTTTCTCCCAGAGGTCAGGTCATATTTCCTCTCAGAGGTCAGGTCCTACCTTTCTCAGAGGTCAGGCCTTACTTCCCCTCACAGCTCAGGCCTTACTTCCCCTCAGAGGTCAGGCCTTACTTCCTCTCATAGCTATAGGTCAGGCCATACTTTTCATTTCTCAGAGGTCAGGCCCGACGTCCTCTGTTTACAGCCGTCTAAAACAATGATGGAATCAATCTCGTGCGCCCTGCATATGTGACATGCACAAGTCTATATTGTTTGGAAAGAAAACATTTGTAGAATCTGTCTCACGCAGACAGCATATAATGTAGATCTGTATAAGATGTAGATGTATTGTTTCTGACCATTCAGGGAAATAATCAAGCACAACATATGATCTCTTCGCCTATTGTGTGATTTCAGAAAATCCGTTTCATAAGTAAATAAAACAAACCTGAGCACATTGGGATTCTGATCTTTGTATATCAGAATCAAATCTGAGACATTTCATCTGATGTGTAATGTGAAACTATTTGCTTAAATACCTCATGGAATAGTTCAAGGTTATTTATTGTCATTGTCTTTTCAAAATCAATATTAATGTTTCATAAAATGGTAAAAGGAAAATTCCTCTGCAAGGCGTATAATTAACTGTAATTAAATATTTGATTAAAAAACTTTGCGATCATTAGGTAAGGCCAATCCAGACATTCACAACAACCAGGATTAATTGATATCGTTCAAAATATTAATTATGATTAAATCCTTATCATATTTCCACAAATATATAACGATGAATGGTGCCTAGGTTTTCAAGGTCATGGTATGATATTTGAGCTGCCATGTTTGATTGTGAAGTGAGCTTTGTGGTATGACCGTGTGGCTTAGCAAAGAGGGGGGGGGGGGGCATCAGAGAGGGGGGGCGTCAGGCCGGACTATCTGCATCAATAGATATGATTTGATCATGTCAGACCGTATTTTATCTTGCAGCCTCAGCAGTAGGGGATCTGTTTGCTGCTTTCACCACCAGGTCGAGGGCCTCATAGAAATAGATCAAACCTGACAGGCACAGAGGGGCTCAACAGAGGGCTCAAACGTATATAAAACCTGACAGGAACAGAGGGGCTCAGACCTATATAAAACCTGACAGGAACAGAGGGACTCAGACCTATATAAAACCTGACAGGAACAGAGGGACTCAGACCTATATAAAACCTGACAGGAACAGAGGGCTCAAACGTATATAAAAACTGACAGGAACAGAGGGGCTCAGACGTATATAAAACCTGACAGGAACAGAGGGACTCAGACCTATATAAAACCTGACAGGAACAGAGGGGCTCAGACCTATATAAAACCTGACAGGAACAGAGGGACTCAGACGTATATAAAACCTGACAGGAACAGAGGGGCTCAGACCTATATAAAACCTGAACAGAGGGGCTCAGACCTATATAAAACCTGACAGGAACAGAGGGGCTCAGACCTATATAAAACCTGAACAGAGGGGCTCAGACCTATATAAAACCTGACAGGAACAGAGGGCTCAGACGTATATAAAACCTGACAGGAACAGAGGGGCTCAGACGTATATAAAACCTGAACAGAGGGGCTCAGACGTATATAAAACCTGACAGGAACAGAGGGCTCAGACCTATATAAAACCTGAACAGAGGGGCTCAGACCTATATAAAACCTGACAGGAACAGAGGGGTTCAGACGTATATAAAACCTGACAGGAACAGAGGGGCTCAGACCTATATAAAACCTGACAGGAACAGAGGGGCTCAGACCTATATAAAACCTGACAGGAACAAAGGGACTCAGACGTATATAAAACCTGACAGGAACAGAGGGGCTCAGACCTATATAAAACCTGACAGGAACAGAGGGACTCAGACGTATATAAAACCTGACAGGAACAGAGGGGCTCAGACGCATATAAAACCTGACAGGAACAGAGGGACTCAGACCTATATAAAACCTGAACAGAGGGGCACAGACCTATATAGAACCTGAACAGAGGGGCTCAGACGTATATAAAACCCGACAGGAACAGAGGGGCTCAGACGTATATAAAACCTGACAGGAACAGAGGGGCTCAGACATATATAAAACCTGACAGGAACAGAGGGGCTCAGACGTATATAAAACCTGACAGGAACAGAGGGCTCAGACCTATATAAAACCTGAACAGAGGGGCTCAGACCTATATAAAACCTGACAGGAACAGAGGGGTTCAGACGTATATAAAACCTGACAGGAACAGAGGGGCTCAGACATATATAAAACCTGACAGGAACAGAGGGGCTCAGACCTATATAAAACCTGACAGGAACAAAGGGACTCAGACGTATATAAAACCTGACAGGAACAGAGGGGCTCAGACGTATATAAAACCTGACAGGAACAGAGGGACTCAGACCTATATAAAACCTGACAGGAACAGAGGGGCTCAGACCTATATAAAACTTGACAGGAACAGAGGGGCTCAGACCTATATAAAACCTGACAGGAACAGAGGGGCTCAGACATATATAAAACCTGACAGGAACAGAGGGGCTCAGACCTATATAAAACCTGACAGGAACAGAGGGGCGCAGACATATATAAAACCCGACAGGAACAGAGGGGCTCAGACCTATATAAAACCTGACAGGAACAGAGGGGCTCAGACGTATATAAAACCTGACAGGAACAGAGGGGCTCAGACCTATATAAAACTTGACAGGAACAGAGGGGCTCAGACCTATATAAAACCTGACAGGAACAGAGGGGCTCAGAGCTATATAAAACCTGACAGGAACAGAGGGGCTCAGACCTATATAGAACCTGACAGGAACAGAGGGGCTCAGACCTATATAAAACCTGACAGGAACAGAGGGGCTCAGACCTATATAAAACCTCACAGGAACAGAGGGGCTCAGAGCTATATAAAACCTCACAGGAACAGAGGGGCTCAGACGTATATAGAACCTGACAGGAACAGAGGGCTCAGACCTATATAAAACCTCACAGGAACAGAGGGGCTCAGACCTATATAGAACCTGACAGGAACAGAGGGGCTCAGACATATATAAAACCCGACAGGAACAGAGGGGCTCAGACCTATATAAAACCTGACAGGAACAGAGGGGCTCAGACCTATATAAAACTTGACAGGAACAGAGGGGCTCAGACCTATATAAAACCTGACAGGAACAGAGGGGCTCAGACATATATAAAACCTGACAGGAACAGAGGGGCTCAGACCTATATAAAACCTGACAGGAACAGAGGGGCTCAGACATATATAAAACCCGACAGGAACAGAGGGGCTCAGACCTATATAAAACCTGACAGGAACAGAGGGGCTCAGACATATATAAAACCTGACAGGAACAGAGGGGCTCAGACCTATATAAAACCTGACAGGAACAGAGGGGCTCAGACCTATATAAAACCTGACAGGAACAGAGGGGCTCAGACATATATAAAACCTGACAGGAACAGAGGGGCTCAGACCTATATAAAACCTCACAGGAACAGAGGGGCTCAGACCTATATAAAACCTCACAGGAACAGAGGGGCTCAGACCTATATAAAACCTCACAGGAACAGAGGGGCTCAGACCTATATAAAACCTGACAGGAACAGAGGGACTCAGACATATATAAAACCTGACAGGAACAGAGGGGCTCAGACATATATAAAACCTGACAGGAACAGAGGGGCTCAGACATATATAAAACCCGACAGGAACAGAGGGGCTCAGACCTATATAAAACCTCACAGGAACAGAGGGGCTCAGACCTATATAAAACCTGACAGGAACAGAGGGGCTCAGACCTATATAAAACCCGACAGGAACAGAGGGCTCAGACGTATATAAAACCCGACAGGAACAGAGGACTCAGACGTATATAAAACCTGACAGGAACAGAGGGGCTCAGACCTATATAAAACCTGACAGGAACAGAGGGGCTCAGACGTATATAAAACCTGACAGGAACAAAGGGCTCAGACGTATATAAAACCTGACAGGAACAGAGGGGCTCAGAGCTATATAAAACCTGACAGGAACAGAGGGGCTTTGACCTATATAAAACCTGACAGGAACAGAGGGGCTCAGACGTATATAAAACCTGACAGGAACAGAGGGGCTCAGACATATATAAAACCTGACAGGAACAGAGGGGCTCAGACGTATATAAAACCTGACAGGAACAGAGGGGCTCAGAGCTATATAGAACCTGACAGGAACAGAGGGGCTCAGACCTATATAAAACCTGACAGGAACAGAGGGGCTCAGACCTATATAAAACCTGACAGGAACAGAGGGGCTCAGACCTATATAAAACCTGACAGGAACAGAGGGGCTCAGACCTATATAAAACCTGACAGGAACAGAGGGGCTCAGACGTATATAAAACCTGACAGGAACAGAGGGACTCAGACGTATATAAAACCCGACAGGAACAGAGGGGCTCAGACCTATATAAAACCCGACAGGAACAGAGGGGCTCAGACGTATATAAAACCTGACAGGAACAGAGGGGCTCAGAGCTATATAAAACCTGACAGGAACAGAGGGCTCAGACGTATATAAAACCTGACAGGAACAGAGGACTCAGACGTATATAAAACCTGACAGGAACAGAGGGGCTCAGACCTATATAAAACCTGACAGGAACAGAGGGGCTCAGACGTATATAAAACCTGACAGGAACAGAGGGCTCAGACCTATATAAAACCTGACAGGAACAGAGGGGCTCAGAGCTATATAAAACCTGACAGGAACAGAGGGCTCAGACCTATATAAAACCTGACAGGAACAGAGGGGCTCAGACGTATATAAAACCTGACAGGAACAGAGGGCTCAGACCTATATAAAACCTGACAGGAACAGAGGACTCAGACGTATATAAAACCTGACAGGAACAGAGGGGCTCAGACGTATATAAAACCTGACAGGAACAGAGGGCTCAGACCTATATAAAACCTGACAGGAACAGAGGACTCAGACGTATATAAAACCTGACAGGAACAGAGGGGCTCAGACCTATATAGAACCTGACAGGAACAAAGGGCTCAGACGTATATGAAAGCTGCCATAAATTTGGAGGCCTTTCAAAAGTAAGTGAAGCCTGGCAGGAGCTTGTGGGCCCCGTAGAGGTGTATCAAACCAGGCAGTGATCTTACTGACATATTGAATACTGACAGAACCAGAAGAACAATATATAACCCCGAGTTTCATCTTACAGATTGTGTTTGCGTGATCGCTTGAAGGATTGGCTTGTTGTATAGAAGTATAACATTTGAGCAAATAAACATTGTTCTAGTGGATGGATTTCATTCAACAATGGAAACAAATCCTCTAGTATTAATGAGAAATGACAATTTTAGCAAACATCAGATGTGAAATGTTATCTTATATTTGTTTCCCCCAGGAAAATTTGAATGTCACTACAAATATCAACATGGCTATCATTTAAACGTCTTTCTAATACACAATGCCTCCCTCCTTCCTCTATGGATCCAATTCACAAGGCCTCCCTCCTTCCTCTATGGATCCAATACACAATGCCTCCCTCATTCCTCTATGGATCCAATACACAATGCCTCCCTCATTCCTCTATGGATCCAATACACAATGCCTCCCTCATTCCTCTATGGATCCAATACACAATACCTCCCTCCTTCCTCTATGGATCCAATACACAATGCCTCCCTCATTCCTCTATGGATCCAATACACAATGCCTCCCTCATTCCTCTATGGATCCAATACACAATGCCTCCCTCATTCCTCTATGGATCCAATACACAATGCCTCCTTCATTCCTCTATGGATCCAATACACAATGCCTCCCTCATTCCTCTATGGATCCAATACACAATGCCTCCCTCATTCCTCTATGGATCCAATACACAATGCCTCCCTCATTCCTCTATGGATCCAATACACAATGCCTCCCTCATTCCTCTATGGATCCAATACACAATGCCTCCCTCATTCCTCTATGGATCCAATACACAATGCCTCCTTCATTCCTTTATGGATCCAATACACAATGCCTCCTTCATTCCTCTATGGATCCAATACACAATGCCTCCTTCATTCCTCTATGGATCCAATACACAAGGCCTCCCTCATTCCTCTATGGATCCAATACACAATGCCTCCCTCATGCCTTTATGGATTCAATACACAATGCCTCCCTCATTCCTCTATGGATCCAATACACAATGCCTCCCTCATTCCTCTATGGATCCAATACACAATGCCTCCCTCATTCCTCTATGGATCCAATACACAATGCCTCCCTCATGCCTTTATGGATTCAATACACAATGCCTCCCTCATTCCTCTATGGATCCAATACACAATGCCTCCCTCATTCCTCTATGGATCCAATACACAATGCCTCCCTCATTCCTCTATGGATCCAATACACAATGCCTCCCTCATTCCTCTATGGATCCAATACACAATGCCTCCTTCATTCCTCTATGGATCCAATACACAATACCTCCCTCATTCCTCTATGGATCCAATACACAATGCCTCCCTCATTCCTCTATGGATCCAATACACAATGCCTCACTCATTCCTCTATGGATCCAATACACAATGCCTCCCTCATTCCTCTATGGATCCAATACACAATGCCTCCCTCATTCCTCTATGGATCCAATACACAATGCATCCATCATTCCTCTATGGATCCAATACACAATGCCTCCCTCATTCCTCTATGGTTTCAATATACAATGTCTCCCTCATTCCTCTGTTATAACAGTACACTATTATCGACAAAAGTTGAACAATTTTCCTGTTTCTCTCATCCCAGCAGGTATACTTTAGAAATCTGAAGAGCATTGTTAAAAATGACAGACATTCTGCTGAAAACTGAAAGTCAATACAATATCGACAACCACTCAGAACCACAATGAGGCAACAGCCTTGACCTTCATCCGAAAATCACATCAAATATTTTTTTCTACAATATTAACAAAGGTTGGGTGATAGTTAAGCGTGCTTTAGGCTTGATAAAAAAATGTCTCTCTTGTTTCCTTAGTTTATCTCATAAAACCATCTTCTCTTTCCCAATACAAAGATGGGTACAACTAGCTTAAAACACCCAAATACACAATTTTTTAGATTTTTGAAAGGATAATCTGCTATCTAATATATTTAATAATTGAATCATCCCTGCAATCCCAACATAAGGAAGAGGAGCCTGACAATACCAAATTCCCAGGACGGTGAACTTGTTTTTGACAGAAATACCACTTGCGATGATTAAGAGCATCTTTATCTTAAGAGCATCTCTATATTTAGAGCATCTCTATCTTAAGAGCATCCCTATCTTGAAAGCATCCCTATCTTAAGAGCATCTCTACCTTAAGAGCATCTCTATCTTAAGAGCATCTCTATCATAGGAGCATCTCTACCTTAAGAGCTTCTCTATATTATGAGCATCCCTATCTTGAAAGCATCCCTATCTTAAGAGCATCCCTATCTTAAGAGCATCTCTATCTTATGAACATCTCTATCTTATGAACATCTCTATCTTATGAGCATGTCTATCTTAAGAGCATCACTATCTTAAGAGCATCCCTATCTTAAGAACATCTCTATCTTAAGAGCATCTCTATCTTATGAACATCTCTATCTTATGAGCATCTCTATCTTATGAGCATCTCTATATTATGAGCATCTCTATATTATGAGCATCCCTATCTTAAGAGCATCTCTATCTTAAGAGCATCTCTCTTATGAGAATCTCTATCTTAAGAGCATCTCTATATTATGAGCATCTCTATATTATGAGCATCCTATCTTAAGAGCATCTCTATCTTAAGAGCATCTCTATCTTAAGAGCATCCCTATCTTAAGAGCATATCTATCTTAAGAGCATCTCTATCTTAAGAGCATTTCTATCTTAAGAGCATCCCTATCTTAAGAGCATCTCTATCTTAAGAGCATCTCTATCTTATGAGCATCTCTATCTTAAGAGCATCTCTATATTATGAGCATCTCTATCTGATGAGCATCTCTATCTTAAGAGCATCCCTATCTTAAGAGCATCTCTATCTTAAGAGCATCTCTATCTTAAGAGCATCCCTATCTTAAGAGCATCCCTATCTTAAGAGCATCCCTATCTTAACTCAATGACTGCTTGTTGCACCGCAATGGTTCAAACTTTCATGATTCCCTTGTCACAATACTACATTGGAAGAACAAAAATATAGATTTTCGGAAATATTCACTATTGCAGTCAATGGGCGATTATTGATCTCTAGCCTCCCGCTCTGGTGAGAATATTAAGGCTGTTACTGTGTCCTCTATAGAGAAACATCATTGTCATTTGCAATGCTTTGTCATAGATTTTGAGATTAAAAACCTGTGCATTATACCACATACTACCACATAACAGAACACAGACTCTCAGCGAAGTATTTGGCAATATATATCAATGTAGAATCTGAAAAGCTGTGACCCACGCAGCTTGGTCAAACAAGATGTTTGCCCGTCTGAATCTGTACCCTATGATACGAGTGACGCTTACTTTTCTCTCAGATGACAAATGGGTACAAAAGCACCTAAACATTTGTTTATATACATATTTATCTGAAGAAACCATTATTGAACAAGATGAAGAGTGCAAAACCCCTTTGTGAAGTGAGGGCTTTAAAACAAGTTCTAAATGTATTGTGACTGAAAGCATAATGTTATGAGACAGAGGAAGCGACAATAGCGGTGAGACAGAGGAAGCGGCAATAGCGGTGAGACAGAGGAAGCGGCAATAGCGGTGAGACAGAGGAAGCGGCAATAGCGGTGAGGCAGAGGAAGCGGCAATAGCGGTGAGACAGAGGAAGCGGCAATAGCGGTGAGACAGAGGAAGTGACAATAACGGTGAGACAGAGGAAGTGACAATAACGGTGAGGCAGAGGAAGTGACAATAACGGTGAGGCAGAGGAAGTGACAATAACGGTGAGACAGAGGAAGTGACAATAACGGTGAGGCAGAGGAAGTGACAATAACGGTGAGGCAGAGGAAGTGACAATAACGGTGAGGCAGAGGAAGTGACAATAGAGGAAGCAGCAATAGCGGTGAGGCAGAGGAAGCAGCAATAGCGGTGAGACAGAGGAAGCGGCAATAGCGGTGAGACAGAGGAAGCGGCAATAACGGTGAGGCAGAGGAAGTGACAATAACGGTGAGGCAGAGGAAGTGACAATAGAGGAAGCAGCAATAGCGGTGAGGCAGAGGAAGCAGCAATAGCGTTGAGGCAGAGGAAGCAGCAATAGCGGTGAGACAGAGGAAGCGGCAATAACGGTGAGGCAGAGGAAGTGACAATAACGGTGAGGCAGAGGAAGTGACAATAGAGGAAGCAGCAATAGCGCTGAGGCAGAGGAAGCAGCAATAGCGTTGAGGCAGAGGAAGCAGCAATAGCGGTGAGCAGAGGAAGCAGCAATAGCGGTGAGGCCGAGGAAGCAGCAATAGCGGTGAGGAAGAGGAAGCGGCAATAGCGGTGAGGCAGAGGAAGCGGCAATAGCGGTGAGACAGAGGAAGCGGCAATAGCGGTGAGGCAGAGGAAGCGACAATAGTGGTGAGGAAGAGGAAGTGACAATAGCAGTGAGACAGAGGAAGCGGCAATAGCAGTGAGACAGAGGAAGCGGCAATAGCAGTGAGACAGAGGAAGCGGCAATAGCGGTGAGGCAGAGGAAGCGGCAATAGCGGTGAGGCAGAGGAAGCAGCAATAGCGGTGAGACAGAGGAAGCGGCAATAGCGGTGAGGCAGAGGAAGCGGCAATAGCGGTGAGACAGAGGAAGCGGCAATAGCAGTGAGACAGAGGAAGCGGCAATAGCGGTGAGGCAGAGGAAGTGACAATAGCAGTGAGACAGAGGAAGCGGCAATAGCAGTGAGACAGAGGAAGCGGCAATAGCAGTGAGACAGAGGAAGCGGCAATAGCGGTGAGACAGAGGAAGCGGCAATAGCAGTGAGACAGAGGAAGCGGCAATAGCGGTGAGGAAGAGGAAGATATTCTCATCTACTCCTGTATTCTGCACTGTATACCTGGTGTTTACCTATCTTGTCTATGACTAGCTATCGAATAACACATTCATATAACATATACACTACAGATGACACGCATGAGAGGGAGAGGTCTAGCCCACCATGAGAGGGAGAGGTCTAGCCCACCCACCCATAGAGAACCGCATTAGCTTCCAGCCAGCTCTCACAGCACGTGGACCACTGCACGTGCAGGGATATCGATGCGTACGCAAATATGATGATATATCAAGAGAGGAAACAAAAATCTATGCATTTCACGACCTTTCGAGGCATATGATGTTGTAAACTGTGCAAACGACTGCTTTCCTTCCAAATTTGTATCTGGCCATCTTCTAAAATGTATTAGCTTGTGGTCCGTGATTTTAATATTCCAAAAATATATTAGGAATGTTACTTTATATTGTTCCAAAGTCAGAGGTATGGCATCAAACAAAATTCAGATCACTTTGGTGCCCGGAAGTAATTGGTTGCTTGAGGAGTTATATAACGTCACAATACATTTTCACGTGAGGTCAATCAAAACAATACCCACAACATTCAAATATTTTCAACTCGCCAATCAAGATTTAGCATGCACGTGAGAAGACTGACTTCCGGGCACAAAAGTGATCTGAATTTTCTGCAGCCAAGAAAGTTGACAAAAACATGGAATATATTTAATATTTTTGAATATTTTTCTCTGGAATTGTTTTATCTTTGTATTCTGCGTCTGCTGTGCAAAGCACACCATTCACAATGCTCTGTATACTCTACAGTGAGAAATTCCTGAAAAGCTTGTTTCATCTCTTGTACATCATATTTGCGTTACGTAATCGCCTCGTGCACATGCCAACCAGGGACATGACGTCACTGACCAGCACGTGCAGTGAGAAAAGACTGATGCGGTTCTCTTTGCACCCACCATGAGAGGGAAAGGTCTAGCCCACCATAAGAGGGAGAGGTCTAGCACACCCACCATTAGAGGGAGAGGTCTAGCACACCCACCATTAGAGGGAGAGGTCTAGCCCACCCACCATGAGAGGGAGAGGTCTAGCCCACCCATCATAAGAGGGAGAGGTCTAGCCCACCCACCATTAGAGGGAGAGGTCTAGCCCACCCACCATTAGAGGGAGAGGTCTAGCCCACCCACCATGAGAGGGAGAGGTCTAGCCCACCCACCATGAGAGGGAGAGGTCTAGCCCACCCATCATAAGAGGGAGAGGTCTAGCCCACCCACCATGAGAGGGAGAGGTCTAGCCCATCCACCATGAGAGGGAGAGATCTAGCCCACCCACCATTAGAGGGAGAGGTCTAGCCGACCCACCATTAGAGGGAGAGGTCTAGCCCACCCACCATGAGAGGGAGAGGTCTAGCCCACCCACCATGAGAGGGAGAGGTCTAGCCCACCCACCATGAGAGGGAGAGGTCTAGCCCACCCATCATAAGAGGGAGAGGTCTAGCCCACCCACCATGAGAGGGAGAGGTCTAGCCCACCATGAGAGGGAGAGGTCTAGCCCACCATGAGAGGGAGAGGTCTAGCCCACCATGAGAGGGAGAGGTCTAGCCCACCCACCATGAGAGGGAGAGGTCTAGCCCACCATGAGAGGGAGAGGTCTAGCCCACCCACCATGAGAGGGAGAGGTCTAGCCCACCCACCATGAGAGGGAGAGGTCTAGCCCACCCACCATGAGAGGGAGAGGTCTAGCCCACCATGAGAGGGAGAGGTCTAGCCCACCATGATATCTCAGCAATGTAAACGTTTATATGTAGATTGCACAGTTAATGGAATCATTTTGATGCAGGTTGCCATATCCATTACATGTAAAATTGACCTTCCATCCAAACAGAATCTATTTGAAGAATTTACCTCCAAGCTTATTTCATTGGAACAACAGGAGTTTTGCTTTCCAATTTATTATACAAATTGTCAAAACGCAATCTGCAATAAAGAGCACCGTAGAATATTGAAATGTTGAATCCTTATAACTCGGTCACAGTGTAATTTAAATATTTAAATTAGCTCAGTAGTTCTAAGAAATCTCTGAATATAACATAAAAGGCTCATCATAGTGAGGCCCCGGAATCATTATACCATGCAGATTGTCCTCACTGGGGCTTATTGCGTTATCAAACACAATGCATTTCTCAGATCATCTGCTGGGCATGATGGAATACACAGGTAATTAATTTAGAAACTCCATCTCTATGAAGCCGAAGTCAGAAATATTATTAAAGAAGATTTGATTGAAATTCTTTTTAATTGCAATATTGAATTTTATTTAAATGGTAAACCATGTAACTGTTCATCACACACATTATTAATCTTTACCATAATGGAAATGCTGGGGCTAGAGAATTAGGAGTAAATAAGGGGACCTAGAAACATAAGGAGTGGAGAAAGGGACCTAGGGAAGGGGACCTAGAGAAAGGGACCTAGAGAAGTAGGGACTAGAGAAAGGGACCTAGAGAAGTAGGGACTAGAGAAGGGGACCAAGAGAAGGGGACCTAGAGAAGTAGGGACTAGAGAAGTAGGGACTAGAGAAGGGGACCTAGAGAAGTAGGGACTAGAGAAGGGGACCAAGAGAAGGGGACCATGAGAAGGGGACATAGCGAAGGGGACCTAGAGAAGGGGACCTAGAGGAGGGGACCTAGAGAAATAGGGACTAGAGAAGGGGACCTAGAGAAGGGGACCTAGAGGAGGGGACCTAGAGAAATAGGGACTAGAGAAGGGGACCTAGAGAAGGGGACCTAGAGAAGGGGACCTAGAGGAGGGGACCTAGAGAAATAGGGACTAGAGAAGGGGACCTAGAGAAGGGGACCAAGAGAAGGGGACCTAGAGAAAAGGGACCTAGAGAAGGGGGACCTAGAGAAGGGGACCTAGAGAAGGGGTATCGACAGCTTATGCCAGCGACTCGGAGCAGAAAACGTATATAAAATAAGTAAACCTTGCAAACAGATCTTTCCAGATCAATTTCCAGATCAATTTTACAAATATAATGTTTTGCTTAAAACCTGTCCTGCTGCAGTTTCTTTCACAATATATTTCAATGTATTTGATTTGGACTTCGTTGAAAGAAGCTTATTATATTATACTGGTCCAATAAATTTCGTTTGCCCAATACTGTTTGTCTTACTCTGTGAGTTCCATGCCCTATTTTGAGGTGCTCGGTTCCAACCCTGCAAGCATCAGTGATATCTATACACCTGTTCTTGATCATAAGGACCAAGACAATTCAATTACATTGAACGGGACCTCAAATGGGAGAGATGTCCTAAAACTAACCCTTAACAGCAAAAATCACAGCGCTAGTTAAGTTCTCTGTTCGTGTTATTATTCTGATCCATTACATTGTTAAGCAGAAACTGGTGAATAACTCAATTATTCAACTCTAAAAGGCAATTTCCTCAATACCACCCCACTTATAGACATGATTATTGTATTTGCAATATTGCAGACCTCTGGGGAGCTGCTTACAGGTCGCATTACGTACATATGTAACTCCTATGTTAGACTCGGCAACATACATCTTAGTATCGTCAGCAAACCATTTACGCATCTTGTAACATGTAACATTGATGAAGCTTTTCAACTGCATGAGTTTCAGGCTCCGTAATCTATTTCGTTTTCTATAAGTACAAAAAACATTACATTTTTACCATGTAATGGATGTAATGGATGAATCTAGATTTACAATTATGCCCCGTATGTAAGCCCCGTGTGTAAGCCCCGTATGTAGGCCCTGTATGTAGGCCCCGTACGTAAGCCCCCGTATATAAGCCCCCGTATGAAGCCCGTAGGTAGGCCCTGTATGCAAGCCGCCCCATATGTAAGCCCTGTATGTAGGCCCCGTATGTAAGCAAACTCTGGGCGACGTGGTGAACCTATCACCTCTGTACAAGGTGCCTTTTTGTGCTGGCTCACCACATCCACCAATTTTCATGTAACTGTCCGTCTTACTTATTTTTTTTCTTAAACTGTACTCAGATTAGTAAATCATGATATATTTCACCCTTGATACAAAAGTTTGTGCATATAGAAACAACTATTAAGAGAAATAAAACTTGGAACTACTTTCTCAACCGGAGGAGCCATTTCCTGGGGTAGTGATAAGGTGGAAACACAACAAAGATGGCCGCTTTGTTTATAATTTGAATTCTTTTAATCTTTTATAATTCTGAATAATCTAACTAACAAAAAATGTTCAAATGTTAACAAATGAACTCAAATACATCTCAAGCCAACTTCATATTTGATATTAAGAGATGTTAATATATCAATCACATTTACAACACACTGACAGTTCTTGAGCACATGGCCAGTAAAAGTAGGACCGGATGAATACTAATCTGGGTTGGCCAGAGGTAATAGTTTGCGTGTGCCTCTGGTGGACAGTGTGGTATGTAAGCCCCCATATGTAAGCCCCGTATGTAGCCCCCGTATGGAAGCCCTGTATGTAAGCCCTGTATGTAGGCCCCGTATGTAGATCCCGTATGAAGCCCCATATGAAGCCGCCCCCTCCCCTATGTGAGACCATATGCAGGCCGAAGTAGCGTGAGTCCTCCTGGGTGTCGCTAACCATATGCAGGCCGAAGTAGCGCGAGTCCTCCTGGGTGTCGCTAACCATATGCAGGCCGAAGTAGCGTGAGTCCTCCTGGGTGTCGCTAACCATATGCAGGCCGAAGTAGCGCGAGTCCTCCTGGGTGTCGCTAACCATATGCAGGCCGAAGTAGCGTGAGTCCTCCTGGGTGTCGCTAACCATATGCAGGCCGAAGTAGCGTGAGTCCTCCTGGGTGTCGCTAACCATATGCAGGCCGAAGTAGCGCGAGTCCTCCTGGGTGTCGCTAACCATATGCAGGCCGAAGTAGCGCGAGTCCTCCTGGGTGTCGCTAACCATATGCAGGCCGAAGTAGCGTGAGTCCTCCTGGGTGTCGCTAACCATATGCAGGCCGAAGTAGCGTGAGTCCTCCTGGGTGTCGCTAACCATATGCAGGCCGAAGTAGCGCGAGTCCTCCTGGGTGTCGCTAACCATATGCAGGCCGAAGTAGCGCGAGTCCTCCTGGGTGTCGCTAACCATATGCAGGCCGAAGTAGCGTGAGTCCTCCTGGGTGTCGCTAACCATATGCAGGCCGAAGTAGCGTGAGTCCTCCTGGGTGTCGCTAACCATATGCAGGCCGAAGTAGCGCGAGTCCTCCTGGGTGTCGCTAACCATATGCAGGCCGAAGTAGCGCGAGTCCTCCTGGGTGTCGCTAACCATATGCAGGCCGGAGTAGCGTGAGTCCTCCTGGGTGTCGCTAACCATATGCAGGCCGAAGTAGCGTGAGTCCTCCTGGGTGTCGCTAACCTCTCAGTGAGAACCTAATTGATTTGCTCTGTGACAGGCATCACACACGGTGAACTTCTGGGTACAATGCTTCCAGAAAATCTGCACATTTCGCTGCTTTTGAAATACTGTGACATTCCTCTCAAATAACGCAAAATACAATGCTTAAATCGATAAAAGGAGCTTCACTGAATGCCTCGATAAACCCTGAGATCATTGTGCTCAAACTAAGGTATTTTATTGGGGTCAAACTGAGTTACTCGCGCTCACATCTGTCTAGAAATTGTGATGAAAACATTGGAACAGTCTGTATACGGTTTTATGGTTTTGGTTTGATGTGCTGATATAAGATCTTAAGGTATTTGGATACCCTGGTTGTAGGTGGAGCCACAGTAGCACCATCTCCACCTGGTGGAAAAAATGGCAAATTGGAGCTGTCTAGTAAATGAAATCTTAAATAAATGTACTTCCACTTGTAAAACTTTTCCCGCCAAAAATCAAATCAGCTTTGCTCATTCTGAGACATTAAAATGAGTGAAAGACTACGACTTAAAGGCAAGTTTGTGAGTAAGGGGGAGCTAATCAATGAAAAGGGCAATCGTCAATCATTATACCCTAAAGCATGGTCAAAATAAGTGAATAAAGGCATTAAAGAAGTTTCCCAGATTCAAATTATATAATTTAAATGACATATATTGTAATTACATCTTTCAACCTCAATAATGGACAAAAATGTAAGTTTTCCATAATTTCGCCCATATTTGCACATATTCTATTTCAAATAATAAATTTTTCAGAAGAAAATAATGTGGTGACATCCATATTTTTTTCCATAATATGATAGAATACATAATTATCTTCATTTTTAGTAAGTAACTAAGAAATTAAACTAGCCAAATTAAATAAATGCATTAGATGTGGAATATTGCAGTAAGATTATGCCACTACATGGCGCCACCATTGTGTTATCAAGAAATCTATAAATAGAAAAAGTACTAATTTCATGTAAAACATGCTTCTTATTGATAAACAATGTAAACTTAAGTATAAAAGTTATATTTCTTTTCCTTAATTATACATGGGATGCATTTTAACTGAATTATATTATTCACTAAATTTATTGTAAAACATTGATTTTTCCCATTATTAGTGACAGCTGTAAAAAAATATACAGATGGTAAATGTACAAGTAAAAATTGTTTTTGACTCAGGATATGTCTTCTGTTTCAATATGCAAAAAACTAGAAAAATTAAACTATGAAATGCCAGAGTATCCAAATACCTTAATATGAGGGAGGAATAGACAATACAACACATATAATGAACGAAGTAGCAGCTTAATGTCATTCGATATTAACAATTCGTTTGTCAGTTTGTATGTGTTGACTTTTCAGCAATATATGGGCTTTATTGGGCCAGAAAGCAGCCTGTTATCGAGACTCAATGCCTTACTCTTTTCGAAGATTGACTTTCGATATTTCTTTTTCAATATCACATAACTATGATAATACAAATCGCAGTCTTTGATGTCCAGTCATGGAGCATTGGGTATAAAGCTATATCTAACTGGGCATTGAGCTATACCTAACTGGGCATTGAGCTATAGCTTACTGGGCATTGAGTTATACCTAACTGGGCATTGAGCTGTACCTAACTGGGCATTGAGCTATACCTAACTGGGCATTGAGCTATACCTTACTGGGCATTGAGCTATACCTAACTGGGCATTGAGCTATACCTAACCGGGCATTGAGCTATACCTTACTGGGCATTGAGCTATACCTAACTGGGTTTTGACTAATTGATGATGACTAATGAATAGATAAATATATATATATATATATATATATATATATATCACGTTCATTATACATATAGCTATGCGGTATTGCTGACATGTCTCTGCTACTGATAATACCAAGTGTCATAGCAGAGCCATGCCGTATGTTGCTTTATGGAGGAGGAGATATCCTTCTATATTTAAATCATATCACTGTACAGCCCAGCTATACTGCATGCAGCTTATATCATACTGTACAGCCCAGCCATACTTCATGCAGCTTATATCATACTGTACAGCCCAGCTATACTTCATGCAGCTTATATCATACTGTACAGCCCAGCAATACTGCATGCAGCTTATATCATACTGTACAGCCCAGCTATACTTCCTGCAGCTTATATCATACTGTACAGCCCAGCCATACTTCCTGCAGCTTATATCATACTGTACAGCCCAGCCATACTTCATGCAGCTTATATCATACTGTACAGCCCAGCTATACTTCATGCAGCTTATATCATACTGTACAGCCCAGCTATACTTCATGCAGCTTATATCATACTGTACAGCCCAGCTATACTTCATGCAGCTTATATCATACTGTACAGCCCAGCCATACTTCCTGCAGCTTATATCATACTGTACAGCCCAGCCATACTTCCTGCAGCTTATATCATACTGTACAGCCCAGCCATACTTCCTGCAGCTTATATCATACTGTAAAGCCCAGCTGTACTGCATGCAGCTTATATCATACTGTACAGCCCAGCTATACTTCATGCAGCTTATATCATACTGTACAGCCCAGCAATACTGCATGCAGCTTATATCATACTGTACAGCCCAGCTATACTTCATGCAGCTTATATCATACTGTACAGCCAAGCTATACTTCATGCAGCTTATATCATACTGTACAGCCCAGCTATACTTCATGCAGCTTATATCATACTGTACAGCCCAGCTATACTTCATGCAGCTTATATCATACTGTACAGCCCAGCAATACTGCATGCAGCTTATATCATACTGTACAGCCCAGGAATACTGCATGCAGCTTATATCATACTGTACAGCCCAGGAATACTGCATGCAGCTTATATCATACTGTACAGCCCAGCTATACTTCATGCAGCTTATATCATACTGTACAGCCCAGCTATACTGCATGCAGCTTATATCATACTGTACAGCCCAGCTATACTGCATGCAGCTTATATCATACTGTACAGCCCAGGAATACTGCATGCAGCTTATATCATACTGTACAGCCCAGGAATACTGCATGCAGCTTATATCATACTGTACAGCCCAGCTATACTTCATGCAGCTTATATCATACTGTACAGCCCAGCTATACTTCATGCAGCTTATATCATACTGTACAGCCCAGCCATACTTCATGCAGCTTATATCATACTGTACAGCCCAGCTATACTGCATGCAGCTTATATCATACTGTACAGCCCAGCTATACTGCATGCAGCTTATATCATACTGTACAGCCCAGCTATACTTCATGCAGCTTATATCATACTGTACAGCCCAGCTATACTGCATGCAGCTTATATCATACTGTACAGCCCAGCTATACTTCATGCAGCTTATATCATACTGTACAGCCCAGCTATACTGCATGCAGCTTATATCATACTGTACAGCCCAGCTATGCTTCATGCAGCTTATATCATACTGTACAGCCCAGCAATACTGCATGCAGCTTATATCATACTGTACAGCCCAGCTATACTTCATGCAGCTTATATCATACTGTACAGCCCAGCTATACTGCATGCAGCTTATATCATACTGTACAGCCCAGCAATACTTCATGCAGCTTATATCATACTGTACAGCCCAGCAATACTGCATGCAGCTTATATCATACTGTACAGCCCAGCTATACTTCATGCAGCTTATATCATACTGTACAGCCCAGCAATACTGCATGCAGCTTATATCATACTGTACAGCCCAGCTATACTTCATGCAGCTTATATCATACTGTACAGCCAAGCTATACTTCATGCAGCTTATATCATACTGTACAGCCCAGCTATACTTCATGCAGCTTATATCATACTGTACAGCCCAGCTATACTTCATGCAGCTTATATCATACTGTACAGCCCAGCAATACTGCATGCAGCTTATATCATACTGTACAGCCCAGGAATACTGCATGCAGCTTATATCATACTGTACAGCCCAGGAATACTGCATGCAGCTTATATCATACTGTACAGCCCAGCTATACTTCATGCAGCTTATATCATACTGTACAGCCCAGCTATACTGCATGCAGCTTATATCATACTGTACAGCCCAGCTATACTGCATGCAGCTTATATCATACTGTACAGCCCAGGAATACTGCATGCAGCTTATATCATACTGTACAGCCCAGGAATACTGCATGCAGCTTATATCATACTGTACAGCCCAGCTATACTTCATGCAGCTTATATCATACTGTACAGCCCAGCTATACTTCATGCAGCTTATATCATACTGTACAGCCCAGCCATACTTCATGCAGCTTATATCATACTGTACAGCCCAGCTATACTGCATGCAGCTTATATCATACTGTACAGCCCAGCTATACTGCATGCAGCTTATATCATACTGTACAGCCCAGCTATACTTCATGCAGCTTATATCATACTGTACAGCCCAGCTATACTGCATGCAGCTTATATCATACTGTACAGCCCAGCTATACTTCATGCAGCTTATATCATACTGTACAGCCCAGCTATACTGCATGCAGCTTATATCATACTGTACAGCCCAGCTATGCTTCATGCAGCTTATATCATACTGTACAGCCCAGCAATACTGCATGCAGCTTATATCATACTGTACAGCCCAGCTATACTTCGTGCAGCTTATATCATACTGTACAGCCCAGCTATACTGCATGCAGCTTATATCATACTGTACAGCCCAGCTATACTTCATGCAGCTTATATCATACTGTACAGCCCAGCTATACTTCATGCAGCTTATATCATACTGTACAGCCCAGGAATACTTCATGCAGCTTATATCATACTGTACAGCCCAGGAATACTTCATGCAGCTTATATCATACTGTACAGCCCAGCTATGCTGCATGCAGCTTATATCATACTGTACAGCCCAGGAATACTGCATGCAGCTTATATCATACTGTACAGCCCAGGAATACTTCATGCAGCTTATATCATACTGTACAGCCCAGGAATACTGCATGCAGCTTATATCATACTGTACAGCCCAGCTATACTGCATGCAGCTTATATCATACTGTACAGCCCAGCTATACTACATGCAGCTTATATCATACTGTACAGCCCAGCTATACTGCATGCAGCTTATATCATACTGTACAGCCCAGGAATACTTCATGCAGCTTATATCATACTGTACAGCCCAGCTATACTTCATGCAGCTTATATCATACTGTACAGCCCAGGAATACTTCATGCAGCTTATATCATACTGTACAGCCCAGCTATACTGCATGCAGCTTATATCATACTGTACAGCCCAGCTATACTACATGCAGCTTATATCACACTGTACAACCCAGCAATACTGCATGCAGCTTATATCACACTGTACAGCCCAGCTATACTGCATGCAGCTTATATCATACTGTACAGCCCAGCTATACTGCATGCAGCTTATATCATACTGTACAGCCCAGGAATACTGCATGCAGCTTATATCATACTGTACAGCCCAGGAATACTGCATGCAGAGTATATCATACTGTACAGCCCAGGAATACTTCATGCAGAGTATATCATACTGTACAGCCCAGGAATACTTCATGCAGAGTATATCATACTGTACAGCCCAGGAATACTTCATGCAGCTTATATCATACTGTACAGCCCAGGAATACTGCATGCAGAGTATATCATACTGTACAGCCCAGGAATACTTCATGCAGAGTATATCATACTGTACAGCCCAGGAATACTGCATGCAGCTTATATCACACTGTACAGCCCAGCTATACTACATGCAGCTTATATCACACTGTACAACCCAGCAATACTGCATGCAGCTTATATCATACTGTACAGCCCAGCTATACTGCATGCAGCTTATATCATACTGTACAGCCCAGGAATACTGCATGCAGCTTATATCATACTGTACAGCCCAGGAATACTGCATGCAGAGTATATCATACTGTACAGCCCAGGAATACTTCATGCAGAGTATATCATACTGTACAGCCCAGGAATACTGCATGCAGAGTATATCATACTGTACAGCCCAGGAATACTTCATGCAGCTTATATCATACTGTACAGCCCAGCTATACTACATGCAGCTTATATCATACTGTACAGCCCAGGAATACTTCATGCAGCTTATATCATACTGTACAGCCCAGCAATACTGCATGCAGCTTATATCATACTGTACAGCCCAGGAATACTTCATGCAGCTTATATCATACTGTACAGCCCAGCTATACTGCATGCAGCTTATATCATACTGTACAGCCCAGCTATACTTCATGCAGCTTATATCATACTGTACCGCCCAGCTATACTGCATGCAGCTTATATCATACTGTACAGCCCAGCTATACTGCATGCAGCTTATATCATACTGTACAGCCCAGGAATACTTCATGCAGCTTATATCATACTGTACAGCCCAGCTATACTTCATGCAGCTTATATCATACTGTACAGCCCAGCTATACTGCATGCAGCTTATATCATACTGTACAGCCCAGGAATACTGCATGCAGCTTATATCATACTGTACAGCCCAGCAATACTTCATGCAGCTTATATCATACTGTACAGCCCAGCTATACTGCATGCAGCTTATATCATACTGTACAGCCCAGCTATACTGCATGCAGCTTATATCATACTGTACAGCCCAGCAATACTTCATGCAGCTTATATCATACTGTACAGCCCAGCTATACTGCATGCAGCTTATATCATACTGTACAGCCCAGGAATACTGCATGCAGCTTATATCATACTGTACAGCCCAGCAATACTTCATGCAGCTTATATCATACTGTACAGCCCAGCTATACTGCATGCAGCTTATATCATACTGTACAGCCCAGCTATACTGCATGCAGCTTATATCATACTGTACAGCCCAGCAATACTGCATGCAGCTTATATCATACTGTACAGCCAAGCTATACTTCATGCAGCTTATATCATACTGTACAGCCCAGCTATACTGCATGCAGCTTATATCATACTGTACAGCCCAGCTATACTGCATGCAGCTTATATCATACTGTACAGCCCAGCTATACTTCATGCAGCTTATATCATACTGTACAGCCCAGCTATACTGCATGCAGCTTATATCATACTGTACAGCCCAGGAATACTTCATGCAGCTTATATCATACTGTACAGCCCAGGAATACTGCATGCAGCTTATATCATACTGTACAGCCCAGCAATACTTCATGCAGCTTATATCATACTGTACAGCCCAGCTATACTGCATGCAGCTTATATCATACTGTACAGCCCAGCTATACTGCATGCAGCTTATATCATACTGTACAGCCCAGCTATACTTCATGCAGCTTATATCATACTGTACAGCCCAGCTATACTGCATGCAGCTTATATCATACTGTACAGCCCAGCTATACTGCATGCAGCTTATATCATACTGTACAGCCCAGCTATACTGCATGCAGCTTATATCATACTGTACAGCCCAGCTATACTTCATGCAGCTTATATCATACTGTACAGCCCAGCTATACTGCATGCAGCTTATATCATACTGTACAACCCAACTATACTGCATGCAGCTTATATCATACTGTATAGCCCAGCTATACTGCATGCAGCTTATATCATACTGTACCGCCCAGCTATACTTCATGCAGCTTATATCATACTGTACCGCCCAGCTATACTTCATGCAGCTTATATCATACTGTACAGCCCAGCAATACTGCATGCAGCTTATATCATACTGTACAGCCCAGCCATACTTCATGCAGCTTATATCATACTGTACAGCCCAGCTATACTTCATGCAGCTTATATCATACTGTACAGCCCAGCTATACTACATGCAGCTTATATCATACTGTACAGCCCAGGAATACTGCATGCAGCTTATATCATACTGTACAGCCCAGGAATACTTCATGCAGCTTATATCATACTGTACAGCCCAGGAATACTTCATGCAGCTTATATCATACTGTACAGCCCAGGAATACTTCATGCAGCTTATATCATACTGTACAGCCCAGGAATACTTCATGCAGCTTATATCATACTGTACAGCCCAGCTATACTTCATGCAGCTTATATCATACTGTACAGCCCAGCTATACTTCATGCAGCTTATATCATACTGTACAGCCCAGCTATACTGCATGCAGCTTATATCATACTGTACAGCCCAGCTATACTTCATGCAGCTTATATCATACTGTATAGCCCAGGAATACTTCATGCAGCTTATATCATACTGTACAGCCCAGCTATACTTCATGCAGCTTATATCATACTGTACCGCCCAGCTATACTTCATGCAGCTTATATCATACTGTACAGCCCAGGAATACTGCATGCAGCTTATATCATACTGTACAGCCCAGCTATACTTCATGCAGCTTATATCATACTGTACAGCCCAGCTATACTGCATGCAGCTTATATCATACTGTACAGCCCAGGAATACTTCATGCAGCTTATATCATACTGTACAGCCCAGGAATACTTCATGCAGCTTATATCATACTGTACAGCCCAGGAATACTTCATGCAGCTTATATCATACTGTACAGCCCAGGAATACTTCATGCAGCTTATATCATACTGTACAGCCCAGGAATACTTCATGCAGCTTATATCATACTGTACAGCCCAGCTATACTTCATGCAGCTTATATCATACTGTACAGCCCAGCTATACTTCATGCAGCTTATATCATACTGTACAGCCCAGCTATACTGCATGCAGCTTATATCATACTGTACAGCCCAGCTATACTTCATGCAGCTTATATCATACTGTATAGCCCAGGAATACTTCATGCAGCTTATATCATACTGTACAGCCCAGCTATACTTCATGCAGCTTATATCATACTGTACCGCCCAGCTATACTTCATGCAGCTTATATCATACTGTACAGCCCAGGAATACTGCATGCAGCTTATATCATACTGTATAGCCCAGGAATACTTCATGCAGCTTATATCATACTGTACAGCCCAGCTATACTTCATGCAGCTTATATCATACTGTACCGCCCAGCTATACTTCATGCAGCTTATATCATACTGTACAGCCCAGCTATACTTCATGCAGCTTATATCATACTGTACAGCCCAGCTATACTTCATGCAGCTTATATCATACTGTACAGCCCAGCTATACTGCATGCAGCTTATATCATACTGTACAGCCCAGCTATACTGCATGCAGCTTATATCATACTGTACAGCCCAGCTATACTTCATGCAGCTTATATCATACTGTACAGCCCAGCTATACTTCATGCAGCTTATATCATACTGTACAGCCCAGCTATACTGCATGCAGCTTATATCATACTGTATAGCCCAGCTATACTGCATGCAGCTTATATCATACTGTACAGCCCAGCTATACTTCATGCAGCTTATATCATACTGTACAGCCCAGCTATACTGCATGCAGCTTATATCATACTGTACAGCCCAGCTATACTGCATGCAGCTTATATCATACTGTACGGCCCAGCTATACTGCATGCAGCTTATATCATACTGTACGGCCCAGCTATACTGCATGCAGCTTATATCATACTGTACGGCCCAGCTATACTGCATGCAGCTTATATCATACTGTACAGCCCAGCAATACTGCATGCAGCTTATATCATACTGTACAGCCCAGCTATACTGCATGCAGCTTATATCATACTTGGCTGTATATAAACTGAGGAGTGGCTTCCTCTGACGTATATCCTGACTGCACCTTTATTTTATATATATATATATATATATATATATATATATATATATATATATATATATATATATATATATATATATATATATATATATATATCAATTGTTTTTTTTCCATAATACCCCCTGTTTCCCCTGCATGTTGTACGAGGGGTTGTAACTGCTTCTGTCCCAGAGCAACTTACAGACCATATATATTTGCACCCATTTGCCTGGTGAGACTTCCAGGTCATTTTGTAAAGTTTTCCCTTTGTTTGGTCACTATATGACCAAAGTTGTTGTGTGTGACGTTAAGTTTTAATCAATCAGAGTTGTCCATATTAATTCCCGTTTTCTATGTATTTAGATTGATTATCCCATTTTACAATCCGACGGCTTTTTTTCGTGTAATGATATATCGATGCAGTGTTTATAGAATTACGCAAACTCACTTATGGATAAAACAAATGGACAATTTATGACTTAATCATTGAAAATGTATAGAATGTCTAAAACCCAAATAGCTTGTCTTCAAACTCAAACTCAAACTCATTTTATTTGGCCATATTTTTTACATAAAATAATGTACTTTATACGATTAAAGCATACATAATGTAATATCGAAACGAGGCCTCGGCTCCATTCTCTAGAACAGGTAATTGCTTTCTATAACAGGACAAACATATTTGTATTTATTTATTTTTATTTTATTTGTTTCATTTTTGACACATCATGTGTCAGGGCCTTCAGAGATGGTGACGCATAATTCAGGCAACCTCCTGCCGCCATGTTTCAGCGCTTTCACAGCTTGGCTACGACAATCGCAAGTGATTTTGACGCTAACACAATAAGTGTTAATGCATTCGCCGCAATGCCCTGCCCCGCCTTTATAATCTCCGCTGACTCTTCCTCACTCCAGTGTTTCACGTCTAAAGTCAGGTATATTCTATTATGGAAAAAACGAGTTGTGACAAAGGAGAGAATAGTGTTCGATAAAGTATGCACTTATATGAGAGTGTGGACAGCGGTTTGGGCTGGAATGATTCACACCCCACTGGGCACATCACGGGTTCGGGGTGTCATCAGGATATGCTAATCCTTGCCCTGTTATCTGTGTGTGGGGGATTAGGGCACCCGGAGACTGCGTGCTAATCCTTTGTTGCTGTAATCTGACCTTGACCTTCCTCTTTTGTCATTCATACTCATCAGCGTCAGTATCAAACCTTACGTGGCATGTTATCTTGGAACGCATTTTTCACCTTGGAGTATTTCATGTTCCATATTTATGAAATGGAAATATCTGGATGATCATGCAAGCCGATAATGAATTCTGTGTTTGCTGCAGCAGCGCTATTTGGACATTGAGATTGTATACATGTATGCAAGGCATGTCAAGTCGATAAACCTCTCTGATTATACTCAAGGGTGTGGATCTAATTAGTATTGATCAGAGGAGGCAGGACCACTTGATGAGTGTACAAGACAAAACCGAGCTCTGACCGAGCCAACCCGTGCGTGGCACACGACACCAAACACGTGATTACACCGCCGGAACTGGTATCAATCACGTGATTACACCGCCGGAACTGGTAACAATCACGTGATTACACCGCCGGAACTGGTATCAATCACGTGATTACAGCGCCTGAACCGGTATCAATCTGAGGCAGCCAATCATAAAAACACTCATTACCGAATGGGCCATCTCGATACTTTCATAACAACCTTATCAGAACAGTATGGGTCTTATCAAACAACTGCGGAATACAATCATCGCGACACAAGAATGTCCCTACTGGTCCCTACTGGTTTCTAACCATCCCTACTGGTTCATACTGATCCCTACCGGTCTCTAGTTGTCCCTACTGGTCCCTACTGGTTCATACTGGTCCCTACTGGTCCCCTAAATTATTGGTTCCCTTCCTTCATTGACCCCCCAACGTAACCGTTCAATGAATCTATTCTAAAATGTGAGAGGTACCCTTCTTTTAGTGGTTCATTCCTTTAGAGGTACCCTTCTTTTAGTGGTTCATTCCTTTTAGAAGTACCCTTCTTTCCTGCAAGTAAGCCTCCCATACTGGCACAGCACCCCGGATCCATCTGAGGGGTAACTCCGGTACATATAGTACAGAATGTCCCAGAGTTGCTACTGTGGAAGTTTACCTTTATCTATCGGCAATCACACCTACAGGAGACTACAACGAATATTTATCACCAAGTAAATCCGGCTATATTATCTGTAGGACTTTCCGCCATTTATACGAATAAACTCCAGTTATACGTTTGAATAGAATTTTGCATTCTGTTGTCAAATTACACACGGCTCTCCAGTGTGATGGGGTTTTTTTGTTGTTGTACTTTGAATGAAGCCAAGTGTTGCCAGAAGCAAGCAACTAATTAAATGTGGAATTGATCCCACTTTGTGCTGTGGTTGAACATTACTTGTGGTTCATAGAGGGCGCTGCGAAACAATGGAAGCTCGCAGCTCCCAATTACTCAAACAACGCCATGTTTTTGTCAAGCGTTATCGTGTAAATGTGTTGAAAACCGGGTGCCATTTCTGCAGTGTTTATTGATAAAATTCAGCATTTTCTTCAAAGTTAATGCTGCATCATTGTCACAAAACAATTACGTTTTATTCCAAATCACAAACAAAGAGCTATCAATGTCATTACAAACATATTAAACACGAAATACACATAGATGCGATTCAGAGCTGCTCTGAGATACACCTAGAACATCAGCATAAAATACTGATTATTACAGGTGATTGCCTGAATAAATGAATTAACGAAAATCTGAATAATTCAATAGATTATTAACATTTCATTGGCACAGGAAGAGCATTGGGTGGAATTTGCCTATTTCCTCACATTGCTCAGTGAAATATCAGCCATTGTGTTCTGAGTTCTTCACGCTGATTCGGTATTCTCTTTATTTATATTAATATATGATGATATAGGCAACTAACTGTCACACGTGTATCAACATGCCACTCCTACAACACTTATAACACAACATGTCATACTTGTAACAACCTGTCACGCTTATAACAACCTCTGCCACACTTATACCAAATGTCTCATCAGAAATCATCAAATCATCGCAGAATATGCCACATGTATGCCATACGACACACATAAACACCTTGGACACTTATACCCACATACCACACTTATAACCACATACCACACTTATAACCACATACCACACTTATAACCATATACCACACTTATACCCACATACCACACTTATAACCACATACTACACTTATAACCACATACCACACTTATAACCATATACCACACTTATAACCACATACCACACTTATAACCATATACCACACTTATAACCACATACCACACTTATAACCACATACCACACTTATAACCACATGGAGCTCGTGCAACAAGTCACTATCATAACAACATCCCATACTTATTAAGAAGCATTCCATGCTTATAACAATATCCCATGCTTATAAAAACACTCATACTTATAAAAAAACATCCCACGCTTTAAAAGACATACCCCGCTACTAGCATGCACCAATTATAACCACAGTAATGAACAGCGAGGCATAACGCATATGGATGGTTGGTTTCAATTGTGTATGTTCCAATATATTATCACATGTTGACTGTGTAGCAGCGGTTACATGTGACACCTTTTATCAATTCACTAATTCTACCTGACTTCCTCACACATCCTGCCACTCATATATACAGCACCCAATATATCTTCAATTATGCAAAGTTTACAGTGAAATCTGCCTTGTTAGATGGTACCGGACGTGATTGGCACCAGCTCCATATTGCCTATTTATATCATTTTCAAAGTATCAAATGACCTGGACAAAGCATATCTATAACCCTGGGAATCGGATTCAGTATCACAAAGTGTCTTCATACTGTCAAGAAAATATTTTGAATATATTTGAATCACCAGTTTTCATTGTGACAATAATATAGAATTATGGATCGATCAGAGTGGAGAGATGCGCCCTGATACCCAATGGTGGCCATATTGTGACTGTCTCTGGGTGTGATCAGAGTAGAGAGATGCGCCCTGATACCCTATGATGGCCATATTGTGACTGTCTCTGGGTGTGATCAGAGTAGAGAGATGCGCCCTGATACCCTATGATGGCCATATTGTGACTGTCTCTGGGTGTGATCAGAGTAGAGAGAGGCGTCCTGATACCCTATGATGGCCATATTGTGACTGTCTCTGGGTGTGATCAGAGTGGAGAGAGGCGCCCTGATACCCTATGATGGCCATATTGTGACTGTCTCTGGGTGTGATCAGAGTAGAGAGAGGCGCCCTGATACCCTATGATGGCCATATTGTGACTGTCTCTGGGTGTGATCAGAGGGGAGAGATGCGTCCTGATACCCTATGATGGCCATATTGTGACTGTCTCTGGGTGTGATCAGAGTGGAGAGAGGCGCCCTGATACGTTATGATGGCCATATTGTGACTGTCTCTGGGTGTGATCAGAGTGGAGAGAGGCGCCCTGATACCCTATGATGGCCATATTGTGACTGTCTCTGGGTGTGATCAGAGTGGAGAGAGGCGTCCTGATACCCTATGATGGCCATATTGTGACTCTCTCTGGGTGTGATCAGAGTGGAGAGAGGCGCCCTGATACGTTATGATGGCCATATTGTGACTGTCTCTGGGTGTGATCAGAGTGGAGAGAGGCGCCCTGATACCCTATGATGGCCATATTGTGACTGTCTCTGGGTGTGATCAGAGTGGAGAGGGGCGCCCTGATACCCTATGAAGGCCATATTGTGACTGTCTCTAGGTGTGATCAGAGTGGAGAGAGGCACCGTGATACCCTATGATGGCCATATTGTGACTGTCTCTGGGTGTGATCAGAGTAGAGAGAGGCGTCCTGATACCCTATGATGGCCATATTTTGACTGTCTCTGGGTGTGATCAGAGTAGAGAGAGGCGTCCTGATACCCTATGATGGCCATATTGTGACTGTCTCTGGGTGTGCTCAGAGTGGAGAGAGGCACCGTGATACCCTATGATGGCCATATTGTGACTGTCTCTGGGTGTGATCAGAGTGGAGAGAGGCGCCTTGATACCCTATGATGGCCATATTTTGACTGTCTCTGGGTGTGATCAGAGTAGAGAGAGGCGTCCTGATACCCTATGATGGCCATATTGTGACGGTCTCTGGTTGTGATCAGAGTGGAGAGAGGCACCGTGATACCCTATGATGGCCATATTTTGACTGTCTCTGGGTGTGATCAGAGTGGAGAGAGGCGCCCTGGTACCCTATGATGACCATATTGTGACTGTCTCTAGTTGTGATCAGAGTGGAGAGAGGCGTCCTGATACCCTATGATGGCCATATTGTGACTGTCTCTGGGTGTAATCAGAGTGGAGAGATGTGCCCTGATACCCTATGATGGCCATATTTTGACTGTCTCTGGGTGTGATCAGAGTAGAGAGAGGCGCCCTGATACCCTATGATGGCCATATTGTGACTGTCTCTGGGTGCGATCAGAGTGGAGAGAGGCGCCCTGATACCCTATGATGGCCATATTGTGACTGTCTCTGGGTGCGATCAGAGTGGAGAGAGGCCATATTTTGACTGTGTGACCTGCTCCATCCGCCCCTCTACCTTCACAGATTCACTTGATGCCATTAATGGCCAGAATGTGACCTTCACTCAACTTCCACTGCGATCTCTCAACATAGAGGCTTACCTGCAAACTACCACTCCAGAAAACCTCCTCATATTTTTAATTCTTAATATTTTGAGACATGATTGAGTTACTTAAAAATGGCCTGTGAAAACAGGACACGATACCTCTGGATCAGGTTGTATAGTAATTAATAAATGTGCACTATTATCTCAGTTCCTATATTCCAGGCGAGGTGAGAGTTACATGACTTTGTGATTCCATGAATCAGCTTATCTCCAGTCAGACATTTGACCGTATCTTGACAAGTTCAGCAGGTAGACATCAGATACAATACCAATCTAGCCACTGCCTACCTTGTACAGAATGTTTAAACCATTCATCAGATAATAATAATAACAATATATCTTTATTCAAAACTATCTTCTCAGATATCGATCACAGTTAAACTATTTTAAAAGATAAAGCTTTTCACACGGCCGAGGTTCGAACCCACGACTTTCGGATCATCAGAACTGGCGCTCTAACCAATTGCGCCACACATATGTACGCACACACACATACACGCACATTCACATTTGCCTACACGCACCTATAGGTACATATTCGTACGCGCACATACGCAAAAAACACGCCCGCTTGAGATAATATCCTCTCCTTTTTCCAATTTAAAATTCTAACTAATTTACTGAAATAAATTTTTGAAGTTTTCTTCTTAAAGGAGGATAAATAGGTTGAAGTTGTTTCGTTTGTCAGAGCAGTCTATCTCGTTTTGAGCAGTTTATTTGGACAAGGTAAAAGAGGAATGGCTATATATCTACGGGGGAAAGGTTCCCACTGTTTTAGGAGTGATCTATCTGGCAAATAGCAGGCAGTATGCCTCACCGTGCTGGAATCATGGTCGCTTAGGACATATATAAGTATATTACTCCCTGCTGCAGAAGCCATATCTACACTCCCGGGATATACTGACAATGTTATCTAATTAAATAACACTACCTATACACTGAAAGCAGCCAATTTTCTTGGGCAAATACAACCTGATCAATACTTCTTCTCAATTCCTCGCTTGCCCTGATTTGTTGTGGTGAGCTCTTTATCCCAGGTCCTGAAAGTTAATCCTTATCCCCCTCCATTCATTTACACCTCGCTATAATGTGCTGTATGAAGCACCCTTTGTTTTTTAGACCCTGAACACGACCCTATCTGACTCAGGCGGAGATGAAGATGATCGGCTTTAAGGATCAACTCAGGCTCACACTAGTAATTTCAGTGAAGCCCTTTATCTCCTCGCTGACATTGGTCCCGGAAGTGACATTCAGCCTTTAAGCTGAAATCCCACACTTCACAACCACCTGGAATAGACTATTTAATTCTATAACTCCTAAACAGAATTTATTTTAAAAAATAAAAGTGATAATTTATTGAATGGATTTGCCAATAAATGTAATAATTATCGTAAAGTGATAGCACGAGTAACGTATCATAATTTTAGTCACTAAATGTTTGATAGCATAATGGCATATTCAGTCATTTCTGAGGAAAACACCAGACATCGTTGGTGTATATAAGATATAAACGTTAATAGATCGTTAGAGGTCCCACAAAGCCTGACTAAAGGAGGACCTGGTCTATTGGCTGAGTGGTCCTCAGTGTCTGATGCCTCATGTCCCATATGAACATTTAGGTAGAGCATGCGGCTGGGGTCTGGCTGGGGTCCGGGGGTATGACGCCTCTCTCCTGCTACCAGACAGGGTTAGATACAGCGAGTACAGCGAGGACTTTGGCACACAAGGGGAAATTATCATGAAGTGTTTCTCACCCAAACCAGCGCAAGTGGTTTGTGAATGCGTATGCGGTGATGCAATAGAAAGCAATCCAGTCACTTTCCAAGAAGGGTAGGGCATTGAGTTTCGATGACTGGCTTCCATGTGACTTTATCTTATATGCTTAAAGATTGACAATACAGAACTAAATGGTTAAAAAGAGTGAATCAATATAAAAGTCCAGTTGGGTTAATTTCACATCAGTTATCCTTGAAATTGTCAATATACTTAGGGTTCATAGTCCAAAATTGGCTGAGAAATAAAAGCGAAACATGTTTGGTTAATTGTATCAGCTTTTACAGGCAAAACCCGTCTCCCGGAGCTCTATATATTAACAGTTCGTTCCAAAGACTTCCTCACATCTTCCACACAATATATGCTGTCATTCATTCAGAGATTTGTGTTAATGAGGCTGTTGATATGTACACATAGTAACCACTACCCTGGTAGTAACTTCATGTTTGATACAACAAATCACATGCAAATTGTGACATTTTTCAGGAAAGGACTGAATCTAATAACTAAGCCAATAAGGGAAAGTCTGTGGAGAGGCCTTGGGTCGCCTGCGGGATTAGATAACAAACGTGTGCACTTAATTGACTCAGGGTCCACTTACCATCCGGGCAGACCGCCTCATCTCAGATTTATAGCTCAACTCCCCTTTGCCTATACGAGTCGTATATATAACATAAAGTAAGGTTCTTATCAAACTTTCTGTCTTATTAACGTTCTAACTTTGTATATGGTATGTATCAATGTGGGGTGAAGCATACATCCATTCATAAATATGTCACGTTACCTGTTATGCGTAATGGTTTAATGTATAGTTCCTATTTAAAAAGTATACAGGTGGAAATTAATTGCTAGCTTCAACACTAGTCATCAAATGTGGCTGTGGTTTGTAATATCAGGAATATGCTAAGTAAAGTTCACCTGTCATTCCCCGAAAAGAGTGGGGCATGGCGACCCGGTGGCAGGCAATTATACGACCTGATATATAGCAACATTCAGTTATAGTTTGAGCTGAAAAAGTCAATTGATGATGATCATAATCAAGCCACCCCTGAGGTAACAAGGCGAGCATAGATAAACTCGGGGAGAAGATTAAGTGTTAATCTCTTGTTAATCTCCTGCACCTTTAAGTATAATGAGTACATCCTCCTCCCTACTTGACTCACAGTCCCCTGGAGGATGGTACGTAATCAGGCCAACATGCTAGCTCACCAATATACTCCAATATAAACCCTCCCACTGACAGTCTCCATCTGGTCTCCATATATGTAGCTCACCAATATACTCCAATATAAACCCTCCCACAGACAGTCTCCATCTGGTCTCCATATATGTAGCTCACCAATATACTCCAATATAAACCCTCCCACTGACGGTCTCCATCTGGTCTCCATATATGTAGCCCACCAATATACTCCAATATAAATCCTCCCACTGACAGTCTCCATCTGGTCTCCATATATGTAGCCCACCAATATACTCCAATATAAATCCTCCCACTGACAGTCTCCATCTGGTCTCCATATATGTAGCCCACCAATATACTCCAATATAAACCCTCCCACTGACGGTCTCCATCTGGTCTCCATATATGTAGCTCACCAATATACTCCAATATAAACCCTCCCACTGACAGTCTCCATCTGGTCTCCATATATGTAGCCCACCAATATACTCCAATATAAACCCTCCCACAGACAGTCTCCATCTGGTCTCCATATATGTAGCTCACCAATATACTCCAATATAAACCCTCCCACTGACAGTCTCCATCTGGTCTCCATATATGTAGCTCACCAATATACTCCAATATAAACCCTCCCACTGACAGTCTCCATCTGGTCTCCATATATGTAGCTCACCAATATACTCCAATATAAACCCTCCCACTGACAGTCTCCATCTGGTCTCCATATATGTAGCTCACCAATATACTCCAATATAAACCCTCCCACTGACAGTCTCCATCTGGTCTCCATATATGTAGCTCACCAATATACTCCAATATAAACCCTCCCACCGACAGTCTCCATCTGGTCTCCATATATGTAGCCCACCAATATACTCCAATATAAACCCTCCCACTGACAGTCTCCATCTGGTCTCCATATATGTAGCTCACCAATATACTCCAATATAAACCCTCCCACTGACAGTCTCCATCTGGTCTCCATATATGTAGCCAACCAATACACTCCAATATAAACCCTCCCACTGACAGTCCCCATCTGGTCTCCATATATGTAGCTCACCAATATACTCCAATATAAACCCTCCCACTGACAGTCTCCATCTGGTCTCTATATATGTAGCTCACCAATATACTCCAATATAAACCCTCCCACTGACAGTCTCCATCTGGTCTCCATATATGTAGCTCACCAATATACTCCAATATAAACCCTCCCACTGACAGTCTCCATCTGGTCTCCATATATGTAGCTCACCAATATACTCCAATATAAACCCTCCCACTGACAGTCTCCATCTGGTCTCCATATATGTAGCTCACCAATATACTCCAATATAAACCCTCCCACTGACAGTCTCCATCTGGTCTCCATATATGTAGCTCACCAATATACTCCAATATAAACCCTCCCACTGACAGTCTCCATCTGGTCTCCATATATGTAGCTCACCAATATACTCCAATATAAACCCTCCCACTGACAGTCTCCATCTGGTCTCCATATATGTAGCTCACCAATATACTCCAATATAAACCCTCCCACTGACAGTCTCCATCTGGTCTCCATATATGTAGCTCACCAATATACTCCAATATAAACCCTCCCACCGACAGTCTCCATCTGGTCTCCATATATGTAGCCCACCAATATACTCCAATATAAACCCTCCCACTGACAGTCTCCATCTGGTCTCCATATATGTAGCTCACCAATACACTCCAATATAAACCCTCCCACTGACAGTCTCCATCTGGTCTCCATATATGTAGCCCACCAATATACTCCAATATAAACCCTCCCACTGACAGTCTCCATCTGGTCTCCATATATGTAGCCCACCAATATACTCCAATATAAACCCTCCCACTGACAGTCTCCATCTGGTCTCCATATATGTAGCTCTCCAATATACTCCAATATAAACCCTCCCACTGACAGTCTCCATCTGGTCTCCATATATGTAGCTCACCAATATACTCCAATATAAACCCTCCCACTGACAGTCTCCATCTGGTCCCCATATATGTAGCTCTCCAATATACTCCAATATAAACCCTCCCACTGACAGTCTCCATCTGGTCTCCATATATGTAGCTCTCCAATATACTCCAATATAAACCCTCCCACTGACAGTCTCCATCTGGTCTCCATATATGTAGCTCACCAATATACTCCAATATAAACCCTCCCACTGACAGTCTCCATCTGGTCCCCATATATGTAGCTCTCCAATATACTCCAATATAAACCCTCCCACTGACAGTCTCCATCTGGTCTCCATATATGTAGCCCACCAATATACTCCAATATAAACCCTCCCACTGACAGTCTCCATCTGGTCTCCATATATGTAGCTCACCAATATACTCCAATATAAACCCTCCCACTGACAGTCTCCATCTGGTCCCCATATATGTAGCTCTCCAATATACTCCAATATAAACCCTCCCACTGACAGTCTCCATCTGGTCTCCATATATGTAGCCCACCAATATACTCCAATATAAACCCTCCCAGACAGTCTCCATCTGGTCTCCATATATGTAGCCCACCAATATACTCCAATATAAACCCTCCCACTGACAGTCTCCATCTGGTCTCCATATATGTAGCCCACCAATATACTCCAATATAAACCCTCCCACTGACAGTCTCCATCTGGTCTCCATATATGTAGCCCACCAATATACTCCAATATAAACCCTCCCACAGACAGTCTCCATCTGGTCTCCATATATGTAGCTCACCAATATACTCCAATATAAACCCTCCCACTGACAGTCTCCATCTGGTCTCCATATATGTAGCTCACCAATATACTCCAATATAAACCCTCCCACCGACAGTCTCCATCTGGTCTCCATATATGTAGCCCACCAATATACTCCAATATAAACCCTCCCACTGACAGTCTCCATCTGGTCTCCATATATGTAGCTCACCAATACACTCCAATATAAACCCTCCCACTGACAGTCTCCATCTGGTCTCCATATATGTAGCCCACCAATATACTCCAATATAAACCCTCCCACTGACAGTCTCCATCTGGTCTCCATATATGTAGCCCACCAATATACTCCAATATAAACCCTCCCACTGACAGTCTCCATCTGGTCTCCATATATGTAGCCCACCAATATACTCCAATATAAACCCTCCCACTGACAGTCTCCATCTGGTCTCCATATATGTAGCTCACCAATATACTCCAATATAAACCCTCCCACTGACAGTCTCCATCTGGTCTCCATATATGTAGCCCACCAATACTCTCCAATATAAACCCTCCCACTGACAGTCTCCATCTGGTCTCCATATATGTAGCTCACCAATATACTCCAATATAAACCCTCCCACTGACAGTCTCCATCTGGTCTCCATATATGTAGCCCACCAATATACTCCAATATAAACCCTCCCACTGACAGTCTCCATCTGGTCTCCATATATGTAGCCCACCAATATACTCCAATATAAACCCTCCCACTGACAGTCTCCATCTGGTCTCCATATATGTAGCTCACCAATATACTCCAATATAAACCCTCCCACTGACAGTCTCCATCTGGTCTCCATATATGTAGCCCACCAATATACTCCAATATAAACCCTCCCACTGACAGTTTCCATCTGGTCTCCATATATGTAGCTCACCAATACTCTCCAATATAAACCCTCCCACTGACAGTCTCCATCTGGTCTCCATATATGTAGCTCACCAATACTCTCCAATATAAACCCTCCCACTGACAGTCTCCATCTGGTCTCCATATATGTAGCTCACCAATACTCTCCAATATAAACCCTCCCACTGACAGTCTCCATCTGGTCTCCATATATGTAACCCACCAATATACTCCAATATAAACCCTCCCACCGACAGTCTCCATCTGGTCTCTATATAAGTAGCTCACCAATATACTCCAATATAAACCCTCCCACTGACAGTCTCCATCTGGTCTCCATATATGTAGCTCATTAATACTCTCCAATATAAACCCTCCCACTGACAGTCTCCATCTGGTCTCCATATATGTAGCTCACCAATATACTCCAATATAAACCCTCCCACTGACAGTCTCCATCTGGTCTCTATATATGTAGCTCACCAATATACTCCAATATAAACCCTCCCACTGACAGTCTCCATCTGGTCTCCATATATGTAGCCCACCAATATACTCCAATATAAACCCTCCCACTGACAGTCTCCATCTGGTCTCCATATATGTAGCTCACCAATATACTCCAATATAAACCCTCCCACTGACAGTCTCCATCTGGTCTCCATATATGCAGCTCACCAATATACTCCAATATAAACCCTCCCACTGACAGTCTCCATCTGGTCTCCATATATGTAGCTCACCAATACACTCCAATATAAACCCTCCCACTGACAGTCTCCATCTGGTCTCCATATATGTAGCTCACCAATATACTCCAATATAAACCCTCCCACTGACAGTCTCCATCTGGTCTCCATATATGTAGCCCACCAATATACTCCAATATAAACCCTCCCACTGACAGTCTCCATCTGGTCTCCATATATGTAGCTCACCAATATACTCCAATATAAACCCTCCCACTGACAGTTTCCATCTGGTCTCCATATATGTAGCTCACCAATATACTCCAATATAAACCCTCCCACTGACAGTCTCCATCTGGTCTCCATATATGTAGCCCACCAATATACTCCAATATAAACCCTCCCACTGACAGTCTCCATCTGGTCTCCATATATGTAGCCCACCAATATACTCCAATATAAACCCTCCCACTGACAGTCTCCATCTGGTCTCCATATATGTAGCTCACCAATATACTCCAATATAAACCCTCCCACTGACAGCCTCCATCTGGTCTCCATATATGTAGCTCACCAATATACTCCAATATAAACCCTCCCACTGACAGTCTCCATCTGGTCTCCATATATGTAGCTCACCAATATACTCCAATATAAACCCTCCCACTGACAGTCTCCATCTGGTCTCTATATATGTAGCTCACCAATATACTCCAATATAAACCCTCCCACTGACAGTCTCCATCTGGTCTCCATATATGTAGCTCACCAATATACTCCAATATAAACCCTCCCATTGACAGTCTCCATCTGGTCTCCATATATGTAGCCCACCAATATACTCCAATATAAACCCTCCCACTGACAGTCTCCATCTGGTCTCCATATACGTAGCCCACCAATATACTCCAATATAAACCCTCCCACTGACAATCTCCATCTGGTCTCCATATATGTAGCTCACCAATATACTCCAATATAAACCCTCCCACCTACAGTCTCCATCTGGTCTCCATATATGTAGCCCACCAATATACTCCAATATAAACCCTCCCACCGACAGTCTCCATCTGGTCTCCATATATGTAGCTCACCAATATACTCCAATATAAACCCTCCCACAGACAGTCTCCATCTGGTCTCCATATATGTAGCCCACCAATATACTCCAATATAAACCCTCCCACCTACAGTCTCCATCTGGTCTCCATATATGTAGCCCACCAATATACTCCAATATAAACCCTCCCACTGACAGTCTCCATCTGGTCTCCATATATGTAGCCCACCAATATACTCCAATATAAATCCTCCCACTGACAGTCTCCATCTGGTCTCCATATATGTAGCCCACCAATATACTCCAATATAAACCCTCCCACTGACAGTCTCCATCTGGTCTCCATATATGTAGCTCACCAATATACTCCAATATAAACCCTCCCACTGACAGTCTCCATCTGGTCTCCATATATGTAGCTCACCAATATACTCCAATATAAACCCTCCCACTGACAGTCTCCATCTGGTCTCCATATATGTAGCTCACCAATATAAACCCTCCCACTGACAGTCTCCATCTGGCCTCCATATATGTGGCTCACCAATATAAACCCTCCCACTGACAGTCTCCATCTGGTCTCCATATACGTAGCCCACCAATATACTCCAATATAAACCCTCCCACTGACAGTCTCCATCTGGTCTCCATATATGTAGCCCACCAATATACTCCAATATAAACCCTCCCACTGACAGTCTCCATCTGGTCTCCATATATGTAGCTCACCAATATACTCCAATATAAACCCTCCCACTGACAGTCTCCATCTGGTCTCCATATATGTAGCTTACCAATATACTCCAATATAAACCCTCCCACTGACAGTCTCCATCTGGTCTCCATATATGTAGCTCACCAATATACTCCAATATAAACCCTCCCATTGACAGTCTCCATCTGGTCTCCATATATGTAGCCCACCAATATACTCCAATATAAACCCTCCCACTGACAGTCTCCATCTGGTCTCCATATACGTAGCCCACCAATATACTCCAATATAAACCCTCCCACTGACAATCTCCATCTGGTCTCCATATATGTAGCTCACCAATATACTCCAATATAAACCCTCCCACCTACAGTCTCCATCTGGTCTCCATATATGTAGCCCACCAATATACTCCAATATAAACCCTCCCACCGACAGTCTCCATCTGGTCTCCATATATGTAGCTCACCAATATACTCCAATATAAACCCTCCCACAGACAGTCTCCATCTGGTCTCCATATATGTAGCCCACCAATATACTCCAATATAAACCCTCCCACCTACAGTCTCCATCTGGTCTCCATATATGTAGCCCACCAATATACTCCAATATAAACCCTCCCACTGACAGTCTCCATCTGGTCTCCATATATGTAGCCCACCAATATACTCCAATATAAATCCTCCCACTGACAGTCTCCATCTGGTCTCCATATATGTAGCCCACCAATATACTCCAATATAAACCCTCCCACTGACAGTCTCCATCTGGTCTCCATATATGTAGCTCACCAATATACTCCAATATAAACCCTCCCACTGACAGTCTCCATCTGGTCTCCATATATGTAGCTCACCAATATACTCCAATATAAACCCTCCCACTGACAGTCTCCATCTGGTCTCCATATATGTAGCTCACCAATATAAACCCTCCCACTGACAGTCTCCATCTGGCCTCCATATATGTGGCTCACCAATATAAACCCTCCCACTGACAGTCTCCATCTGGTCTCCATATACGTAGCCCACCAATATACTCCAATATAAACCCTCCCACTGACAGTCTCCATCTGGTCTCCATATATGTAGCCCACCAATATACTCCAATATAAACCCTCCCACTGACAGTCTCCATCTGGTCTCCATATATGTAGCTCACCAATATACTCCAATATAAACCCTCCCACTGACAGTCTCCATCTGGTCTCCATATATGTAGCTTACCAATATACTCCAATATAAACCCTCCCACTGACAGTCTCCATCTGGTCTCCATATATGTAGCTCACCAATATACTCCAATATAAACCCTCCCATTGACAGTCTCCATCTGGTCTCCATATATGTAGCCCACCAATATACTCCAATATAAACCCTCCCACTGACAGTCTCCATCTGGTCTCCATATACGTAGCCCACCAATATACTCCAATATAAACCCTCCCACTGACAGTCTCCATCTGGTCTCCATATATGTAGCTCACCAATATACTCCAATATAAACCCTCCCACCTACAGTCTCCATCTGGTCTCCATATATGTAGCCCACCAATATACTCCAATATAAACCCTCCCACCGACAGTCTCCATCTGGTCTCCATATATGTAGCTCACCAATATACTCCAATATATAAACCCTCCCACTGACAGTCTCCATCTGGTCTCCATATATGTAGCTCATCAATATACTCCAATATAAACCCTCCCACTGACAGTCTCCATCTGGTCTCCATATATGTAGCTCACCAATATACTCCAATATAAACCCTCCCACCTACAGTCTCCATCTGGTCTCCATATATGTAGCCCACCAATATACTCCAATATAAACCCTCCCACCGACAGTCTCCATCTGGTCTCCATATATGTAGCTCACCAATATACTCCAATATAAACCCTCCCACTGACAGTCTCCATCTGGTCTCCATATATGTAGCTCACCAATACACTCCAATATAAACCCTCCCACTGACAGTCTCCATCTGGTCTCCATATATGTAGCTCACCAATATACTCCAATATATAAACCCTCCCACTGACAGTCTCCATCTGGTCTCCATATATGTAGCCCACCAATATACTCCAATATAAACCCTCCCACCTACAGTCTCCATCTGGTCTCCATATATGTAGCCCACCAATATACTCCAATATAAACCCTCCCACCTACAGTCTCCATCTGGTCTCCATATATGTAGCCCACCAATATACTCCAATATAAACCCTCCCACAGACAGTCTCCATCTGGTCTCCATATATGTAGCCCACCAATATACTCCAATATAAACCCTCCCACTGACAGTCTCCATCTGGTCTCCATATATGTAGCTCACCAATATACTCCAATATAAACCCTCCCACCTACAGTCTCCATCTGGTCTCCATATATGTAGCCCACCAATATACTCCAATATAAACCCTCCCACCGACAGTCTCCATCTGGTCTCCATATATGTAGCTCACCAATATACTCCAATATATAAACCCTCCCACTGACAGTCTCCATCTGGTCTCCATATATGTAGCTCATCAATATACTCCAATATAAACCCTCCCACTGACAGTCTCCATCTGGTCTCCATATATGTAGCTCACCAATATACTCCAATATAAACCCTCCCACAGACAGTCTCCATCTGGTCTCCATATATGTAGCCCACCAATATACTCCAATATAAACCCTCCCACCTACAGTCTCCATCTGGTCTCCATATATGTAGCCCACCAATATACTCCAATATAAACCCTCCCACTGACAGTCTCCATCTGGTCTCCATATATGTAGCCCACCAATATACTCCAATATAAATCCTCCCACTGACAGTCTCCATCTGGTCTCCATATATGTAGCCCACCAATATACTCCAATATAAACCCTCCCACTGACAGTCTCCATCTGGTCTCCATATATGTAGCTCACCAATATACTCCAATATAAACCCTCCCACTGACAGTCTCCATCTGGTCTCCATATATGTAGCTCACCAATATACTCCAATATAAACCCTCCCACTGACAGTCTCCATCTGGCCTCCATATATGTGGCTCACCAATATAAACCCTCCCACTGACAGTCTCCATCTGGTCTCCATATACGTAGCCCACCAATATACTCCAATATAAACCCTCCCACTGACAGTCTCCATCTGGTCTCCATATATGTAGCCCACCAATATACTCCAATATAAACCCTCCCACTGACAGTCTCCATCTGGTCTCCATATATGTAGCTCACCAATATACTCCAATATAAACCCTCCCACTGACAGTCTCCATCTGGTCTCCATATATGTAGCTTACCAATATACTCCAATATAAACCCTCCCACTGACAGTCTCCATCTGGTCTCCATATATGTAGCTCACCAATATACTCCAATATAAACCCTCCCATTGACAGTCTCCATCTGGTCTCCATATATGTAGCCCACCAATATACTCCAATATAAACCCTCCCACTGACAGTCTCCATCTGGTCTCCATATACGTAGCCCACCAATATACTCCAATATAAACCCTCCCACTGACAGTCTCCATCTGGTCTCCATATATGTAGCTCACCAATATACTCCAATATAAACCCTCCCACTGACAGTCTCCATCTGGTCTCCATATATGTAGCTCACCAATATACTCCAATATAAACCCTCCCACTGACAGTCTCCATCTGGTCTCCATATATGTAGCTCACCAATATACTCCAATATAAACCCTCCCACTGACAGTCTCCATCTGGTCTCCATATATGTAGCCCACCAATACACTCCAATATAAACCCTCCCAATGACAGTCTCCATCTGGTCTCCATATATGTAGCTCACCAATATACTCCAATATAAACCCTCCCACTGACAGTCTCCATCTGGTCTCCATATATGTAGCTCACCAATATACTCCATTTTAAACCCTCCCATTGACAGTCTCCATCTGGTCATGTAATGTCGGCTATGTGACGTTGTTTCTTTACATTTATATCAACTTCATATTACTGATTTTAAGGAGTCTGAGACATTACATGATCAACATATCAAGGTGGGACTGCCTCTATAATTCTAAAAGTAGGCAGATATTTGATTAGTAGTGATTTCAAAGGGAGGCGAGCATACCTGATTAGTTCACCAGACCAAACATGGCATTGTGGTAGTCTTATTAAGAAAATCCCTGATTAGGCGGAAGATATTTATCAAAACATGCACACCCCATTGATTTACAATGAGGCCAACGAGGGTTTAAAGAGTGCTCTGAAGGAAAAACACCTTAACCCGCGATACAATATCTGCAAGACATTGTAGGAAAACATCGTTTCTATTTCATTACATTTAAAGCCTTTAAGAGATTTTGAGATATTCACCTACATCGCTGTTTCAGCGTTTTCACAAGTTGGCCCCTACAATGGCAATTCATTTTGCCATCTAAACAAAGCATGCCTGTGAATTCTCTCTAAACACAACCTTAGTCAAGTTTCAAATCTCCCACGCTGGAATTGGTTTTCAGTTAGACCTCTCCCAAGTCAGGGACTTTCATGATATGGTGTTGTCACCACCAGGTATACTAACCATTACTCTGAGCCAGGGAGGCAGCAGACTTGACGAATGAGTCTCCACATAGCTTCCCTTTACTGCTGTGAAATATGACCTATGCTGTAAATATTAGATGCATCAAATCCAGAATGCATGCATCTCCCCATGAGGCCTAGAGATTTGGTTTTTTTTTTAGAAATATGACATTGTAGGTTTTGCTGTTTCAATATGGCATTGACAGCATGAGAGAGAAAAGCATACGTGCAAGGTGAACGAGAGCAGAACGTTTATGTTTGGTGCCTCAATGAGTAAATATTTTTTGTTGCGGTTTATCATTTGGTCAATCTGTTCCTCAGAAACCTCCATGTTGCGTGCTTTGTTGTCTTGCTTTGATACGATTTGAAATAATTTCAAGATAGATTGCTTAGTTCTTAACGCTAATTGAATTTAATCTAATATATTCATTTACCGCGCAGCTTGTTTTATGAAACTGTTCTCAGCTAAATCACACCTATTAGCCCGATCAATCATATATAATTATAAACAACGAGAGCGAACCAGCCAATTAGTGAAACCATATCACGTACACCTTCAAACTATCGCGAGATTCTGTAGTTTCGAATATGTGACATTCTGTATTCTACAGAATAATTGTGGTATTTCAGGAGTTTGAAGTGAAGTGATGTGAATGATTTCTATTGTCGTCACTAGTTTATACATCTCGACTAACGAGAAAATTGGCCAATTTTTGAAAGCAGGCAATTTTCTAAAAGTATAGGCAATTATTGAAAACATGCATGTATTGAAAATAGTTGATACCAAAATAAGAGACAATTACTGGCAATTGTTGAATACAGCAGTCACCAGAAAACGATCTAGTTATTTAAAGGAGGCAATCGGTTTTAGTAAATAAATATTTTTGTTTAAAACTACACGCTGAAATGAGACAACTGTTGATTTAGTACTCTTATTTTAGTACTCTTATTTTAGTACTCTTATTTTAGTACTCTTATTTTAGTACTCTTATTTTAGTACTCTTATTTTAGTACTCTTATTTTAGTACTCTTATTTTAGTACTCTTATTTTAGTACTCTTATTTTAGTACTCTTATTTTAGTACTCTTATTTTAGTACTCTTATTTTAGTACTCTTATTTTAGTACTCTTATTTTAGTACTCTTATTTTAGTACTCTTATTTTAGTACTCTTATTTTAGTACTCTTATTTTAGTACTCTTATTTTAGTACTCTTATTTTAGTACTCTTATTTTAGTACTCTTATTTTAGTACTCTTATTTTAGTACTGTTGATTTAATGATATTGAGACGGTACTAATGATTTAGTAATGTCGATATAGTACTGTTGCAGTAGTACTGTTGGTACAGTGCTGTTAATTTAGTGCTGTTGGTTTAGTGCTGTTAATTTAGTACTGTTGGTACAGTGCTGTTAATTTAGTACTGGTGGTACAGTGCTGTTAATTTAGTGCTGTTGGTTTAGTGCTGTTAGTTTAGAACTGTTGGTACAGTGCTGTTAATTTAGTAATGTTGGTACAGTGCTGTTAATTTAGTACTGTTGGTACAGTGCTGTTAATTTAGTGCTGTTGGTTTAGTGCTGTTAATTTAGTACTGTTGGTACAGTGCTGTTAATTTAGTACTGGTGGTACAGTGCTGTTAATTTAGTGCTGTTGGTTTAGTGCTGTTAGTTTAGTAGTGTTGGTACAGTGCTGTTAATTTAGTAATGTTGGTACAGTGGTGTTAATTTAGTACTGTTGGTACAGTGCTGTTAATTTAGTACTGTTGGTACAATGCTGTTAATTTAGTACTGTTAGTACAGTGCTGTTAATTTAGTACTGTTGGTATAATGCTGTTAATCTAGTACTGTTGGTATAATGCTGTTAGTTTAGTACTGTTGGTACAGTGCTGTTAATTTAGTGCTGTTGGTACAGTGCTGTTAATTTAGTGCTGTTGGTACAGTGCTGTTAATTTAGTACTGTTGGTACAATGCTGTTAATTTAGTACTGTTAGTACTGTGCTGTTAATTTAGTACTGTTGGTATAATGCTGTTAATCTAGTACTGTTGGTATAATGCTGTTAGTTTAGTACTGTTGGTACAGTGCTGTTAATTTAGTGGTGTTGGTACAGTGCTGTTAATTTAGTACTGTTGGTACAGTGCTGTTAATTTAGTACTGTTGGTACGGTGCTGTTAATTTAGTACTGTTGGTACAGTGCTGTTAATTTAGTACTGTTGGTACAGTGCTGTTAATTTAGTGCTGTTGGTACAGTGCTGTTAATTTAGTACTGTTTGTACAGTGCTGTTAATTTAGTACTGTTGGTACAGTGCTGTTAATTTAGTACTGTTGGTACAGTGCTGTTAATTTAGTACTGTTGGTACAGTGCTGTTAATTTAGTACTGTTGGTACAGTGCTGTTAATTTAGTACTGTTGGTACAGTGCTGTTAATTTAGTAATGATGGTACAGTGCTGTTAATTTAGTGCTGTTGGTACGGTGCTGTTGATTTAGTACTGTTGGTACAGTGCTGTTAATTTAGTACTGTTGGTACAGTGCTGTTAATCTAGTACTGTTGGTATAATTCTGTTAGTTTAGTACTGTTGGTACAGTGCTGTTAATTTAGTGCTGTTGGTACAGTGCTGTTAATTTAGTGCTGTTGGTACAGTGATGTTAATTTAGTGCTGTTGGTACAGTGCTGTTAATTTAGTACTGTTGGTACAGTGCTGTTAATTTAGTACTGTTGGTACAGTGCTGTTAATCTAGTACTGTTGGTACAGTGCTGTTAATTTAGTACTGTTGGTACAGTGCTGTTAATTTAGTACTGTTGGTACAGTGCTGTTAATTTAGTACTTTTGGTACAGTGCTGTTAATTTAGTACTGTTGGTACGGTACTGTTAATTTAGTACTGTTGGTATAATGCTGTTAGTTTAGTAGTGTTGGTACAGTGCTGTTAATCTAGTACTGTTGGTATAATTCTGTTAGTTTAGTACTGTTGGTACAGTGCTGTTAATTTAGTGCTGTTGGTACAGTGCTGTTAATTTAGTGCTGTTGGTACAGTGATGTTAATTTAGTGCTGTTGGTACAGTGCTGTTAATTTAGTACTGTTGGTACAGTGCTGTTAATTTAGTACTGTTGGTACAGTGCTGTTAATCTAGTACTGTTGGTACAGTGCTGTTAATTTAGAACTGTTGGTACAGTGCTGTTAATTTAGTACTGTTGGTACAGTGCTGTTGATTTAGTACTGTTGGTACAGTGCTGTTAATTTAATACTGTTGGTACAGTGCTGTTAATTTAGTACTGTTGGTATAATGCTGTTAGTTTAGTAGTGTTGGTACAGTGCTGTTAATTCAGTGCTGTTGGTACAGTGCTGTTAATTTAGTGCTGTTGGTTTAGTGTTGTTAATTTAGTACTGTTGGTACAGTGCTGTTAATCTAGTACTGTTGGTATAATGCTGTTAATTTAGTTCTGTTGGTACAGTGCTGTTAATTTAGTGCTGTTGGTTTAGTGCTGTTAATTTAGTACTGTTGGTACAGTGCTGTTAATTTAGTACTGTTGGTACAAAACTGTTAATTTAGTACTGTTAGTACAGTGCTGTTAATTTAGTACTGTTGGTACAGTGCTGTTAATTTAGTAATGTTGGTACAGTGCTGTTAATTTAGTACTGTTGGTACAGTGCTGTTAATTTAGTACTGTTGGTACAGTGCTGTTAATTTAGTGCTGTTGGTACAGTGCTGTTAATTTAGTGCTGTTGGTACAGTGCTGTTAATTTAGTACTGTTGGTACAGTGCTGTTAATTTAGTACTGTTGGTACAGTGCTGTTAATTTAGTGCTGTTGGTACAGTGCTGTTAATCTAGTGTTGTTTGTACAGTGCTGTTAATTTAGTACTGTTGGTACAATGCTGTTAATTCAATGCTGTTGGTACAGTGCTGTTAATTTAGTGCTGTTGATGTAGCACTTTTGGGCAGTGCGCCTAACACTAGACCTGTGAGGCGGCCTAGCGGCGCGATTTGTTCTCAGCTCCGGGTGACTGTCACAGAAATACTTACTGAAAAGTGGCACGTGTAGCCGACACCGAGCGCTAATTGATTGGGTCAGGCAGGCAACAAGTGGGCCCCATGACAGGGAGGGGCTCTATTTATGCGTGTCACATGGGCCAAATCTTCCTTGATTTGATATAATGCTTGACAATGAATTCTCTCTATTCCCTGGGTGTGATATCTGTGCGCATGCGCAGAATATAATGACATGTTTCTGATACCAATGAGGTTATTAATCAGAATGGTTTGACAGAGATATTTCTTGCGAGGTTCTGTTTTATGACAGGGTGTATTGCCTCTCTGTTGATTAGATGAGGCGATGTGTCATACATACACAGATAAAAGAAATCAATGTCAAGACATCGCTAAAAGAAGTAGTAGTACAGGCGAGTACGTGAGACAAGAGTTTCGTGTATAATACACTTAGGAACACAGGGAATCTGAAAAGCTAAGATAGTGCCGAAATTGTGTGATGCAATGTCAATTTTCCCGTCTGTCATATATAACTAACGGGATGAAAGCTGAAATCACAAACCTGATGAGAATATTTTTAATCCAAAGTTGATTATGTTATTTTCATGACTTTGTGAATATTTCTGTTTTCTGTCATCCAATCTTTAAATTTAGTCCTTTAAAACACACATTGGCCGCCTTACATTGATCCATATTTCTCTCCAAATCTAAGATCACTTGTATAAAAATCAGAAAGTCTATGATCCAGTTGAGGGAATTATAGAAATGAAAAGTGTCCCTAAGAACACTATACAAGGTGCAATAGGATCTCATTTAGCAGGGTCCTATACAAGGTGCAATAGGATCTCATTTAACAGGGTCCTATACAAGGTGCAATAGGATTTCATTTAGCAGGGTCCTATACAAGGTGCAATAGGATCTCATTTAGCAGGGTCCTATACAAGGTGCAATAGGATCTCATTTAGCAGGGTCCTATACAAGGTACAATAGGATCTCATTTAACAGGGTCCTATACAAGGTGCAATAGGATCTCATTTAGCAGGGTCCTATACAAGGTGCAATAGGATCTCATTTAGAAGGGTCCTATACAAGGTGCAATAGGATCTCATTTAACAGGGTCCTATACAAGGTGCAATAGGATCTCATTTAACAGGGTCCTATACAAGGTGCAATAGGATCTCATTTAGCAGGGTCCTATACAAGGTGCAATAAGATCTCATTTAGCAGGGTCCTATACAAGGTACAATAAGATCTCATTTAGCAGGGTCCTAAACAAGGTGCAATAAGATCTCATTTAGCAGGGTCCTATACAAGGATGCAATAAGATCTCATTTAGCTGGGTCCTATACAAGGTGCAATAGGATCTCATTTAGCAGGGTCCTATACAAGGTACAATAAGATCTCATTTAACAGGGTCCTATACAAGGTGCAATAAGATCTCATTTAGCAGGGTCCTATACAAGGTGCAATAGGATCTCATTTAGCAGGGTCCTATACAAGTTGCAATAGGATCTCATTTAGCAGGGTCCTATACAAGGTGCAATAGGATCTCATTTAGCAGGGTCCTATACAAGGTGCAATAGGATCTCATTTAGCAGGGTCCTATACAAGGTGCAATAGGATCTCATTTAGCAGGGTCCTATACAAGGTGCAATAGGATCTCATTTAGCAGGGTCCTATACAAGGTGCAATAGGATTTCATTTAGCAGGGTCCTATACAAGGTGCAATAGGATCTCATTTAGCAGGGTCCTATACAAGGTGCAATGAGATCTCATTTAGCAGGGTCCTATACAAGGTGCAATAAGATCTCATTTAACAGGATCCTATACAAGGTGCAATAGGATCTCATTTAGCAGGGTCCTATACAAGGTGCAATAGGATCTCATTTAGCAGGGTCCTATACAAGGTGCAATAGGATCTCATTTAGCAGGGTCCTATACAAGGTGCAATAGGATCTCATTTAACAGGGTCCTATACAAGGTGCAATAAGATCTCATTTAACAGGGTCCTATACAAGGTGCTGGACGTGGTCACTATGCAACAAGTGTACTGTAAAGATGATTATGTTCTCATCGACCGTCATATTCCAGGGACCGTCTGTTTGTCAAAGAGTTTCTTCCTCTTTCCAACAAAAATGTAATTTGATGAGCAAGTACAAGGTCCACCAATAATCTGTGGTGCACAGGTGGTCGCCTACTGCATGAGCGATAATAGAATAATCCTCTAATGCTTGAGGCATGATCTGACTGGGTGAACAGAAAACACCTGATGCCCAAGGCTCTCTGCACTCTAGCCATACTAGTATCCTCAAAGGTACACTGAACTGAGTCCAGATTGGTACACTAATGTCAGGTCATATTGGTACACTGATGTCAGGTCATATTGGTACACTGATGTCAGGTCATATTGGTACAATGATGTCAGGTCATATTGGTACACTGATGTCAGGTCATATTGGTACACTGATGTCAGGTCATATTGGTACACTGATGTCAGGTCATATTGGTACACTGATGTCAGGTCATATTGGTACACCGATGTCAGGTCATATTGGTACACTGATGTCAGATCATATTGGTACACCGATGTCAGGTCATATTGGTACACTGATGTCAGGTCATATTGGTACACTGATGTCAGGTCATATTGGTACACTGATGTCAGGTCATATTGGTACACAGATGTCAGGTCATATTGGTACACTGATGTCAGGTCATATTGATACACTGATGTCAGGTCATATTGGTACACTGATGTCAGGTCATATTGGTACACTGATGTCAGGTCATATTGGTACACCGATGTCAGGTCATATTGGTACACTGATGTCAGGTCATATTGGTACACCGATGTCAGGTCATATTGGTACACTGATGTCAGGTCATATTGGTACACTGATGTCAGGTCATATTGGTACACTGATGTCAGGTCATATTGGTACACAGATGTCAGGTCATATTGGTACACTGATGTCAGATCATATTGGTACACTGATGTCAGGTCATATTGGTATACTGATGTCAGGTCATATTGGTACACTGAGTCCAAAATTATAGGATATAAACTGATACAGGAATGTTATTACATTGATATCCTTTGAATCTGACACAACTGACATTAATATGGACCTGCGCCGACATAGAACACATTCCTAATGAGTTACTAATACTAATGGGTTTTTCATCCCAAGTATTATGACCTGTCATCTGAGATGTTATCTTCATTCTCTTGTTTGTACATTTGGGCTAATATTGCCATGGTATTTGTGCAATTATCATGTCACAGTCTTTTAAAAATTCCTTAATATTCAGATCAGCCGCCATACATATTGAGATTATTCAAAACGTAATTATGATTTAAGCATTCAAAACCTGAATCTAAGTTTTGATGCTTATATTAATGTTTACTCAAAATGTTGACCTCCTAGCAATGCAAACATTTGCCATAAAGTTCAAGTAAAGAATCAATATGCTCAAAAAGATAGCGAGCAAGCAATTAGCAAGGAGAAATCTTTTAATATACTGACTCTGAGATTCTGAGAGCATTGAGCACACTGGGGAAGGAAGACTTAGAACTATATAGCCTCCAGACATTAAGACCTTTACATTATAGAGTATATTTTTATATTCATATTGTAAAGGTCTAGTCCTGATAGTTAACAAAATGTTAGTATTATCACGTTGGTAATCAAGAAATTGAATCCATTTCCATGACAAATATACAATGCTTTATCTCGAGGGTGCTCGTCTCCCGATCTATATCTATATGAACGTTGAAGGTTCTTCCCTATTCCATTAAGCTATTAAAATGGTGAGATCTGTATATACAGTATATAGTATAGTATAGTACAGTATATAGTATAGTATAGTACAATATATAGTCTGTGAGACCTCCTCTATATGTCAAGGTGAAGCCACAGCCAGTCTCGCTCTACTATTTCTAAAGACTTACTCTAATGTTTGGTGATACTTTTCATTACAATGGCTTATTAAGAATAGAATGTATCAGATATTGCACCTGAGGTCATATATATGATTACGGTTATGAGACGGTTAAAGCTATTCTATATATTTATGATACAAATGGGTAGTGTTGTCTGGGCTTGTCATTGGCTGTCTGATATACAGACATTCCGTCCAAATGTTCCTGATTGAGGTTGACCTTTTTGGGGTGACCTTTTGTGGTAAAACCTTGGTGATATTTACTGGGCAAATATGAGATTCAACGCGATCAAGCCTATGATGACTGGATGTAATGAACGAAGACTAGTCACGTGATTGTTATTTGAACGATGACTGGTCACGTGATTGTCATGTGACTTTCCATCAGGTTCGCCATTATACTACATAATTGAATTAAAAACAGAATCAGCATCGAATATAATGGAATTGTGCTACAGAGAAAATGAAATATGGCATAGACATAACACCTGTTTCTTTGGTAGTAATTATCGGCCCAGCATGCATCATAGTTTAGGTCACATGATTGTATACATATGGCCACCTGGTGGTCAAAAGAGTACAGCCAGTACTTGGCACTTTCAACAAAACACAATAACCATGGTTGGTGTATTTTGGTTGATTTTAGTGAGATATCTTGATTGTATCACCGTTTCGTGGCCACATGTCATTTAAGCATACCCCAAACCTCTGTAAAATCGCCTGTGACCCTGTGGTTTCATGAATGCTTTAACTATAGATATGAAAGCTCTTCCCCCACTTTTCTGTCAGGTTAATGTTCTGAAATAATATCATGAGAGCAAATGATTTTTAGCGACTTTAGAATTAACAATTCCTTACTAAACAATATCTCTATTGCGAATTAATTAATTTCCGAGGGAAATGAGCATAAAAGCATAAAAGCCTGATTGTATGATTGAATAACCTGTAAATAAATGCATCCCCCAGAAACATAACTTGTTCTGTAGCAGGTTGGATCATGTAGCATATTTTTCTTCTTTTTTTGTTAATTGTTTTTCATTGAATAAATTTGCTTAAGAACCTCAACTGCATGATGGTGAATTAGAGTGTACATTTTCCGAGAACTGATAATGGAGATGTGTTGATGTTAAGGATAGAGACATCATAGAAATAGTGTCTGTTTTCAGCTGCTAAATATCAATCTACCTATTTAACCCCTGACTTGAGGGTCTGATTTCTTTACAAGAGGAAATATTCTCTATGGATGATTGTGATGAGACACAATGTCTCCAGATAATTATATGAATCAATGTGAAATGTGAGAAAACAGACATATGTCATTTGCCAGTATCTATCTTAGCATGATATCAAATCTCCTAAACAGGAGAGTTCATTTCCCATTTCCTGCAGAGGGTCAGGGCTATGACCTCATCCTATGACCTCATCCTGCTCACCCTCTAATTATTACATATTTACTTGCAACTGGATACTGGTATTGAACATTACCAGAACAAAACATTTCCACAAATGTATCTTTGGCTGTGGTTTTCTTCATATCTACAGGTGAACGTCAGCAATATTGCACTCCGATTTCATGCTGATTATGTCAATTCGTGAAACTTAATTTCACAGCACAGAAATATGAAGAAAGATTAGAATAAATCTGTATGAGGCGACATTAAAAATAATCCGCGAAGCACACATGATTCATCTTGAACAAATGCAGGAATATAGCCTTGCAGGTGTATCATATTTGTTTTAATAATGCAGTCACTGTCTAGGCAGTTTTCAATGCTATTTCTTTTCATCTGATGATCGATGGAAAAAATAATTCTATCTGCCATGAGAAAGATGAAAACCACGGCAATCATTAATGTCATTGTGCGAGGCGCCGCCTGGTGTCATAATGGCATTTAAACATGAGATTTCTCTGCACTTTTCACAGCCCTATCACATCCATCATGCATATCTTCTTGTGACAACAACATTGCGAATGTAAGCTGCCATGAAAAGAAAGTCATTTCTGGTGACTTGAGGGTGAGGCTGTGTGTCTCGCTCTGTGGAGATGATATCATTCCTAACTGGATAACCCAGACATATTGGTAGCAAATGGTCCGCACCGATATCATTACAGCCTTTGTTCATACTATAAGACATCTTTCACACTGACCTGGAATCTTATTACAGAAACTAGTTTTGTAGACTTAATATGTGCCAGAGTTATAAAACACTCGAAGTTACTCCGGGTTTAGTAGCATCCAAGGTTGCTCCAGGTTTTACAGCATTTACAGTGATTGCACATTGGTGTAATATGTTTAACTATTTTCCTGGTTAGAGATGGATCATTTCATCAAGCAACCGAAGTGTTCAGCTTAGTGGGAGGGTCAGGCTAAAAGGAGTCTAGTTTCGCATTATTATTTTGTTTTTTTGAAAAATAAGTATAGAGGGGGATATTTCTCAGAATATACGCCCATATTGAGTGGGCTCAAAGATACCTTTCTTTGGATATACATTGTCAGGCCCTGAGGTGTGACCTGCACCTCGAGGTATCTATGTTTAGATGGCTTCTAGGACTTCAGGGAAGGGTAGGAGGGCGATGGATGGGAAACAAGACTTGTATATACCTGGCCTAGCACGTCTCATGCTTTTAGAGGTCAGGCAAAATGTCACAGTGAGTAAGCTCATCTAGGCCATTACATGGAAAGGTCAGGGGTCACCTGTATATGCTGCCACATTCTCCCTTAGAGTCATAATACTCTCAATCAAGACTATCAGTATCGTTTTTGTTTCATTTTTATTAGGAATATAATATGGTAAAGTTGGTAATGTCTTAAACAGCAAATTAGATTTTTCATGACAGGTGACAAAATTGTCATCATAGTCAATAACAAATTTCAGGTTTTCACTTAAAAATAGATTAAAAAAAGTGTTATGATTATTCAAAATTTCCTCCAATACTGCAAGTTTTGCAAATCTTCCGTTTCAGCAAAAGCTTTTAGGTTTACCTTGCTCTGATATGCTATATAGCTGAGATATATTGATAAATCACACAAAGTAGTATACAATAACAAACCCACGGAAGACTAGCATTCCTGCAGTTCAGTTTTATGTATTATAGTGCAATGTGAATGCCTTATAAATATGCACAATGTATCGCAGCATTGATGTGTGTTATCATAAAGCCTGTCTGTACCAGTAGACTGGTTATGTGCATTCAGCTTCATTCACGGCAAGGAAGCTCACTCAATATTTCTTCTTTGTCCTGATTGCAGAACTTACACAGAATGCGCTCATGCCACAGATAGGACAATTCGTGAATCAATGGTCTGGTCTCCGACCCATCAGGTGCTATTATTTCTAATAAATAGTCTGATATTGCTCTGAGCCAATGATATTGCAATGCCAGCCATTCTGCCAAACCAATCAATCATACAACCTTCCTGCCAAACCAATCAACCATACAGCTTTACTGCTAAACCAATCAAACCTACAACCTTACTGCTAAACCATTCAACCATACAACCATACTGCTAAACCAATCAACCATACAGCCATGCTGCCAATGGATCTCGGATCTATGTGATAATGCATAAGAAAGATCCCAGTCACTCTTCAAAAAGGTAGGGCATTGAGTCACGGTGGCAGGCTTCTAGGTAGTGGGAGCTGCCGATGCAGTGCTGAGTAGACTCTACGTGTGGCGTCGATCCATATTGGAGATCAGACATTCCATACTACATACTGCATAATGTACCGGATCATCTTACATGCTTTGTCTGAAGTTAATGCTGATCATAAAATAGTGCAGGTCACGTGATAGCTGCGCTCATATACTCGTCCTTTGTACCTGGTGGATGAAGGTCACATCCACAACAACTATATACCCAACGTTCTAAATGATCTCAAGGCTTCTTCAAGATCACTTTATCAAGATCACTTTTTCAAGATCACTTTTTCTAGATCACTTTTTCAAGATCACTTTTTCTAGATCACCTTTCAAAGATCACCTTTTTGTCCAAGATCACTTTTCCAAGATCACTAATAAATATATTACCCAACATTTTAACTGATCTCAAGGCTTTTTCAAGATGACTTTTTCAAGATGACTTTTTCAAGATGACTCTTTCAATATGACTTTTTCAAGATGACTTTTTCAAGATGACTTTTTCAAGATGACTTTTTCAAGATGACTTTTTCAAGATGACTTTTCCAAGATCACTAATATTATTCAAACAATGATAATTATATGGGTTGGGTTTCTTTTATGACAGGCCATCGCAATGGAATATATGGAAGCATGCTAACAAAGGGAACAAAGGTAACCATGACAAACACATCCAATTTACGTATTCAGTTACCTCCTGAATTCTCTCTGTGCCGGACTGTACAAATGTTATCCAACAAGGGGACACGAACCATACACGTACTGTGTGTGCACCCTACGTCTATCTCAATGTTAACCGTTACAATTCAGCCTAACAAATCTGCTATGACTCAAATTTCAGATGATATACATCTCAATGTGTAACAATTCAGCCTAACAAATCTGCTATGACTCCAATTTCAGATGATATGGTGAAGCTTCCTTGAACTTGGACTGTGCATATGCTGTGTGAGTATTGCTGCTGGTAGGTGATGACACCCGCGAGTTGCTCTGTGGTAGGTGATGACACCCGGGAGTTGCTCTGTGGCAGATGATGACACCAGGGAGTTGCTCTGTGGCAGGTGATGATACCCGGGAGTTGCTCTGTGGCAGGTGATGACACCCGGGAGTTGCTCTGTGGCAGATGATGACACCCGGGAGTTGCTCTGTGGTAGGTGATGACACCCGGGAGTTGCTCTGTGGTAGGTGATGACACCCGGGAGTTGCTCTGTGGCAGATGATGACACCCGGGAGTTGCTCTGTGGTAGGTGATGACACCCGGGAGTTGCTCTGCGGTAGGTGATGAAACCTGGGAGTTGCTCTGTGGCAGATGATGACACCCGGGAGTTGCTCTGTGGCAGGTGATGACACCTGGGAGTTGCTCTGTGGCAGATGATGACACCCGGGAGTTGCTCTGTGGTAGATGATGACACCCGGGAGTTGCTCTGTGGTAGGTGATGACACCCGGGAGTTGCTCTGTGGCAGATGATGACACCCGGGAGTTGCTTTGTGGCAGGTGATGACACCCAGGAGTTGCTCTGTGGCAGATGATGACACCCGGGAGTTGCTCTGTGGCAGATGATGACACCCAGGAGTTGCTCTGTGGCAGGTGATGACACCCGGGAGTTGCTCTGTGGTAGGTGATGACACCCGGGAGTTGCTCTGTGGCAGATGATGACACCCGGGAGTTGCTCTGTGGTAGGTGATGACACCCGGGAGTTGCTCTGTGGTAGGTGATGAAACCTGGGAGTTGCTCTGTGGCAGATGATGACACCCGGGAGTTGCTCTGTGGCAGGTGATGACACCTGGGAGTTGCTCTGTGGTAGATGATGACACCCGGGAGTTGCTCTGTGGTAGGTGATGACACCTGGGAGTTGCTCTGTGGTAGGTGATGACACCTGGGAGTTGCTCTGTGGCAGATGATGACACCCGGGAGTTGCTTTGTGGCAGGTGATGACACCCAGGAGTTGCTCTGTGGCAGATGATGACACCCGGGAGTTGCTCTGTGGCAGATGATGACACCCAGGAGTTGCTCTGTGGCAGGTGATGACACCCGGGAGTTGCTCTGTGGTAGATGATGACACCCGGGAGTTGCTCTGTGGTAGGTGATGACACCCGGGAGTTGCTCTGTGGTAGGTGATGACACCCAGGAGTTGCTCTGTGGTAGATGATGACACCCAGGAGTTGCTCTGTGGTAGATGATGACACCCGGGAGTTGCTCTGTGGCAGATGATGACACCCGGGATTTGCTCTGTGGTAGGTGATGACACCCGGGAGTTGCTCTGTGGCAGATGATGACACCCAGGAGTTGCTCTGTGGCAGGTGATGACACCCGGGAGTTGCTCTGTGGTAGATGATGACACCTGGGAGTTGCTCTGTGGTAGGTGATGACACCCGGGAGTTGCTCTGTGGCAGGTGATGACACCTGGGAGTTGCTCTGTGGCAGATGATGACACCCGGGAGTTGCTCTGTGGTAGATGATGACACCCGGGAGTTGCTCTGTGGTAGGTGATGACACCTGGGAGTTGCTCTGTGGTAGGTGATGACACCTGGGAGTTGCTCTGTGGTAGGTGATGACACCTGGGAGTTGCTCTGTGGTAGATGATGACACCCGGGAGTTGCTCTGTGGCAGATGATGACACCCGGGAGTTGCTCTGTGGTAGGTGATGACACCCGGGAGTTGCTCTGTGGTAGATGATGACACCCGGGAGTTGCTCTGTGGCAGGTGATGACACCCGGGAGTTGCTCTGTGGCAGATGATGACACCCGGGAGTTGCTCTGTGGCAGGTGATGACACCCGGGAGTTGCTCTGTGGCAGATGATGACACCTGGGAGTTGGTCTGTGGCAGATGATGACACCCAGGAGTTGCTCTGTGGCAGATGATGACACCTGGGAGTTGCTCTGTGGCAGATGATGACACCCGGCAGTTGCTCTGTGGCAGATGATGACACCCGGGAATTGCTCTGTGGCAGGTGATGACACCCGGGAGTTGCTCTGTGGTAGGTGATGACACCTGGGAGTTGCTTTGTGGTAGGTGATGACACCTGGGAGTTGGTCTGTGGCAGGTGATGACACCCAGGAGTTGCTCTGTGGTAGATGATGACACCCGGGAGTTGCTCTGTGGCAGGTGATGACACCCGGGAGTTGCTCTGTGGTAGGTGATGACACCCGGGAGTTGCTCTGTCCGGTACATTGGGTTGTCCTCAGAATACAGTTCACTCAGCCCCATGTTACATTATTGCATATTTCCCGCCATTCTGCATCCGGGTACATAAAGCATTGTACGGATGTGTGATACATGTAAGCTGATGAGACAATAATCTTTCCCTGGCTTCTTAGGGAAGTTATATTCCAACTTTTCCTACAGAGACACCATCATATAAACATGAGCATATATAAAGGCGCATCTGTGCTCAATGCTAGTGACGTCTGGGAACAAAGGAAGAACAGAACATCTCAGGGAATGTCATGTCGGATTCATGTTTCAAACGTTCATAATATCTTTGCATGTGGACTTTATACAACAGTTGCGCATTAGCGAGTTGTGTTTCAACAAAAAATCGGAGTTTATACAAATATTCAGAGTTAGAAAATAGCCTACATGTACATTGATATGATAACTGTGAATTGCATCATGAGCACCAGAGGAGAGGCCCAGTGCTGGGTTCAGAGGTATTGAACTGCTCAACTTCCAAGTGAGAGATACATCTCACTCTTACCTATATATGGGGTGTGTGGAGCGTGATAGAAAGAAACAAGAAAATATGAAACATCTCATTTATATTTTAGCATATTTTGTATTGAGCCTACATTGAGCCAGATGTATGTTGTGAGATGTATGTTGTCATATGTTTGGCGTCAGATGTATGTTGTCAGATGTTTGGCATCAGATGTATGCTGTCAGATGTATACTGTCAGATGTATGATGTCAGATGTCAAATGTATGGTGTTAGATGTATGATGTCAGATGTCAGATGTATGCTGTCAGATGTATGATGTCAGATGTCAGATGTATGGTGCTAGATGTATACTGTCAGATGTATGCTGTCAGATGTTTGGTGTCAGATGTATGATGTATATGTTGTCAGATGTATGCTGTCAGAATTTTGGTGTCAGATGGGGTCTGGCAGATCAATAGTGCCACCACAATCTTATCTTTGTGCTCACAACTTTTGCTTTGAGGCAACAATTGAAACATGCATGAGCCAATCACAGAGGGCGACTCCTGTCCTATATTCCTCTAGCCAATCACAGAGGACGACTCCTGTCCTATATTCCTCCAGCTTCCAATGAGCTTGACAGCCATTAACAAACAAAGGCGTATTGAAAAGGACCATTGTGTAAAACATGAAGAGAGCATTAGGCAATATAACAGAGTGGTGGCGCGAGGGGTTCAGACAGTGCAGGCTGCCTCCCTCCGTCAACCCTGCCTCACTCTGTAATCACCGGGGAAATAATTGCGCAGTCGGGCAGCAGAAAGTTGTGCCTGCCAGTTTAAAGACTGGCTTTACGCTGGCTCTCGGGGCGGGCTTCATTCTCACGTAGAAGTCCGCTCTATTATTTTCACACACCACCTGAAGCAAATCTGTTAGATTCTGCTCACTTTACAGCGAGGTCAATAATCAGCACCTGTAAGGTCAGCAGTCAGCACTTATAAGGTCAGCAAAAACCTCCCTGTAAGGTCAGAAATCAACCCCCTGTAATGTCAGCGGTCACCCCCTGTAAGGTCAACAATCACCCCCTGTAAGGTCAGCAATCACCCCCTGAAAGGTCAGCAATCACCCCCTGTAAAGTCAACAATCATCCTCTGTAAGGTTAGCAATCATCCTCTGTAAGGTCAGCAATCATCCTCTGTAAGGTCAGCAATCAATCCCTGTAAAGTCAACAATCATCCTCTGTAAGGTCAGCAATCATGCTCTGTAAGGTCAGCAATCAATCCCTGTAAGGAGAGCAATCATCCCCTGTAAGGTCAGCAATCACCCCCTGTAAGGTCAGCAGTCAGCACCTGTAAGGTCAGCAATCACCCTCTGTAAGGTCAGCAATCAATCCCTGTAAAGTCAACAATCATCCTCTGTAAGGTCAGCAATCATCCTCTGTAAGGTCAGCAATCAATCCCTGTAAGGTCAGCAGTCAGCACCTGTAAGGTCAGCAATCATCTTCTGTAAGGTCAGCAATCCCCCTGTAAGATCAGCAATCATACCCTGTAAGGTCAGCAATCACCCCCTGAAAGGTCAGCAATCACCCCCTGTAAGGTCAGCAATCACCCCCTGTAAGGTCAGCAATCATCCCCTGTAAGGTCAGCAATCCCCCTGTAAGGTCAGAAATCAACCCCCTGTAATGTCAACAATCACCCCATGTAAGATCAGCAATCATACCCTGTAAGGTCAGCAATCATCCCCTGTAAGGTCAGCAATCCCCTTGTAAGGTCAGAAATCAACCCCCTGTAATGTCAACAATCACCCCATGTAAGATCAGCAATCATACCCTGTAAGGTCAGAAATCAACCCCCTGTAATGTCAACAATCACCCCATGTAAGATCAGCAATCATACCCTGTGAGGTCAGCAATCACCCCCTGTAAGGTCAGCAATCATCCCCTGTAAGGTCAGCAATCATCCCCTGTAAGGTCAGCTTTCAGAGCTCACTTACCTTGATATTTAGCCCCTCAGGTTACTTTTTTCCTCATATCAACAGTCAACCCTTTCACTTTTATATTTAGCTGATACAGTTTGCAAAAGGACTTTAACATTACGGCCAACCATGAACTTACTTAGCCCTTAAAGATAGCGAAGCCCAACAACATAAGCGTCCATATTGAATGTTTAATGGTGCGTGGTGGAATATGCGATAAACAAATACAAATTCTTATTAAATTAATATATTCTAAGCACGGAGGACATGTTTTACCTATTTATGCGGTGAGATTTTGTCAATATCACATTTTCGCTTCAAAGACCAAGTGGGCCTCTTTGAAAACACCAAGCGAACCTCTATCAAAACACTAAGTGGGTCTCTATTAAAACACCAATTGGGCCTCTATTAAACACCAAGTGGGCCTCTATTAAAACACCAAGTGGGCCTCTGTTAAAACATCAAGTTGGCCTCCATTTAAACACCAAGTGGGCCTCTATTCAAACACCAAGTGGGCCTCTATTAAACACCAAGTGGACCTCTATTAAACACCAAGTGGGCCTCTATTCAAACACCAAGTGGGTCTCTATTAACACACCAAGTGGGTCTCTATTAAACACGAAGTGGACCTCTATTAAACACCAAGTGGGTCTCTATTCAAACACCAAGTGGGTCTCTATTAAACACCAAGTGGGTCTCTATTAAACACGAAGTGGACCTCTATTAAACACCAAGTGGACCTCTATTAAACACCAAGTGGGTCTCTATTAAACACCAAGTGGACCTCTATTAAACACCAAGTGGACCTATATTAAACACCAAGTGGGTCTCTATTAAACACCAAGTGGGTCTCTATTAAAACACCAGGTGGGCCTCTATTCAAACACCAAGTGGGTCTCTATTAACACACCAAGTGGGCCGCTATTAAACACCAAGTGGGTCTCTATTAAACACCAAGTGGGTCTCTATTCAAACACCAAGTGGGTCTCTATTCAAACACCAAGTGGTCCTCTATAAAACACCAAGTGGGCCTCTATTAAACACCAAGTGGACCTCTATTAAACACCAAGTGGGCCTCTATTCAAACACCAAGTGGGTCTCTATTCAAACACCAAGTGGGTCTCTATTAACACACCAAGTGGGCCTCTATTAAAACACCAGGTGGGCCTCTATTAAACACCAAGTGGGTCTCTATTAACACACCAAGTGGGCCTCTATTAAAACACCAGGTGGGCCTCTATTAAACACCAAGTGGGCCTCTTTTAAACACCAAGTGGGTCTCTATTAACACACCAAGTGGGCCTCTATTCAAACACCAGGTGGGCCTCTATTAAACACCAAGTGGGCCTCTATTAAACACCAAGTGGACCTCTATTAAGCACCAAGCGAACCTCTATCAAAACACCAAGTTGGCCTCTATTTAAACACTAAGTGGACCTCTATTAAACACCAAGTGGGTCTCTATTAAACACCAAGTGGGCCTCTATTAAACACCAAGTGGGTCTCTATTAAAACACCAGGTGGGCCTCTATTAAACACCAAGTGGACCTCTATTAAAACACCAGGTGGGCCTCTATTAAACACCAAGTGGGCCTCTATTAAACACCAAGTGGGTCTCTATTAAACACCAAGTGGGCCTCTATTAAACACCAAGTGGGTCTCTATTAAAACACCAGGTGGACCTCTATTAAAACACTAAGTGGGTCTCTATTAACACACCAAGTGGGCCTCTATTAAAACACCAGGTGGGCCTCTATTAAACACCAAGTGGGCCTCTATTAAACACCAAGTGGGTCTCTATTAACACACCAAGTGGGCCTCTATTAAAACTACAGGTGGGCCTCTATTAAACACCAAGTGGGCCTCTATTAAACACCAAGTGGACCTCTATTAAGCACCAAGCGAACCTCTATCAAAACACCAAGTTGGCCTCTATTTAAAAACTAAGTGGGCCTCTATTAAACACCAAGTGGGTCTCTATTAAACACCAAGTGGGCCTCTATTAAACACCAAGTGGGTCTCTATTAAAACACCAGGTGGGCCTCTATTAAACACCAAGTGGGCCTCTATTAAAACACCAGGTGGGCCTCTATTAAACACCAAGTGGGCCTCTATTAAACACCAAGTGGGTCTCTATTAAACACCAAGTGGGCCTCTATTAAACACCAAGTGGGTCTCTATTAAAATCAGGTGGGCCTCTATTAAACACCAAGTGGGCCTCTATTTAAACACTAAGTGGGCCTCTATTAAACACCAAGTGGGTCTCTATTAAACACCAAGTGGGCCTCTATTAAACACCAAGTGGGCCTCTATTAAACACCAAGTGGGTCTCTATTAAACACCAAGTGGGCCTCTATTAAACACCAAGTGGGTCTCTATTAAACACCAAGTGGGCCTCTATTAAACACCAAGTGGGTCTCTATTAAAACACCAGGTGGGCCTCTATTAAACACCAAGTGGGCCTCTATTAAAACACCAAGTTGGCCTCTATTTAAACACTTAGTGGGCCTCTATTCAAACACCAAGTGGGTCTCTATTAACACACCAAGTGGGCCTCTATTAAAACACCAGGTGGGCCTCTATTAAACACCAAGTGGGCCTCTATTAAACACCAAGTGGGTCTCTATTAACACACCAAGTGAGCCTCTATTAAAACACCAGGTGGGCCTCTATTAAACACCAAGTGGGCCTCTATTAAACACCAAGTGGACCTCTATTAAACACCAAGCGAACCTCTATCAAAACACCAAGTTGGCCTCTATTTAAACACTAAGTGGGCCTCTATTAAACACCAAGTGGGTCTCTATTAAACACCAAGTGGGCCTCTATTAAACACCAAGTGGGTCTCTATTAAAACACCAGGTGGGCCTCTATTAAACACCAAGTGGGCCTCTATTAAAACACCAGGTGGGCCTCTATTAAACACCAAGTGGGCCTCTATTAAACACCAAGTGGGTCTCTATTAAACACCAAGTGGGCCTCTATTAAACACCAAGTGGGTCTCTATTAAAATCAGGTGGGCCTCTATTAAACACCAAGTGGGCCTCTATTTAAACACTAAGTGGGCCTCTATTAAACACCAAGTGGGTCTCTATTAAACACCAAGTGGGCCTCTATTAAACACCAAGTGGGCCTCTATTAAACACCAAGTGGGTCTCTATTAAACACCAAGTGGGCCTCTATTAAACACCAAGTGGGTCTCTATTAAACACCAAGTGGGCCTCTATTAAACACCAAGTGGGTCTCTATTAAAACACCAGGTGGGCCTCTATTAAACACCAAGTGGGCCTCTATTCAAACACCAAGTTGGCCTCTATTTAAACACTTAGTGGGCCTCTATTCAAACACCAAGTGGGTCTCTATTAAAACACTAAGTGGGCCTCTATTAAACACCAAGTGGGCCTCTATTAAACACCAAGTGGACCTCTATTAAACACCAAGCGAACCTCTATCAAAACACCAAGTTGGCCTCTATTCAAACACTTAGTGGGCCTCTATTCAAACACCAAGTGGGCCTCTATTCAAACACCAAGTGGGCCTCTATTCAAACACCAAGTTGGCCTCTATTTAAACACCAAGTGGGCCTCTATTAAACACCAAGTGGGTCTCTATTAAACACCAAGTGGACCTCTATTAAACACCAAGTGGACCTCTATTAAAACACCAAGTTGGCCTCTATTAAACACGAAGTGGGCCTCTATTAAAATACCACATGGGCCTCTATGCAAACACTGCCATGTGGGCCTCAAATTTAGCACATTCAATGAATGCCCTTTCTAATAGACACAGAATGTGTTTGGATATGGTACTTAATTGGCATGTGATAATCAGGTAATCAGGCTTTATTATGGTACTTTATGGTCTTCAAAAAGTAATCAATTCACTTCTAATTAAAGTAAAAGCAGTTTTTTTTCTGTTAATATATGCAATCAACTTTAAAACTTTTTCACTTACATGCACCAACTTCCAGTATATCCAATCTAATCTAATTACATTAACCAGGTAGGATGATGCAGCAACCAGACCAACTGCTGCTCTGAGCGCCAAGATCTCATATCATCCTCTCTTAGGGGAGATACTCAGCTCTGTTCACCCAGGGTATCACTGTGAATGCCACCCTAATATAGCACTGTGAATGCCACCCTCGTATAGCACTGTGAATGCCACCCTTATATAGCACTGTCAATGCCGTCCTTATACAGCACTGTGAATGCCACCCTTATATAGCACTGTGAATGCCACCCTTATATAGCACGATGAATGCCACCCTTATATAGCACTGTGAATGCCACCCTCATACAGCACTGTGAATGCCACCCTTATACAGCACTGTGAATGCCACCCTTATATAGCACTATGAATGCCACCCTTATATAGCACTGTGAATGCCACCCTTATACAGCACTGTGAATGCCACCCTTATACAGCACTGTGAATGCCACCCTTATACAGCACTGTGAATGCCACCCTTATACAGCACTGCGAATGCCACCCTTATACAGCACTGTCAATGCCACCCTTATACAGCACCGTGAATGCCACCCTTATACAGCACTGTGAATGCCACCCTTATATAGCACTGTGAATGCCACCCTTATATAGCACTGTGAATGCCACCCTTATACAGCACTGTGAATGCCACCCTTATACAGCACTGTGAATGCCACTCTCTTATAGCACTGTGAATGCCACCCTTATATAGCACTGTCAATGCCACCCTTATATAGCACTGTCAATGCCACCCTCATATAGCACTATGAATGCCACCCTTATACAGCACTGTGAATGTCACCCTCATATAGCACTGTGAATGCCACCCTTATATAGCACTGTCAATGCCACCCTCATATAGCACTATGAATGCCACCCTTATACAGCACTGTGAATGTCACCCTCATATAGCACTGTGAATGCCACCCTTATATAGCACTGTCAATGCCACTCTCTTATAGCACTGTGAATGCCACCCTTATACAGCACCGTGAATGCCACCCTTATTCAGCACTGTGAATGCCACCCTTATATAGCACTGTGAATGCCACCCTTATACAGCACTGTGAATGTCACCCTCATATAGCACTGTCAATGCCACCCTTATATAGCACTGTCAATGCCACCCTTATATAGCACTGTCAATGCCACTCTCTTATAGCACTGTGAATGCCACCCTTATACAGCACCGTGAATGCCACCCTTATACAGCACTGTGAATGCCACCCTTATATAGCACTGTGAATGCCACCCTTATACAGCACTGTGAATGCCACCCTTATACAGCACTGTGAATGCCACCCTTATACAGCACTGTGAATGCCAGCCTTGTATAGCAATGTGAATGCCACCCTTATATAGCACTGTGAATGCCCCCTTATATAGCACTGTGAATGCCACCCTTATACAGCACTGTGAATGCCACCCTCATATAGCACTGTGAATGCCAGCCTTGTATAGCAATGTGAATGCCACCCTTATATAGCACTGTGAATGCCCCCTTATATAGCACTGTGAATGCCACCCTAATATAGCACTGTGAATGCCACCCTAATATAGCGCTGTGAATGCCACCCTTATACAGCACTGTGAATGCCACCCTTATATAGCACTGTGAATGCCCCCCTTATACAGCACTGTGAATGCCACCCTTATATAGCACTGTGAATGCCACCCTTATATAGCACTGTGAATGCCTCCCTTATACAGCACTGTGAATGCCACCCTCATATAGCACTGTGAATGCCACCCTTATATAGCACTGTGAATGCCACCCTTATATAGCACTGTGAATGCCACCCTTATACAGCACTGTGAATGCCACCCTTATACAGCACTGTGAATGCCACCCTTATACAGCACCGTGAATGCCACCCTTATATAGCACTGTGAATGCCACTCTTATATAGCACTGTGAATGCCACCCTTATACAGCACTGTGAATGCCACCCTTATATAGCACTGTGAATGCCACCCTTATATAGCACTGTGAATGCCACCCTTATATAGCACTGTCAATGCCACCCTTATATAGCACTGTCAATGCCAACCTTATACAGCACTGTGAATGCCACCCTTATACAGCACTGTGAATGCCCCATTATATAGCACTGTGAATGCCACCCTTATATAGCACTGTGAATGCCACCCTTATATAGCACTGTCAATGCCACCCTCATATAGCACTGTCAATGCCACCCTCATATAGCACAGTCAATGCCACCCTTATATATCACTGTCAATGCCACCCTTATATAGTACTGTGAATGCCACCCCTATATAGCACTGTGAATGCCACCCTCATATAGCACTGTCAATGCCACCCTCATATAGCACAGTCAATGCCACCCTTATATATCACTGTCAATGCCACCCTCATATAGCACAGTCAATGCCACCCTTATATATCACTGTCAATGCCACCCTTATATAGTACTGTGAATGCCACCCTTATATAGCACTGTGAATGCCACCCTTATACAGCACTGTGAATGCCCCCTTATATAGCACTGTGAATGCCACACTTATATAGCACTGTCAATGCCACCCTTATATAGCACTGTCAATGCCACCCTTATATATCACTGTCAATGCCACCCTTATATAGCACTGTCAATGCCACCCTTATATAGCACTGTCAATGCCACCCTTATACAGCACTGTCAATGCCACCCTTATACAGCACTGTCAATGCCACCCTTGTATAGCACTGTGAATGCCTCCCTTATACGGCACTGTGAATGCCACCCTTATATAGCACTGTGAATGCCTCCCTGCTGTATGAGGGTGGCATTCACAGTGCTATATAAGGGTGGCATCTCTGTCGCTATATAACATGGTGCATGTCGGCTGTATATTGGATGTTTATGTATCTAACCTTGATAGCTATTTTTAATTAACATCTTTATAAAGTGAAGTGTACTTTGTCTTTTTATGACGTGTTTCTTAGAAAAGATAAATCACCCTACTTGGAGAGACTTAGTCAGGTTGCTAGCCAGTGTTGGAGAAAATCATTCTCAAATGTATCCTTATGGTGCTCCTATACCTTAATAAATGTATCTCCATGGCTGAAAGGAGGTTGGCAGCATGGCCGAATGTGTCTTAAGGGAGAAACACCGAATGTAAAGGCTAGCTTTAAACCCAGTCTGATAATAAAAAAGTGTTTTATAATTGATAGAGGCGATTGAAACAAAAATCTAAAATTTCAAATCAGCATTGTCAACATCACATTAACACATTTTCCAGACAGCTATAAACACTATTGAACAATACTTTTCCAATTATTTTTTAAACTTTTTTCAGAATGGAAATACATTGCAATGCAGATATATTTTGTTCTTTACAAAGCATTTTCAGATAGTGGGTACACTTCAGCTCATATTTCCAATGATATTGTGAAGAAAACTTCAAAATGCACTGTAAACTCGCATGGCATGACATTGATTAAAAATAAACTTGACGATTTTAATGTGTCTCCGGAACCACATTGTGAACGTAATTTCCACAAGAATTTGCAATTTCCTGGATTTATATCAAAATGCACATCCTCTTCATTTTGAAAATTGTTTTTAACAATAGAGAAAGATGTGTATCGTGTCTTTGCATGCGACTACAATTATTTCCAGTCGTGTGGTGATGTGCCAGAACTCTCCACTCAAGTCCTGTAACTTGTTAGGCTGCATTCCACACGCCAGGCCAACACAATTTGCTTGTTTCTTGGTGTCACTAAATCATTGTTCAGTTCGGCAGACATTAATACCAAAGTTACTTGGTATCCCATAGTTCTGTATTTGTCACTGACCTGGATGGATGCCTTGCCAAATGTAGTCTATACTAATAAACTTCAAACAAGAAATATAAACAAGATATATATATATATATATTTGTGTGTTATATATTTGTGTGTGTATATTCTAATATAACCCCTATATCAAGTAGGCAGCACTGACATCCAGCTCAAGCAGCGATCAGGAATGGTGTTGGAATATCAAACAAACTTGTGTCTCTGACAATAAATCTCTTGATCACTATTCAGATAAACACGTCAACATAAAAGTGGTTTTGTATTTTTTCTTGCACAATATGACAAATGATATTGCACGTTTGATCTTCAAAGGTAAAAACGCCAACAAAAGCAAAGAGACATCAAAGGAACTCAACAATTCGCCCCTCGATTGGCCACAACAAACACTTAGGTTATTAGGACCAGCAATATTCTTGTGTTGTATAATGCAGGGTCAATTATCAGATATGACACATGCTGGGAATTACAAAGGCCTCAGAGAACCGCGGCAGGCCTTTGTGTTGTGGAAGCCCAAGAAATGGGAAATAGCCAGTCACGTCAAATGTCGTCTGCCACGTCAAATGTCGTCTGCCACGTCAAATGTCGTCTGCCACGTCAAATATCGTCTACCACGCCAAATGTCGTCTGCCACGTATTTCCAGAGGTCTATTGACTCCATGGCACAACATACACATTCCTTTTCGCTCGTTCCTATTTTGCCTTTATATCACTTGGAAGTGTGTTGTGATATTGACAGATATTCATATATTTTTCTATTATATCGTTTTTCACGTTTGTTGTGCTTTCAGGGCTGAATGTTTGAGATTTTATCTGTTAAGGCTGTAAGTCTATGGTTTAAGCATATATTGGCGCCCCCTGTCGGCCATGTTTTGATGTGCCTATCTTCTTTCTACATCTTAAAGTTTACTCGGAAAAATCAATTGGCATCCCGCCTGTGCCCTAGTTCTTTTACCTTATGAGTTGGTGTATTTGCAATAGAATTGGTATAAGTGAAAAGTGATTCCTAATTTTCGTTTGTTATGCATTCAGGGCTGGATGTCTGGGGTTATAACTAATCAGGCTTTAAGTCTAATAGTCTAATAGTCAATTTGAGTGTATGAAGTGTATAAATTCCTGACCCCGAATTCTTCCACATTCCTTCTCAGCTATGTACATGTACATGAATTGGGTAACACAGAGATATTGATACACTTAAATGATGGAATAGGGGAACGGTGGAATAAGGGAACGGTGGAATAGGGGAACGGTGGAATAGGGCAATGATGGAATAGGGGAACGGTGGAATAGGGAACGGTGGAATAGGGGAATGGTGGAATAAGGGAACAGTGGAATAAGGGAACGGTGGAATAAGGGAACGGTGGAATAAGGGAACGGTGTAATAGGGGAATGGTGGAATAGGGGAATGGTGGAATAGGGGAACGGTGGAATAAGGGAACGGTGGAATAGGGGAATGGTGGAATAAGGGAACGGTGGAATAAGGGAACTGTGGAATAAGGGAACGGTGGAATAAGGGAACGGTGTAATAGGGGAACGGTGGAATAGGGGAATGATGGAATAAGGGAATGGTGGAATAGGGGAATGGTGGAATAGGGGAACGGTGGAATAGGGAACAGTGGAATAGGGGAATGGTGGAATAAGGGAACGGTGGAATAAGGGAACGGTGGAATAAGGGAACGGTGTAATAGGGGAACGGTGGAATAGGGGAATGATGGAATAAGGGAATGGTGGAATAGGGGAATGGTGGAATAGGGGAACGGTGGAATAAGGGAACGGTGGAATAGGGGAATGGTGGAATAAGGGAACGGTGGAATAAGGGAACGGTGGAATAAGGGAACGGTGTAATAGGGGAACGGTGGAATAGGGGAATGATGGAATAAGGGAATGGTGGAATAGGGGAATGGTGGAATAGGGGAACGGTGAAATAGGGAACAGTGGAATAAGGGAACAGTGGAATAAGGGAACGGTGGAATAGGGGAATGGTGGAATAAGGGAATGGTGGAATAGTGGAATGGTGGAATAGGGGAATGGTGGAATAGGGGAATGATGGAATAAGGGAATGGTGGAATAGGGGAACGGTGGAATAGGGAACAGTGGAATAGGGGAATGGTGGAATAAGGGAACGGTGGAATAAGGGAACGGTGGAATAAGGGAACGGTGTAATAGGGGAACGGTGGAATAGGGGAATGATGGAATAAGGGAATGGTGGAATAGGGGAATGGTGGAATAGGGGAACGGTGGAATAGGGAACAGTGGAATAGGGGAATGGTGGAATAAGGGAACGGTGGAATAAGGGAACGGTGGAATAAGGGAACGGTGTAATAGGGGAACGGTGGAATAGGGGAATGATGGAATAAGGGAATGGTGGAATAGGGGAATGGTGGAATAGGGGAACGGTGGAATAAGGGAACGGTGGAATAGGGGAATGGTGGAATAAGGGAACGGTGGAATAAGGGAACGGTGGAATAAGGGAACGGTGTAATAGGGGAACGGTGGAATAGGGGAATGATGGAATAAGGGAATGGTGGAATAGTGGAATGGTGGAATAGGGGAATGGTGGAATAGGGGAATGATGGAATAAGGGAATGGTGGAATAGGGGAATGGTGGAATAAGGGAACGGTGGAATAAGGGAACGGTGGAATAAGGGAACGGTGGAATAAGGGAACGGTGGAATATTGTAGCCTCATTGACTTTTTCTATCCCTCATGCACCTTTCTATAGAAATTATATAGTTTGCATGGACAGAGAGGTGAAGGTCATAAGGTATGTTTGGAAGGTTTCGCTGAGATGATGATTGTGGGCCAAAACGGAGACACAATGTTTAAAGACCATATCTATGCCACAACTGTAATTCCACGTACTTCACAATTTCTTGAGTGAGTTTTGAAGTTTTCCGTCTCTTGGCGGTAGGTTCTGTGGTGCCAGCCTCTCTCTCACTGTGCGCCTGCGCATACTGATCACCTTGGTAACTTTGTGTTCACCGGAAATGTTTTGAAAATACATAAAAATGTCTGTCTCAACTAATCAACCTTGCTTGACAGAGAGGATGATTTGCGCCGTGCCAAAAATGTCAATCTTTAAAATGAATATTATTTGAGGCAAGCTAACTTTGAAAGAGAAACATGCAAACAAATGTAAGCACACAAAAATCGTAGAAGGTATGAGAAGGTCTGTGTGTGACAAAGTGTAAATAGCGACGACACCTTGATCGGTCTGACAGAAGTGTGGTCTACAGACGTCAAAAGCTTAAAGATCTGATCAACTCGTGAATTCACTGAGTCTTCAATCAAAGTGTGAGGATGTAAACTGGATTAAATGGCGGCGAGGTTCCCTTAAAGGGAGCTGCCTTCAACTTGATGCAATAAATACTAAATTTCTTTGGAATGTGGCGAAGAGAAGACATGTTAGAGCATACTAGATCAGGAGACACAGGCATCACATCCCCAAAGGTATCAGTACAGAGCGGCTGAAAGAAGAGATTCCATTAGAGATCCCCAAGGAAATCCACTAGGAGATCCCCAAGGAAATTCCCCAGGAGATCCTTTGGGAAACCCTCAAGAGATCCTTCAGAGACCCTCTGGAGATCCTTCAGGAGATCCTTCGGGAGATCCTTCAAGAGACCCTCGGGAGATCCTTCGGGAGATCCTTCGGGAGATCCTTCAAGAGACCCTCGGGAGATCCTGGACGCTCTCGGGAAATCACTGAAGGAATACAGCTGCCTCTAGTCTGATCTGTTCATAGGAATGTCGTCTGCACCAGGGCGCCCCTGCCCAGTAATATGAAAACCCCATGTAAAGTTTACCACACATCGTGAAGACTTCAAGTTTCAAAAATGATCAACGCTATCATTATGAAAGTATTCTTTACATTTCCTTTTTGATATACCGATTTACACGTACATGATGATTTTTAACATGGACAGAGAGATGGCCTTGTAAACTAGGAACCATGATATATTGCAAAGCTCGCCATCAAAGTAGACTTCTTCTGTGATCTGAGGCTGGTAAAACAATAGACTGCCTTGACTGGCAGACAGGTAAAACAATAGACTGCCTTGACTGGCAGACAGGGCTTGGTTCATCTTAGCCAGGATTGGGCCTGTTAAGATGAGAATGCCTTTGAGGTCAGGGACAGTTATAATTCTGGCATCCTCCACAGCAGAACCTTCATTAAGAGTATGTCCCGCTATATAATAGGCCATTCAGTAGGTAGATGTTCCCTCCTGTATTAGGCCATTCAGTAGGTAGATGTTCCCTCTGTAATAGGCCATTCAGTAGGTAGATGTTCCCTCCTGTAATAGGCCATTCAGTAGGTAGATGTTCCCTCCTGTAATAGGCCATTCAGTAGGTAGATGTTCCCTCCTGTATTAGGCCATTCAGTAGGTAGATGTTCCCTCCTGTAATAGGCCATTCAGTAGGTAGATGTTCCCTCCTGTAATAGGCCATTCAGTAGGTAGATGTTCCCTCCTGTAATAGGCCATTCAGTAGGTAGATGTTCCCTCTGTAATAGGCCATTCAGTAGGTAGATGTTCCCTCTGTATTAGGCCATTCAGTAGGTAGGTGTTCCCTCCTGTAATAGGCCATTCAGTAGGTAGATGTTCCCTCCTGTATTAGGCCATTCAGTAGGTAGATGTTCCCTCTGTAATAGGCCATTCAGTAGGTAGATGTTCCCTCCTGTAATAGGCCATTCAGTAGGTAGATGTTCCCTCCTGTAATAGGCCATTCAGTAGGTAGATGTTCCCTCTGTAATAGGCCATTCAGTAGGTAGATGTTCCCTCTGTATTAGGCCATTCAGTAGGTAGGTGTTCCCTCCTGTAATAGGCCATTCAGTAGGTAGATGTTCCCTCTGTAATAGGCCATTCAGTAGGTAGATGTTCCCTCTGTATTAGGCCATTCAGTAGGTAGATGTTCCCTCCTGTATTAGGCCATTCAGTAGGTAGATGTTCCCTCCTGTATTAGGCCATTCAGTAGGTAGGTGTTCCCTCCTGTAATAGGCCATTCAGTAGGTAGATGTTCCCTCCTGTATTAGGCCATTCAGTAGGTAGATGTTCCCTCTGTATATATATATATATATATCTACCATACTGTCTTGTCTTTATTAATCGCGGTTTCTGCAACTTTTAACTATTCTTTTTTCACGATAACCGTTTCTCATTGGTTGTATCATTGATATTGTTACCATGGATATCCTATCGTGGTTAGGTAATATTTGCTGTGTTTCAGCATATCCGAGTAATACTGCCACGCGTTCCGTAACCAGCGTACAGTCCATGCCAACATTGTCCTCACAGACAACTCGATTATCAACATCACCAGCTTTTCATTGTTGAGTATCGGAATATTTCATACATTTAAGTATCCCCTTTGCATTAGCTAGAAGTAGCTAGAAGCCAGCCTTACCAATTCATCTCTCACTTTGTGCAGACTTTGTTGGGACGTAAATACACATTAGATCTTATTGAGGCTGCTGTGTTTTATGCTATCAGATAACTAAGCGGCGCATGAGAGGGATTAACTTACAGCAGATGGGATGTCTATTCTTGTCACATCTCCACAGTATCAACTATTAGTCCCATTCCTGGAGGCGTCTTAAGTGGCCTCGCCTCAATATAAACTAAAAAAACTCACTCAGCAGGTGGCGGACACCGACCTTATCATTAGTGTACGAGTTTGATTTCTCGTCGCTCCTGCTTCAGACACCAAGGATTGTCATGTAACACGCCTGAACATACGCTGCGGGGGGGATCCCTTATTTCCACCTAGAATCCCGGGACATTGATAATTGTCTGTCAAATTGTACAGAAACATGACATGCTTGTTATGTTTGTCTGCTGGGACCATGACATGGTGTATGTCCTTCTTTCGCTTCCACTTCCCTCATTCTCTCTATCTCCTCTCTCCGCCTCTCTACCATACTATCTTGTTTCTCTTTAATATCTCTTAATATCTATAATAGGAAGCACTCTACCTGCTACAAGTAGGTCTCGTCATGATATCACTGAAATAATGTTGAAAGTGACTTAAAACTCTATAATCTCTTTTTTAACTCTCTTCCTATCTCTCTATTTTCTCTCTATTTATCTCTCTCTCTCCATCTCTCTATTTCCCTGTTCATTTATACCAACACCTAGCGGATGCAGAGGTATAGATTTATTGCATAATATCATGTAACCGTAGGAACCGTTTGAATGAGTGCCTCAAAATAGAGGATGATTTGTATGACCAACTCTGTGACCATATATAGGATATAGATATCCTGCCAATGCTATGCCTGAGCACGGTAAAGTGACCTGTCACACTCCATGTATGATATGACTGTGATGTAAACGTGTGAAGATACTTCTATATGTAACTGTCATATATTGGCGCCGGTCAGATATCTGGCTTTATCTGAGACAGAGTGTGATTGTGTGGCATTGTTGTGCCTTATTATCACCATCTGAGACAGAGCGTGATTGTGCAGCATTGTTGTGCCTTATTATCACCGTCTGAGACAGAGCGTGATTGTGCGGCATATTTGTGCCTTATTATCACCGTCTGAGACAGAGCGTGATTGTGCGGCATATTTGTGCCTTATTATCACCGTCTGAGACAGAGCGTGATTGTGCAGCATATTTGTGCCTTATTATCACCGTCTGAGACATGGCGTGATTGTGCAGCATTGTTGTGCCTTATTATCACTGTCTGAGACAGAGCATGATTGTGCGGCATTGTTGTGCCTTATTATCACCGTCTGAGACAGAGCGTGATTGTGCGGCATTGTTGTGCCTTATTATCACCGTCTGAGACAGAGCGTGATTGTGCAGCATATTTGTGCCTTATTATCACCGTCTGAGACAGAATGTGATTGTGTGGCATTGTTGTGCCTTATTATCACCATCTGAAACAGAGCGTGATTGTGTGGCATTGTTGTGCCTTATTATCACCGTCTGAGACAGAGTGTGATTGTGCGGCATTGTTGTGCCTTATTATCACCGTCTGAGACAGAGCGTGATTGTGTGGCATTGTTGTGCCTTATTATCACCGTCTGAGACAGAGCGTGGTTGTGTGGCATTGTTGTGCCTTATTATCACCGTCTGAGACAGAGCGTGATTGTGCAGCATATTTGTGCCTTATTATCACCGTCTGAGACAGAGCGTGATTGTGCGGCATTGTTGTGCCTTATTATCACCGTCTGAGACAGAGCGTGATTGTGCAGCATATTTGTGCCTTATTATCACCGTCTGAGACAGAGCGTGATTGTGCAGCATATTTGTGCCTTATTATCACCGTCTGAGACAGAGCGTGATTGTGTGGCATTGTTGTGCGTTATTATCACCGTCTGAGACAGAGCGTGATTGTGTGGCATTGTTGTGCCTTATTATCACCGTCTGAGACAGAGCGTGATTGTGTGGCATTGTTGTGCCTTATTATCACCATCTGAGACAGAGCGTGATTGTGTGGCATTGTTGTGCCTTATTATCACCGTCTGAGACAGAGCATGATTGTGCAGCATTGTTGTGCCTCATTATCACTGTCTGAGACAGAGCGTGATTGTGTGGCATTGTTGTGCCTTATTATCACCATCTGAGACAGAGTGTGATTGTGTGGCATTGTTGTGCCTTATTATCACCATCTGAGACAGAGCGTGATTGTGTGGCATTGTTGTGCCTTATTATCACCATCTGAGACAGAGTGTGATTGTGTGGCATTGTTGTGCCTTATTATCACCATCTGAGACAGAGTGTGATTGTGTGGCATTGTTGTGCCTTATTATCACCATCTGAGACAGAGTGTGATTGTGTGGCATTGTTGTGCCTTATTATCACCATCTGAGACAGAGTGTGATTGTGTGGCATTGTTGTGCCTTATTACTTCACATAAGGAGAAGCATTTTGCAAACATTACCTCGCCTAGTTCTGCCTAATTAGCTCACATTGCCCTTTCTCTACTAGTTTGGCCTGGGTTGGTATCGCCCTGGAATAACAATCATCAGACTCTGTCATGGGGCTCGGCTGGGGGTCAGAAGGTCATGCCGCAATGTACATGAGTAGAGGAAAGGATGGGGAGAATTTATATACATCTTCACATCTCTACTCTGTCATATTTGTAACTTTGTCAATATATATCAATAAGCATGGCATTCTGATTGGTCCAAACTCACCGTGGAGTATTTGGCAATATCGCTGCTCACAGATCAATACATGCAATTGGAAATAAAGAAATTTCGCATCTCTTTCTTTTCGTCTGTTAATAGGATATCGATCTGTTTACAGGCTCTTGTCTCTGGTAAAACAGAATCCAGTCGCTTTATTGTATATGATTAATATATCCATCATAATCGAGTAAAATAAACTGCTTCAGGGATTAATTATCTCTGATTCTACCCTAAATATGAATATTACTCTCAAATTTCAATTTGTCCATGTTTGGATTATTTAGAGAAATGAATATTTCAATATAGATATTGAATTGGATCCCATAGAGACGATTGACATTTAAACATCTCAATTATTGTACGGACTGGACTCACTGCCTTAAGCTGTGTGAAACATCGACAGAATCAGCAGAAACACATTAAGATATCTAAATTACGAGAAGGGAAACGATACAGAAATTTTAGCGAAATCAAAACTTTATGTCATTCACCTATATTAGGTTACCCGTGTAAACGCAATGACGATACCAAAGCGAGGACAGATACCCCAGCAAGCCTCGGTGGCAAGTGTCCGAACTGTCTCCATCTCAGCTGTGGTCAGCATATGTACTCATATCTGCTCATATCTGCTCATATCTACTCATATATACTCATATCTACTCATATCTGCTCATATTTACTCATATATACTCATATATACTCATATCTACCCATATCTATTCATATCTAGTCAGATATATTTATATATACTCATATCTGCTCAAATGTACACATATCTACTCATATCTACTCATATCTAAGCATATCAGATAAGATGTATTTGATAAGAGTTCTCACCTGGCAATTAGGGCACCCCCCTGGCTGGATGACCACTGTTGGCGCCCCCTGGGGGTTAGATCCTGGCGCCAGGGGCTGGTGGATATCTCCATCCGGGGAATCCATTGTCTTTCTCACAAATGCTTATTCTTCAGAATAGCGCGATGCAAAGTATCAGCCTGCACAAAGTATTAATATGGTAAGCTATCAACTCAGGTTCTAGGCTGCAATCAAGTTAGCCCTCACACAGATGAAGCTTGTTTTATTTTTATCTTATGAAGGAACAGCACTCGGTGTTAAGCACAGCAACATAATCCAGACTTATGAATACGATGAGATCAAGTGGTGCAGGGCAGCGGAGCCGCACTTGCTCAGCGGGCAGGCGATGCCGAGGTCCATATCTCACTGTGCCGGGAGATCACATGAGAGCGGCACCTGTAGCCTCGGCCACCGACAGACTAGCGCCCACAGCCGCCAACACGGGACCATGGAAGCAGCGTCATTGCCATGACGACGGGATGCGCAGGCAGGCAGGCATTCCCTGTTAGCAACCAAGTAGCGCCACCTAGCGTACCGTCACATTGTGCGCCGGATGGGAGCCACCTGGTGGTAGCTTGCTATATTTGCATCCGTTTGTGATTTTTTTTTCTTATTTTTGATTTAAAATATCAAATACAGAATACTTCACAAGAAAAAAATTATAATTATCAACAATTTCCATCGCATTTCTTATTCTAATGTCTATTTTATTGAGATAATGCTGAGAATCAAAGATTAATCATGGCGAAATTTACTCCACAGGTCTGTTTCCGTCGTCAGAGACAGAATTAGTTCTGACCTCAGTATAATTAGACATCAGCAAGTTTTATCACAAAATATGTTGACATAATCTATCCTAGAATTATATATTTTATGAAGGGCTAGGGTATTACTCTATTTGAGAAGGTAATGAATTTCTTTAATTTGGGTTTAGTAATATGAAAAAGTTGAAGATGACTCGTTAAACCATTTGGCTCAACATCTTTGGATTAATAATCACACAGACAGAAAGCCATTCAGTGGGTGGTGAGTACAGGAGGACGGGGGAGAGCCATTCAGTGGGTGGTGAGTACAGGAGGACGGGGGAGAGCCATTCAGTGGGTGGTGAGTACAGGAGGACGGGGGAGAGCCATTCAGTGGGTGGTGAGTACAGGAGGACGCGGGGGAGAGCCATCCAGTGGGTGGTGAGTACAGGAGGACGCGGGGGAGCCATTCAGTGGGTGGTGAGTACAGGAGGACGGGGGAGAGTCATTCAGTGGGTGGTGAGTACAGGAGGACGCGGGGGAGCCATTCAGTGGGTGGTGAGTACAGGAGGACGGGGAGAGCCATCCAGTGGGTGGTGAGTACAGGAGGACGGGGAGAGCCATTTAGTGGGTGGTGAGTACAGGAGGACGGGGGAGAGCCATTCAGTGGGTGGTGAGGACGGGGGAGAGCCATTCAGTGGGTGGTGAGTACATGAGGACGGGGGAGAGCCATTCAGTGGGTGGTGAGTACAGGAGGACGGGGGAGAGCCATTCAGTGGGTGGTGAGTACAGGAGGACGGGGGAGAGCCATTCAGTGGGTGGTGAGGACGGGGGAGAGCCATTCAGTGGGTGGTGAGTACATGAGGACGGGGGAGAGCCATTTAGTGGGTGGTGAGTACATGAGGACGGGGGAAAGCCATTCAGTGGGTGGTGAGGACGGGGGAGAGCCATTCAGTGAGTGCATCAGCGAGAATGAGTGACATAGCGCATGTAACGGGTTTATAGCAGTGGGAGGAGCGGCCGTCCAGAGAGCACCCTGCAGAGCACTTTCAGTAGCATTTAATATTGGCCGATTTCTACTTCCATTGACCAAATTAACCACACAGAATGCCATTTTTTTTAAATTATCAAAAAAAATTGTATTTAAAGGAAATGGGCATGAAATTATCCAAATAGTAAAAGGGGTCATAGGCCATTTTAATGATTGGCCACTTTTAATGATGTGTTTCAAAGACATATTCATAAAAGGATTTCACTTACTTCCTCATATTGTTGAAAAAAAATAAATACATGAATTTTTTTTTAAACACATCAGCTACTAAATGTTATAACCCAATTGACTCTACATTCAATATATTTTTTATTATATTTTTTTCAATAATTTCTATTCATGATTACTTTTCTCATATTTTTCAGGGAATATTTCTTCTTTTTTAGGTATTATTATGATAAGTGCAACTTATTGCTGATTATTTTCTGAAATTAGATTAATATTTAATTTATCTAATACCTAAAAAATAAATGTGAGGTAAAATTAAAGTCCGTCAATTTGTCACTTTTGTAACCCTACCTATTTAAGCTATTTTTAATCATTTTAGCTTCGGACTTTTTTTTCAATTTCTTTTTAGTATTAATGTGTTTTTCTGTGCAGTATTCTATATATTTTCATAAACTAACCCCCAATAAGCTGGCATTTTTATATTATTTAAAAAAAACTAAGTATTATAGTATTTTCCTCTGTTTTCCCTTATAGATTGACCACAAAACTATAAATTGCTCTCAAATTGTTAATTATGAACAGATTTTGATGAATAAGGACTCCACGAGCTCGTATTTGAAAGATGTCGATGATAGGATAATAAAACATGTAGATAATTTCGTGGAAATAGGCTTTCTATTTTCAAGGTCATTGAAAGGTCACTTCAAGGTCACTGGCAATATTTGATCAAAATAGCCTAAGAAGGTTGACATTCGATCACATATCATTTGTATATGTATATTGAGTAGTAAAAAAGTTATATCCCTAAGTCTGCCATTTCCAGTGATGGTGAGTACATGCGGACGGGGGAGAGCCTTTCAGTGGGTGGTGAGTACTTGAGGACGGGGGAGAGCCATTCAGTAGGTGGTGAGTACATGAGGACGGGGGAGAGCCATTCAGTGGGTGGTTAGTACACGAGGACGGGGGAGAGCCATTCAGTGGGTGGTTAGTACACGAGGACGGGGGAGAGCCATTCAGTGGGTGGTGAGTACATGAGGACGGGGGAGAGCCATTCAGTCGGTGGTGAGTACATGAGGACGGGGGAGAGTCATTCAGTGGGTGGTTAGTACACGAGGACGGGGGAGAGCCATTCAGTGGGTGGTGAGTACATGAGGACGGGGGAGAGTGTGCTTGGTATATAATGCCCCCTATCTACTTCCGGGTTTGCAGGAATCCACTAATGGCACACATTACATAAGAATACATCAGACAAAGGGACCCATAAACACATATCGTTTCCACAGTTTATTAAGCTTTAATGGTGCAAATGCACGTCACGGGTAATCTATTGACCACACCTGGAAAGTTTAGCTGTTGCCAGTGTTGCGATTGTAAATGTATCAAAATGGCAAATGGCAAAATTATGCAGAAAATATATATATGGATCATATGTGCAGGTACTTCCTTGATAGTTACCCGGATGTTGATATTTATTTGACCATTGTCTTCCTCGCCGACTGCAAGCCTGGTTGCCCAGCACTCCCACAAGTGCCAACAAAGTTCACAGAAAACAAACCAGAATAGGAACAAAGGGCGCTCTCTCTGATGGTCTTATGGAATAGGGACGTGACTTTTAAACTAGTGCCGATGCTAACATTGTTTATCTTCCATTATACCTTCAGATATCAATAAAGCAAATGTTTGATATTTCCATGTTACAATACTTACCCAAATATCTTCAACCTCATCAGGATGGGCACGCATAGCTCAATGTGAACAAAGATTCTTTGAATATTCATGACAAATTAAATTTAGGTAAACATATTTTAGCAAATTATATTTGTCATTTTTTTCCAGACATCAGCACCACATGTCTGACGTTCACATGTGTTCCACGCACATCGGGCGTTATTTCAAATGAGATCATATTCACATTTGTATATATATTTATATATGAGTGTAGTTTGAGGGATTCAGAATGTCCTAGTAGCATACATGACCTCATATATACATGGTCTAAATATGATCCAGACTGGGAAGTAGGAGAGTAAGCCAATTCGGCGCATCCTGCTATAATACATGGTCCACTGCAATACACATCAAAATCCGCTTACATTGTCAAACTGAATCCTATATATGACTGCCTACAGACTCCCTGTGATTATAGTTGTCTCCATAAAGAAAACCAACAAATTTTTCTGTTATTCGATCTAAATTTGTTTACTTTAGATTGTCTATGATGAATTTCGGCAGCAGTGGTGAAGAAATAAGCATAGACCTTTCTGGATTTAGTGAGAGCAACATAGAACATGATGGATTTAATGAAAAAAACACAGACCTAAATGGATTTAATGAGAACATTACAGACATTATTGGAATGCTAGAAAACAGCGCAGCAATAAATGGATCCTTTGAAAATATGACGGAAACAAATAAAGATTTTGAAAGCAGAAAAAACATTGCTGTATTGTTAGAAGACAACATTGGTGCAAATAGACCCTTTGAATATATCACAGATATGAACAACAGTGATGCAAATGAAATTACAAAAAACAGCACGTTGTTTAATGGGACGTTTAACAGTACATGGTTTAATGATGGACCGTCAGACAACGATACATGGTATAGCGAGAGGACGTTAGACAATAGCACTTTGTTTAATGGGACTTTGCATAACGATCTGCCACGCTGGGCACCTTACAAGGATGTTATCATAGGCCTGGACATGGCCATGGTGCTACCCATATGTGTAGGCAACATATTGGTCCTGATGGCATTCCACAGAAATGAGAAGCTCCGAAGTTTGGCCAATTTGCCTTTATTAAACCTGGCATTCACAGACCTGTGGATCGGAATGATAGCCATTCCCTGGGCCTGCTGGACAAACTATCACGTGTACGCCAAGCAGCCCAATATTTTCCTGTGTTTGATATTTTTCATTAATGCGCAGGTACCGATAGGTGTCAGTGGAATCACGATGCTGATGATCGCATTAATGAGATTCCTGGCCGTGTGGTTCCCTTTGAAGTACAAAAGCATTGTCACCCGCGTGCGCATCAAGTTTGTTCTCGTCTTTCTGTGGTTATATATTGGGTCACTGGTACTCCTCTTTGTGTTGCTAGGCAACAGATATGAAGAGACCAGACCTGACTGTGTATTCGCTGATATTATGCCTAAAAGTTACACGACTACCCTGGCGGCGCATATTCTATTCGTCGGCATCTCGTCGGCTGTGATATACTGGAGCATTGGGAAGAGAATAAACAAGAGAGGGAAGAAGATCACCACCATGACCAGTGGCAGGTGGAAAGATCGCACCAAAAATACAATGGGAAAGGAAACAGAATCTGATCTCTGTGATATGGAATCTAGCGTCTCAAAAAGTGGCAGCAGTGCCTCAAAACTGGAGTCAAAACATAGCAGACCGAAGAAAAACGAGGCGACACAGGAAGATATTAAGAAAGCTAAACAAGATCATATAAGAAAGCTCAATAGAATTCTAAGCAATGGTCAAAGCAGTCAAATTTACAACACGCCAGTTGTCATGTATGGTTCAAATGATGACAGCATCAGTAGCAGAGAACATGGATCAATAAAAGATGGACCAACAAAAGATGGATCAATAAAAGATGGATCGACAAAAGATGGATCAACAAAAGATGGATCAATAAAAGATGGATCAACAAAAGATGGATCAACAAAAGATGGATCAATAAAAGATGGATCAACAAAAGATGGATCAACAAAAGATGGATCAATAAAAGATGGATCAACAAAAGAACACTATAAAGAGAGTAGTGATGATGAACTAGAGAACAAACCATTCAAACGTGAGACACATATAAAGAAGCTGAATCGTCTGCTGAGCAGGGATCAGAATGGCAAGCAGGACAGTGGACACATAGCAGAGGACGAGCACAGCGCCACCAGCGGCAAGAGCAGATTCAGAATCTCCATCCGGTCAAGGCGGGGAGGAACAAGAAAAGATGGAAGCAAGGATAAAGTAGCCAGCAAGAAAGCTATCAGGATGATGATGATAGTCCTGGCTTGCTTCTACTCGTGCTGGGTTCCTTATGTTGTCAAAATAGCACTTATTGCTATGTATAAGGACAAGGAGAAACCTGTCTGGGTCAGTGTGTTTGATGAATTAACGGTCAGTGTTCTATTTATGAACTCCTTCCTTAATCCTATAATATATGCTGGATGGGACCTCAGATTCAGGAGAACATTTATAAAAATTCTTCATCTAGATAGTAAAGAAACTACATCTAAACACTCAACTATTTCATCGCAATAATGAGAGCTAAACATACTACATCTAAACACTCAACTATATCATCACAATAATTAAAGCTAAACACACTACATCTAAACACTCAACTATATCTACTCAACTGTATCATGGCAATAAACAGAGCTAAACACACTACATCTAAACACTCAACTATATCATTGCAACAATAAAAGCTAAACACACTACATCTAAACACTCAACTATATCCACTCAACTGTATCATGGCAATAAACAGAGCTAAACACACTACATCTAAATACTCAACTATATCATTGCAACAATAAAAGCTAAACACACTACATCTAAACACTCAACTATATCATTGCATCAATAACAGCTAAACACACTAAATCTAAAAACTCAACTGTATCATCTCAATAATGAGAGCTAAACACACTACATCTAAACACTCAACTATATCATTGCACCAATAACAGCTAAACACACTACATCTAAACACTCAACTGTATCATCGCAATAACAGAAAGTAAACACGCTACAACTAAAAACTCAACAATATTATTGTAATTAAATACAGTAAAGACACAACATTCCACACAATCCATAGTATCATAATACTCGAAAGTAAGGACCCTACAACTGTACAATTAATTTGATCCTCGGCATAACAAAAAGCAAAAATATTACCTTTCCAGAATAGCAAGCCAATATTCAGAGTCAGAATTTGGCTCAACATTCACATGGTATATAGTTCACAGGGTATATGTTGGTACTCGCAGGGTATATGCCTTCATTCACAGGGTATATGCCTTCATTCACAGGGTATATGCCTTTATTCACAGGGTATATGCCTTTATTCACAGGGTATATGCCTTTATTCACAGGGTATATGCCTTTATTCACAGGGTATATGCCTTTATTCACAGGGTATATGCCTTCATTCACAGGGTATATGCCTTTATTCACAGGGTATATGCCTTCATTCACAGGGTATATGCCTTCATTCACAGGGTATATGCCTTTATTCACAGGGTATATGCCTTCATTCACAGGGTATATGCCTTCATTCACAGGGTATATGCCTTCATTCACAGGGTATATGCCTTCATTCACAGGGTATATGCCTTTATTCACAGGGTATATGCCTTTATTCACAGGGTATATGCCTTTATTCACAGGGTATATGCCTTCATTCACAGGGTATATGCCTTTATTCACAGGGTATATGCCTTCATTCACAGGGTATATGCCTTCATTCACAGGGTATATGCCTTTATTGACAGGGTATATGCCTTTATTCACAGGGTATATGCCTTCATTCACAGGGTATATGCCTTCATTCACAGGGTATATGCCTTCATTCACAGGGTATATGCCTTTATTCACAGGGTATATGCCTTCATTCACAGGGTATATGCCTTCATTCACAGGGTATATGCCTTTATTCACAGGGTATATGCCTTCATTCACAGGGTATATGCCTTCATTCACAGGGTATATGCCTTCATTCACAGGGTATATGCCTTTATTCACAGGGTATATGCCTTTATTCACAGGGTATATGCCTTCATTCACAGGGTATATGCCTTTATTCACAGGGTATATGCCTTTATTCACAGGGTATATGCCTTTATTCACAGGGTATATGCCTTCATTCACAGGGTATATGCCTTCATTCACAGGGTATATGCCTTCATTCACAGGGTATATGCCTTCATTCACAGGGTATATGCCTTTATTCACAGGGTATAGGTCTCAGGATATAGGTCTCACATGATCTTTGGCCATGTCAGGTAAAACTCCTATGACATGGCATGTTATTTTCTGAAAGTTTTTCATGAAACCATAGAGATAACAATTTTACAGAGATTTGAGGTTTGTGATATGTGGTCATGAAACTGTGATGCATGCAATCTCCCTGAAATCAACCAAAATACACCTGCCTTGAGTATTGATTTTCTTTTCTTTTTTTTTGAAAGTGTCAATTACCATACTGTACTCATGTGAGCACCGCTGTTGGCTGTTTGGGTGTTAGGCCAATTCACCCCTGTGTCCCAATATGAACGTGCCACAAGACCGCTGGTCAGCGAAGCAAAGTTTGTTGACAAAGTGTTCAATGGAAAATTGGATTTTAACAGAAGACTCATCTGTGTTCAAATAGCAGACAATTATGTAAGGGTAATACAGCTGGTAATATGATGGGGAAGGCCATAGTTGCGCATTCATTTGATTATCTATAGGTGCGCCATTAAAGTTGAAAATGTTAATCCTCAAGACGGGTCGGTGACCTGATTTGGGTCGGTGACCTGATTAGGGCCGGTGACCTGATTAGGGTCGGTGACCTGATTAGGGCCGGTGACCTGATTAGGGTCGGTGACCTGATTAGGGCCAGTGACCTGATTAGGGTCGGTGACCTGATTAGGGCCGGTGACCTGATTAGGGCCGGTGACCCGATTAGGGTCAGTGACCTGATTAGGGTCGGTGACCTGATTCGGCCTCGCTCTGGAGTGACGTGTCCCGTATGTATCACGTCACCCTACTGATGTCTCTTCAGGATTGTGCTAATTAGCAGTTTAACACCATTTTGTTATGTATATTTCCACTACACTGGATTTTAAGCAAGATCCAGCTATATTATATTATCTACTTTTATAAATAAATAACGTTTTGAAACAATATGTAAAGTGGTTTGTTTTTCAAAAATGGTAGACTAATATATAAATATATGTTATAATTACTGACTTAAAAAAGTGGTTAGGTCCAAAATAAAGTCTTCCCAGACTGTCCTTGTTTCTGTTCTCTCTAGGATTCAATAGGGGAGGTCACGACGATATTGGTCACAAGTAAGGGTAGTCTGAATGTCATCTGAGTCAAATTCGTTGAAGGGAGATGTTTCATGTTCCTCATCAGAAATAAATGAAATTCTAACGATCGTCAACATTATAGACCTTTTGTTCAAAAAGCAAAGACATTCACCAAAAATGTTTATTTCATTATAATCTGGACAATATAATTTATCCCCAGACAACATTCCTTGACCAAGAACAATATAGCAAAATTGTATATCAAAGGATATTCCTTTTCCAAGGACAATATACATTATCCCAGGACAATATTCATTATCCAAGGACAATATTCATTATCCAAGGACAATATTCATTATCCAAGGACAATATTCATTATCCAAGGACAATATTCATTATCCAAGGACAATATTCATTATCCAAGGGTATCTCTCAGGAAGATGCAAGTCTCGTCCGTTCATATATTACTTAAAAGTTCATGGTTCTGGAAAACAATTAATATGGAGGGTAGAAGAGAACTGTATTCTTTGGATTTCAAAAAGAATTTCAGTTTATATGAAGTTGACTTTTACACTTTTATCAATATGCTTGCCCCCAACATGAAGTATGATGATATGAACCAAGTGATAAGACTTCCTACTGAATCTATCAGGATCGTGTGTTTAAATGCCTTGCTGGGTATTAGCAAGCGCTATTAACAGACACTGTTTGTTATCAGCGCTATTAACAGACACTGTCTGGTATCAGTGCTATGAACAGACACTGTCTGGTATCAGTGCTATGAACAGACACTGTCTGGTATCAGTGCTATGAACAGACACTGTCTGGCATCAGTGCTATGAACAGACACTGTCTGGCATCAGTGCTATGAACAGACACTGTCTGGTATCAGCGCTATTAACAGACACTGTCTGGTATCAGAGCTATGAACAGACACTGTTTGGTATCAGCGCTATTAACAGACACTGTCTGGTATCAGTGCCAGTGCTATGAACAGACACTGTCTGGTATCAGTGCTATGAACAGACACTGCCTGACATCAGTGCTATGAACAGACACTGTTTGGTATCAGCGCTATTAACAGGCACTGTCTGGTATCAGTGCTATTAACAGACACTGTCTGGTATCAGTGCTATGAACAGACACTGTCTGGTATCAGTGCTATGAACAGACACTGTCTGGTATCAGTGCTATGAACAGACACTGTCTGGTATCAGTGCTATTAACAGACACTGTTTGGTATCAGTGCTATGAACAGACACTGTCTGGTATCAGTGCTATTAACAGACACTGTCTGGTATCAGTGCTATTCACAGACACTGTCTGGCATCAGTGCTATGAACAGACACTGTTTGGTATCAGTGCTATTAACAGACACTGTCTGGTATCAGTGCTATTAACAGACACTGTCTGGTATCAGTGCTATTAACAGACACTGTCTGGTATCAGTGCTATTAACAGACACTGTCTGGTATCAGCGCTATTAACAGACACTGTCTGGTATCAGTGCTATTAACAGACACTGTCTGGTATCAGTGCTATTAACAGACACTGTCTGGTATCAGTGCTATGAACAGACACTGTCTGGTATCAGCGCTATGAACAGACACTGTCTGGTATCAGTGCTATTAACAGACACTGTCTGGTATCAGCGCTATTAACAGACACTGTCTGGTATCAGTGCTATGAACAGACACTGTCTGGTATCAGCGCTATGAACAGACACTGTCTGGTATCAGTGCTATTAACAGACACTGTCTGGTATCAGTGCTATTAACAGACACTGTCTGGTATCAGCGCTATTAACAGACACTGTTTGGTATCAGTGCTATGAACAGACACTGTCTGGTATCAGTGCTATGAACAGACACTGTCTGGTATCAGTGCTATTAACAGACACTGTCTGGTATCAGCGCTATTAACAGTCTGGTATCAGCGCTATATTAATCCTCTTATTTACTATATAGCGAGGTGAACCATTTTTAATATCCGGATTGATGTGCTGACATAATAATCTACTGAAGATTTTCCATCAAGTGACAACATCCTGATAGGCCATGTGCGAAATATCCACCAGATTACAACTGATTCCCATGGGCAACTAAATACTCAGATCAATAAAATGGTTTAATAAAATGAGGTGATTTGAAAACTACAATGGCAGACAGTTAAACATCTTATCAAGGTAACGATTTCAGCTTTCATCTCCAGTTGTATGAAAAACTGGAATGTTCAAAGATTTAAAAATGTATTTCAAACTTCGAGTAAGTTGACCACAATGCCAACTTTGAGCATGCATGTGATTATGCACCAAATTGCTTAAATTGTGCCTAAATGCATAAATACATAATTGTGCCCATACCATACTCTGCATGGCGAGGTAGAGTCATATACTACCTCTGCCGTAATAGGCATGACACTGTTTCAATCTATTCCGCAAGGTCGAATGCATAAAACACAGATAGGTGGGCAATTGGTGGGCTTTGCACATGTGCAATCACAATGCCCGCCCAATTGGCTTATACTCGCACACACATCAGGTGCACTCACTTTCTGCCCAAACAAACATTTGTGAAGTTTGTTACTTATTCACTTTTCACAGTTCACTTTTCAAAGTTCACTTTTCACAGTGCCACAAAATACATCCCAGTGACATTTTGAAAACAATATTGCAAATATAACATGTTGACAACCTCATCTATTGACTCTGAAAAAAATCTGAATAATGAACTGAGAAAAGTGAATAAGTAAAAAACTTCACGCACATCCAAAACAGTGACACCAGTCGACTGAGTTATACTGCACATGTATTTGTTGTTGTAGTCACTTTCTTACCAAAACAAGGACACTGATTGGCTGTGTTATTACATGTGACAACATTTTTTACTTGGTGCCCATTGGCTTATAAAAGAAGCTTGTTATGGGCATGACCTCTCAGTACTCACTGATTATGGTCAATTGTTGCAGAGCTAGGTATAAATCCTGGCTCTGCTATGGAGAGTACCCATACCATAGCCTGGCCAAATTCTAGCTTGGATATGAGGCCCGATGCATGTTTATATTCCACTTTCACGTCAGGCCATGCCGATCATCAGATTCATGTAGTGCATTTGGGAAAGGTATTTAACACATTTTTGATCATGCCCTGACTCTCTGATATTTCAATCTTATTTATTTTCTTTTTTAACCAAACTGACCATTCAACTTGCCTTTGTTTCCCTAAACAGTCTTCAAACTGTTCTCCGCCCACCTTGTTGTGAGTCACACATCACTTGACATCATGTATTTTAGCTCAAATCAGCCAGGGAACTCACGGTTCACACTTGACTTCAACCATGACATCGTCATTTCCTTTCACCCTGAAATGAATGTTTACCTGGATTCTCATTGCTTAAAATCAAGGTGCTGAGCAATTACCTGGATTTTTGACCAATTAGCAACTGATAAACATAAACAGGTAATGACAAGTCTATGGATGCAATCATCACACGTTCAATACCTTTCCCTAATGCACTACATGAATCTGATGATCGGCATGGCCTGACGTGAAAGTGGAATATTAACATGCATCGGGCCTGTGTTTTCACGCGCTACCACTGCAGTCATTGCCCTCTATTTGATACCATTTTAAATTTGGAATTCCCCAAGTTATAAATACTTGCCTTGCTCACAAAAATATCATCAAATCTGAATTGATTTTGTTTGTTTGTTTGGGGCTTTACATCACTTTCAACATTATTTCAGTCATTTCGTGATGAGACCTACTTGTAGCAGATATAGTGCTGCCTCACTGAATTGTCATGTCGCAGGTCCTTGACATGACAACCCACCCGGTCACAGATTTACAAGGACAACGGGTTAACCCTTTGGCACAGGCCTCAGCTCATGTGGGAAATTGTATCATGAGTTCAATCCCGGCACGGCCGGGGTTCGAACCCACGACCTTTGGATCACCACAGAGGAACTGGTGCTAATAAGCTGGCGCCCTAACCAACTGCGCCACGGCCCGTGGCCCTGTCTGACAGAGAAACTGACCAAACAATACAACTGCTGGTACAAAACAAATCTATTTTTATTCTTTCACCAATCAGTGAACAGCCAGATTTTTATGAATACTGATGACTTGCAGTGGATTCTGTGCACACCTTTATACCTTTGATGGCAGGGACTGATATGATAGAGAAGCCCTGTTATGGAGGGTAGGTCCACCAAGTTCTCTGCTCATTTACATGATGTGGTAGGCCACGGGCCGTGGCGCAGTTGGTTAGAGTGCCAGCTTATTAGCACCAGTTGCTCTGTGATGATCCAAAGGTTGTGGGTTCGATCCTTGGTCATGGCGAGATTGAACTCATTATACAATTTCCCATATGAGCTGAGGCCTGTGCCAAAGGGTTAACCTGTTGTCCTTGTCAATCTGTGACCAGGTGGGTTGTCATGTCGAGGATCTGTGACATGACAATTCAGTGAGGCTGCACTATATCTGCTACAAGTAGGTCTCATCACGAAATGACTGTAATAATGTTGAAAGTGATGTAAAACCCCAAACAAACAAACAGACACATGATGTGGTCAATTTGATATTGACATGTGCAGTGAAACTAGGTCACAAATGAGGAAGGTGTGATAATGTCTCAGCTGGATATTCAGGTAGGTAACACATGGCCTGCCAATGTTGACCTCACTTTCAGGATGCCAGCCAATGCATCATAACAAAATGACTGCAAATTAAAAATGTAAAATAACATTTTTTTAAAATAAATCGGATGGGCTGTAGATTAGATATACAGTGATGTTTACATGTGGTATGTGGTCAGAATTGATGAATTGTCAAAACATGTAGCATGAGTGCAGTCCATGTTTGTGCTCAAATGTGGATTTTTGAGTAAGCAATCGTGTGTAAAATGAAAGAAATGATACTCAAACTACATTTGAACACATTTATAACATGAATGCCCCTTCCCTGTCCGGTTGAATTTTGGGAATTTAGCTGTTTCAGTACCAGGATGTTAATCTATTCTGGTGACATAACAAAGATATAATGTAATCTATGTGAAATATTTATTTAATTATTTTAAATCATATACACAAGTATAAATCACAGTTGTTCCCAATAAATCATCCTTTATCCCTACTGTACTATTCTAACTAAGACAAGACAATGGATACCAGTTCACAAATGTTAGAACACAAATATAACCAATAAAAGTGCATACATGTGACTATCACAAAATAGTCAAATTGAAATCACTGACTCAGTAAAACACAAAATCACAATGGTCTATGATAAGGTGCCTCACAGACATGGAAGGATGGATGCGTGGCACTGACGTGGACCATGAGGTGATCAGGAACCAGTCAAATGTTATACCATAGTGTGCAAATCCAATTAAATATTTCTATATGAATACATGATGAGTATAACATTTTAAATCAACCCTAAGTAAAAACATTATCAGTCCAATAATACTCCTTACCACATATGCAGGGCCAGTACTATGGTGACTTGAGAGAGACCAGTGCCAGGCATTGTGAGTATAATGCACTTTTATAACTGGCAATACATTTCAAAATAAAGGATTCTACAGAGCTGAAACTTTGAGGAAAATGCTCTTCTGTGTGGGTGGAGAGTCATCAGTGTCGAGATTACCACAGAGGGCCACAATCTCTGTCAATATGGGGTCACTTGTCTGTGTTTTGAGGTTTCCATGACCCAAATCTGAAATGCTGTCTGCTCCAGCTTCAGGTCAAAACAAACCAACCTATTCGTCATGTTCATTGCAGAGCAGTGTTTGAATTGGGCAGTTTTAAAGCCAAACCTTTATGGTAACAAGACAGAGATAAAACCTTGTAATTAATTTATTAACAATCATTAATATTTATTGATATATCTTTCATGTTGAACATTGTCTTTCTTATCATTTACTACTGCTCTCAGTTCTAATATTACTCAGCTGGTTACTATTGCTCTCAGGTCTAATATTACTCAGCTGATTACTATTGCTCTCAGGTCTAATGTTACTCAGCTGATTACTACTGCTCTCAGGTCTAATATTACTCAGCTGATTACTATTGCTCTCAGGTCTAATGTTACTCAGCTGATTACTATTGCTCTCAGGTCTAATATTACTCAGCTGGTTACTATTGCTCTCAGGTCCAATATTACTCAGCAGATAACTATTGCTCTCAGGTCTAATATTACTCAGCTGATTACTATTGCTCTCAGGTCTAATGTTACTCACCTGATTACTACTGCTCTCAGGTCTAATATTACTCACCTGATTACTATTGCTCTCAGGTCTAATGTTACTCAGCTGATTACTATTGCTCTCAGGTCTAATATTTCTCAACTGATTACTATTGCTCTCAGGTCTAATATTACTCACCTGATTACTATTGCTCTCAGGTCTAATGTTACTCAGCTAATTACTACTGCTCTCAGGTCTAATATTACTCAGCTGATTACTATTGCTCTCAGGTCTAATGTTACTCAGCTGATTACTATTGCTCTCAGGTCTAATATTACTCAGCTGATTACTATTGCTCTCAGGTCTAATGTTACTCAACTGGTAACTATTGCTCTCAGGTCTAATATTACTCAGCTGATTACTATTGCTCTCAGGTCTAATGTTACTCAGCTGATTACTATTGCTCTGAGGTCTAATATTACTCAGCTGATTACTATTGCTCTCAGGTCTAATATTACTCAGCTGATTACTACTGCTCTCAGGTCTAATATTACCCACCTGATTACTATTGCTCTCAGGTCTAATATTACTCAGCTGATTACTATTGCTCTCAGGTCTAATGTTACTCAACTGGTAACTATTGCTCTCAGGTCTAATATTACTCAGCTGATTACTATTGCTCTCAGGTCTAATGTTACTCAACTGGTAACTATTGCTCTCAGGTCTAATATTACTCAACTGATTACTATTGCTCTCAGGTCTAATATTACTCAGCTGGTAACTATTGCTCTCAGGTCTAATATTACTCAGCTGATTACTATTGCTCTCAGGTCTAATGTTACTCAACTGGTAACTATTGCTCTCAGGTCTAATATTACTCAACTGATTACTATTGCTCTCAGGTCTAATATTACTCAGCTGATTACTATTGCTCTCAGGTCTAATATTACTCAGCTGATTACTATTGCTCTCAGGTCTAATATTTCTCAGCTGATTACTATTGCTCTCAGGTCTAATATTACTCAGCTGATTACTATTGCTCTCAGGTCTAATGTTACTCAACTGGTAACTATTGCTCTCAGGTCTAATATTACTCAGCTTATTACTATTGCTCTCAGGTCTCATATTACTCAGCTGGTAACTATTGCTCTCAGGTCTAATGTTACTCAGCTGATTACTATTGCTCTGAGGTCTAATATTACTCAGCTGATTACTATTGCTCTCAGGTCTAATATTACTCAGCTGATTACTACTGCTCTCAGGTCTAATATTACCCACCTGATTACTATTGCTCTCAGGTCTAATATTACTCAGCTGATTACTATTGCTCTCAGGTCTAATGTTACTCAACTGGTAACTATTGCTCTCAGGTCTAATATTACTCAGCTGATTACTATTGCTCTCAGGTCTAATGTTACTCAACTGGTAACTATTGCTCTCAGGTCTAATATTACTCAACTGATTACTATTGCTCTCAGGTCTAATATTACTCAGCTGGTAACTATTGCTCTCAGGTCTAATATTACTCAGCTGATTACTATTGCTCTCAGGTCTAATGTTACTCAACTGGTAACTATTGCTCTCAGGTCTAATATTACTCAACTGATTACTATTGCTCTCAGGTCTAATATTACTCAGCTGATTACTATTGCTCTCAGGTCTAATATTACTCAGCTGATTACTATTGCTCTCAGGTCTAATATTTCTCAGCTGATTACTATTGCTCTCAGGTCTAATATTACTCAGCTGGTAACTATTGCTCTCAGGTCTAATATTACTCAGCTGATTACTATTGCTCTCAGGTCTAATGTTACTCAACTGGTAACTATTGCTCTCAGGTCTAATATTACTCAACTGATTACTATTGCTCTCAGGTCTAATATTACTCAGCTGATTACTATTGCTCTCAGGTCTAATATTACTCAGCTGATTACTATTGCTCTCAGGTCTAATATTTCTCAGCTGATTACTATTGCTCTCAGGTCTAATATTACTCAGCTGATTACTATTGCTCTCAGGTCTAATGTTACTCAACTGGTAACTATTGCTCTCAGGTCTAATATTACTCAGCTGATTACTATTGCTCTCAGGTCTCATATTACTCAGCTGGTAACTATTGCTCTCAGGTCTAATATTACTCAGCTGATTACTATTGCTCTCAGGTCTAATGTTACTCAGCTGATTACTATTGCTCTCAGGTCTAATATTACTCAGCTGGTTACTATTGCTCTCAGGTCTAATATTACTCAGCTGATTACTATTGCTCTCAGGTCTAATGATACTCAACTGGTAACTATTGCTCTCAGGTCTAATATTACTCAGCTGATTACTATTGCTCTCAGGTCTAATATTACTCAGCTGATAACTATTGCTCTCAGGTCTAATGTTACTCAGCTGATTACTATTGCTCTCAGGTCTAATATTACTCAGCTGGTTACTATTGCTCTCAGGTCTAATATTACTTAGCAGATAACTATTGCTCTCAGGTATAATATTACTTGGATGGTAACTATTGCTCTCAGGTCTAATATTACTCAGCTGGTTACTATTGCTCTCAGGTCTAATATTACTCACCTGATTACTATTGCTCTCAGGTCTAATATTACTCAGCTGATTACTATTGCTCTCAGGTCTAATATTACTCAACTGGTAACTATTGCTCTCAGGTCTAATATTACTCAGCTGGTTACTATTGCTCTCAGGTCTAATATTACTCAGCTGATTACTATTGCTCTCAGGTCTAATATTACTCAACTGGTAACTATTGCTCTCAGGTCTAATATTACTCAGCTGGTTACTATTGCTCTCAGGTCTAATATTACTCAGCTGATTACTATTGCTCTCAGGTCTAATATTACTCAGCTGGTTACTATTGCTCTCAGGTCTAATATTACTCACCTGATTACTATTGCTCTCAGGTCTAATATTACTCAGCTGATTACTATTGCTCTCAGGTCTAATATTACTCAACTGGTAACTATTGCTCTCAGGTCTAATATTACTCACCTGATTACTATTGCTCTCAGGTCTAATATTACTCAGCTGATTACTATTGCTCTCAGGTCTAATATTACTCAACTGGTAACTATTGCTCTCAGGTCTAATATTACTCAGCTGGTTACTATTGCTCTCAGGTCTAATATTACTCAGCTGATTACTATTGCTCTCAGGTCTAATATTACTCAGCTGGTTACTATTGCTCTCAGGTCTAATATTACTCACCTGATTACTATTGCTCTCAGGTCTAATATTACTCAGCTGATTACTATTGCTCTCAGGTCTAATGTTACACAACTGGTAACTATTGCTCTCAGGTCTAATATTACTCAGCTGATTACTATTGCTCTCAGGTCTAATATTACTCAGCTGGTAACTATTGCTCTCAGGTCTATTATTACTCAGCTGATTACTATTGCTCTCAGGTCTAATATTACTCAGCTGATTACTATTGCTCTCAGGTCTAATGTTACTCAACTGGTAACTATTGCTCTCAGGTCTAATATTACTCAGCTGATTACTATTGCTCTCAGGTCTAATATTACTCAGCTGATTACTATTGCTCTCAGGTCTAATGTTACTCAACTGATTACTATTGCTCTCAGGTCTAATATTACTCAGCTGATTACTATTGCTCTCAGGTCTAATATTACTCAGCTGATTACTATTGCTCTCAGGTTTAATATTACTCAGCTGGTTACTGTTGCTCTCAGGTCTAATATTACTCAGCTGATTACTATTGCTCTCAGGTCTAATATTACTCAGCTGGTGACTATTACTGTTAAGTCTAATATTTTCAGCTGTGTTATAGATTTTTATATTTATTCACTATGATTGCCCTGCATCTTGTCTAAACCATCACTGAAGCTATGCTTGCCAAGGGTCCACATATATGGATCAGGCTCAATTACCAGGACGCCAAGCTTGCATGTCTATAAAGTTCATTCTTGTGCGACAGATTTGTTTCTTATGTTTCTTTGGGGTTTTACATCACTTTCAATGTTACAATTTCAGTAATTTCGTGATGAGACCTACTTGTAGCAGATATAGTGCTGCCTCACTGAATTGTCATGTCGCAGGTGCTTGACATGACAACCTGCCTGGTCACAGATTGACAAGGACAATGGGTTAGCCCTTTGGGCACTGGTCTCAGCTCATATGCGAAATTGTATTATGAGTTCAATCTCGGCACGGCCTGGGTTCGAACACACAACCTTTGGATCACCACAGAGGAACTGGTGCTAGTGCCACGATCCATGGCCCCTTGCATGACAGATAACAAACCAGGTGGCAGCAGGGCTTACTCAAGCAGTGAGAATAATTCATATTTTTCTTAATTTCTTGTGGGGGTGGAAAGAGGTTCAATGGTAAGAAATCTCTCTCCTGTGCTGGTGGCCGGGGTTGAATTCCCAGTTGGAATAGGAAATTTGTTCCTGCTACATGATTGAAATAGGTTAAAGTCTACTCCTGAATTGTACCCAACTTCAACAAGTGCCCAATGACTGGTTATCAGACGGGTTTGTGTAATCATGTCCATGTGAGAATACAAAGAAAGACCCCCAATCAATCTTTAGAAAGAGTAGGGTATTGTGTCCCAGTGAATTCTTTCTGTCTGACCTGATTGTTTATGAAGCCAAACAAACATATACTACTCAAAACAACCATTTATATCACTCATCAACCGATATATGGCCACTTGTATCAAAGATAGAACTCTTCAAACAGATTTAATTTCTTATCCTTTTTATTATATACGATGCGAAGATAATAAAAAATACAAACGTATGTATTTCCCAGTCACAGCACTAGTCTGCCTTAATTCATGGATTTAAAATGTTTCTTATTTAACTAAAAGTAGATTTCTCGGATCATGACTTATTTCATTTTACAATTCTTTGAATCAAACAACATCAATAAAGCACTTAATGTTGTGAAGCAAACAATTATCACATTATACACAAATCTCTCTAGTTGAGAGGAATACAACAAGAATTGAATATGCTCCTTGTAACAGGTTTCTATCTAGGTCATATAGTCTGTGATGAATGTATGTGCCAGAGTTAACAGGCACCAAAGATATACGCACTGCCCAGTGTGAATATTCATTAGATTATTTAAATATTGGAATAGATATGTTGAAAAGTGGTATAACTCTGTTGTAAAGATTTAAAGCGATTTCATTCAGATATTTTTCTACATACAGTATACATATGTTAATCGCATATACTTGTTATTTTATGGTTATAGGGGGATTACACAGCAGGCTTTTTGACAAAGTTTGAAGGTTTGTGAGCATTAGCAAAGTGAGTGTTTTGGTTGATACAGACAAATATACGTTCTCATCAAAATGTAAGTTTAAAAGTCCTGAAGAAATAATACTAAATACTAAACCCGTGACATAATGTAAAACCTATCCTTGTTGCTCAGAATAAAATATGGATCTAATTATAGACTCTAATCAGTTATAACCAGTGTAATACTCACACATTATGCATTGAATTAATAAGACATTATTGCTATGGCAGGACGGCTTAACACTTACCAGTAACGCTGGGAAATCACAATACATTATATAAAGTTATAGAATCAGATATACAGCCTTAGTATACCACATATCATGCTGTCAATCATTCTCCTGTAATGACCTTAATATTCACTACAGCACACTTTAATGGCTTCATTAATGGACCGCTCTCATTACATTTACACATTTCCTTTCAAAACAAAAATGTTTACATATTTATCTAATATTTCAATTGTATTATGAGTGATATTATACATATTTTAAATCTTGATATTTCCATAATATTTTTACATAATCTTATAAAGCTTTTTTCATAATATTTAAACAAAAATTAGGCCAACACAATAAAGACTATAAGGATAGGAAATTGCATGTATTGATGGTTAGAAATTCAAAAATTGTGAGAACAGTTTTAGATGAAAATACACTTAAGTTAACCTATAGAATTACACGCCTGAGGAATGTCTAATCCTATAGAATTACACACCTCAGGTATGTTTAATCCTATAGAACTACACGCCTGAGGTACGTCTAATCCTATAGAACTACACGCCTGAGGTACGTCTAATCCTATAGAACTACACGCCTGAGGTATGTCTAATCCTAAAGAATTACACACCTGAGGTACGTCTAATCCTATAGAACTACACACCTGAAGTACGTCTAATCATATTGGACTACACACCTGAGGTACGTCTAATCCTAAAGAATTACACACCTGAGGTACATCTAATCCTATAGAACTACACACCTGAGGTACGTCTAATCCTATAGAACTACACACCTGAAGTACGTCTAATCCTATAGAACTACACACCTGAGGTACGTCTAATCCTATAGAACTACACACCTGAGGTACGTCTAATCCTATAGAACTACAAACCTGAGGTACGTCTAATCCTATAGAACTACACACCTGAGGTACGTCTAATCCTATAGAACTACACACCACCGGATTTAACAGGCAAGTTTGCACAAATACAAATATTTTTTATATTTACATGACAATATAGATAGTTGTACTGGTTTATTTATTACGTGTATTTGATCTGCTCACGTGACTGATGACCCTGAGCCAGGCAGTCACACTTCTCTATCAAACCAGGATAATAATAAAATAATAATAAAAAAGATTATATAGCACTGATACCAGACAAGTCTGTTCATAGTGCTGAAATTATTAATGTACATGTACATGTATGATTAACAGATCATCAAAGTCATCTGACATAATTCCTTTGTTAGTAATTCATCAGAAACAATCCAATAGATAACTGCAAAATTACCTGAGAAATAAAATCACAAAAAATGAATTTGGCAAATCTTTTATGTAACAACTTTTTTGTTTTAAATATTGATTTTGAACAGATATCACCAGTCAAGTTAAATAAGAGGAGTCGGGTTTGGAAACACTGAGCGTGTTTCTGTGGTTGGCGAGATTAATCTATCATCTAACTGAAACTCACATTTTTATGTCTGTAGAGGATAAGATGGGCTCACGTTTAACAGAATGAGCACATTAAGAATGTGTCATATTTCAGACCAAGATTAATACAGATACCTGATAAGATACTGATCTGTTGTCATGACAATGATATCATAAAGCCCTCCTGAAGGGTGCGTGGGGATCGACAAAAATTGCTTGAAAAAGTCAGTAACTACAAAAGGCACCCCTAGGGGGCAGTGGGGGGGCGGGACAGTCGGGCAGATTTATCCTGGCGATCATTGTTTTGAAGCAGGTAAATGGGGTCATTTGTCTGGGAGATCTGATTGGGATCACCCGTAGGTCCTGCTCAATGGAGAGCAAGATAAATCTGCTGATAAAATAAATGTCTGGAGTTTTCATATTAATGTTATATCTTCAATCCTGGATTTAAAAAAAATATATTATGCAGTAAATTATTAATACATTATGCCCTTTAATCTTTTTTTTCAGAGTTCATGTAGAATTAATTGTATATTGTACAGAATCCTTGATATACATATACATCTATATGCTCATCTGATACAGAGATAAATACTGCAGTGTGGACAGCAAATATTTACCCATAAATAAAACAATGAAAGTGAGGTGATATTTCGTATTAAGGCTATCATTACTGTGGGAAATATTATGCCTCATTGTGAGGTCTGATATTTTTTATGAATGGATAGGAGGGGGGTGAAGGTGGTTTTTGGAGGGCTGTATCACACACCAAGATGTCGCTCATGGAGAGCATGACAATGCTCATAAAGAGTATGACATCACTCATGATCAGTATGACATCACTCATGATCAGTGTGACAACACTCATGATCAGTATGACATCACTCATGATCAGTATGATATCACTCATTATCATTACAAAATCACTCATGATCAGTATGACATCACTCATGATCAGTATATCACTCATGATCAGTTTGACATTACTCATGATCGCTATGACATCACTCATGATCAGTACAAAATAACTCATGATCAGTACAAAATCACTCATGATCAGTACAAAATCACTCATGATCAGTATGACATGACTCATCATCACTCATAATCAGTCTGATATCAGTCATAATAAGTATTAAATCACTCATGATTAGCATGAAATCACTTATTATCATTATGAAAAAAATTACATCATTGATGAAAATACTGATTTAGATTTTGGTTTTTTGCTTAAGACCTGAAGGCCATCTTTGCAAAACCAATTTATATCTGTTTAATGGTCATTAAGAATAAATTATTGTGCAAATGAGATAAATATCACAATAAAAGTATAAATTAACAAAACAAATCATTTCCAGTACCTGCCAGTAAATTTTATAAATATACTGTACCAGTTGAGGTTTTGAGCTGATCATTTGCCGGTAGTGGCAATGTTATTGGATTTAGAACAGCATGTACATGTACAAAGGGACATGCAAGATAAGATAACATTTGGAGAATAAAAAAAAATAAAAGCTTCAAGATTGCTGGTTGTGGAATGTTTGAATAAAATATCTACAATTGGAGACAGATATTTATAGTTATTATGAACACTGATATCGTTACACCATGGGAGATGCCGATATCGTTACACCATGGGAGATGCTGATATCGTTACACCATGGGAGATGCCGATATCGTTACACCATGGGAGATGCCGATATCGTTACACCATGGGAGATGCTGATATCGTTACACCACGGGAGATGCCGATATCGTTACACCATGGGAGATGCCGATATCGTTACACCATGGGAGATGCCGATATCGTTACACCATGGGAGATGCCGATATCGTTACACCATGGGAGATGCCGATATCGTTACACCATGGGAGATGCCGATATCGTTACACCATGGGAGATGCCGATATCGTTACACCACGGGAGATGCCGATATCGTTACACCATGGGAGATGCCGATATCGTTACACCATGGGAGATGCCGATATCGTTACACCACGGGAGATGCCGATATCGTTACACCACGGGAGATGCTGATATCGTTACACCATGGGAGATGCTGATATCGTTACACCACGGGAGATGCCGATATCGTTACACCATGGGAGATGCCGATATTGTGACATTATGACATATGCCGATATTGTGAGATTATGACATATGCCGATATTGTGACATTATGACAGACATAGATTACTTAATAACTGAAATAACTCATCCTGATTTTACAATTATCTGTGCCCATTTTCTTCTTTCAATTACCCAGAATGCATTTTATTTTCTTTTTGCTAATAATTCCAAGATGAAAAACAGATATTTGCAATGCTATTAAGACTGTAACCAGTCTGGTAATACATAATGAAAAATCTCTCTCCAGTTTCATCTTGCAAATAAAAAAGCCTGTAATTCTTGGTGACCTTGGAGGTCACTGAAGGTCACATGATGCGGCACCGTGCATACTGCAAGACTAATTTTGGCACTCTACTTCCCAATACAAATACAAAAATTACAATTTTCTTTATTCAAATCCTCATACAGATAAAGAGTAACACATTTTTCTTGCCACCAGGTGTCACTCCCTCTCTGGGTGGGACCGACTGACAAGCAGCTTTGATGTGTCATTTTTATGTAACTTTGATTTGGCAGTAAATAAAAACTAAACATAGGCATCAGAGATGCATCAACCCTCAGCCCTGGTAACTCATTGCATAACATTCGCTCCACACAATATTTGTGAACAAAACGTCACTGCACCAAGGCAAATTGATGCAGGGGTATAAAACCCATAAAATCTACTTCCTTTGATAGCTCAGGTGTGTCAAGTATCATGAAACTGTCATCATTTACTCTAGAATTATTGATATGGGCCTGTGACCTTGAAAAGCAGGTTAAGGTCACCGTCCATCAAACTCATCTGGAGTCTTCCCAGATTCTTATGTGTGTCAATTTTCATGAAGCTGCCATCATTTGTTCTTAAGTTATCACGATGACAAGGATGATTTCACATAATTGTCCCTGTGACCTTGAAATCAGGTGAAGGTCATGTTCCATCAAGAGAAGTCTGAGGTCTTCACCAGATGCTTGTGTGTGTCAAATCTCATAAAGCTGCCATCATTCGTTCTTGAGTTATTGCGATTCTTGGGATTTCACATAATTGTCCCTGTGACCTTGAAAAATAGGTCAAGGTCGCCGTCCACCGAACTAGTCTGAGGTTTTCACCAGATGCTTATGCGTGTAAAGTTTCATGAAGCTGCCATCATTTGTTCTTGAGTTATCACGATGACAAGGATGATTTCACATAATTATCCCTGTGACCTTGAAAAGTAGGTGAAGGTCATGTTTCAAAGAAAAAAATTCTGAGGTCTTCACCAGATGCTTGTGTGTGTCAAATCTCATAAAGCTGCCATCATTCGTTCATGAGTTATTGCGATTCTTGGGATTTCACATAATTGTCCGTGACCTTGAAAAATAGGTCAAGGTCGCCATCCATCGAACTCATTCGAGGTTTTCACCAGATGCATTTGTGTGTCAAGTTTCATGAAGCTGCCATAATTTGTTCTCGAGTTATCGCGATGACAAGATGATTTCACATAATTGTCCCTGTGACCTTGAAAAGTAGGTGAAGGTCATGTTTCATAGAAAAAATTCTGAGGTCTTCACCAGATACTTATGTGTGTCAAATCTAATAAAGCTACCATTATTCGTTCTTGAGTTATTGTGATTCTTGGGATTTCACATAATTGTCCGTGACCTTGAAAAATAGGTCAAGGTCGCCATCCATCGAACTCATTCGAGGTTTTCACCAGATGCTTATGCGTGTAAAGTTTCATGAAGCTGCCATCAATTGTTCTTGAGTTATCACGATGACAAGGATGATTTCACATAATTATCCCTGTTACCTTGAAAAGTAGGTGAAGGTCATGTTTCAAAGAAAAAATTCTGAGGTCTTCACCAGATGCTTGATGCTTGTGTGTGTCAAATCTCATAAAGCTGCCATCATTCGTTCTTGAGTTATTGCGATTCTTGGGATTTCACATAATTGTCCCTGTGACCTTGAAAAATAGGTCAAGGTCGCCGTCCACCGAACTAGTCCGAGGTTTTCACCAGATGCTTATGCGTGTAAAGTTTCATGAAGCTGCCATCATTTGTTCTTGAGTTATCACGATGACAAGGATGATTTCACATAATTATCCCTGTGACCTTGAAAAGTAGGTAAAGGTCATGTTTCAAAGAAAAAATTCTGAGGTCTTCACCAGATGCTTGTGTGTGTCAAATCTCATAAAGCTGCCATCATTCGTTCATGAGTTATTGCGATTCTTGGGATTTCACATAATTGTCCCTGTGACCTTGAAAAATAGGTCAAGGTCGCCATCCATCGAACTCATTCGAGGTTTTCACCAGATGCATTTGTGTGTCAAGTTTCATGAAGCTGCCATCATTTGTTCTCGAGTTATCGCGATGACAAGATGATTTCACATAATTGTCCCTGTGACCTTGAAAAGTAGGTGAAGGTCATGTTTCATAGAAAAAATTCTGAGGTCTTCACCAGATACTTATGTGTGTCAAATCTAATAAAGCTACCATTATTCGTTCTTGAGTTATTGTGATTCTTGGGATTTCACATAATTGTCCCTGTGACCTTGAAAAATAGGTCAAGGTCGCCGTCCATCGAACTCGTCCGAGGTTTTCACCAGATGCATATGTGTGTCAAGTTTCATGAAGCTGCCATCATTTGTTCTCGAGTTATCGCGATGACAAGATGATTTCACATAATTGTCCCTGTGACCTTGAAAAGTAGGTGAAGGTCATGTTTCATAGAAAAAATTCTGAGGTCTACACCAGATACTTATGTGTGTCAAATCTCATAAAGCTACCATTATTCGTTCTTGAGTTATTGTGATTCTTGGGATTTCACATAATTGTTCCTGTGACCTTGAAAAATAGGTCAAGGTCGCCGTCCATCGAACTCGTCCGAGGTTTTCACCAGATGCATATGTGTGTCAAGTTTCATGAAGCTGCCATCATTTGTTCTTGAGTTATCGCGATGACAAGGATGTTCGCTACAGACATACATACATACATACATACATACAGACATACATACATACCCACGCCAGGAGTACTGCAATACCCTCAGCCTGATTACATCAGGGGCTGAGGGTAAAAAACAGGCTGAAATGTATAATAAAAAAATTGTTACCTAGCTGTACAAAATTTGTTTACTAATACATTAACAATTCGCTATGAAAACCTAATAATCCGGTGGAACCTGTCTCCGTCAGTCTGCGGACTAGACCCACGAGGAATCCTTAGAAGCAGAGGACCTGTCATCTTACTCCCAAAGCAGCTCTCTATATAGAGGGCGCCACGTAGGGAAATACCTCTCCAGGTCGTACATCTCGTTTCAAACTTTTCACCTGATTCATTTCATTTGTTTCCCACCCTGAAATCTTGGCATACACACTGCAATGATTGGTTGACCACAATGCCCTCTGGTGGAGTTTATAATCTGCTAGTCTTTAAGGAGTTGGGGTTGGAAGTGTTCCAGTGCATACTGCATTGCCCATATGCAGAGAGGTCTCATGTAGCCGAGTGAGCGATAGCGGTGATCGTCAAAGTAGGCCTCGGGGGTCTGGAAGTGCAGACCATAGCGCTCGTAACACACGTGGTACACACCGTAGGCTGTCTGCCATCCCATGTCCATCAGACCCTGAAAACACACACCACCACACTCAGTACACCAATAATAACCACACAAGCAGTACAGATAACAACAGCAAAGAAACAATGGTCTGATGTGTAATAAATCATCAAAAGTCCCTGAACATTGCTCTTAAATGGTGGAAAGATGGAGCGTGTTAAATAATTTTCTTTGCCATCAGAATTGCAATTAAAAATCTGGATGTTAAACTCTTACCCTGGGTCACTACAGCATAGATTTCACTTGCCCAAACAGAGTATCTTGTGGCCCAGGCCCCAGGGTCACAGACAAGTCTTAAAGTCAAGGCTTGCACAGATAATTAGATTAAGCATTTAACAAGAGGTGTTTGTTTATCTTCTTGATGGGTTGAAGCATGGCACTTACTTCTTGGAACATGAGCGCCCCCAGTGAGTACGACACTCCGCACCAGAACTCCTCCGACTGCGGACTCGTGATGTCCTTCTTGCCGTCCGGACGCATACCGTTAATGGCTCCCATCTTACCTCCATCAAACGGTAACACATTATGCTTGAATATGACATCCAGTGCACTTAATACATGCTCCCTGGGAAACACCTGCAATGACAAACTCCTCATATCAACACAATGCATGCTCCCTCATATAAAAGAAATGTACAATGATCACCGCTTTATTGCAATTCTTACGGCTTGAGTTTCAACATTTGCAATCCACGAGGTCTCTCGATTCATGTACAATGCATGTTTGGATAGGTTTGTAGACATGACAGCTGATACAAGACTACCATTTTAGCACACCAGGTGGCAGCAGTGAGAATTAGCACAAGTCTATATGGACATAACAACAAGAAAATTCTAATTCTAATGTAATCAAGTAAATTCTTCTTTGTTTTCTCAAATAATGGAAATTTACTTTGAATTGTGCTTTTGAGGAAGAAATGGTTTTTTACAATTCAGATTATTTTCAAGATGGCGGTGAGATAGACTTACGGAGTCGTCAGGAATATGTGAGGCCTTGAGGAACCAGTGGCCCGCCAGCTGGTCCGATATGATGCTGTCATGGTGACCACTCGTACTGCTGTCAAAGTTGTAATACGCACCTGAACATGAGAGTAAAACATATAAGTATCTCGTCAGTGAAAGTACAAAACAAAATGATGAAAATGTTCAATTCTATGTATATAAAGAGGTCCATGGCCTTTCTAATCATTGCTTTTTTGGAATGTTTATGAACATTTCTGGAATTCCAGCAGATTGCTTCATTATTGTTCATTTAAACTATCTATCTAGTTTATATTGAGAATGAACATTGTAATGTCATCGCCTCATTGACACTCAGATCTTGACATAACCCTCAAGGCCAATATCTTGACTGAGGGGTACACATCAGCAGACCAGTAGGGTAATTCTATTCTGAACATTTTTTCCATATTATGATCAGTGAATATTTTTATACTGACCATTCCACAGTTTGTTCTCGAAGGATTCCTTGGCTTTGTTGAGGATTTCTGTCCACTTCTGATGATCATCTCCGTGACCTAGTTTATTGGCCATCTCCACAAAGCACTTCACAGCAGCGACCCACATCCCTCCACAATATGCACTGAAATGTAGGTCAATATCTACATAGTAATACCTTGGAGTAATTATGAATGGAGAGGTGACGGCCGTTATATGAGTTATGGCGTCATGGCAACGCATTGTTTCACACAATGGATTTAAAATCCTTTGATCCTATCATAGTTGCCGACTTCAGAATGATGGAAAATTTGATATCTATATTTTTAAATATTAAACTAACCAATATTTTAATGATGTTTCATAACACACTCTGATTATTAGTTTTCAGAAAAAGAAAAAGTCAGAACAGTTGGTCTTTTGAGGATTACAAACCATGCACTCAAAATTACTTGAAATAAGATTTGTTAATTTCTGGTGTGATTGCTTAAATTACTATTGTTCGAAAAAAGAAAGAAAAATAAATATTCCAAACCTTTAAATTTTGATACATGTTTTAAAAAAATTGTCTATCCATATTACTTTTTTGAAACTTTAAAAAAAAATTTGTTTATGATATAGCATTTAGAAATTCCTGATGCAGTTTTTTATTGTTCATATTTCATTGATTTTAAACTTTAAATATCTATGACGGCGCTTATATTGGCAGGGATATAAGTTACATTTTCTAATAGTATTTTTTTCACTGAACAACATGGTATACTTTTCTAGGCTGCCAATATTTGCGCCAATAACTAAAAATAACCTGGAAAGAAAAAATAACAATAAAACACGTGGTTTCCTTGGTATCTGAGGTTGTAATATCAATTTGTAATACATTTTCATAACTTTTATATGAATGTACAAATCTTATCATACAATCGTTTAAACTTGGAGCAGAGAAATAAAATTTATATCCCCATAATCTGTATGAAAAAACAAACATTTCATTCGGGATATGTAAAATTCTAAATCGTGGTTTTAATGACTTAAAATAGTTCTGAAAAAAATTAAGTCAAAACTTTCATATTTTGCACCTATATGGTGTCATCATAACAATGGCGGCAACTATGGCGGCAACTATGATGTCCCTTATTACTAACCTTGCTCCCTTCATCGTCCAGGCATCGTATGTCTGATCAGCAAATCCTGCATTATCTATGATCCCATCATTATCAACATCCCAGCGTAAAGAATTCTCCATCACAGCCTGAATTACAAATAAAATAATGCATTCAGAAAATCATATAATTCAATTCTCCAACATGAAAAATGACATTTCGTACAATAGATTCCTCACAATGTCAAAAAAGTTCTTTAACCACAGGTTAAATTAGTATATGGGTACATTTACCTTAGTTTAGGGGTACATTTACCTTAGTTTAGGGGTACATTTACCTTGGTATACGGGTACATTTACCTTGGTATACGGGTACATTTACCTTGGTATACAGGTACATTTACCTTGGTATATGGGTACATTTACCTTGGTATACGGGTACATTTACCTTGGTATACAGGTACATTTACCTTGGTATATGGGTACATTTACCTTGGTATACGGGTACATTTACCTTGGTATACGGGTACATTTACCTTGGTATACGGGTACATTTACCTTGGTATACAGGTACATTTACCTTGGTATATGGGTACATTTACCTTGGTATACGGGTACATTTACCTTGGTATACGGGTACATTTACCTTGGTATACAGGTACATTTACCTTGGTATACGGGTACAATAAAACACGTGGTTTCCTTGGTATCTGAGGTTGTAATATCAATTTGTAATACATTTTCATAACTTTTATATGAATGTATTACAAATTGATATTACAACCTCAGATACCAAGGAAACCACGTGTTTTATTGTACCCGTATACCAAGGTAAATGTACCTGTATACCAAGGTAAATGTACCCGTATACCAAGGTAAATGTACCCGTATACCAAGGTAAATGTACCCATATACCAAGGTAAATGTACCTGTATACCAAGGTAAATGTACCCGTATACCAAGGTAAATGTACCCGTATTTACCTTGGTATACGGGTACATTTACCTTGGTATACGGGTACATTTACCTTGGTATACAGGTACATTTACCTTGGTATATGGGTACATATACCTTGGTATACGGGTACATTTACCTTGGTATACGGGTACATTTACCTTGGTATATGTGTACATTTACCTTGGTATACGGGTACATTTACCTTGGTATACGGGTACATTTACCTTGGTATACAGGTACATTTACCTTGGTATATGGGTACATTTACCTTGGTATACGGGTACATTTACCTTGGTATATGGGTACATTTACCTTGGTATACGGGTACATTTACCTTGGTATATGGGTACATTTACCTAAGTGTACAGGTACATTTACCTTGGTATACGGGTACATTTACCTTGGTATATGGGTACATTTACCTTGGTATATGGGTACATTTACCTAAGTGTACAGGTACATTTAGCTTGGTATATAGGTACATTTACCTTGGTATACGGGTACATTTACCTTGGTATACAGGTACATTTACCTTGGTATATGGGTACATTTACCTTGGTATACGGGTACATTTACCTTGGTATATGGGTACATTTACCTTGGTATATGGGTACATTTACCTTGGTATATGGGTACATTTACCTTGGTATACGGGTACATTTACCTTGGTATATGGGTACATTTACCTTGGTATATGGGTACATTTACCTTGGTATACGGGTACATTTACCTTGGTATACGGGTACATTTACCTTGGTATACGGGTACATTTACCTTGGTATATGGGTACATTTACCTAAGTGTACAGGTACATTTACCTTGGTATATGGGTACATTTACCTTGGTATACGGGTACATTTACCTTGGTATATGGGTACATTTACCTTGGTATACAGGTACATTTACCTTGGTATACGGGTACATTTACCTTGGTATATGGGTACATTTACCTTGGTATATGGGTACATTTACCTTGGTATACGGGTACATTTACCTTGGTATACGGGTACATTTACCTTGGTATATGGGTACATTTACCTTGGTATATGGGTACATTTACCTTGGTATATGGGTACATTTACCTTGGTATATGGGTACATTTACCTTGGTATATGGGTACATTTACCTTGGTATATGGGTACATTTACCTTGGTATATGGGTACATTTACCTAAGTGTACAGGTACATTTACCTTGGTATACGGGTACATTTACCTTGGTATACGGGTACATTTACCTTGGTATATGGGTACATTTACCTTGGTATGTGGGTACATTTACCTTGGTATACGGGTACATTTACCTTGGTATATGGGTAAATTTACCTTGGTATATGGGTAAATTTACCTTGGTATACGGGTACATTTACCTTGGTATATGGGTAAATTTACCTTGGTATACGGGTACATTTACCTTGGTATACAGGTACATTTACCTTGGTATACAGGTACACTTACCTTGGTATGTGGGTACATTTACCTTGGTATATGGGTACATTTACCTTGGTATACGGGTACATTTACCTTGGTATATGGGTACATTTACCTTGGTATACGGGTACATTTACCTTGGTATATGGGTACATTTACCTTGGTATACGGGTACATTTACCTTGGTATATGGGTACATTTACCTTGGTATATGGGTACATTTACCTTGGTATACGGGTACATTTACCTTGGTATACGGGTACATTTACCTTGGTATACGGGTACATTTACCTTGGTATACAGGTACATTTACCTTGGTATATGGGTACATTTACCTTGGTATACGGGTACATTTACCTTGGTATATGGGTACATTTACCTTGGTATATGGGTACATTTACCTTTGTATATGGGTACATTTACCTTGGTATATGGGTACATTTACCTTGGTATACAGGTACATTTACCTTGGTATATGGGTACATTTACCTTGGTATACGGGTACATTTACCTTGGTATATGGGTACATTTACCTTGGTATACGGGTACATTTACCTTGGTATATGGGTATATTTACCTTGGTATACGGGTACATATCTTGTAGAAACTGTTCATCTTTGGCTGCTATGTAGTCTCTGTAGACCTGCAGGATGAACTTAGGATTAAGATCCTTCCATTCCTGGGTGGGATGGATGAGGTAGGCATTGATTCGCAACCATGGATCATCATCTGAAACATAGCAACCACAGATCATACCATGAAAGATTACAATCACAGATCATCATCTAAAAGATTGCAACCACAGATCATACTATGAAACATGGCAACCACAGATCATCATAAGAAACAAAGCTACCATGGATTATCATCAGAAATAAAGCCACTTTGTATCATTTTGTACCCCTGCTTTGGGCAAACATATTTGGACCTTAATCTATAAAACCCGATCCATGGAGTTAAGTAGTGTTTACCTGGGTCGCCTATGTCTCAGAGCTATGTAGTGTTTACCTGGGTCAGCTATGTCTAAGTAGTGTTTAGCTGGGTCGCCTATGTCTAAGTAGTGTTTACCTGGGTCGCCTATGTCTAAGTGGTGTTTACCTGGGTCACCTATGTCTAAGTAGTGTTTACCTGGGTCGCCTATGTCTAAGTATTGTTTACCTGGGTCGCCTAAGTCTAAGTGGTGTTTACCTGGGTCGCCTATGTCTAAGTAGTGTTTACCTGGGTCACCTAAGTCTAAGTGGTGTTTACCTGGGTCGCCTATGTCTAAGTAGTGTTTACCTGGGTCGCCTATGTCTAAGTAGTGTTTACCTGGGTCGCCTATGTCACAGAGTTAAGTAGTGTTTACCTGGGTCGCCTAAGTCTAAGTGGTGTTTACCTGGGTCGCCTATGTCTAAGTAGTGTTTACCTGGGTCACCTAAGTCTAAGTGGTGTTTACCTGGGTCGCCTATGTCTAAGTAGTGTTTACCTGGGTCGCCTATGTCTAAGTAGTGTTTACCTGGGTCGCCTATGTCACAGAGTTAAGTAGTGTTTACCTGGGTCACCTAAGTCTAAGTGGTGTTTACCTGGGTCGCCTATGTCTAAGTAGTGTTTACCTGGGTCGCCTATGTCGTGAAGCTAAGTAGTGTTTACCTGGGTCGCCTATGTCACAGAGTTAAGTAGTGTTTACCTGGGTCGCCTAAGTCTAAGTGGTGTTTACCTGGGTCGCCTATGTCTAAGTAGTGTTTACCTGGGTCACCTAAGTCTAAGTGGTGTTTACCTGGGTCGCCTATGTCTAAGTAGTGTTTACCTGGGTCACCTATGTCTAAGTAGTGTTTACCTGGGTCGCCTATGTCTAAGCAGTGTTTACCTGGGTCACCTATGTCACAGAGCTAAGTAGTTTTTACCTGGGTTGCCTATGTCGTGGAGCTAAGTAGTGTTTACCTGGCTCGCCTATGTCTAAGTAGTGTTTACCTGGGTCGCCTATGTCTAAGTAGTGTTTACCTGGGTCACCTATGTCTAAGTAGTGTTTACCTGGGTCGCCTATGTCTAAGTAGTGGTTACCTGGCTCGCCTATGTCTAAGTAGTGTTTACCTGGGTCGCCTATGTCTAAGTAGTGTTTACCTGGGTCGCCTATGTCTAAGTAGTGTTTACCTGGGTCACCTATGTCTAAGTAGTGTTTACCTGGGTTGCCTCTGTCGTGGAGCTAAGTAGTGTTTACCTGGGTCACCTATGTCTAAGTAGTGTTTACCTGGATCACCTATGTCACAGAGCTAAGTAGTGTTTACCTGGGTCGTCTATGTCACAGAGCTAAGCAGTGTTTACCTGGGTCACCTATGTCTAAGTAGTGTTTACCTGGGTCGCCTATGTCTAAGCAGTGTTTACCTGGGTCGCCTATGTCATGGAGCTAAGTAGTGTTTACCTGGGTCGCCTGTGTCTAAGTAGTGTTTACCTGGGTCGTCTATGTCACAGAGCTAAGTAGTGTTTACCTGGGTCGCCTATGTCTAAGTAGTGTTTACCTGGGTCACCTATGTCTAAGTAGTATTTACCTGGGTTGCCTCTGTCGTGGAGCTAAGTAGTGTTTACCTGGGTCACCTATGTCTAAGTAGTGTTTACCTGGGTCACCTATGTCTAAGTAGTGTTTACCTGGGTCGCCTATGTCTAAGTAGTGTTTACCTGGGTTGCCTCTGTCGTGGAGCTAAGTAGTGTTTACCTGGGTCGCCTGTGTCTAAGTAGTGTTTACCTGGGTCGCCTATGTCTAAGTAGTGTTTACCTGGGTCACCTATGTCTAAGTAGTGTTTACCTGGGTCACCTATGTCGTGGAGCTAAGTAGTGTTTACCTGGGTCGTCTATGTATAAGTAGTGTTTACCTGGGTCAACTATGTCTAAGTAGTGTTTACCTGGGTCACCTATGTCTAAGTAGTGTTTACCTGGGTCACCTATGTCTAAGTAGTGTTTACCTGGGTCACCTATGTCTAAGTAGTGTTTACCTGGGTTGCCTCTGTCGTGGAGCTAAGTAGTGTTAACCTGGGTCACCTATGTCTAAGTAGTGTTTACCTGGGTCGCCTATGTCTAAGTAGTGTTTACCTGGGTCGCCTATGTCACAGAGTTAAGTAGTGTTTACCTGGGTCGCCTAAGTCTAAGTGGTGTTTACCTGGGTCGCCTATGTCTAAGTAGTGTTTACCTGGGTCACCTAAGTCTAAGTGGTGTTTACCTGGGTCGCCTATGTCTAAGTAGTGTTTACCTGGGTCGCCTATGTCTAAGTAGTGTTTACCTGGGTCGCCTATGTCACAGAGTTAAGTAGTGTTTACCTGGGTCACCTAAGTCTAAGTGGTGTTTACCTGGGTCGCCTATGTCTAAGTAGTGTTTACCTGGGTCGCCTATGTCGTGAAGCTAAGTAGTGTTTACCTGGGTCGCCTATGTCACAGAGTTAAGTAGTGTTTACCTGGGTCGCCTAAGTCTAAGTGGTGTTTACCTGGGTCGCCTATGTCTAAGTAGTGTTTACCTGGGTCACCTAAGTCTAAGTGGTGTTTACCTGGGTCGCCTATGTCTAAGTAGTGTTTACCTGGGTCACCTATGTCTAAGTAGTGTTTACCTGGGTCGCCTATGTCTAAGCAGTGTTTACCTGGGTCACCTATGTCACAGAGCTAAGTAGTTTTTACCTGGGTTGCCTATGTCGTGGAGCTAAGTAGTGTTTACCTGGCTCGCCTATGTCTAAGTAGTGTTTACCTGGGTCGCCTATGTCTAAGTAGTGTTTACCTGGGTCACCTATGTCTAAGTAGTGTTTACCTGGGTCGCCTATGTCTAAGTAGTGGTTACCTGGCTCGCCTATGTCTAAGTAGTGTTTACCTGGGTCGCCTATGTCTAAGTAGTGTTTACCTGGGTCGCCTATGTCTAAGTAGTGTTTACCTGGGTCACCTATGTCTAAGTAGTGTTTACCTGGGTTGCCTCTGTCGTGGAGCTAAGTAGTGTTTACCTGGGTCACCTATGTCTAAGTAGTGTTTACCTGGATCACCTATGTCACAGAGCTAAGTAGTGTTTACCTGGGTCGTCTATGTCACAGAGCTAAGCAGTGTTTACCTGGGTCACCTATGTCTAAGTAGTGTTTACCTGGGTCGCCTATGTCTAAGCAGTGTTTACCTGGGTCGCCTATGTCATGGAGCTAAGTAGTGTTTACCTGGGTCGCCTGTGTCTAAGTAGTGTTTACCTGGGTCGTCTATGTCACAGAGCTAAGTAGTGTTTACCTGGGTCGCCTATGTCTAAGTAGTGTTTACCTGGGTCACCTATGTCTAAGTAGTATTTACCTGGGTTGCCTCTGTCGTGGAGCTAAGTAGTGTTTACCTGGGTCACCTATGTCTAAGTAGTGTTTACCTGGGTCACCTATGTCTAAGTAGTGTTTACCTGGGTCGCCTATGTCTAAGTAGTGTTTACCTGGGTTGCCTCTGTCGTGGAGCTAAGTAGTGTTTACCTGGGTCGCCTGTGTCTAAGTAGTGTTTACCTGGGTCGCCTATGTCTAAGTAGTGTTTACCTGGGTCACCTATGTCTAAGTAGTGTTTACCTGGGTCACCTATGTCGTGGAGCTAAGTAGTGTTTACCTGGGTCGTCTATGTATAAGTAGTGTTTACCTGGGTCAACTATGTCTAAGTAGTGTTTACCTGGGTCACCTATGTCTAAGTAGTGTTTACCTGGGTCACCTATGTCTAAGTAGTGTTTACCTGGGTCACCTATGTCTAAGTAGTGTTTACCTGGGTTGCCTCTGTCGTGGAGCTAAGTAGTGTTAACCTGGGTCACCTATGTCTAAGTAGTGTTTACCTGGGTCGCCTATGTCTAAGTAGTGTTTACCTGGGTCGCCTATGTCACAGAGTTAAGTAGTGTTTACCTGGGTCGCCTAAGTCTAAGTGGTGTTTACCTGGGTCGCCTATGTCTAAGTAGTGTTTACCTGGGTCACCTAAGTCTAAGTGGTGTTTACCTGGGTCGCCTATGTCTAAGTAGTGTTTACCTGGGTCGCCTATGTCTAAGTAGTGTTTACCTGGGTCACCTATGTCTAAGTAGTGTTTACCTGGGTCACCTATGTCTAAGTAGTGTTTACCTGGGTCGCCTATGTCACAGAGCTAAGTAGTGTTTACCTGGGTCACCTATGTCTAAGTAGTGTTTACCTGGGTCGCCTATGTCGTGTGGCACGCAGCTTTTGACTTTCGACGGGAGCCATTCTCCGCTCATGCAGTACCGCACCTCTGTTAACTGCTCTGAAGCGACTGCTGCCCCTGAAACAACAACAATATAACAATCATCAATTAATGTGTTACGCAACATTTATGAGATTAGATATGATAACTAAATATTATTTAGATAACAGTGGACACAGATTTTGATATGTTTATGGAGGCTCAAATTTGCCAAAAACATTTCCTAAAACTCCACATCTGAGCAACATTTCCCGGGAATTTAATGTTGAGGGGCTGGCATAGGGAGGCTGGCATAGGGAGGCTGGCATAGGGAGGCTGGGATAGGGAGGCTGGCATAGGGATGCTGTCTTAGGGAGGCTGGGATAGGAAGGTTGGCATAGGGAGGCTGGCATAGGGAGGCTGGCACAGGGAGGCAGGCATAGGGAGGCCCGGAAAGGGAGGTTGGCATAGGGAGGCTGGCATAGGGAGGCCGGCATAGGGAGGCCGGCATAGGGAGGCCGGCATAGGGAGGCAGGCATAGGGAGGCCGGCATAGGGAGGCTGGCATAGGGAGGCAGGCATAGGGAGGCCGGCATAGGGAGGCCGGCATAGGGAGGCAGGCATAGGGAGGCCCGGAAAGGGAGGTTGGCATAGGGAGGCTGGCATAGGAAGGCCGGGATAGGGAGACTGTCTTAGGGAGGCCGGGATAGGGAGGCAGGCATAGGGAGGCTGGCATAGGGAGGCAGGCATAGGGAGGCTGGCATAGGGAGGCAGGCATAGGGAGGCTGTCATAGGGAGGTTGGCATAGGGAGGCCAGGATAGGGAGGCTGGCATAGGGAGGCTGGCATAGGGAGGCTGGCATAGGGAGGCTGGCATAGGGAGGCTGGGAGAGGGAGGTTGGCATAGGGAGGCTGGCATAGGGAGGCCAGGATAGGGAGGCTGGCATAGGGAGGCCTGCATAGGGAGGTTGGCATAGGGAGGCCAGGATAGGGAGGCTGGCATAGGGAGGCCGGCATAGGGAGGCTGGCATAGGGAGGCTGGCATAGGGAGGCTGGCATAGGGAGGCTGGGATAGGGAGGCTGGCTTAGGGAGGCTGGGATAGGGAGGCTGGGATAGGGAGGCCGGGATAGGGAGGCCAGGATAGGGAGGCCGGGATAGGGGGGCTGGGATAGGGGGGCTGGGATAGGGGGGCTGGGATAGGGGGGCTGGGATAGGGAGGCCAGGATAGGGAGGCCAGCATAGGGAGGCCAGCATAGGGAGGCTGGCATAGGGAGGTTGGCATAGGGAGGCTGGGATAGGGAGGCCGGGATAGGGAGACTGTCTTAGGGAGGCCGGGATAGGGAGACTGTCTTAGGGAGGCCGGGATAGAGAGACTGTCTTAGGGAGGCCGGGATAGGGAGACTGTCTTAGGGAGGCCGGGATAGGGAGGCTGGCATAGGGAGGCCGGCATAGGGAGGCTGGCATAGGGAGGCCGGGATAGGGAGACTGTCTTAGGGAGGCCGGGATAGGGAGACTGTCTTAGGGAGGCCGGGATAGGGAGGCTGGCATAGGGAGGCCGGCATAGGGAGGCTGGCATAGGGAGGCCGGGATAGGGAGACTGTCTTAGGGAGACTGTCTTAGGGAGGCCGGGATAGAGAGACTGTCTTAGGGAGGCCGGGATAGGGAGACTGTCTTAGGGAGGCCGGGATTGGGAGGCCGGGATTTGGAGGCCGGGATAGGGAGGCCGGGATAGGGAGGTTGGCATAGGGAGGCCAGGATAGGGAGGCTGGCATAGGGAGGCCGGCATAGGGAGGTTGGCATAGGGAGGTTGGCATAGGGGGGCTGGCATAGGGAGGCTGGCATAGGGAGGCCTGCATAGGGAGGTTGGCATAGGGAGGCCAGGATAGGGAGGCTGGCATAGGGAGGCCGGCATAGGGAGGCCGGCATAGGGAGGCCGGCATAGGGAGGCTGTCATAGGGAGGCTGGCATAGGGAGGCTGGCATAGGGAGGCTGGCATAGGGAGGCTGGCATAGGGAGGCTGGCATAGGGAGGCAGGCATAGGGAGGCTGTCATAGGGAGGCTGGCATAGGGAGGCTGGCATAGGGAGGCTGGCATAGGGAGGCTGGCATAGGGAGGCTGGCATAGGGAGGCCGGGATAGGGAGACTGTCTTAGGGAGGCCGGCATAGGGAGGCCTGCATAGGGAGATTGGCATAGGGAGGTTGGCATAGGGAGGCCGGCATAGGGAGGTTGGCATAGGGAGGCTGGCATAGGGAGGCTGGCATAGGGAGGCCTGCATAGGGAGGCTGGCATAGGGAGGCTGGCATAGGGAGGTTGGCATAGGGAGGCAGGCATAGGGAGGCCGGCATAGGGAGGCCAGGATAGGGAGGCTGGCATAGGGGGGCAGGCATAGGGAGGCTGGCATAGGGAGGCTGGCATAGGGAGGTTGGCATAGGGAGGCCAGGATAGGGAGGCAGGCACAGGGAGGCCTGCATAGGGAGGCTGGCATAGGGAGGCCAGGATAGGGAGGTTGGCATAGGGAGGCCAGGATAGGGAGGCTGGCATAGGGGGGCTGGCATAGGGAGGCTGTCATAGGGAGGCCAGCATAGGGAGGCCGGGATAGGGAGGTTGGCATAGGGAGGCCAGGATAGGGAGGCTGGCATAGGGAGGCCGTCATAGGGAGGCCTGCATAGGGAGGTTGGCATAGGGAGGTTGGCATAGGGAGGCCGGGATAGGGAGGTTGGCATAGGGAGGCCGGGATAGGGAGGCCAGGATAGGGAGGCCGGCATAGGGAGGCTGGCATAGGGAGGCAGGCATAGGGAGGCCGGCATAGGGAGGCCGGCATAGGGAGGCCGGGATAGGGAGGCTGGCATAGGGAGGCTGGCATAGGGAGGCCGGCATAGGGAGGCTGGCATAGGGAGGCTGGCATAGGGAGGCCGTCATAGGGAGGCCGGCATAGGGAGGCTGGCATAGGGAGGCAGGCATAGGGAGGCCGGCATAGGGAGGCCGGCATAGGGAGGCCGGGATAGGGAGGTTGGCATAGGGAGGCTGTCTTACCGATCTCATACTGGAGACTCAGCTGTAGTTTAGGCCAGAGGCAGATCAAAGCAAATGATGCGTAGTGGTGTACATCATACGTGTTATACATCCGGTACTCCTGACCTGCAAATATAACCACACTTATAACCACACACATATAACTACATCCTGTACTCCTGACCTGCAAATATAACCACAGGTATATCCACACACATAACCACATCCTGTACTCCTGACCTGCAAATATAACCACACTTATAACCACACACATATAACTACATCCTGTACTCCTGACCTGCAAATATAACCACAGGTATAACCACACACATAACCACATCCGGTACTCCTGACCTGCAAATATAACCACACGTATAACCACACACATATAACCACATCCTGTACTCCTGACCTGCAAATATAACCACATGTATAACCACACATATAACCACATCCTGTACTCCTGACCTGCAAATATAACCACACGTATAACCACACACATATAACCACACACAGATACCCACACAAACATAACCACACATGTAAAACCACATACAAAAAGGACCATAAATATAACTACACACATATAACCACACAAATAAAATCACACACACATCCTGTACTCCTGACCTACACGTATAACCACACATCATATGAAGTATCTTGATGTATTACATGACTCAAAAAATCCTAAATATCTTCTTAATATTCTAAAATTATTCACTTAAATTATGTGAAAAAACTTAAGTGCATCTCTTCTTATCTGTATCTTTTAGGAATCATTCATCGTCTGGTAAATCTGTTTCCAAATATGAGCCATATTTTTTATGTACCTTCCAGATAGGCAAATTTGGAGTATTCCTTGACTAGAGAGGCCAGCTGGTCATCGTGTTTATGTTTGAATCCATTCAGTTCTCCTACAGGATCCACCCACAGAGTGCCCCCATCACTGACGAAGTACAGCTCATTAAACAGAGCTGACTTGTACCAAGATGGTAGGTTTCTGGAGAAAAAGAAAATCAAAGTCATTTAAACAGTTTTACCACATTTTCTGGAGCATTTACTTAAATCCTCTTACTTAACATCATTTTATTTTTATTCTAGATAAACTATGTTTTACTTTTTTAATATATTTTTTTTATTACTATTAGATATCTATGGAAAGACGAGCTATGCAGTCATGGTTACTACCTGTTGTCGAGAATGGGTTGTTGCCATTCATCAATCTTCTGTTCCCAGGTTTCATATGTGTTAAGAGAATAGCTGGCAAGCTTTGGTGACGCGTCTCCTTTGTGTCCGAACCATCGAGCATACCTCCTGTAAACACAAGAAATACAACACTGAGTCTCTCTTAATCCACATATAGGTACGCAATAATCAACTGATACCATTTTATATGCAATTATTTTGCCATTTATAATGTGATATCTTGAACATTTTTTATTTGAGTTGCATTTAAATTTTTAAATATTTCAAACTGCCATTCGTAAAAAAAGACATGGTAACTTTGAATTATTTCATTTATACCATATCTCTATGTGGTCATTGCTGTTTTGCAATATTTGTGGAAATACCTGCATGTTGCTTCATAAATTAACATTTAAATCCTTTCCCAGAGCAGACAGAATGACAGAAAATTTCTACCTCTCACTGCAGAAGCCAGGTTCACAGAGCCAGCAGAGCTAAAACTGATAGTTTATAATTGTCAATAATGTTCACCTTTTGTACATTTGTTGTTTGGATCCGAACTGTATGAGCGGCATATCCCAGGTGAGACTGAACTCCACCTCCTGGGTGTGGCCAGCCTCGATGTGACACTTAGCACACACAGCTGCTGCCACCTCCTGGCCACAAACCGTAGCTTTGCTTGCCTCTGAAAACAAATACAATCATGTTACATCTCAAACTTTTAAATGTCTTCAACTAAATATCTTATTGCTCTACAAAGGAATTTTCTCCCAAATATAAATAAATATTATACAATATAACTTAAACATTTTATTCTATTAAGAGTTAGTTTTCTGCTGAAAGTTTTAAACTTAATATACGTTTATTCAACAAACCATGCATGTCTGTTATGTTATTTAAACAAATTTATCTGCCTTGAAAATAAAAGGCTACTAAAAATAATTCTACTGACCCATAGTTTGTCCTAGTGCTCCATCATTAATGAGATCCATCCATAGGGCCCGCCCATCTCCGCATGGATCAAACGCCACCTGGTGGCTAACATCAACACCAGGCTGCAAAAATAAAACCATCATGTAACATGATATGAAGGACATATTGACCTGAGAATTTCATGGTTATTTGCTATACGTAGAGGCCTGTGAAGCCGGCACTGACCTTGCGTCTAGCAGCTACAGCGTGAGTACAGGCCGTGTCCCTGAAGCTCTGATGAATCATCACGCCCTGTACCTTGTGAGCACCCTCCGTGGCCAGGAACGGCTCGTTCCACACTCCCCCCGCACGGTCCTCCTTCTCCCCCTGCCCGTTCTTGTATGTGAAGGTGATGCTGACGTCAATTGGTTCAGCATTCTTATTCTCTATAGACCAGACAAATACGGCTGCCGGCAGACTTGTGTCCTGAAAAGGAACAGAAAAGGTAAATATATATTGAAGGATAATATTAGTCTCCTAATATTCTGTGCACAATCTTTTTTTTCATACAAGCACAGCCAAATAAATAATCCTCAGGTTGACATTTATATAGTTAATTTTGTGTGGTAAATGATAGAATTATATTTATTTCAAGTTGGAGAGTGTCAGTGATAATAATTTCTAATAGTTATGTAATAGTTAAGGGTTACACTGTTAAGCAGAACCATGTCATATGACATGTGGAGGATAAGAACTTGGATGAATAAAGGATTCATGGTATAATATGATCATCTTGAGCTCTGACTGCATGTCAAGTAGGCTATAACAATTAAGTTGTCCTTTAAATTTACAGGCCCATGATAACCCTAGTCAGGTCACAATAAAGCATGCTGGGGCATATATAAGTGATTAACAATAATGCAGATATATAAACAATGTTGGATCGATACATTTAATCGTGATTAACCCTAATTCCTAATTATCAGGTGAAGCAAAATATTTATTTTTCTCATTAATGTGACAAAATAGAGACATGCATGATTATTGCATGATATCATCTAGTCACGTATAGCTCTTATATGGTACACCGACCGTGTAATCGTGGGGGAACACTGGTGACACCTACCTTGTAATCGTGGGGGAACACTGGTGACACCTACCTTGTAATCGTGGGGGAACACTGGCGACACCTACCTTGTAATCGAGGGGGAACACCGGCGACACCTACCTTGTAATCGTGGGGGAACACTGGCAACACCTACCTTGTAATCGTGGGGGAACACTGGCGACACCTACCTTGTAATCGTGGGGGAACACCGGCGACACCTACCTTGTAATCGTGGGGGAACACTGGCGACACCTACCTTGTAATCGTGGGGGAACACCGGCGACACCTACTTTGTAATCGTGGGGGAACACCGGCGACACCTACCTTGTAATCAAGGGGGAACACCGGCGACACCTACCTTGTAATCGTGGGGGAACACTGGCGACACCTACCTTGTAATCGTGGGGGAACACTGGCAACACCTACCTTGTAATCGTGGGGGAACACTGGCGACACCTACCTTGTAATCGTGGGGGAACACCGGCGACACCTACCTTGTAATCGTGGGGGAACACTGGCGACACCTACCTTGTAATCGTGGGGGAACACTGGCGACAACTACCTTGTAATCGTGGGGGAACACTGGTGACACCTACCTTGTAATCGTGGGGGAACACTGGCAACACCTACCTTGTAATCGTGGGGGAACACCGGCAACACCTACCTTGTAATCGTGGGGGAACACTGGCGACACCTACCTTGTAATCGTGGGGGAACACCGGCAACACCTACCTTGTAATCGTGGGGGAACACCGGCGACACCTACCTTGTAATCGTGGGGGAACACTGGCGACACCTACCTTGTAATCGTGGGGGAACACTGGCGACACCTGCCTGCAGATGAGCCTAACATTCTGCCCGGGGAGCTCGTAGACGGTCCAGGAGCGGGGGTACAGACCGTGGTACCATGCCTTGTCCTTGGGATATGCCCAGTTCCACGATGACAAGGCCAGAGTGTCTGGTCTATGAGGGGATAACACTTGCTGATACACGGTCTGACCCTTCTTGCGTATTGTTACCATAAACTACAATTATACAATAAAACAAGGGCAAGAAATTATAGCATTATTCAATTTGTAATATCTATATAAAGATTGATGAGGCCATTTTCTCTTATTAATCCAATGTGCATATACTTATATACCAGAGATTGTCATGATCAGATCATTAACTTAATTGCACTGAATGAGATAAAAAATAATTAGTATCCCATGAGTTTAGGCAACATTCCAATGAAATCTATTCATAATTCACATAATTTAGATTGTGTATCTTCATATTGAATGCTATCAAAAGTCATTATAAATGAAATTCTTGGAACAGTTAATCATAAGTAGGAATCAAGGACAATGTTAATGTGGTGTTACCTGATTTGCAAGAACAGTGTTGTACTTGTACATCCCAGGTATCATCTGAAACCTGCAGAATTCTCCCTGGTAGCCACGCCCTATTGTGCCACACCCTATACCCCCTATAGGGACACCTGAAATATTAAAGATATTATATAATCCTATACCCCCTATAGGGACACCTGAAATATGATGATATTATATAATCCTATCCCCCCTGTAGGGACACCTGAAATATTAAATATATTATATAATCCTATACCCCCTATAGAGGCATCTGAAATAGGATGATATTATATAATCCAAAACCCCCTATAGGGACACCTGAAATATTATATATATTATATAATCCTTTACCCCCTATAGGGACACCTGAAATATGGTGATATTATATTATAATCCTATACCCCCTATAGGGACACCTGAAACATGATGATATCATATCATCTGATACCCCCTATAGAGACACCTGAAATATGATATTATATAATCCTATACCCCCTATAGGGACACCTGAAATACGATAATATTATATAATCCTATACCCCCTATAGGGACACCTGAAATATGATAATATTATATAATCCTATGAAAATCAATTTACAATAATACTGTAGTTTGTATGGATAAAGTTTGTTGACTTGACTCAGGCCACATCATTTGGAATTGTTCTGCTTAAATCTAAATTCCCTCCTGAATGAATATGAATATGTTGAATTATGTTGATCAAGGAGGCAGTTTATTCATGAATGTGTATTAATCATCATGTGGAAATGTCTTGTAAGTTATAGTCACAATGTTTTCCCGGTCAGTGCCGGGAAAACATTGTGACTATAACTTACAAGCCCTGCTGGGCTTATGTGGCCAGGGTCACATGACCAATGTTTTCCAGGCACTGACCACACACTGGCCTGCAGGGCTCATGTGGCCAGGGTCACATGACCAATTTTTTCCAGGCACTGACCACACACTGGCCTGCTGGGCTTATGTGGCCAGGGTCACATGACCAATGTTTTCCAGGCACTGACCACACACTGGCCTGCTGGGCTTATGTGGCCAGGGTCACATGACCAATGTTTTCCAGGCACTGACCACACACTGGCCAGCTGGGCTTATGTGGCCAGGGTCACATGACCAATGTTTTCCAGGCACTGACCACACACTGGCCTGCGGGGCTTATGTGGCCAGGGTCACATGACCAATGTTTTACTGGCAATGACCACACACTGGCCTGCGGGGCTTATGTGGCCAGGGTCACATGACCAATGTTTTCCAGGCACTGACCACACACTGGCCTGCTGGGCTTATGTGGCCAGGGTCACATGACCAATGTTTTCCAGGCACTGACCACACACTGGCCTGCATACTGTTACAACATGCTGAAGGCATGGTCTGTATTGGAGGAGATTGCCAAGTCAAGTTTAAACATGTATGTGGTCACTGTAAATGTTACCACAAGAGTTTCGGAATGAATGCATGATTTTATGTACACGTACTGTTTAAATTGATGTTATTCAGACACTCATAAAATAGATTTTTTCTTCACAACAACAACAACAACAAAAATGAATAAACATAAACATAAAGATTTCTTTTATAGTTTTATTCAAATATAATTTCCAATGATTTGTTTCCATCAGCATGCATCAGTTTTGAGAAGTTTTCATGATTAACCTCAACTACATGTGTGCAGAAACTGGTGATGTTTGAATTTTTATTTATTTAATTACTTTGGGATAGGTATGAGTGTTTGGCAACTGACAATCCCCAACAGGATTTTCTCCTTTCTCTGACACCTGACATATACCGGTAAGATGCCCTGAGTGTTGACCCGACCTTACAGAGATAAGCTGGCATTGTATTCATAGCATCCCTCTGATAAGTGATTACGTCCACCGCATGCTTATTATCATAAAGCGTTAGTTCATCATAATTTTTATCTAACAAATATCATTATCTCCAGGGAGAAAAAACATAAATTCTCAGAAATGAAATATTTGCACACTTTGCTGTCCAAATAGGAGGTCAGAACCAAACAACTGACGTCATTGGTTGCCCTCCATAACAGCACTTCTCTCTCATATCAGTCTCTGGCGTCAATATTAAAAAGGTGTTTTCAGGTTTAGCATTGGCCGATGTAATGCTGAATAATCACTTTTAAGCCCAAATAATTTGAATAAATGCAAGACTATATTGCACTGACAGTGTAGTGTGATAACACTGTGCTACCTCATTGAATGCATGCTCATTGATATATATAATCTGCCTCAAGTAGCCTTCTCAGGGTGTGCCTTCTCAGGGTGTGCCTTCTCAGGGTGTGCCTTCTCAGGGTGTGCCTTCTCAGCGTGTGCCTTCTCAGCGTGTGCCTTCTCAGGGTGTGCCTTCTCAGGGTGTGCCTTCTCAGCGTGTGCCTTCTCAGGGTGTGCCTTCTCAGGGTGTGCCTTCTCAGGGTGTGCCTTCTCAGGGTGTGCCTTCTCAGGGTGTGCCTTCTCAGGGTGTGCCTTCTCAGGGTGTGCCTTAATAGCATTACATGACAGCACAGCATGATCTCAGCATGGCAGCATTGTAGCATTATCCTATACTCTGATTATATATTTGTCTCTTACACAATATCACAGAAATACAAGTTCAGATAGATTAACATGTAGGACTGAGCTGCATTGCTGGCTTTTTGTTAATTGTGTCAACTACAATGTACAAGTGCAATAAGGTCAACATGTGGTTTTGCTTGACATAATTTCATGGCCAAGTGCACATGAATAGAAAGTAAACAAGAACTGCTTCAACCATGTTGACTTTTCATAGCTTTCTGATTAAGCTTTTTAGCATTATTCTAACTTGTTTTAAGAAAATATCATTGTGATAAGTCAGAACATATAATGACTTTAAAATAAGAAAAAAACCTAGCAGGAACAGTGTGACCTTACACGCCTGTGCAATAGGAAAACATTGTAGCCTTCCAGACATTTAGATTATGTGTTGTTAGTGATATTGAAAATTTTAAAGAAATGGAACATTGCGTGATGAATGGAGTTTTTAAATTAAATAATCTACTTACCATAAATTGGTCTCCATATACAAAGGTCAAGATTGTCTATAAACAGCTTTTTTCCTTCTTTTCGTTTTTTGTTCCAAGTCATAAAGTACCTAGACAAAAGAAACAGAATTTTAACAGCTTTATTAAAAAATGCATGGAGTGATTACAAAACTAAAAATGTGTCTTTCCTTTCATTCATAGGAATAAAGTTCTTGAAATTTATTTCAATAATTTCAAATAATCTTCTCTATTGATGAATTCTAACATTTATCATGCATTGTGCAAGTGGGAGATTTGTTCAAAAAAGTTTATTTAAAATCATTCTTGACTGAGGGTTCTATTATTAGTATATATATTAAGAGACAGTTTTCTTTTTTTTTAAATTTAAAAAATGATTTTTTAAATTATTGAATGTGCCTAATACTTAGAAAACAATGTGGACATGAGATTATTTTAGATTTTAAATATCTACTATTGAATTAGACATATCTACTATGTATAATGTATAATTTCACATATCATCGGTCATTCCACCATAATATTCATAAATATTATGGTGAAAGTCACTGAAAGATATCAAGCATAGAGCCACATGTGGGGATCACAAAGAGTTTATAAATGCTACATATCTGCCCAACCATCACTGAAAGCCAGGTTCAACATTTAAGCTTGCCCTGTTACTCTTTATAAGAAAACTTTGGCAAGGGCCATTCAACTTTTGACATCTTTATCTATTATTGTCCATTTTAAACTGATTAAAATGTGCTTGTGGCAAGCAACATGTCAGCCCATTGTTTGATACAATGCTGCAAACCTGTTGCCCTTCATCTTCTATTCTGTTAATATCAAACTAACATTTGGTATACTGTATGAGGTGCTGATGGTTTGCAAGCAGTGCATTCATGGAGTCCTTGAACATTTTCCAGTACTTATTTACAAATTTCATTTGGCAAGTAAATGCTTGTAAATATCCTCTCAATGAAAAATATCCACTCTGCTGCCAAAGTATGGTACAGAAGTTGTCAACCATGAAAAGTGGAGTTCCCAAGTCGAAGGGTTCATAATGGGGTCAAGCAACAAGAAATTTTTGTTTCATTTTAATATTGTTTAAAATATACTTCATATGCAAATAAAAAAATACATGAGATTAACCTACATACAAATTTGAATACTCAAATATGGATGGCAAAGTAATCTAGTCAAGATTATGCACTGAGGCAGTCTCTGTCCATATGAATTCTTAGTGGAGACAGCCACTTATCTAATCCATCCATGTTAATGAATAGATTTAAATATTCAACATTCTAATAACTTTGACTGTGTCTAGCATTAAGGGTCTTCTCAGAGATGCAATGAGTTTTGAGCCATTACAGAGATACATGTTCCTCTGTCAGCTGAGTATTCGTTTAAATTGTCAAGATACAGCTCAGGCCCAGTAATCATGGTAATGGAGTGCAGTTTATCTTAATAATTTAATCCTATGATGTCCAAACACATATCCGTTTTTTAGAGACCAATCACGGCAGTCGAGACAATGGTGGGAGACAATGGCAATCATTTTGACCAATCAGATAGCAGCTTTCAAACGATTACAAGGAGTGTACTTAGTAACAATGGCTGCAAGCAGTGATCACCACGTGTCTACATTTCAAGATCGCATAGATGTCTTTCTCAGAATAAATGAGACAAATACTGAAACTGGTAAAAAAAAATTAACCCCTAAAGGACGGGAAGGACGTTGACGTCCCCATTATTCTGGCTTGATGACGTCATTTGTAACATTCTGAAGGGCTGCAACTTGTTACAATGTAATCATGATAGTGACGTCAGACTGCCTTAATCATGAACTTTGGACCCCAGCACTTCATTAAGCATATTGAATAACCATGGTTATAAATTTTATTAATTTTAATAGTACATAGATACACTAGTCCAGAAATAAATTGGTTAGTCCTGCCAATCAACAAAATTTAGATGGGCTAGTCCGTTAGGGGTTAATTGACAACTCGGTCATTTGGGCCAGCTACAGATTTTCTAGTAATTAATATCCCTCACTTGGTAAAAGTTCACAGTCCCTATTAATATTGGAGTTTGTTGCATAAAATATTTGCTAGTTTCTTTACTATTAATATATGTGGAGAGAGTGGCATGGTTCTGTATATTAGGAAAGAGTTCAGTAAGGCCATACAAAGCCTCAAAGGACATTATAAACTTTATTTGGTGGGAGAGAAATAGAATTATCATCAATTCATTTTAATTTAGTGACCAAACAATATCCTCTACTTGTATTGTGACATTGTATAAAAAGCTTTATCACAGAATTAGCTTTTAGATCACCCAAAAATATAAAGGGTCCAGTCTGCACTGTGCATGGGCCTCTGATTTCAGTATTGATGGTTGCTATTCTACAGTCGCTGAACTCAAAGAGTCCAGAGTCGGACTTTAGATCACTTCTATTAGTTCTGAATGGACTCACCTGTATGACAACCCCAGGAGCCCCGGCAACTGGTGCAAACGTGGAATGGTGAATGGCACGCATGGTTCCTTGGATCTGTAATCTAAACGCACCCTCCAGCCATAATCCGGGATCCCTTCGATCTTTTTTAGGGGCTCTTTAGACAACCAAGGAGTTTCATCCATCCTGAAGAGAAACAAACTTGCCTTGTGAACTACGTCATCAGAAAATGCGTACATTTTAAACAATCTTATTTCTGCATTAAACATCAATAATATCAAAGTTCGGTGCCAAAGACATTCAAGAAAGGACAAATTAATAATTTTTAATTAAAAATAAGATAATATTTTTATGATATTTTAGATACGAAGACACTCATCTTCTAACTCTACTCTCCAGAAGATGCTCATGTTTTGATGACGTAGAACACATGCCGTGATAGAAAGTTGTTGTAAACACAGAAAAACTTTCAGAAACAGGTAAATATTTCACTGTTCACAAATGTCATAATTCTCAAATTTCCCCACATGAGGTTATATATGTGTCTGGTAAGGTTAGTATGTTAAACGATTTCGGTTGATCTTTATCAAACGCAAAATAATAAACAGCTGATGAATGAAGTCTGATCTGGCTTATCACTGAAGTTATTCTGGGTCACTCACTTCTTTCTTACAAGGGTGATTGGTCGTTTCACATGGGTCCCTATTTGATTGTCCCCCTGTTTTACTGTAACCTGTTTGACCCTATGATATCAAGTAAATTACTTTCTCTTGTCAACATAAGTTTGGCTGTCGGGATCAATTAGTGGGATGTCATTTGGTTTTACCGAGTAAACTTGCAGATGTAGTGACCAGTTTCCGCCGATGAAGTAGACCGTGACTGCCAGTGACTACAACAGCTTAGCCGCTGTAATCAGCAGTAATTGGTAGTGACAGAGAACTGATCAGGCACAAGTTTAAGTAGCCTTGTCAAAGAATAATTCGTTATTTTTAGTGGTCACAGAGGGGTGCTGGACGTTCCGACTCACGGCGTTCTGCCTCAGACGTTCCGCCTCACGACCTGTCCGCCTCACTACCTGTCCGCCTCACATTGCTTGTAATAGACCGAATTTGACTCTCTTTTTTCAAAAACACATCTACATTTCACAAAGAATACGAATCCTTGTCATATAAAGCTGTATTCTCAAGAAGAGGTTCGTAAAACATCGTCATTCGTATGTCGCAAGTGATCTGTCAAAGACGCACGATTGGGTCCGGCAAGTTAGCCCGGGTTATCCCGTTTCTCTCCACGGAGCCAGCGGGTTTCGGTGGCAGAAGGCGGCGGGCGAATTCGGTGGAACAAAATATAGAATTGACGTATTTGAACTTACTTTTTTTTAAAACACATCTACATTTGACAAGGCTGTAAATAATCTCAACAAGAGGTTGTTTAAAAGGTAAACTTAACATGAACTTGACATGAATCTATGGGCCAGTGAGGCGCACGAGTAGTGAGGCGGACAGGTCGTGAGGCGGACAGGTAATGAGTCGCTGGTAGCGTGAGGCGGATCGACTAGCATTCGTCACAGAGTGACCAGGGCCCATGCACTTTCCCAGTCATTGTTGACCTAGGGGACAGAATTCTATGGTACTGTGTAAGAGCTAGGGGCTCATGTGAACATGCCACCAACCATACAGCTTGGGTAACCAGTGACAGCCACCCAGTGAAGTCAGGCAAGGAGTGATTTTGGTTCTGACGGGGTAGAGTCCCTGATTGAGTTTCCCGGAGATTTTAAGATAATGTCTGTTTAGGTCCACTTCACTTTGCTAATTTGGGGGCTGGTTCCATTCATGTTTAGGTTTCTATGGGGTTTCAAGACTTTGAAGTCAGATTGTCAGTTTTTTAAAGTTTATTGGTATTCCAGTGTCATGTGGATGTTGGAAGCAGTGTCGGTTTACCTCGATGTTGATCTGTTATTTCAGCAGCAGAATGCTGGAGGTGTCAGCCAGACTCCCAGGGCGCTCGGTGTACCTCGCTGGGGAGACACTCGAGTGCCACGTCAAATTCACCAATGTTGTGCGCACGAGGAATAACGGCAGTCCTGCGAGGTAGGTGCTCAGTCAACTGCCTTCTCTCACAACGACTTCAACACCATGATGAGAGGAAACCAGTCTATAGCTCAGATAAAAAAGACTTGAACAGACAATTTTCACTTTTACCTAACCACAGTGTTAAAGAAAATAGTTTTAACAGAAATAGGTGGGCTTATATTGGCCATATTTATACAAAAGGAAATTGGTTTGTAGGTTGTAAGATGAAAGATTTGTAGCTTTCATTGCTTTCAAAGGCTCTGTACAAGTTTATAATATACCATCTGCATATCTGATAGTCAAATTAGTTTTTGTGTACAATGTCTAACAGAATAAATCTGATTCATATTAATCTTTTTTACATATTTAGTCGGGGGAAATCTGCCAAATTGGCTTGGGCCAGTGCACAGATTCATTGCCAGTGCTCAGTGAGTGAGTCCCGTGTTCACATGCCAAAAGCCTCCCAACTCACCACTGCTGAGGTCACCACTACCGGCAACGAAACCTCATTTGTTCCCAGTAAAGGTATAGTCTTTTAGTCTTTTGTGTTATATTACATTAGGGGATTATTGATACCATCAAACGGAAAAGACAGTATGGGGGTCATAAGAAATTAGGTGAAAAGTTCATCAGAAAAAAGGTTTACATAATTCTGTACAATGTAAATTTTTATTGCAAGTCTTCTTTTACAACATTCTTCGCAGTATTTTTGGCCACAAACATTTACTACTATTATATACCTGCCTTTTAAATATGTAGAAATTGTCATGTCAATTTGGACTATGATATATTAAAGAAATTTTCTAAATAAAGATACCATAAATAGTTTTTTTTGTTTTTTCAAGTGTTAATTTTCCGTGTGAATGATGGGCAGTACAAATTTTGTGCTATTTTATATTGTGATCTTCAGGTGAGAAAGGGTCCACTGTATTGTCCACAAAGCCCACTATTCTGTTCTGTGATTTGAAGTTAGAACCAGGAGAGTCTCAAACCTGTAAGTATTAGCTCAATATTAAAAACCTAGGAATAAAAGATTAAAGGTATCATGTAGTAATTCTATAATTTGGTACATTAAAAGCAAATTTAAATTTGAATATAATGACACATTTATCCCTCTTCTCCTTTTTTTACAGTAAAAAAATTAACTTTACAAGTCACACCTTCCCCCCCAAATACCAGTGAATTCTGCGACCTCTGACAGAATATAATTTTACCAAAGGAAATGTGTCATTTAGCCCTATCAAACCAAACCCGTTGAATTTAAAAAACGAAAAGAAAATAACCATGTAACATGAGATAGTGATTTGTATGAATTATTACAAAAAAATGGTTCTCCCAACCCTTGCCAATAACCAGTATTCAAAACAAAAATTGTTTCAAACAAAACAAATTGTTTCAACAATTTTTTTCGGACGTTTACCTATTGTTTTCTTTCCTCACCCCATTAAGCAAAATATTGATCTGTCTGTCACATTTATGCATATTCATTGATCTATTGACCATTCAATGCAAGCACTACACTAGTTATACAGTCTTTATAGTGAGTAATGATTACAGAATGCTCAATTTATGATTTTATGTGTTTATTAAATCACATGATTACAATAGAAGGTTATTTCATATTGACTCATGCCCTTTACTGATGCAGTATTAAAAACTGGAATTTCAGAAAATCTAAAATATATATCAATAAAAAAATTGATTTCAGACACATACCGGGAGACAATCCCACTGGAGGCGCCACCGTCTTTCCGAGGGACGTCCATCAAGTATTCCTACAAGGTCACAATTGGTGCTCAGAGATTTGATTGCCCGACCCGGCTGCTCAGAGTTCCCTTCCGAGTTCTTATTGTACCAGGTACGTTATTGTTCTATTTGTCTGTAATAACCCGGCTGCTCAGAGTTCCCTTCCGAGTTCTTATTGTACCAGGTACATTATTGTTCTATTTGTCTGTAACAACCCGGCTGCTCAGAGTTCCCTTCCGAGTTCTTATTGTACCAGGTACGTTACTGTTCTATTTGTCTGTAATAACCCAGCTGCTCAGAGTTCCCTTCCGAGTTCTTATTGTACCAGGTACGTTATTGTTCTATTTGTCTGTAATAACCCAGCTGCTCAGAGTTCCCTTCCGGGTTCTTATTGTACCAGGTACGTTATTGTTCTATTTGTCTGTAATAACCCGGCTGCTCAGAGTTCCCTTCCGAGTTCTTATTGTACCAGGTACGTTATTGTTCTATTTGTCTGTAATAACCTGGCTGCTCAGAGTTCCCTTCCGAGTTCTTATTGTACCAGGTACGTTACTGTTCTATTTGTCTGTAATAACCCGGCTGCTCAGAGTTCCCTTCCGAGTTCTTATTGTACCAGGTACGTTATTGTTCTATTTGTCTGTAATAACCCGGCTGCTCAGAGTTCCCTTCCGAGTTCTTATTGTACCAGGTACGTTATTGTTCTATTTGTCTGTAATAACAATAAGATTATGATTTGGGCTAGAAAGTTAAGATCTTGGTTCAGGGAGGAGAATGTTACGTCTGCAAACTGATTTCAGCTTCAATTTGGTTTGAATTTTATGAATACAATTTTAAAGAGGGGAATACAATTTTAAAGAGGGAATTCTTTTTTGATCTTTTTATTTCCTATCTCGTTGGTTTTTTTTCCAATTTATTTTACAATGAAAAGATTTACTTTCACACGCAAAATATGTTGTAGACATCAAAAGCTGCAAAATGTTGAACCTAACATAATTTTAATACAGTTTTTTCCGACTATGATTGGTACCAAGCTGCTTCTACTCATGCTAACGTCTTTAATATTGCAGGTTTAAATGATCTGAGTGTGTACACAGACGGGGATATGGTCAAACCCAGCAATCCATTTGTAAAACAACAACAGAAAGAAAACTCTCTCCTGGAGATAGCGCTGGAGGTGCTGCAGACAATGACATGTAGAAAAGGACCAAGTAAGGGAAAAATACTCAAAACTTAGCCATACCAGAGAGAGACAGCCTACAAGTTTGGAAATTTAAATTTTATGTTAATCAATCCTTCTAGAAAGATCAGTAATCTTAATAGAAGTAAACTTTAGGAAACATATTAAAAGATAACCGTTAACATATACTCTTATTATTATTCTTCCTCATATGACCTGAGTCATGTTGTATTCTTTCAGATTTTTACAACATAACAAATGTGGGAGGCAAAGTTGCAAGATTTTGTCTCTTCAAGCAGGCATATAGAATTGGGGACGATATCGTAGGAACTTGTGATTTTAGTGACGGCGCTATTCCTTGTGTTCAGGTATAGTTAAATAATACAGTCTATTTATAGATATTTCAATAAACACATTTAAATCGTGTCTCTTACCAAAATGTTGATCTTCAGTTTCTCTCCTCCCAGGTTTTCTAATACCATGGGATCCAGTACTAATTATGATTAAAAGATTCTCATTTTTTTGTCAACTTCTGATAACAGGTTGTAGTAGTGTAAATATAATGCATTTGAATAGAATAAGAGAACATAGAGCTGCAAAAGATAAAAGCATAGTTTGGTTCGGCTTCACGTTTCCATAATAACTGTTACTGGTATAGATGTTCCGAATATTAACATTGGTGGTGTTCGTGTTCAGTTTTCAGTCACCCTTCAGTCAGAGGAGCAAATCAGCGAAGAATGCCGGAAAAACCCTCAACAGGGAACAACGATCACTTCATTTAGCAAACATCAAGAATTTTGTCTCCACACCAAGAAAACCCATATCAGCATACCCATCCCTCTCACAGCCACACCCGGATTCATCACAGATCTCGGTAAACTCGCACTTCCATATTTGTACTTTTTTTTTGTGATATACAAGATATAGTTACGGTAAACAAATTTGTGATCTTTGATGAAATCATGATAGACAATAATATATATTTCAGTTTGTTTACGTTGGAGACTTCATTTTGAGTTTGTGACTGCCAAGGAGGCATTGCCAGTGATGCCAGAACCTTTATCTGATGTAGACAGCGCCACCTGGCAGGGACCAGCTCAACTAGACGTCCAGACCATGGTGTGGGACCTGCCCATCAAGGTGTTTGCTACTAATCCTATGGCTGCCACGATTGTCTCACTTTTAAAAATGGAAAACACCATCATTGTGTAGGGACAGCGGTATCATTGTCTTGGGAGTCTATTAAACTGTGTTAAGGCCAGGATAAATTAAAGTCTTGTTTCTGCTTTTGGCAGATTCCTATGATGCTTAATAAACAAATACTGACCACACCAAGTTACTAATTAAAAATAACCACAGAACAAAGTTTGGTAGTCCAGGTATGGAGACATATGTGTCTCTTCCAGGGGGAGATATTTATTTTGCTACTATCAGGAACAAGATATTGTTTGTCAGGATCTGACTTGTCAGCTTTATGATATATCAAGTCTTATTGTTATCACATTCAACAGAATAAACATATCTGAGCTTGAACGGTCTGTATGGGGTCAAATTCTGCTGAGAAGAGGTCACATCATTCCAAAAACAGATTGTCATTATATATGACTAAGATACTTTAAAAGTATTTTTTTAATAATGCTGAAACAACAAAATAATCACTTATCATTGCTCTCAGAATTGAGATGAGTCTCATGTATATATAGAAATATTTATTCAGGCTATATACTGCAGTTATAATATATCGTCCTCATAGCCGGTACCTGATCGGGTGCCGTATCATTGTCAGAGCTACATAGAATTATTCAAATGATGAGGTTTGTCACTCTTATTTGGTCTGGCAAAAATATTATCCCTCAAATGGCAAAATTGTAAGGAATATACCAAATGTGACGTACATTTTCCTGATATCTTTGTTATCTTTCCTCTCATCCACAATCCATGACAAATGTGTGAAGATGGTTATGTCAGAATTGTAGGGCGTCTGCTTTCTGGTTGCCAAGCAACTAAATCAAACAACAGGAGTAGCCCTCAGAACAATGCCTTGGTGTGTATTGCTTCATGTTTGACTAAATTTGAAAAAAAATATAAATTTCTGGCATGAAGCAAAACAAGACATGTCATTTCAAATTTCTCAGGTAATAAAATTGGGTCACAATAAAATGCTCGTCTTCCTTCAAAAACAGAAAAAAACATGGTGAACCACAATGTCACAATTTTATTTTATTTTATGAGAAAACTATTATATTAAGTGAAAAAAAATACATCACTTATGCAAATTCCACTGTCACTGACACAGAAATTGAATATCCTGAATTTATTGTCAAGGTCTTGGAATTATTTTTTTTACAGAATCTGATTCTTTTACTAACACTATAGTAATATTTTAATCATGTATTGTAATGGAGTTGATAACTATTGTGTCAAGCATCTCAGCAGAATCATAGTTTCACATATTAATTAATTAAAAGGGTTTCTAATTCTGAGCACAGATGCCTGTGAGTCAGAGTAGGGTGTTCGGAGGCCTACGAGTCAAAGTGGGGTGTTCGGAGGCCTGCGAGTCAGAGTAGGGTGTTCTGAGGCCTGCAAGTCCGAGTGGGGTGTCCAGAGGCCTGTGAGTCAGAGTGGCGTGTCCGGAGGCCTGCGAGTCAGAGTGGGGTGTTCGGAGGCCTGCGAGTCAGAGTGGGGTGTTTGGAGGCCTGCAAGTCCGAGTGGGGTGTTTGGAGGCCTGTGAGTCAGAGTGGGGTGTTCGGAGGCCTGTGAGTCAGAGTGGGGTGTTCGGAGGCCTGTGAGTCAGAGTGGGGTGTTTGGAGGCCTGCGAGTCAGAGTGGGGTGTTTGGAGGCCTGTGAGTCAGAGTGGGGTGTTCGGAGGCCTGTGAGTCAGAGTGGGGTGTTCGGAGGCCTATGAGTCAGAGTGGGGTGTTCGGAGGCCTGTGAGTCAGAGTGGGGTGTTCGGAGGCCTGTGAGTCAGAGTGGGGTGTTTGGAGGCCTGTGAGTCCGAGTGGGGTGTTTGGAGGCCTGTGAGTCAGAGTGGGGTGTCCGGAGGCCTGTGAGTCAGAGTGGGGTGTCCGGAGGCCTGCGAGTCAGAGTGGGGTGTCCGGAGGCCTGCGAGTCAGAGTGGGGTGTTCGGAGGCCTGTGGGTCAGAGTGGGGTGTTCGGAGGCCTGTGAGTCAGAGTGGGGTGTTCTGAGGCCTGCGAGTCAGAGTGGGGTGTTCGGAGGCCTGCGAGTCAGAGTGGGGTGTTCGGAGGCCTGTGAGTCAGAGTGGGGTGTTTGGAGGCCTGCGAGTCAGAGTGGGGTGTTCGGAGGCCTGTGAGTCAGAGTGGGGTGTTCGGAGGCCTGTGAGTCAGAGTGGGGTGTTTGGAGGCCTGCGAGTCAGAGTGGGGTGTTTGGAGGCCTGTGAGTCAGAGTGGGGTGTTCGGAGGCCTGTGAGTCAGAGTGGGGTGTTCGGAGGCCTATGAGTCAGAGTGGGGTGTTCGGAGGCCTGTGAGTCAGAGTGGGGTGTTCGGAGGCCTGTGAGTCAGAGTGGGGTGTTTGGAGGCCTGTGAGTCCGAGTGGGGTGTTTGGAGGCCTGTGAGTCAGAGTGGGGTGTCCGGAGGCCTGTGAGTCAGAGTGGGGTGTCCGGAGGCCTGCGAGTCAGAGTGGGGTGTTCGGAGGCCTGTGGGTCAGAGTGGGGTGTTCGGAGGCCTGTGAGTCAGAGTAGGGTGTTCTGAGGCCTGCGAGTCAGAGTGGGGTGTTCGGAGGCCTGCGAGTCAGAGTGGGGTGTTCGGAGGCCTGTGAGTCAGAGTGGGGTGTTTGGAGGCCTGCGAGTCAGAGTGGGGTGTTCGGAGGCCTGTGAGTCAGAGTGGGGTGTTCGGAGGCCTGTGAGTCAGAGTGGGGTGTTCGGAGGCCTGTGAGTCAGAGTGGGGTGTTTGGAGGTCTGATATTGCCCTCGATGCTGACTATTATTTGACTAATTTCTCACCAATGTTAGCAAAACTGAGAATCATTTGGATGGAATAATTAGAAGTATTACTTCTCTATGTACATCAGCGTTCAATTGGTGGATCTATTTTACCTTCTGACTACCAGTAAATTATAATAGTCTTTATGTCAACAATTCTAATTTGAAGGTATTATCATAAAACAAGTGAAAATCATTATTCCTATTTATTAAAAATCTTTTAGTGTAACATAATATTGAAATGAAAAAAAAACAGCAACTAGATCTTATTATTCTTGGACAAATATAAAATCAGATGACTGTAAAGATAATAATGTAAGAGAAAGCAATTTTTAAAGATCTGAGAATTGTTGTATTATGGTCAACTGGAAATGTTTCCATTATAAAATCAGACTCTGTCATCCTGGACACCTAGCGAGGTTTAATCATATCAGACATGACATTAGTTTTTATTTTTGACCCTTAAACTGTATTTTATGTACAATTGTATTTCCTCTCTGTATGGGACCAGATTGTATTAATCATTGTATTATTTATGAAGCCCGGGTCGGCACTTGTGTTTTAAGCCAGGAAAGCAAATGCCTTTCCAGCTCCCACAGAAAGGTGTTTTATTTTGGTTAAAACAAATAGCCTCTTTGTAATTTTTGGTTATTTTGTTTCTATCCAATTTCAATGCAAAATATATTTTTGTTTTGACTGGCCTGGGAACCACAAACAGGACATTCCCTGGCCTGGCCTGGGAACCACAAACAGGACATCCCCTGGCCTGGCCTAATCTGGGTCAGAGAAGATGGGAAATACCATCACAGGGTGCCATTATGCAATGCTAGATTTTCTATTTAATCTGAGGTTGGGTTATGGAGTATATGGAGTATATTGTTATGTATGCTTGGTGCTATGTGTGGAGTATAATGTCGGCTCAGATTGCATCTTACACGTGCAATCATTGTTACATTGTTGTATGTTTATGCTAATAAATACTTAATATAATTCAAAATAGTTTGCATTTATTTGTGGGTCGATTGTGCTTTACTCTACATGACATACAACAGTTCTTGCGTGGTGCTGTGGGTTTGTGGGATTACATTTGTAACTTGTCGGAGAAATGGAGATCTCCCATAAATGCCATGCCAGTCGGTTAAAAAAATAGAAACAAATGGTTCAAAGAGCAGTGTTGATGGCAATGATGAAATTAAGTCCTCAGATAGCTAAGTGTCCTTCAATGGAGTCTTGCTGTAGTAATTAATACGGCCAGGTAATAATGCAACCAAACACTTCTCCACATGGCTGTCCTCATACAGACAGGAAGATATTATCAGTGATGAAAGTCAGCTTTAAAGGAAAAACCTGAAACCCTTAAAAATTAACCTGAAGATACCCCTACCCCCTTTCAGAAATGTCATTTTTGGATGTTTCAGACTGAGTTCAGACCATTTTGAATTTCACATATGAAGAAATAAACCTGAATTCAGGTTATTTCCTGAGGGCTTTCATCACTGTATTTAATATAAATGCTACATGAAGGATATTCCTGGATAAGATACGTAGGAGCCTCTAACATGGAATATATAAAATCTCTTTATTTTAAAAGTTTTTCTAGGGTGCTAATTTGCAGATCATTAAAACATGATAAATGCCTACATTTAACATGTAAAAACAACACAACATGTTTTACAATGAAATTTTTTAGCCATTTTATACAAAATTTCACTTTTACATTAATTTTCTTCAATACATTGATTTCCTCCGAGTATGCATGCTAACAGTATGAGTTTTATAGTAAAGTTTCCATCTGTATCCTCTCCCTACCCTCATCCCGGTGGAAGGGCTGCATATCATGCAATCAATATGTAAGATACGAGGTATTGTATCTGTAAAATGATATCAACATCTGGACCATACACATTCCTGTAATTGCCAGACTTGAGCAGAGTTTCTGTTCTCTGCTGCTGACAGATTTCCTTGTGAGTATTTGAAGACATGAAGATTACAACCAGCAGTATAAGCAAATAAACACCTCAGTTTCTATGGAAATCATTATATCTTCAAATCATGCAGAATGCAGCCCTTTAAAATGCCAAATACTTCACTCTCATCTCCTAGTCCACGGTAGGACGCCAATTGCAGGCCGCCATAGACGCGCCAATTGCAGGCCGCCACGGACACGCCCATTGCAGGCCGCCACAGACACGCCCATTGCAGGCCGCCACAGACACGCCCATTGCAGGCCGCCACAGACGCGCCCATTGCAGGCCGCCACAGACGCGCCCATTGCAGGCCGCCACAGACGCGCCCATTGCAGGCCGCCACAGACGCGCCCATTGCAGGCCGCCACAGACGCGCCCATTGCAGGCCGCCAGACATTCCTATTGCAGGCCGCCACAGACACGCCCATTGCAGGCCGCCACAGACACGCCCATTGCAGGCCGCCATAGACACGCCCATTGCAGGCCGCCATAGACACGCCCATTGCAGGCCGCCACAGACACGCCCATTGCAAGCCGCCATTGTCACGCCCATTGCAAGCCGCCATAGTCACGCCCATTGCAGGCCGCCACAGACACGCCCACTTCCCAGTGAGAACACCAATCACATTCTCTATAGGTCTAGAGTAGTTTGACTGAGGGAATTCTCAATAACAAATTCACTTGATTCTAAATAATAATATGATATAGGTTTATTTTCCAGACTTTGTATTTAATTAAGAGAATTGCTAGTATTGGCACAATAAACTTCAAACTATTAAGTCTCATATATCGTTTTAATGCCAAAGCTTGTTGCAGCTCACAGCAGTTTTCAACTTGCATAAGTATCATCTATTAATGTTCCTCGTAATTTGTTAAACAAATTTTATTACGGCAGCAAGGTCCAATTGTATTGAATAAAAACATTTTTTTGGCTCAGTCAATCATCAATACCTTGTGACATGCATTCAGCTATAAATATAGTTATGTTCCTATCCTCTGAAGACAAAACCTGATCTAGCACAAACTAATTATCCATCAAACTTAATACATAACTAATAATTCAACAGCATTAAACATACTGAATTTACCATTTAAATTTTGCTACAATTATCAGTCACTGATATACATATATATCAAGTATTCCATAACCAATAACGCTTTGTAACTAAGAATGACAAACACCTGCTAGAACAGTTTCTTGTCAACCACTCAGGCCATTCCTTATTGTGGGGTCATAGAGAGGATTCTGACATGCTTATTTAGAATAATGGCATGTAGCATAGAGAAAGACACATTGATGGAATCTGGCAGGCAAGATCACACAGCCAATGGTAAAGTTTACCACAATCTAAAGTCATTTGAAAAAGTTTTCATTATATTTAATTAGTATTGCTAATAAGACAGTGCTGATGAGCAACACTGCTGATCAATGATATCTGGGACTAAAAAGTAGTCCTTTAACTTTCGCATGTATACAGTTGATAATAACATTTGGAACTATTTTCTTGAGATTACAGTCTAAGTTCACCATTGCAAAAAGGAATGTGACATAATTACTATGTTATGATTATGAGATAGATTATACAAGCTTGATCAATACAAAGAAGCTAATTGTTAAAACATAACATGTCTGCGCCCTATACAATTAAGAGAACATTCTTGTGTATGGAGTTACAAACTGCAAGTATGATATGATTTGTCAATGAATATAAAAATTATAAAGTATATTTACAACTTGTGGTAGGTTCATAGAGTACTAGCACCACTTGTTGAATGGGACCAGTTTCTGAATATCATCTATTATGATAGTCATTCCTTGAAGTATTAAAACATTACACACTTTGCCCTAATTTCTCTATATATCTTTTCACCCCACCTGAAGCTGAGGAGCTCTATTTTCCTGACTGGTCCCGTTCAGTAGCTAGTATCTCTACTGTGTTAGGAAATCTCAATCAACATTAGTATCAGTAGAATAATAATAATAATAATAAAATTTGTATAGCGCTGATACCAGACAAGTCTGTTCATAGCGCTGAGAAGCCAAACATCAGTCCCTTCCCATATAAGTGTGATCAAATGAGTTCACGCTGGGCCGTCATGAGACTATATTGCGGCATATATGGGAGATGTGATCAAAGTCATGCAAAATCCATGCGTGACCTTATAAGGTCACACTTTTGCATGACCAGATTGATGTTTGACTCATACTGAGCAGGGGACCCCAAATTCTCTCTCTTTTTTAAATAGACCATCACTTATGCACATCACAAATAAGCCAACAGTCATATTCTGATATGCAACTATAAGAAAGCATTTATAAATATAAGAAAATCTACAACTGTAATATCCTCTCTTTCACAATGTTCACAGCCCACACTCCTTCGGAATTCTTGCTCCTTCCCTCATTTAAAGTTCCAATTTTACCAAATTTGGGGCCATAACACTGTCCTTGTTAACAGCTATTAAGCATATTTGAAGCTACTTTTTTGTTGGAATCGTCATATAAATTTAGAAAGTTTTAAAAGCAGTGAAGAAAGTAGACAAAGTTTTTCAATACTTCCAAAAAGGAAGAGTATGCCCATATTAAAAAAAAACAATATATTTAATATCATACCCATAAATTTCTTCTTAAAATACCATATTTTCAGGAGTATAAATTGTGCCTACTGTCTTGGCATAGATATTTTGTCTAGTAAATACAATTTAATCCTTGATATGTCATACTCATGAAAATACAGCAAAATAAGTGTTTTTCATTATATCGATAAGATCAATTTATCAAGCTTGGTCCCCTATAGTTCACCATAGCAACTTCATTATTATAGGATTATTCTGAATGTGCTTGGAAGTCTCCAGTCATCTATGTCCTTGACCTTCCATGTCCTTGACCTTCCATGTCCTTGACCTTCCATGCTTTGTCAGTTGGGTTATTGCCAGCAGAGCATTCCATTAAGTGACCGAGGGGTGCCAGGTTAGATGTCCTCAAATCTGATGTCTAATACACAATATGTGCTACAACAGTTGACGTCCCTCCTTTTTTAAAGTCTTTCCTTTTTCTTTTTTTTTCACCAAAACAAATATTTAACAACTGGTGCCAGTCCTGAGCACACAGGACTAATATTAACAGACGAAAGACAGTTTGGTGCCCGGTATATCTCCAAGGCCCGCTAGAGGGCTATACCGTCGTGGAGCGAATATTTTCTAACTTGACATGCACATCTTTGAAAGTTGGTCGGTTGTTAGGTTCGAGTTCCCAGGCATGTTTCATGATGTCATAGATCTCTTTGGGGCACCCGTCTGGAGCTTCCATCCTATATCCCCGTTCTACGTGCATCACCACGTCTGCCAGCGGCTACAACACAAACACACGCACCATCATCCTGCCCTCAATCACAAACTCAACAGTCATAAACCATACAAAATCTATATTAAAATTATTTTTTAATTTTCAAACAGGTAACATTTTAATATGCGCCCTGATGAGCATAGGATTAATTAGGTCAGGTTGTGTCGTAATCATTTATATCCCTGATGACAGATTTTAGCTTGAGGTTTGGAAGCCTGATCCTGCTAGTATTAACATCAGGGCACAAAACCTGGGCAGAACAAGTGTTATTGTCCGGAATCTAAACGAGGCTCCAATGCATCTTCAATACACAGATTTTGGGGTAACAACTTGAGTACGCAATAATATTACTTACTATTCTGGGATACGGGACTCTGCCAAATGAGTAAATCTCCCATAAGAGGATTCCAAAACTCCACATGTCTGATTTATTGGTGAATTTCTGGAAAAGAACAGGTTCAAAGGATTACAGAGAAACTTAAAATCCATAATTTATTCATCTTTTGAACATGGAGGTCTATGTTATCATAACCTAGCTCTGTTGTATCAGCTGGTTGGGACGGTTGCCTATTTTCATACGCCTCTCCATGTTGTTTATTCATTTAAAAAAAAAGAACAAAAAAAAAAGGCTGCATCATTCTGCTTGCCCGAGAAGTCAGAGATAAAATATTTTCTAAAGTCTCTGTCTTATTACTCATGCTGTCCCTGAGATATAATATTTACTAAAGTCTCTGCCTTATTACTCACTGTCCCTGAGATATAATATTTACTAAAGTCTCTGGCTTATTACTCACGCTGTCCCTGAGATATAACATTTACTAAAGTTTCTGCCTTATTACTCTCACTGTCCCTGAGATATAATATTTACTAAAGTCTCTGGCTTATTATTCACGATGTCCCTGAGATATAATATTTACTAAAGTCTCTGGCCTATTACTCACGCTGTCCCTGAGATATAACTTTTACTAAAGTCTCTGGCTTATTACTCACGCTGTCCCTGAGATATAATATTTACTAAAGTCTCTGGCTTATTACTCTCACTGTCCCTGAGATATAATATTTACTAAAGTCTCTGGCTTATTACTCACGCTGTCCCTGAGGTATAATATTTACTAAAGTCTCTGGTTTATTACTCACACTGTCCCTGAGATATAACTTTTACTAAAGTCTCTGGCTTATTACTCACGCTGTCCCTGAGGTATAATATTTACTAAAGTCTCTGGTTTATTACTCACACTGTCCCTGAGATATAACTTTTACTAAAGTCTCTGGCTTATTACTCACGCTGTCCCTGAGGTATAATATTTACTAAAGTCTCTGGTTTATTACTCTCACTGTCCCTGAGATATAATATTTACTAAAGTCTCTGGTTTATTACTCACGCTGTCCCTGAGATATAACATTTACTAAAGTCTCTGGTTTATTACTCTCACTGTCCCTGAGATATAATATTTACTAAAGTCTCTGGTTTATTATTCACGATGTCCCTGAGATATAATATTTACTAAAGTCTCTGGCTTATTACTCACGCTGTCCCTGAGATATAATATTTACTAAAGTCTCTGGCTTATTACTCACGCTGTCCCTGAGATATAATATTTACTAAAGTCTCTGGTTTATTACTCTCACTGTCCCTGAGATATAATATTTACTAAAGTCTCTGGTTTATTACTCTCACTGTCCCTGAGATATAATATTTTCTAAAGTCTCTGGTTTATTACTCACGCTGTCCCCGAGATATAATATTTACTAAAGTCTCTGGTTTATTACTCACGCTGTCCCTGAGGGCCTCGGGTGCCGTCCATTTGATGGGAAACTTGCCACCCTCCTGGTTGGAATCTGTGTACCGTGCTAAGCCAAAATCTGACACCTGAAAATAATCAGAACACTTCACCCTCAATCAAGTCTGATATGTAAGATATACCTACGATTCTAGGATTGAATTTAGTTTAAATATCATTCTTTTCTGAATGTCTATATCATAATATTTAAATTCTTAAAGTTCAAAAAGAGGAAAAACACAATATCTTTTCTAAATTTATGATTAGAAATCTTACGTTTTTAAAAAAATGTCTTCATTAAGTTATTTCTATATCAAAAACAACTGTAAATAAGAATAAGAGGGGAAAAGTGAAGAAAAAAGTGACCAAGAAAATATCTTCAGAAAAGGAGGTTTATTATGAAGTATATAGCACTTGAGAGAAGCTTGTACCTTAGCAACAGCTTCGTCTGAGATGAGAACGTTTCTCGCTGCCAAGTCTCTGTGAACAAGTTGCTTTTCTTCTAAGTAGGACATACCACAACACGTATCTCTGCAACATGGGGAGGAGGAGATCATGGTAGAGATCAGAGATAATAATAAAATAAAAACAATTCTAATCTGCTTGATCACTTACACAGATATTATCGCTGCAACTAAGAGACTGATAGGATATTAAATGCCTCTCTACATTTCCTGCACTGATCTGTCACCCGAGTATCTATCATCCCATCTATACTCACTGCACTGATCTGTCACCCGAGTATCTATCATCCCATCTATACTCACTGCACTGATCTGTCACCCGAGTATCTATCATCCCATCTATACTCACTGCACTGATCTGTCACCCGAGTATCTATCATCCCATCTATACTCACTGCACTGATCTGTCACCCGAGTATCCATTATCCCATCTATACTCACTGCACTGATCTGTCACCCGAGTATCTATCATCCCATCTATACTCACTGCACTGATCTGTCACCCGAGTATCCATTATCCCATCTATACTCACTGCACTGATCTGTCACCCGAGTATCTATCATCCCATCTATACTCACTGCACTGATCTGTCACCCGAGTATCCATTATCCCATCTATACTCACTGCACTGATCTGTCACCCGAGTATCTATCATCCCATCTATACTCACTATAACTCCACTGATCTATCATCTGAGCGTCACATGTTCACTGCTTAGTTCTAATACCTGAGTTTTGCTCATCACAGCTATACTCACGATGCAAAGTTTATCTGGTCCTTTTTCTGGATTACACTTCTCCCTCGGGACCGCAGATAGTCGACCAGCGAGCCTTTGCCCATAAATTCTGTTACTATGTAGATTGTTTCCCCTAACACCACGCCCATCAAATTCACCAGGTTTTTATGCCGTACAGCTCTGAAAACAAAACATAAATCATTTATAAATCTACAGTACACCACATTTCTAGAAATATCACAATTGCTCTTTATCATTGTTAAAGTATTGTGTAACATTTCTATCAATATCTGACCTTTAACACTGGAAACTTTCTAATTCAATTGTTATTAAAATAGACAGACAATAACATATGCTTTTCTGCCAAAAATCCAAGTTAAACTTTAAAGTAATAAGCCCTTATGAAATCATGCAGAACATTGGGTAGTTTTAAATCCAAACTGAAGACCTATTTATTCACGAAACCTACAGAACACACCATGAGCAGACATTGCCTGAAAAGGTGCTATATAAATGTCTATTATTATTATAAGTGAGGTTTGTGTATGGTATAGGGATGTGTAGATATAGGGAGAGAGACGTACGTCATGACTGAGGCTTCAGCCAGGAACTGCTGTGCTGCCTTACTCGAGTCCTTGAGGCACTTGACTGCCACCTTCTGGTCCATGTACTCTCCACGGATCACATCTGAAATTATACAGCCAATAACTCTGCTTAAAATGTAAGACCTTGCAAAGATGTTCAGGATTTTAATTTTCTCCATCATACACAGCAGTAATGCAATCGTCTCTTGGCAGCATGACCTACTTTACCCACTTCTGGCAGCATGACCTACTTTATAGTCTCTTAGCAGCATGGCCTACTTTACCCGCTTCTGGCAGAATGACCTACTTTACCCGCTCCTGGCAGCATGACCTACTTTACCAAGCCATGTTTGCAATCACTGGAATTTTGACCCCCTCTGTATTGCTCCGTCATCCCCTAATAAATACATCTTTAACATGTCTTGCCTGTTTGATGAAATTAAAACCCATTTTCTCAGCCTTCCATAAATGATTAATGTACAAATATGTGGCTCATGATCTTGGACATCAATATATTATCATTAAGAAATGTCTCCAATGATCTGTAAATTGTATCTTCTTTCCTGGTTATAAAGAAGAAACTCACTTCTGTCATAACTCGTGTCAATACAAAAACCAACACTAAGACTTTCTTCAGTCGGAACTCACCTATATATAAACCAACACGGACCTTCTCTTCTGTCACAACTCACCTCCGAACTCTCCTTTTCCGACGGATTCTCCCAGTTTGAGGTCTCTGCGTTTGATGACCCAGCCCTGCTCTATGAAGGCCTGAGTGTCCACTGAGAAGTCCAGCTGCCCTTTCTTAGCCACTGGCTTGATGAGTCGCGTACACAGTCCATCCGCGTCATTCTCGTAATGCTTAAAAGTAACACACATCCAAAATGAACCTCTATAAAGTCTCACACAACATTATTTCCATTACTTCCCATTCATTTGTCTTATAATCTATTCAATTTTTATTTATGATATAAAATTTGCATTTGAATTAATATTTTTTTGTAAAATTGTCAGTATTATCTTTTGTTAAATTAAAAGAAATTTCAAAAGATTTACAGATAGGTTTTGTGAGTAAGAACTATATTATGACACTCAACATGCAGCAAATGTTAAAGGAATATTCATTCACAATATCAAATAATTCATTAACAATTGATACACACAATATATCAGAAAACATCACAACATCAATTGCCTAAATATACAGCAAACTGAAACAATGCAAATATCTTCATTAAATCAACCTGGTAATTTCAACACACATGCACTGTAGTGGAGTGAATGCCATGCTCAAGGGATTATTAGGTTCGTGGACCAATCACAACTTTTTGGATGTCTCCCCTTTTCAAAGAAATTGTAATAACTAAGATTTGCAGGTGCTTCTCTCAAATGATGTGAATATATAAATGCCAAAGTTGGCCAGAAAACAAAATATATTTCTTGACATGGTTGAAATTACCAGCTTGAAGATGTCGTTATTGAAGTAGCACGGAGTGTTCTGACCATTACGCTAAGTGTACAGAGCCCCTTATATTCTTCCTAGTTAAGCCTTCTACTAAGACCACAAACTGTACTTATCACTTACTCTGATCTTATCTGAGTTGACTATTTCCTATTCTGTTAATTAATCATCAGCTTAATCAATCATCTTAATATTTCTACTTCAATAAGAACATCTTAGGACATGTAAATTAATGAAATAGGAGAAGCGAGTGTCAGGTATATACAGGAAAACCTCAATCTGTAAATGCCGATAACATAATCAATCAAAAAACAAGATATTAATACACATGTCAGCCGAATATATTAAGTTCTTATGGTATAAACCAGGGCATATTTGTGTCATACCTATTACTATGGTATAAACCAGGGCATATTTGTGTCATACCTATATTTCAAATTTGATGTCAAAACTGAATTAGAATTTTATTATAAGTTAAAATAAAGGGTAGGCAATTTTAATAATCAATAAAATTTAGTAATAGATATGATTTTTTTTAAAATGATATATGTGTATACAATCAAAAAGTTCTGGAAATTATATCTTAGATTTGTTGAAAACTGCATGATTAAACAGGTTGTTATATGAATTAATCTAACTTATTTGAAAATGTTAACACTTGATGGCAACAAGGAGAGGCAAAATTAACCATATGAACTTACTCCACAAATGATCAGTCGAGTTCAAGCTTCTATTAGATCCCACATATCAACACTGTTGTGTGACTCCCTCTATCCATATAAAAACCCAAAGTTGCGTGACCCTATAGCAGTTTGAACTCAACTAATAATGATGATAGTAAAGCCGGAAGGAGATTAATCTAGAATACAGCACCAACAAATAAAACAATTTGGCATATACAGGTTTATATACGGCTCAGCCTGGAGTTACGGACAGCGGGGAACGCTATACTAAACGATCACGCAGCAGTGACATTCACACCTCCTATCAGACAACAGATATCATGCAACCATAAAGCTACACACAAAACAAACACAAACGGCTGCTCCATATCTCTCTTTTAAATTTTCAAAACAAAATATATTTTGCAAAAGAAATACCCGACATTATGTATTTATTGTACAGGATTAATTGAAAGGTTGAATTTTAATTCAAAATGGTGGTAATTTTTGAAATTATTTTTATGAAACAGCCTTTTGAGGCCAAGCCTGATATTTTCATGCTGTACGGGACACACTCATACTGTTGACCCACATCTAGCACAGAGAGTGGGAAAGTTTAACTGAAGGATGAGATAATATGATGGAGGAGAAGAGGAGATTTAGTGACAACACTCCGCCTAATGAGACCGCCAATGAGCCTACCTCAATCAACTGATTGAGATTTTCAAATAATTCCTCTTCGTCTATGGTGAGCTTTTTGTCTTTGTACATGATATGGTAATGTTCCACCTTGAACTCGAATGACACGCACAACGTATAGTCGCCAGGAAAGCTTGTGCTCTCGCGTACGAGAAATAGTCCATCCTCTGGCGGGTAAAGTAAATCCTCTGCCTGCTGCCGGGTGATGCGACCGTGAAACCACCTGCAGTACCAATACACATCATATATGCTAGTTATATAGGTCAAAGCTCATGCTGCCATCTGCTGGCGACATCTGCATCAGAGTCATGTAGTAATATTTGAAAAAAAAAAAAATGTTTTCACTGCCTTATATCTTCTCATAGGAAAATTTCCTATGATAGGAGATTTTCTGCGTGAAACAAAAAGCTCAATAGTTAATAAATATTAAGACATGACTCTTTTTTCCAGCTCATATTTTTTCAACCTGTCTCTATCATCTATTCTCGGAAAATTTTCTGAAAGAAACAGAAAGGAATTAGCACCTGGAAAAAAGAAGCGATTATCAACCCATGGCAACTAAGGTCTGTAGAGACCCAGATCCATGGCAACCAAGGATTCATGGCAACCAAGGCTCATGGCAACCAAGGCCCATGGCGACCGAGGTGCATGCATGGTGGCTAAGACTGGACGTACCTCCACCAGCTGGGTCAGGTTCTCAAAGTAGCCTTCTTCATCGATGGTCAGCTTGTTATTCTTATAGATAATACGGTAGTGCTCCACCTTGTCCTCGGGGGAGCAGACACAGAGCGTGTAATCGCCGGGGTAGTTGTTGCTCTCCCGCACCAGGAAGAGACCCGCCTCCAGGGGGCGTAGAGTCTCCTCTGCCTTGTCCCGCGTCATCTTGCCATGAAACCAACTGAAAACAACCCAATCTCAAACCTGTCCCGAGTCCTGACAACTGCTGCTGACACATTACCTTAACCCCTAATGGATGGCAAGGACGGCAACGTCCATCACCGGTAATCGATGGCAACGTCCATCACCGGTAACCGACGGCAAGGGCGGCAACGTCCAGCACCGGTAACCGACGGCAAGGACGGCAACGTCCAGCACCGGGAACCGACAGGAGGAACGTTGACGTCCCCACTGTTCTGGCTAAATGACGTCATTGTGTAACATTCCCTTGGGCAGCAACTTGTTACAATGTAATCATGACATCAGACTGATTGGATCATGAACTTTTGACCGCAGCACTCCATTGAACATATTGAATAACAATGGTTATAAATTTTAACAATTCAGTATATAGATGCACTAGTCCAGAAAAAAAATGGTTAGTCCTGCCAATCTACAAAATTTAGATAGCCTAGTCCATTAGGGGTTAAAGCTTAAATGAATGGTTGTAAAGTCTTATTCATCAATTCATAGAAATACCGACACTTTGCGGTTCTATATTTTATATCCTCTACATGTATAACATGATGTATTCATTCTTTGTGTATCTCACTTACATTGATGGCGAGTTATAAGTTTGTATGACATGGCTGTAATGTTCTGGATGGGGGCTCTGCTTGTTCTCTAACTAAACCAGAGTTCTGGGAGTTCTCTTACAAACCAGTTACGATAGTTTTTGTCTCATTAGTGGTAGAACGGCAGATAAATTAAAGAATGTTTTTTTTGTTTTTTCCAGTGTACAATATCTCCTTGTGCGTCTGCATAATATGATACAACTCAAAGTCCACATCTTGATCCTAACATTATAATATTATATGAAAAGTAATGCCAGCTGCTGGCCGAGATCATCGTATGGACCAGACACTGAAATGTTTCTGCTGATAATATTATTCCCCATTATGAAGCCTCAGATTATAATATTGGACCTCTTCAAAATCCACCTTTAATTTACTATGAAATCTAATCGATATTCCAATTCAAATCCAAGAAAAAAGGAAAATACATAAAATTCACTATTTTTTACCAGACTTCTTGTGTGTCTAAAGATATTGAATGCTGTCAATAATTACCAATTTAAAATTCTGCTTTTAAAAATAAACTTCCAAAGCATAATGATTTGATGGTAAATGAGAGGTAGAAATGTACTCACGGCATGGCGTGAAGTTTGACCTCGCCACGTTTCTGAACATAGTTTGCTGGTATCATTCCTTGTCTTCCGTCTGTCCTCTCCGCATAGAACCACATGGGGTCCTGCAATAACAAGAAACATTCCCCGTAAAAAAGGACCATTCTGTGCTGTGAACCGCAATAACAAGAAACATTCCCCGTAAAAAAGGACCATTCTGTGTTGTGAACCGCAATAACAAGACACATTCCACATAAATAGAACCATTCTGTGCTATGGAGTTAAACAAATAAAATCTTGTCTATTTTTCTTAAATAAGAAGATCTATTGTGTAACTCTCATTGGTTCATCAATAACTGGGAATGATGTTGGACTCAAACAATTGCTTGGTCCAGCATAAATGTGACCAGAATGTGCAATATTCCAGGTATCTGTGACCATTGCCTGACCAAGTATTGTTGTTAATGAAGTTGTTAACCTTCTTTACCTTATAATGGTACATGAAACAATATCTCACACAGGCTTCAGCAAATATCTTTGGCTCCAAAATCCAAATTAAGATATCTTAATAATCTACCGTATAACTCTCATTGCTTCATCAAAACATGGTAATAACCTTACCCGTGTTGGTTTAACAATCTTTAAGATGTCCCCTCGTTGGAATGGCAAGTCTTCGTCGGAGTTGCCCTTGAAGTTATACATGGTAACGACCTCTGTCCCTGACGGCCACATCTGAAACACACATAAACAGGGGCCATCTTAAACTTTGACTTTAATGAGCAGAATCCTGCATTACTGTTCAGTGGTGTAGCCAGGGGGGGGGGCGGGCGGAGGGGGCTTCAGCTGATAATGACTAGGAGGCTGTAGCAGGGGGCTGAACCAGATTTCAGCCCCCCCCCTTCAGAAAATCCTGGCTACACCACTGTTGTTGTAAACAGTGTCTTTACTGACCTCAACTAACCCACAGCATTGGGGCAATACTTCATACAGTATTACCCTCTGGTATTACCCTCTGTTTTGACCTCTGGTATGACCCCTGGTATGACCCTCTGATATGACCCCTGGCATTACCCCCTGGTATTACCCTCTGGTGCGACACCTCTGGTATGACCCCTGGTATTACCCTCTGATATGACCACTGGTATTACCCCTGACATTACCCCCTGGTATTACCCTCTCGTATGACCTCTGGTATCACCCCTGGTATTACCCTCTGGTATTACCCTCTGGTATTACCCTCTGGTATTACCCTCTGGTATGACCCCTGGTATTACCCTCTAGTGTGACCCCTCTGGTATGACCCCTGGTATTACTCTCTGGTATGACCCCCTGGTGTGACCACTGGCATTACCCTCTGGTATGACCCCTGGTATTACCCTCTAGTGTGACCCCTCTGGTATGACCCCTGGTATTACTCTCTGGTATGACCCCCTGGTGTGACCACTCTGGCATTACCCTCTGGTATGACCCCAATGGTACAACTCCCTTCTGCTTCAGTGCATACAGGTTTCAATGACAACTTAGTCAGCATATTACGGTTTTTTTCGCGTCTTGTCTGACATATTGAGGAAGTTCTTACGTTAGCTTGAGAGTTACTATTCTTACTCATTTGTTTATCACAATAGACATACCTTCCTTCCTTCCTCACTTACTTGCCTCACTTTGATAATCAGTGGACCATGATTAAGAGTACACAAATTAATGTGATGTGTCAAAGAAGGCAGAAGAATATAAAGATTGATCTTAATGAGGTTAAACTATTAGGATTCTGTCATTCTCTGTCATTGTCTATCATTGTCTATACAGCATAGAGTGTCACTATGTTTCGGCCAGACTTCCATGGTTGGCTCCATGCATGATCTAATGATGATCCTCATTGTTACACATGCCTGAATACAAGGCAGAACCTGACTGATGATCACAATCTGTGGGCAGCCATGGCAATCTACTCTGTTTAGGAAATAGTGCATTACATTAATATAGCAATGCTGACACGACCATGGACAAAGCATAACATGATGATGAATGATGCACTGATGGTTGTCATCAGGTACTCATCACTTGATACAAGTAGTATGTCATTATATGCCACATAGATAATGTTAAAAGTATATCCTGATGCTGGGTGACCAGTCCGGTCTCTATGTGTATACTGTCTGCTTGGTAAGACTAATGGGTCAGCATAATTACTGCACAGCACTGGCCTGTCAGGTGACCAGTCCAGTCTCTATGTGTATACTGTCTGCTTGGTTAGACTAATGGGTCAACATAATTACTGCACAGCACTGGCCTGTCAGGTGACCAGTCCGGTCTCTATGTGTATACTGTCTGCTTGGTTAGACTAATGGGTCAACATAATTACTGCACAGCACTGGCCTGTCAGGTGACCAGTCCAGTCTCTATGTGTATACTTTCTGCTTGGTTAGACTAATGGGTCAGCATAATTACTGCACAGCACTGGCCTGTCAGGTGACCAGTCCGGTCTCTATGTGTATACTGTCTGCTTGGTTAGACTAATGGGTCAACATAATTACTGCACAGCACTGGCCTGTCAGGTGACCAGTCCGGTCTCTATGTGTATACTGTCTGCTTGGTTAGACTAATAGGTCAGCATAATTACTGCACAGCACTGGCCTGTCAGGTGACCAGTCCGGTCTCTATGTGTATACTGTCTGCTTGGTTAGACTAATGGGTCAGCATAATCACTGCACAGCACTGGCCTGTCAGGTGACCAGTCTGGTCTCTATGTGTATACTGTCTGCTTGGTTAGACTAATGGGTCAGCATAATTACTGCACAGCACTGGCCTGTCAGGTGACCAGTCCGGTCTCTATGTGTATACTGTCTGCTTGGTTAGACTAATGGGTCAGCATAATTACTGCACAGCACTGGCCTGTCAGGTGACCAGTCCAGTCTCTATGTGTATACTGTCTGCTTGGTTAGACTAATGGGTCAGCATAATTACTGCACAGCACTGGCCTGTCAGGTGACCAGTCCGGTCTCTATGTGTATACTGTCTGCTTGGTTAGACTAATGGGTCAGCATAATCACTGCACAGCACTGGCCTGTCAGGTGACCAGTCCGGTCTCTATGTGTATACTGTCTGCTTGGTTAGACTAATGGGTCAGCATAATTACTGCACAGCACTGGCCTGTCAGGTGACCAGTCCGGTCTCTATGTGTATACTGTCTGCTTGGTTAGACTAATAATGGGTCTGCATAATTACTGCACAGCACTGGCCTGTCAGGTGACCAGTCCGGTCTCTATGTGTATACTGTCTGCTTGGTTAGACTAATGGGTCAGCATAATCACTGCACAGCACTGGCCTGTCAGGTGACCAGTCCGGTCTCTATGTGTATACTGTCTGCTTGGTTAGACTAATGGGTCAGCATAATTACTGCACAGCACTGGCCTGTCAGGTGACCAGTCTGGTCTCTATGTGTATACTGTCTGCTTGGTTAGACTAATGGGTCAGCATAATCACTGCACAGCACTGGCCTGTCAGGTGTCCAGTCCGGTCTCTATGTGTATACTGTCTGCTTGGTTAGACTAATGGGTCAGCATAATCACTGCACAGCACTGGCCTGTCAGGTGACCAGTCCGGTCTTTATGTGTATACTGTCTGCTTGGTTAGACTAATGGGTCAGCATAATCACTGCACAGCACTGGCCTGTCAGGTGACCAGTCCGGTCTCTATGTGTATACTGTCTGCTTGGTTAGACTAATGGGTCAGCATAATTACTGCACAGCACTGGCCTGTCAGGTGACCAGTCCAGTCTCTATGTGTATACTGTCTGCTTGGTTAGACTAATGGGTCAGCATAATTACTGCACAGCACTGGCCTGTCAGGTGACCAGTCCAGTCTCTATGTGTATACTGTCTGCTTGGTTAGACTAATAGGTCAGCATAATTACTGCACAGCACTGGCCTGTCAGGTGACCAGTCCGGTCTCTATGTGTATACTGTCTGCTTGGTTAGACTAATGGGTCAGCATAATTACTGCACAGCACTGGCCTGTCAGGTGACCAGTCCGGTCTCTATGTGTATACTGTCTGCTTGGTTAGACTAATGGGTCAGCATAATTACTGCACAGCACTGGCCTGTCAGGTGACCAGTCCGGTCTCTATGTGTATACTGTCTGCTTGGTTAGACTAATGGGTCAACATAATTACTGCACAGCACTGGCCTGTCAGGTGACCAGTCCAGTCTCTATGTGTATACTGTCTGCTTGGTTAGACTAATGGGTCAACATAATTACTGCACAGCACTGGCCTGTCAGGTGACCAGTCCAGTCTCTATGTGTATACTGTCTGCTTGGTTAGACTAATGGGTCAGCATAATTACTGCACAGCACTGGCCTGTCAGGTGACCAGTCCGGTCTCTATGTGTATACTGTCTGCTTGGTTAGACTAATGGGTCAGCATAATTACTGCACAGCACTGGCCTGTCAGGTGACCAGTCCGGTCTCTATGTGTATACTGTCTGCTTGGTTAGACTAATGGGTCAACATAATTACTGCACAGCACTGGCCTGTCAGGTGACCAGTCCAGTCTCTATGTGTATACTGTCTGCTTGGTTAGACTAATGGGTCAACATAATTACTGCACAGCACTGGCCTGTCAGGTGACCAGTCCAGTCTCTATGTGTATACTGTCTGCTTGGTTAGACTAATGGGTCAACATAATTACTGCACAGCACTGGCCTGTCAGGTGACCAGTCCAGTCTCTATGTGTATACTGTCTGCTTGGTTAGACTAATGGGTCAGCATAATTACTGCACAGCACTGGCCTGTCAGGTGACCAGTCCAGTCTCTATGTGTATACTGTCTGCTTGGTTAGACTAATGGGTCAACATGATTACTGCACAGCACTGGCCTGTCAGGTGACCAGTCCGGTCTCTATGTGTATACTGTCTGCTTGGTTAGACTAATGGGTCAGCATAATTACTGCACAGCACTGGCCTGTCAGGTGACCAGTCCGGTCTCTATGTGTATACTGTCTGCTTGGTTAGACTAATGGGTCAACATGATTACTGCACAGCACTGGCCTGTCAGGTGACCAGTCTGGTCTCTATGTGTATACTGTCTGCTTGGTTAGACTAATGGGTCAGCATAATCACTGCACAGCACTGGCCTGTCAGGTGACCAGTCCGGTCTCTATGTGTATACTGTCTGCTTGGTTAGACTAATGGGTCAACATAATTCTATATATGAATGGCATGCAAAAAATAAGGCAAACTTATGAAAGCATCTACAGACTGCTGTCCTCATACTGGTAACACTCGTAACAGCTTTGCAAACATCTGCCATAAAATATCAAAACAGGGATAAATCAATCATCACTTTGTCTTCAATTATTTTTGATTGACAGCAAATATACATCAAAGAGTGGACACTGGGCAGTGATTGCATATCTGTGCTGCATACTGTTAGCTCTCAATCTACAGATTCTACACTGACTATCTGGGTCCAATCCTTCTGGGAAAACCTGACCAAAATGGTGAAAAATAATCAATTTCTAAATGATCAATCAAGCAAACTCTCATAATAATTTTCTGGCCAATACTGGCCTGGTGGCTGGCAAAATATGGACACTCAAACAGGTATGATCTGATGCATGTTCTGATAGGACTGAAAACTGCATTAAATCAGGACACGGGGGAACAACAATAATGCACATAGTGATAACAAATTAGAAGTTATATATAATTGTGGGTATAAAGCATTATGATAAAACAGGAGGACTAAATCGCAGCCTCCCAGGCTAGCTTTACACAGTACAATATGCAGAGTGGTGGGACAGAGAGAGAGAGAGAATCACAACAAACCACGCAGTATATATCATACAGCAGTCCCAGCTAAATCACAACAAACCACACAGTATATATCATCACTCAGCCCCAGCTAAATCACAACAAACCAAGCAGTATACATCATCACTCAGCCCCAGCTAAATCACAACAAACCACACAGTATATATCATCACTCAGCCCCAGCTAAATCACAACAAACCAAGCAGTATACATCATCACTCAGCCCCAGCTAAATCACAACAAACCACACAGTATATATCATCACTCAGCCCCAGCTAAATCACAACAAACCACGCAGTATACATCATCACTCAGCCCCAGCTAAATCACAACAAACCATGCAGTATATATCATCACTCAGCCCCAGCTAAATCACAACAAACCACGCAGTATATATCATCACTCAGCCCCAGCTGAATCACAACAAACCACGCAGTATATATCATCACTCAGCCCCAGCTAAATCACAACAAACCACGCAGTATATATCATACAGCAGTCCCAGCTAAATCACAACAAACCACGCAGTATATATCATCACTCAGCCCCAGCTAAATCACAACAAACCACGCAGTATATATCATCACTCAGCCCCAGCTAAATCACAACAAACCACGCAGTATATATCATACAGCAGCCCCAGCTAAATCACAACAAACCACGCAGTATATATCATACAGCAGCCCCAGCTAAATCACAACAAACCACGCAGTATATATCATACAGCAGTCCCAGCTAAATCACAACAAACCACGCAGTATATATCATACAGCAGTCCCAGCTAAATCACAACAAACCACGCAGTATATATCATCACTCAGCCCCAGCTAAATCACAACAAACCACGCAGTATATACCACCACTCAGCCCCAGCTAAATCACAACAAACCACGCAGTATATATCATCACTCAGCCCCAGCTAAATCACAACAAACCATGCAGTATACATCATCCTCAGTCCCAGCTAAATCCCAACAAACCACGCAGTATATATCATACAGCAGTCCCAGCTAAATCACAACAAACCACACAGTATATATCATCACTCAGCCCCAGCTAAATCACAACAAACCACGCAGTATACAAGCTGTATGGCGGACACCCAGCAAGCTGTATGGCGGACACCCAGCAAGCTTTAGTTGGGGTGATATCTACCTAATCATGATGAATTACATGGACATACATGAATACCCATCATCGCAGCCATGTACAGTCCTATATCTTTATTGATAATCTTTGATATCCATAGAGCATTAATCATTTATAAATTAATTCCAAATATAATTGCGTCTATTTATAGGTAATCTATGATGTGCATCTATATATCCATATATAGATAGATTAAGGGATGTCCATGTCTGCTTGTATCTTTTTATAGGTAATCTATGATGTGCATCTATATATCCATATATCTATAGATTAAGAGATATCCATGTCTGCTTGTATCTATTTATAGGTAATCTATGATGTGCATCTATATATCCATATATCTATAGATTAAGAGATATCCATGTCTGCTTGTATCTATTTATAGGTAATCTATGATGTGCATCTATATATCCATATATCTATAGATTAAGAGATGTCCATGTCTGCTTGTATCTGGTTATAGATTATATTTGATATCCACCTGCAGTTCTAACTATCTGAAGACAACTTGTATCCACCTGCTATATCATTGGTCATGCATAACCACGACCAATCAACTTGTATCGACCTGCTATATCATTGATCATGCATAACCACGACCAATCAACAGTTTTTTCATTCACTGTGTCCCTGTTATCAATTCAAGTAAACTAGTTGAGATTCTGATTTCTTTTAATAAGTTTGACAAGACAAACTGTGATGATGAAGTATGATGTTGTTGGGGATTATTGGGGAGGTATTTGTGAGATCATTGGGGAGGTGTTTGTGAGATTATTGGGGAGGTGTTTGTGAGATTATTGGGGAGGTGTTTGTGAGATTATTGGGAAGGTGTTTGTGAGATCATTGGGGAGGTGTTTGTGAGATTATTGGGAAGGTGTTTGTGAGATTATTGGGGAGGTGTTTGTGAGATCATTGGGGAGGTGTTTGTGAGATTATTGGGAAGGTGTTTGTGAGATTATTGGGGAGGTGTTTGTGAGATCATTGGGGAGGTGTTTGTGAGATTATTGGGGAGGTATTTGTGAGATTATTGGGGAGGTGTTTGTGAGATTATTGGGAAGGTGTTTGTGAGATCATTGGGGAGGTGTTTGTGAGATTATTGGGAAGGTGTTTGTGAGATTATTGGGGAGGTGTTTGTGAGATCATTGGGGAGGTGTTTGTGAGATCATTGGGGAGGTGTTTGTGAGATTATTGGGAAGGTGTTTGTGAGATTATTGGGAAGGTGTTTGTGAGATCATTGGGGAGGTGTTTGTGAGATTATTGGGAAGGTGTTTGTGAGATTATTGGGGAGGTGTTTGTGAGATTATTGGGGAGGTGTTTGTGAGATTATTGGGGAGGTGAACGCAACTGAGATCCAAGTACAACATTATCCTTGCAAAGTCTTATCTTAAACACGATAAAATTAATGCTCCATAAAACTGTTCCTGAATAACGAACATTCCTTACAACAAATTGTTCTAAGCATCACAGACAATCATCTATTTACCACCAAGCATTGACAAATCCCACGAGACTAATAGAGAAGATAGATTATCTGAGTGAATTATTCGACCCTCCCCACGGACCCAGCATGGCACCAATAACAGGAGATTAATACGTCTAATTACCAATCTTGGGTAGCAATTCTAGTTTCAGAGGGGAGGAGGGTGGTGTGGTTCCCATGGTAACAGATAACAAACCCACTAAATTACAACTAAGAGCTAACACCACATACCCCTATTATCACTCACGCTAATGTCGGACACTATGTGTCCATATCTCACTAACTGCTCTGTCTGGACCACAGCAGCATGTAAATGCTACATAAAGCACGGATACCTGCCTCACCTAGGACTGATACCATCCCTCAGTGGCTGCCAACCAAATACATGATGTCAAAAAAAACCCACCACAATCCATAGGACAACTAAATAGCGATGTGCTTTGCCTCGAGGTTCAGATGAACATGATAAAGAGATACACAATAGAGCCACTCCTAGCCCCAATAGAGCCACTCCTAGGTCCAATAGAGCCACTCCTAGGTCCAATAGAGCCACTCCTAGGCCCAATAGAGCCACTCCTGGCCCCAATAGAGCCACTCCTAGACCCAATAGAGCCACTCCTAGGTCCAATAGAGCCACTCCTAGGCCCAATAGAGCCGCTCCTATGCCCAATAGAGCCGCTCCTAGACCCAATAGAGCTGCTCCTAGGCCCAATAGAGCCACTCCTAGGCCCAATAGAGCCACTCCTAGGCCCAATAGAGCCACTCCTGGTCCCAATAGAGCCGCTCCTAGGCCCAATAGAGCCACTCCTAGGCTCAATAGAGCCACTCCTAGGCCCAATAGAGCCACTCCTGGCCCCAATAGAGCCGCTCCTAGGCCCAATAGAGCTGCTCCTAGGCCCAATAGAGCCACTTCTAAGCTAAATAGAGCCACTCCTAGCCCCAATAGAGGCATCCTAGGCCCAATAGAGGCATCCTAGGCCCAATAGAGCCGCTCCTAGACCCAATAGAGCCCAATAGAGCCACTCCTAGGCCCAATAGAGCCACTCCTAGACCCAATAGAGCCGCTCCTAGTCCCAATAGAGCCGCTCCTAGGCTGAGCCACTCCTAGACCCAATAGAGCCACTCATAGGCCCAATAGAGCCACTCCTAGGTCCAATAGAGCCACTTCTAAGCTCAATAGAGCCACTCCTAGGCTGAGCCACTCCTAGACCCAATAGAGCCACTCCTAGACCCAATAGAGCCACTCCTAGACCCAATAGAGCCACTCCTAAACTCAATAGAGCCGCTCCTAGGCCCAATAGAGCCGCTCCTAGACCCAATAGAGCCACTCCTAGGCCCAATAGAGCCACTCCTAGACCCAATAGAGCCATACCTAGACCCAATAGAGCCACTCCTAGGCCCAATAGAGCCATACCTAGACCCAATAGAGCCACTTCTAAGCTCAATAGAGCCACTCCTAGGCTGAGCCACTCCTAGACCCAATAGAGCCATACCTAGACCCAATAGAGCCACTCCTAGACCCAATAGAGCCACTCCTAAACTCAATAGAGCCGCTCCTAGGCCCCATAGAGCCGCTCCTAGGCCCAATAGAGCCACTTCTAAGCTCAAAAGAGCCACTCCTAGGCCCAATAGAGCCACTCCTAGGCCCAATAGAGCCGCTCCTAGGCCCAATAGAGCTGCTCCTAGACCCAATAGAGCCACTTCTAAGCTCAATAGAGCCACTCCTAGGCCCAATAGAGCCACACCTAAACCCAATAGAGCCACTCCTAGGCCCAATAGAGCCACTCCTAGGCCCAATAGAGCCGCTCCTAGACCCAATAGAGCTGCTCCTAGACCCAATAGAGCTGCTCCTAGGCCCAATAGAGCTGCTCCTAGGCCCAATAGAGCCACTCCTAGGCCCAATAGAGCCATACCTAGACCCAATAGAGCCACTCCTAGGCCCAATAGAGCCATACCTAGACCCAATAGAGCCACTCCTAGACCCAATAGAGCCATACCTAGACCCAATAGAGCCACTCCTAGACCCAATAGAGCCACTCCTAGGCCCAATAGAGCCACTCCTAGGCCCAATAGAGCCATACCTAGACCCAATAGAGCCACTCCTAGACCCAATAGAGCCACTCCTAGGCCCAATAGAGCCACTCCTAGACCCAATAGAGCCATACCTAGACCCAATAGAGCCACTCCTAGGCTGAGCCACTCCTAGACCCAATAGAGCCACTCCTAGACCCAATAGAGCCACTCCTAGGCCCAATAGAGCCACTCCTAGACCCAATAGAGCCATACCTAGACCCAATAGAGCCACTCCTAGACCCAATAGAGCCACTCCTAGGCCCAATAGAGCCACTCCTAGACCCAATAGAGCTGCTCCTAGGCCCAATAGAGCTGCTCCTAGGCCCAATAGAGCCATACCTAGACCCAATAGAGCCACTCCTAGACCCAATAGAGCCACTCCTAGGCCCAATAGAGCCGCTCCTAGGCCCCATAGAGCCGCTCCTAGACCCAATAGAGCCGCTCCTAGACCCAATAGAGCCACTCCTAGGCCCAATAGAGCCACTCCTAGACCCAATAGAGCCATACCTAGACCCAATAGAGCCACTCCTAGGCCCAATAGAGCCATACCTAGACCCAATAGAGCCACTCCTAGACCCAATAGAGCCACTCCTAGACCCAATAGAGCCGCTCATAGGCCCAATAGAGGAGCCACTCCTAGACCCAATAGAGCCGCTCCTAGGCTCAATAGAGCCACTCCTAGGCTGAGCCACTCCTAGACCCAATAGAGCCACTCCTAGACCCAATAGAGCCACTCCTAGACCCAATAGAGCCACTCCTAGGCCCAATAGAGCCATACCTAGACCCAATAGAGCCACTCCTAGGCCCAATAGAGCCATACCTAGACCCAATAGAGCCACTCCTAGACCCAATAGAGCCACTCCTAGACCCAATAGAGCCGCTCATAGGCCCAATAGAGCTGCTCCTAGACCCAATAGAGCTGCTCCTAGGCCCAATAGAGCTGCTCCTAGGCCCAATAGAGCCGCTCCTAGGCCCAATAGAGCCACTTCTAAGCTCAATAGAGCCGCTCCTAGGCCCAATAGAGCCACTCCTAGGCCCAATAGAGCCACTCCTAGGCCCAATAGAGCCACTCCTAGGCCCAATAGAGCCACTTCTAAGCTCAATAGAGCCGCTCCTAGGCCAGACATAGTGTACAAAACCCACAGGTCTTTAGACATAATTGCTTTGTCACCAGCTTTTACTATTGTAATTTGGGTTACACAAAATTGAAACAGACTCAATCAAATAAACTCAATCCAGTAAATAACTAAATGTTTTCCATGAGTGCCTGGGATCTCCATGGTCGGTCACTCATCATCATGAGTCATAATGTCATGCAGAGACATAGATCTAGTTAATGAACTTATCATGCATGGACGACATGATGATCATGCAGAAGTCATGACCGCATCCAGCATGACCGCATCCAGCATGACCGCATCCAGCATGACCGCGTCCAGCATGAACATCAGGATGACCATCCAGCATGACCTCATCCAGCATGACCTCATCCAGCATGACCTCATCCAGCATGACCAGTTCCTCTGTGGTGATCCAAAGGTCGTGGGTTCGAACCTCGGCCGTGTCGGGATTGATACAATTTCCCACATGAGCTGAGGCCCGTGCCTAAAGGGTTAACCCGTTGTCCTTGTAAATCTGTGACCGGGTGAGTTGTCATGTCAAGGACCTGCGACATGACACTTCAGTGAGGCAGCACTATATCTGCTACAAGTAGGTCTCATCACGAAATGACTGAAATACTGTTGAAAGTGATGTAAAAACCCCAAACAAACTCATCCAGCATGACCTCATCCAGCATGACCTCATCCAGCATGACCGCATCCATCATGACCATCCAGCATGACCGCATCCAGCATGACCGCATCCAGCATGACCATCCATCATGACCATCCATCATGACCGCATCCAGCATGACCGCATCCAGCATGACCGCATCCAGCATGACCACATCCAGCATGACCACATCCAGCATGACCATCCAGCATGACCGCATCCAGCATGACCGCATCCAGCATGACCATCCAGCATGACCGCATCCAGCATGACCGTATCCAGCATGACCTCATCCAGCATGACCTCATCCAGCATGACTGCATCCAGCATGACCATCCATCATGACCATCCAGCATGACCGCATCCAGCATGACCGCATCCAGCATGACCACATCGAGCATGACCGCATCCAGCATGACCGCATCCAGCATGACCGCATCCAGCATGACCATCCATCATGACCATCCAGCATGACCGCATCCAGCATGACCTCATCCAGCATGACCATCCATCATGACCATCCAGCATGACCGCATCCAGCATGACCGCATCCAGTATGACCGCATCCAGCATGACCGCATCCAGCATGACTGCATCCAGCATGACCTCATCCAGCATGACCTCATCCAGTATGACCGCATCCAGCCATGTTCATGCATGACTGATGATATGAATGGCCTCACCTGTTGCGTGGGGATGTCAGTATTACAAGGACGCCTAGGAAGGTTTAATTAAGTCTCTCGTCAATGTCCAGCAACAACTATCAGTATGTTGCATGTGCATTACAAGCACATCAAAGAACTCCAATAAAACGCAACTAGTTTTAACATTCCAATCAATATTCATCAAAAACAAGATGAGGAATTTATTCAGTCACACCGTCCCAGTTACAAAACATAAAATAGGATGACTGCCATGAATATATACACATCTACCTGTTCACATCCACTCACGGGCTGAGTTGGTAAATCTTTGAATAGGTTTCTCATACTCTTATACTCATATAATATCTTTTAATATTATAATGTTACTTTACCTACTAATGTTATCTTTACCCATTATAAAGTAACTTCCATCAAGCAAGATGACAAGGAATGAAAGATTTCCTCATCATCTGTAACTGTGTAGAAATACTGATATGTGATGTAGAAGTATTGACTATACATATATGTATATGGCAGCCTGGGATTTTAGCACTAGCCCATAGTTCCAGACTAGTAGAAACATTGTCAGGCAAGTACACCTTACCCTGATGCTTGCTGAACTGTCTTATTTCTTATCATGACTTTTCAAGTGTTGGTTACAATATCCTTTTCTCATTTGATTAATCTTCCTAAATATGAGTTGCCCTAAGCAAATACAGTTATAGTCCATACATGTAATAAAAAAGAAACTACACAAAAATTGGTTGGGCAGGTAGTCCACTTTGACTTGGGCTAGTATAAATCTCTACTTTTTGGCCTGACTGTCTGGAGGCCTAAATGTATTGAGCCCAGACTGCTATAGTAGGACGCATACTTGGCTTATCTTTGGCACGTCCACTCAGCAAGAGACAGGCCTTGACATAAAGAGAAAAATATTGGTTGCCCAGTTGGGCCACCAGAGCATGAGAAGTGGTGGTCCGAAGTTTCTAAGGATAATAGGATGTGTGATACAATAAAGAGCATTGTACATAAAGCTGTATAGTGTGTGAGTGGGGGTTACTTGTCCCAATCAAATGTCTTTTTGATCGTGAATAATAAAATCAAGATAGTTTGGGCCACTAAAAAAAAACAAAAATATGGTTGCCCAACTGGGCCACTACAACAGACCATTCATTGGCCTGAACAAAGGTTCTCGTGGCCCCGGGCCACCAGGCAAGTGCGTATGTCAAGGCCAGAAGAGACCTTTATATCCTAAAACAAAAAGCTCCCCATTCTTCACTTATATCACCAGAACAAACCCACTGTCACAATATGTCACACTTCCAGGCCCTACACTCATATATTCCTAGTTTCTCTACAGAGGTACTGGTCCATTATGCGTCATTATATTTTTATAATTTATTTGGCTATTCTGTATTGTTTTGACAGGAAATTTCTGCAATTTGTAAACAATCATCTCAACACATTTCCTGCTGACTCAGTAATCAGTATTGTACCTTTATCTATGATATCTAGTGACAGTCTCAAAAAGCATTTAAAATGAACTTGTTCCAAAACATTACCCCAAAGAGTGCCACGAACAGACCTGATACAATGCTTATTATTATATTTTTCATTAAATTTTATGTTTTTATCATTATATTCTATGTTCCTTATCAATATGGTCAAATTGTTTATTATTCTGTCATTATTTTCATCATAAAAAAAGAAAACCTTGTCAAATCAACTTCAATTGACAAGCAAACACGATGTATTACTGGGAACCATGTGAGATATCATATGCAGAGCATGACACGGAGCTATCAATCATTGTCTGTGGTTTGGGGGTTATAATGCAACCATAGATCCATGAAGTGTCCACGATTTCCTTAACTATTCCCTGTCGTCTACTGTGTCAAACACTCTATACAAATTCCTATCTCACGGTCAATAGTCCCACTAAATGACTGGCACAGTCTTATATTTTAGTTGGTGATTGCTCAATTGGGTCATAATATTCTGGCTGTTCAGTCAGAGTCACATGACCAGGATAAATAACACTTCCTGAGCTAAGTATATCTGACATTATAACCCAGTTCTTCTGAGGTCAGCCTCCACTGTCTCTTATTCTCAGTCAAGTATAACAAAAGGGGTATAACAAATGGTCTGTCGAGAATTATTCTGATGAAGCAGACCAATGGCTTTTTCATCACATTTTCTGATTTAAAATAATAATAATAATAATAATAATAATAATAATAATAATAATAATAATAATAAAATTTGTATAGCGCTGATACCAGACAAGTCTGTTCATAGCGCTGAATGATGCTTGCATGATGTTTACTTGTCTCTACTGGAGAGGCAGTTTTAACTTTCTTGCACAGATTTAGGAATGTGTTCAGATAGTCACATTTCATTGGCATGAATCATATGGTTATTGACAATGTGAGGCTGTCATAAAATGATTGTCAAATCATAAAGTTTACTCAACCATGGACTTGATCATAAAATATATATAATACACTATAATATATATAATATAAAATAAAGAGGACTTGTTTGAGGTAGATTCTGTCTGAAGGTAAATCTTTATATGTGGAAGCATTCAGCCATATCACATTAAAACAGCCAGAAGAGCAGTGCCCTGACAATGCTGACTGATACTAACGACAAGGTCTACACTGACAAGGTCAACTGAGGTCATTATGGGACCATAGTGACTGAGGTACACTGACAAGGTCAACTGAGGTCATCATGGGACAATGCTGACTGGGGTACACTGACAAGGTCAACTGAGGTCACTGATGCTAACGACAAGGACACCTGAGTCATCATGGGACCATACTGACTGAGGTACACTGATGAGGTCAACTGAGGTCATCATGGGACCATATTGACTGAGGCACACTGACAAGGTCACCTGAGGTCACCATGGGACCATACTGACTGAGGCATACTGACAAGGTCACCTGAGGTCATCATGGGACCATACTGACTGAGGCATACTGGCAAGGTCAACTGAGGTCACCATGGGACTATGCTGACTGATGCTAACGACAAGGTCACCTGAGGTCACCATGGGACTATGCTGACTGATGCTAACGACAAGGTCACCTGAGGTCATCATGGGACCATACTGACTGAGGCATACTGACAAGGTCACCTGAGGTCATCATGGGACCATACTGACTGAGGCATACTGACAAGGTCACCTGAGGTCATCATGGGACCATACTGACTGAGGCACACTGACAAGGTCACCTGAGGTCATCATGGCACCATACTGACTGGGGCATACTGACAAGGTCACCTGGGGCCATCAACAGACCATGTTGACTGAGGCATTCTGTCACCTGGGGTTATCAGTGAAGCCCATCCCAGCCTGTACCACCCAGCCTCCTGCAGGCCCATCCCAGCCTGCACCACCCAGCCTCCTGCAGGCCCATCCCAGCCTGTACCACCCAGTCTCCTGCAGGCCCATCCCAGCCTGTACCACCCAGCCTCCTGCAGGCCCATCCCAGCCTGTACCACCCAGCCTCCTGCAGGCCCATTCCAGCCTACACCACCCAGCCTCCTGCAGGCCCATCCCAGCCTGTACCACCCAGCCTCCGGCAGGCCCATCCCAGCCTGTACCACCCAGCCTCCTGCAGGCCCATCCCAGCCTGTACCACCCAGTCTCCTGCAGGCCCATCCCAGCCTCCTGCAGGCCCATCCCAGCCTGTACCACCCAGCCTCCTGCAGGCCCATCCCAGCCTGTACCACCCAGCCTCCTGCAGGCCCATCCCAGCCTCCTGCAGGCCCATCCCAGCCTGTACCACCCAGCCTCCTGCAGGCCCATCCCAGCCTGTACCACCCAGCCTCCTGCAGGCCCATCCCAGCCTGTACCACCCAGCCTCCTGCAGGCCCATCCCAGCCTGTACCACCCAGCCTCCTGCAGGCCCATCCCAGTACAGGGGCTTGCAGACCTTTGTTCCTTTACAATCATTAGGCAACCAAGCCATCCCACCATAGCCAGGCAACTAGAACAGTACTGATCTCCTGCAAACATGCTCACGCACACAACTAATTCACACATTTATATCCTTTCTTTCCTTCTGTACGCTCAATACAGTTTCTATTATCACCTTTGCACTTAATTAACTTGGTATATGCACATTGATAAGGAATCAACTAATTTGATTGAAATACACGACCAGAACATGGTGCATTGAACATGCCTGGCTAATTCCTCCTAATCTGATGCTATCAATTATATATGTATACATATTCCAAATTAACTTGCTTAGCCTTTGCTTTCACTATAAATTCTCCATTACAAAACATCTAAGTTGGGATAATTAAACAAAAATCAACCCTGATTGGTGGATACTGTCATCAATATATTATCAAGACAACCAAGAATATTTTATTAACATTTGTTATGATAGCTCTGACCATGAGATTAACTGGATGTATTTGTGTGAACAGACTAACAGCTATTGCTCATGTTCACAGGAATAAATTCTCACCAAGATTAAAACCCATGTCTCTTCATACGTAAACAAATACTCGCCTGGCCTTGACTGAAGCCTACTTTCTCCATAACCCCTCAAACAGGGAGCAATCTTTTCAACCAGAAGTTACTTGCAGTCCCAACAGAGTTCTGGCTGCCATGGCAACCATAAGTGCTTTACTTTAACTAGATAATTGTTTGTAGTTGGCATTTGCTCTGACTGCACAAACACAACTTATCATTCTGAAAAGTTCTATAATTACTTACAAATAACAATACAGAAAAAAAAAATTGAAAACATATTTATTTGAAAGCTTGGTCCATAACTGATATTCAGTTGATGAACATGAATGAGATAAATATGGGTCAAAATATATATCTGGGTTCAGACTCATTAAAATTGTAATCTTTGCCATCTCAAGAGGTATTCCTGGGTCAAATCTATTTGTGGGTATTATTGTCAATATAACTCATCTTTTATGAGACAAGAATATTCCCACTTAACTTGTGCAGCTAAGTACATGTTTGCTTCATTATTTGGGATCCTCTTTGTACAGAATAGATGGAGTCCATATTTACAACATTATTTCCTGTAAATTGAATTTGTGTGTATTAAGAGTCAGGCTCTTAAGGCACATGAGCTAATTGTGGCCATGTATGAACTCTGGGTGAGAGGTCTGGGTGAGGGCTCTGGGTGAGAGCTCTGGGTTAGATCTCTGGGTGAGAGCTCTGGGTGAAGGCTCTGGGTGAGAGCTCTGGGTGAGGGCTCTGGGTGAGGGCTCTGGGTGAGAGCTCTGGGTGAGAGCTCTGGGTGAGGGCTCTGGGTGAGAGCTCTGGGTGAGAGCTCTGGGTTAGAGCTCTGGGTGAGAGCTCTGGGAGAAGGCTCTGGGTGAGAGCTCTGGGTGAAGGCTCTGGGTGAGAGCTCTGGGTGAGAGCTCTGGGTGAGGGCTCTGGGTGAGAGCTCTGGGTGAGAGTTCTGGGTGAGAGCTCTGGGTGAGAGCTCTGGGAGAAGGCTCTGGGTGAGAGCTCTGGGTGAAGGCTCTGGGTGAGAGCTCTGGGTGAGAGCTCTGGGTGAGGGCTCTGGGTGAGAGCTCTGGGTGAGAGCTCTGGGTGAGAGCTCTGGGTGAGAGCTCTGGGTGAGAGCTCTGGGTGAGGGCTCTGGGTGAGAGCTCTGGGAGAAGGCTCTGGGTGAGAGCTCTGGGTGAAGGCTCTGGGTGAGAGCTCTGGGTGAGAGCTCTGGGTGAGGGCTCTGGGTGAGAGCTCTGGGTGAGAGTTCTTGGTGAGAGCTCTGGGTGAGAGCTCTGGGTGAGAGCTCTGGGAGAAGGCTCTGGGTGAGAGCTCTGGGTGAAGGCTCTGGGTGAGAGCTCTGGGTGAGAGCTCTGGGTGAGGGCTCTGGGTGAGAGCTCTGGGTGAGAGCTCTGGGTGAGAGCTCTGGGTGAGAGCTCTGGGTGAGAGCTCTGGGTGAGAGCTCTGGGTGAGGGCTCTGGGTGAGAGCTCTGGGTGAGAGCAATATGTGTGGGTAAATGGAGTCAGCCGATAACCAAAGAAAAAACTACTGCTCTAACAACTTCCACTTGGTCTGTAACCATGCCGTTACCATGGTAATGTGATAGATCATTACAAAATGATCCAAAATTAAATTGGTTGTTTTGTGTCTCTACTTTGTTTTCAGAGGTTTACTCCCATTTTACGCCAAAGTGTGCAACGCCACAGCACCATGGCGCCATACAAACCTCAGGGATCTTGTTTGGAAATGCCCTTTAAAAGCCTTACAACGTTGTCTCATTTAAATTTGACATGTCTCATCACTTTTAGTTTCTAAGGAAACAAAACTCACATCCACAGTATAGTATAAATTATCATTATTGAGTCCATGGATAATATGCTTGTTGATTAAACTGACTCTTTCCACCATTTTCTTAACTTGACCTAAAGTGAAGAGAGATCAATAACTTTTATGTGGAAATATGCACAGAGATACAGGAACCAGACTGTTTAACTTAGTCCGGATTTCCTCATTCAATTCAATAAATTCAGATTTATTTTAATTTGTGATGCATGAATTACTCCATAGCAACACACATAAATCACTCCCATCATAAATATTAACCTGTTGTCACCTGATATCAGTTTTTGCCAGGCTGTTTTCAGTCAGCATTGTAGTATGACCTTCTCCTGTGCTAGATACAGTTATTGCCTTTCCCATATGGATTTACCTTCCATATGATATCAGGTGATGTACATCTGACCATATAGTATGGCTAATATCAATGATGGATCCTGTATCCATCTTTGCTACTACATAACTAAGTACTGTCTTTACTGCTTTCTCAAACTGCTTCCTTAAAATATTATTGGTATTTAACTAAGATATTTCATCTATGATATGGACATCCAAACATGTTTGTGTTTTCTTAGTTATCAAATATAAACAAAACTCACGTCAATTTTTGTGTTGTTGGAGGGTTGGCTTGACATATTTTCTTTCTCTCTTCTCTGCAATATAAAGTAGTCAGGCTGGAGTAATATTTCCTTATTTCATAACTGTACTATTTATCTTACTGTTATCTCATGTATTCTAATAATGAAATATTGGAAATAAACTTCATGTCATGTAATATTTAGACATTAATACTTATCATGCTCATATAAATAAATCTTATATTATTAAAACATCCGATAGATTTACATTCATTTTTTAGTTTATGATAAATTAATGTCATAAATGTTATGCTGTAAAGAGGAACACAATGGGAATAAATAAATTGTGATTACTAATTGATTTACCACCAATTTTACCATATATTACTTGGTATTCCTACATCTAGACTCTCTGCAAATTATTTAATCATTTTTGTCTTGAAGTTTTTCTTACACTCAGATTTTGAGAGAAGTCATCTTACAAGTTGGAGGCAGTAACCTCTGACCTTATGACCCACTTAGTAGGGTCAATTACTTATAAGATCAAAAGTTATGAGTCTTTGTTTCTTTTTTTTTGGTTTGTTCAGAGTTTTGAATCATTTTAAACATTATTCAGTCAGATCATGACAAGTCCTTCTTGTCACAAGTTCTTGAACTCACCCAGTCACAGATTTACAAGGACATCAGGTTAATCCTTCAGGCATGGGCCTTAGCTATATATGAGAATTTGAAACATGAATGCGATCTCGGCATAGCTGGGGATTGAACCCACAACCTTTGGATCATCAATGGATCTGGTGCTAACAAGCTTCAGCTCAAACCAACTGTGCCCATGACCCTTAGCAGTCAGTCATTATACCAGGTCAGTCTATTCGTACTAAGTAAGTCATGTAAGTCATTGATGATATTACTTGCCATACAGTAATATTTTCTCTCAAATTCTTGCAGTAATTTTCCTTGCAAAAGATAAATCTGATTGAGCAAAAAGTCTTTTCAGTCTTTTCAGGACAATTTAGGCAAAGTTAAGTAAAATAGAAGTCTTCCATTGGGACTCAATGCCATACAATATTTGAAGAGTTTGCAGGATCTTTTTTCCATCATTACAGACATAATCAAACCTTGGAGTAATTATGTATGGAGGCTTGGCGTCCATTACATGAGATATGGTGTCATGGCAACACATTTTTTTACACAATGGATTCAAAATCCTTTGGTCCTATTAGAGTTGCCAACTTCAAAATGGTTGAAAATTTTATATTTATATCTTTACAAATTAAGCTGACCAATATATATATGATATTTCATAACACACTTTGATTTCTTTTTTTCAAAGAAAAATTCAGAATAGTTTTGAGGCCAACAACCATCCGCTCAAAATGACTTGTAATAAAATCTGTCAATTTCTGTTATGATTACTTAAATAACAAATGTTTAAATTAAAGGAAAATATTCCAAATCTTCTTCGATGTATTGTATGTCTATAAAAAATATGTCACTTTCCATATTTCTTTTTAAAACTTTCATATCAAAATATTGTTTATGACATAGCATAAAAATTCCTGTTGCAGTTTTTTTATTGGTATTTTTTTATTAGTTTTAAATGAAAATATAACATTTAAACCCTAACGGACGGGGAGGACAGTAACGTCCACCACCGGCAACGGACGGAAGGGACGCTGAAGTCCCCATTGTTCTGGCTTGATGACGCCATTTGTAACATTCTGAAGGGCTGCAACTTGTTACAATGTAATCATGATAATGACGTCAGACTGCCTTAATCATGAACTTTTGACCCCAGCATTTCATTAAGCATATTGAATTACCATGGTTATAAATTTTATCAATTTAGTCTGTAGACACACAAGCCCAGAAAAAAATTGGTTAGTCCTGCCTATCAACAAAATTTAGATAGGCTCGTCCATTAGGGGTTAAAGCCAATTTTGTATGATGGTGCTATAGCGATTTTTTCACTTAAAATCATGGTATATTTTTCTAACCTGCCAATATTTGCGCCAATAACTAAAAATAAACTGGAAAGACAAAAATAACAATAAAACACACAGTTTGCTCAGTATCTGAGGTTATAATGGTAATTCTAAACTCATTTTCATAACTGATATGAATAAACAAATCTCATCATAAAATCATCTTAACTTGGAGCAGAGAAATAAAATTTATCCCCATAATCTGTATAAAAAAACAACCTTTCATCCTGCTTTTATAGGCCCCCATGCCAATCTCTTTGACCAATGATTTGATTAAATATAGAGGAGTTGTACAGTTCTGGTTCTGGTAAAGTTGTACAGTTCCGGTGTGTACTTTTCAATGGGGAAAAAAACAACATGGAGATCGTCAATCGGCCTATTCAGAGAGATTTCAAATTGATTTCTTAATGAGCTCAGACTAACAAATTTCAAGTACCTTATATTTATGTCTTTCTGTGGCTTCTTTACATTTAGATTTTACATCTCATTGAGCCACAAAAAATACATAATAATATTTCCTAATTGGGCCACTACAGCCAAACAAATGGATTTTTTTAAATTGACTGAGTAAGTTGTCAGTGCAAGTTTGTGAGAAAGACTGTGTTTTCATGGTAGTCCATTTCATGTTTTCAAACCAGGAAGTCAAGAAACTTACACAGGTTTTCCTGCCGCTTTCTTCCCCACTGAACAATTACTGCATGACAGCTGGCTAGTTCTCATTATAACAACCTGATGAATACACACACATTACAGAACTGTCCAGTTATTGTCAAAGCTGTCAAGTGACCCAGAAAACAAGACAAGCCAAACAAGAAGTTAAGAAAGTCAAGACAACACCCATGCTGGTCAACTTCTACTTCTCCAGATAGTTTGTGCTATTTTCGCAAATTATTGCAACACAAAAAGCGGTCAATGTATTCAGAATGGTCTGTTTTACTTACCCCAACAAAATGAGAACGAAATCTTGGAGAAAAATTGAGTTATCACTCAAAATCACAGGAAATATTGTCCCTTACGAGAAACAGGAAGCCCTTCCTCCGCCATCTTTCAAATGTGAGGGCTCGAACAATTTCCATTCTCGGGACCCCTCTAGGCATAATTGAAAGGCCATCTGGTGGTCAAATAATTCATGCAAGAGCTGTCATCTACCGACAGAAAAAGTTGACACACTTATCAGAATGAATTTATTTGTTTGTACATTTTTTCTAGAATGTTCCATTATTAATGGTTGCTGATGATTTTTTTAACTATTTAGCTTTTGTTGTCTGCACCCAAGAATTTTTTTTAGGTTGATTACCCCAACACGTGTGAAACACGTGTGAAATTGTATCACTGAGTCACAATCTCGGCACGGCCGGGGATCGAACTCACAACCTATAGATCACCACAAAGGAACTGGTGCTAATAAGCTGGCCCCGGGGGGGTACTCTCATAGTCAGCGTTACCCGGGAAGCTGGGCTAAATAGGGTCCTTTTCGCTGATATTTTCCCTAAAACAGGTTAAGATATTTCATAATTTCCCCTAAAACAGGGTACTATTTTTCAAATTTCTCCCTAAAACAGGGATCACAATCCCCCTTTACAAATCTCCCCCTTCTGCATCATCCCTAAATGAGGGTATAAAAAATTCAGCTAGTCCTAAATCAGGGTACCAATAATGATAGAATATTTCCCTAAATCAGGCTCTGGGGTTTTCAGTTCCATCCGGGTTAAGATATTTTATCATTTTCCCTAAAACAGGGTACTGTTTTTCAAATTTCTCCCTAAAACAGGGATCACAATCCCCTTTTCCAAATCTCCTCCTTCTGCATCATCCCTAAATGAGGGTATCAAAAATTCAGCTTGTCCTAAATCAGGGTACCAAATTTCAGCTAGTCCTAAATCAGGGTACCAATAATGATAGAATATTTCCCTAATTCAGGCTCTGGGGTTTTCAGTTCCATTCCTGCATCCGCGGGTTAAAATCATGAGAGTACCCCCCCCCCCCCCCCCCCCCCCCCCCCCCCCCGGGAAGCTGGCACTCCAACTCTATATCATTGCCAGACGTGTTGGGAAATACAAATTAAAAGCATTATATACCTATACAGGTTTAAAATCTTATGGATTTCTTCAAAAAATACATATATATGTGTGAGCAACAGATGGATAAATGAATGATTTTTATCAGCACATCAACATTTAATGCCATGCTCGATGTGAGTTAAACGCATAGAGGGAAACATATGTAACAAATATAGTTTTCAAACAGCAGAGTGATCATTTTCGGTGTAAAAATATTCATATGAAAAAATATATAATTAAATTGTATTCATATGAAACTATATTAACCTGATGTTCTGTTTCTCTGACAAATCAAAAGATAAGCAAAGTCGTGTCAAATCAAAAGCTGTCTGTAAGATTCCAAATGATAGACTATTATTGTTGCTATCTCTTATAAGGCTATCAAAATGAAGGAATCCTTTGATCATTAGGTTGTTAGTTATGTAACTCTGTCTCTAAACACTAACTTTATGTACATATCTTATTTTTCGTTCAACCTTGGTAATTACGTACCGAATACAAGAGTTTGAATCTGACTGCAATTAATTATGTCCAGTCATTTTTGCCATCGTAGAAAATTACCAAATCACCTTAAAATCATGTGGTATCAAGTTGCCACTGTCGTTCATAGAATTTGTGCCTAATTGTCATAGTTTACTAACACAATATAATGATATAGTTTGAATGCAGCTATATTACTGTTATGGTTAGGACTTTAGCTATAGTCAAGAAGTGATATCAATCTTGTAATCATGAGTGGAAATGTATGACATCCACACTATAATCTCAGATTTCAACTTATGATTTTCTCCCTCATTTTATCTTGCTTGCCCTATTTTGTGGTGATGAGCCGTCCCACATACTATCTCTGAAGATAAATACTTGTGTGAAAGAGTAACCATGTTTGGGGTGTATTACACTTTGTAGTTTTCAATCTAGGATCTTGGGTAACCATGTTTGGGGTTTAATGCGCTTTGATACCTACATTGATACCTACAAAGTGTAATACACCCCAAACATGGTTACCCTAGATCCTAGATCGATACCTCCAAAGCGCAATACACCCCAAGGGTAACCATGTTTGGGGTGTATTACACTTTGTAGATATCAATCTAGGATCTAGGGTAACCATGTTTGGGGCGTAATGCACTTTGTAGGTATCAATCTAGGATCTAGGGTAACCATGTTTGGGGTGTATTACACTTTGTAGGTATCAATCTAGGATCTAGGGTAACCATGTTTGGGGTGTATTACACTTTGTAGGTATCAATCTAGGATCTAGGGTAACCATGTTTGGGGTGTATTACACTTTGTAGGTATCAATCTAGGATCTAGGGTAACCATGTTTGGGGTGTATTGCGCTTTGTAGGTATCAATCTAGGATCTAGGGTAACCATGTTTGGGGTGTATTACACTTTGTAGGTATCAATCTAGGATCTAGGGTAACCATGTTTGGGGTGTATTACACTTTGTAGGTATCAATCTAGGATCTAGGGTAACCATGTTTGGGGTGTATTGCGCTTTGTAGGTATCAATCTAGGATCTAGGGTAACCATGTTTGGGGTGTATTACACATCCATGGCCAAAGGCCCAAGCAATTCACCATCAATCCCATCTTTCCAACAATATGTATATCTATCCCATCAATTGAATGTGGATTGACTTACATTCTACAGAACACATGTGGCTAAATGGGGCAATAAAGTCATCAGGGTTCATCACCCAGAATTAGTTATCAAGCACACCACCTTGTCAAATGTTGTGATTAACATTCAGAAAAGACCCTATGTAATTGATAAAGGCTCTTTGCAAGTTGCGAGGTGTGACAGATGCTCCACCACCAGGGACACCACTGATGCCACATGATATCAGATTGCTTTGTAACTTGGTGATATTTTGTACACATTTTGATCTTAGAATGTTACTGTTATACATCATCTCATCAAGATGATTTTTACTTTATTTCTTTGACATAATATTTTGCAATATACAAATCTTTGCTGGAAAACTACCTCTAGAAATCATATAATTATTAGCATATCTATTAATAAATCTTTAAGTTTCTTTCTTTTGAAAATGGTAAATCCATGAAAAAATGATAACGATCTTTCATGCTTTCATCAAAATTCTAATTGTCACAAAATTATACTGGGATGTTGGCAGAAAAGATGGTTGAGAGTTGAGAGTAATATATATCTGGAGGTGGCAAATTCTGGAAGTGGGTAAACATGATAGCAATATCTCATGGGGCATTGATAATATCAGACAAGGGGCTGATTGTCATATCTGCTGGCACAGGGGCATGAAACCACCCTACTGTGAGGGCAAACAAAACACATCTAACTTTTAATAAATCCACCTACAAGCTTTTGTCTAAATTTCCCATGCAAGATAATGATGTGGGTAACTACTTCTTGTAGTCATTGTAGTACTAACGTGCATCCCACAAAGAGAGCCTCATACAGGGCCACACAATTGACCTGCTGGTGACAGACTCTAAATCTGCTCTGCACATCTGACATATTACCAGGATCATTAGTTTATGTCTTGACAACATACAGTAAAGCTAGTCAGTCATGATCAATTTGAACAAAAACTGAAGAGGTAAAACTCTGCAGACATCAATTAGTGTGCTGTAGGGATTTGCAGATTTCTAGCTAACATGAAAGGGTTATATCTGTGCAATCATAGTCAGAGGAACACCCTGTCCTATGTTTACTATTACATAATGTTCACACTGTTATGCTTTGATGTGGCACCAAGTCCTCAAAGTGCTCTGACAGACCATTGACCACAAGTTGGGTGGTGTATGTAATAGCAGAGGGAAGACCAGAGGGTAGATGTGGGTACCCCAGGTGGCATGACATAATACCAATTAACACATACAGAGGACAGGATTATCATTCCACAAATGCATTCTTGATCTTTTGAGCAATATGAGTTTGTCGACTTAGATATTGGATAAAATATGATTCATCTTAACATCATTGGTAACTGTTTATGAAAATAAGTTTATAGAAAATATGCTTAGAGTGTATTGTCCAGACATATCCCCCTTCCTGACAGACCCCCAAAGCATTAAAAGGTTCATAAAGGATGGTAAGAGTCAAGGGGTAGATTACAAATAGACATATATGCATTAGTTCTGATTTATCTGATTCTGATTATAACAAGTACAAGGGGGCTGATTGAAATGGTTGATAGAAACAATAAAGTCATTAATTACACAACTCACCATAGGTGGGCCTCATCAACACCATCAATAGATTAGTGGGTAAGGAAAGATAGATGGGTTTCTTCCAGTTTATCAAGACAGAAGGACAGGACATGCTATAGATGGGATTGATAGAATTGTTGGAATTTATAAGAAGTTGCCAAAGATGGAATTGTTCAGATACATCAGATTCTTCTCATTTCTAGAAATATGGGGTTGACCAGATAGCTGTAGTAAAATGTACAGAGCTTGTGGACTGTGTAGGTCTGTACATAGAATACTTACTGAGGGTATGATCAATATTGAATTATATTGGTTCATGGGATAGATGGAATTGTTAGAATTGATGGACACACACAGATAGTTTGTTCAAATTGATCAAAGTCTTCTCCTTTATAGAATACAACTATATTACTAGATAAATATAACATATAAGATAGATCTGATTTATCAAATTTCTTCAGTACACTTCAATCAATTGTTGGAATTGATATATGTGTTGTTGGAATTGATGGGATTGTTGGAAAATAGAGGGGGGCATTGGCCATGCCTCGTATTACACTTTGTAGGTATCAATCTAGGATCTAGGGTAACCATGTTTGGGGTGTATTACACTTTGTAGGTATCAATCTAGGATCTAGGGTAACCATGTTTGGGGTATAATGCACTTTGTAGGTATCAATCTAGGATCTAGGGTAACCATGTTTGGGGTATATTGCACTTTGTAGGTATCAATCTAGGATCTAGGGTAACCATGTTTGGGGTGTAATGCACTTTGTAGATATCAATCTAGGATCTAGGGTAACCATGTTTGGGGTATAATGCACTTTGTAGGTATCAATCTAGGATCTTGGGTAACCATGTTTGGGGTATAATGCACTTTGTAGGTATCAATCTAGGATCTTGGGTAACCATGTTTGGGGTATAATGCACTTTGTAGGTATCAATCTAGGATCTTGGGTAACCATGTTTGGGGTGTAATGCACTTTGTAGGTATCAATCTAGGATCTAGGGTAACCATGTTTGGGGTGTATTACATTTTGTAGGTATCAATCTAGGATCTAGGGTAACCATGTTTGGGGTGTATTACACTTTGTAGGTATCAATCTAGGATCTAGGGTAACCATGTTTGGGGTGTAATGCACTTTGTAGGTATCAATCTAGGATCTAGGGTAACCATGTTTGGGGTGTATTACATTTTGTAGGTATCAATCTAGGATCTATGGTAACCATGTTTGGGGTATAATGCACTTTGTAGGTATCAATCTAGGATCTAGGGTAACCATGTTTGGGGTGTATTACACTTTGTAGGTATCAATCTAGGATCTAGGGTAACCATGTTTGGGGTGTATTACACTTTGTAGGTATCAATCTAGGATCTAGGGTAACCATGTTTGGGGTGTAATGCACTTTGTAGGTATCAATCTAGGATCTAGGGTAACCATGTTTGGGGTATATTGCACTTTGTAGGTATCAATCTAGGATCTAGGGTAACCATGTTTGGGGTGTATTACACTTTGTAGGTATCAATCTAGGATCTAGGGTAACCATGTTTGGGGTGTAATGCACTTTGTAGGTATCAATCTAGGATCTAGGGTAACCATGTTTGGGGTGTAATGCGCTTTGTAGGTATCAATCTAGGATCTAGGGTAACCATGTTTGGGGTATAATGCGCTTTGTAGGTATCAATCTAGGATCTAGGGTAACCATGTTTGGGGTGTATTACACTTTGTAGGTATCAATCTAGGATCTATGGTAACCATGTTTGGGGTGTATTACACTTTGTAGGTATCAATCTAGGATCTAGGGTAACCATGTTTGGGGTGTAATGCACTTTGTAGGTATCAATCTAGGATCTAGGGTAACCATGTTTGGGGTATATTGCACTTTGTAGGTATCAATCTAGGATCTAGGGTAACCATGTTTGGGGTGTATTACACTTTGTAGGTATCAATCTAGGATCTATGGTAACCATGTTTGGGGTGTATTACACTTTGTAGGTATCAATCTAGGATCTAGGGTAACCATGTTTGGGGTATATTGCACTTTGTAGGTATCAATCTAGGATCTAGGGTAACCATGTTTGGGGTGTATTACACTTTGTAGGTATCAATCTAGGATCTATGGTAACCATGTTTGGGGTGTATTACACTTTGTAGGTATCAATCTAGGATCTAGGGTAACCATGTTTGGGGTGTATTACACTTTGTAGGTATCAATCTAGGATCTAGGGTAACCATGTTTGGGGTGTATTACACTTTGTAGGTATCAATCTAGGATCTAGGGTAACCATGTTTGGGGCGTAATGCACTTTGTAGGTATCAATCTAGGATCTAGGGTAATCATGTTTGGGGTGTATTGCGCTTTGTAGGTATCAATCTAGGATCTAGGGTAACCATGTTTGGGGTGTATTACACTTTGTAGGTATCAATCTAGGATCTAGGGTAACCATGTTTGGGGCGTAATGCACTTTGTAGGTATCAATCTAGGATCTAGGGTAACCATGTTTGGGGTGTATTGCGCTTTGTAGGTATCAATCTAGGATCTAGGGTAACCATGTTTGGGGCGTAATGCACTTTGTAGGTATCAATCTAGGATCTAGGGTAACCATGTTTGGGGTATATTGCGCTCTGTAGGTATCAATCTAGGATCTAGGGTAACCATGTTTGGGGTGTATTACACTTTGTAGGTATCAATCTAGGATCTATGGTAACCATGTTTGGGGTGTATTACACTTTGTAGGTATCAATCTAGGATCTATGGTAACCATGTTTGGGGTGTATTACATTTTGTAGGTATCAATCTAGGATCTATGGTAACCATGTTTGGGGTATAATGCACTTTGTAGGTATCAATCTAGGATCTAGGGTAACCATGTTTGGGGTGTATTACATTTTGTAGGTATCAATCTAGGATCTAGGGTAACCATGTTTGGGGTGTATTACACTTTGTAGGTATCAATCTAGGATCTATGGTAACCATGTTTGGGGTGTATTACATTTTGTAGGTATCAATCTAGGATCTATGGTAACCATGTTTGGGGTATAATGCACTTTGTAGGTATCAATCTAGGATCTAGGGTAACCATGTTTGGGGTGTATTACATTTTGTAGGTATCAATCTAGGATCTAGGGTAACCATGATTGGGGTGTATTGCACTTTGTAGGTATCAATCTAGGATCTAGGGTAACCATGTTTGGGGTGTATTGCGCTTTGTAGGTATCAATCTAGGATTTAGGGTAACCATGTTTGGGGTGTATTACACTTTGTAGGTATCAATCTAGGATCTAGGGTAACCATGTTTGGGGTGTATTGCGCTTTGTAGGTATCAATCTAGGATTTAGGGTAACCATGTTTGGGGTGTATTGCGCTTTGTAGGTATCAATATAGGATCTAGGGTAACCATGTTTGGGGTGTATTACATTTTGTAGGTATCAATCTAGGATCTATGGTAACCATGTTTGGGGTATAATGCACTTTGTAGATATCAATCTAGGATCTAGGGTAACCATGTTTGGGGTGTATTGCGCTTTGTAGGTATCAATCTAGGATTTAGGGTAACCATGTTTGGGGTGTATTACACTTTGTAGGTATCAATCTAGGATCTAGGGTAACCATGTTTGGGGTATAATGCACTTTGTAGGTATCAATCTAGGATCTAGGGTAACCATGTTTGGGGTGTATTACACTTTGTAGGTATCAATCTAGGATCTAGGGTAACCATGTTTGGGGTGTATTACACTTTGTAGGTATCAATCTAGGATCTAGGGTAACCATGTTTGGGGTGTATTGCGCTTTGTAGGTATCAATCTAGGATTTAGGGTAACCATGTTTGGGGTGTATTGCGCTTTGTAGGTATCAATATAGGATCTAGGGTAACCATGTTTGGGGTGTATTGCGCTCTGTAGGTATCAATCTAGGATCTAGGGTAACCATGTTTGGGGTATAATGCACTTTGTAGGTATCAATCTAGGATCTAGGGTAACCATGTTTGGGGTGTATTACACTTTGTAGGTATCAATCTAGGATCTAGGGTAACCATGTTTGGGGTGTATTGCGCTTTGTAGGTATCAATCTAGGATCTAGGGTAACCATGTTTGGGGTATAATGCACTTTGTAGATATCAATCTAGGATCTAGGGTAACCATGTTTCGGGTATATTGCACTTTGTAGGTATCAATCTAGGATCTAGGGTAACCATGTTTGGGGTGTATTACACTTTGTAGGTATCAATCTAGGATCTAGGGTAACCATGTTTGGGGTGTATTACACTTTGTAGGTATCAATCTAGGATTTAGGGTAACCATGTTTGGGGTGTATTACACTTTGTAGGTATCAATCTAGGATCTAGGGTAACCATGTTTGGGGTGTATTACACTTTGTAGGTATCAATCTAGGATCTAGGGTAACCATGTTTGGGGTGTATTGCGCTTTGTAGGTATCAATCTAGGATTTAGGGTAACCATGTTTGGGGTGTATTACACTTTGTAGGTATCAATCTAGGATCTAGGGTAACCATGTTTGGGGTGTATTGCGCTTTGTAGGTATCAATCTAGGATTTAGGGTAACCATGTTTGGGGTGTATTGCGCTTTGTAGGTATCGATCTAGGATCTAGGGTAACCATGTTTGGGGTGTATTACACTTTGTAGGTATCAATCTAGGATCTAGGGTAACCATGTTTGGGGTGTATTACACTTTGTAGGTATCAATCTAGGATCTAGGGTAACCATGTTTGGGGTATAATGCACTTTGTAGGTATCAATCTGGGATCTAGGGTAACCATGTTTGGGGTGTAATGCACTTTGTAGGTATCAATCTAGGATCTAGGGTAACCATGTTTGGGGTGTATTACACTTTGTAGGTATCGATCTAGGATCTAGGGTAACCATGTTTGGGGTGTATTACACTTTGTAGGTATCGATCTAGGATCTAGGGTAACCATCTAGGATGTCAATAATTGTACTCAGATGTCCTTTATCTATTGTTTATTGGACTCATGGAAGAAGTGTGGGAGCATGTCATCACATTGCGCTCCAAGGCTCCGAGAAGGGAGAGTAGTATGTGTATATCACGCAGTACTAATTGTAAGGGATGTTCAGTGTGATGAGGTATATATATACGATCTGGTAAAAATAAACTCAGAACAATTGATCATTTAAAAATCTTCAAAAGATGAAGAAATACTGTAAATCTTTATTAATGAATTTAGTCTCATACACCACAAATAAAAATATTCAATTACACAACCCGAGATAAACTAAAGTATCAAGTAAAGAATCTCAAATATATTTGATAATGTGACTTCAATATTGCATGACCCACTTCCATAATATCACGGTCACAAACCAAGTATCAATGTGTAGAAAGACTTTCAAATATTTCAACGTGAACGTTAACCCAATTAATTGCAGCTTTAATACTTTAAATATCCATAAAAATATGATTTTTATATACATTAAATAAGCAAGAAATGCTTTGTTATAATTCAGGTTTAAATCTATTAAACCATCATCTTTAGTGTATTAATAACATTTTCAAACCTGACAATATAATAAATGATTATGCAGTCATACCACAGATACTCTTGTGACAAAAAAACCAGAAAAGAAAACAGAAAAAGATTTGCAGGTGAGTTGCCAGTTATAGAAATCCATTATAATATATTTATTACTAAACTCTCTATATAATTTTAATATTTGCGATGTGTGAAAACTTTACATCACTGGATTTGTCATTTTTATAATTGCAGGAGATAAATCAAATTTGAATGTTTCCACATACAAGGACTGCTTAAATCTTAACTCCTGCATACTAACTTCAAAACATCAGATTAGAAGTTTTTTAAGCATACTGTAAGAAAACAATTTATAAAAAAGTGCATGCATGCATAAATGTGAAATAAAACATTAAAATCTTCAGATCTTTAATATCAATGATAGTGCATAACAAAATACAGGATAAAATACACCTCAAATGGGAGATCTAAAAGCAAAGGAACAATTATGCATAAGGTTGTTGTACATTATTAAAACATAGGCATCAGAGATGCATCAACCCTCAGCCCTGGTAACTCATTGCACAACATTCGCTCCACACAATATTTGTGAACAAAACGTCACTGCACCAAGGCAAATTGATGCAGGGGTAAAACAAACCCGTAAAATCTACTTCCTTTGATAGCTTAGGTGTGTCAAGTATCATGAAACTGTCATCATTTACTCTAGAATTATTGAGATGGGCCGGTGACCTTGAAAAGCAGGTTAAGGTCACCGTCCATCAAACTCATCTGGAGTCTTCCCAGATGTTTATGTGTGTCAATTTTCATGAAGCTGCCATTATTTGTTCTTAAGTTATTGCAATGACGTGGATTTGACATGATTGTCCCTGTGACCTTGAAAAGTAGGTGAAGGTCATGTTCCATCAAGAGAAGTCTGAGGTCTTCACCAGATGCTTATGTGTGTCAAGTCTCATAAAGCTGCCATCATTCGTTCTCGAGTTATAGCAATGATAGGGATTTCACATAATTGTACCTGTGACCTTGAAAAGTAGGTGAAGGTCATGTTCCATACAAAAATGTCTGAGGTTTTCATCAGATGCTTCTGCGTGTCAAGTTTCATGAAGCTGCCATCATTTGTTCTCGAGTTATCGCGATGACAAGGATGATTTCACATAATTATCCCTGTGACCTTGAAAAGTAGGTGAAGGTCATGTTTCATAGAAAAAATCTGAGGTCTTCACCAGATGCTTATGTGTGTCAAATCTCATAAAGCTGCCATCATTTGTTCTTGAGTTATTGCGATTCTTGGGATTTCACATAATTGTCCCTGTGACCTTGAAAAATAGGTCAAGGTCGCTGTCCACCGAACTAGTCCGAGGTTTTCAACAGATGCTTATGCGTGTAAAGATTCATGAAGCTGCCATCATTTGTTCTTGAGTTATCATGATGTCAAGGATGATTTCACATAATTGTCCCTGTGACCTTGAAAAGTAGGTGAAGGTCATGTTCCATCAAGAGAAGTCTGAGGTCTTTACCAGATGCTTGTGTGTGTCAAATCTCATAAAGCTGCCATCATTCGTTCTTGAGATATTGTGATTCTTGGGATTTCACATAACTGTCCCTGTGACCTTGAAAATTAGGTCAAGGTCGCCATCCATCGAACTAGTCTGAGGTTTTCACCAGATGCTTATGCGTGTAAAGTTTCATGAAGCTGCCATCATTTGTTCTTGAGTAATCACGATGACAAGGATGATTTCACATAATTGTCCCTGTGACCTTGAAAAGTAGGTGAAGGTCATGTTTCATAGAAAAAATTCTGAGCTCTTCATCAGATGCTTGTGTGTGTCAAATCTCATAAAGCTGCCATCATTCGTTCTTGAGTTATTGCGATTCTTGGGATTTCACATAATTGTCCGTGACCTTGAAAAATAGGTCAAGGTCGCCGTCCATCAAACACGTCCCAGGTTTTCAACAGATGCTTTTGTGTGCCAAGTTTCTTGAAGCTGCCATCATTTGTTCTCGTGTTATCGCGATGACAAGGATGATTTCACATAATTGTCCATGTGACCTTGAAAAGTAGGTGAAGGTCATGTTTTATAGAAACAATTCTGAAGTCTACACCAGATGCTTATGGGTGTCAAATCTCATAAAGCTGCCATCATTCGTTCTTGAGTTATGCGATTCTTGGGATTTCACATAATTGTCCTTGTGACCTTGAAAAATAGGTCAAGGTCACCGTCCATCGAACTCGTCCGAGGTTTTCACCAGATGCTTATATGTGTCAAGTTTCATGAAGCTGCCATCATTTGTTCTCGAGTTATCGCGATGACAAGATGATTTCACATAATTGTCCCTGTGACCTTGAAAAGTAGGTGAAGGTCATGTTTAATAGGAAAAATTTTGAGGTCTTAACCAGATGCTTATGTGTGTCAAATCTTATAAAGCTGCCATCATTCGTTCTTGAGTTATTGTGATTCTTGGGATTTCACATAATTGTCCCTGTGACCTTGAAAAATAGATCAAGGTCGCCGTCCATCGAACTCGTCCGAGGTTTTCACCAGATGCATATGTGTGTCAAGTTTCATGAAGCTGCCATCATTTGTTCTTGAGTTATCGCGATGACAAGGATGTTCGCTACAGACATACATACATACATACAGACATACATACATACCCACGCCAGGAGTACTGCAATACCCTCAGCCTGATTACATCAGGGGCTGAGGGTAAAAAATGCCAATGGTAATGTTTGCAGGGATGCTAAGTGAGTGACTCATCGAGGTTCCCACTGGTTGCATTAATACCAAGGATGCTAAGTGAGTGACTCATCGAGGTCCCAACTGGTTGCATTAATACCAAGGAGGCTGAGTGAGTGACTCATTGAGGTCCCCGCTGGTTGCATTAATACCAAGGAGGCTGAGTGAGTGACTCATCGAGGTCCCAACTGGTTGCATTAATACCAAGGATGCTAAGTGAGTGACTCATCGAGGTCCCAACTGGTTGCATTAATACCAAGGATGCTAAGTGAGTGACTCATCGAGGTTCCCACTGGTTGCATTAATACTACAGACGCTAAGCAATCGATTCATCCAGGTTCCCACTGGCTGGATTTGTTATGACAACCACTGGGTACTGGGCACTGCCACCGTCCGAGCTCCCGGAGTCTGAGGGCTGCGGCCGGCTGGGCTGAGGTAGAGGTACTTTTTTCTGTGCTTGATATTCACTGGAGAGTGAGGAGCTTGCGCTGACGGTTGCAGGTTGCCTCCGAGAGGGCGGTACAGCCGGGGTGACGACTCCTGGGGTGTAGGACCACGGACTGTTTGGATCGACTGCATCCTGCACTCTCAGTCTCAGAGGAGCACCCCCAGGGGAGGCACGCCCAGAGGACATCTTTCTTGCGGAGGCGTCCGTGTTAGTTCTGACCCGGGCGTACTTTACAAGTTGTTCTGACACAGCATTGAGATGGGCCTGTGTGTTATTTCCTGGAGTGTCCATTCTACTCAAGCCTGGATCACCTCCAATCCATGGTCCAACTCCAACTATAGGACTTGGGTCCCCTCCTGGACCGAATCCACTTCCTGGACCATAGCCACCTCCTGGACCAAATCCACCTCCAGGTCCACCCCCAGGACCTCCAGGTCCACCCCCAGGACCTCCAGGACCTCCAGGTCCATCACCATAATCTCCATCTCCATTTTGGAAATAAGCAAATCTCAGATGTCGTCTCATCATACTTTCTTCCGAAGCGAGACGAGCTTGTACCTGAAAAAAAGTGCGAAAAAGAAAAACTTGAGTTATGCAATTCCTACTACTTCACGAAAGTCAAAATATGACTCTGACCCTTAATATAAGAGAACTCTACAAAAAATTAGAGAAATAAATTTGCATACATTATTGGAGTGGAAAATATGCCTAGACTAAGTTTACCTCCTTCTGCTGAGCTTTGCGGATGTCATTAATAACTTGCATCATGTCATCCATCATCTTGTCATCCTGGTCCTCGTTCAGGGTCGATAGAGACATGGCCCGATTGAGCGGGAAAAAATCATACTTGTCTTCTTTCAACTAAAACAAATGTGAATACAGTACATTGATTAATTCTAAGTTTCTCAAAAATTAAAATCCTTATATAGCAGATTGAGGACAAAGAGAGTTTTGTTTGACATAATTTGGGGGGGGGGGGAATCTGTTGGGAGGAAGATGTTATTTTTAAATCCTATGCATCAGAAAGATTTGTTTGACTAGTTAATATTGTGTTCAATTATATGATGGCTTTGATAAAGGAAACAGTATGCAACTGCATCTTTTGCAAATACATTTTATGTTCTTTATAAAAAAAGGGCAGGCTACGAAGAGAAACACTCTTTTTGGCCTATTTTAAAAAAAACACACAACACACTCATCAAATTTCACTTGACAGGCAATGAACATAAATGAACTCACCAGGTTACTGACGTACATATCGAGAGCGGTGTAGTCAGTCTGTTCTATTTCTCTGAGGTATGTGAAATAGAACACATAGGCCCACATGTTGTGTTCATTTTTCACATGGTGGAGAAAACCCTAAAAAATTAAATCATTTGCAGTTATGTATAAAACAATAATCTGTTGTTTATGACATTCTTGATATATGGTTGTTAAATAGTTTGATATGGGAAAGTTGTAATTTAATGTTTATACTTTTGCAGATCACCCCTCTGCCGAACTACTTTTGCAGATCACCCCTCTGCCGAACTACTTTTGCAGATCACCCCTCTGCCAAACTACTTTTGCAGATCACCCATGTGCCGAACTATTTTTGCAGATCACCCCTCTACCGAACTACTTTTGCAGATCACCCCTCTGCCGAACTACTTTTGCAGATCACCCCTCTACTGAACTACTTTTGCAGATCACCCCTCTACTGAACCACTTTTGCAGATCACCCCTCTGCCGAACTATTTTTGCAGATCACCCCTCTACTGAACTACTTTCCTGGATCACCCATGTGCTAAACAATTTTTTGCAGATCATCCCGCTATGCCTATCTCCCAATGACGTCATTACATAATAAAATATGTCGTAATGACATCATTGAGTGTGACATTATTAAAAGGGGGCGTGGCATTGTTTATGTTGTTTGACACACAACATACCGGTAGATCTGCAAATGCTGCAATGTTTTCCACACTGTTTTGCTTTAAACAGATTGGACATGAAACCAAAACTTTACCTCATACCTATCTGCAGGAGGTAAGTATGAGATAAAGTTAAGAACATAGATTCGTGCAGTGTTCAGGCTGACAGATCTCTCTCATTGGTTCTGGTGGAAGGATCTCACTCATAATACAGACTCTTGAGATCCTTCAACCAGAACCAACTTGAGTGATCTGTCAACCTGATCACTGCACTCATCTGTTCTTGCCTTATAAATTATTGCACTTTCCTTCGTGTATACATAGAATCAATAACCCAGACACGCTTTGAGCATATTGAGGTTATGAAATTCCAAACAATTTGTCAAGTTCTATCTAAAAAATCTCCATTCACAAAACTCTACTGAAACTATTTACAAAATTCTCATAACATCAAACTGCACCATAATAAATGAAAATGTTAAATTTATTTTCCCAAAAAAGACAGGCACCTTTCCAGTTTGCTCGAAGTCGTAGCTGTCTCTGGCACAGATGAAGCAGGTGTCCCTCATATCTTTCTCTGCTGTCCACTGCAAAATGTCAAGAAAACAACGTCAATCTAAAATTCAATGGATATCAATGAAGTTTCAGCAAATAAAATCCCTTCTACATTCTGCATTCTAGACAAATGACTCTCAGTTCCGTAGAAACATTTCTCAGTTGTAAACAAGTACTTCTCAGTTGTACTAAGTGGCTGAGACATTATGAGTCTATGCCCCCCAAAATATATTAATAAATGGTCTAACCACTGGCAATGAATCCAGGAACAGCCTGAAGCACTAACATTGAACTCAGGAATGGTCTAAAGCCCCAGTCACATTTCAAGCCTATAAGACAGATATAGATGGAGAGAGCCCAGAGCAGCAGCGGCAGCAGCTGGGGCTCAGGAGGTACCCACCTTGAGATCGCGGAGTTCGGAGAATGTGTCCACGATGATACCAAATATCACGTTGAGGCCGATGGTGGTGAAGAGGATGAAGAACGTGATCTGGTAGAGCGTCAGCCAGCTGAAGTGAGCAAAGGTGTTCTCCAAATCATTCAACACAAGTGCCTGCAAAGTAAAACCATTCTTATGTTGAAAAAAAACAGGTTGTTAGATTTTGTTAATATTATTTGACTTGATTTGATCTGTTATGCTTGCCACTCAACTTGTTCCAATTCTTCAGATATTCTAGTGCACAAAAGAATTTCATTAAATATTGTATATGTCGGGGTCCTCAGACCTGACCCATTTCAAGCATATAATACAGATATAGTTACGTCTGTTATGTCGCCGATGACGCCGTATCTGACCACCGTCATAGTACACTCCGCCAGCGTATCGCAATACACCTGGTCTGCACTACTGAACATGGGTCTCATGAATGCAAACCCTATGAGGGCGTACAGGTAGATAACAATAAGCCCCATCACTCCGACCCACAGCAACGACGGGCCTAAAAATAACAACCAAGAACAATTAGGAATATAGTTATATTTATGAGTTGAAATGTTCAGAATTGTCTATTTTTCCAATTTTGTGTTGTCCCACGACTTGATTTCTAGTTATATTGATTCAGATATGAAACGTTTGCATTAGACATATTTTGTCAATTTCTAATAACAAATTAGTGACATCAGACATCAATCTTAAATATTCTATTGCCGAAAATATGTTGCTGTTTCCATTAAGATAAATTGTAATTTTGGAAGTCCATACCATTTTCTCTTTCAGTTTGACTTTGGTGAAGTCTAAATATGGGATTATAAACTTTACAAACGATAAAAGACTTATTAGTCTAATAGTAATTTGAAGGATTGGTCTGTCAGTTTGTTTTTGAATCTAATTAGGCATGCAACCCGAACTCCTTGTATTCTGTGTTATAGCTACAATATCTAAAATGCCTTACGAGATAAAGTGGTGAATTATGTTAAAATAAAAAGTAAATAAAAACATAGGCATCAGAGATGCATCAACCCTCAGCCCTGGTAACTCTTTGCACAACATTCGCTCCACACAATACTTGTGAACAAAACGTCACTGCACCAAGGCAAATTGATGCAGGGGTAAAAAAAAACCATAAAATCTACTTCCTTTGATAGCTTAGGTGTGTCAAGTATCATGAAACTGTCATCATTTACTCTAGAATTATTGAGATGGGCAGGTGACCTTGAAAAGCAGGTTAAGGTCACCGTCCATCAAACTCATGTGAAGACTTCCAAGATGCTTATGTGTGTCAATTTTCATGAAGCTGCCATTATTTGTTCTTAAGTTATTGCAATGACGTGGATTTGACATGATTGTCCCTGTGACCTTGAAAAGTAGGTAAAGGTCATGTTCCATCAAGAGAAGTCTGAGGTCTTCACCAGATGCTTATGTGTGTCAAGTCTCATAAAGCTGCCAACATTCGTTCTCGAGTTATGGCAATGATAGGGATTTCACATAATTGTAACTGTGACCTTGAAAAGTAGGTGAAGGTCATGTTCCATACAAAAATGTCTGAGGTTTTCATCAGATGCTTATGTGTGTCAAGTTTCATGAAGCTGCCATCATTTGTTCTCGAGTTATCGCGATGACAAGGATGATTTCACATAATTGTCCCTGTGACCTTGAAAAGTAGGTGAAGGTCATGGTCCACCATGAGAAGTCTGAGGTCTTCACCAGATGCTTGTGTGTGTCAAATCTCATAAAGCTGCCATCATTCGTTCTTGAGTTATTGCGATTCTTGGGATTTCACATATTTGTCCCTGTGACCTTGAAAAATAGGTCAAGGTCGCCGTCCACCGAACTAGTCTGAGGTTTTCAACAGATGCTTATGCGTGTAAAGTTTCATGAAGCTGCCATCATTTGTTCTTGAGTTATCACGATGACAAGGATGATTTCACATTATTGTCCCTGTGACCTTGAAAAGTAGGTGAAGGTCATGTTCCATCAAGAGAAGTCTGAGGTCTTCACCAGATGCTTGTGTGTGTCAAATCTCATATAGCTGCCATCATTCGTTCTTGCGATTCTTGGGATTACACATAATTGTCCGTGACCTTGAAAAATAGGTCAAGGTCACCGTCCATCGAACTCGTCTGAGGTTTTCACCAGATGCTTATATGTGTCAAGTTTCACGAAGCTGCCATCATTTGTTCTTGTACTATCGCGATGACAATGATGATTTCAAATAATTGTCCATGTGACCTTGAAATGTAGGTGAAGGTTATGTTTTATAGAAACAATTCTGAGGTCTTCACCAGATGCCTATGGGTGTCAAATCTCATAAAGCTGCCATCATTTGTTCTTGAGTTATGCGATTCTTGGGATTTCACATAATTGTCCCTGTGACCTTGAAAAATAGGTCAAGGTCAACGTCCATCGCACTCGTCCGAGGTTTTCACCAGATGCTTATATGTGTCAAGTTTCACGAAGCTGCCATCATTTGTTCTCGAGTTATCGCGATGACAAGATGATTTCACATAATTGTCCCTGTGACCTTGAAAAGTAGGTGAAGGTCATGTTTCATAGGAAAAATTCTGAGGGCTTCACCAGATGCTTATGTGTGTCAAATCTCATAAAGCTGCCATCATTCGTTCTTGAGTTATTGTGATTCTTGGGATTTCACATAATTGTCCCTGTGACCTTGAAAAATAGGTCAAGGTCGCCGTCCATCGAACTCGTCCGAGGTTTTCACCAGATGCATATGTGTGTCAAGTTTCATGAAGCTGCCATCATTTGTTCTTGAGTTATCGCGATGACAAGGATGTTCGCTACAGACATACATACATACAGACATACATACATACATACATACATACCCACGCCAGGAGTACTGCAATACCCTCAGCCTGATTATATCAGGGGCTGAGGGTAAAAATATTGTGGAAACCACCTAGCAGAGGACACTTATTCTTCCATTTGTAATCCAAGTTAATAAAATAGATGTTATGTTAAATTGGAGAAGGATTGGAGAAGGATTGGAGAAGGATTGGAGAAGGATTGGAGAAGGATTGGAGAAGGATTGGAGAAGGATTGGAGAAGGGTTGGAGAAGGGTTGGAGAAGGATTGGGGAAGGATTGGAGAGATTCTACCATTCATGGTGACGGCCTTGATGACGCCCTTCAGGAGTTGATTGTTGGCTACGATATTCAGCAGATGGAACGCAAAGAAATAGCCATGGTAAAATGTACCAGCCATGGAAAATGCAAAGAATATCTGAAACAGAACAAAATAAATATATACATTGTGATGTTCACCACAAGAAAATGCTGATGTTTAACACCAGGTGGTGTTGATGTTTGTCGTCTCTTTTCACAAGGCAGAAACATTTGGATATATGGTTTTCTGCCTGCAAAAATTACACTAACTCAAAGCTAAACTTCTTGAATATATAAACCAATAAGCATTAAGGACTAAGGGGAACTTCCAGGATATTATATTTATGCTATTTACAGTGTAGTATACGGTGACTCCACTGAAGAACTTGACTTCCATGTTGGAGGTGCGGTCCTCCTTGACGTGGACGTCCTCCTCATCCTGTGTACTGGACGCATTCATCTCATCTTTGTCCTTATCCTTCTTGGCGCTAGCTCCAGGTCCCAGGCAATCACTAAAAATACAAATCATCACATCTACATTCTCAGTGACGGCAATTAGAGATAAAATATTGCACAGTGTGACACAGGCTGTCAAATACAACTCATCCCATCTACACTATCAATGATTTATTTTAAGATAATAAGAGATATAACCCACACTAAAATGGTAAAGTACACGCAGGGTAGAGCTGCCAGCTCCCAAACCTCGTGCCAAAATCTCTTATCAGGGATATGAGTAGTAAATATAAACAGTGCACATACTTAATGGTCATGAGGAATCCGTAGAAGTCGGGCATGGTGGGATGTTTGAGCAGCATGTAGCTGAAGAACAGCATCAAGGAGCAGAAGTTGTGCACACCTCCGATCACATAGAGGGCGCTGTAGTACCAGCCAACGTGGATAACCGGCTTAGTCCTGAACAAACACATCATAGGCCATCATTATATATCTTAATAATAATAACACTATCACTAAACAGCTGAGAAAAAAAACATAACAATAATAATTAGTCAATGTTGATGATAACATTTGAAATTGACCAACAACAAGGTCATTTAGGGCATCTACTGATGGACTAGTAATAAATCATACCGTGAATATATTCATGCTGCAAATTTCATCTCAGGATGGAGTGTATACACAGTCAGGCCAAAAAACAAAATAACCTTGATTCTGATAATATGCCCCCCCCCCCCCCCCAAATAACAGGACTGGGGCATATTTTAGGTTACAAAAAATTTTGTTAAACATCATTAAATATATTGAGAATTGAGATATATACATGAATTAATTACTGAAATTTTTCACCTAAAAATCCTGAAAATTTTTGGTTTGCTGGTTTTTAACTAGGTTGGAAGGAAATCAAAAGTCTTCTTTTTTTAGGCCTAACTAAAAAAGTAGGTGTTAAATTAATTTGCATAATACAAACTAAAAATATCTCACTGATATATCTTGGCAGGTAAGACGGTGGCATTGTCGGCGACCTCGTCTATGGTCATAGGGGAGTGCCACGTGACCAGCATCATGCAGTTAATAGCCAGGCTGAGGAGAATACAGGCGTAGTTCCATACCGCCCTGAAACATAGAACAAATATCCTCAGACACGCTGCAAACATAACGCTTCCTCCCATCACTGCATCAAGATTACAGCACTGCATCAAAGTTACAGCACTGCATCAAGGTTACAGCACTGCATCAAGGTTACAGCACTGCATCAAGGTTACAGCACTGCATCAAGGTTACAGCACTGCATCAAGATTACAGCACTGCATCAAGGTTACAGCACTGCATCAAGGTTACAGCACTGCATCAAGGTTACAGCACTGCATCAAGATTACAGCACTGCATCAAGGTTACAGCACTGCATCAAGGTTACAGCACTGCATCAAGGTTACAGCACTGCATCAAGATTACAGCACTGCATCAAGATTACAGCACTGCATCAAGGTTACAGCACTGCATCAAGGTTACAGCACTGCATCAAGATTACAGCACTGCATCAAGATTACAGCACTGCATCAAGATTACAGCACTGAATCAAGATTACAGCACTGCATCAAGGTTACAGCACTGCATCAAGATTACAGCACTGAATCAAGATTACAGCACTGCATCAAGGTTACAGCACTGCATCAAGGTTACAGCACTGAATCAAGATTACAGCACTGCATCGAGGTTACAGCACTGCATCAAGATTACAGCACTGAATCAAGATTACAGCACTGCATCAAAGTTACAGCACTGAATCAAGATTACAGCACTGCATCAAAATTACAGCACTGCATCAAGATTACAGCACTGCATCAAGATTACAGTACTGCATCAAGATTACAGCACTCATACAGGATCGTTACAGCACTCATACAGGATCATTAGAGTTAACAGCACTTCTACAAGATCTATATAAAAACTACAAACATCTTTGCCATGTGCCTGTTTTCTGTCTGTTTTCCGGCTGCTTTAAGTGAGGGATAACTCACTGACCAGTGTGGTGTAACTGCAAGAAGTGAGTTACCTGACTTCTGCTCTGACCTTATTGTTTCCTTCTATAGACATCACAACTCAAATATCAAGGAGTTTTCTGCACTGAATTTTTTACACCAGTAAATTTCCATCTCATTCTATCTCAACACAAAGACCAATCCTGACAATGTTTTGAAAAACAAACAAAATTTACAAATGCAATAAAACCAATATCATTAGAATTCCCCGCTCATTTCATAGTATGTGGGAGCTAGCAGTTACCATGGTTACGTGAGACTGGGTTTCTGGTGTACTCACCATTTAGCTGCCAGGCTTCGCAGGATAGGGTTACCCAGGATGCTCTTTTGGTAGTCGATGTCTTTGAGAATGTCCCTGGCCCACATGACGAGGTCTCGGTGTTTGGCGGTCGGAGAGGAGCGGTCGATGTCCCACTTCACCTGCTCCCGGATCTCCTCACGAAGCAAAGACTGCACAAAAACACACGCTCACTTATAATATTCAAACAAAATGTGTACTTTATCCCATAATATTCTATCCCATAATATTCTATCCCATAATACTCTATCCCATAATACTCTATCCCATAATATTCTATCCCGTAATACTCTATCCCATAATACTCTATCCTGTAATACTCTATCCTGTAATACTCTATCCCATAATACTCTATCCCGTAATACTCTATCCTGTAATATTCTATCCTGTAACACTCTATCCCAAAATACTCTATTCAATAATACACTTCAACATGTCCTGCTATTAAAACTGCCATTAGAAAAATGTCCTGCTATTGATTAATTATGTAAAGTGGAGATTCCTTAGCATTTCCTGTCATCTTATATGATACTTTTTAAGACCTGTGTTACTGAAATGAAGTAGAAGGAATGAGAGTTACTTGGTTTCTGACTCGGAAGTTGACCCTCTGTAGGCAGTCATCTTTGATGATCTCCACAGACATGCAGTCAGCCTTGTAATATTGCAACGCTTCCTTCTCTTCTCGGCTATCAATTCCTGAAGAAAATACACAACAAACCTCACGAACATGCAAGCTGACCAATATACACTTAGGGTTTATTTACATTTTTGATAAGATTGGGGGGAGGTGGAAAAAGGAGTAATTTCTATTTAATTTTCATTTAAATCGCTTTACTTTTCTCATGCATCAAAATCACATTTTTCTGGGCATCAGGCGGGCATCAGACGGATGTCATTGTTTAATGAGAAGGTCGATCAAGACTGACTGATGGCTCCATTGTTCACACATCAAAGCACATTTTATGGGTCAAACCTCATAGAGTTTTGGCAGGAGAGGAATTTCTATAATGAGATGCATGTGTTGACCTACTTAGTTTTGCCAGCTTGGGGTTGATATGTTTCTTTAATGAGATGCATGTGGTGACCTACTTTGTTTTGCCAGCTTGGGGTTGATATATTTCTATAATGAGATGCACGTGGTGCCCTACTTAGTTTTGCCAGGTTGGGGTTGATATATTTCTATAATGAGATGCACGTGGTGACCTACTTTGTTTTGCCAGTTTGGGGTCAATGTCAATCATTCTCAGCAGGAGCAGTGTGTAGGAGAAGCCGAGGTCGTTCACGGTCTCCTTCATCAGCGGATCTATCACCTTTCTCTATTAAGATAAAATGGGCCTCATTAGAAAAGAAAAACTGTAAAAAGCAATGTACAATGGACAAATAAATCAATAACTGTTGCAAGATTTGACCCATTCCTTTAATTCTATTGCAATTACTTAAATAAACAATAACAATCAGTAAAAGGTAAAATTTAGGCAAAATTCTATTGACTTTGGCGTTATCCGCACTGATATTTGTACCTTGCCTCCGCAGCAGCCCACACTTTGGATTTCCTCATCACCCGCTTCCTGCCCACAGATGTCCTGGTCCAGGTCTGCCATAGGATCCTGGCAAATAAAAACTTCAATTTTAATATCTCTTTTTAAAAATCACAAATATAACATGAACACGCTTGCTGAGAATGAAGTTAACCTCATCCTAAATATTTTTAGGAGATATTTAGTTTTCACTATTGCAGGCCCTCATTAAATATGATTGACATGTTTTTTAATTAAGTGTGAACTTACTATGTTGATCTTGTAACATACAGCAACAAATTTTCTTATCGCTCTGACATCAAGAGTATCAACTATTTCCTGTTATGAAAAAAAAACAAAACATTATCATGTTAATATTCACTGTAGCAACTCTAAACGTACAGTAAACAATCGATATTAAAATTAATCTTACTACTTCCACTTTGAAATTTGCCAATGAAGAAGAGCTGTTCATCTTTACATTATACTGAGGTTTGACTAGATAACATATGTAATAAGCAATTTTCACTCTTTTATTTTGGATTTGATTATATTTGATTGTTTTGATTGAATTTTATTATGTCAAAATTGCTCAGGAAAGCAGTTACCTTGGCAACAGTAAATGCCTCTGGATCATTCTCTTCCATCAGGGCCGTCAACAAAACCACCATCTCATTCTTCAAATTTACAACCTTAAACAATCCAAAACATCTCTCTTCAACCTGTACAGCCATCACGCTCACAGCAAGGGATAAATGATAAATAACATATTGCTCATTTATGTTAATTGCCATCAGACTTAAAGTCTGGAATTGTACAATGCACGAGTTTGGTCAACAGAAGGAGGTCAGGTCAGAGATAGTAGGAGGGGGCCTCACTGGAGGTCAGGTCAGAGACAGTGGGAGGGGGCCTCACTGGAGGTCAGGTCAGAGACAGAGGGAGGGGGCCTCACTGGAGGTCAGGTCAGAGACAGTAGGAGGGGGCCTCACTGGAGGTCAGGTCAGAGACAGTGGGAGGGGGCCTCACTGGAGGTCAGGTCAGAGACAGTGGGAGGGGGCCTCACTGGAGGTCAGGTCAGAGACAGTAGGAGTGGGCCTCACTGGAGGTCAGGTCAGAGACAGAGGGAGGGGGCCTCACTGGAGGTCAGGTCAGAGACAGTAGGGCCTCACTGGAGGTCAGGTCAGAGACAGTGGGAGTGGGCCTCACTGGAGGTCAGGTCAGAGACAGTAGGGCCTCACTGGAGGTCAGGTCAGAGACAGTGGGAGGGGGCCTCACTGGAGGTCAGGTCAGAGACAGTGGGAGGGGGCCTCACTGGGGGTCAGGTCAGAGACAGTGGGAGGGGGCCTCACTGGAGGTCAGGTCAGAGACAGTGGGAGGGGGCCTCACTGGAGGTCAGGTCAGAGACAGTGGGAGGGGGCCTCACTGGAGGTCAGGTCAGAGACAGTGGGAGGGGGCCTCACTGGAGGTCAGGTCAGAGACAGTGGGAGGGGGCCTCACTGGAGGTCAGGTCAGAGACAGTAGGAGTGGGCCTCACTGGAGGTCAGGTCAGAGACAGTGGGAGGGGGCCTCACTGGAGGTCAGGTCAGAGACAGTGGGAGGGGGCCTCACTGGAGGTCAGGTCAGAGACAGTAGGAGTGGGCCTCACTGGAGGTCAGGTCAGAGACAGTAGGGCCTCACTGGAGGTCAGGTCAGAGACAGTGGGAGGGGGCCTCACTGGAGGTCAGGTCAGAGACAGTAGGAGTGGGCCTCACTGGAGGTCAGGTCAGAGACAGTGGGAGGGGGCCTCACTGGAGGTCAGGTCAGAGACAGTGGGAGGGGGCCTCACTGGAGGTCAGGTCAGAGACAGTAGGAGTGGGCCTCACTGGAGGTCAGGTCAGAGACAGTAGGGCCTCACTGGAGGTCAGGTCAGAGACAGTGGGAGGGGGCCTCACTGGAGGTCAGGTCAGAGACAGTAGGAGTGGGCCTCACTGGAGGTCAGGTCAGAGACAGTGGGAGGGGGCCTCACTGGAGGTCAGGTCAGAGACAGTGGGAGGGGGCCTCACTGGAGGTCAGGTCAGAGACAGTAGGAGTGGGCCTCACTGGAGGTCAGGTCAGAGACAGTAGGGCCTCACTGGAGGTCAGGTCAGAGACAGTGGGAGGGGGCCTCACTGGAGGTCAGGTCAGAGACAGTAGGAGTGGGCCTCACTGGAGGTCAGGTCAGAGACAGTGGGAGGGGGCCTCACTGGAGGTCAGGTCAGAGACAGTGGGAGGGGGCCTCACTGGAGGTCAGGTCAGAGACAGTGGGAGGGGGCCTCACTGGAGGTCAGGTCAGAGACAGTAGGAGTGGGCCTCACTGGAGGTCAGGTCAGAGACAGTGGGAGGGGGCCTCACTGGAGGTCAGGTCAGAGACAGTGGGAGGGGGCCTCACTGGAGGTCAGGTCAGAGACAGTGGGAGGGGGCCTCACTGGAGGTCAGGTCAGAGACAGTGGGAGTGGGCCTCACTAGAGGTCAGGTCAGAGCTCTCACACAATGGAACCCTTGTGAAATCTCATTATCACAATATATGTCCTGGGTGTGTTACCTGTTCTGCCGTGCAGTCTTCAAACGTGCTCATCCTCATTATGAAGTTAATGGCATCTACGATTTTGTTGTTGAGTATTACAGCCCGGTTCTCCTGATTTCCCTGCAATTATTTTATTGACATTTTTTACCTCTTTGACCTTGAAAGGTCTCTAATTTCTAATCAGATAAATCACATTACTTGCAATACCAGCACCTGATCTATAGATTCTGTGAGGTCAATTATTATGTCCACATATCAGTCAATTATTATGTCCACATATCATTTCAAATATTATGTCCACATATCAGGTCAATTATTATGTCCACATATCAGGTCAATCATGTCCACATATCAGGTCAATTATGTCCACATATCAGGTCAATTATTATGTCCACATATCAGGTCAATTATTATGTCCACATATCAGGTCAATTATGTCCACATATCAGGTCAATTATTATGTCCACATATCAGGTCAATCATTATGTCCACATATCAGGTCAATTATTATGTCCACATATCAGGTCACACACTCAGAAATGATGGGTCTATCAGGGTGACTTACCACACAGAGTTCATTGAGAGTGGACAGGATTTGACCTATAAGGTCAATGTTTCCTCCATCTATATGGGTGTATATTGTTAATAGGAATTGGGTCACCTCCATTGTAAGATTAATACTAGTCACATTGTCAGGCTGTAACCGCAAATAATCCTAAAACAGAAATGCAAACATATAAAATGCATACTATATATATCCAAATTCTAAAACATATCATTTGTCTATAATTGCAATAGTCAATAAAAAGACAAAAGGGATTCTAAAACAGAATCAAAGGTCCAAGATGACATAACTCCCACTCTAAGATCAAATCAAAGGTAACAATCCTCCCAAAGTCATTTGTTTAAAATTATGAAGGTTACGACCTTGATCACATCAATTAAGCCTCAGTATAAAAGAAACCTCAATAACTGGACAAAGTCAGTGTGTTGTAAAGCAGTGTGAGGTATGATTGCTACCTGCAGATTCCTATTCTGGCCATCACAGAGCCCTGCGATGACCTGCAGGATGAGGTCGACCTCCGTGGAGGACGTATCAGTGGGCATCGCCAGGAACTCATCCTCTTTGCTCACGTCATCCTCCCCATCGAACGCCAGGTTGGTGAAACCATAATCCATCTGAAATATCACATCTCACATGGTAAAATCCCTGATTTTATGAGCTAGATATAGTTCAAATGTGTAGAATATTCATTAGTTATATATTTGATTACATTGTGTTTATCACTGAAAAGATATAATAATAAATATTGTTTTGATAAAATCATTCTCTGGACATAATCCTTTTATATCTGAACTTCGATTTAAATATTAAACCTCTTTTATGACATTTTTATTGCCTTTCCATTGTCTTCACTTCAGAAGAGCAAATGCTTTGTTTCTACATTCTTTACAATATTAGAAATATTGTAGACATTTGTACAGTCAAGAAACAAATAGATGCTATTAAGGCAATGAACAAGGCACATAAAACAACCCGAAATAATGCTTGAATAAGTATAGTAATAAATTTGGCATAACCGATAATGCTGGTTGCTATGGTTACCTCTTGCTCTTCCTCGGCATTGTTTTGCCCGTTGGTGATGAGGAGCATGTTGGCCTTCATCCTGCGCAGCATCGGCTTCAAACTCCTCTTCTTCTTGGCCATCTTCTCAAACAACTTCTGGTTCTTTAACCAATTGGCCTGGAGAATATAAAAAAGATGGAATATTATTGTGAACAATGGATAAGTGTAAAAATGGATAAGTGTGAGTAACTGATGAGTGTAAACAATGGATGAGTGTGAACAATGGATAAGTGTGAACAATGGATAAGTGTGAGCAATGGACAAGTGTGAACAATGGATAAGTGCACAAAACCAGGACACCTGGCTGCTCCTTGCACAAAACCAGGACATGAAGCTGCTCCTTATACAAAACCAGGACACCTAGCTGCTCTTTTCACAAAACAAGGACACCTAGCTGCTCCTTAGATAAAACAAGGACACCTAGCTGCTCCTTTCACAAAACCAGTACACCTAGCTGCTCCTTTCACAAAACCAGTACACCTAGCTGCTCCTTAGATAAAACCAGGACACCTACATGTAGCTGCTCCTTTCACAAAACCAGTACACCTAGCTGCTCCTTTCACAAAACCAGTACACCTAGCTGCTCCTTAGACGAGACTGATTAGAAATCAGGAGACCACTCAGCTATCACAGAATGTATACTGACTGTGAAATGGCAGGCCTACAACATTATTAGGAAAATATAAATCTCAACAGCAATGTCACTTGTCAAATTCCGTAAAATCTGTACTATTATACACATATCCTTCATTATCAAACTAAAATCCTAGCATGGTAGCTCCCATGCTGGCATAGTTTATTTAATAATTACTTCTTTTTTACTAAAAAAAGAATTTTATGAAATTAAAAGTGTCATATTTAAAATCTGTGGACAATTTTGTGTGGAATTGACCCAAAATTTGTCATGTTCTGACCATTACGAGTAAATTTGTAACCTCAAGGTCACAGCACCAAGGTCAAAGGTCATAGAGATAAAAAAAACTGATAGTACACATCTACTGTGGATGATAGTCATGCATGCCAAATATGAAGTGCCTGAGGTTTACGGTTGCTGAGATATAGCCTGCACAAAAATACAAAGGTCAAGGTCATTGCATCAAGGTCAATGATAAAAACAAAGAAAAAACTATATAGTGCATTTGTGGTTACTAAAATATTGATGTAAAATAGATATGAAGTGCCTGTATTGCATTTTTTATGAGGCTGACATATTGTATACACAACAATTTTACGTTCAAGGTCACTGAGCCAAGGTCAAAGGTCAAATGACAAAATGAATATGACAAGGCACAGCTATACTCCAGGACGGTCATTCATGCCAAATATGAGCTTCCTGCTATTTACGGTTGCTGAGATATGCTCTGCACAAAATTTGTAACCTCAAGGTCACAGCACCAAGGTCAAAGGTCATAGGGGTCAAAATATCTGACAGTGCACATCTACTGTGAATGGTAGTCATGCATGCCAAATATGAAGCGCCTGCTATTTACGGGTGCTGTGATATAGCCTGCACAAAAATTCAAAGGTCAAGGTCATTGCATCAAGGTCAACAATAAAAAAACAAAGAAAAAACAGAACAGTGCATATGTTGTCACTAAAATATTACTGTACAATAGATATGAAGTGCCTGTATTGCATTTTTGATGAGGCTGACATATTGTATACACAACTCTTTTACGTTCAAGGTCACTGAGCCAAGGTCAAAGGTCAAATGACAAAATGAATATGACGAGGCACAGCTATACTCCAGGACGGTCATTCATGCCAAATATGAGCTTCCTGCTATTTACGGTTGCTGAGATATGCTCTGCACAAAATTTGAAACCTCAAGGTCACAGCACCAAGGTCAAAGGTCATAGGGGTCAAAACACCTGACAGTGCACATCTACTGTGGATGGTAGTCATGCATGCCAAATATGAAGTGCCTGAGGTTTACGGTTGCTGAGATATAGCCTGCACAAAAATACAAAGGTCAAGGTCATTGCATCAAGGTCAATGATAAAAACAAAGAAAAAACTATATAGTGCATTTGTGGTTACTAAAATATTGATGTAAAATAGATATGAAGTGCCTGTATTGCATTTTTTATGAGGCTGACATATTGTATACACAACAATTTTACGTTCAAGGTCACTGAGCCAAGGTCAAAGGTCAAATGACAAAATGAATATGACAAAGCACAGCTATACTCCAGGACGGTCATTCATGCCAAATATGAGCTTCCTGCTATTTACGGTTGCTGAGATATGCTCTGCACAAAATTTGTAACCTCAAGGTCACAGCACCAAGGTCAAAGGTCATAGGGGTCAAATATCTGACAGTGCACATCTACTGTGAATGGTAGTCATGCATGCCAAATATGAAGCGCCTGCTATTTACGGGTGCTGAGATATAGCCTGCATAAAAATTCAAAGGTCAAGGTCATTGCATCAAGGTCAACAATAAAAAAACAAAGAAAAAACAGAACAGTGCATATGTTGTCACTAAAATATTACTGTACAATAGATATGAAGTGCCTGTATTGCATTTTTGATGAGGCTGACATATTGTATACACAACTCTTTTACGTTCAAGGTCACTGAGCCAAGGTCAAAGGTCAAATGACAAAATGAATATGACGAGGCACAGCTATACTCCAGGACGGTCATTCATGCCAAATATGAGCTTCCTGCTATTTACGGTTGCTGAGATATGCTCTGCACAAAATTTGAAACCTCAAGGTCACAGCACCAAGGTCAAAGGTCATAGGGGTCAAAACACCTGACAGTGCACATCTACTGTGGATGGTAGTCATGCATGCCAAATATGAAGCTCCTGCTGTTTACATTTGCTGAGATACAGCCTGCACAAAGTGTCACGCCCGCCGCCCGCCCGCCGCCCGCCCGCCCGCCGCCCGCCAAGGCAACGACAATACCACATCAGCCCTATGGCTGAGTGGTAATAAAACCAGTACACCTAGCTGCTCCTTAGATAAAACAAGGACACCTAGCTGCTCCTTAGATAAAACAAGGACACCTAGCTGCTCCTTGCACAAAACCAGGACACCTAGCTGCTCCTTTCACAAAACAAAGACACCTAGCTGCTCCTTTCACAAAACCAGGACATTAAGCTACTCCTTGCACAAAACCAGGACACCTAGCTGCTCCTTTCACAAAACAAAGACACCTAGCTGCTCCTTTCACAAAACAAAGACATCTAGCTGCTCCTTTCACAAAACCAGGACATTAAGCTACTCCTTGCACAAAACCAGGACACCTGGCTGCTCCTTTCACAAAACCAGGACACCTAGCTGCTCCTTTCACAAAACCAGTACACCTAGCTGCTCCTTAGATAAAACAAGGACACCTAGCTGCTCCTTGCACAAAACCAGGACACTAAGCTGCTCCTTTCACAAAATGCTGCATTAATTAATTGTTGTAAACTTACAGTTTTCTTCTGCACAATTTCTTCTTTTGGTTCTTTGGATCCCTTCTGCCTATTTTTTTCCCGAGCCTTTTTCTGCGATTCAATGGATCGTCTGTGTAGTAAAACATTGTAAATGATTTAAATGATTATTTTTGAAAATATTGAACAAATTCTATAAATAGTATTTGGAAAAATATTTTGAAAAATAATTGATCATCTTTTGCATTAATCAATAATAAAAATAATTTCCTTAGATCACAGTATCATAGACTATCATACAAATTAGATAATATCTGACCTTTCTTTGATACTCAGGAGGGCAAGTTGAAATCTGGAGCGCACAAACATGAAAAACATCTCCTCAGCTGTATTGGTGAAGTAATGATAAACAGCCGTCTATAAATAGTCCAGATGGAATTATAAATAAGCATCTATAAATAGTCAAGAGGGAATTATAAATAAGCATCTATAAATAGCCATAAAGTAATTATAAATAGCCATTTAAAAATAGCCACAAAGTAATTATAAATAGCCATTAAGTAATTTTAAAAAGCCATGAAGTAATTATAAAGTCATGTAAAGAAATGCAATTTCAGTATTAGAGTTTTTAAGTTTATTCAAAATTATTGATTGAATTTAATGAAATGCAAATCATCCAGAAGCCTGCTAATGAAATAAAATACTCTCTGCTTTTTTTCTTTTCAAAGCCAGAAAGATTTATTTTATATCTTTTACAATCCAATCAACCTATTGGATTGACCTGAATAATCTGAATAACCCATTTGATTTACCCGAGTAATCCAATCAACCTATTGGATTGACCCAAGTAATCCAAACAACCTATTGGATTGGCCCGAGTAATCCAATCAACCTATTGGATTGACCCGAGTAATCCAATCAACCTATTGGATTGACCCGAGTAATCCAATCAACCTATTGGATTGGCCCGAGTAATCCAATCAACCTATTGGATTGGCCCGAGTAATCCAATCAACCTATTGGATTGGCCCGAGTAATCCAATCAACCTATTGGATTGGCCCGAGTAATCCAATCAACCTATTGGATTGGCCCGAGTAATCCAATCAACCTATTGGATTGGCCCGAGTAATCCAATCAACCTATTTCATTTACCTGAGTATTGACATTAGCATTGAAGAGCAGCATTCCAAGCAAGGAGAGGATTTCTAGGCCAAGGTCGTCGTTGTTCCTTGCCAGCAGTGGCATAGTTTTCTTGATGATGTCATACTCACTGTACACTGTCTGCAATTTCTTGATTTGTTTAATCAACCTACCAATGAGAAAATCAGTATTTAATTATTCTATCGAAGGCATCAACTCATAATTTGATCTTACATTTGTTTTATCTTGTTTGGATCGTGATCTACATTCTGAACTTGTTTGCATTTTGACCTACTTTCTGATGTTGTTTGTGTTTTGACCTACTTTCTCATTTGTTAGCATTTTGACCTACATTCTGATCTTGATTGCATTTTGACCTACATTCTGATCTGGGGATTGTTGTTCTCTTTCCAGTCATCAGGAACCTTGATAATCAGGTTGTACAAAGAAGTTCGAATAATTTGTAGACTTTTTATATCGAGTTTCATCTGCTCTCTGCTGGCACTTAAGCGGTATCTTTTGGCAGATATTCTGAAATTAGATTTAGACTAAGCATTTACAAAGAAGGTATACATATATACATTTCAATATGTACCTGCCATTAACTAAATGAACCAGTTTTGTGAACATGGACATATTATCTGTTCTTCTTGTCCATAATAGTGGTGGTATTACTAACTGCTTACCTTCTCCAGCTGCCCTTACTTACTCCAGCTGCCCTTACTTGCTCCTGCTGGCCTTACTTACTCCAGCTGCCCTTACTTGCTCCAGCTGGCCTTACTTACTCCAGCTGCCCTTACTTGCTCCAGCTGGCCTTACTTTCTCCAGCTGGCCTTACTTGCTCTGGCTGGCCTTACTTATTCCAGTTGGCCTTACTTACTCCAGCTGGCCTTACTTGCTCTGGCTGGCCTTACTTGCTCCAGCTGGCCTTACTTTCTCCAGCTGCCCTTACTTCTTTCTCCAGCTGCCCTTACTTCTTTCTCCAGCTGCCCTTACTTTCTCCAGCTGCCCTTATTTACTCCAGCTGGCCTTAGTCCTGGTCATACCTACTCCAGCTGGTCGTACATACTCCAGCTGGTCATACCTACTCCAGCTGGTCATACCTACTCCAGCTGGTCGTACCTACTCCAGCTGGTCGTACCTACTCCAGTTGGTCTTTCTCCAGCTTGTCATACCTACTCCAGCTGGTCGTACCTACTCCAGCTGGTCGTCCCTACTCCAGCTGGTCGTACCTACTCCAGCTGGTCGTACCTACTCCAGCTGGCCGTACCTACTCCAGCTGGTCATACCTACTCCAGCTGGTCATACCTACTCCAGCTGGTCGTACCTACTCCAGCTGGTCGTACCTACTCCAGCTGGTCTTACCTACTCCAGCTGGTCTTTCTCCAGCTAGTCATACCTACTCCAGCTGGTTGTACCTACTCCAGCTGGTCTTACTTACTCCAGTTGGTTATACTTATTCCAATTGGTATTACTCCAGCTGGCATTACTCACTCCAGCTGGTTTTACTTGCTCCAGGTGGCCTTACTCACTCAAGCTGGTCAAATTTGCTCCAGCTGGCCTTACTTGCTCCAGTTGGCCTTACTTGCTCCAGTTGGCCTTACTTACTCCAGCTGGTCTTACTTGCTCTGGCTGGCCTTACTCCAGTTGGCCTTACTTACTCCAGCTGGCCTTACTTGTTCCAGCTGGCCTTACTTGCTCCAGTTGGCCTTACTTACTCCAGCTGGTCTTACTTGCTCTGGCTGGCCTTACTCCTCTTGGCCTTACTTACTCCAGCTGGCCTTATTTGTTCCAGCTGGCCTTACTTGCTCCAGTTGGCCTTACTTACTCCAGCTGGTCTTACTTGCTCTGGCTGGCCTTACTCCAGTTGGCCTTACTTACTCCAGCTGGCCTTACTCCAGCTGGTTTTACTCACTCCAGTTGGCCTTACTTACTCCAGCTGGTCTTACTTATTCTAGCTGGCATTACTTGCTCCAGCTGGTCTTACTTGCTACAGCTGGCCTTAACTTGCTCCAGCTTGCCTTATTTGCTCCAGCTGGCCTTATTTGCTCCAGCTGGCCTTACTTGCTACAGCTGGCCTTAACTTGCTACAGCTGGCCTTAACTTGCTCCAGCTGGCTCTACTTGCTCCAGCTGGCCTTATTTGCTCATGCTGGCCTTACTTGCTCCAGCTGGCCTTAACATGCTCCAGCTGGCCTTAACATGCTCCAGCTGGCCTTAACTTGCTCCAGCTGGCCTTAACATGCTCCAGCTGGCCTTAACATGCTCCAGCTGGCCTTATTTGCTCATGCTGGCCTTACTCCAGCTGGTTTTACTTGCTCCAACTGGCCTTACTTACTCCAGTTGGCCTTACTTACTCCAGCTGGCCTTACTTGCTCTGGCTGGCCTTACTTACTCCAGTTGGTCGATGAGGATGCAGGCTTTCTTGTAGGACTGGGATTTGATGGAGAAGAAGCATTCGACGTGTTGCTGGAACTCCTCTCCTAGAGGGACCTTGGGCTCCATATCCTCCCCAACATACTCTAGACAACAAACACAACATACTCTAGACAACAAACACAACATACTCTAGACAACAAACACAACATACTCTTTGATATCTACCCATCTTACTGGGGGTACCCACCTTTGATATCTATCCATCTTACTGAGTGTACCCACCTTTGATATCCACCCAGATTATTGGGGCACCCACCTTTGATATCTACCCATCTTACTGAGGGTACCCACCTTTGATATCTACCCATCTTACTGAGTGTACCCACCTTTGATATCTACCCATCTTACTGGGGGCACCCACCTTTGATATCTACCCATCTTACTGGGGGTACCCACCTTTGATATCTACCCATCTTACTGGGGGTACCCACCTTTGATATCTACCCATCTTACTAAGTGTACCCACCTTTGATATCTACCCATCTTACTGGGGGTACCCACCTTTGATATCTACCCAGCTTACTAAGTGTACCCACCTTTGATATCCACCCATCTTACTGGGGGCACCCACCTTTGATATCCACCCAGCTTACTGGGGGCACCCACCTTTGATATCTACCCATCTTACTGGGGGCACCCACCTTTTATATCTACCCAGCTTACTGGGGGCACCCACCTTTGTCAAGAATCTTGTTGCTCTCTTTCCTCAGGCCCATCTGAGAATAGGCAAGATTCTGCCCTTCCAGAAATGCCAAACAATTCGTGGAGAAGTTTTTCAGCTTTTTGTTTAATTCAACTTCATCTGAATCGTACTTCAGGGTTAACTTTGAAAAGAAAATTGATAATATTCTAAATGATTAGATGTCCTTCATTCAAAATGGTTCATCAGTGATAATTTTGCAATTCTATAAATTGAAATGGAAAAGTGGTTAAGTTTTTAATGCTTCTTCTTTATGAACTACCATTGTCTTTATTTCTATGGCAACAATTTACTTTTTACATCACGAATGAAAATTGTAGGTCACAAGTCACAGACCCATAATTTTAATTTGTACTATCTTCTAAAAATTAAATAATAAACATAGGCATCAGAGATGCATCAACCCTCAGCCCTGGTAACTCATTGCACAACATTCGCTCCACACAATATTTGTGAACAAAACGTCACTGCACCAAGGCAAATTGATGCAGGGGTAAAAAAAACCCATAAAATCTACTTCCTTTGATAGCTTAGGTGTGTCAAGTATCATGAAACTGTCACCATTTACTCTAGAATTATTGAGATGGGCAGGTGACCTTGAAAAGCAGGTTAAGGTCACCGTCCATCAAACTCATGTGAAGACTTCCAAGATGCTTATGTGTGTCAATTTTCATGAAGCTGCCATTATTTGTTCTTAAGTTATTGCAATGACGTGGATTTGACATGATTGTCCCTGTGACCTTGAAAAGTAGGTAAAGGTCATGTTCCATCAAGAGAAGTCTGAGGTCTTCACCAGATGCTTATGTGTGTCAAGTCTCATAAAGCTGCCAACATTCGTTCTCGAGTTATAGCAATGATAGGGATTTCACATAATTGTAACTGTGACCTTGAAAAGTAGGTGAAGGTCATGTTCCATACAAAAATGTCTGAGGTTTTCATCAGATGCTTATGTGTGTCAAGTTTCATGAAGCTGCCATCATTTGTTCTCGAGTTATCGCGATGACAAGGATGATTTCACATAATTGTCCCTGTGACCTTGAAAAGTAGGTGAAGGTCATGGTCCACCATGAGAAGTCTGAGGTCTTCACCAGATGCTTGTGTGTGTCAAATCTCATAAAGCTGCCATCATTCGTTCTTGAGTTATTGCGATTCTTGGGATTTCGCATATTTGTCCCTGTGACCTTGAAAAATAGGTCAAGGTCGCCGTCCACCGAACTAGTCTGAGGTTTTCAACAGATGCTTATGCTTGTAAAGTTTCATGAAGCTGCCATCATTTGTTCTTGAGTTATCACGATGACAAGGATGATTTCACATTATTGTCCCTGTGACCTTGAAAAGTAGGTGAAGGTCATGTTCCATCAAGAGAAGTCTGAGGTCTTCACCAGATGCTTGTGTGTGTCAAATCTCATAAAGCTGCCATCATTCGTTCTTGAGTTATTGCGATTCTTGGGATTTCGCATATTTGTCCGTGACCTTGAAAAATAGGTCAAGGTCACCGTCCATGGAACTCGTCCGAGGTTTTCACCAGATGCTTATATGTGTCAAGTTTCACGAAGCTGCCATCATTTGTTCTCGTACTATCGCGATGACAAGGATGATTTCAAATAATTGTCCATGTGACCTTGAAAAGTAGGTGAAGGTTATGTTTTATAGAAACAATTCTGAGGTCTTCACCAGATGCTTATGGGTGTCAAATCTCATAAAGCTGCCATCATTTGTTCTTGAGTTATGCGATTCTTGGGATTTCACATAATTGTCCCTGTGACCTTGAAAAATAGGTCAAGGTCACCGTCCATCGAACTCGTCCGAGGTTTTCACCAGATGCTTATATGTGTCAAGTTTCACGAAGCTGCCATCATTTGTTCTCGAGTTATCGCGATGACAAGATGATTTCACATAATTGTCCCTGTGACCTTGAAAAGTAGGTGAAGGTCATGTTTCATAGGAAAAATTCTGAGGGCTTCACCAGATGTTTATGTGTGTCAAATCTCATAAAGCTGCCATCATTCGTTCTTGAGTTATTGTGATTCTTGGGATTTCACATAATTGTCCCTGTGACCTTGAAAAATAGGTCAAGGTCGCCGTCCATCGAACTCGTCCGAGGTTTTCACCAGATGCATATGTGTGTCAAGTTTCATGAAGCTGCCATCATTTGTTCTTGAGTTATCGCGATGACAAGGATGTTCGCTACAGACATACATACATACAGACATACATACATACATACATACATACCCACGCCAGGAGTACTGCAATACCCTCAGCCTGATTACATCAGGGGCTGAGGGTAAAAAACAAAACAGAAGGGCAACCACACACTTGGTGCTAAAGTTGCCTGCTTTTCATTGAATAAGTAATGATCTGTATACAGACCTTGGATTTCTTCCTGACACTGGCGACATATTTGGTGAGGTTGGTGAGGGTCTGTGTGGTGTTATATTTGTCCGTCACCATCTTGGAGAGCGAGAGTTTGCGGAGCATCATCTCCAGACCCTCCAGCATGCTCTGCAGATCCTTCACGTTCTCTATCTTCTCTCCCACGTGGTCGGCGAACTTCTGCAAAGCACAACACAATAAGGGTCACTACAATAAGGGTCACTACAATAAGGGCCACTACAATAAAGCCCATGACAGAAACGGCCACAACACTAAGGGTCACTACAATAAGGGCCACTACACTAAGGGCCACGACACTAAGGGCCACTACACTAAGGGCCACGACACTAAGGGTTACTACACTAAGGGCCACGACACTAAGGGTTACTACACTAAGGGCCACGACACTAAGGGCCACTACAATAAGGGCCTCTACAATAAGGGCCACTACAATAAGGGCCACTATAATAAGGGCCACTACAATAAGGGCCACTACAATATGGGCCACTTTAATAAGGGCCACCCACTACATTAAGGGCAACTACTATATGGGCCATTACAATAATGGCCATTACAATAAGGGCCACTACAATAAGGGCCACTGCAATAAGGGCCACTACAATAAGGACCATTACAATAAGGGCCTCTATAATAAGGACTACTTCTATATGGGCCAACTCGTCCGTAGTGTGACTGGTTCATTATACTTACAATGAATGTGGTCAGTATGGCCCACAGTGTGACTGGTCCATTATACTTACAATGAATGTGATCAGTATGGCCCGCAGTGTGACTGGTCCATTATACTTACAATGAATGTGATCAGCATGGCCCGCAGTGTGACTGGTCCATTATACTTACAATGAATGTGATCAGTATGGCCCGCAGTGTGACTGGTCCATTATACTTACAATGAATGTGATCAGCATGGCCCGCAGTGTGACTGGTCCATTATACTTACAATGAATGTGATCAGTATGGCCCGCAGTGTGACTGGTCCATTATACTTACAATGAATGTGATCAGCATGGCCCACAGTGTGACTGGTCCATTATACTTACAATGAATGTGATCAGCATGGCCCGCAGTGTGACTGGTCCATTATACTTACAATGAATGTGATCAGCATGGCCCGCAGTGTGACTGGTCCATTATACTTACAATGAATGTGATCAGCATGGCCCGCAGTGTGACTGGTCCATTATACTTACAATGAATGTGATCAGTATGGCCCACAGTGTGACTGGTCCATTATACTTACAATGAATGTGATCAGTATGGCCCACAGTGTGACTGGTCCATTATACTTACAATGAATGTGATCAGTATGGCCCACAGTGTGACTGGTCCATTATACTTACAATGAATGTGATCAGCATGGCCCACAGTGTGACTGGTCCATTATACTTACAATGAATGTGATCAGTATGGCCCACAGTGTGACTGGTCCATTATACTTACAATGAATGTGATCAGCATGGCCCACAGTGTGACTGGTCCATTATACTTACAATGAATGTGATCAGCATGGCCCGCAGTGTGACTGGTTCCTCAGGATATGTCTCTGTATCTGGTGTATAGATTCTTTCCATGAAGGACTGTAACACAAATAAAATCCAGTGATCAAAACAAAGCAAAAGAACTTTATGTAAAAACATAACCCCCTGGACTGTGTAACTAGCAAATTTCTGTGGTTGTCATGCATGCCCAATATTCGGTATCTCCAATCTTTCATGAGACATGGCCTGCACAATAATATAAAGGTCAAGGCCACAGCACAAGGTCAAAGGTCAAATCTGTAAAAAATATATATGGTACTGGACAGAGTGTTGATGTATAATAGATAAGCAGTTACTTTTTATTCACTTTTAATGGTTGTGAGATGTTGCATGCACACAAATTTTGAATTCAAGGTCAATTTGTCAAGATCAATGGTCACATGACTAAAAAAGGATGACGAGGCACAGCTGTGACCTAAGACATTTCTGTATACCAAGTTTTAATTTCCTCTTATAAGTGGTTGCTTAGATATGCTCCGTACAAAATGTGTGACCTCGAGGTCACTGCACTAAGGTCAATGGTGACATCTGTAAGATTTGAAGGAATCTGAATCTTCACCTCTATATCTACCTGTATATTAAATATGAAACATATGAAATGTCAATTCAAATTTAGAAAAAATCATTTGCACATATTGATTAAATTTTGTATTGGTTAAATAATGTGGGATTCATATTTACCTCCAAGAGTTTGAATCCGGCCTTGAAGAGGTAGTCTTTGATTCCGTCCAGATCCGGCTCTCCGTCCTCCATGTACAACGAGTCACGGCTCTTCATCGGGGTGGGGAAGGGCGTGGACCTGTGGCAGTAAAACAACTCAATTGTACAATTTTGTTCAGAAAATATTTTTCAAATATATTGCAGATATGTATTTAATTTAGCTTGTGGAAGGGCAGAGGGTGGATGAGCGGAGGGTGGATGGGCGGAGGATGGATGAGCAGAGAGGGTGGATGGGTGGGATGATGCCCCAGCACAACTACTTTACCTGATTCAAATCAATTCATTCTCTCTGATCATGTGTATATTTAAACTGATATAATGCAAGATGCGTACGTGATGTTGGCCGAGCCTCCCCACGTCATCATCTTCTTCATCAGGGACCAGATCACCTTGATATGCTTCCACATCGACCTGCAAATATATAACACCACTCATTATGACCTGACTGACCTGCAAATATATAACACCACTCATTATGACCTGACTGACCTGCAAATATATAACATCACTCATTATGATCTGACTGACCTGCAAATATATAACACCACTCATTATGACCTAACTGACCTCCAAATATATAACACCACTCATTATGACCTGACTGACCTGCAAATATATAACACCACTCATTATGACCTGACTGACCTGCAAATATATAACATCACTCATTATGATCTGACTGACCTGCAAATATATAACACCACTCATTATGACCTGACTGACCTGCAAATATATAACACCACTCATTATAACCTGACTGACCTCCAAATATATAACACCACTCATTATGACCTAACTGACCTCCAAATATATAACACCACTCATTATGACCTGACTGACCTGCAAATATATAACACCACTCATTATAACCTAACTGACCTCCAAATATATAACACCACTCATTATGACCTAATTGACCTGCAAATATATAACACCACTCATTATGACCTAATTGACCTCCAAATATATAACACCACTCATTATAACCTGACTGACCTCCAAAATATATAACATCACTCATTATAACCTGACTGACCTCCAAATATATAACACCACTCATTATAACCTGACTGACCTCCAAATATATAACATCACTCATTATAACCTGATTGACCTCCAAATATATAACACCACTCATTATGACGTAATTGACCTGCGAATATATAACACCACTCATTATAACCTGACTGACCTCCAAATATATAACACCACTCATTATGACCTAACTGACCTCCAAATATATAACACCACTCATTATGACCTGACTGACCTGCAAATATATAACACCACTCATTATAACCTGACTGACCTCCAAATATATAAAACCACTCATTATGACCTAATTGACCTGCGAATATATAACACCACTCATTATGACCTAATTGACCTCCAAATATATAACACCACTCATTATAACCTGACTGACCTCCAAAATATATAACATCACTCATTATAACCTGACTGACCTCCAAATATATAACACCACTCATTATAACCTGACTGACCTCCAAATATATAACATCACTCATTATAACCTGATTGACCTCCAAATATATAACACCACTCATTATGACGTAATTGACCTGCGAATATATAACACCACTCATTATAACCTGACTGACCTCCAAATATATAACACCACTCATTATGACCTAACTGACCTCCAAATATATAACACCACTCATTATGACCTGACTGACCTGCAAATATATAACACCACTCATTATAACCTGACTGACCTCCAAATATATAAAACCACTCATTATGACCTAATTGACCTGCGAATATATAACACCACTCATTATGACCTAATTGACCTCCAAATATATAACACCACTCATTATAACCTGACTGACCTCCAAAATATATAACATCACTCATTATGACCTAATTGACCTCCAAATATATAACACCACTCATTATAACCTGACTGACCTCCAAATATATAACACCACTCATTATAACCTGACTGACCTGCAAATATATAACACCACTCATTATGACCTGACTGACCTCCAAATATATAACACCACTCATTATAACCTGACTGACCTCCAAATATATAACACCACTCATTATAACCTGACTGATCTGGAAATATATAACACCACTCATTATAACCTGACTGATCTGCAAATATATAACACCACTCATTATAACCTGACTGACCTCCGAATATATAACACCATTCATTATAACCTGACTGACCTCCAAATATATAACATCACTCATTATAACCTGACTGACCTCCGAATATATAGCACCACTCATTATAACCTGACTGACCTCCAAATATATAACATCACTCATTATAACCTGATTGACCTCCAAATATATAACACCACTCATTATGACGTAATTGACCTGCGAATATATAACACCACTCATTATAACCTGACTGACCTCCAAATATATAACACCACTCATTATGACCTAACTGACCTCCAAATATATAACACCACTCATTATGACCTGACTGACCTGCAAATATATAACACCACTCATTATAACCTGACTGACCTCCAAATATATAAAACCACTCATTATGACCTAATTGACCTGCGAATATATAACACCACTCATTATGACCTAATTGACCTCCAAATATATAACACCACTCATTATAACCTGACTGACCTCCAAAATATATAACATCACTCATTATGACCTAATTGACCTCCAAATATATAACACCACTCATTATAACCTGACTGACCTGCAAATATATAACACCACTCATTATGACCTAATTGACCTCCAAATATATAACACCACTCATTATAACCCGACTGAACTCCAAATATATAACACCACTCATTATAACCTGACTGACCTCCAAAATATATAACATCACTCATTATGACCTAATTGACCTCCAAATATATAACACCACTCATTATAACCTGACTGACCTCCAAATATATAACACCACTCATTATGACCTAATTGACCTCCAAATATATAACACCACTCATTATGACCTAATTGACCTCCAAATATATAACACCACTCATTATAACCTGACTGACCTGCAAATATATAACACCACTCATTATGACCTGACTGACCTCCAAATATATAACACCACTCATTATAACCTGACTGACCTCCAAATATATAACACCACTCATTATAACCTGACTGACCTCCAAAATATATAACATCACTCATTATGACCTAATTGACCTCCAAATATATAACACCACTCATTATAACCTGACTGACCTCCAAATATATAACACCACTCATTATGACCTAATTGACCTCCAAATATATAACACCACTCATTATAACCCGACTGAACTCCAAATATATAACACCACTCATTATAACCTGACTGACCTGCAAATATATAACACCACTCATTATGACCTGACTGACCTCCAAATATATAACACCACTCATTATAACCTGACTGACCTCCAAATATATAACACCACTCATTATAACCTGACTGACCTCCAAATATATAACACCACTCATTATGACCTAACTGACCTCCAAATATATAACACCACTCATTATGACCTGACTGACCTGCAAATATATAACACCACTCATTATGACCTAATTGACCTCCAAATATATAACACCACTCATTATAACCTGACTGACCTCCAAAATATATAACATCACTCATTATAACCTGACTGACCTCCAAATATATAACACCACTCATTATAACCTGACTGACCTCCAAATATATAACACCACTCATTATAACCTGACTGACCTCCAAATATATAAAACCACTCATTATGACCTAATTGACCTGCGAATATATAACACCACTCATTATAACCTGACTCACCTGCAAATATATATTGATTTAAAGCTAATTGGTACATTTATATACCGTTTATATCATATGAAATCCTAAACATAGATTTTTCAGGTTACGGATGTTTAGTCTCATAATTTGTGTTATGTGTCATTTTTTTTTGGAGCTAGAGATGCACTCAGAACACAGATAATGTTCAGGGAACCACAAGATTGCTAACAAAGGCTTTTTGTTTTGAAATCTACTAAATATAACATTTTAAAAATCATCTCAATATACATTTTTTTGCAATTTTCACATATATCTGCTTGATTTAATATTTTGAAGGCGGAATCATTGAGCTTGCAACTGGGACAATCTTCCTGCTACTCACGAACAGTGGTTTAGGATTTTCTCTTTTGAGTTTGGAAAAAAACATTTAAAGGAATCACTGAAAAAAATGAACTACTGACGCGTCGTGGGGAAGATGGTCAATGCCGCTCTCTATCGTAGTCCTGCCGCTGGTAAAGTAGGCAGCCACCAGGTAGCGCGCCAGGGGCTTCTTGTGTCGTATGCTGATGTGGCGATTGTTGAGGAGATTGATGATTTCATCTGCTGATAGCAGGGTCTGACAGAAGGACTCCACGTAGGCCACGCCCCCCTGAAACCATCATATCATACACAGATACTTACTATTTACCAAAACAAATACTCAATGGCATTGACGTTACTGATACGTCAGGAGTGACCTCTGGTGAGAGATATTCTGCAGGAATATCTACTTGTCTTATTCATGTACCTACTTGTCTTATTCATAAACCTACCTGTCTTATTCATAAACCTACCTGTCTTATTTGTATACCTACCTGGCTTGTTCATATACCCATATGTCTTATCCATATACACATACACACTTGTCTTATTCATATAGCTAACTGTTTTATTTGTATACCTACTTGTCTTATTCAAATACCTATTTGTCTTATTCATATATCTACTTGTCTCATTCATATTTCATTCATCTTTTATTCATCTTTCTAATTGTCTTATTTACATTCCTTCTGGTTTATTATGAGTAAGTTGGGTAATCAAAATATAAATAACGGTTATATTTGCCCTGATTCCCCTCGTATACCTCAGTGTTTTAACAATTACAGAACCTGATTCCATATTTCTAGATGATAAGTATGTTTAATCAGGGAACCAAGTAACTAAGTAGCTCTTATCTTATTTGATAAGAAGAATTCCCTCATATACCAGGACACTATATTAGGACTGCAAATTAACTACCCACAATGTTATTTTATTTTATATATTTCTGTATCTGTCACCAGAGGGCACACCTCCAAAGGTCACATTTATGACCTTGATAGAATTTGCACCATTAATCAGCATTTCAAAATGAATGAAGGATAACATATTCATCTAAATTGATTTATAAAAAGAAACGTTTTTAAAAAAGGCAAATTGATAAAAACAATATTCTTTTGTATGGACAAAAATTTAGTTGAAATTAACTGCATTAAATTAGTTCCAAAGGTTTTCTTGATAAAATAGCATATAAACATATTTTGTAATAGGTAAATTAAAACTCTGTACAATATATAGAGTTTACTATACTATTAAAAGCTAGATTATGGGTATTTTATTGCATAAAAGCTCACAACACATGCATATTCTTCCATCCTCTGCAGCTGGTTATATAGCTGTATGTGTAAGAACTGCAGAGTGACACCTAGTGGTGGAATGAAGCAAGGGTAGCCATGATGAACATCATGAGGAGTATCTATATCAATAATTGCAGGGTGACACCTAGTGGTGGAATGAAGCGAGGGTAGCCATGAGGAACATCATGAGGAGTATCTATATCAATAATTGTAGGGTGACACCTAGTGGTGGAATGAAGCAAGGGTTGCCGTGAGGTACATCATGAGGAGTATCTATATCAATAATTGTAGGGTGACACCTAGTGGTGGAATGACGAGAGGGCAGCCATGAGGTCCATCATGAGGAGTATCTATAGCAATAATTGCAGAGTGACACCTAGTGGTGGAATGACGCGAGGGTTGCCATGAGGTCCATCATGAGGAGTATCTATATCAATAATTGTAGGGTGACACCTAGTGGTGGAATGAAGCAATGGTAGCCATGAGGTACATCATGAGGAGTATCTATATCAATAATTGCAGGGTGACACCTAGTGGTGGAATGAAGCAAGGGTAGCCAAGAGGTACATCATGAGGAGTATCTATATCTATAATTGTAGGGTGACACCTAGTGGTGGAATGAAGCGAGGGCAGCCAAGAGGTACATCATGAGGAGTATCTATATCGATAATTGCAGGAATATCACCAGGTATACTACGTATATCTATGTGATTAATTGTTGGATTTTGACCAGCTCATTACAGAGTATGACAATGATGTGGAATGTGTTTAAATGATAATATCATTTTCTTAATCTAAAATCAAAACATGGCTGGAGATATCTTAATAGAGGTAATTGATTGTCCCCTGAACTACTACAGCAATACAGAGGTAAATAATATCAGGATGTGTTAGATAGTGTCAGGCAGGCATTGAAGCTAGCTTATTTTCCACATCTTTAATGTTGATGTCTGTAAGATATTATGAAACTAAAATCTCTTACCAACACACCGAGATTTCCCTAAAACATTGTATGAAACACACCTGTATTTTACACTGTTATATATTAACAAGATTTCCCACAATTATGAGAGATTTTAACAAGAAAAAGTGGTGATCCACATGTAACACGGATGAGAAAAAAAAATAAACCAAAATTGACAACAAACAGAACAAAAATTACAACAAACAAAACAAAAATTACAACAAATGACGATGTTGTCCTTTCAGCGGGATGCCTATTGGCTTTGCCGAGCCAGTAAACTTGTAGATGAGCATTTTGTCATCACTTCGTAATCTTTGTTTACAAGTTATAGGAACGCATTTTATCGATCAGAATTTCATGATAACATTACTAAGCAATGTGAACTGATAATTTCGCACATCGATGGGCGATGACGATATTGCCGTCTTCCACTTTTTGTCATCATGCACTTCTTTATCTTTGTTTACTTGTTATATGAATGTATTCATACGCTAGCGCATGTAGACTGGTGCCACCCTCTGTGTATCTGTCTGCATTTCAACCTTGCAAACTCAAGAAATAGTTTTAATCTTTCAAATTTAGATTTAATTCTTGATTGCAATACTAACAACATTGGTTTAAAGGTGATCGGCAATCCATGGATAATAAAATTAATGTTGGAGATTATGTTTTAATAGACAGACCAACCAGAGAATATATAAATACTGACCTCGTATAAAGTAGCATCTGTCTGGGGAGGTCATGACGTTCTTTTAACAATTAACTTGTAATGAATGTTGCATTTATTTCATTGTCATAGTTGAAGAATAAACCTTATTTATGTTTAAAACAATAAAATATTTACTTTTTAAAAGAGTATGAACGGGTAGACCTGATCTTTGGCTGTCAATAGCCACTTTATGGAGTAAATTTGTCAAGAAACTTAAAAGTTTGAATTAGCAGAGGTGGATAATTTCTGAGTCATTTAGAACAGAATCTTTCATCTCTGTGAGTCATCCTACAGCCAACACAGTGTACCGGTAGTTTGTAAAGTCATTTCTAGCATTCAATTTCAAGAAATGAGAAGGAAAAAGTAACTCAGATTTATTCTTCTAAATAGTAAAATAAAGAGCTTAATGTTCTGATCCATAAATTCTGTATATTTTCGAGCTCAGTTAGAGCGTGCGGCCATGTATGACTGTTACTGAGAAGACGGAGTGTGCGGCCATGTATGACTGTTACTGAGAAGACGGAGTGTTTCTTACCTCGGCGCAGGTAGCGAGGAGGTTGATCATATTGAGGAGGTACTCCCGTCTGCCTTCCCCTTCCTTGTCCACCAGAATGTGCAGCCTGAAATACAATTATAGCACATCATAGATATAACATATAGAGAACAAAACCACTCTACGCTGAAACATCAGAAAAGATGATGTGAGATTCCTTTTATATGGCAATACTAGCTGTGAAATGTGATCTCCTCCTGACTTTCTGACAGTTTCATGAATATCTGGTGTCAAAGAGACAGACCTATGTTTTTTGTCACCCTCCATGTCCTGGAGGACGACCTTGGGGGCAGCCATGATGGCCTTGGCAACGAGCAGCTGGTTACGTCGCAGGTCGACACCGGATGCCTCGTCCTTGGTGAGGGTTCGCAGGAAGTCCAGGAACTGCGGTGCTTTGTCCATGTACCTGCCGATCAGCTTGGTCACCATCTGCACCTGGCTTGGCTGAATCTTCATACAGAAATCGGCTCGCCCACGGAATATCTGCAAGGGCAAACAGTCTCATTCTACATATCCTCTACAGTTGAAAAATACTTCAACTTTTTTAATTCATATACATTCAACGAGGTCAAATCTTACATGCCCAAATAAAGAATGTAATTTCATAAGGTATTATAATTGGTTTTATATTCCAAAATCAACTTTGGTTTTTCCTGTTTTAAGACTATTGACAACTTCCAGGTCACACTGTTCAGGTCAAATTATGTTAAACAGGAACACGGTTAACATGACAACCTGCGTGTCACCATGACAACCAGCATGTCACCATGACAACCAGCATGTCACCATGACAACCAGCATGTCACCATGACAACCAGCATACCTCATTGAGAGCATAGGCGAGCTCCACGCCGCAGATCTGCACTTGTAGCAAGATGTCCAGCCGGTCGAAGAGGTAGTCCTGTACGTCGCGGTTGCCCTGCGCCAGGAAGCGGATCAGACTGAGGGAAGCGGCATAGACCCGGGAGGAGATGTCAAACTGATCCTGAAAGGTCTGGTCTACTTCCTGTGATATGATCTCCGTCACCACCTCCAGAATACCTGCAACCAGCAAAACACACATATCCTTATTATCTGTATGTTCCTGAAACAAAATGACATAATCCATCAAATTAATACATAATCCATATCCCAGTACATTTTTTAATAAGTATGTGACCTTACCCTTGTTGACATAAGAGATGTGACCTTTCCATTGTTTACATAAGAGATGTGACCTTTCCATTGTTTACATAAGAGATGTGACCTTACCGTTGTTTATATAAGAGATGTGACCTTAACATTGTTTATATAAGAGATGTGACCTTACCATTGTTAACATAAGAGATGTGACCTTACCATTGTTTACATAAGAGATGTGACCTTTCCATTGTTTACATAAGAGATGTGACCTTACCGTTGTTTACATAAGAGATGTGACCTTACCATTGTTTACATAAGATATGTGACCTTTCAATTGTTTACATAAGAGAAGTGACCTTACCATTGTTTACATAAGAGATGTGACCTTACCATTGTTTACATAAGAGATGTGACCTTACCATTGTTTACCAGTATATTCTGCCCCATGAGATGAGGGGTCTCTGGTGTCCTAGATAAGTGACACAATCTGTCCAAATAGAAGAATAGGCAGGTATTATTGTCATGGGAAACACGAGTCAAATATATGCATACAGGATGTTATTTCTATTATATGTATGATTGTCATCGTATCATGTAGACTGATAGATGTGGGCTTGGTTTAATTATATTATGATAAGTTATGTTGGACTCTGTGTGAGATATTAAATAATAAATGGATTCGATGCTTCACACAATTTTTATATATAGAACATTACTAGTGCCAGTTCTAAAAGAGTGTTCACTGCATTGTCCCCAGATGGCACTACATGACATCAACACAAACCCTGAACTGGTTCCTGGGAGCTCAAACATTCATAACATTCATAATTACCTGCATATGGACCTAGTATTGTTTTCATTACCACTCACTTACAATATACTCAGTGGAAAGAAATCTGTAGTGTTTTCTTGTATAAGTGATAGGTGGCAGCACTTGAATGGGTGATAGGTGGTAGTAGCACTTGAATGGGTGATAGGTGGCAGCACTTGTACAGGTGATAGGTGGCAGCACTTGTATGGGTGATAGGTGGCAACACTTGAATGGGTGATAGGTGGCAGCACTTGTATGGGTGATAGGTGGCAGCACTTACTCAGCAAAGGTCAGCAGCATTGTCTCCATCTGGTGGGAACTATTCTGGTCGAGTTTACTTCTCATCAGACGCCGCAATGACGCCATGTACTTCAGCGCGTCTCTGTGAACACGAACAGACTCCACTGTTGTCAACACCTGCCAAATTTATCAAAGATCACATTTAAAAAACATGAAACACATGTCAGCTTTCCTTTTATATTCATATAATGGTTTATATAAATCTTCCTTCCGGGAGAACTCTACCTGTGATCTGGTTGTGGTTGTGAAGAGATTCCGTTTTCCGGAGTAGAAGCTGTCGAGGATACTCAGAGACTTAGTGAGCAGATCTTGGTCCTTATAGTTGGTGAGGTCCTGTAACATTCAGTAATATGCAATTAAAATGTTTGATTATCAGTTGGAGGAAAACATTTATATGGTCCCGCAGATACATGAAAAAACAAGTTCAAGCATAACATCATCTGGTCACACATATCTGTGTGGAAATATATGGTCATGCATACTTCATGCATGACACGATATGGTCACACAATGGTTGTGTGTCAACGTGTGAACAGATAGATGCTTGCCTCCAACTGATTAGATTAATGTTCTTATTTTAAAATATTACTGTTGTTTACATAATATCATTGTACAGTTTCAAGAATTGTCTATGATATTTTTTCTTCAACAACAATCAGTTGATCAAAATCTCTCATATTTTATCAGGAATTAAGGAAGATAATTTACAAAGAGGATTGTGGGAAGTCTGTCGTCAAACACCGACGTTTCAGCCATCATCTTCTTGATCATTTTCTTCAACTTTGACTGCATCTTGTCATCTTTCCTGAAATGAAAATCGTCCATGTTACATAATCTATAACAGGATAAACAATTACATAAAGAGATTGTCTTCTGCTGATTGGACCCTGCCCCATCCAAATAGTTTATCCCGAGATCAGGTTAAATTAAAGATGGCTATAGATGGCAGCACTTGTACTTCACCACAGAGAGCTTGGTAGCATTACTACTGGCCAAGCAGCCATGAGGGATGCTTGCAATATTTACTTAAATCTTGCCAGTATAATTTCAAAGCGCTTAACCCAGTGGTTTTTACAATTCTACTTGCCAAGATTTAAATATATGTTTTACTATTTTGTCACTGTTTTATGCTATAGGTTCGTAGGCATGACAATGAATCTACAAATATCTTGGGCCCTTCCTGGCCAGTGACACAGCTCCTTTGAATGTCAATAAGCTTTTACCATATTTGAATTTTACAAGATTAGATTAGTCTTACCATATTTGTATATATAGAGGATTAGCCTTTCCATATTTGTATATATAGAAGATTAGCCTTACCATATTTGTATATATAGAAGATTAGCCTTACCATATTTGTATATATAGAAGATTAGCCTTACCATATTTGTATATATAGAAGATTAGCCTTACCATATTTGTATATATAGAAGATTAGCCTTACCATATTTGTATATATAGAAGATTAGCCTTACCATATTTGTATATATAGAAGATTAGCCTTACCATATTTGTATATATAGAAGATTAGCCTTACCATATTTGCTCAGCCTGGTACTCTGGGTACAGGAGCTTCCCTAAATATTTCTTTTTATTCTTCTTGAGAAGTTCTCGTTGCTCAATATACTTGAACTGGGCCACAAAGTACTACAAAATAATGCAAACAGTTGACTTTCATTTCATATATTGTAGGGTGACACCTAGTGGTGGAATGAAACCAGGTGGCGTAACTGAGCATCTCTCTTAAGTAGGACATCATCCCTCACTAAGATAGTAAACTTACTCTGATCCTAATATTGAATTCCTTGACAAGCAGCAGATCAACAAGACTCAGTCCTCTACAAACAGAAAACAGAAAATATCAGGCAAGCAGAGACCATTGAGGTGATCTCCAATATAACGCTTCTATAAGGAAATAACAGTTCAGACGTATTGAAAGCCAGTGATTTGTGGATAATACCTAATGCAGTTTGGCAGAGATCAGAGCTTGGGTTTCAGGGTACCTACTGCAGTTTGGCAGAGATCAGAACTTGGGTTTCAGGGTACTTACTGCAGTTTGGCAGAGATCAGAGCTTGGGTTTCAGGGTACTTACTGCAGTTTGGCAGAGATCAGAGCTTGGGGTTCAGGGTACTTACTGCAGTTTCGCAGAGATCAGAGCTTGGGGTTCAGGGTACCTACTGCAGTTTGGCAGAGATCAGAGCTTGGGTTTCAGGGTACTTACTGCAGTTTGGCAGAGATCAGAGCTTGGGTTTCAGGGTACCTACTGCAGTTTGGCAGAGATCAGAGCTTGAGTTTCAGGGTACTTACTGCAGTTTGGCAGAGATCAGAGCTTGGGTTTCAGGGTACCTACTGCAGTTTGGCAGAGATCAGAGCTTGGGTTTCAGGGTACTTACTGTAGCTTGGCAGAGATCAGAGCTTGGGTTTCAGGGTACTTACTGCAGTTTGGCAGAGATCAGAGCTTGGGTTTCAGGGTACTTACTGCAGTTTGACAGAGATCAGAGCTTGGGTTTCAGGGTACTTACTGCAGTTTGGCAGAGATCAGAGCTTGGGGTTCAGGGTACTTACTGCAGTTTGGCAGAGATCAGAGCTTGGGTTTCAGGGTACTTACTGCAGTTTGGCAGAGATCAGAACTTGGGTTTCAGGGTACTTACTGCAGTTTGCCAGAGATCAGAGCATGGGTTTCAGGGTACTTACTGCAGTTTGGCAGAGATCAGAGCTTGGGTTTCAGGGTACTTACTGCAGTTTGACAGAGATCAGAGCTTGGGTTTCAGGGTACTTACTGCAGTTTGGCAGAGATCAGAGCTTGGGGTTCAGGGTACTTACTGCAGTTTGGCAGAGATCAGAGCTTGGGTTTCAGGGTACTTACTGCAGTTTGGCAGAGATCAGAACTTGGGTTTCAGGGTACTTACTGCAGTTTGCCAGAGATCAGAGCATGGGTTTCAGGGTACTTACTGCAGTTTGGCAGAGATCAGAGCTTGGGTTTCAGGGTACTTACTGCAGTTTGGCAGAGATCAGAGCTTGGGTTTCAGGGTACTTACTGCAGTTTGGCAGAGATCAGAACTTGGGTTTCAGGGTACTTACTGCAGTTTGGCAGAGATCAGAGCTTGGGTTTCAGGGTACTTACTGCAGTTTGGCAGAGATCAGAGCTTGGGTTTCAGGGTACTTACTGCAGTTTGGCAGAGATCAGAGCTTGGGTTTCAGGGTACTTACTGCAGTTTGGCAGAGATCAGAGCTTGGGTTTCAGGGTACTTACTGCAGTTTGGCAGAGATCAGAGCTTGAGTTTCAGGGCTTTCTTTGTATCTCTCAAATTTCCTGTAGTGTGTCACTTCATGCATCTCCGCATCAGAATATTCTACAATAATCAACAAACACAACTCACATCTTGCTGATATATTAACTGATACAAAGTCTAGTTTTGGCTTTCCTTAAAGACTATCTAGCAATTTTGTTATATTATGAAATTGCACAATCAATTAATTTTTTAATAACAATTAAAATTAGAATATCAAAAAAAAACTTAATACATTGAATATAATATATTATCAGCAACTGATCCTCATAGGTCTGATAGACTTTGGTAACTGACCTGTTCCTGAGCCTGGAGGGAAGGGAACGTCATTGAGGCCGTCTACCAGTCGGTTGACCTGATCCATGATGGTTCTCAGCTCCTCCCCGGCCCCCATGAAGCCATACTGCACCAGATGGGTGACCAGCCGCAGCACCTAGCAACATAAAGATCAACCCATGAAGCCATACTGCACCAGATGGGTGACCAGCCGTAGGACCTAACAACATAAAGATCAACCCCTAAAGCCATACTGCACCAGATGGGTGACCAACCGCAGCACCTAGCAACATAAAGATCAACCCCTAAACCCATACTGCACCAGATGGGTGACCAGCCGCAGCACCTAGCAACATAAAGATCAACCCATGAAGCCATACTGCACCAGATGGGTGACCAGCCGCAGCACCTAGCAACATAAAGATCAACTCATGAAGCCATACTGCACCAGATGGGTGACCAGCCGCAGCACCTAGCAACATAAAGATCAACCCATGAAGCCATACTGCACCAGATGGGTGACCAACCGCAGCACCTAACAACATAAAGATCAACCCATGAAGCCATACTGCACCAGATGGGTGACCAACCGCAGCACCTAGCAACATAAAGATCAACCCCTAAACCCATACTGCACCAGATGGGTGACCAGCCGCAGCACCTAGCAACATAAAGATCAACCCATGAAGCCATACTGCACCAGATGGGTGACCAGCCGCAGCACCTAGCAACATAAAGATCAACTCATGAAGCCATACTGCACCAGATGGGTGACCAGCCGCAGCACCTAGCAACATAAAGATCAACCCATGAAGCCATACTGCACCAGATGGGTGACCAACCGCAGCACCTAACAACATAAAGATCAACCCATGAAGCCATACTGCACCAGATGGGTGACCAGCCGTAGGACCTAGCAACATAAAGATCAACCCATGAAGCCATACTGCACCAGATGGGTGACCAGCCGCAGCATCATGTCACATATATGTTACTTTAGTTACAAGTTTTGTGATTGAACTAAAATAATTCTTTCCTTTATTTTTCTGAGATAGTTGATAGAAGTGTGTACCTCTTTCATGAGTAGAGATTTGAGTGGTTGTGAGTAGACCAGGGAGCGGTTCTCATCAAAGAACTGGTTGAGCCATACTCTCATCGCTGGGAAGTGTGACTCAAAGTCGTGCGGAATCTGAAACCAATCACACACATAGGATTATGTGCTACAACAAAAAACTATTTTTATTTATCTATATTCTAATCTTATTTTTTGTTGTTGATTGATTCATTATGTTTTACTTTACTTACCCTATCAGTCATGCCCTGAGCATTGGGGTCTGTTACTTACCCTGTCGGTCATGCCCTGAGCATTGGGGTCTGTTACTTACCCTGTCAGTCATGCCCTGAGTATTGGGGTATGTTACTTACCCTGTCAGTCATGCCCTGAGCATTGGGGTATGTTACTTACCCTGTCAGTCATGCCCTGAGCATTGGGGTCTGTTACTTACCCTGTCAGTCATGCCCTGAGCATTGGGGTCTGTTACTCACCCTGTCGGTCATGCCCTGAGCATTGGGGTCTGTTACTTACCCGGTCAGTCATGCCCTGAGCATTGGGGTCTGTTGACGTTTCACTGTACACAAAGTTGTTGGATGACACGGCTATGATGGAACTGTTATCACCGACATCCACAAACAATCCTGAAACATTTATTGCTTATTATATATCTCATTATTTAAAATCTAAACTTTATAGCAATAGCAATAACTGATATCAAATTAAGGATAAGAGTGTAATCTTTTATTAAGTTTTGTAAAAGTGTTCTTTCCGATGTTAAGGTCACAGAATTTAGCCCTCATTTCATTTATTCTTACCGATCATAAGGTCACAGAATCTAGCTCTCATTTTATTTGTTCTTACCGATGATAAGGTCACAGAATCTGGCCCTCATTTTATCGGGGACGACCTCAGAGCTGAGTCCTGTGAAGGCAACCTCCCATGTGAAGAACTCCCGAGTCCGTGTCACAATCTCTATGGCAGTGTCATTCCGACCCTTAAATAGCAACAATTATAATATTTCTTAAATATTGACAGATTAAAATATTTTGACATCTTTTACTTGACACTTGCACAATATAAAAAATAACTTCAGATTTAAACTTTCTTGACGATGTCCACAATAAGTTTCTTCTAATCAAATTAAAATTAATATAACAAGAGCATTGACTTTAAGTCCCCCGCACTTTGGGCACAATAGATGTTTATGATCAGACGGTCACCATGGCAACAAAAACCAACCAATCACTGCCATAACCTAATCAGATTGGGGAAAGGTCCCCACTAGAGCATGTGTGCAATATCTAATGTCAATGTCAAACTGTTCTGGCTATATCATGCACAAAAACCAAGTTGGTGACATGGTTGTCATGGTAACAGAAATCGCGGATGGATAGACACAAGTACGCAGCTCAATTAAATGTCCCCCGCTCTTTGCGTTGTAAAGAATGCGGGGTGACAATTAATATGATAAAATAAGGATGTAGCTTACATAGGCCAGCATCTTGTAGAGGTCAAGTTGTCGCAGGAGATATGTGTATTTATCCTCGGAGTAATCTGGGTTGCTTTTCTGCAATCAGACATTGATAATATTAATTCAGGATATAACAAAGGTAAGAACTCAACAAAGATATTGATATTATTAACTTTTATATTTTCATCAGGACATTGATTACAAAGTAGATTTGTTTTTTTATTTGATTTGATTTTTTTCACAAGTCAGATCTTACAAATTCAAACTTGTGGAGTTCTCCCCAGGAGGTGCGGTTGTTGGTGGAGACGTAGATGATGTCTTTTGTCTTCATGACGTCCTGGCCGAGCTCCAGATGGTACATAACATCCTGCAAGTATCGCCCAATACCACTCAATATCAAATGATTAAATCAAAATACATCTGTCTAATACTCACCGCAGCGTAATATTAAATATATTGAATATCTGCTAATATCTTATGAATGCACATAAATCAGGGCATTTCTTATTATGTCTTTGCTAGGCATCCTAGAAGTAATACAATGTGCATGTGGTCAAATTTATAATTAATTACAAATGTTGATGTAATGAGTGATAGTTATTGTGTAGTAGTTACCCTGAGGTCGCCTACGAGGGCCTTGGCGATGCGGGTTTGGTTCTCTGTGATGGCGATGTTATCACACACGCACAGGACAGCCAGGAGCTCCAGGAACAGGAAGTGCTGAAACATCACAGCGAGAACATCAGCAGCGGCAGGGGATAAGGGAAAGTAATGTGCCAGGGGATAAGGTAAAGTAGGCCGCCAGGGGATAAGGGAAAGTAATGTGCCAGGGGATAAGGTAAAGTAGGCCGCCAGGGGATAAGGGAAAGTAATGTGCCAGGGGATAAGGTAAAGTAGGCCGCCAGGGGATAAGGGAAAGTAATGTGCCAGGGGATAAGGTAAAGTAGGCCGCCAGGGGATAAGGGAAAGTAGGTCGCCAGGGGATGAGGTAAAGTAGGCTGCCAGGGGATAAGGGAAAGTAGGCCGCCAGGGGATATGGGAAAGTAGGCCGCCAGGGGATAAGGGAAAGTAGGCCGCCAGGGGATAAGGTAAAGTAGGCCGCCAGGGGATAAGGGAAAGTAGGCTGCCAGGGGATAAGGAGAAGTAGGCTGCCAGGGGATAAGGTAAAGTAGGCCGCCAGGGGATATGGGAAAGTAGGCCGCCAGGGGATAAGGTAAAGTAGGCCGCCAGGGGATAAGGGAAAGTAGGCCGCCAGGGGATAAGGGAAAGTAGGCTGCCAGGGGATAAGGGAAAGTAGGCCGCCAGGGGATAAGGTAAAGTAGGCCGCCAGGGGATAAGGGAAAGTAGGCCGCCAGGGGATATGGGAAAGTAGGCCGCCAGGGGATAAGGTCATCTATAATGTCGGGGGATAAGGTCATCTATAATGTCAGGGGATAAGGTCATCTATAATGTCGGGGGATAAGGTCATCTGTAATGTCAGGGGATAAGGTCATCTGTAATGTCGGGGATAAGGTCATCTATAATTTCAGGGGATAAGGTCATCTGTAATATCGGGGGATAAGGTCATCTGTAATATCGGGGGATAAGGTCATCTGTAATATCGGGGGATAAGGTCAACTATAATTTCGGGGGATAAGGTCATCTGTAATATCGGGGGATAAGGTCATCTGTAATGTCAGGGGATAAGGTCATCTGTAATATCGGGGGATAAGGTCATCTGTAATATCGGGAGATAAGGTCATCTATAATGTCAGGGGATAAGGTCATCTATAATGTCAGGGGATAAGGTCATCTATAATGTCAGGGGATAAGGTCATCTATAATTTCAGGGAATAAGGTCATCTATAATTTCAGGGGATAAGGTCATCTTTAATGTCAGGGGATAAGGTCATCTTTAATGTCAGGGGATAAGGTCATCTATAATGTCAGGGGATAAGGTCATCTATAAAGTCAAGGATAATTATGAGAAGTCGACCTGCTCCGGTCGGCAGCTTACCTGGTGTTGTCCCAGCACTCCCAGGATGAGGTCCAAGTGAGTTGCCCTGATTCTGTTCACAATTTTTCTGTTGTCTCGGATAAGTTCTATCAGCATCTTGCAGCACTGAAGGCCGACTCCTCCCTGCAATACCACATTTCCTTCAGATACTGACATACACTGATAATTACAGATCTCTTGATTTAATACGTTTCAACAAAAACTAAATCAAGTTTATTTAAGATCTCTATGTGGAGCACCGAATGGCAGACAGTTTATTTCATATTGTTTTACTCATTTGAATGATGACTGTCATTTGATAAATAATGGAGATGACCTTTGTCTTTAGAGGTCATTCCTTTTTTGTATCTGTTACTATTAAAATATCTGAATAACGTGAATGAATATGAATCAGTTAAAGACTGTTGGTCTCACCTTAATCAGAAGTTGTGAGATGAAAAACTCGATGTATTTGGCAAAGTAGAGTGCATTTTTCTTGCTCTTGCCGAGCGTGTATCCATGTAGGATTTCATAGGCTGTTCTGTACACCTGCGAGACCTGAGCCCAGTCTGCAGTGTCTTCCACCAGGGGGCACTTCAACAGTGCCACAAGGGCATCCACTAACTATACAAAATATATCCAACAAATTATTAACATTCCAGACTTTCACAACAGTGCTACAAGGGCATCTACTAACTATACAAAATATATCCAACAAATTATTAACATTCCAGACTTTCACAACAGTGCTACAAGGGCATCTACTAACTATACAAAATATATCCAACAAATTATTAACATGTCAGACTTTCATGCCTTCTGGGACTTACATTTATAAGCACTCACTGTGCATAATTGTGTTCAACTCAAGTCTTTGGTCATAATTAGACAACATTGTTATTTCATAGAGGTTTTATATTGTATGAAATATGGCAGGTAGTTAATGCTCTTGCTTGGACATGGGCCAACAATTTATATCTAGATCTGTCTGGATAATAATTTAAGGAGACAAGAGTCAGAGGTGCATACACTGAAGGGTGGGAGAATAAATAAGTAGCAATTATGAAATGGTGAGTCATAGTTTCATTGTGATTTGTCTGGTGTAATATCTTTGTTGCCTACAAAACACATCCAAGGATGTCACGGTGGGTGTGCACGAGGCTGTGTGGGGTAAGGTGTCATCTGATGTGACCTGTGGGGACATGTCAGACCAATAAAGGAGTGTCAACATAGCCACACATCACAAACATGTCGCACCTTCCAGTCGCACATCTATACCAACATTCAAACTATTTGTCCTGAGTTATGTTGGAAAATAGATGAAGATTTAGCTGCCATACCTGTAGATTCCTCATCAGTTTTTGTCGTTCCTTCAGGGGCTTCCCATCCTTCATCACAAACTTCTTCAGATCTCTTAAAATCTAAAAATAACATTAAATACAAGCATTGACTATATGTATATAAACTAAACTGACACAGATATTTATGACAGTGCGGAATAGAGTAGAGAACTGATACAGATATTTATGACAGTGCAGAATAGAGTAGAGAGCTGACACAGATATTTATGACAGTGCAGAATAGAGCAGAGAGCTGACACAGATATTTATAACAGTGCAGAATAGAGTAGAGAGCTGACACAGATATTTATGACAGTGCAGAATAGAGTAGAGAGCTGACACAGATATTTATGACAGTGCAGAATAGAGCTAAGAGCTGATACAGATATTTTTGACAGTGCAGAATAGAGCAGTGTGCTACTTACATGACAGACACCGGCAGCCTGCTTGGAGGTCAGGATCTCGCCATTTAATCTCTGCAAAATAAAACATTATTAATCACTCTGAATAAAACATTTCAAGCACCAACATCATTTCATCTTGATTGTCTGTGCACTTGACTTAGTGGCATTATATTTTTATGACATTTTTTATTGACAGATTATTAAAGTAATGGTATTAAAATGTATAAAATGCTGTCAACATCTGTTCATTAAGTGTTCATCAAGGCAATATCTCTGAAGGAGCAGTGTCTTGAGGCGTTTCTTATCACCCTCCACTGAGATGCTGACTATGATCTCAATGCGGAGGTCATTCCTGAGGTTAGGGGTCAGAGTGGTTTGGCGTGGCAGCTACCTTAGCGGTGAGGTCCTGGATGAAGGGAACGATTCCTGCCACGTTGTTGAAGTTATCCACTTGGGACTGTTCCACTTTCTGAATGGTGAAGGCGTCCTGGTACTGCCGAGACTGGCTCCCTATCAACTGGTACCACAAACAAACAACCACAGACACGTACATAATACAGAAGGTGCATTCTTCTTTTATGTGGTGAACATCTTATCTTTTTTAATATAAGATAAATGTCAATAATGTTCTGAATCACAATGCTTTTATATTCAGTTATAATAAGCATATAAACGAATGATGAAAAAAAAGAAAAAGTGATACTGACAATATATACATCTATTACATGCAATAAACTCAGAAACCTATTCAGAAATCTACTGCTTTCTTTTGAATATTGACATAATTAAATCAAACCTTAAACTAAGATCTATCTATAGCTCATTTACGAAGGACCAGATTTCAGTTTACAGTGTATGATGATGATTTACAAAGGAGCAGATTTCAGTTTACAGTGTATGATGATTATTTACGAAGGAGCAGATTTCATTTTACAGTCTATGATGATTATTTACGAAGGACCAGATTTCAGTTTACAGTGTATGATGATGATTTACGAAGGACCAGATTTCATTTTAAAGTCTATGATAATGATTTACGAAGGACCAGATTTCAGTTTACAATGTATGATGATGATTTACGAAGGACCAGATTTCAGTTTACAGTGTATGATGATGATTTATGAAGGAGCAGATTTCAGTTTACAGTCTATGATAATGATTTACGAAGGACCAGATTTCAGTTTACAGTGTATGATGATGATTTACGAAGGAGCAGATTTCATTTTACAGTCTATGATGATTATTTACGAAGGAGCAGATTTCAGTTTACAGTGTATGATGATGATTTACGAAGGACCAGATTTCAGTTTACAGTCTATGATAATGATTTACGAAGGACCAGATTTCAGTTTACAGTGTATGATGATGATTTACGAAGGAGCAGATTTCATTTTACAGTCTATGATGATTATTTAAGAAGGACCAGATTTCAGTTTACAGTGTATGATGATGATTTATGAAGGACCAGATTTCAGTTTACAGTCTATGATAATGATTTACGAAGGACCAGATTTCAGTTTACAGTGTATGATGATGATTTATGAAGGACCAGATTTCAGTTTACAGTCTATGATAATGATTTACGAAGGACCAGATTTCAGTTTACAGTGTATGATGATGATTTACGAAGGAGCAGATTTCATTTTACAGTCTATGATGATTATTTACGAAGGACCAGATTTCAGTTTACAATGTATGATGATGATTTACGAAGGACCAGATTTCAGTTTACAGTGTATGATGATTATTTACGAAGGAGCAGATTTCAGTTTACAGTGTATGATGATGATTTACGAAGGAGCAGATTTCAGTTTACAGTGTATGATGATTATTTACGAAGGAGCAGATTTCAGTTTACAGTGTATGATGATGATTTACGAAGGACCAGATTTCAGTTTACAGTGTATGATGATGATTTACGAAGGACCAGATTTCAGTTTACAGTCTATGATGATTATTTACGAAGGACCAGATTTCAGTTTACAGTGTATGATGATGATTTACGAAGGACCAGATTTCAGTTTACAGTGTATGATGATTATTTACGAAGGAGCAGATTTCAGTTTACAGTGTATGATGATGATTTACGAAGGACTAGATTTCATTTTAAAGTCTATGATGATTATTTACGAAGGACCAGATTTCAGTTTACAGTCTATGATGATGATTTACGAAGGACCAGTTTACGATCTATGATAATGATTTATGGAGGACCAGTTTACGGTCTATGATAATGATTTATGGAGGACCAGTTTACGATCTATGATGATGATTTATGGAGGACCAGTTTACAGTCTATGGTGATGATTTATGGAGGACCAGTTTACGATCTATGGTGATGATTTATGGAGGACTAGTTTACGGTCTATGGTGATGATTTATGGAGGACCAGTTTACGATCTATGATAATGATTTATGGAGGACCAGTTTACAGTCTATGATAATGATTTATGGAGGACCAGTTCACGGTCTATGGTGATGATTTATGGAGGACCAGTTTACAGTCTATGGTGATGATTTATGGAGGACCAGTTTACGGTCTATGGTGATGATTTATGGAGGACCAGTTCACGGTCTATGGTGATGATTTATGGAGGACCAGTTTACGGTCTATGATGATGATTTATGGAGGACCAGTTTACAGTCTATGATGATGATTTATGGCAGTGAATGAGGCCGCGTACCTTGATCAGCTTGGCCCCGTCCCAGCGTATGGTGTTGAGGGACATATCGTCCTTGGCCACCGACCTCCTCTGGTATTCCTCACCTGCACACAGACAATACACATATTTACTTCTTGTTTTTATCCCATACGACAAACATTCATGATTTAAAAGTATTTTTATTTTATCCCCTGACACTGCAGATTACCTTATTGCCTGATATTGCAGATTACCTTATCCCCCGACACTGCAGATTACCTTATCCCCTGACAATGCAGATTACCTTATCCTCCGACACTGCATACTACCTTTTCCCTTGACAGAACACTTTCCTTTATTCTATGACTATCCTATCCTAATGGAGACTACCTTAGAGCCAGAGGTATTCAGAGATATCAAAACGATTTATTGCCACCGTGGGATGCATATTGATTGTTTAACTACGTCCAGGACATGTGACGTCATAATGTACAGAGTTCTCTTACTTGCGTGGAGCCAGGCCTCGGTGAGGACATGCCGGATCCTGACATTGTGGGTCAGACTTATGGCCTGCTCGTCATCTGGTATCTGCAATGGAACATGCCTCTCATCATATACTACACGTCTACAGAGGACCAATGTGTCTGACTTTATGCTATGAACTCAAACATTGTGAGATCAATGATGTTATATTCCAGCCAAACGGCCAGTGCAAAATGTAGATAGCAATTTGATTAAATTTAATTTCAATGAAGTATTATGAAATATTACATAGATTTCTGGAATAGACCTTTCTTTTTGTAAATTACATTAAAGCTCAAATTCATATTCTTGGCAGTTCCACACCTTTCTTCTGATTAAGTCGTAAAATTCTGATTGATTCAAATTCAGTTCTGGAGGTTTGCATTAGTCTTGAGTTTGAGCATATATTAAGTGAGTTTGATCATATATTAAGTGAGTTTGAGCATATATTATGTGAGTTTGAGCATATATTATGTGAGTTTGAGCATATATTATGTGAGTTTGAGAATATATTATGTGAGTTTGAGCATATATTATGTGAGTTTGAGCATATATTATGTGAGTTTGAGCATATATTATGTGAGTTTGAGCATATATTAAGTGAGTTTGAGCATATATTAAGTGAGTTTGATCATATCTGAAGTGAGTTTGATCATATATGAAGTGAGTTTGATCATATATTAAGTGAGTTTAATCATATATTAAGTGAGTTTGAGCATATATTAATTGCAGCCTGTGAGGATCCGATCGCATGAATTACTGCGAAAAGAAAATCTTGTGTTGCTGTCAGGAGAGTGGCATAACTATATGTACCTTTGTCACTGCCTGGAGTGAGAAGATGGTGGTGGGATCGCAGCCGTCCGCTACCATGGCCATCTCGTAGTTCGTGTTGATGGCCAGATATCGTCTTGTTGGCATGTGACGTATTCTGACTGGCGTATCCCATCGTATCACTTCACCTGGTGGCAAAAATGGACAAATTATCAAAATGTCAACCATTAGCTTCAGGACTAATGTGCTGATTAGAAGCCACAACAATTTCTCTGGCAACAAATATATTACTGTTTGGTTTTAACCTTATGATGTTGATCACCAATATGTGTACACTTTGATAGTCCATGATTAATTATAATCATCAGTAAGGCCTAAGAAAAAAAAGCTTGTTTCCGATTTCCCTACATTCCCTAGTTCTAACCAGCCACTCTAGGGGTTTTTTGGACTTTCTTGGTGAAAAGGGGTAGTTTCAGTTATAATTTTATTTAAATATATATCCATTCTCAATATATTTGATCACTTTTAACAAAATAAAAAATCTATCCCCTATCTCATTTTTTCAGGGCAAGTTATCGGAAACAGTTCTAATTTTGTTTTGGCCTAATTTACTAGAATTCCACATATAATCTACCCATCAATCATATACTACACTCTATGATTTACCTTGGAGTAATTATGAATGGAGGCGCAACGTTGCAAGATCAAAAGGGACATCATAGTTGCCGCCATGGCCATTGTTATGATGATGCCATATAGGTGCAAAATATGAAAGTTTTGACGTTATTTTTTTCAGAGCTATTTTAAGTCATCAAAACCATGATTTAGAGTTAAACATAAGGCGAATGAAATGTTTGTTTTTTTCATACAGATTATGGGGATATAAATTTTATTTCTCTGCTCCAAGTTTGGACGATTTTATGATAAGATTTGTACATTCATATCAAAGTTATGAAAATGTATTAAAAATTGTTATTACGACCTCAGATACTGAGGAAACCACATGTTTTATTGTCATGTTTTCTTTCCAGTTTATTTTTAGTTATTGGCGTATAAATTGGCAGCTTAGAAAAATATACCACGTTGTTCAGTGAAAAAAATATTATCAAAAATGTAATTTATAGCCCTGCCAATATATGCGCCGTTATAAATAAATTGACCTAATACATATTATGTCATCATTTAAAATCAACAAAAAATATCAATAAAAAATTGCAACAAGAATTTTATAAATGCTATATCATTAACAATATTTTGTTTTAAAAGTTTTTAAAAAGTAATATGAATAGTGATACATTTTTTTAAAACATGTATAAAAAATAAAAGGTTTGGAATATGTATTTTTCTTTTTTTCAGAATATTTATTATTGAAGCAATCAAAACAGAAATGAACAGATTTATTTGAAGTAATTTTGAATGGATAGTATTGTAAGCCTGAAAAGAGCAACTATTCTGAATTTTTCTTTTAAAAAAATAAACCAAAATGTGGTATAATACCTCAATAAACCTTTGGCCAATTCATTTCAAAAAAATATGAATCTTCAATTTGTCACTGTTCTGAAGTCGGCAACTATGATAGGATCAAAGGATTTTGAATCCATTGTGTAAACCATGACGCCATATCTCATATAACGGCCGTCACGCCTCCATTCATTATTACTCCAAGGCTTTACCAAACCGTTTTTCCAAGAAAATATCAATAATACTATATCAACCATCTATTCTTCATTAAATTTCCGTTTACTTCAATTCAAATTCTTGCGGTCTCCTACCTGACATGTTGGACTTGGCAATCTCCATCTGCCAGAAGGTGATTCCGGATTTGGGCGGATACATGGTGCGAGGATCCGCTGTCGTTATCTCCCGGATACGCAGATGGACTTTAAATAACAATATTAAAACTTTTTTTTTTAAAAGAATGTAAATTTGATTACATAATGTAATGTTGCTTTTATCTTGAACGGGAAAATCTCTTCAAAATTTGCTGCTGATTTATTCCTGTTTGATAAATAAATCTGCAATTTTATTATGCTCCTACCAATAAATAAATCTGCAATCTTAATCTACTCCTACCAATAAATAAATATCCAATCATAATCTACCTTCCTTTTTACTGCTTTTCCTTATTGCTGTGCATTTCAGTATATTATATTTTTAATCCTTTTGCCCCCAAAATCAGAGATTTGCCTATAATTGCTCACATGGAGAAATAGAACCCCATTTAGTAAAATATTTATAAATGGTAGCAACAAGTATTAAAATTAGGCAAATAAAGACAAGAAAATAAAATGTGCCAATGTGCCTGGATTCCCAGTGCTCAGCCTGAAGCGTATGTGTGTGTATGTGTGTGTGTATGTGTGTGTATCTGTGTAGGTGTGTGTATATGTGTGTGTGTATCTGTGACTTGTGTGTGTGTGTGTATGGGTGTGTGTGTATATGTGTGTATATGTCTGTGTGTGTATGTGTGTGTGTGTATCTGTGTGTATGTGTGTGTGTATGTGTGTGTGAATCTGTGTATATGTGTGTATATGTCTGTGTGTGTATGTGTGTGTGTATATCTGTGTGTGTGTATCTGTGTGTATGTGTGTATATCTGTCTGTGTGTGTGTGTATCTGTGTGTGTATATCTGTGTGTGTATCTGTGTGTACGTGTGTGTGTATATCTGTGTGTGTGTGTATGTGTGTGTGTATGTGTGTGGCTGTGATAAGAATGTGTATCACAACTGAGGTATCATTTTTAAAGGCAAAATTTAAACCTTGTGACAACTTTGCATTTTCTGTCAGGTTTATATATTCAAAATATCATTTGAAAATTAGAAAAAGGAAAAAAATTAGTCAGAAAATGTGATTTTGTGGTGTGTGATTTTGGCGAAATACAATGTACCAATAAACAAAGTACATTTTATGAGCTATAAAGTTGAAGGAATTTGGCCTCAAACTTTTGGAATTATTTTTCTGAATGAGAATCTCATTTCCTGTAATATTTTATTGTTAATCTTCTGAGTTTTTTTTCCAATAGTACTGTAAATTAGGTTAATTTTCCAAAGCAATTGTTGATATCGAGTTTGATAATGTGCAGAAAAATGTGATCATTAACATTTTTTTATAAAGTGTAAACTGCCCAAATCAAAGGTGGCATATACTAAATAAATTCATTCCATGAATGCTTTAAATGAAGATACTTGTTTTAACATACTAATGGCATACCTTTAACATCTGCAAAGCCAACTGGAATAAATTAATAAATTAATCTTCCTGCTAAGATGGCCTTCATTTTTCCCAATATTAAGATCTCATTTACTTTGCTGACCTCAGTTTATAAGGACGACGTGGACTAATCTATTTGTGATTAACAATGATTCTGATGCTTTCAGATTTACTTCCAAAATCACATCATTGCTTTGTGTCACAATAAATAAATAACTTGATAGTGACTGATTAGAAATACAATAATCCCAATAGCCCCATTGCCTGTCTCCATCTGGGTTTTGTTTTTAATGATTAGATTCAGCAGAAAATGTACAATTGTGGTAGCGGTCTTTTTGCACTGTTGCATTTTGTAGCTTTCAGTTTGGTGATATCAGCAGGGTCTCGCCTGGCTCCTCATCTTCCAAATATCAAACAGAGTTATGATCCAAATTGTGAGATTATTTCCTCCAACTTATACTTATCAGTTGGGGAAATGGCAGTACATAAAATCTGGAAAAAGTCCTTTTTTATTAAAGGGATTAAGCACTGATTTTGAAAAAAAAACGTTTAAAATTCACATATTGGTCATAAATGTAATTGTGTTTGATGTCCATTTTCTATTTTATTGACGCATCCCCATGTTTGCCTGATAATTCTATTTTAACAAGACCCTAATCTATTGCCCCTTTATGAAAGCACATTTCTTTCTTGGCGTCATTTTTATGTGGAGCATGATCATAGAGGCACTGAAAGGTAAAATGATGTCATAAGAGTATGGCAATATGCTTATGACGTCATCAAAGGTATTGTCCTTTGAATAGTGCCAGAATGACGTCAAACAGTGCTACCCTTCTTTGAGCCTCAATTGAGGTCAAACAAAGTTCCCCCTACCCGTGTTTACCCGTCACGTGCAGCTTATGGCTCAGACAGACCTCAGCTGGGAGTGCAACTTCTTTGTCTCATAGCAACATATCTTATTACTCTAATATAATTTTAATTCGTCATGATGTTCATATGTGGCTAAGCTTTCAATACACCAAATTGTAGAATTGATGCTTAAAACCTTTAAGGCATGACTATTCACTGAAATAAGAAGGTTTATAATGCAAAAAGGTTTTCTGTCCCTGAGTATATAACATCAGGCATAGGTTCCGATCTTTAACAATATTACTTATATAGAAATACAATATTTTACAGTTTTTTTAAAAGATCTAAGGATGTTTTTATGTGGCAAATAGAAGGTTTATAAGTCAGACACAGACCATTTTCTGTGGGTTCTTCTTGGAAAAGTCCTTCTGCCACCATATAGGCCTCTATCTCCTTGTGAAACAAGCGGATCAAACTACCTCCCTGAAAATATACAAATCCAATTCCTTGATAAAAAACATAACCATAAACGAATGAACGAATGAATGAATAAGCTTATCTACAGGTGGTACATACCCTCAGGCAGGAGTGTGAATGAATGAACTACATACCCTCAGGCAGGAGTCTGTGTCTGGTGACGGCCTGTAATGCTTCATTATGGTGAAGGAAGATTTCTCTGATCCGAGATTCAGCTCTGACCTGATTAAGTAAGATAATAAATTGCCATTAATATCATTTCCAATGTGGCATTGTGCAAGTGGCACCATCTGGTGGCACTTATCACAGAGCAAATATCCATCATGGTTACATTATAGTGATATGGGGTATTTTATTATGGGTGTGTCTATCCAAGTGGGAAGTGCAGGATAGGCTCGCCCAACATTGAAGTATAGGATAGACTCACCCAACATGGAAGTGTACGGTAGACTCACCCAACATGGAAGTGTACGGTAGACTCACCCAACATGGAAGTGTAAGATAGACTCACCCAACATGGAAGTGTAAGATAGACTCTCCCAACATGGAAGTGTAAGATAGACTCTCCCAACATGGAAGTGTAAGATAGACTCACCCAACATGGAAGTGTAAGATAGACTCACCCAACATGGAAGTGTAAGATAGACTCTCCCAACATGGAAGTATAAGATAGACTCACCCAACATGGAAGTGTAAGATAGACTTGCCCAACATGGAAGTGTAAGATAGACTCACCCAACATGGAAGTGTAAGATAGACTCACCCAACATGGAAGTGTAAGATAGACTCACCCAACATGGAAGTGTAAGATAGACTCTCCCAACATGGAAGTGTAAGATAGACTCTCCCAACATGGAAGTGTAAGATAGACTCACCCAACATGGAAGTGTAAGATAGACTCACCCAACATGGAAGTGTAAGATAGACTCTCCCAACATGGAAGTATAAGATAGACTCACCCAACATGGAAGTGTAAGATAGACTTGCCCAACATGGAAGTGTAAGATAGACTCACCCAACATGGAAGTGTAAGATAGACTCACCCAACATGGAGTGTAAGATAGACTCACCCAACATGGAAGTGTAAGATAGACTCACCCAACATGGAAGTGTACGGTAGACTCACCCAACATGGAAGTGTAAGATAGACTCACCCAACATGGAAGTGTAAGATAGACTTGCCCAACATGGAAGTGTGAGATAGACTTGCCCAACATGGAAGTGTAAGATAGACTCACCCAACATGGAAGTGTAAGATAGACTCTCCCAACATGGACGTGTAAGATAGACTCACCCAACATGGAAGTGTAAGATAGACTCACCCAACATGGAAGTGTAAGATAGACTCACCCAACATGGAAGTGTAAGATAGACTCTCCCAACATGGAAGTGTAAGATAGACTCACCCAACATGGAAGTGTAAGATAGACTTGCCCAACATGGAAGTGTAAGATAGACTTGACCAACATGGAGTGTAAGATAGACTCACCCAACATGGAAGTGTAAGATAGACTCACCCAACATGGAAGTGTAAGATAGACTCACCCAACATGGAGTGTAAGATAGACTCACCCAACATGGAAGTGTAAGATAGACTCACCCAAAATGGAGTGTAAGATAGACTCACCCAACATGGAAGCGTAAGATAGACTCACCCAACATGGAAGTGTAAGATAGACTTGCCCAACATGGAAGTGTAAGATAGACTCACCCAACATGGAAGTGTAAGATAGACTCTCCCAACATGGAGTGTAAGATAGACTCACCCAACATGGAAGCGTAAGATAGACTCACCCAACATGGAAGCGTAAGATAGACTCACCCAACATGGAAGTGTAAGATAGACTTGCCCAACATGGAAGTGTAAGATAGACTCACCCAACATGGAAGTGTAAGATAGACTCTCCCAACATGGAGTGTAAGATAGACTCACCCAACATGGAAGCGTAAGATAGACTCACCCAACATGGAAGTGGTCGATGTTGAAGGGGTCGCTGGCATGTAGAAAGTTTCCCCCGGACTTGATGCTCTCCAGAACGATCTCATCCATGTATTCCACCTGCAATGCAGTAAATATAAATAATAAATAAATCAAATGACAAGGGCACAATTTACATTTTATGTGCATATTCTTATTATAAATTCTTACAAAAAGATTTGAATAAAATGATTTTGAATAAAATGGTTTAAAATTAAAGATTATGAGTATTGAACATACCATTTCACCTTCAACCTTGACCTTGCAGGTTGGAGAGATCTTGAACTGTGCATTCTTTGCATTGAAGTTCTCCAAGCCCACCTATGTATGAAAAACAAAGTAAATCAAGAACCTAAATGCAGAAAATATGCAATCATTCTCTCCGAAGAATAGATCAGCAAATAACAAGGAATATAATTTATCTGATCATGAATATTCTATCCCCTACTTTACAACCAATATCAATCAAGACAATTACGACGCCACTATGGCTATTCTGCAATATTCTGCAATATTCCTGCACTTCTCATTGTATCCAGAGTATAGGAGTTGCATCAGTAGACACTTCTCATTGTTTCCAGAGTATAAAAGTTGCATCAGTAGACACTTCTCATTGTTTCCAGAGTACAAGAGTTGCATCAGTAGACACTTCTCATTGTTTCCAGAGTATAAGAGTTGCATCAGTAGACACATCTCATTGTTTCCAGAGTATAGGAGTTGCATCAGTAGACACTTCTCATTGTATCCAGAGTATAGGAGTTGCATCAGTAGACACTTCTCATTGTTTCCAGAGTATAAGAGTTGCATCAGTAGACACTTCTCATTGTTTCCAGAGTATAAGAGTTGCATCAGTAGACACTTCTCATTGTTTCCAGAGTACAAGAGTTGCATCAGTAGACACTTCTCATTGTTTCCAGGGTATAAGAGTTGCATCAGTAGACACTTCTCACTGTTTCCAGAGTATAGGAGTTGCATCAGTAGACACTTCTCATTGTTTCCAGAGTATAGGAGTTACATCAGTAGACACTTCTCATTGTATCCAGAGTATAGGAGTTGCATCAGTAGACACTTCTCATTGTTTCCAGAGTATAAGAGTTGCATCAGTAGACACTTCTCATTGTTTCCAGAGTATAGGAGTTGCATCAGTAGACACTTCTCATTGTTTCCAGAGTATAAGAGTTGCATCAGTAGACACTTCTCACTGTTTCCAGAGTATAGGAGTTGCATCAGTAGACACTTCTCATTGTTTCCAGAGTATAAGAGTTGCATCAGTAGACACTTCTCACTGTTTCCAGAGTATAGGAGTTGCATCAGTAGACACTTCTCACTGTTTCCAGAGTATAGGAGTTGCATCAGTAGACACTTTTCATTGTTTCCAGAGTATAAGAGTTGCATCAGTAGACACTTCTCATTGTTTCCAGAGTATAAGAGTTGCACCAGTAGACACTTCTCATTGTTTCCAGAGTATAGGAGTTGCACCAGTAGACACTTCTCACTGTTTCCAGAGTATAGGAGTTGCATCAGTAGACACTTCTCATTGTTTCCAGAGTATAGGAGATGCACCAGTAGACACTTCTCATTGTTTCCAGAGTATAAGAGTTGCACCAGTAGACACTTCTCACTGTTTCCAGAGTATAGGAGTTGCATCAGTAGACACTTCTCATTGTTTCCAGAGTATAGGAGTTGCATCAGTAGACACTTCTCATTGTTTCCAGAGTATAGGAGTTGAATCATTAGACACTTCTCATTGTTTCCAGAGTATAGGAGTTGCAGGGTATAAGAGTTGCATCAGTAGACACTTCTCATTGTTTCCAGAGTATAGGAGTTACATCAGTAGACACTTCTCATTGTTTCCAGAGTATAAGAGTTGCATCAGTAGACACTTCTCATTGTTTCCAGAGTACAAGAGTTGCATCAGTAGACACTTCTCATTGTTTCCAGGGTATAAGAGTTGCATCAGTAGACACTTCTCACTGTTTCCAGAGTATAGGAGTTGCATCAGTAGACACTTCTCATTGTTTCCAGAGTATAGGAGTTACATCAGTAGACACTTCTCATTGTATCCAGAGTATAGGAGTTGCATCAGTAGACACTTCTCATTGTTTCCAGAGTATAAGAGTTGCATCAGTAGACACTTCTCATTGTTTCCAGAGTATAGGAGTTGCATCAGTAGACACTTCTCATTGTTTCCAGAGTATAAGAGTTGCATCAGTAGACACTTCTCACTGTTTCCAGAGTATAGGAGTTGCATCAGTAGACACTTCTCATTGTTTCCAGAGTATAAGAGTTGCATCAGTAGACACTTCTCACTGTTTCCAGAGTATAGGAGTTGCATCAGTAGACACTTCTCACTGTTTCCAGAGTATAGGAGTTGCATCAGTAGACACTTTTCATTGTTTCCAGAGTATAAGAGTTGCATCAGTAGACACTTCTCATTGTTTCCAGAGTATAAGAGTTGCACCAGTAGACACTTCTCATTGTTTCCAGAGTATAGGAGTTGCACCAGTAGACACTTCTCACTGTTTCCAGAGTATAGGAGTTGCATCAGTAGACACTTCTCATTGTTTCCAGAGTATAGGAGATGCACCAGTAGACACTTCTCATTGTTTCCAGAGTATAAGAGTTGCACCAGTAGACACTTCTCACTGTTTCCAGAGTATAGGAGTTGCATCAGTAGACACTTCTCATTGTTTCCAGAGTATAGGAGTTGCATCAGTAGACACTTCTCATTGTTTCCAGAGTATAGGAGTTGAATCATTAGACACTTCTCATTGTTTCCAGAGTATAGGAGTTGCAGGGTATAAGAGTTGCATCAGTAGACACTTCTCATTGTTTCCAGAGTATAGGAGTTACATCAGTAGACACTTCTCATTGTATCCAGAGTATAGGAGTTGCATCAGTAGACACTTCTCATTGTTTCCAGAGTATAAGAGTTGCATCAGTAGACACTTCTCATTGTTTCCAGAGTACAAGAGTTGCATCAGTAGACACTTCTCATTGTTTCCAGAGTATAAGAGTTGCATCAGTAGACACATCTCATTGTTTCCAGAGTATAGGAGTTGCATCAGTAGACACTTCTCATTGTATCCAGAGTATAGGAGTTGCATCAGTAGACACTTCTCATTGTTTCCAGAGTATAAGAGTTGCATCAGTAGACACTTCTCATTGTTTCCAGAGTATAAGAGTTGCATCAGTAGACACTTCTCATTGTTTCCAGAGTACAAGAGTTGCATCAGTAGACACTTCTCATTGTTTCCAGAGTATAGGAGTTGCATCAGTAGACACTTCTCATTGTTTCCAGAGTATAGGAGTTACATCAGTAGACACTTCTCATTGTTTCCAGAGTATAAGAGTTGCATCAGTAGACACTTCTCATTGTATCCAGAGTATAGGAGTTGCATCAGTAGACACTTCTCATTGTTTCCAGAGTATAGGAGTTGCATCAGTAGACACTTTTCATTGTTTCCAGAGTATAAGAGTTGCATCAGTAGACACTTCTCATTGTTTCCAGAGTATAAGAGTTGCACCAGTAGACACTTCTCATTGTTTCCAGAGTATAGGAGTTGCACCAGTAGACACTTCTCACTGTTTCCAGAGTATAGGAGTTGCATCAGTAGACACTTCTCATTGTTTCCAGAGTATAGGAGATGCACCAGTAGACACTTCTCATTGTTTCCAGAGTATAAGAGTTGCACCAGTAGACACTTCTCACTGTTTCCAGAGTATATGAGTTGCATCAGTAGACACTTCTCATTGTTTCCAGAGTATAGGAGTTGCATCAGTAGACACTTCTCATTGTTTCCAGAGTATAAGAGTTGCACCAGTAGACACTTCTCACTGTTTCCAGAGTATATGAGTTGCATCAGTAGACACTTCTCATTGTTTCCAGAGTATAAGAGTTGCATCAGTAGACACTTCTCATTGTTTCCAGAGTATAGGAGTTGAATCATTAGACACTTCTCATTGTTTCCAGAGTATAGGAGTTGCATCAGTAGACACTTCTCATTGTTTCCAGAGTATAGGAGTTGCATCAGTAGACACTTCTCATTGTTTCCAGAGTATAGGAGTTGCATCAGTAGACACTTCTCATTGTTTCCAGAGTATAGGAGTTGCATCAGTAGACACTTCTCATTGTTTCCAGAGTATAGGAGTTGAATCATTAGACACTTCTCATTGTATCCAGAGTATAGGAGTTGCATCAGTAGACACTTCTCATTGTTTCCAGAGTATAGGAGTTGAATCATTAGACACTTCTCATTGTTTCCAGAGTATAGGAGTTGCATCAGTAGACACTTCTCATTGTTTCCAGAGTATAGGAGTTGCATCAGTAGACACTTCTCATTGTTTCCAGAGTGTAAGAGTTGCATCAGTAGACACTTCTCATTGTTTCCAGAGTATAAGAGTTGCATCAGTAGACACTTCTCATTGTTTCCAGAGTATAGGAGTTGCATCAGTAGACACTTCTCATTGTTTCCAGGGTATAAGAGTTGCATCAGTAGACACTTCTCATTGTTTCCAGAGTATAAGAGTTGCAACAGTAGACACTTCTCATTGTTTCCAGAGTATAGGAGTTGTATCAGTAGACACTTCTCATTGTATCCAGAGTATAGGAGTTGCATCAGTAGACACTTCTCATTGTTTCCAGGGTATAAGAGTTGCATCAGTAGACACTTCTCATTGTTTCCAGAGTATAAGAGTTGCAACAGTAGACACTTCTCATTGTTTCCAGAGTATAGGAGTTGCATCAGTAGACACTTCTCATTGTTTCCAGGGTATAAGAGTTGCATCAGTAGACACTTCTCATTGTTTCCAGAGTATAAGAGTTGCATCAGTAGACACTTCTCATTGTTTCCAGAGTATAAGAGTTGCATCAGTAGACACTTCTCATTGTATCCAGAGTATAGGAGTTGCATCAGTAGACACTTCTCACTGTTTCCAGAGTATAAGAGTTGCATCAGTAGACACTTCTCATTGTTTCCAGAGTATAAGAGTTGCATCAGTAGACACTTCTCATTGTTTCCAGAGTATAGGAGTTACATCAGTAGACACTTCTCATTGTATCCAGAGTATAGGAGTTGCACCAGTAGACACTTCTCATTGTTTCCAGGGTATAAGAGTTGCATCAGTAGACACTTCTCATTGTTTCCAGAGTATAAGAGTTGCAACAGTAGACACTTCTCATTGTTTCCAGAGTATAGGAGTTGTATCAGTAGACACTTCTCATTGTTTCCAGGGTATAAGAGTTGCATCAGTAGACACTTCTCATTGTTTCCAGAGTATAAGAGTTGCATCAGTAGACACTTCTCATTGTTTCCAGAGTATAGGAGTTGCATCAGTAGACACTTCTCATTGTATCCAGAGTATAGGAGTTGCATCAGTAGACACTTCTCATTGTTTCCAGAGTATAAGAGTTGCATCAGTAGACACTTCTCATTGTTTCCAGAGTATAGGAGTTGCATCAGTAGACACTTCTCATTGTTTCCAGAGTACAAGAGTTGCATCAGTAGACACTTCTCATTGTTTCCAGAGTATAGGAGTTGCATCAGTAGACACTTCTCATTGTTTCCAGAGTACAAGAGTTGCATCAGTAGACACTTCTCATTGTTTCCAGAGTATAAGAGTTGCATCAGTAGACACTTCTCATTGTTTCCAGAGTACAAGAGTTGCATCAGTAGACACTTCTCATTGTTTCCAGAGTATAGGAGTTGCATCAGTAGACACTTCTCATTGTTTCCAGAGTATAAGAGTTGCATCAGTAGACACTTCTCATTGTATCCAGAGTATAGGAGTTGCATCAGTAGACACTTCTCATTGTTTCCAGAGTGTAAGAGTTGCATCAGTAGACACTTCTCATTGTTTCCAGAGTACAAGAGTTGCATCAGTAGACACTTCTCATTGTTTCCAGAGTATAGGAGTTGCATCAGTAGACACTTCTCACTGTTTCCAGAGTATAAGAGTTGCAACAGTAGACACTTCTCACTGTTTCCAGAGTATAGGAGTTGCATCAGTAGACACTTCTCATTGTTTCCAGAGTACAAGAGTTGCATCAGTAGACACTTCTCATTGTTTCCAGAGTATACGAGTTGCATCAGTAGACACTTCTCACTGTTTCCAGAGTATTAGAGTTGCATCAGTAGACACTTCTCATTGTATCCAGAGTATAGGAGTTGCATCAGTAGACACTTCTCATTGTTTCCAGAGTGTAAGAGTTGCATCAGTAGACACTTCTCATTGTTTCCAGAGTATAGGAGTTGCATCAGTAGACACTTCTCATTGTTTCCAGAGTATAAGAGTTGCATCAGTAGACACTTCTCACTGTTTCCAGAGTATAGGAGTTGCATCAGTAGACACTTCTCATTGTTTCCAGAGTGTAAGAGTTGCATCAGTAGACACTTCTCACTGTTTCCAGAGTATAGGAGTTGCATCAGTAGACACTTCTCATTGTTTCCAGAGTATAGGAGTTGCATCAGTAGACACTTCTCACTGTTTCCAGAGTATAGGAGTTGCATCAGTAGACACTTACCACCATCTTGCTTTTATCCACAGAGCTCGTCTCCGTGGTGCTCGTGTGCACAAACTTATTTGTGAATGCATGCCGCAACTGAAATAAAAATGTGAATGTAAATTTCAAACACAATGAAAATAAAATAGATGTTTGAACTTTCACAAATACATAGTAAATCACCAAATACTCCATCGACATAACTATTTAATTGCAGTAATCAGATTCTATTAATCGAGAAATAGATCTGTAGTTTATGCATGAAATGTTTGTTTTATCGAAATAAGGCATAAGTTTGGGATATCACTGATCAATGCAACCAAAGGCACGAGATTGAAACAATGACAGACATTGTTCTGCTTAAATGACCAATTGAGTGATGCTTTTTGTCTATATTTTAATTATTATTGTTTTGGATTGTTATTTTTCCTGCATGGTTGATTACCTGACCTGGAACAAGGAAGAAAACAATGTTGGTACGTTTGCTGACACTTGATGACAAGTTCACTGCACATAGTCAAAGGGCCACTGCAATGTTAAATGTCCTCTACAAACAGTGTGTATAGTACACACAGGGCATTTAACCGTTCTGTACCTGTGAGGTATTTTCCCCATCGCTGGGTACACATTCCTGACAGGAGAAGTCATGCTTGAGTGCCTGCTCTAGTGCCCTCCTCTAATGTCATAGCAACCTTGTGTGTATGCATTTCTTATCATCTCAAGCCTTGTCCTGTCTCAGCAGCATAAAGTGACCTCTATAAACTCTGGCCAAAGATGCAATTATTGGTCATGTGACATATTCAGAGCTTTTGAAGAAAGGGGTTAGAGGCCCCATGAAAGGTCCTAGTAATTTACTAAAAGAATAAGTATTAGATTAAATGCATTATGTTTGGTCTCTGTCGCCAGGCATTTGTATGAAAATATAAGGTCATGTTAGGTGATCACATGATCAGATAAATATATATATAGGTCATGTCAGGTCATCACATGATGGTGTGTGCCACTTTTGCAGAGAGTGTGACTACCTATGTCATCATGCATGACCTCTTTCCAGATCAAGTGTTGCTGGGTGGCTTGCAGCCTGGACACAGTTTATTGTGTGACCAGTATATCTTAGGACAATGACAGACCCTGATACCTGACCCAGACTTGATCTCCTTCACTCCATACTGTCTGCAACTTGTTTTATATACTATATACATGTAGGTTTATAACACAGAATGTCAGATATGCCTCTTGGACCTTGTCCATGCCCCAGGAATGGTAAACATATATTAAATGTTTTTCATGAAAAGACTGTGACCCCCATTTCAATACAAGATGCCCTGTATAATAGTTGTGGCTTTTAACACGCTCAGATACACCAATATTTTCATGAGATTCCATCCAATAAAAATTAATACTTACCGGAGGCCCCTGTAGGGATATATCTCACCTAAACCACCTCCCCATACTGGAGGCCCCTGTAGGGATATATCTCACCTGAACCACCTCCCCATACTGGAGGCCCCTGTAGGGATATACCTCACCTGAACCACCTCCCCATACCGGAGGCCCCTGTAGGGACATATCTCACCTGAACCACCTCCCCATACTGGAGGCCCCTGTAGGGATATATCTCACCTGAACCACCTCCCCATACTGGAGGCCCCTGTAGGGATATATCTCACCTGAACCACCTCCCCATACTGGAGGCCCCTGTAGGGATATATCTCACCTAAACCACCTCCCCATACTGGAGGCCCCTGTAGGGTGTATCTCACCTGAACCACCTCCCCATACCGGAAGCCCCTGTAGGGATGTATCTCACCTGAACCACCTCCCCATACCGGAGGCCCCTGTAGGGATGTATCTCACCTGAACCACCTCCCCATACTGGAGGCCCCTGTAGGGATATATCTCACCTGAATCACCTCCCCATACTGGAGGCCCCTGTAGGGATATATCTCACCTAAACCACCTCCCCATACTTGAGGCCCCTGTAGGGATATATCTCACTTGAACCACCTCCCCATACTTGAGGCCCCTGTAGGGATATATCTCACCTGAACCACCTCCCCATACTGGAGGCCCCTATAGGGATATATCTCACCTGAACCACCTCCCCATACCGGAGGCCCCTGTAGGGATATATCTCACCTGAACCACCTCCCCATACTGGAGGCCCCTATAGGGATATATCTCACCTGAACCACCCCCCATACCAGAGGCCCCTGTAGGGATATATCTCACCTGAACCACCTCCCCATACCGGAGGCCCCTGTAGGGATATATCTCACCTGAACCACCTCCCCATACCGGAGGCCCCTGTAGGGATATATCTCACCTGAACCACCTCCCCATACCGGAGGCCCCTGTAGGGATATATCTCACCTGAACCACCTCCCCATACCGGAGGCCCCTGTAGGGATATATCTCACCTGAACCACCTCCCCATACTGGAGGCCCCTGTAGGGATATATCTCACCTGAACCACCTCCCCATACCGGAGGCCCCTGTAGGGATATATCTCACCTGAACCACCTTCCCATACCGGAGGCCCCTGTAGGGATATATCTCACCTGAACCACCTCCCCATACCGGAGGCCCCTGTAGGGATATATCTCACCTGAACCACCTCCCCATACTGGAGGCCCCTGTTGGGATATATCTCACCTGAACCACCTCCCCATACCGGAGGCCCCTGTAGGGATATATCTCACCTGAACCACCTCCCCATACCGGAGGCCCCTGTAGGGATATATCTCACCTGAAGCGCCTCCCCATACTTGAGGCCCCTGTAGGGATATATCTCACCTGAACCACCTCCCCATACTTGAGGCCCCTGTAGGGATATATCTCACCTGAACCACCTCCCCATACTGGAGGCCCCTGTAGGGATATATTTCACCTGAACCACCTCCCCATACTGGAGGCCCCTGTAGGGATATATCTCACCTGAACCACCTCCCCATACTGGAGGCCCCTGTAGGGATATATCTCACCTGAACCACCTCCCCATACTTGAGGCCCCTGTAGGGATATATCTCACCTGAACCACCTCCCCATACTGGAGGCCCCTGTAGGGATATATCTCACCTGAACCACCTCCCCATACTGGAGGCCCCTGTAGGGATATATCTCACCTGAACCACCTCCCCATACTGGAGGCCCCTGTAGGGACATATCTCACCTGAACCACCTCCCCATACTGGAGGCCCCTGTAGGGATATATCTCACCTGAACCACCTCCCCATACTGGAGGCCCCTGTAGGGATATATCTCACCTGAACCACCTCCCCATACCGGAGGCCCCTGTAGGGATATATCTCACCTGAACCACCTCCCCATACCGGAGGCCCCTGTAGGGACATATCTCACCTGAACCACCTCCCCATACTGGAGGCCCTTGCCTTTCAGCCTTGCCTGCTCTGTCAGATTATCCTGAACTTCTGCATCAGCTGCAGCCTATAATAGTACAAGACAATTGTGGACAAAATGGATTAAAATACAAAGATGAAAGTTCACAATTAAACAATATCCTGTGGCCAAATAAACTTCACACCAGTCATTCAAAGTTAAAACCACTTGATGGTTGAAAAATACGAATCAGGACACATCAGGACAAAGAAATACTCAGGAAGTTATTGTTACTATGGTTGATATGGTTACTATGGTTGCAAGGGTTACTATGGTTGCAAGGGTTGCTATGGTTACTTTGTCGACTATGGCTAGTATAGTTGCTATGGTTACCTTGGCAGCTTTGATGAGTCTGGCATGTTCTGGCTCTTTATGGACATATGCCTCACCATACTTCTCCACCAACCTCCTGTACTTCTTACTTAATTTGTATCGATTTTGTGTCACAATTTGGAACACTATGGCTGAAACAAAGAATAAACATTCAGGTAACTATATTTCTCAAAGTGCATTCGATTACAGAAATAAATTAGTTAAATATTGTCTCCAAATCAACAGTCTGCGTGTAAAGATTCTGTGGGTGACTTTGCCCCTTTTAAATAGCATATTAAGACTTGTAACATAAAAAGAGCATTCTTCTATGGATCTTATCAAATTTAAACTCGTGACCAAGACATATAAACTACCCAAGGACCGAGTCCCAGTCACTCCCCCAGGACCGAGTCCCAGTCACTCCCCCATGACCGAGTCCCAGTCACTCCCCCAGGACCGAGTCCCAGTCACTCCCTCAGGACCGAGTCCCAGTCACTCCCCCAGGACCGAGTCCCAGTCACTCCCCCAGGACCGAGTCCCAGTCACTCCCCCATGACCGAGTCCCAGTCACTCCCCCAGGACCGAGTCCCAGTCACTCCCCCAGGACCGAGTCCCAGTCACTCCCCCATGACCGAGTCCCAGTCACTCCCCCAGGACCAAGTCCCAGTCACTCCCACCGGCCCGAGTCCCAGTCACTCCCCCAGGACCAAGTCCCAGAATCACTTACCATGGACTGTGGATATTTCTGGTTGCTCCTTGTCATCATTCTGCCCCACAAACAGACCTCCACCACCAGGGGTGCTGCAATCACCAAAATCTCATCTTTACATTTTCATAACATTTACATATCATAGCTGTCAAACTTTAATATGTCTTTTAAATGCAAAGTGCTGAAATCTATATATTTCGAGTCATATTTTAAATATGACATAACAATTCAGTCTGATATTTCTGTCCACTAATGTGTAATGTCAGCTGAAGTATATATTTTGTTAAATCACCAAATGGCAAAGTTAAATCGCCAAAATAAATATGTCCTTTGACAGATTAAACATCCCAAAAATAACTATACACAAGCTTTCTGTATAAATCACTGGAATAAGTTAACAAATAAAGTCGTTCAAAAGAGTGATACTGTCAGTCCATACCAGTGAAATGTCTGTTACTGTCCCATGATGTGACAGATGAGAGAGTGATACTGTCAGTCCATTCCAGTGAAATGTCTGTTCCTGTCCCATGATGTGACAGATGGGGTGAGTGATACTGTCAGTCCATACCAGTGAAATGTCTGTCACTGTCCCATGATGTGACAGATGAGATGAGTGATACTGTCAGTCCATACCAGTGAAATGTCTGTTACAGTCCCATGATGTGACAGATGAGAAGAGTGATACTGTCAGTCCATACCAGTGAAATGTATGTTACTGTCCAAACCAGTGAAATGTCTGTCACTGTCTCATGATGTGACAGATGAGATGAGTGATACTGTCAGTCCATACCAGTGAAATGTTTGTTCCTGTCCCATGATGTGACAGATGAGATGAGTGATACTGTCAGTCCATACCAGTGAAATGTCTGTTCCTGTCCCATGATGTGACAGATGAGGTGAGTGATACTGTCAGTCCATACCAGTGAAATGTCTGTCACTGTCCCATGAAGTGACAGATGAGGTGAGTGATACTGTCAGTCCATACCAGTGAAATGTCTGTTACTGTCCCATGATGTGACAGATGAGAAGAGTGATACTGTCAGTCCATACCAGTGAAATGTCTGTTACTGTCCCATGATGTGACAGATGAGAAGAGTGATACTGTCAGTCCATACCAGTGAAATGTCTGTTACTGTCCCATGATGTGACAGATGAGGTGAGTGATACTGTCAGTCTGTACCAGTGAAATGTCTGTCACTGTCCCATGATGTGACAGATGAGGTGAGTGATACTGTCAGTCCATACCAGTGAAATGTCTGTTACTGTCCCATGATGTGACAGATGAGGTGAGTGATACTGTCAGTCCATACCAGTGAAATGTCTGTTACTGTCCCATGATGTGACAGATGGGGTGAGTGATACTGTCAGTCCATACCAGTGAAATGTCTGTCACTGTCCCATGATGTGACAGATGAGATGAGTGATACTGTCAGTCCATTCCAGTGAAATGTCTGATATTGTCTTGAGATGTGACAAATCTTTTCATCCATGCTGGTCATTTATCTATGATCCAAAATATTTCAAAACATAAATGATGTTAAACCTGAGGTTGCACTGATTTTTAGAGGTAGACATATTGTATCATAGTTAAGCAATAAATAAATATAAATCGGTTTCATTGTATATTTTAGCTTCATAGTGTGTACCGTTGTAAGGAGGTCACCATGGAGTCATAGCAGTCATGAGTTAGATGAAGGCCTGAGCTTTGGTAACACAGAACGTTATAACTGGGTCAGGATCAAACATTAGCTTCAGCCATAGTTGTCTGTCCAACTTTCACAGGTCACAAGTATGCCTCTTATCACTTGACCAGAGATATAAATTCACAAGTTTGATGTTAGAAGAAAACAACCTTAGAAATATACAGTGACCTGTGTTCTTTTGTTTGTGTAACCTTTGGCTTGGTGGTATTCATAAAATAGACATAAACAAATAGAGCACAGCCAAACTGGCACATGTTTACATCTTACAAAAGGTTAAAAGAATCAAGTGTAGTGCGATGAATGACCTGGCAACGTGTCCGAGATGATTGCCATCAAACCTTGCCAGCCACGAATGAGACACGAAATGGACTCACTCTATACCCCATTAAATTAGACACTTGATGGTGCCTGTGTATGATAAAACTGGGTCAGTCAATGGCCCTCATTGCTGACGAAGCAAAGTCACTTGATGGCCCTTGCCTATGAAGAAATACAGTCACTTGATGGCCCTTGTCTATGAAGAAATACAGTCACTTGATGGCCCATGTCTGTGAGGAAATACAGTCACTTGATGGCCCTTGCCTATGAAGAAATACAGTCACTTGATGGCCCTTGCCTATAAAGAAATACAGTCACTTGATGGCCCTTGCCTATGAAGAAATACAGTCACTTGATGGCCCTTGCCTATAAAGAAATACAGTCACTTGCTGGCTCTTGCCTATAAAGAAATACAGTCACTTGCTGGCCCTTGTCTATGAAGAAATACAGTCACTTGATAGTCCCTGTATATGAAGAAATACAGTCACTTGATAGTCCCTGTATATGAAGAAATACAGTCACTTGATGGGCCTTGTATATGAAGAAATACAATCACTTGATGGGCCTTGTATATGACGAAATACAGTCACTTGATGGCCCTTGCCTATGAAGAAATACAGTCACTTGATGGGCCTTGTATATGATGAAATACAGTCACTTGATGGCCCTTGTCTATGAAGAAATACAGCCACTTGATGGCCCTTGTATATGAAGAAATACAGTCACTTGATGGCCCTTGTATATGAAGAAATACAGTCACTTGATGGCCCTTGTCTATGAAGAAATACAGCCACTTGATGGCCCTTGTATATGAAGAAATACAGTCACTTGATGGCCCTTGTCTATGACGAAATACAGTCACTTGATGGCCCTTGTCTATGAAGAAATACAGCCACTTGATGGCCCTTGTATATGATGAAATACAGTCACTTGATGGTTCTTGTATATGAAGAAATACAGTCACTTGATGGGCCTTGTATATGATGAAATACAGTCACTTGATGGTTCTTGTATATGAAGAAATACAGTCACTTGATGGCCCTTGTCTATGAAGAAATACAGTCACTTGATGGTTCTTGTATATGAAGAAATACAGTCACTTGATGGCCCTTGTCTATGAAGAAATACAGCCACTTGATGGCCCTTGTCTGTAAAGAAATACAGTCACTTGATGGCCCTTGTATATGAAGAAATACAGTCACTTGATGGCCCTTGTCTTTGGAGAAATACAGTCACTTGATGGCCCTTGTATATGAAGAAATACAGTCACTTGATGGCCCTTGTCTATGAAGAAATACAGTCACTTGATGGCCCTTGTCTATGAAGAAATACAGTCACTTGATGGCCCTTGTCTTTGGAGAAATACAGTCACTTGATGGCCCTTGTATATGAAGAAATACAGTCACTTGATGGCCCTTGTCTATGAAGAAATACAGCCACTTGATGGCCCTTGTATATGAAGAAATACAGTCACTTGATGGCCCTTGTCTATGACGAAATACAGTCACTTGATGGCCCTTGTCTATGAAGAAATACAGCCACTTGATGGCCCTTGTATATGATGAAATACAGTCACTTGATGGTTCTTGTATATGAAGAAATACAGTCACTTGATGGCCCTTGTCTATGAAGAAATACAGTCACTTGATGGTTCTTGTATATGAAGAAATACAGTCACTTGATGGCCCTTGTCTATGAAGAAATACAGTCACTTGATGGCCCTTGTATATGAAGAAATACAGTCACTTGATGGCCCTTGTCTATGAGGAAATACAGTCACTTGATGGCCCTTGACTATGAAGAAATACAGTCACTTGATGGTCCTTGTATATGAAGAAATACAGTCACTTGATGGCCCTTGTCTTTGGAGAAATACAGTCACTTGATGGCCCTTGCCTATGAAGAAATATGGTCACTTGATGGCCCTGGGTTATGGTAAAACAAAGATGTCCCTTTTCTAGGACAAAGGGAAGTCAATTGTTGGTTCCTGTGTTGCCTTCAGCTGTAAGCTCAGTCTTGGGTTTATTTTTATTATCCAACTGATCAGTTCTTTGGAGGTTAATTTCAGCTTTATGCCAAGCCACTAGGCAATAATTACTAAATATTTCATCCATTCTTGAGTCAATATATACATAAACATAAAAACACTCATAATCTTCAGTTTTGGAGGAAATTTACCATACAAGTGAACAAGAGAATCTGCAAAACACTTTAATATTGCTGAAAATAGTCTGATCTTCATTTAATTTTGTCCATGCCCAATCATTTTCCCTGTCAAGGAAAATATCCTTAAATCAAATGCCATTTTCGGAAACTGAAAGCTCCAGTCTTTATGCTTCTTGAATTGAGGTTAAATGGCATTGAAATAACATTCACACCAAGTGACCTCAGCCTGAAAACCCTTGTAATGCAGAAAATGTCATGAGAAAACTGGATCTATATACCATAAAAGTAAATCAATTGTGATTTTGTTTGTTTTGTTCCCACAGGGGTGATCCAGTGCACTATGATAATAGTCAAAGCTACTGTCACATTCTAACCATCCACAAACAAAAAGAGCTCACTCATTTCTGGCCTTACCAACCTTTGTAGAAGTTTGTCATTCCTTTCCTGTCAAATCTGTGCATTTCTGGCTTTAATATCTTTCCATATTTTTGGCAAATCCATACATTTTAAACCATGTTTACTGTGTATCCTTTTGCTTTGTTTTCAGACTAATCAACTGTTATTAAACTGTGTTAAACCTGAGTTCATGAAGGACTGAGCGCGTCAACACCAGCTGTGGAGAGAGACATTCACGTGCCTCTGCAGAAAGTCCAGAAAACACGATTCTGACTCACTGCAAATCATAATAATTTTGTCAGAGACTCGCGGGGGTGGGAATCGGCGGGGGTGGGGAGCGGAGGGGGAGGGGTTAAAATTAGCCACAATTCTTCAGTCAATCTATAAATACGGGGTCTGGGGTTAGGTTAGTGGTTCTTTTATCAGCCTCTGTGATCTAATTGAACTCCCTTCCCTGATAAATGCCCTGCTTGAGGTCCGGGCTTGAGGTCCCTGATTTGAACGAATAACAGGGCAAAGGGCATCTACAAGCTAATGGTCTCAAAACCCTTCGGAATGTCTGGCGAAACTTTTCGCTTCCTTCCAACTTGGCAATTGAATATGTGCATAAAATAAATAATATTAGATACCTGGTCCTGTCGCTGTAGATGAAGCCTTTGGTATCTTCACAGAAGAGGCAGATGAAGTCTCCCACACACAGTATATCCTGCATGTTTATTCACGGAGATTCCCCCATCAGGCACAAGGTACAAGTCGCTTGCTTCGTGTTTTCTCGCGCATCCACTGTCCGGTGAGGAGTGCAGTCTATTTTATTGACTTCATGGTCTGTACATGTCCTAACGAGCGTCCATGCATGAGATGTTTATATGAAGTTATGAACTATAAGAGTACGAATTGCTCGATTTTCTTCTTTTCCGAAAAAAAACCCAGTGTTTCTAAGTAATCCCTGCTTATGTGAACGTGGATTTTTTTGGTCTGTAGCGGAGACTAATCACGTTCCAATTCAAAGGAATTAGAAGCTATTTTGGGGAACCCATTTTAGGTTGGGGTTTTAATAAAGGGTGACAGGCTGTGGGTCGGTGCAATTCGGGGCATTTATGGGGGTCAAGGAAAAGAGGGGGCATTTCCTAATAAACATATGATAAACAGACACCGTGCATCTGCCTAAAACAACACAAACAAATTTGTTAGTTTATACTTCAGTTATAAGGTTTAACATTTAGCGTCCCATTTTGTAGTACAGCCGACGACAACAGAGATGCGGACGACAGTAGAGCTGCAGTTCCATTTCCAAAGCTTTTTAAGTGCATCTGCACTGTCAAAAATATTTTCATCTCGTTGTCAGGTATGTCTACATCATCAAATATTGCGATAAACACCGGCAATCAATCTGTCGGCATCTCTGTTGTCGTTCGCAGTACTGTTGTTGTTTTCAGTTCTGTTGTCGTCTGCAGTTCTATTGTCGTCTGCAGTTCTGTTGTCGTTCGCAGCTCTGTGTTGTGGTTCGCAGCTCTGTGTTGTCGTTTGCAGTTCTGTTGTTGTTTTCAGTTCTGTTGTCGTCTGCAGTTCTGTTGTCGTCTGCAGTTCTGTTGTTGTTCGCAGCTCTGTGTTGTTGTTCGCAGCTCTGTGTTGTCGTTCGCAGCTCTGTGTTGTCGTTCGCAGCTCTGTGTTGTCGTTAGCAGCTCTGTGTTGTCGTTTGCAGTTCTGTTGTCGTTAGCAGCTCTGTGTTGGCGTTCACAGTTCTGTTGTCGTTCGCAGCTCTGTGTTGGCGTTCACAGTTCTGTTGTCGTTCGCAGTTCTGTTGTTGTTTTCAGTTCTGTTGTCGTTTGCAGCTCTGTGTTGGCGTTCACAGTTCTGTTGTCGTTTGCAGTTCTGCGGTCGTCTACTGCAATTCCCTGAGCTTCATCCACTTTCTCTCGTCGGACCTCGGGCGGGAACCTTTAAAATTTCTACTTGTTATATAGTTCACCAGTTACTACATTTAGATCCTTTTCCATTTTCCCCTTAAAGTTGACCACCTGACCTCGACAGTACGATAAAGGTTTATATAAGTACTGAGAGAAGTGGAAAAGAATGATCGGTATGACCACTTGGTGAAAAAATGCCAACCTTGACGGAAACAAAATACTGAAACTCTCACATCTGCAGAAGAATTTTTTTTTTTTTCATTTTTTTCTTCTTCTCTTTTTTGTGGGGGGTGTTAAGGAATGTTTAAGACAATTTTTGAAAAGATTTTCAGATATGTGAGATATTTTTTTAATATGCTATACTATTTGGGGTAATGATATCAATATGAAAAGAAAATCATCTTTCACCAAAGGAATTCCTGTGAATAATTTACGACATATCCACGTGAAAAATTCATGTCTGATCCATGTGAATAACTAGTGTTCTCCAAACACCAACCGGCAAAGCCCAGATAGGTGATCTGGAACGAGCGTGAAGTTCTTTTGATATTTGATATTTGACTTTTTTTTCAAAAGGTGTCAACAAGTATCTATCAGTGTACCCTTTTGGGACATTGTGAAAAAAGTTAAATGCAAAAGGATATATATCCTGTCAAAAACGGATATATCCCTTTTCCTGTGACAAATGAGTTTTTCAGCACGATTAATGGCCTTCTCAACGTTGTAGCACTGTCTTAATCATTTTTTATCAATATATTAATGGAAAATACCTATATACACCTTCATACCCTTTTGGTAATTGGGTAGAAACGTTATGTAAGAGGATATATATCCAGTAAAACCGTAAAATATCCCTTTAGCTATCACAAACACATTTTTTTTTAGCATTTTAATGATTCCTAAGCATTGTTGCACAGCCTTCGCAACCATGGATATACGAATGAAGGGTTAGACACTTGCTAGACATGTCTAGAACATAGCCAGTGACATTAGATGGCGAGGACAAATATATGAGTAGGAGTTATAGCCCTTTTCCATTGGCAAAATGTGCATATCCAATATGGCACATTCTAAGAGTTACTGCACTGTCTTCGCAGATTTTGAGGGACTAATGAGGGGTCAGACATACTTGCTAGATATGTGTAGAACATAGCCAGTGACAATAGAAGGCGAGGAAAAATATATGAGTAGGAGATATGGCCCTTTTACTCTGCTAAATTACACATATTTCAACATTTTCTTAGTTTTCAAATGCGAACATTCTAAGAGTTGCCACACTGTCTCCGCAGAGCATAAATCTGAGTTCAATGGACCATTAGTCAATCAAAAGTCTTTTTAGTTCTTACCCCCCCCCACACCTCATACCAGTCAGTAGGTCGAATATATTGACTTTGTCGTGGGAAAAGGGCTACTCCATTGAACTCAGATTTATGCTCTCATATTGAGGGGGCTAGAAATAATCTAGACATGTCTACCAAGTATGTCTAATGCCCCATTAGTCAAGCAAAAGTCTTTTAGTACTCCCCCCACTTCATACCAGTCAGTAGGTCGAATATATCGACTGTGTCATGGGAAAAGGGCTACTCCATAGAACTCAGATTTATGCTCTCATATTGAGGGGGCTAGAAATAATCTAGACATGTCTACCAAGTATGTCTAATGCCCCATTAGTCAATCAAAAGTCTTTGAGATCATTTAAAAAGCATTTCTAAGTTATAAATGTATAAAAAAAATGGATTTATTACGAATAAAAAGGATATATCCGCTTTTGACAGGGTATATATCCTTTTATATCCTGGTTTAACCCATATCCTATAAGTGTGTATGGTTATATACTTGGAGGCATAATTTGAAAAAAACGTCAAATATCAAATATTAAATGAACTTCACGCTCGTCTCATATTGAGGAGTCTTAACATAATCTACACATATCTACCAAGTAAGGCCTCATTAATCAATAAAATCCTTAACATCACTTAAAAAATGATACATAAAAATACATAAATACATTTTAAAAAATGGCTTTACTCGTGTTAATTGATACAGAATAAAATATATATCCGCTTTTGGCAGGGTATATATCCTTTTATATCCTTATTTGACCCATACGCTATAAATGTACATGGATATATAATTGGAGACATATTTTGAAAAACTGAAATATCAAATTGACTTCAAGCTCGTCAATGGGGTACACAAGTAACATTCAATCTCAGTCATTTGAAAGATAAAATTTACTATTAATATTCCTATTGGGCTAAGAACAATGTAGTTCTATTATGGATCATAATAGAATGTACATTGTGTTCCTTATCCTGGATGTAGTATATGAGTGGCTGTAAGTGGGGAACTTCTACGTCGAAAGAGACAGTCCCTATTATTAGACCAAAATAACAAGTGCCAAAAGAGTTGCACACATAATAATATATATAAGTTCTTGTGTAGATTAGAGAAGTCTGAAAATGGTATTATAAATGATTTGTTAAATACTAGTCTAATTTACACATCTGAAATCAAAAGACACTGGATAAAACTCATGTATGCTAATTATATGTTAATTAGTTGATTAGGTAGTTTTTATATGGACCGCATGTATACCCTGTATATTATGATGAGTCTGGAATAAAGTTATTGAATTGAATTGAATTGAATAACATGGGGAGCCCTCTATTGAAGTTTGATGAAATGAATGTCGCCCTCTAGCGGATTTGGAGAAGAAATGAATCGAAAACGAGGTCGGAATTCCCTCTTTTCTGGGGAATCCCTCCAAGATGGCGGACAAAAACACTGAATCGAGCGAAGTGGCAAGTAAAAACTTCAAAGATTTAGGATTAAATGATTGGCTAGTGACCCAGTGTCAGGCCTTGGGTTTATCAACACCCACTCCTATTCAGAAGAACTGTGTACCCGAGATATTGAAAGGTGAGTGGACGAATTCGATGAATTGTGTCCGAGAAATGCGTCAGAGCCTCCAAAATCCCAACCACATGTTCCCTCTCTGATCAATCTCACCGTGACGGCCTCCGGAAATTAAACGTTCAAATAGTTATGTGTGAGTTAAACGGTGCCAGAAAATATGAATAAGATGATTAAGACATTCACTTTTCATTGTTCAGCACAGTTGTACTAGATCACTTTACAGAATATTTTACTTGTAACTGATCAGTTACTGCCGATGAATTAGACCATACTCGCAAGGGACCAGTTTTCCATTGCTACCAATTACCGCCGATTACAGGAGCTAAGCTGGAGAGGACCCTTGGAGCTGCTGCCAGTCACGGTCTTCTTCATCGGTGATAACTGGTCCAGCACAAGTAGGCCCCTCTCCGACCCCAGGACTCCAACCAATGATTAAAAATAGGGGAGTTGTACAGTTCGGGTGCTGGACGTTCCGACTCACGGCGTTCCGCCTCAGACGTTCCGCCTCACGACCTGTCCGCCTCACTACCTGTCCGCCTCACATTGCTCGTAATAGACCGAATTTGACTCTCTTTTTTCAAAAACACATCTACATTTCACAAAGAATACGAATCCTTGTCATATAAAGCTGTATTCTCAAGAAGAGGTTAGTAAAACATCGTCATTCGTATATCGCAAGTGATCTGTCAAAGACGTACGATTGGGTGCGGCAAGTTAGCCCGGGTTATCCCGTTTCTCTCCACGGAGCCAGCGGGTTTTGGTGGCGGAAGGCGGCAGGCGAATTCGGCGGAACAAAATATAGAATTGACGTATTTGAACTTATTTTTTTTAAAACACATCTACATTTGACAAGGCTGTAAATAATCTCAACAAGAGGTTGTTTAAAAGGTAAACTTAACATGAACTTAACATCAATCTATGGGCCAGTGAGGCGCACGAGTAGTGAGGCGGACAGGTCGTGAGGCGGACAGGTAATGAGTCGCTGGTAGCGTGAGGCGGATCGTCTAGCATTCGTACAGTTCTGGTTCCAGTAAAGTTGTACAATTCCGGTGTGTACTTTTCAATGGGGAAAAAAAACGGTAACAAGTGAAGTCGGCCCCTAAGTGAAGTCGGCCCCCGAGAGAAGTCGGCCCCTAGGAGAAGTCGGCCCCCACATTTAGGTGACTAGAATATCAAGTTACCGGAAGAAAATTAACGGCTACCGAGGGTCCCTAGGGTTAGTTAATGCCCTTAGGGTCAATTAGCCTTCTCGAAGGAGATTTCATGAGTTTTGAGCCGGTACAGAGTGACTGGGGCCGCCTTCTCTTGGGGCCGAGTTCACCTCCCCACGGCGGGGCCGACTTCACTTGGGGGCCGACTTCACTTGTATTCAAAAAAACAACATGGAGATCGGCAATCGGCCTATGGGAAAAAAACCAAACAAAAACATGGAGTTCAGTAATTGGCCTATGATTGCCAGTGGCTACAAGGGTCCACTCCAGCTTAACTGCAGTAATCTGTGGTTATTGGTAAACTGGTGGGGCATGATTAGATATAACTGAAAGATTTTTTTATTGGCAGGACGAGACTGTATCGGATGTGCCAAGACGGGAAGTGGGAAGACAGCCGCCTTTGCCCTACCCGTGCTGCAGACGCTCTGCGAGGATCCATACGGGATATTTGCACTTGTATTAACACCAACAAGGTGAGTCCACAAACCAATTCAAGTGCACTTAACTGTTTGTTTGAACACTGTGAACAATTTCTTTTTATGTTGCATGTGCTTAATAGCCAAGGAGTATTTTGATCATATTGTTTTGCCTACAGGGCTAGATGTTTGAGGTTTCAACTGATTAGGTTGTTAACCTGTGGAGTTTTACTATATCCTCCTTCCTAAAAGTGCCCAATTATTGCTCATTCATAGGTGGCGCTACCTATTTCATGTGAGTCAGTAACTGACAGCTGATAAGAAGAAATCACCATTTTGAAGACATTTTAAACAAGAAAAAGTGGTGCTCCACATGTAACACGGATGAGAAAAAAAATTAACACAAAATGAAACAATCATTGCAAAATGAAACAATCGTTGCAAACTGATGGGGTAGTTGAAATTATCTTTATTCATATATTTAAAACATTTAATTTGGTATACAAAAAAATTTTCTTGCACAAATTTATGCCAAGATGTGTCTTTTCAGTCTCGATTACGCAAGTTGCTCTATTATCGCTCAGGCGGTATCACAAATCATCGATCATACTTTTGCATGTCATTTCTGTTCTAATTGTCCGACTTACACCAAATTTGAACTAAACTTACTGCAAATTCCTTGTTCTAGCGATTGGGACGCATTTCCAAGCAATTTAAAGGGATAGTTTTATGCAACGATGAGCGAACATGACGACATCATTTTGAGTGTTCTGCTTTGCTTACGTCACACACTTCTTTTCTTTTGTTTCACTTGTATTCATACGCCGAATACTAGACTGGTCCCCTACCGAGTGTCAAGAACAGAGGGCGGCACCAGTCTAATCTATCGCATGCACACGACGAACACTCCACAGTGGCGTCAGTTGCTTTAACAATAATGACCACAGAAAAAACCAAATCACAAACCACAGGAAATGAATACGCATTTCCCATGATCGTACTGATCACAGAATAACACAGATAGTTCCTTTTTTTGACACTCATTGCTGTCCGTGTTACAAAAACTACACCACTTATCAATAAACTGAAAACAGTTTTAAAATCATTGAGACAATACTAAGATTATGGGGAAATTTAAGAAAATATGACATCATATGACAGCAACATGTTAGAGAGCTTCATAGTATATCCCAATTGACGATCATTTATGATAACAAATATCCCGATTAACGATCATTTATGATGACAAATATTGTGTAGAGCAGCACGAGACCAACATATTTAGATTCCTTCACCCAGTGCACTTAATTATGTCCAGTAGCTGTGATTAAACAAAAATTCTGGCAAACATAGATCTACTTTGCTTGATCTTATTACCATGGAGACTTCTCCTTCCAGAGAGCTGGCATTCCAGATATCTGAGCAGTTCCAAGTCCTAGGGAAGCCAATAGGTCTGAAACAAGTTGTCATCACCGGAGGAAGAGGTGAGTAACTTACTTACCCTTACCATATCCCAGGAGGGTATATTAGGTAACGCCTCACTTACCATATCTCAGGAGATTATATTAGGTGACACCTCACTTACCATATCCCAGGAGGGTATATTAGGTAACACCTCACTGACCATATCCCAGGAGAGTATATTAGGTAACACCTCACTGACCATATCCCAGGAGAGTATATTAGGGAACACCTCACTTACCATATCCCAGGAGAGTATATTAGGGAACACCTCACTTACCATATCCCAGGAGAGTATATTAGGTAACACCTCACTGACCATATCCCAGGAGGGTATATTAGGTAACACCTCACTTACCATATCCCAGGAGAGTATATTAGGTAACACCTCACTTACCATATCCCAGGAGAGTATATTAGGTAACACCTCACTGACCATATCCCAGGAGAGTATATTAGGTGACACCTCACTTACCATATCCCAGGAGGGTATATTAGGTGACACCTCACTTACCATATCCCAGGAGAGTATATTAGGTAACACCTCACTTACCATATCCCAGGAGAGTATATTAGGTAACACCTCACTTACCATATCCCAGGAGAGTATATTAGGTAACACCTCACTTACCATATCCCAGGAGAGTATATTAGGTAACACCTCACTTACCATATCCCAGGAGAGTATATTAGGTAACACCTCACTTACCATATCCCAGGAGAGTATATTAGGTAACACCTCACTTACCATATCCCAGGAGAGTATATTAGGTAACACCTCACTTACCATATCCCAGGAGATTATATTAGGTAACAACCCACTTACCATATCCCAGGAGGGTATATTAGGTAACACCCCACTTACCATATCTCAGGAGGGTATATTAGGTAACACCCCACTTACCATATCCCAGGAGGGTATATTAGGTAACACCCCACTTACCATATCTCGAGAGGGTATATTAGGTAACGCCTCACTTACCATATCTCAGGAGGGTATATTAGGTAACAACCCACTTACCATATCCCAGGAGATTATATTAGGTAACAACCCACTTACCATATCCCAGGAGGGTATATTAGGTAACACCCCACTTACCATATCTCAGGAGGGTATATTAGGTAACACCCCACTTACCATATCCCAGGAGGGTATATTAGGTAACACCTCACTTACCATATCTCGAGAGGGTATATTAGGTAACACCTCACTTACCATATCTCAAGAGGGTATATTAGGTAACAACCCACTTACCATATCCCAGGAGGGTATATTAGGTAACACCTCACTTACCATATCTCGAGAGGATATATTAGGTAACACCTCACTTACCATATCCCAGGAGGGTATATTAGGTGACACCTCACTTACCATATCCCAGGAGATTATATTAGGTAACACCTCACTTACCATATCTCAGGAGGGTATATTAGGTAACACCTCACTTACCATATCCCAGGAGATTACATTAGGTAACACCTCACTTACCATATCCCAGGAGGGTATATTAGGTAACACCCCACTTACCATATCTCAGGAGGGTATATTAGGTAACACCTCACTTACCATGTCCCAGGAGGGTATATTAGGTAACACCTCACTTACCATGTCCCAGGAGGGTATATTAGGTAACACCTCACTTACCATATCCCAGGAGGGTATATTAGGTAACACCCCACTTACCATATCCCAGGAGGGTATATTAGGTAACACCTCACTTACCATATCCCAGGAGGGTATATTAGGTAACACCTCACTTACCATATCCCAGGAGGGTATGTTAGGTAACACCTCACTTACCATATCTCAGGAGAGTATGTTAGGTAACACCTCACTTACCATATCTCAGGAGGGTATATTAGGTAACACCTCACTTACCATATCCCAGGAGGGTATATTAGGTAACACCTCACTTACCATATCTCAGGAGAGTATGTTAGGTAACACCTCACTTACCATATCTCAGGAGGGTATATTAGGTAACACCTCACTTACCATATCCCAGGAGGGTATATTAGGTAACACCTCACTTACCATATCTCAGGAGGGTATATTAGGTAACACCTCACTTACCATATCTCAGGAGGGTATATTAGGTAACACCTCACTTACCATATCTCAGGAGGGTATATTAGGTGACACCTCACTTACCATATCCCAGGAGGGTATATTAGGTGACACCTCACTTACCATATCCCAGGAGGGTATATTAGGTAACACCTCACTTACCATATCCCAGGAGAGTATATTAGGTAACACCTCACTTACCATATCTCAGGAGAGTATTTGACCGAATTTGCACTTACCCTACCGATCCTATCTAAAATCTTCCAACCCAAAATTTGTTGATAGAAATCTAAAGATATTGAACAGTATTACAGAAGTTGTCATAAAATATATATTTATTTGCTTTGTCAGGAATGTATGTTGTTTGCGTATACAAGTTGTGTATTCTATTCTTTGCTGTGTGGTTTCAGACATGATGAAGCAGGGCCTGGAGCTTGCTGAGAGACCCCACATTGTAGTTGCCACGCCTGGACGCCTCGCAGACCACCTAGAAAGTGGCACTAATTTCAGTCTCAAGAAAATCAGATTTTTAGTGAGTTGAATCTGTAATTTTTACAATCGCAATATACACAATTACCAAACTACGATTGTGTTTGACTAAATCAGCCCGGCCTCTGCAGTGAGGGAGCAATCTTTCTGTCATTCTGTCTGTCTGTCAACATTGATCCTCTCTCCTGGAACTGAAAAAATGTAATCATTGTCCTCTGTATAACATGACATTGTCTTAAGTTCCTGAATGGCTGAATGACCTCACCAGGTCATAGTTCAAATGTCAACTGTTAGATCATATTGACCAATTTTGATGCTTATGATTGAGTAGATTCTGGACGAGGCTGACCGATTATTGGAGGATAACTTTGGGGAGCAGCTGAAGCCAATATTTGCCGCTGTTCCTGCCAAGAGACAGACGCTGCTGTTCAGTGCCACGATGACAGACACACTCAGGGATCTGCAGGAAATAGCCATGAACAAACCATTCACATGGTTCTCCAAGGCCAGGTGTGTTAGTCGGGGCATCCCTGGTTTGTTTTCAGCCGACATATGAGCTTCATAGATGCTCATTTAAGATATTTACTGGATCTGACAACTTCTTTGGTAAATGTTGTATGGGATAGAACATCCCTCAGTGTAATAATACTGTCACTGTGTGACTAAGAGGAAACAAAACAGCCAATGCCAAAACTTGAAGGTTTTCTCTGATTATTGCATTGTCAGGATCATTTTATCAGTCATTATCAAGATTCCGGTGAAGCAGACTTAACATTACAGAGTCTTATCTAATCTATAGCACAGCTTGTTGTGTAGAGCCTCTGCCCATACGTTAAGAACGGGATGGATTGCATTAAGACATTGTCCAATTGTTTCAGTGTAGCCACAGTGGATGAGTTAGACCAGAGGTACATTCTGATGCCCGCCGATGTGAAGGACGCCTACCTTGTCAATGTTTTACAGAAATACCAAGAGAAACATGAAAAAAGTCTCGTCATGATCTTCACAAATACGTGCAAGTAGGTGAACGTATTTAACTTGCACAGTAGTCAGTAGAGTGCAGAGTCTGGCTCCCGATTTCTGTGTATATAAGGCCGGATATGGCTGTATATTATTCCTTGCACAAAGGCTGCAGAATGGAAGTAGTTTTATATCATTAAATAAGAAAATAAATAAGAGGTTTTTTTAAGCTATGCAGACTTCTTGGAGTCGCAGAGCTTTAGGAGTGGGGGAAAATGTCCATCTGTTCGTCAGTCTGTCAACATTTCTTTAAAAATTGTCTCCTCCAAAACTACCAGTAATATAGGTTTCATATTTTATATAGAGGTAGATATAGTAATAGTAGATATAGAGGTGAAGATTCAGATTCCTTCAAATTTAAATGATGTCACCATTGACCTTAGTGCAGTGACCTCAAGGTCACAACTTTTTGTACTCAGCATTTGGACAGCCAACATCAGAAATTTCTCTTCAACATCAGAGAAATCAATGCATATGCCCTTGAATCAATTATCACAAGCTATGGTTGGACGGAACCCTATCATAGTTGTGATTTTGTAACAGCAAAGAATAAGGTAGGCAACCAGAGAAATGAAAGTCTGAAGCCCCCAGTGTTTGTTAGGAGACAAGCAATAAATGCATATCCTATAAATGGGTAGAAAGCGACTGACCTGGCCAGCAGAGCCCACAGAAAGTTTGCAAGTTTCACAGTTCATGTGTTTTCATTTAAGTCAGCAGAGCTATCAACCCAGGGGGGTTATGTTTTCTTGTAACAATATGTAATATCAGTAGTTATGATTTGCAGGTACTGCCAGATTCTAGGCATGGTATTCCGGAATCTGGGGTTTGAGGTTGTCGTGTTACACTCCATGATCCCGCAGCGACAGCGGCTGGCCGCCCTCGCCAAGTTTAAATCGCACCAGTCCCGGATCCTGATAGCCACGGACGTCGCCAGCAGGGGACTGGACATCCCGGCAGTAGATCTGATCGTCAATCACAATGTGCCCACCAAACCCAAAGACTACATACACAGGGTGGGCAGAACAGCCCGGGCTGGTAAGCTGACCTCAGTACATGACATGGTGACTGGTGTAGTACCAATGGTGTAGTACCAATGGTGTAGTACCAATGGTGTAGTATCAATGCTGTAGTACCCGTGTTGTAGTACCCGTGTTGTAGTACCCGTGTTGTGGTACCAAGTTGTAGTACCATGGTGTAGTACCATGTTGTAGTACCATGTTGTGGTACCAAGTTGTCGTACCATGGTGTAGTACCATGTTGTACAACCATATTGTGGTATCATGGTGTAGTGCCATGGTGTAGTACCATGTTGTAGTACCAAGCTGTAGTACCATGTTTTAGTACCAGTGTTGTGGCATCAATGTTGTAGTACTCATGCAATTAATGTCCTCACGTCTTAGCAATGTCAACAGGACAAATGGTTTTAAGAATCTGTTCCTCTATTCCTGCCCTTCAGGTAATATTTTATGTTCTGTCATGTCCTGAGCTCTAATTTTACTTTGCAGGTCGAGGGGGAATGGCCATTACCATGGTAACACAGTTCGATGTTAAGCTCATCCACGGAATAGAGGACCACATCAGTAGGTCATACTAGATATACATGACATATACCGTATTTACTCGTGTGTAGGACGACTCGTGTAAAAGACGACCCCCCAAAATTGAGGTTATTTTGCTTGGAAAAAAAACAATTTCCGAATATAAGACGAGTCAGTTTCTCTCGAGACATCGACACTGCTACGATTCAACCATTTGGCGGCCATTTTTAAAGTGAAATGTAAATATACTTACACAACAAGATCTTAACAGTCTTATACTTGAGTATTTACGGTAAAACATAAATATGATGTTCGTAATTTCGAAATAACAAATATCAGATCGATTTTAATTGATAAATAAAGGTATTTACCCAATATTATCACAAATTATGATTCGCAGGTCGAGAATTTCTAAGTAAAACGTAATACGATGTACGTGACGTCCTTGATCTTAGCGTCTGGGTGCCCACGAGACAAAAGTGGAGCGGCCAACATGTCAAATCGAACTTTCATATCCTTAGCGAATCGATTTTAATTGCGTTTTAAATGATAAATAAAGGTATGTACTTAATATTATCACAATTACCTCGAGAATTTCTCCATGTCCTTGATCTTAGCGTCTGAATAAAGCGTTTTCATTATTTATCATTTGAAATGCAATTAAAATCGATCCGCGTGTGAAAGCATTTCTGTCAACAAGGGAAGACACGACTCAAAGCAGTGGAAACAAATGCCGCAAAACTGTGAACGCTGATAATTGGCATCAGTGAAATTTTACTAATTTTCCCACCAGTGAAAGGGAAGACATCAGATGCAGAATTGAATTGCGTGATATAATTAAATAATAAATTTAATTTGAATAGAAATAGAATTACGACATGCATACATGATTTACGCACCACAAGATCGCCATTTTTAAAGGTGGGAGAGGCTCTTGTTGTTGGCGCGAAAACATGGAGAAATTCTTGACCTGCGAAGCATAATTTGTGATAATATTGGGTAAATACCTTTATTTATCATTTGAAATGCAATTAAAATCGATCCGCTATGTCCAATATTCGTTATTTCGAAAATATAAAAGTTCGTAATGAAAACGCTTTGTTTTGATGAGGACGTGGAGAAAATCTCGACCTGCGAAGCATAATTTGTGATAATATTGGGTAAATACCTTTATTTATCATTTAAAATGCAATTAAAATCGATTCGCTATTTCCGATATTCATTATTTCGAAAATAAGAATGTTTGTAATGAAAACTTGTAGTGCCGTAATTGTTGGGCGTAAATCCTCGTCCACAGGTTGCTCTCGTGTATAAGACGACCCCCCATACATTAACTAAGGGTTTTTGTACAAAAACCTCGTCCTATACACGAGTAAATACAGTATTTAGATATGCATGTCATATAGTCATATAGCATTCATATTGTCGTGTCCAGATATTTTATATTTGCAAGCAAATGACCAGCAAATACCAATCGATTTGTTGAAGTGAGGTTTATATTTTTAGATACTAAGTTAGAAGAGTTCAAGGTGAATGAGAAAGAGGTGACGTCCATAGTGACAGAAGTGGCTGTGGCCAGGAGAGAGGCAGAAATAGTAAGCCAAACTTTACCATTTTTCCCAAATAAAAGCCAAACTTTACCATTTATCCCAAATAAAAGCCAAACTTTACCATTTATCTCAAATAAAAGCCAAACTTTTCCATTTATCCCAAATGAAAGCCAAACTTTACCATTTATCCCAAATGAAAGCCAAACTTTACCATTTATACCAAATGAAAGCCAAACTTTACCATTTATCCCAGATAAAAGCCAAACTTTACCATTTATCCCAAATGAAAGCCAAACTATACCATTTATCCCAAATAAAAGCCAAACTTTACCATTTATCTCAAATAAAAGCCAAACTTTACCATTTATCCCAAATGAAAGCCAAATTTTACCATTTATCCCAAATGAAAGCCAAACTTTACCATTTATCCCAAATAAAAGCCAAACTTTACCAATTATCCCAAATGAAAGCCAAACTTTACCATTTATCCCAAATAAAAGCCAAACTTTACCATTTATCCCAAATAAAAGCCAAACTTTACCATTTATCCCAAATAAAAGCCAAACTTTACATTTATCCCAAATAAAAGCACACTCGAATACCTTATTCCTACCTGTATACCATAGAAAAGCCAATGAAAGTACATAATTTACTTTTTTATAAAGACTTAAAAATATAAAGTTACAAGAATTGTGGATGATGAATATTGTCATCATGTTATGATATGAAGATAAAGATCTGTAAGATACTCAAGTTCAGATTATGATGCGAGTTCCTGCCAATATCAGCAACTAGACTCAACCTAATGGATCTCTATAGTTGGTTGGGGACTGACTGAAATTACTGTTATCTTGACTGTTGTGTAAGATCAATTCTGAATTGAAATGTTTTTTTTCAGAGATTGGATGAACAAGATTTTGGTGAAAAGAAGGAGATTAATAAAAGAAAAAGGTTGATTTTAGAGGGCAAGGTGAGTAAAATACACATCTATACCACACAAGCAGTGGCTTAAAGGAAGAAATTTTACAAAAAAATGACAATTTTCTGGGTTGGATATTAAGTATTAAAAACCGAATCTTTGGTCATTGAGTACAGAAGTGTAATTTGTCATTTCAGGATCCCGAAGAGGAAGAAGAAAAGAAACAGAAAAAGGTGAAAAAGGAAATGCAAAAGAGGAAACATAGAAGAAAAGGAGAAATCAAAACATAGTGAAAATTAATAAATTAGAAATCATAAATCAAATGTGTACAGTTCTTTTTTCTTAATTAACTAAACAAAGAAAGGATTGTTAAGTGTGTGAATGGACTTGAATCTGACTAATGTTTTACCATTGAGCACCCAAATGGCTGCTAGGAATTGTTCTAATTTGCAGAACCAACTGCCTTGCACACTTGACCAACATTACAGCTGCATGGCTATAACTCGGTACCTCGTCTGGGTTGTCTGGTGGCGAGCCAGGGCAGAGTGGCCGGGAGCCAGGGCAGAGTTGCTCAGATATATATATAATAATAATAATAATAATAATGATATTAGTAATAATAATAATAATAAACATGATTGTGGCAACATATTGCCCTAGATTGGTTTTCAAGAGATGCTATATTCAAAATCAGCACTTCATTGACTGGTCAAGCGTGACCAGATGAATGTGTGAGCTCAGAGTTTTAACTATCCATTGAGGTGCATATATATCGCTATAAGCCAAACGTGCTGCCCTTGCTAAGCATCTATGAAAGAGCCAGGCAGGCTATCTGCATTAGTGGCTTGTGAATTCATTTCTGATGCCTGTATTTGGAACATCCAATGTCATTACCCGTATACAGCATTGTCTCTGCAGTGTGGAGGGAGAAATCGTCTGTCATTCCATCAACTTTGACCCCTCTGAAACTACTGGTCGGAGTTCTTGGTTATTACAAGATATGATGTATTTTCCATTTGAATTTTTTTCTTCATAAATGACTTGTTGTAAAAGCAATGTAATAGATATGCTCTCATTAAGTTCTATATGTGATACATTGAGCCTGCCACAGCAAGCATTTATGCTGGGCTTCAGTGGTTATAAAAGCAATGTAATAGATATGCCCTCATAAAGTTCTATATGTGATACATTGAGCCTGCCACAGCAAGCATTTATACTGGGCTTCAGTGGTTATAAAAGCAATGTAATAGATATGCCCTCATAAAGTTCTATATGTGATACATTGAGCCTGCCACAGCAAGCATTTATGCTGGGCTTCAGTGGTTATAAAAGCAATGTAATAGATATGCCCTCATAAAGTTCTATATGTGATACATTGAGCCTGCCACAGCAAGCATTTATGCTGGGCTTCAGTGGTTATAAAAGCAATGTAATAGATATGCCCTCATAAAGTTCTATATGTGATACATTGAGCCTGCCACAGCAAGCATTTATACTGGGCTTCAGTGGTTATAAAAGCAATGTAATAGATATGCTCTCATAAAGTTCTATATGTGATACATTGAGCCTGCCACAGCAAGCATTTATACTGGGCTTCAGTGGTTATAAAAGAAATGTAATAGATATGCCCTCATAAAGTTCTATATGTGATACATTGAGCCTGCCACAGCAAGCAGTTATACTGGGCTTCAGTGGTTATAAAAGCAATGTAATAGATATGCTCTCATTAAGTTCTATATGTGATACATTGAGCCTGCCACAGCAAGCATTTATACTGAGCTTCAGTGGTTATAAAAGCAATGTAATAGATATGCCCTCATAAAGTTCTATATGTGATACATTGAGCCTGCCACAGCAAGCATTTATGCTGGGCTTCAGTGGTTATAAAAGCAATGTAATAGATATGCCCTCATAAAGTTCTATATGTGATACATTGAGCCTGCCACAGCAAGCATTTATACTGGGCTTCAGTGGTTATAAAAGCAATGTAATAGATATGCCCTCATAAAGTTCTATATGTGATACATTGAGCCTGCCACAGCAAGCATTTATACTGGGCTTCAGTGGTTATAAAAGCAATGTAATAGACATGCCCTCATAAAGTTCTATATGTGATACATTGAGCCTGCCACAGCAAGCATTTATACTGGGCTTCAGTGGTTATACAAGCAATGTAATAGATATGCCCTCATAAAGTTCTATATGTGATACATTGAGCCTGCCACAGCAAGCATTTATACTGGGCTTCAGTGGTTGGCTACGTTATTTGGTGGAATCCAACATAATCACGCAGTTGTGTTGGAGGCTACCATTTTGAATCATATGACAAATTCATTATATAACATGCATATTGATTGGCTGAAGTTATCTTAAATCTGCTCAGGGCAAAGATTTAAATGATCATTTATTAAACAATTTGCAGAAAAGTAAAGGGTAAAGATTTAAATGATCATTAAACAATTTCCAGAAAATGTTACAAAAAATGGATGATCAGCATAGCTGCAAGGCCATTTGCCTGCTTCACATGAAAGCTATGCCGACTCCAATTTTTCCTGTCCCTCAAACTATATCTTCTCTGAAACGATGAAGTGAAATTCTTAGCTTTCTATCCTAGAACTTGCCATTTTGATTCAGCCATATTAACAAAGTACCGTATTTACTTGTATATAAGACGACTCGTGTATAAGACGACCACCCCAAAATTGATATTTTGCTTGAAAAAAACCAATTTCCGAATATAGGACGAGTCAGTTTCTCTTGAGACATCAACTCTGCTGCCATTCAACCGGCCATTTTAAAAGTGAAATGATGCAACAAGATCTTGACAGTCTTATACACGAGTATTTAAGGTAAAACATAAATACGATGTTCGTAATTTCAAAATAACGAATATCGGACGTAGCGGATCGATTTTTATTGCATTTTAAATGATAAATAAAGGTATTTACCCAATATTATCACAAATTATGCTTTGCGGGTCGAAAGTTTCTTCACGAAGTAAAACGTAAAACAATGTACTGGACTCGAAATAACAATCAGACGGAGCAGATCGATTTTAATTGCGTTTTAAATGATAAATAAAGGTATTTGCTTATTATTTTACGATTACGCTTCTCAGGTCGATAATTTCTCCACGTCCTTGATCTTGGCATCAAAACAAAGCGTTTTTATTATTTCTCATTTAAAACGCAATTGAAATCGATCCACTCTGAACGCTGATAATTGGAATCAGTGAAAACAAAGTCAAAACAAAGCGTTTCGAAATAATAGACATCAGATGTAGCAGATTGATTTTGCGTTTTAAATGATAAATAAAGGTATTTACCCAATATTATCACACACTACGCTTTGCAGGCCGAGGACAGAACAAAACCATCCATCCTTTTAACATGCATTACGCAATACGAGTTCGTCATTTAAAAACGATCGTAGCCTTATTAACTCGCATTGAAATATTAATATTAAATATTAATATATTGCACAATGATGGATCCCTGGCTTCTCGTGTTGCGGACGTGAAATACCGCTAAGTCATGTACATCGTATTTACGTTTTACTTCGTGGAGAAATTCTTGACCTGCATAGTGCATTTTGATTACATAACTGATCATGTTTTTTTCTGTAAAAACATTTGTTGCCACAGTATTTGTCATTGTGGATGACAAATATCAGGACTCGAGCAGCAAGAATTGCCATTTAGTTCATGGTTAAAAGTCATTTGCAATAATTGCAATTAACTCCTTTTTAATTCCATCATGCCATTGTTTTTCAAGAAGTCAATTCCAATCAATGAGGCCTCTATTCTTTTTTTTCTTGTGGATTTTTTTGGATGTTTCTGGACGCAGGCCTAGCTGGCCTCTATATCCAGATCTGGATTCTGGGACTTGGTATCCTTCATGTTTGGGGGGATTGCTCTTGCAGGGGCCCACCACTATATGATATGCAAAAAGAGCCAATATGCACACTTTTCTGGCTGGCAGCTTGTAACTAATGCATTTCATTTCCAGCTGGTATGTTTACCAGCTGGGAATTTTTTTTGGTATAAAGCAGCTGGCTCAAAATACATTTGACATTTCAAAATGGCCTAACTGACAGACTGATGAATTTAATTGGCTGGCTGTATTGAGATTTTGACACCAACTGGCAATTTCGCCATTGAAAACTGCAAAAAAAAAAAAAATTATATTGTATGAACACTATTTGACAAAGATTGTTCAAGCCTAATGATATTTCTACTGTAATTATAACTTTTTAACATTTAATTATTTATTAAAGAAATTGGCTCATTGCCAGCTATTAAAAAAATTGGCATTGACAAACATCCACGAACAAAGTTAACAGCTGTTAATTCTATACAAATTTTGAGCTGGTAACTTTCCCAGCTGGTTAAAAATAACAGCTGACAGCCAAAATCCCAAAGTGCAGCTGGCTGGTATTTTTTTTTAATATTTCCTTCTAGAAAATACTTTTAGCTGAGTGATATGTTGTTCACAACATTCTATAACATACTCTACCCAAGTTTCACATCTCTATCTCAATTTTTAACGAAGTTGGTAGTGGTGGGCCCCTGCTCTTGGGTTAAAATCTGCTTTGTAGTTATAAATGATGGGTTGGCATCTCCACCATTTGTCTAGTCTGACTTCAAAGGTAAATATGGACTATTGATGATATGGTCTGGCAGGCTGTTCCATGGTATGACTATTCTCTGGTTGAAAGAATGTTTCTTGGGATGTTCCTTGAAACACCTATTCAAATATAGTTTAAATTTGTGTCCTCTTGTGATATTTGTGTTCCTCTTCAAGGTTGGGGCTACATCGGGTTCATGTTTAGTGAATAATCTGAATGTTTCAATCATGGCACCCCTGAGTCGTCTGTATGCCAGTGTTGGTAGGCCCAGTTTTTCCAATCTGCCTGGGATTTTTCATCCCAGGCAGATATTTTGTGGCTCAATAGCTTCAATGTCTTTTTTGAGATGGGGGCACCAAACTTGGCATGCATACTCCAGATGGCTCCTGACATGGGCTTTATACAGATACAGAAACATTTCACAGTCCAAATGGTCAAATGTTTTCCTGGGCTGCATCGTATCAACAGGTTCCACATCAGGGCTGTATTGTATCAACAGGTTCACAATTGCACCAATATTGGGTTCAAAATCGGGTTCAAATGAACCAAATAATTGGTTCAAAATATCTTTGCGCCAAAAGTATTGTATCAAGCAGTTCCTGGTCCATGAACCCGATTTCAGGTTCTGGTTCATTTGAACCCAAAATCAGGTTCATTTTGAAGCGAAAGTCTCCTGCACTTCTGTTTTATGTTGTTGATTTATACAATTTTTAAATCATTTAACATTCAATTTTAAATTCCAATGTAACTTTTTCAGAAGATGTACAATATTTGGGAAGTTATGTTTTCATTTTTGCCTCCAATCACTGAATTACAAGTTTGTTTACATTACTCCGATATTTGACCCTTTTGAACTCATTGCAGTGGGGCTCTGACGGGATTTACTTTGTAACGTCATGAGGCCACAAGGAGCACTTTGTAACCTTTTATCAGTGTTATTGGCACTCATGTGACGTCACATATTTTCACATTGTGATGCATTTGACAGACAATAAAGCATTTTTGCAGCCGTTGTTATAAAAATATCCAATGCAAAATTTAAGCAAGAAAAAAATTGCATCCAAACAAGCTACAGACCTTGCTTGAGATCTAAGCACAAGCTTGTGATGTAAGTAAAATATTTTTTTATTGAAATTGTTCCTGAAAAACGGATTTGGGCATGATTTGACTCTTGAAATATAAGCACACACTTGAAATCTAAGAAAAAGCCCTGGTTTGAACCCAATATTGGTGTTGAACACCGATTTTGACCCCGAAATATTGGTGTTGCATAATGGGCTCAAAAACATGAACCCAAAATTGGTGTTTGAAACCGATAATGGTGTTGAACTTGTTCATACAATACTTTTGGTTCAAATTTGGTGTTGAACACCGATTTTGAACCCAAAATATTGGGTTCATAATTTTGAACCTGTTGATACAATACAGCCCTGGGGTCCAAATTGGTGTTCAAAAACCCAGAAATCGGTGTTGGACACCAAAGTATTGTATGAACAAGTTCCAACTCCAAAAGAACGATTTCAGGGTTGGGGTTGTTGAACACCAATTTGGACCCCCAAAATTTCCATCGATTCATATTTATTTTTGAAATATTTGTCATCTTTACCTTCTTTCAGGACACAGTTCTTGAGTTTTATGTCAGTTTTTTATGGAAAACAAGCCGATTTCAGTCAGAAAGACAGCAATATGCAGCTCAAATCGTAAAAAACACTGACTTTGTTGACACTTTCACGATGACACTCTGACCTAATTACTGAGGGGCCCAGACAGGCATTTATATAACGTCATGAGGCCACAAGGGCTGGATTGTATTAATAATAATAATAATAATAATAAAAATTTATATAGCGCTGTATCAGACTATGTCTGCTCTAAGCGCGTCTCGAGATAGTGCTTCCTAAATAAATGCGTCTTTAGTTTTTTCTTGAAACTGTCTATAGTTTTACAATTTTTCACTGCAAGGGGCAGGGCATTCCAATTTTTCGGAGCATATACCATGAAAGCCCTGTCACCATATGTTTTCATATTCGTCTTGGGTACTATATATTCATTTTTATTGTTTGATCTTAGTCCCATATCAGATTTCTTACCAGTTAATAATTGGGCAAGGTATTTTGGGGCAAAGCCATTTTGCACCTTCCATGTTAATAGAGAAATTTTAAAGTCAATCCTCGCTTCAACTGGCAACCAATGAAGATCCATAAGCTTTTGTGTAATGTGATCCCTCTTTTTGAGTTTACCTACTACTCTTGCTGCAGCATTCTGTAACTTTTGCAGTTTGGCAATTTCACACTTTGGTAAACCTGCTAATAGTGAATTTCCATAGTCAAGGGTAGAAGTGACAAAAGAGTGAGCAAGAGTGTTTGCTGTTTTCTCATCTAAACAGTTTCTAATGTTTGCTAAATTTTTAACATGAAAATAGCCATTTTTGCACATTTTTTTAATTTGCGATTTCATTGATAACTCCTGATCTAGAACAACCCCAAGATCCTTAACTGTTTTTGATCTAGAGATATTAGTCTCACCTACTAAGATTTCATTAGGTACATTGTCTTTTCTGAAATCACAGCTTTTACCACATAAAAGCATTTCTGTTTTCTCATCATTTATCTTCATCTTATTTTCTATCAAAAATTTCCTTATTAATTTAATACATTTTTCCATTTCTCTACAAGACCTATTTCTATCTTCTTCAGATTTTGGATCTATTGTAATATATAATTGCGTATCATCAGCATAGATGTGATGTTTGAGGCCAAAATCCCCGACAATGTCGGACAGAGGTTCCATATATGCTGTGAACAGCAGTGGTCCTAGCACAGAGCCCTGAGGAACCCCATAACTAATATTCATATTTTCAGATCTCTTACCATCAATTGTTACACATTGTTTTCGATTTGCTAGATATGACCGGAACCACTGTAGGGCTGTGCCCCTAATACCACATCTTTTTTCCAGTCTATTCAATAATATTTTATGATCAATGGTGTCAAATGCCGCTGATAAATCAAGTAACACTAACATTACCGTTTTACCACTATCGATATCTATTAAAATGTCATTTTGTACCTTTAACAGTGCAGTCTCAGTACTATGAAATTCCTTATATGCAGATTGAAATATACATTGAATATCATTTTTAATGAGGTGACCAACAAATTGTGCAGCAATCGCCCTTTCTATTAATTTAGATAAATAAGCAAGATTAGATACCGGTCTGTAATTTTTCTTTATCAATTCTAGACCCAATTTCTTAATTAATGGTCTAATGATGGCCATCTTTAAGTCATCAGGCATGCTTCCCATCGAAATAGATTTATTTATAATTGCTTTTATTAGCGGTAATAGGGGACCCATACACTCAGCCAGAAGCCAGGTTGGGATGGGATCAAGTTCACACGACTTCTTTGCTGATTCTTTGATTAACTTTGATACATCTGCATCATCCAATAGTGCAAATTTTTCTAGGTGAGTACTGAATTTGACTTTTTCAATCATAGGTGGTGATGTTTTATCATTTTTATCCATATTTTCCCTCAAGTTCGAGATTTTTTCCAGGAAAAAATTATTAAATTCTGATGCCAACTCTCTGCCATCATTATGTTTGGGGAAGGGAGTGTCCTCTTTAGTGTGTAGTAGTTTATTTAGTATTTGGAACAGCCTTTTTGGATCCGATTTATTTGTATTTATTATTCCTGCATAATAACTGTTTCTAGAATCCTTAATCATATTGTTATATTTATTTCGCTGTAGTTGATATTGAATTTTATCAGAGGAAAGACGACTTTTATCATGTTTTCTTTCAAGTTTCCTTTTTTTCCTTTTTTCATTTTTAATCTCATCAGATAACCACGGAGCTGGTTTCCTATTGGTTATGGTTCTTTCTATGATTGGGGCATGCTTATCAAGTATACTTGTTAATTTGCTATATTCAGATAATAATTCATTGAGGTCCTTTTCATCATATGATTTATTATCACCAAATTTCTCTTCAACGTCATTTATGAAACTTTTAATGTTCATTTTTTTGTAACTTCTGTATGATACCTTTTTCTTGTTCTTTATTCTAGTTTGAAGATTTAAAGTGAGTTTAATAATACTATGATCAGATATTTACTCTTCAACATTGTGTTCTTTTATTAAATTACTGTTTATATTTGTGATTAACAAATCAAGTGTATTTCCTAATATATGTGTTGGTTCAGTCACATGATTTCGTAAATTGTATAAATCTAGGATGTCATTAAATTTAATCACATTTGGCTTCTCTGGTTTATTCATATGGAAATTATAGTCCACAACGAAAAGCACTTCATGTGTATATGTAGAATAATAGCTAAGCAAATCACTAAATTCTTCAAAAAACTCTGTATAAGTGTATTTGTTTTTGTCTGAGGGTTCTGGTCTATAAATGGTAATAATAGTGCATAATTTGTTTTTAGTTTTGATATTAATTTCCATCATTTCCATAGTTGATAAGTTATGACTGTTATTAATTTTCTTTATGTCAATTTCAGGTCTGAAGATAACAGCCAAGCCGCCGCCAGATCTTAGTGTACGTGGTAAGTGTTCAATATCATAATTATTTTCTTTGATTTTACCTTTAATTATTTTTTCATTTGCCTCATTCATCCAAGTTTCAGTAACAAAAAATAAATCAACGTTATTTTCATTTATGTATATATTGAGAAGTTCTACTTTGTTTCCTATGCTTTGTACATTTGCTGTAGCAATTGTTAGTTCCTTATTTGTTTCGTAATGAATGTTATTTCTATTTGTTTTATTATTAATTATGTTATTATTTGCATTGATTCCACCTATGTTATTCCGATTAATGCAACCATCTGCCAGCACTCCGGTCATTGACCCCATGACGTCATTTTGTCGGATTCTCCTCTCACCCCCAGTAGATTGCCCCCCATGGCGGCCAATCAGATTAAAGGAGGGCGGAGCCAACGTCCGATCGCTTCGAAACTTTGAGAGGCAATTAACAATATCAGGACTATCTTCAGCTCGATCAAAGTTTTGTGTTACACTTTTGTTACTGTCAGAAAGATAACTAAATCGATTTGAAAGCGGTATTGAGTTTATCGATGAAGTAAGACCTATTTTGCGTTTACGTATCGTCCTATTATGGGCGTGGCTATTTTGACCATGTGACAGGGTCTGGGTCCAAATAAGGGGTCCAAATTGGAGCGTTTGTATTGTTCATATCAATGTTTGGATCCGATTTTTGGCACAACTTTGGAGCTGTTAAGAATATGGAAGCCTTGCATCGATTCTTTCGGAATTTGCACACAAGATGCCAAAGGGTTGTATCTAAATACTTACCAATTTTCACATTGATTGGGAAAAGATAAAGTATATTATTCATTTGGTAAAGTTGGTCTATTTTTACGGCCGATTTGAACCCCCAAAATTTTGGTGTTACATTTCTGGGTCCAACCCCGAAATATGTGAACACAGATTTTGGTGTTAACCTTGTTGATACAATACATTGGGGTCCATTTTGAGGTTCAACCCCGATTTTGACCCCCTATTTGGACCCGGACCCTGTTGATACAATCCAGCCCTGATGGCTGCATGATTTACAAGTGCCCTAAATGCACTCATATCCAACTTTCTGGTGTCTGTTATATTTAGAGCACATTCTTATTATTGGTTCTACTGTATTCATAGAGGGTGTAGGACTTGGCTCACTTGGCAAGACATCAGTCTCCAATGGTAAAGGTCTGGGGTTGGAATCCTGTTTGGAAAGTACTTTGTTTATGCTGCACATCGTACAACAGTGGTTATTATTGAAATGTTTCCTGTTTCAGCCAGTGCTCCATGTCTTGTGATCAAAGGCCATGATTTGTGTTATCATGTCTGTCATGTAAAAGAAAGATTCCCAGTCACTCATCGAAATGAGTAGAGCGTGACAAGCTTCTATCTAACCATATATAGCATTGAACTTTTGAAAAGGTCGACAATACAAAAAATCAAACTATATTTTGACAGAAAATTCACAAGCGAAGTTGCTCTTGTGCTGATCATGACCTTAACCTTGACCCAAGCTCATAAAAAGTGCATCGAAATAAATTACCATGGATATTTATATATATTTACATAATATCAAGATCTAATCTTCTCTGATTTGTAAAGGGAATAAATTTTTTGGGCAAATTGTGACCAAAATGACCTTTACGTAGGTCACTGTGACCTAGCTACATATTTTTTTTCTAAAATTAAAACAGCTCAAGGTCACCCAATATCGAACTTATCCAAGCCTCTCATAGGTTGATCACATCTACCAAGTTATGTTAATATTGCTGTATTTTGACAGAAAATAGAACATTCTCAAGCGAAGTTCGTCTTGTTCTGAACATGACCTTGACCCAAGGTCATAAAACGTGCACTAAAATAAGTTACCATGGATATATACATATATTTACATGATATAAAGATATAATCTCTGATTTGTAAAGGATTAGATTCACAATAGTTTGGAAGTTGTGACCAAAATGATCTTTAAGTAGGTCACTGTGACTAGTTACATAATTGTTTCTAAAAATTATGAGCAAAGATATTGTGTAAGGTAAATCTGGTGCAAATACATACTATTTGTAGTGATTTGCAAAATATCACAAATAGCCGATTTGTGATTTTGCTCCTGCGACCTTGAAAATTGCCCAAGGTCACCCATTATCCAATTTATCCAAGCCCCTCATAGGTTGATCACATCCGCTAAGTTATATCAATACTGCTGTATTTTGTGAGAAAATAGAGCATTCACAAGCGAAGTTGCTTCTGTGCTGGCCATGACCTTGACCTTGACCCAAGGTCACAAAATGTTCAGCCCAAAAGATTTCCCAGGCCTACATATTATCATGCTATAGTATCTAGTCCTTACGTCCAAGCATAAAGGAGTGATGAAGAAAAGATTGCGGATGCTGTGGAAACGGAGCAAGTATATAAATTCAGCTTGTGCTGGCTTAATTATAGTCACAGTTTGCAACTTGGAATGTGAAAGTCATGGTGTCAGCAGCAATATGTGAAAGTCAGCAGCAATATGTGAAAGTCAGCAGCAATATGTGAAAGTCATGGTGTCAGCAGCAATATGTGAAAGTCATGGTATCAGCAGCAATATGTGAAAGTCATGGTATCAGCAGCAATTGAAAGTCATGGTGTCAGCAGCAATATGTGAAAGTCGTGGTGTCAGCAGCAATATGTGAAAGTCATGGTGTCAGCAGCAATATGTGAAAGTCATGGTGTCAGCAGCAATATGTGAAAGTCGTGGTGTCAGCAGCAATATGTGAAAGTCATGGTGTCAGCAGCAATATGTGAAAGTCATGGTGTCAGCAGCAATATGTGAAAGTCGTGGTGTCAGCAGCAATATGTGAAAGTCGTGGTGTCAGCAGCAATATGTGAAAGTCATGGTGTCAGCAGCAATATATGAAAGTCATGGTGTCAGCAGCAATATGTGAAAGTCATGGTGTCAGCAGCAATATGTGAAAGTCATAGTATCAGCAGCAATATGTGAAAGTCATGGTATCAGCAGCAATATGTGAAAGTCATGGTGTCAGCAGCAATATGTGAAAGTCATGGTGTCAGCAGCAATATGTGAAAGTCATGGTGTCAGCAGCAATATGTGAAAGTCATGGTGTCAGCAGCAATATGTGAAAGTCATGGTGTCAGCAGCAATATGTGAAAGTCATGGTGTCAGCAGCAATATGTGAAAGTCGTGGTGTCAGCAGCAATATGTGAAAGTCATGGTGTCAGCAGCAATATGTGAAAGTCATGGTGTCAGCAGCAATATGTGAAAGTCGTGGTGTCAGCAGCAATATGTGAAAGTCGTGGTGTCAGCAGCAATATGTGAAAGTCATGGTGTCAGCAGCAATATATGAAAGTCATGGTGTCAGCAGCAATATGTGAAAGTCATGGTGTCAGCAGCAATATGTGAAAGTCATAGTATCAGCAGCAATATGTGAAAGTCATGGTATCAGCAGCAATATGTGAAAGTCATGGTGTCAGCAGCAATATGTGAAAGTCATGGTGTCAGCAGCAATATGTGAAAGTCATGGTGTCAGCAGCAATATGTGAAAGTCATGGTGTCAGCAGCAATATGTGAAAGTCATGGTGTCAGCAGCAATATCGGTTTCATTATATTTGCCACTTTAACTGGCCGTGACACACAAAGTTTGAAAAAAAATAATAAAAGGACATTTCAGTTTGATCTAGGATTGGGTCAGAATATCAGATTGGGCAGAATATTACCCACTCGCAATCATGGGATTCATACTCAACAGAACTTCCTATTTTAAACAAATGTACCATGAGCTCTCTGCAAACCAAATGGTGATGACACTCACGTCAGCCTGTCCGCCATGTCTCTTTCCTATATAAGAACTAGGTGTATACATAGAGATTTGAAATGGCACATACAGTATGTCAGATATTTAACAACCCACTGTCTTAGCTTTTCAGACTCCCTATGAAATCCACCATTGTTTGTTTTGCCTCATAGGTTATCAACTCTCGTCATCCATGGCACTCTTATGCCACATTTTATAACAAAGTAGAAATGAAGTAAGAAACCTGATGCCATTTGTATCAGTTGAGAACAGGCAAAGTAGGCGACGACCTGCTGCTTCAAACTGGGACATTCCCTATCGGACCTCAGTCTACTATTTGATATGTGGGACCAGGGCATACAAATGTAGTGCTTGATAACCTCCTACTACCCCTTATTATGCAATCCTATATTTCCATGTTCTTTGTTTACAAAATAGGTGGCCCTATTAACAGATCGTGGCGAAAATATTCAATCGTCAACCTCACTTTTATAAACTTTAAGATAAATATTTGATAAATATTGTTCAAAATATCCTTTGTCGAAACACGTTTTTTTCATATTTTTGCATTTCCATTGGTTTTCAATGGGGCAATGTAACAGTGTTCTGAGGCCATCATCATATGGTGTACTTTTCTGTGCAACGAAAATCTCCCTCTTTCAATTCCCCAACCATGTGATGTCTGAAATCCAAGGATAAAATTGAAGTTTTTGTTTTTGACAGATCTTTTTTGGAAATGTTTATTACATAACAGTTAATGAAGAGAAATATTAGGAAATGAATGAACGGTATTCAAGTGATCTATACAGTAGTGTGAACAAAGTGTCTGCCCCGTTATACCGCGATACACTTAACCTGATTCAGCACACAATGAAGCACACGTGCATCGTTAATCATTCCAAGTTGTGTTAATGTGAATGACCGACTTGGGACTTCACAACGCAGTGAACCCCGCATAAAACTGGCAGGATGGGACTGCTCTACCATATACATCTGCCCTCTTCATTCTAGTATCCCATTTGAGAATTTAACTCTTTTAAATCTTATTGAACTTTTGAAAAGAATCTGAATAATGACTGAAATGTGAATAATTAACTGTATCCGTGTTATCACCTTCTCACCAAAATATTTTACTCGGTGTTGATTGGCTTCTAAAAGAAGCTTGTTATGGGCGTGACCTGTAAGTACTCACTCATTATGTTCAATACTTGAAGAGCCAGGTCTAAATGGAAAATAAAGGGAGAGCAGAAAAGTCTTGTCAGTTTTATGGGATTTTAATGGCCATTATCTGGTGATTTCTCGTCTAAAGTCTCTTGTGATATCATACCGTACACTGTGGGCTTTATCGTACTGCTTTTGTTTAGATTTGACAGACAAGAACTTTTTGTGAACTAAAGTAAATTGTGTGTTCTCTTTAGGGGCATGATCTGAAAGGTCCCATAAGGGTAATAGATGGCTCTCTCAGTACCGCCTGTGATGCAGTGTCACTGCTCTAAGTGAACTTACCCATTCATTTATTGTGACATTTACTTTATATGAATTCAGATGAGTTCAGATACCATACTGATAAAGACCCACTGTTTACAAATGGTTTTCATTTAACTTTTTAATTTCTCTGCTGTTTCTCACACTGGTTTCAAACCACTTATTAAAGCGTGGTATTTATTGGTAAGGGAATAACACGTCCTTGTAAGGGTACCTGCAGCAACATTTATTCCAATATACTTTGATTGCTCAGCAAGCATGTTAATAACTTTGTACAGATTAAAATATATTTAGTTCAATCCATATCTATACAAATAGAAGACGGGAGCATGGTGGTGTCGCTAAACACCATCTGCTTCCATGGATAAAGTCATGTTTTGGATAAATGGACAATTCACTGATTTTTTTTTGCTGGAAAAAAATCAATAACTTTGCCTTTAAATGGCGTGTGGATAACATTCTTTCTTCTGAGATGTTGACACTTTATACCAGAAATATTTGAAACATTTGTCCAAAAATGTGTGATTCTACGCTTTTTAAATGGTCACCTTCCTTACTCGTAAATATGTGACTATATCTGTAACAAGTAAGTCTTGTCATGATATGACTGAAGTAATATTGTATGTGACGTGAAACCCAAACCAAAATACTGGGGGCATAATTGGACATGGTATTGTATACCTCCTGTCTCAAACAGCACTGCTTAGACTATATCAGTTCAGATAGATGCCTGCCACCGGAGCTCAACGCCCTACTCATTTCGAATTAAGATTTTATGCATGGTTGAACTGCATAAATTTACTTAGTCAGCGGAATGCTAGAATGCTGAACCACAAGTCAGAATTCATTTCAAACTAGGTCAGTAGGTCAGATGCCAGCCCTTGATGTAGCCTTTACAATGTTATATACAGACTTATTCAATCAGACTATAACAATGTCTATTTTCGTTTATACTTGATTTGCCTTCAGGACTGGATGTTTGAGGTTTTAAGTGATTCAGCTGTCAGTCTGTGTCATAATCTCCTGCAAATCCTGCGCAAATAAGATTTTGTATAATGTGCTTCGTAGACCCAGGAAGCATCCCCTGAAAATATCAAAATTCGTGTCAAATATATTTATTTTATTGCCACCCATATAGTTACCAAACCACTTCAATAGGAGCTAGTTACAAGTTGTCACAAGGTGTCTAGTTTAACTACAACCTATTATCAATATTGCTATATATTGCTATATATTGTACCTCAGGCAATAGCTCCTTTTCAAGAATATATTTTTGAAATAACTTACTCTCAATTAATAAGATTTCGAAATGAACATTTTATATTGGTTGTTAAAAGATGTACGATTTTTTTAATCATTAAACCTGCAAAACAGGCAATTGAAATAAGCCCAATTAATATGCTCAACAGTTTTCCATAGGGCAAACATATCTCTTGTGCAACTGTGAAGAAATTTCGGAAAGCAGAGTTTTATCAAACCAAGATGTTACCATATGGGGAGATAATCTTGGGTACACATGGTATTGAATCTCTAGTAATTTGATATGTTTCAGTCAACATTTACTCTGCAAGGTAGGGTCAAATACTACCTCTGTCCCAATAGACATGGAAATGTCCCTACTTTTTCCACGGGGTCATTTGCATAATTCACAGACAGGTGCGCAGTTGGTGGGGTGCGCACATGCACACACTTAATGCCCGTCCTCTTTCAGACCAAAACAAACTGCCACAACCAAATACATATTGATGATTGTAACTTACATGTGTCGTTACCAGCACATACATTTGATGGTGTATCCAATTCCTGACCAAAACAATGACAATAATTGACTGTGTTAAAACATGTGACGAAATATTATACTGTGTGTATTGGCTGCTTGCACTGGGTGTGGCACTCACTCAGAGTTGAATATGTCATGTACTTGCAGAGTTGAATATGTCATGTACTTGCAGAGTTGAATATGTCATGTACTTGCAGAGTTGAATATGTCATATACTTGCAGAGTTGAATATGTCATGTACGTGCAGAGTTTAATATGTCATGTACTTGCAGAGTTGAATATGTGATGTACTTGCAGAGTTGAATATGTCATGTACTTGCAGAGTTGAATATGTCATGTACTTGCAGAGTTGAATATGTGATGTACTTGCAGAGTTGAATATGTGATGTACTTGCAGAGTTGAATATGTCATGTACTTGCAGAGTTGAATATGTGATGTACTTGCAGAGTTGAATATGTGATGTACTTGCAGAGTTGAATATGTGATGTACTTGCAGAGTTGAATATGTCGTGTACTTGCAGAGCCAGGTATAAATCCTGGATCTACTAAGGAAAGAAGTCAACACTTGGAAAGTCCTGAATAGCTTTATTAGTAAATATTAGATGAAAGTATCCCAGCAAACAATTATACGTTTTTAATACGTCTTGAAAACGTTTTGATTTGGTTTACAAAACGTTTTGACAAAACGTCTTAAAAACGTAATTGTGTAGACACTCCAAAACGTTTTCAAAACGTTTTGGCAAAACCTCTTGAAAACGTTTTGACAAAACCTCTAGGAAACGTTTTGGCAAAACCTCTTGGAAACGTTTTGGCAAAACCTCTTGGAAACGTTTTGGCAAAACCTCTTGGAAACGTTTTGGCAAAACCTCTATTAAACGTTTTGACAAAACATCTTGGAAACGTTTTTGATAAAACCTCTTGGAAACGTTTTTGACAAAACCTCTTGGAAATGTTTTGATAGGACCTTCTTAAGATATTCATTAAACCTTTCTGAGACCTTCCTACAACCTTTTTGCGAATTTCCCACAAGTCATAACAATATATTTTCATCTTACCTCTAAATTTGTACAAAGAACATAGACAAAACATTTCTTTTCTTTTCTTTTAAATATTTATTAACATTTTAGTTTCTAACTCAATGTTACAATGTATTTCTACATATATCTTATAATTTATGAAAATGTCCATGATTTCTGATAGTGTGAGGTTTGTGAGGAGTCCTCTTCAGATGAGTCCAGACATGAGGAAGCTAGTGTGCCGGGAGCAGACCCTCTCTTTGCTGCACCTTTCTGAAACAGAAATAACATTTTTTAAAGATTCATTGTCACACTTTTGATACCACAAGAAATACTCCTTTAAATATTTAACATACCATATTCACCAAACAACCGATATCCTAAAATATCCTACCTGATATTTTGCCCCTCCAACTTGGTTCAAGTTTGGGGCATTCTTCATTGTTCTTAGGCTATTGTCCTTCATGTTCTTTCAGATAAATCCTTTGACATGCTCCTGCAATTATTAAATTCAAAGATTTAAAACGTCTTCATAAACAATACAAACATATCATTTAAGACATAAGATATGAATATAAAAAAAATAAATTACACAATCTGAAAACATGTGGTTTAAGTATAAATTAAGTCAAATTCAGTGACTCGATTAAGTCATAAACTTTAAGAGACAGATGTATAATGATAAAAAATAATAGAGCCCAGAATTCTTTAATTGTGCCAAACATTGTATGAGAGGATATGCATAGATTTGTAAATTGATTTTTCCTATATTTATCACACTCCACAGAAGCTTGAGTGCATGTTGGGGTTGGCAGGCCAGTACAGAAATAGCCACATGTGGGTCACAGCTTGTTGGCCTAACTGGGATCATACAGGCCTGGTGAGGGCGCAAGGTGCAACCCTCACTTATGTAATTGGGTCAATTGACTAAGCCAAATTAGATGCACATGTAAAAGATAAATACTCAATGTCTTAACTCAGCATTTAAATATATATTCATGAATGTTCATGCCATAAGTCTCACAATAGTTAACACACTCATGTACATACCTTAATTCCCGAATTGTAGCTCTAAAACAAAGATGTGGCCTTGAGTCGATGTTTGCTGTTGGAGAACCAAGTCTTCACTTTTCAAATTTGAGTGGTGACAGAGTCAGCATTACATACACTTATAATTCAAACATTCTGTATTGGCAGTTATTTCTTATACAGGTGTATGTATATTACCTGACCTGAATGGTATAATTATTAATCATATCATCATGTAAAATAATGGCAAATTTAGTAGTGTTAACCTATTTTTCTAATTCTAATGTGCAGTAAGAATACGAAAATAATATGTGCAGGGGTGTGGAGTAGGACTCCATCTCATGGAGGTGGAGGGGCTATTAATAACCAACTAACCCAGTCATGTGTACATTGGTTTGAAATAACTGTCAAATGGACAACTTTGTAAGTTGTTGGAAGGATTCAGTATAAAATATGAAAATATTACATCAAGGTCAAACATTGTTGTCATGTTTTCTTAACATTACCTACATGTGTTATTCTTAAAACAATAAAAATTGTGATTATGACCTCACCAAATAACACCAAAACATTCAGTTAAACTATTTCATGCCAGTTTCATAATGTCACTTTCCATAATTAGTGTCCAACATTATTAAAACATTTACCAACCATAATTTCTGAAGCTAAGCCAAACCAAGACCAAATCAAAACGTTTTGTATATGTTTTATCAAGACTTTTCCAAGATGTTTTTGAAAAAACGTTTTCAAAACGTTTACAAGACGTATTTTATAGCCTAGCCAATCCAAGACCAAACCAAAACGTTTTGTAGACGTCTTGTGTTTGCTGGGATACCACCAAATCAGGGGCCCACCACTATATGATATGCAAAAAGAGCCAATATGCACACTTTTCTGGCTGGCAGCTTGTAACTAATGCATTTCATGGGAACGTTTTTTGTATGAATCAGCTGGCTCAAAATACATTTGACATTTCAATTTTTTTTGTAACACGGATGGTCCTTTTTTGATATCCACTGCCGACAGGCAGTGGATATCAAAAAGGGACTATCTGTGTTATTCTGTGATCGGTACGATCATGGGAAATGGGTAGTCGTTTCCTGTGGGTTGTAATTCGGTTTTTTCTGTGGTCATAATTGTTAAAGCAACTGACGCCACTGTGGAGTGTTCGTCGTCTGCTTGCGAAAGATTCCAATTCGCGCATGCGTCCGGCGAATGAATACATATCTAAAAGAAGTGAACAAAAGAAAAGAAGTGCGTCATGTAAACAAAGCAGAATGTTCAAAACGATATCATCGTGTTTGCCCATCGTTTCATAAAATTATCTCTTTAAATTGCTTGGAAATGCTTCCCAATCACTAGAACAAGGAATTTTCAGTAAGTTTAGTTCAAATTTGGTGTAAATCGGACAATTAGAACAGAAATGACATGCAAAAGTCTGATCGATGATTTGCGATAGCGCCTGAGCGATAATAGAGCAACTTACGTAATCGGGCCTGAAAAGGCACATCTTTGCATACAGTTGTGTTAAAAAAATCGTTCATATACCAAATTGTTTTTAAAAGATGAATGAAAATAATTTCAACTACCACATCAGTTTGCAATGCTTGTTTGTGTTTAAATGTATTTTGTTGTTTATTTAAATTTTTGTTTTGTTTGTTGTAATTTTTGTTTTGTTTGTTGTAATTTTTGTTTTGTTTATTGTAATTTTTGTTTTGTTTATTGTAATTTTTGTTTTGTTCGTTATTTTTTTCCCATCCGTGTTACATGTGGAGCACCACTTTTTCTTGTTTAGCTGAGTGATATGTTGTTCACAACATTCTATAACATACTCTGCCCAAGTTTCTCATCTCTACTCTCAATTTTTAACGAAGTTGGTAGTGGTGGGCCCCTGCCAAATGTAAATGTCAAATTGGAATAACAATAACATCTATTACAGTTCTCCAGAAATTGTGCATACTAGATTTAATACTGAATGTAGCGTTTCTCATATCTAAAACCACAGGTCGAAAAATGAGTTGGAAATATGTTCAGGGCCCGGCACTCCATGATCTTGTACGCCAAATATTGTGTATGCCAGTAATATCCAGCTGGCTAGGAAATTCCTAGCTGTCAAGGCAAGTTTAAAGACTTGCTAGCAAGACTCCAAGCTGACAAAAGTCCAGCTGGTAACATTGCCAGCTGGCACAATATTTTTCATTGACCATGCAAGTATCATTTAGATGGCACTTTTTGCACACAAAAATTAGTTAAGTTTTTAGATATTGAATAATGATTGGCTTATTTTGTTAAATATGAATTGATAACCACATATTTGATGTATTCTCTAAAACAATTATATTTGGCAATTAAAAATAATTAGAAGCTCTAAAAATTGTTGAACAAGGCACCAATTGGGGAGAAAAGTAGCTCTCTCAAATGCAAGTGGTGGGAAAAAATGGTGTCATCATTGGGCAATTACGATATCATAAATATTTAAGTCATTTCTGTAAGTTAGCCAAGATGTTAGCCAAACTATAATGATTATCTTCTTATTTCGTTTGCAATTACGGCAGTTATTTTTAGGGACCAAAACATAGTAAAATCTACAGAACAAAAGAATTTGTAGATCTATTGGCATCTGACTATTGGAGTTTAAAAGTGCTTTAGATAAAATAATTCTCTGCATTGCAAAAAACAGTCATACAAAACTAATGATTTCCCCATATTTAATGGTGAAATGTTAAATCAATAATGATATTTCACAGCTATAAGTTAGCTTGGCAATTGTGAATAAAGTCTATTATGTTATTTTAAGCTGGCTGGTCATATTGCCAGCTGAGGAATTACAGCTAGCTATCAAATGGCTTGGGACAGGTCAACTGGCTATAATGTACAGCTAGTGGCATACACAAAACTTGTTTTTTAATGATAATGAAATCTGATTAAGTTAGCCATATTACACATGTACACAAACTTTCAACTTCCTAGCTGAATGGCATACAAGATATCGTGGGGTGCCCCTGTATGTTCGAAATAACCAGTCATAAACCTGTACTATTAAAATACAAATCTTGTCATTTAGCATTGAGACAAGAGTGTTTTTAGATATGAGATTTGTATGTTAATAGTACAGGTTTATGACTTGTTATTTCGAAAATATTTCCAACTCATTTTTCCACCTGTGTTTTTAGATATGAGAAACGCTACATTCAGTATTAAATCTAGTATGCACAATTTCTGCAGAACTGTAATTATTGTTTGGTGGTATACATTTGGTGGTATACGTTCATCTAATATACTATATATATACAGCTTGGGCGCATAATCACTCGCTTCACTGACTTTCTTTGTCTGCTTTTCAGTAGAAGCCAAGATCAATCTAAATATACATGCTGTATGCCTAACTAAACATTATATAATTTACTTCAATCCTCAGTTTCATATGGTGCCATGTTGAGCTTATATACTGCAGTGAAGAGAACCAACCAGAAAATGCTGTTTCAGATTTATGAAATATTGAATAAATATATTTAGTGCCTAACTAAACATTATATAATTTACTTCAATCCTCAGTTTCATATGGTGCCATGTTGAGCTTATATACTGCAGTGAAGAGAACCAACCAGAAAATGCTGTTTCCGATTTATGAAATATTGAATAAATATATTTAGTGCCTAACTAAACATTATATAATTTACTTCAATCCTCAGTTTCATATGGTGCCATGTTGAGCTTATATACTGCAGTGAAGAGAACCAACCAGAAAATGCTGTTTCAGATTTATGAAATATTGAATAAATATATTTAGTGGCTTCCTATAATCTTTTTGACTAAAATCTGATACTATCTTGTCAATAATTTTACATTAATTTACATGTGTTGTGTTATGTTTTTGGCCACAAAAACTCATAGTGTTCTACGTATATATGTTTCGGTTTATTTAAGGAAATGAGCTATTGAACTCAAGTTCCTTTCATGATGGGAATCGTGGCTTTTGGACATACCTTTTGAATAGGTCTGCCAGGGCAGCTGGTTAGTTGTATTTTATTAATTTAATTACGGCAGTTATTTTTAGGGACCAAAACATAGTAAAATCTACAGAACAAAAGAATTTGTAGATCTATTGGCATCTGACTATTGGAGTTTAAAAGTGCTTTAGATAAAATAATTCTCTGCATTGCAAAAAACAGTCATACAAAACTAATGATTTCCCCATATTTAATGGTGAAATGTTAAATCAATAATGATATTTCACAGCTATAAGTTAGCTTGGCAATTGTGAATAAAGTCTATTATGTTATTTTAAGCTGGCTGGTCATATTGCCAGCTGAGGAATTACAGCTAGCTATCAAATGGCTTGGGACAGGTCAACTGGCTATAATGTACAGCTAGTGGCATACACAAAACTTGTTTTTTAATGATAATGAAATCTGATTAAGTTAGCCATATTACACATGTACACAAACTTTCAACTTCCTAGCTGAATGGCATACAAGATATCGTGGGGTGCCCCTGTATGTTCGAAATAACCAGTCATAAACCTGTACTATTAAAATACAAATCTTGTCATTTAGCATTGAGACAAGAGTGTTTTTAGATATGAGATTTGTATGTTAATAGTACAGGTTTATGACTTGTTATTTCGAAAATATTTCCAACTCATTTTTCCACCTGTGTTTTTAGATATGAGAAACGCTACATTCAGTATTAAATCTAGTATGCACAATTTCTGCAGAACTGTAATTATTGTTTGGTGGTATACATTTGGTGGTATACGTTCATCTAATATACTATATATATACAGCTTGGGCGCATAATCACTCGCTTCACTGACTTTCTTTGTCTGCTTTTCAGTAGAAGCCAAGATCAATCTAAATATACATGCTGTATGCCTAACTAAACATTATATAATTTACTTCAATCCTCAGTTTCATATGGTGCCATGTTGAGCTTATATACTGCAGTGAAGAGAACCAACCAGAAAATGCTGTTTCAGATTTATGAAATATTGAATAAATATATTTAGTGCCTAACTAAACATTATATAATTTACTTCAATCCTCAGTTTCATATGGTGCCATGTTGAGCTTATATACTGCAGTGAAGAGAACCAACCAGAAAATGCTGTTTCAGATTTATGAAATATTGAATAAATATATTTAGTGCCTAACTAAACATTATATAATTTACTTCAATCCTCAGTTTCATATGGTGCCATGTTGAGCTTATATACTGCAGTGAAGAGAACCAACCAGAAAATGCTGTTTCAGATTTATGAAATATTGAATAAATATATTTAGTGGCTTCCTATAATCTTTTTGACTAAAATCTGATACTATCTTGTCAATAATTTTACATTAATTTACATGTGTTGTGTTATGTTTTTGGCCACAAAAACTCATAGTGTTCTACGTATATATGTTTCGGTTTATTTAAGGAAATGAGCTATTGAACTCAAGTTCCTTTCATGATGGGAATCGTGGCTTTTGGACATACCTTTTGAATAGGTCTGCCAGGGCAGCTGGTTAGTTGTATTTTATTAATTTAATGTTTCCTACATTCACTAAAATCTTGAAATTACCACATAATTGTCTCCTGTCATGATGACTAATCCTGTAATACATACTTTAAGCATGATATGACACTTCTTGTAAATGTAGGTAATTCTCTCAAAAAAACTTTGGTATGAGAATTTGAACTAAATAGCAATATGAAAAGTTTTAAAAAGCCATCCCAATTCAATTTTCTCCATATAGATTTTGTATATAGGCTCAAGATGGTACTACAGTAGATTGAAGGGTAACATGGCTATGTTATGTCCAGACATACAATGTATATTTAACTTGAACTGGACTTTTACAAAGAAACCACAAGAGAAAGCAATATTTTTTTCAAAATGTCACTGGGGCGTATTTTGTGTCACTTTATATTAATAGAAATCATAAAAAATAAAATTATCATCACATTATATGAAACAAGCGGAAAAAACCAGCACAGGTCAATTCAAAGGTCACAAATATTTGGAAACCCCTCAACAGTCATACAAAATTTAATGTCCTTTGAATTTACCTGCGCTAGTTTTATCTAGCTTTAAATATTAGAATTTAAGTTTATTTTTACTACGATAATTTAAAAGTTGTATGTAGTGCCATCTTGTAACTGTTCATTTCGCCAGTAAAATATTTTATGGCTGGCTTATTTGGACACCCTTCAACCCTCATACAAAATTTGGTGACTTTAGAATTGACCTGTTCTGATGATTTTGAATACAATATTACAAATATAACATGTTGACAACCTCATCTATTGATTTTGAAAATAATCAGAATATTGAACTGTGAAAAGTGAATAAGTAACAAACTTCACACATGTCCACAAATTGACACCAGTTGACTGAGTTATACTTGTACATCTATTGTTGTAGTCACTTTCTCACCAAAACAAGGACACTGATTGGCTGTGTTATTAATGTGACAAAATATTTTGCTTTGTGTTGATTGGCTTCTAAAAGAAGCTTGTTATGGGCGTGACCTCTCTGTACTCACTGATTATGGTCAATGCTTGGAGAATAAAGTCTCACTTTAGCAATATTGTTATTACCTTAAGTCTCACATAAGCGATATTATTATTACTATAAGTCTCACATAAGCAATATTATAATTATTATTATTACTTTAAGTCTCGCATAAGCAGTATTGTTATTTTCCCAAGTCTCGCATCTGCAATCTCTCAGTCTCATACATAGAATCAATTTAGATCCAGTGAAGCAAGCAATCTGCACAGTCTGCATTAAGGCACTGCTGGGCGAGGCGGCATTAAGGCACTGCTGGACGAGGCGGCATTAAGGCACTGCTGGACGAGGCGGCATTAAGGCACTGCTGGACGAGGCGGCATTAAGGCACTGCTGGGCGAGGCGGCATTAAGGCACTGCTGGGTGAGGCGGCATTAAGGCACTGCTGTATGAGGCGGCATTAAGGCACTGCTGGACGAGGCGGCATTAAGGCACTGCTGGGCGAGGCGGCATTAAGGCACTGCTGGACGAGGCGGCATTAAGGCACTGCTGGGCGAGGCGATGGCGGGGTGACGCACCTGTCGTGACCATCATCAGCGTTACCAAGAACGCACAACATCAAGACTAATGTCAGACTGCTGAAGAGTGCACCGTTCGGGGCATTTATTTATCACACCATTCCTCTTAGAAGAAACCAGATATAAATATATGTATATAGAAACATCAGGCACTGCGGGGGAAATATGGTTTTGAATATTTAGTCATTCAGAATTTTATCACTATTTTGCCATTCATCTTTTGAATAGATGATTGATAATTTCGAATAAAACCGTTATTATTACAAAGTAATGAGACTCAATAATTATATTGAAATAAAAGATAAACTTCTGATATAATGAATCTAATTATTTAAAGTATATCAGTCTCGTGCATCCTAGTTCATCAGATGAATTATTTTATGTCAATATATTTGTGTAAATAATCTCAATATCATATATATCTATGCGAGATTTTTGAAGTAAATATCCCATTAATAAGTCAATATCTGGCAGCCCGGTGACCTACATACAATATAATGCGCGTCCACATAATGCAAGCCTGTGGCAGACTCCAGGACAGTCCCCGCAATATAAACATACAAGAGAAATATAGGAATTAGAACTTCCTCCTGACACGTGTAGCCAAGGTTTCACTTCACCATTCTCTAATTATTCTCTAATATGTATTCTCTAATTATACCAACAAATAATGTTCTTAAAATATTTAGTGGATGAATATCTGATATTAATGTTTACAGTCCACTATAACACTGAGTGACCCAGCTTGCCTCTGCACTGTTAAGAGTTATATGCTACTGTTGTTTTACAGCATACGGTTTTGTAGAAATTTATCACATTTTGCTGTAAATTAACAGTAAATGTAGCTGCTGTGGATTAGCTTCTGTAAAGCATCTACATTAACTTAATGTTCAATTTAATATATTAGAATGCGTATGGACATACTGTGTACAAGGTTAACGTTCTTGGGGTACATAACTGTTGATATATGTATCAATATGTATATGTATCTAGCGTTCTCTCCAGAGATCTTAAATGAGGCTTATAAGAGTTGGGTAATTTCACATATAGTTTACTTTGCATTTTCATGGTTGCAAGGTGAACCTTTTAAGATAAAGGACACTTGTTGGCTTTCATCTAGATATTATGTTCATGGAGCATGACATTACTGTATGATAATTTAAAAATATCAATTCTAGTCCTGGAAACACATTGATTACAAACATGGAAAGTTGTAATTATTTACAGCACTATGTATAGGCATTAGGTAATATGTAGCAGGAACCTAGCAGGGAGTATGCCATACAGGTTACTTTAGTACCCTCCGTTTTATGACGTTAAGATATTCTCTAATGTTCGGTCCAGTAGAAAGTGCTGTAAAATATGAACAAGTTACAGTTTGTCTGCTCTTCTCAAATGTCTTATGATTGTCAGATATCTGGAAAATAATGAAGAGAGATGTTTCCGTCATAGTGTATTTTCGTGATTTTGGCTAGGTCTCCCAAAGTATATTTCAAACATGAATATTTCATGAATAAATAATGGAGGTTATAAATGTTTGCTTATTGTTAGTATGAATTGCATAGAAATAGATTATGTTTGCAGATATGATATTGATGTATGAATTTAGCTCCACAAATGAAGCTCATGTGAAATAAATGAAATTTATATTAAAAATGGATGAGTGCCTTCGCGATTTTCAACTCAGTGATGCAGAAACATTTGTGATAAACTTCTCGAATAAACGTCATTTGCTGCGAGACTATGTGAGGAATTGGTTAGATTCCAGTCTCTATCTGCTTCTCATATGTTCATGTTAATTTATACAGAAACTGAAAGCTTCACAAACTTCAAAGGCTGAATACAAAGGCCCATTATACGTATGTAAGAATGTTAACATGGTTATCCCCAACAAGTTGCAGACACGGTTACCATAACAATATCAAATTGTTCACCAGTATGACAAGTTGATCGTGTGTGTAGTTATCAGTCATACCAACATCAGGATTTATAATAAAATAATACCATGAAATAAGCATTGTTTGGAACACTAGTTGTGATCTCAGTGAACCTATCATTAAAATCGGACAATGCTAGAAGCTGTCAACGACTAACCCAATTTTGATATGTAATCAACTAATCCAGTTTTGAAATAATCGCAAAATTTAGATGCACACATATACATATATTTATATACATATATGCAGATATTGAGATTTGAGGAGAGTTGAGCTATGCGTCTGGTCGCATGTTAGAAGTAGAGCGGGGTGCACTGTATGGTGCTCGCCGGCTGGCACAGTGCCTGGCAGTCGCGGTAGCAGCGGCGCGTGCCTGCTCACGTTAGCTAAACTCATCCTGCATGCAGTAGCTACAACATGGCCAAGTTAACATACGATGATCTACTGAATGTTCTGGGGCAGTTCGGACGCTACCAGAAGTTCCAGTACTTCTTGGTGTGTCTGGTCTCCATCACCTCGTCCCTGCAGTCCCTCAACATGGTGTTTGTGGGACCGACGCCCGGTCACCGCTGCGCCATTCAGACTCCCCCGCCTCAGTGGAGCAACCTCAGCCAGCCGCAGAGAGATCTCATCACCTACCCCCTGGAGAAGGATGGAGATCAACACAAAGTGTCAAGCTGCAAGATGTACAATATCACTGACATAGACTGGACCGAGGGGGACTACAGCACGTGGTCAAATGCCTCCAGGTCCGTCATTAAATGCCCGGAAGGCTGGCAATATTCCACTCAATATTATGGATCCACTATTGTCTCTCAGGTGAGATAGACGACTAGTGTCTTTGCATTTAGATCTGCCCAAAATGTTCAACTAACAGCATTTTTATTTAAAGCGTACGTGAAATCACAGTCACAGGTAATTTTACAGAATTTTGGGGTATGCCTAAATGATATGTGACCATGAAACTATGATACAAGCAAGCTATCTCATTAAAAATCAACTAACACACGCTGACCATGGTTGACATGCTTGATGTGTTTTTGTACTGGCTGTACTTGTGACCAATATGTGGTCAGATGTGTTCAAGCAAGTGACTAATAGTGTGGCCTGTCAGGGTGTTAGGCCTGCACCAATAGACTTTAATGGACAAACCGTAAGCCAAATCATTCCAATGGCTCGATCTGAAGGTGAATCATTATTAGCAAAACTTTGCTAAGCAGGTGTTTGCTATGTATCACTGGTAAGTATTGATAATATTCAAGGAAAATGTGGGTGTGTCTGTCTGGAACAATAATAATAATAATAATAATAATAATAATAATAATAATAACGACTTGTATAGCGCTGCATCAGACCAGGTCTGCTCTAAGGTCTGCTCTAAGCGCAATCTGAAGAAGGATGAAGAATCTATTCCAAGAATTATAATCTGATAGGTGGTGTTCTAATCCCAGTATTGTTGCTGGCGTTATTGTTGCTGGCGTTATTGTTGCTGGCGTTATTGTTGCTGGCGTTATTGTTGCTGGCGTTATTGTTGCTGGCGTTATTGTTGCTGGCGTTATTGTTGCTGGCGTTATTGTTGCTGGCGTTATTGTTGCCAGCAGTATTGTTGCCAGCAGTATTGTTGCCAGCAGTATTGTTGCCAGCAGTAGTGTTGCCAGCAGTAGTGTTGCCAGCAGTAGTGTTGCCAGCAGTAGTGTTGCCAGCAGTAGTGTTGCCAGCAGTAGTGTTGCCAGCAGTAGTGTTGCCAGCAGTAGTGTTGCCAGCAGTATTGTTGCCAACAGTAGTGTTGCCAGCAGTAGTGTTGCCAGCAGTAGTGTTGCCAGCAGTATTGTTGCCAGCAGTAGTGTTGCCAGCAGTAGTGTTCCTGGCGTTATTGTTGCCAGCAGTATTGTTGCCAGCAGTATTGTTCCTAACGTTATTGTTGCCAGCAGTAGTGTTGCCAGCAGTATTGTTCCTGGCGTTATTGTTGCCAGCAGTATTGTTGCCAGCAGTATTGTTGCAAGCAGTAGTGTTGCCAGCAGTATTGTTGCCAACAGTATTGTTGCCAGCAGTAGTGTTGCCAGCAGTAGTGTTCCTGGCGTTATTGTTGCCAGCAGTATTGTTGCCAGCAGTATTGTTCCTAACGTTATTGTTGCCAGCAGTAGTGTTGCCAGCAGTATTGTTCCTGGCGTTATTGTTGCCAGCAGTATTGTTGCCAGCAGTATTGTTGCAAGCAGTAGTGTTGCCAGCAGTATTGTTGCCAACAGTATTGTTGCCAACAGTATTGTTCCTAACGTTATTGTTGCCAGCAGTAGTGTTGCCAGCAGTATTGTTCCTGGCGTTATTGTTGCCAGCAGTATTGTTGCCAGCAGTATTGTTGCAAGCAGTAGTGTTGCCAGCAGTATTGTTGCCAACAGTATTGTTCCTAACGTTATTGTTGCCAGCAGTATTGTTCGGTTTTATTTTCAGAATTATTGTATTATAACATAAATATAACGTGTAGAACATATTGGAAGTACACCTGATTAATCATTGAACACCAGTTGATGTTATACCAACATTCCACTGCCTGGTGTCAGAATTGATTTCATATGTTAAATGTGTTTTCTAAATATCATACATCCTAATGTTGGAATGATTGATAACTATACAAATGACCTACTTGTCATACCGTTGAACGCATCTCAAATTGAATTAAATGGTATCTTGTGTCATGCATAGAGGGACAAGCCTGAGTTGTCTTATATGTGACGCTTCAGTGCACATGGACCCTATGACATCTTATAGCTGTAACCTGAAACCCTCTTATCCTGATTATGGTGAGGCTAGGCAGGGACAGAGGGGGTGAGAGTAGGCAGGGACAGAGGGGGTGAGGCTAGGCAGGGACAGAGGGGGTGAGGGTAGGCAGGGACAGAGGGGGTGAGGGTAGGCAGGGACAGAGGGGGTGAGGGTAGGCAGGGACAGAGGGGGTGAGGGTAGGTGGGGACAGAGGGGGTGAGGGTAGGCGGGGAGAGAGGGGGTGAGAGTAGGCAGGGACAGAGGGGGTGAGGGTAGGCGGGGACAGAGGGGGTGAGGGTAGGCGGGGACAGAGGGGGTGAGGGTAGGCAGGGACAGAGGGGGTGAGGGTAGGCAGGGACAGAGGGGGTGAGGGTAGGCAGGGACAGAGGGGGTGAGGCTAGGCAGGGACAGAGGGGGTGAGGGTAGGCAGGGACAGAGGGGGTGAGGGTAGGCGGGGACAGAGGGGGTGAGGGTAGGCGGGGACAGAGGGGGTGAGGGTAGGCGGGGAGAGAGTGGGTGAGAGTAGGCAGGGACAGAGGGGGTGAGGGTAGGCGGGGACAGAGGGGGTGAGGGTAGGCGGGGACAGAGGGGGTGAGGGTAGGCAGGGACAGAGGGGGTGAGGGTAGGGAGGGACAGAGGGGGTGAGGGTAGGCAGGGACAGAGGGGGTGAGGGTAGGCGGGGACAGAGGGGGTGAGGTAGGCGGGGACAGAGGGGGTGAGGGTAGGCAGGGACAGAGGGGGTGAGGGTAGGCGGGGACAGAGGGGGTGAGGGTAGGCAGGGACAGAGGGGGTGAGGGTAGGCGGGGACAGAGGGGGTGAGGGTAGGCAGGGACAGAGGGGGTGAGGGTAGGCGGGGACAGAGGGGGTGAGGGTAGGCGGGGACAGAGGGGGTGAGGGTAGGCAGGGAGAGAGGGGGTGAGGGTAGCCAGGGACAGAGGGGGTGAGGGTAGGCAGGGAATGAGGGTTGGCTGGGGACAGAGGGGGTGAGGGTAGGCGGGGACAGAGGGGATGAGGGTAGGCGGGGAGAGAGGGGGTGAGGGTAGGCGGGGAGAGAGGGGGTGAGGGTAGGCGGGGAGAGAGGGGGTGAGAGTAGCCAGGGACAGAGGGGGTGAGGGTAGGCAGGGACAGAGGGGGTGAGGGTAGGCGGGGACAGAGGGGGTGAGGGTAAGCGGGGAGAGAGGGGGTGGGGTACCTGGGGACAGAGGGGGTGAGGGTAGGCCGGGGACAGAGTGGGTGAGGGTAGGCTGGGGACAGAGGGGTGAGAGTAGGCAGGGACAGAGGGGGTGAGGGTAGGCAGGGACAGAGGGGGTGAGGGTAGGCGGGGAGAGAGGGGGTGAGGGTAGGCGGGGACAGAGGGGGTGAGGGTAGGCAGGGAGAGAGGGGGTGAGAGTAGGCAGGGACAGAGGGAGTGAGGGTAGGCGGGGACAGAGGGGGTGAGGGTAGGCAGGGACAGAGGGGGTGAGGGTAGGCGGGGACAGAGGGGGCGAGGGTAGGCGGGGACAGAGGGGGTGAGGGTAGGCGGGGACAGAGGGGGTGAGGGTAGGCTGGGGACAGGGGGTGAGGGTAGGCAGGGAGAGAGGGGGTGAGGGTAGGCGGGGAGAGAGGGGGTGAGGGTAGGCGGGGACAGAGGGGGTGAGGGTAGGCGGGGACAGAGGGGGTGAGGGTAGGCGGGGACAGAGGGGGTGAGGGTAGGCGGGGACAGAGGGGGTGAGGGTAGGCGGGGACAGAGGGGGTGAGGGTAGGCGGGGACAGAGGGGGTGAGGGTAGGCGGTGAGAGAGGGGGTGAGGGTAGGCGGGGAGAGAGGGGATGAGGGTAGGCAGGGACAGAGGGGGGTTGGGTAGCTGGGGACAGAGGGGGTGAGGGTAGGCGGGGAGAGAGGGGGTGAGGGTAGGCAGGGAGAGAGGGGGTGAGGGTAGGCGGGGACAGAGGGGGGTGGGGTAGCTGGGGACAGAGGGGGTGAGGGTAGGCGGGGAGAGAGGGGGTGAGGGTAGGCAGGGAGAGAGGGGGTGAGGGTAGGCGGGGAGAGAGGGGGTGGGGTAGCTGGGGACAGAGGGGGTGAGGGTAGTGAGGTGTAATAATAATCCCTACCGTCTTCAGGAGGGGTGGTCTTAGGAACAATATGCTATAACAATATGCTATAACAATATGCTAGGCTCTATAGCTTTTACTCGGTTGTGCAGTTCAAACTATTGATATCAGGTGATTAACGCAGATAGTCAAGTATATCATTTCAGATCAAATAGTATCTGATCTGTCTTATAAAGCTAGGAGTGTGGTAAATTACTATACATCAAGGCAGGAAGGCAGAAAATCTTGATGCGTGTCTGTTCAAGGTTAGAGTGATATAGAAATAACTGAGCTTCTGGCACCCTCCTCACATGGGACGCAAGGCTTTCCAGACTCATGACATCCCCGCACCCATTCCCTCACTCTTTGGACCCCAGTCAAATTGACTTTCATACAGTTTGACATGTGGCTTGACCTTGTGAGCCTGATGTAATCTGAGAAGGAGGTCTGATTGGCTGCAGTGAATTCACACTTCCATGGCGTGGAGACCACAGCCAGAGCAACATCTAATGCCCCCCCCCCCTCCCACCATCACTACTTTAATATAGGTTAATACGTATTAGTGTATAGGGCAGAGACAGAGAGGGGCTGGGGACTTACACTCTCTGGCAGCCTGTGGTGGAGACAGGTCTCAGACGCCAGCCCGTCGTTTCCCACGTTTGTGTGAGTGCTCTGGGTGGTGGCAGTGTGCCAGGAAGAGTGCACATCATGCACTCAACCGTTCCAGCTGATGACGCATGCGTATCTTACAACCTCCATTGTTTTAAAGCACGGACCACTAATCATTCAGGGGGATAAGGAACGTGAGGAAAAAATACCCAAGATACCAGTCGGTCGGGGTCCAACCACAGGCTGCCAGAGAGTGAAAGTCCCCAGCCCCTCTCTGTCTCTGTCCTATATACTAACACAGGTTGCCAGACAGTGAAAGTTAATGTCCCCAGCCCCTCTCTGTCTCTGTCCTATATATACTAACACAGGTTGCCAGAGAGTGAAAATCCCAGCCCCTCTCTGTCTCTGTCCAAAATACTAACACAGGTTGCCAGAAAGTGAAAGTCCCCAGCCCCTCTCTGTCTCTGTCCTGTATACTAACACAGGTTGCCAGAGAGTGAAAATCCCAGCCCCTCTCTGTCTCTGTCCAAAATACTAACACAGGTTGCCAGAAAGTGAAAGTCCCCAGCCCCTCTCTGTCTCTGTCCTGTATACTAACACAGGTTGCCAGAAAGTGAAAGTGAAGGTCCCCAGCCCCTCTCTGTCTCTGTCATATATATACTAACACAGGTTGCCAGAGAGTGAAAATCCCAGCCCCTCTCTGTCTCTGTCCAAAATACTAACACAGGTTGCCAGAAAGTGAAAGTCCCCAGCCCCTCTCTGTCTCTGTCCTGTATACTAACACAGGTTGCCAGAAAGTGAAAGTGAAAGTCCCCAGCCCCTCTCTGTCTCTGTCCTGTATACTAACACAGGTTGCCAGAAAGTGAAAGTGAAAGTCCCCAGCCCCTCTCTGCTTTGCATTACAAACTCAACATATATTATACATGTTACCAACTCAAGTAAAACAAATATTACACCTTTATGTGATTCATACAAGCCCTTGCACCAAATAGAGCACACATTTTCCTTCTAAGTATATGTCATAAGCTAGTTAGAAGCATGTTTATTGAAAAAAGTTTGGTTATCAGCACTGTGCTGCCTATATGCCAGGCGGGCCACGGGCCGTGGCGCAGTTGGTTAGAGCTCCAGCTTATTAGCACCAGTTCCTCTGTGGTGATCCAAAGGTCATGGGTTCGAACCCCGGCCATGCCGAGATTGAACCCATGACACAATTTCACACATGAGCTGAGGCCTGTGCCTAAAGGGTTAACCCGTTGTCCTTGTAAATCTGGTGGGTTGTCATGTCAAGGACCTGCGACATGACAATTCGGTGAGGCAGCACTATATCTGCTACAAGTAGGTCTCATCACAAAATGACTGAAATAATGTTGAAAGTGATGTAAAACCCCATACAAACAAACAAACAAATATATATGCCAGGCACTATTGAAAACGGTTACAGCAGTAAGTCTATTTTTAGAGAGGGAGCTACACGTTTTCCATACAGGCAGGCTGTGTGCTCGTGGTGGTCACAGTTTGGCAGCCTATGAAGAATCACACATTGTTATAAACCACTTTTGCAATCACTGTTTTAATATTTATATTCTGTTAAATTTATAAACGTCTCATATTTCTCCAACTTGAGGGTCGCCCCCTCCACAAGAGATGGTTCGTCACCTTGGCAACTATCACTACATGACCTATGACTGCTGACATATCTATGTAAATCATAACATATACAATTCCACATTTGGATGAACTGATCTGTGCATAATGTAAAGTTTATTATGCCATTTTTCCCAAGAAATATCCAAATTTATTTCATGGAGCAATATTGAACTAAATATCATTGACAAATTATTCAAACCATTGATTTATTTTATTAGGTTGTGTGATTTGAGATGTTGAGATGTAATAAACATATGTGAATAATGTATATTTTTAGTGGGATCTGGTGTGTGACAATGCAGGCCAGCGAGGCTTGGCATCCACTATATTCTTTGCCGGGAGGCTGGTTGGGGCATTTTCAGTTGGCATCTTTGCTGACAAGTAAGACATCTTATTTTCATCTTCAAATTATCTGTTATGTTTTCATTCAAAAGAATTGAAATATTATTTTAGCTGTTTTTTTTTATTATCCAGGTCAATTAATTATGTTTAATGATACACTTCAAACCAAGTTTTATGACAAGTGAACCCATAAAACCTGTAATATTTAGACCCAGAACATTTGCAATGGAACTTCCTTGATAGGTTTGAATTTACTACTCAGATCAAATCAGTAAGCCATTCAAGATGGCTGATTCTGATGGCTTTGAAATCTGGTATGTAGGAGCAACTCAAAGTGTAGAATATTACATGTCATAACTGTAGTGATTAGCATGATGGGATGTTGTGCTACTCTTGCAGGTTTGGGAGGAGGCCAGTGTTCTTTGTGTCACTCTTGCTGCAGGCAATCATCGGCTGTGTGACGGCAGCATCACCGACCCTCTGGTTCTTCTATGTGGCCTACTTCCTCCAGGGAGGCATTCAGGTGGCGGTCTATCTCTCCTCCTTTGTACTGGGTAAGTTGACCTACTTCCTCCAGGGAGGCATTCAGGTGGCGGTCCATCTCTCCTCCTTTGTACTGGGTAAGTTGACCTACTTCCTCCAGGGAGGCATTCAGGTGGCGGTCTATCTCTCCTCCTTTGTACTAGGTAAGTTGAGCTACTTCCTCCAGGGAGGCATTCAGGTGGCAGTCTATCTCTCCTCCTTTGTACTGGGTAAGTTGACCTACTTCCTCCAGGGAGGCATTCAGGTGGCGGTCTATCTCTCCTCCTTTGTACTTGGTAAGTTGACCTACTTCCTCCAGGGAGGCATTCAGGTGGCGGTCTATCTCTCCTCCTTTGTACTAGGTAAGTTGACCTACTTCCTCCAGGGAGGCATTCAGGTGGCAGTCTATCTCTCCTCCTTTGTACTGGGTAAGTTGAGCTACTTCCTCCAGGGAGGCATTCAGGTGGCGGTCTATCTCTCCTCCTTTGTACTGGGTAAGTTGACCTACTTCCTCCAGGGAGGCATTCAGGTGGCGGTCTGGGTGAGTTGACCCATCTTGTCAACACTTTTATCCTTATTTTATCAAAATCAACAAAATGAAGATTTTATCTATACATTTGGCTGAAGTTCTTATTTCGATTCCTCCTGACAAAAGTTTAATTCTGACCAGATTTATAATCAAGACTTTTCTTAACAGGTACCGAAATGGTGGGACCGTCGTATCGGAAAGTAGCTGGTACTTGTGTCAACTACTTTTATGCTATTGGTCAGATTCTGCTGACGGGGTTGGCTTTTGGCATCCGTCAGTGGAGATATATAGAAGTGGTCATCAGTGTTCCTGTCATCTTCTTTTTTATATATTACTGGTATGTACCTCTATATCAGAATCTGTCTCATAATAACTATCTTTTATGCATTAGAGAGATAACGCTACACATATAATTATAGTTGTGGAATTAAGCTTTATTGAATAAAGCGCAGGTATAAAACACACAAACACAGCACACCCAAGCACATATAATTAAACATCTTTTAAATACTCAAGATCAACAAAACTATTTGACCCATAGTGATGCTACCGACACTTGCTAACTGATGGTTAAATACAACGTAACACTAAACGTTGTAACAAGAGACATGGTAACATAATGACATTGTAACAGTTAAATAAGTAACAGTTGAATAAGTAGACTTGACATGGTAGCTCTAAACCTTAATTCGCTGAAAGGGCGGACAGGAGGCAATAACAAATTTGAATGAAATGTCGCTGACCTGCCGCTGACCAGTGGCCAGTAGTGACAACTGGCAGGTGAGGTAATCAAAAGTGCTGACCCCTGGTGGGCTGAAACAGAGACTTGCACAGTTGCACTATTCTCCTCTAACCTAAGTTAAAGACATGAGAGCCGAGAACAAATGAATAAATTGCACACAATTGATTTATTTAACAATAAATCTACCACAACCAGGCTTAGCTAACGTTACACGAATGCTATACCACACTGCACGGTCCAGGGACGGTCGACGACACACAAGACACACATGACGAGACACATCTGGACGGACTAGACATGACCCTGCTGCTTACACAGCTCAAGCCATGAGGGTTCTGGACGCGAACCCGCTGCCCTGTCTTCTTTTCCGGCACATACCTTCTTGGCTAACGTCTTCGGCTAGTCAGTGCTGGAACGTCCGATGAGAGCGGTGGTCAGCAACAGGCTTGAGTTCCCCACGTGACCATGCGCCGTTGCTAGGTTACTATGCACCCCTACTGGGTGTGACCCCTGACTAACGCGACACCTAACGGCTCCCAGCTTTAACCCCCCTTATTCATAAGCTAACATTAAGTTATGGCCCTAAGAAAATTTGAGGTATATTGATATCTCTTGAGGTATATCTCAATATCTCTTGAGGTATATCTCAATATCTCTTGAGGTATATCTCAATATCTCTTGAGGTACATCGTTATCTCTTGAGGTATATCTCGATATCTCTTGAGGTATATCGATATCTCTTGAGGTATATCTCAATATCTCTTGAGGTATATCTCGATATCTCTTGAGGTATATCGATATCTCTTGAGGTATATCGATATCTCTTGAGGTATATCTTGTTATCTCTTGAGGTATATCTCGATATCTCTTGAGGTATATCTTGTGTTCAATGCTTTGACAGCTTGACTACCAGTATCACAAATGAACACTGGATGCAAATCCATTCGCTAGTCTGCCCTATTCAGCTTTATAAACTCCCACGCTGCTTTCAAACCAGACATTCCTTTCAAAGTTTGGTATTTTCTCTTAAAGAAAGTAACACGCCATGGTTTTAATTTCTTTACATTTATTTAATTAAATTATACGATTTAAGCTAATCTGTACATCAAAGGACAATGCTTAATTAATTTCTAAATATTTATTAACAAATAATCATATTTTATTTATTAGGTTTTTACCAGAATCTGTACGATATCTAATGTCTCAGGGTAGATTGGAGGAAGCCAACAAAATTATAGAGAAAACAGCAAAAGTCAATAAAGTGACATTACCGGAAAATCTCATATCTCGCCTGGACTCGGGCAAGGATAGCAAATCTAATGGAAAGAGCTACACTCTTCTTGATATTTTCAAAACATGGAAATTTGCAAAGGTTGCCTTGAATGTTTGGTTTAACTGGTGAGTATATTCCATTATCTGTCACCAAATACTATGATAATCTCAGTGTTCTAAATTTGTTTTGAAAGAGAATATGATTTAAAACCTTTTCTTGTAAAATCAATATTACTTAATAAAATGAAGTGATATGGAAATAAATAGGTAGGACCTTGTTTATCATGCAGTCAGAGTTACAAGTGCAATGAAATCATCCTGACGTCAATTTTAATTTTGTATAATATGGATGTATGTATTGTTTTAGGTTTGTGAATGCGATGGTTTATTATGGTCTGAGTCTGAACAGCAGCGAGCTTCACGGGGATCCTTACCTCAACTTCCTGCTGCTAGTGTTAGTGGAGTTCCCGGCCTTGACCTTGGCCCTTCTCCTCCTGGACAGGATAGGCAGGAGGCGCCTCCTGGTGGGACTGATGGTGCTAGGCGGCCTGGCCTGTATCGGCACAGCATTCGTCCCTGAAGGTACGGCATAAACTATATAATACTACAGAAGGTACGGCATAAGCTATATAATACTACAGAAGGTACGGCATAAGCTATATAGTACTACAGAAGGTACGGCATAAGCTATATAGTACTACAGAAGGTACGGCATAAACTATATAATACTACAGAAGGTACGGCATAAGCTATATAATACTACAGAAGGTACGGCATAAACTATATAGTACTACAGAAGGTACTGCATAAACTATATAATACTACAGAAGGTACGGCATAAGGTATATAATACTACAGAAGGTACGGCATAAACTATATAATACTACAGAAGGTATTGGCATAAGGTATATAATACTACAGAAGGTACGGCATAAGCTATATAGTACTACAGAAGGTACGGCATAAACTATATAATACTACAGAAGGTACGGTATAAATTATATTATACTACAGAAGGTACGGCATAAACTATATAATACTACAGAAGGTACGGCATAAGCTATATAATACTACAGAAGGTACGGTATAAACTATATAATACTACAGAAGGTACGGCATAAATTATATTATACTACAGAAGGTATTGGCATAAGGTATATAATACTACAGAAGGTACGGCATAAGCTATATAATACTACAGAAGGTACGGCATAAACTATATAATACTACAGAAGGTACGGCATAAGCTATATTATACTACAGAAGGTATGGCATAAGGTATATAATACTACAGAAGGTACGGCATAAGCTATATAGTACTACAGAAGGTACGGCATAAGCTATATAGTACTACAGAAGGTACGGCATAAGCTATATAGTACTACAGAAGGTACGGCATAAGCTATATAATACTACAGAAGGTACGGCATAAGCTATATAATACTACAGAAGGTACGGCATAAACTATATAATACTACAGAAGGTACGGCATAAGCTATATAATACTACAGAAGGTATGGCATAAGGTATATAATACTACAGAAGGTATGGCATAAGCTATATAATACTACAGAAGGTATGGCATAAGGTATATAATACTACAGAAGGTACGGCATAAGCTATATAGTACTACAGAAGGTACGGCATAAGCTATATAGTACTACAGAAGGTACGGCATAAACTATATAGTACTACAGAAGGTACAGCATAAGCTATATAATACTACAGAAGGTACGGCATAAGCTATATCATACTACAGAAGGAACGGCATAAGCTATATCATACTACAGAAGGTACGGCATAAGCTATATACTACTACAGAAGGTACGGCATAAGCTATATTATACTACAGAAGGTATGGCATAAGCTATATTATACTACAGAAGGTATGGCATAAGTTATATAGTACTACAGAAGGTACGGCATAAACTATATAGTACTACAGAAGGTATGGCATAAGCTATATGATACTACAGAAGGTACAGCATAAGCTATATAGTACTACAGAAGGTACGGCATAAATTATATTATACTACAGAAGGTATGGCATAAGTTATATAATACTACAGAAGGTACGGCATAAGCTATATAGTACTACAGAAGGTACGGCATAAGCTATATAATACTACAGAAGGTATGGCATAAGCTATATAGTGCTACAGAAGGTACGGCATAAACTATATAGTACTACAGAAGGTACGGTATAAGCTATATAATACTACAGAAGGTATGGCATAAGCTATATTATACTACAGAAGGTATGGCATAAACTATTTATATAATACTGCAGAAGGTATGACAAAAAATGTAATTCACATATGTTATATTTATGTCTCAAAATACATAAAAGAATCAAATATTTGTGATATTGATTTGCAAAAGTACTAACTTTAGATATATAATACAAATATCTGGGAATTAACATTGCAGAGGCATATCATATCAGCAAAAACCTATAAATCCATTTTTTGATTGATATTTATTGTTATTATAAATTGTTTTGTTTCAGACATGAAGTGGCTATCAATAACGTTATCCATGCTAGGGAAATTTGCTATCACCGGGTCTTATAATACTATTTATCTGATGGCTGCGGAGGTCTTCCCGACTGTTGTTAGGTATGTATACATCATGGTGAACAGGGCACACCATAGCAAGAGGAAGTGAACAAGGCGCACCATAGCAAGAGGTAGTGAACAGTGCGCACCATAGCAAGAGGTAGTGAACAGGGCGCGCCATAGCAAGAGGTAGTGAACAGGGCGCGCCATAGCAAGAGGTAGTGAACAAGGTGCACCATAGCAAGAGGTAGTGAACAGTGCGCACCATAGCAAGAGGTAGTGAACAGTGCGCACCATAGCAAGAGGTAGTGAACAGGGCGCGCCATAGCAAGAGGTAGTGAACAGGGCACACCATAGCAAGAGGTAGTGAACAAGGTGCACCATAGCAAGAGGTAGTGAATAGGGCGCGCCATAGCAAGAGGTGGTGAACAGGGCGCGCCATAGCAAGCGGTAGTGAACAGGGCGCACCATAGCAAGAGGTAGTGAACAAGGTGCACCATAGCAAGAGGTAGTGAACAGGGCGCACCATAGCAAGAGATAGTGAACAGGGCACACCATAGCAAGAGGTAGTGAACAGTGCGCACCATAGCAAGAGATAGTGAACAGTGCGCACCATAGCAAGAGGTAGTGAACAGGGCGCGCCATAGCAAGCGGTAGTGAACAGGGCGCACCATAGCAAGAGGTAGTGAACAGGGCGCACCATAGCAAGAGGTAGTGAATAGGGCGCACCATAGCAAGAGATAGTGAACAGTGCGCGCCATAGCAAGAGGTAGTGAACAGGGCGCACCATAGCAAGAGGTAGTGAATAGGGCGCACCATAGCAAGAGATAGTGAACAGTGCGCGCCATAGCAAGAGGTAGTGAACAGGGCGCACCATAGCAAGAGGTAGTGAAGAGGGTGCACCATAGCAAGAGGTAGTGAACAGTGCGCACCATAGCAAGAGACGGTGAACAGGACGCACCATAGCAAGAGGTGGTGAACAGGGCGCACCATAGCAAGAGGTAGTGAACAGTGCGCACCATAGCAAGAGATGGTGAACAGGGCGCACCATAGCAAGAGATGGTGAACAGGGCGCACCATAGCAAGAGGTAGTGAATAGGGCGCACCATAGCAAGAGGTAGTGAACAGTGCGCACCATAGCAAGAGATGGTGAACAGGGCGCACCATAGCAAGAGGTAGTGAATAGGGCGCACCATAGCAAGAGGTAGTGAATAGTGTGCACCATAGCAAGAGGTGGTGAATAGGGCGCTCCATAGCAAGAGATGGTGAACAGGGCGCACCATAGCAAGAGATGGTGAACAGGGCGCACCATAGCAAGAGATAGTGAACAGTGCGCACCATAGCAAGAGATAGTGAACAGGGCGCACCATAGCAAGAGATAGTGAACAGTGCGCACCATAGCAAGAGCAATACATCTGCCTTCATAATAAATGTTGAGTGGTTTCTTACTGCAGCTTGTGTGTAAAGATTAAAGGCGTGGTCTCACTTAAGCCAACAGGCCAAGCAGATGACTTGTTCAGTGTAAAATATCCAGTTTTGCGCGTCTGATTTTGAGGGAACGAATGATATGCACAAATTGAAAAAAGCAAACAGACAAGACAAAAGCATACAACATGGATGAACACTGATATAGAAGGAAAGTATTCAGGGGGAAACACGCACATAAAGCATACAAATATGGATTTACACAGTTACTCAAGTTGAGCACATCTTTAGCCTCTAGTTGTGATTGATAGGGCTTACGAGGATATTGGATGCCTCAGGCTGTATAGGGATATCGGACGCCCTGAAACATGAAACACGAATGAGAAGCTCTCTTGCTTTTTTCAACTTGTGCATCTCATTCGCTCTGCAACTCATCAGCTCTGCAACTCATCAGCTCTGCAACTCATCCACTCTGCAACTCATCCACTCTGCAACTCATCAGTTCTGCAACTCATCAGCTCTGCCTGTTCGCTACAGTGAGACCGCGCCTTTAGGAAGAAAATGCAAACTGGCCATTTGCCTCTCCTCTGCACAAAGTTGAAGGTAGTCTAGATATGCAGTATATGTCATGCGTGAAGTCAAGATATGCAGTATATGTCATGAGTGAAGTCAAGATATGCAGTATATATCATGAGTGAAGTCAAGATATGCAGTATATGTCATGAGTGAAGTCAAGATATGCAGTATATGTCATGAGTGAAGTCATGATATGAAGTATATATCATGAGTGAAGTCAAGATATGCAGTATATGTCATGAGTGAAGTCATGATATGAAGTATATATCATGAGTGAAGTCTAGATGTGCAGTAAATGTCATGAGTGAGGTCTAGATGTGCAGTAAATGTCATGAGTGAGGTCTAGATGTGCAGTATATATCATGAGTGAAGTCTAGATGTGCAGTAAATATCATGAGTGAAGTCTAGATGTGCAGTATATATCATGAGTGAGGTCTAGATGTGCAGTATATGTCATGAGTGAAGTCAAGATATGCAGTATATGTCATGAGTGAAGTCATGATATGAAGTATATGTCATGAGTGAGGTCTAGATGTGCAGTGTCAAGTATAATTATCACTGTTTGCGGCGAGAATTCAGAATTGTTTATTTGAGATATTTCCACACAATCATTACCAGGGAACTCCATGAGGCAAATCCACCACATTTTCCACCTACTTCAGCCATTTATAAGCCGGCCCACTGGGAGTATTATAACTGATAAAAATTTGACACCGGACTACTTTTCTGACTGACATTTGAATGGATATATCTAATGTTACAGAAATAATGACATACATAATGTACTGGATCAAGAATTTAATTTGATTTGCTCCCACAGCAAATTGATGGGCCATGATCACAGACGTTTAATCACATTCACCCATTGATTAACCAGTCAACCATTTGACTTAAACTTTTGGCACCAAAACACGCTGTGCTGTTACGCAACTGCATATAAATCCACAAAAAGTAGTCCTGAGAATATTTATTAAACAAGTAATTTATTCCAAAATACGTTTTGACATTTGAATTAGACAATTTGCTTGAGTCTTACATCATTTTTGTAATTAGTAAGAGTATATAACAGAATTTACATGTCCCAGGCGTAGTGATATTGACCAACTTCTGGGTGTGAGTTCAACATCCTGTCCTAATTCAAAACAAGTATTGCTTTTCTCATAAATTAGCTTATTTTTCACCGATTTTTAAAATTAAAAAAGGGAGGAACTTATTTTTTATGCAGCTTTCATTTGGAGTCTGTCAAGTGATCATTAAACCTATATTTTAAACAAATTTACTGGCAGTCAGATCTCTTATCAATGACTATCTGTGTGATAAGTAAAAGTGTACACACAAAATTAACTGGATAACCACACTAAGTCTAGATGCAGCCAGATGGCATGCGCCGTGTCCAAGGGTTTGGTTGGTGGTTACCCCGAGTCAAGGCAAGCCCAACTCGGGAAAACTGCCTCATGACTGTCCCTGGTAATGTCTGTGGTCTTGTGTTCCTCACCACCTTGACACTCTCTTCTTGTGTTTGCAGGACGGCGGGGGTTGGTATGTCTTCTGTGTTTGCCCGTGTTGGTGGGATGATAGCCCCGCAGTTCCTGATTCTAGCGGACATCTATGCCGGCTTCCCGCTGCTGCTGTTTGGGGGACTGTCCATCCTCGCCGGGGTTCTGGCCCTGGGCCTCCCTGAACCTATGGGCAAACCTCTACCCCAGGACTTCGGGGATAATGACAGGTAATACATTGATTGCTTTATGTTTATATGTTTAATACATCCTACTGCATTCTGGTGTTATGTCCCATCATAGGTGGAAACATTATGCAATATTATTACAAAATATAAACCTAATGCGCAATATTAATACAAAAATATAAGCCTAATGCGCAATATTAATACAAAATATAAAGCTTATATGCAATATTATTATAAAATATAAACCTAGTGTGCAATATTATTATAAATATAAAAACATTATGTGCAATATTATAATATAAGCCTAATGCGCAATATTATTACAAAAATATAAGCCTAATGCACAATATTATTATAAAATTTAAGCCTAATGTGCAATATCATAAATAAATATAAACCTTATGTGCAATATTATTATAAATATATTAACCTTATGTGCAATATTATTATAAATATATAAACATAACGTGCAATATTATAATATAAGCCTAATGTGCAATATTATAAAAATATAAACCTTATGTGCAATATTATTATAAATATATAAACCATATGTGCAATATTATTATAGATATATAAGCCATAAATGTTGGGCATTGCACCATGCTTTAAGAATAAGTCCTACAGAGTGATACATGTGTTTTCTTGGTTAACAGAGATTCAGAAGACAAGGATGATATGAAGGAGTTGGACACTTTGGTGGACGGGAAGAAAGAGGCAGACAAGGAAACTGTGTAGGGAAATGTTATAACGATGCAGATGGGGTGCAGCAGTTTATTTCTATGAGATATTTAAATGTCTCTGGTATTTAGGAGTTGGAGCTGGTGAAGTAGTCGGGGACATGATGAAACAATGCTGTGATCGTACCACTGTCGCCACCTGGCGAGAAGAATTGTCATCAGATGGGATTTCACGGGATTGAGTTCCCTGTTTTGTGTTTTTATATATGTATTTATCTTATTTTAACCTTTGGTAAGGTAAATCCATGCATTTGTGATGCAAGAGTAAATACTTGATAAAACCTGAATGCCTGAGATTAGTATGAAGTACTCAGATTGATGTGAGATTTCTTCCAGTGATGAACTAGTTTACATTCTATTCATTTGTCTCAGACCCTGTCACTGAACACATGAATGTCAGGCCACATCACACGGTGAGCTCAGTAAAGTTGCCAACTGATGTGGCAAATATAATGAAAGCGTGACAAGAATCTCAGAAGTTAAATCGATGTGAGAAAAGACCTAATATCTGTTTGATTCACGGAATGTACAGTTGATTATGATAAGAAACGTACACATTTAACCCCTTTTGGGGATCCAGAAATAGCAAAAACATACATCACTATAATATACTCTTCTATTTCACAATATTGCAATCTATCATATTTTATACATTTGTTTTATTTTGATATGTTGTTCATTTAAACTATGTCAACATTCATTAGTGATTTTATATTTATGAAATATAAAAAACAATATGTGCCATAACTATATTGTACCTGCAAATATTAGTTTTAATATTAAGCATGCCAATTGAGTAATACATGTATTTATTCCAACACTGTCCAAGTAGACAATCTGTTACTCCAGGCCATACCTCATGCGAATGACAACTGTAAGTCCAGGCCGGGAACCTGGGGGCACTCACAGGCGACACGGTGCTGAGCTCAGAATCTTTACTAAGTCCTGATTATATTGATATTGTTGGCAATGAATTGCAAACTCATTTCCTCATAGGTGACCGGGTAAAATGTTGTGTCAGCGACCTGCGACATGACAATTCGGTGAGGCAGCACTATATTTACTACAAGTAGGTCTCGTCATGAAATGACTGAAGGTGGCTGATAGGTTTACGTTCTAACCAGCTGTGCCACAGCCCATGGTCCTCCTTCCTGACAAAGTCTGCTTCCCATATTGCAACTCCTCAGTCTTGTTGCCTCTCACTACTTTAAAACATGTTTTTTTTTGTAAATACCGGTACCTCTGTACGTCATGGTGTGCTAATTATGATGTACTTTTGATATACCAAATTGTAGGATTGGTGCTTGATACATTCAAGGTTAAAATAATTTGAAATATCATATATGGGTTAAAGAAGGATTTTATGGAATAGAGTGAGGGTAACTATAGTTAGTGACTAGGGCAATCTTTTCAATTGATCCCTATTTTATGCTTTTTTCAAAAGGTATTAATGTTTAAATACCTACTATTGAAGGATAATTCATTTTAAGACATTGATATGTTTTACACGTTTTAAAACCTTTACATAATAAATGCTCGGCAGCTTTTTCCAAGTATGATTTACACCAAGATGCCTATTTCTGACTTCTCATTCAGTGGAAGCAGTATCCATATTTGTGCTTATTTTCTTTTAGCAAAACCGTTTGATATTTAGTCTGTCGAAGAGTGAATGATATGAATGATAGAGTGAGAAATAATCTGATATCGTCATCAATAATATCATGCTATATTTTTATTATCACATGACCATCAGATGTCATCCTGATATATGTAGGTTAAGAATGACCGTGTTGTATACAATGTGTTTATCAATATCAAATAAGTTTTTTCACGGTGTGACATTTCATATAATGGAATAACATACTCAGCACAGAGCATGATTGATTGACACATATCTAAGACATTTGTATTCAGGTGCCTTAAGCAATGTGCCTTATAAAGATAACTATTATACATCATAGGATTCATGGTATAAGAACAACATAAAATCCTCTTGTGGATATATGCAATCTCTCCTGGTGTGTAATGCAAAAAAACAGAAAATAAACAATGTATTGCAATGTATTCAACTATTTTCTGAACTGAGCTGTACATATATATTTATAACGCCCACAGCAAGACTATGATTTAAAAGCACAAAGCAAATCTGCTCCGATTGGAGGTCAGGATGAAGTCAGGAAACTAAATATAACCAAAAATACTATTGTTGGGTATTTATATTCTATGACCTTGGTATGAATTACCAAACACATGTGGTTAACAAATGTATAAAACTATATACTGTTACAACGAACAAGACATTTTTATGGGACCAGGTATTGAATATTCAAGAATATTATTTTTAGTTAAATAAAGATTTGGTATCATCCCATCGGCCTTTTTGTTTGTTCTGTTCAGCCTGATTACAAGCTGGTAACCGTGTTAATCAAAGAGTGAGGTGTGTCAGGATGGTGGTATATATATCACAACATCAAGTGAAAATGCCATGTGGTGATGATACTGTGATATATCAAAATATACTTACAGTCACTCCAGCTATCTCCCTGGAATCAAACATAATATACCTACAGTCACTCCAGCTATCTCCCTGGAATCAAACATAATATACCTACAGTCACTCCAGCTATCTCCCTGGAATCAAACATAATATACCTACAGTCACTCCAGCTATCTCCCTGGAATCAAACATAATATACCTGCACTCACTCCAACTATCTCCTTGAAATCAAACATAATATACCTACAGTCACTCCAGCTATCTCCCTGGAATCAAACATAATATACCTACAGTCACTCCAGCTATCTCCCTGGAATCAAACATAATATACCTACAGTCACTCCAGCTATCTCCCTGAAATCAATCATAATATACCTGCAGTCACTCCAGCTATCTCCCTGGAATCAAACATAATATACCTACAGTCACTCCAGCTATCTCCCTGAAATCAATCATAATATACCTGCAGTCACTCCAGCTATCTCCCTGGAATCAAACATAATATACCTACAGTCACTCCAGCTATCTCCCTGGAATCAAACATAATATACCTACAGTCACTCCAGCTATCTCCCTGGAATCAAACATAATATACCTACAGTCACTCCAGCTATCTCCCTGGAATCAAACATAATATACCTACAGTCACTCCAGCTATCTCCCTGGAAGCAAACATAATATACCTACAGTCACTCCAGCTATCTCCCTGAAATGAAACATAATATACCTACAGTCACTCCAGCTATCTCCCTGAAATGAAACATAATATACCTACAGTCACTCCAACTATCTCCCTGGAGTCAAACATAATATACCTACAGTCACTCCAGCTATCTCCCTGGAATCAAACATAATATATCTACAGTCACTCCAGCTATCTCCCTGAAATCAAACATAATATAACTGCAGTCACTCCAGCTATCTCCCTGGAATCAAACATAATATACCTACAGTCACTCCAGCTATCTCCCTGGAATCAAACATAATATACCTGCAGTCACTCCAGCTATCTCCCTGAAATCAAACATAATATACCTACAGTCACTCCAGCTATCTCCCTGGAATCAAACATAATATACCTACAGTCACTCCATCTATCTCCCTGGAATCAAACATAATATACCTACAGTCACTCCAGCTATCTCCCTGGAATCAAACATAATATACCTGCAGTCACTCCAACTATCTCCCTGGAATCAAACATAATATACCTGCAGTCACTCCAGCTATCTCCCTGGAATCAAACATAATATACCTGCAGTCACTCCAGCTACCTACAGTTACTCCAGCTATCTCCCTGGAATCAAACATAATATACCTACAGTCACTCCAGCTATCTCCCTGAAATCAAACATAATATACCTACAGTCACTCCAGCTATCTCCCTGGAATCAAACATAATATACCTACAGTCACTCCAGCTGTCTCCCTGGAATCAAACATAATATTCCACAGAAAGACAGTTACTGAAGTGGTGCATATTTTGCTGCATATCTGGTGCATATTATGGTGCATATCTGGTGCATATTATGGTGCATATCTGGTGCATATTATGGTGCATATCTGGAGAGGTCATTTGGAAAGTAGTCCGGTTGGATTTTAGTTTCATAGGGAGGTAATGGTTTGATATGTAGTCAATGCTGGTTGAGAATGTGCCTAATTTCTCATAAGGGAAGTACACGTCATGCTGTAATCATTTGTATTATTTACAAATTTAACATAACAGCTATAAAATATCAAACACAACCCTTCATAGACCTCACATTAATGGAATCTGTAATCTCTGAAATACATGTCAAATAAATATTTACATTTTCCTGATTGGTCGTGATCGGTACTGCTATAATTCTTTTGATAAGATGGCTGCCACCAGGAAATGCCAATCATAAATTCAGACAATTCAAGAATCTCATAATATTCCTTAATAATAATAATAATAATAAGTATTTGTATAGCGCATACTACAAGTAGCCTTGCTCGCAGCGCTAATAAATAGATAAATAGATAAAATAAAAAATAAAATAAATGGAAAAAAATCCTTTTATGTCCAAAGTATGTTGATATCAATAAACTTTGAAATGCTGAGTCATTAAATTGATTTTTCCATTAAGTCATACACATAAGTGGGTAACATGATCTTATGAATCCTAAATAAGATATGGGTTGGATCATTAATCATTCAGCTTGAAAGACAGGAAATGAAGTTAAATTTAACCTGAGCACCGAGCCTTGCAAATCAAAGCTGCAAGCTCAAGCAACCGTGGAATTCAGTCGGGTCATGCACTGATTCATCACAAAAAAATGATTAATCAAAAACTTATAGCTGAATATATAGAGCAAAATAAAGCAATGCTTTACACGTCGGTACCCAATCCCAATTCAGTTTTGATGAAATATTCATTAATATCTTGTAAATCATTACCTTGTTACCAATGCATTATTCTATGCACAACATTTGTGACCTTAGGGTCACTGCATAAGGTCAATGGATGCAGGGTCAAAATAAAACTGATAGTACACAACTACACCTTGTGGTTTTAAGCCATGCCCAATATTTATTATCTTAGTTCATCGTTCATGAGATCTTCTCTTTTAGGTATAAGTAGGCAAGATAACATGGTCAATGAGAATCAAGATAAAAAGTTGCGGCCAAATTTGAAATGTAACATGTATTTTAATTGGTCAAAATCATCATCTACTCAAGTCTGCTATTGAAAAGGATTTAAATGATCATTTAGGAAGAAATGTTCAAAAACATTACAAAAAAGCAATGATGAGCATAACTCTAAAGCCATTGACACATGTTTATTCACTTTTAATGGTAGTGAGATTTTGCATGCACACAAATTTTGAATTCAAGGTCAATGTGTCAAGGTCAAAGGTCACATGACTAAGAAAGTATGACGAGGCACAGTTATGACCTAAGACATTCCTATATCAGTTTTAGTTTCTTATTAGTGGTTGCTGAGATATGCTCCTTACAAAATTTGTGACCTCAAGGTCACTGCACTAAGGTCAATGGTGACATCACTAAGATTTGAAGGAATCTGAATATAGAAATGGTGACTAGCTGTGACCCTTATAAATACAGCTATTTTCCAAGAACTTGGACTGACTGGAATAATCTTCCCCCTGATTTAACTTTATTGGAATATGGAAACTCGGTATCTCTCAGGAACCCCCTTGTTTTGACCAGCTGTCCCCCAATTACAAGCCCCAATTGTGTTCTTTGCGGGATGCCAGTTGGTTTTGCCGAGTAAACATATAGAATGCAGATGTTTGCAGTACAACAATATTCTGATTTCTTTTCCTGCTCCATTTTCAGTGAGTGAATAGTTGCTTCCAGGCCAGGATTACCTTCACATGTGGGAAATTTATTCGTGGTTCATGGTTTGTAGTTCATAGTTCATAATTCGTAGTTCGTGGTTCGTAGTTCGTAATTTGTGGTTTTGTAGTTCAATGTTCGTAGTTCGTAGTTCATAATTCGTTTTTCAGAAAAATACCAAAATGGGTAGATCTTCATTTAACACTATATATTTCAATATAGATATGATTTTTCAAAACCAGAAATAGCTTTTTTTTAATAATATGTGAAATTGATGAAAATTCAATTGAAAAGTTTTTGTTTGGTTTTCATATCACGGAAAGATTCAACCTTGTCTAAATCAATACTGTATCATGTTTTAATATTATAATTATATTTCTCTGAAAAAAATTAAGAAAAGCTATTTCTGCCCATCATATTTAAGTTTCAGTTATGAGCCATGTCGGGGCCCCCATAGGGTTTTAGGATTATTGGATTTTTGGCCTAAAAAAGAGGGATTATTGGATTTTTTGGGTGAAATATCTGGGATTTTTGGATTTTGAGGAAAGTGTTTAGGATTAATGGATTTTTAATAAGATAATTGGATTTTAGGATTTTTCAGTAATAAAGGATTAATAATTCAAACAATTAATGATTTAGATATGAGTTTCATGATATTTGTGATAAATATTTGTGTGACACTCTATGGTCCCCACCATCAGAAATAACTGGCTGGTCCCTTTGTATTTGTCAGATCTGAGACATTCAGAGGTCTCACACCAGGTGGTGCTGCATGTGCCACTTAGACAATAGACTAGGACAGCTTTAGGGTGGTTGCAGAGTCTCCATGTGTTTTGTGATGAAAGTGAGGAAATTTTAACTTTTGGATTGCTTCTTGTCACTAAATGTGAGCAAAATGGCAGCTTTAGACACTGACACACCAAATACAAAGAATGCAGAGGGGCCAGAGTGTGTTGGAGCCCTCACAAGGGAGAAGTGTCTATGTCAAAAAAGGTTCTGTTGTAGTTATTAACACAATCAAACATGTGCATATATGTAAACTGAGGCAAGATATGCTTGAGAAGGGAAAATGTAAAGGGGAAATCTACTTGCAGAGCCCACTTGAGCCCACAGAGTTCTCAAATCAAAAACAATGTGTCATAGATAGAGAAAATGTCATCACTGTTTTAGATGATACTAACTATGAATATGTTCCAAAGGATGATATAATTGTTCTGAATGAGGAGGTTTTGATCAATCTTTTGGACCTGATAAAGGATCAGGGTGATACGGAGACACCCAATGAGCAGCAAGAGTTAATTAGTGAGGAATTATCTCAGTTGTCATTTACTAGTGACACAAGGGCCACTAGGCCTAAAAGAGTTTCAAAAAAAAGGAAAGACACAGATTACTTTTTTTACTAATTTTGAATATGTTCAAAAGGATTGGGTGTCTCCGTATCACTATAACAGTGAGATTACTGTTAATTTCAAACTCTGTGGGCTCAAGTGGACTCTGCAAGTACATTTTGTAATGTGGCATGACCTGTGTGAAACACTAAATATCATGTTATATCATGCATGTTATGTAATTCATTGCCAAATAAATTTGTACTAAATGTAAACATATTTTAGGATTTTTTGTTTTATACATTTGGATTTTTAGATTTGAGGGGAAAAATATTTAAGGATTTTTGGCTACAAAAGATAAGGATTTTTGGATTTTTAGGTAAAAAAAGGGGGATTATTGGGTTTTTCATACCCCCCCCTATGGGGGCCCCCATGTCACTGTCTTTCCCTTTCATAATGTCTCTTAATGCAAAATCTGTTACATGTTTTGCTCATTTATTTACCCGACATTACACCTGACAAGGAGAAATGGTGTTGCGCCCAATTGCCTCATGGTCAGAAAGCTGTCAATATCCACAACCTTTTGAACCTTTGTTTAAGAGGGGGGGGGGGGAATAGAATGGCTCCAACGTCGATGGGATATAAGAGCTGTGAAATAGTATTTCCAGTTTAATATCCAGATGGGGTACCCACAAATATCATTGAACTTTGACCCTGGATATTTCTTGACCTATTTGGAAATTTGCCATGACGCCTTTGGGGCGTGACGACGATTGGGCAAAACAAGAGGCATTTAGAAGAGTCCAACTCATGAGAGAACGGTGTTGAGGAGCCTCTGATTGTTGCTGGTGATGTATAATGATGGATCCCAACAATGGGTATAACAATGAAGGATCCCTCATCCTGGTACTTCACACATTCTGAAAATATAGGCACATTTTGAAGCAGACATTGTTTTATTGACATACTTTATTTGTGGATTATCCTGAAGATACAACAGCTGTCGCTCAGACTGACCCACTTTCACCTGATTGATTTCATAAATAATTTATTCTGAAAGATCTACATAGCACAGTGATAAAGTTGATCATTTATTTTGTATGGGCTTCTAAATAAGAGACGTGCCATTTAGTGTGCTTCATAAGTGAATGACAATAATAATGGGTTCTTATACTGAGCTTATTGATTTAAAAAAAAAAATCTGCTTATTGAAAATTGAGATTTTGCTTAGTAGTAGTCAATGCATACCCCAAACTCAGCATATTCTTTTAAATGTCATCAGTCAGTGTGCACATGGTAGTTTAATTTTGGTGCCAAATTTGAATTAGAATGCATGAGCACAGTATTATTTCTTTATAAAAAGTCTTGTAATAATAATAATAATAATAATAATAACAATAATAATAATAATAATAATAATAATAATAATAACAATAATAATAATAATAATAATAATAATAATAATAATAATAATAATAATAAAACTTAAATAGCGCTAACTACCAGATAAATCTGTTCAAAGCGCTTCCTTCAAAACATGTGTTTTGAAGAGATGAGTTTTTAGCTTGCTCTTAAAGAGGTTAGCTGAGCTACAAGCTGAGCTACAAGTCCGGTGGTCAGTAGGTCATTCCATAGATTTGGTCCTATTGCAGAGAAGGCTCTATCACCTATTGTTCTCAAGCGAGTACTAGGAACACAAAGGTAAGTGCCATCATTCGATCTTAGACATTTCTCCCCTTGTTTCACATGCAAGAGGTCCCTAATGTAAGGAGGTGCCTTACCATAAAGGGCCTTCCAGGTGGTCAGAATAATTTTAAAGTCTATCCTGGCGTGTATTGGTAGCCAGTGCAACTCTCTCAGTTTCCATGATATATGATCAAACTTCCTGATCCTCCCTACAACCCTGGCTGCTGAATTTTGTAGGTTTTGTAATTTTTTAATTTAGTCCAAGGTTGAGGTTACGAACGCGTGGGTTAAAGTTATGGCTGTTTTCTCGTCTAGATACTGTCTGACCGCAGATAAATTTCTGAAATGATAGTAGCCCTCTTTACACATTTTCTTTACTTGTGCTTTCATATCCATTTTTTCGTCAAAGGTGATTTTGTTTGTTTGTTTGTTTGGGGTTTTACATCACTTTCAACATTGTCTCAGTCATTTCGTGATGAGACCTACTTGTAGCAGATATAGTGCTGCCTCACTGAATTGTCATGTCGCAGGTCCTTGACATGACAACCCACCCGGTCACAGATTTACAAGGACAATGGGTTAACACTTTGGCACAGACCCCAGCTCATGTGTGAAATTGTATCATGAATTCAATCTCGGCACGACCTGGGATCGAACCCACAACCTTTGGATCACCACAGAGGAACTGGCACTCTAACCAACTGCGCCACGGCCCGTGGCCGTCAAAGGTGATACTTAGGTGTACCACATATGGAGATGGTGATATGAAAGAGTCACCTACTTGAATAGTAGTGACGCCTCTATTTTTGTCAGTATTATTCCTATCATGGCAGAGCAGCATTTCTGTTTTCCTGTCATTAATCTTCATTTTGTTTGATATTAGGAAGGCTCTGACATCGTCTACACGTTTCCCCAATTTAAGTTTGTTTATTTCCTGATCATGGACCGAGGTGTGATCGACAGGGATGTAAATTTGGGTGTCATCTGCGTATATGTGGTAGTTAAGATTATATTTAGCAAGAATATCAGTGAGTGGTGACATATATAGTGTGAAAAGGATCGGTCCTAGGACTGATCCCTGCGGCACGCCATATTTGATTGGCTTGGTCTCAGACCTTTTGCATCCAACCTTGACGCATTGACGTCTGCTATGTAAGTATGACTTTATCCATAATAGTGCCTGACCCTTGACCTTAAATTTGGACTCCAGTCTTTCAAATAACAATTGATGGCCAATAGTGTCAAATGCAGGACATAAATCTAGTAAGAGAAGAATTACCATTTTTCTCTGATCAAGGTCACTTAGAATATCATTTTGGACTCTGAGTAGGGCAGTTTCTGTGATAGTTTTTATATGCCGATTGAAATTTGTCAGTTAGGTCATTTCTTATCAGATGTGAGATTAATTGTTCTGCCACCGCCCTTTCAGTTAATTTCGAGATGTAACTAAGATTTGAGACGGGTCTATAATTCTTCTAGACCCAATTTTTTGAGTAAGGGTGTAATTATTGCAATTTTCATGTTTTCAGATACGTCTGACTCTGTCAGTGATTTATTTATAATGGTTGTGATAATTGGTAGTAGGTCATCAATCATTTCATGAAGTAGCCAGGGTGGAATTGGATCTAGCTCACATGATTTATTTGATGCCTTCCTCACTAGCTTACGAACCTCCTCTTCTTTTAGAGGGTGAAAAGTATTTAGAGAAGAGTGGCTTTTATTTTGAGTGGGTGGCGTATTTCTAGTGGTGTCCTCTAGTGGTGATTTTTTGGTTATCTGCACCTCATCAATATTCTTTATAATTGTGTCTATTTTTTCTAGGAAATAAGAGTTAAACTTTTCTGCCTGTTTTGTATAACATTTTGATGCTGGCATTGGGACATCAGTTGATTTGTGCATGACCTCGTCTATGACCCTAAATAGCTTTTTCGGGTCATGCTTATTTTCATTGACTAGATTGGAGAAGTAGTTTGATTGGGATGATTTTAACAAATTATTGTATTTATTTCTCTGGGAGTTGTATAATTCCCTATCCACATGTAATCTTGATTTGTTCCATTTTCTCTCTAATCTTCTTTTTAATGACCGTTCTATTTTTATATGGTTCTTCAATTCATCCATGGGCAACATGGATACATGGGCAACCTTAATTGGCGCATGGTTATTCATGATCGTCATTAGTTTGTCATCATAGTATTTCACCATGTCAATTAGGGATAATGATTCCCAAGTAATGTTTTCGGCTACAATTGTTTTAATGTCCTCCCTTAATGCTTCCATATTGATGTTTTTGTAATTTCTGTAATTTATAGTTTTTTTAGCAGGTTTTGGGGGTATAGATTCAAAGTCATAAGTATCATTTCGTGATCCGACATGTACTCGTCGACCGTGTGGTTCTTTATAATTTTATTTCCCTTGAAGGTTATTATCAGATCAAGAGTATTCCCAAATCGATAGGTTGGTTCAGTCACTAGTTGGTTCATGTCAAATGTGGATAGTACATCATTGAATTTTATGACATCTGGCTTCTTGGGTTTATTCATATGAAAGTTATAATCACCCAGGAAAATGACTTCATGATTCAAGGAGCCATAATGAGAAATCAATTGTGTGAATAATAGCATGTGTAAGGTAAACTATCAAGGACTTTAAACTCATGATTCATCGGCCTGGGATGAATACTCTTCCAATTGAGCTATAACTTTTTTTGCATTGGTTTCTGCTAATCTTGCAATGGACGTTATAAACCATGTTTTTTATTATTTAAATGAAAAAGACAGGGACGTCTTTTGGGATAATGATGTCTATAGGTCTATATTGGTTTTAGCCTGTGACCAAAGATTTTAAACGTGTGGGAATTTTTTTCGTGGTTCGTAGTTTGTGGTTTGTGATTCGTAGTTCTTGGTTTGTGTTTCGTATTTTATGGTTTCTAGTTCGTGGTTTGTAGTCCATGGTTTAAAAAGATACCAAAATGGGTAGATCTTTATATAACACTATATATTTCAATATAAATATGCCTTTTCATATGTGGAATTTTTGAAAATTCAATAAAAATGTTTTCATGTGGTTTTCATATTGCAGGATGATTCAATCTTGTCTAAATCGATACTGTGTCGGTTCTAATTATATTAAAATTGCAGTTAGTTTGATATTTTTTATATTGTGCTATAGTTCAATCTTGTCTAAATCGACACTTTAGCATGTTTTATGCAATAGTTATATTATTTGAAAGAATTGGACAAATGACAGCCATAATTAGGTTAAAATCACTTGAAACTGCAGTGAGTAGTTTTCAAATCTTGGGATGGTTCGATTTTGAATAAATCGATACTGTAGCATGTTCTATATCATAATTGTATTCTCCAGAAAATTGGAGCAATTAATACGAGGTATCAAATGACAGCCATATTTAGCCCAAAATCCTTTAAAATGACTGTTTTTGTCTAGTTTTTACATCGTGGGATGATTCAATCTTGTCTTAATCGATAGAATAGCGTGTTCTTTATCATATCTATATTCTCTGAAAAAATATTATCTAATTAAATTATTGTATCAAATGAATGCCATAATGCGTCATAAACCACCAGAAATTGAAGATTTTGGGTGGTGTTCATATTGAAGAACATTGTATCCACGGAAATGGTTGATATTTAATTCGCACAGCTTGGGACATACTGTCTGAAGATTGTGTTATTTTATATGATCCATATATATATATATTGTTTGATCATTGAGCATTGACCCCTTGTGTTAAACATATTTTTATTGACAACATAAAGCTTCCAACATAAAACATTTATGGCAAAAGTACAAAATATTATGTCCGTGATGTCATGGTATAAGTGGTATATTTGTGATTTACAGTGTATCATGATTTGAAAGACCTTGAACTTCCCTGACCTTTAACCCCTCAAATAGAATGAAAAGACAAGGTAGCACGATGTTTCAAACTGTGAAGAAATAATGTGAAATATTATGTAAACTAGCAAAATTGCACAAACAGCAATATTGTTTAGATCAGTATTGTGGACAGTTTCTAAAATCCTTTTTTATATAAATGTTTGTCTCAAGTAAATTCCGTTGTGGCTACCTTACATTTTAACTTGACATATATTTTGATGACATCTCCGACAAACCTGTGTGGTAGGTTTTATTTCAACACTATATCAAACTGAAATTCTATTCATGGTTATTGTTTTTGATTCAGGTATTTCTTTCCGAATTTGGGCATTTACCGTTTAGAATCAGCAAATACAATTATAGCTTCTTCAATTATTGTAGATAACAATTCATAAATCAAGAAATATCATACTACTATTATTCAGCTGAATGATAAATTACACACCGATTGAAATGTTGACTACAGAATTTTGTTAAATACTGAATCTTGAGTCAACCTTTTTGGGCATTCATGTAAATAATAAAAGAAATAAATTTAATCCACTGTTCTTAATATTTCACATTCTGAGCCAGAGCTGAAGTCACCAACATCAACATCGATGATGAAAATATGCCTCTTTATTGTAACTTATTCTCTTTATTGCAATAGACTTGCCTGTTTGCTTGCCACTTTCAACATTGTTTCAGTTATTTCATGATGAGACCTAATTGTAACAGATATGGGACTGCCACACTAAATTGTCATGTCAGAGGCCTTGACTTTACAACCCACCCAGTCAGCATGTACAACCTTCAGGCACGGGCTTCAACTCCTATGAGAAATAGCCGACATGGCCGAGAACCAAACCCACGACCTTTGGATCATCACAGATGAACTAATGTTAATAAGCTTGCACTCTTACCAACTGCGCCACAGAATGTAGCCTTCAAACCTGCTGAATATAAAGTTGTCCAAACTTAACATGTTTGATAAATTTCTGATTAATTTTATTTCTAAGTTGGCTGTTCCTGTATACCTATGTGTACTATACACTGGTGTAAAGGTTCGAAAGTCGACCTGATATGGCTATAGTTGCTGAAAGACACCATGATTTCATTTAATTTCTGTGGGTAGCATAACACTAACCATTGTGTCCGATAACAAGAAATGAAGTGGATTCGATCATCGAGAAGTAGGTTGCATGATCTTAGTCATAAAATGACTTAGCAAACAAAGCATGGACATTTATATCACAGAAAAGCATTGGCAGTTCTAGTTGAACTGTTGTCTTAGAAGACCTCCAAAACATCATGATGTGGGCTGTATTTGGTTTTGGAGCCTCTCTACTTATCCAATGTATTCCAGGTAACCTTTTAGTCTTATTTCCATTCATATGCCATTTACAAATAGAGTAGGTGGCAGAAGGATTATCTGATGAGATTATTTCTCTGTAATCAGGGCTGGCTTGTACACCTGGAAAGAATAACAGAACAAAGCCAACGATGGTGAAAAATAGATACATTCTAACACTCTCAAGAGAGTTTTTAATCACGTTTTGAGACTTTCTAATCAATAAAGAATGAGACTTCAGTACTGTCTTGAAGTATATATAAAATATGGAAATCACACTTACAAAAGTCTTTTCGTTTTGCTACATATCTATTATGATATGAGATTAGATTGGGTCAAATACATTGCCTAATTCCCCCCCCTTTTGTTTCCCTCTTATGGTGGTGCGTTACCTTCAAACATTTTCATATTCGCCCACAACACTCATTTCCTCAACATGCCTTTGTGTTTTTCTTTACAATCTCACATCGCACAATACCATTTAATAAAAAGATAAACTTGTATTTTTATCTCTTCAGTTTGACAAATCAGAATCACATTAATTATGCATCTATTCAAATTCTTTGGGCGCTGATGTCATTGATAAGAAAGGTACAAGATTTTGAAGACTTATATTACATAGAACAAGGGGCCCAAGAGCTATATATATAGATGCGAATCGTCAATGAGAGAGATCAACAGGTTGTATTTAATTCTGTCATAAACTGCTACAAGAAACAGACGAGGTCAAATTCTATGCTAGATCATAATTGCTGATCACATGATCATATTCAAATTTTATACTTTGCAAAGTATCGTTCTAAGTTTTTATTTCCAGATAATCTGTTAATGGTTGGAATGCACAAATCCTCAGTCAGCTTAGGTTATGTACATTTGAACCATTGACCTTTTAAAACTCATTGAGTAACAACGGTTGTGTTTTCATATGCAACTCTTAGAGCAATAATAGATATATGTAATAATAGAGACTATATTATAACAAATTGCATATATAGTGATCAGAGACGACGAGGGCTGGTGTGTATACGTCAGAGGTTTCTGTGTTCATGTCATTCTGTGATGCATTTGATTTGTACTCTCGCGTAGTGAATTTGGGATGGTGGCGCCTCGAACCGTGCACATTTCTTTCAAGAGTAGTAATATGTCTTTTGGGGGTTCTGGATTAGATTTTCAAAATAAAGCGTATCTTCAGCAGACGACATTTAGCCAGATTTACGGCCAGGCCATTTGATATTTGGGGAACGGAGAAATATAAATATCATTTAAAAAAAAACTTTCTTGTTATTTACTTAGTATGCAGATACACTCGTCCTGAAAATAATTGGATTGTCCTGACAAACTTTAAATAGATTAGAATTGTTGGGGTTAAATAAATACAAAAAGAAAGTATATCATATAGTGAATCAGCGGTATAAAAGGACCAAATTTGAATTAACAGAATTAGTAAACAAAATCTTCTCATCATTTTCTGTATGAAGTCTGAGCTACAAAAATTAACCAGATGGCATAATTGACAAAAATGAGAACTCAGAGAGACACCTGGTGGAAAATGGCACATAAAGATTAGATCGGCACACTGATATTTGAAATTCAACAATTAACATACATATTACCCCAGTATGTTTTGACATACATATTACCCCAGTATAAAGATTTCATATTTTTTCCAAAGGTTAATCATATGTGTTAACAGGACCATAAATATTATGAAGATGAATAGAACAAACTGGGATAAATCATTATTTACTCAGGGGCAATGTTCCCAATTCTTTATCTTCTGCAAGGTCAATCTCATTATTATTTTATTCCAAGCAAATGGTCTTCCTCAACAATCCCTGAACACTTCTATATCTCCCAAAATAGTCAATGGTCCACCCTGAGAGGTTTATAGAAATAGTGCAGGCAATGAAACGCAGGCAAATGAGACACAGGCACTGAGTCGCAGGCAAATGAGACGCAGGCAAATGAGACGCAGGCACTGAGTCGCAGGCAAATGAGTCGCAGGCAAATGAGACGCAGGCACTGAGTCGCAGGCAAATGAGACGCAGGCACTGAGTCGCAGGCAAATGAGACGCAGGCACTGAGTCGCAGGCAAATGAGACGCAGGCACTGAGTCGCAGGCAAATGAGACGCAGGCAAATGAGACGCAGGCAAATGAGACGCAGGCAAATGAGACGCAGGCAAATGAGACACAGGTAAATGAGACACAGGCAAATGAGACGCAGGTAAATGAGATGCAGGCAAATGAGACGCAGGTAAATGAGACACAGGTAAATGAGACACAGGTAAATGAGATGCAGGCAAATGAGACGCAGGCAAATGAGACGCAGGTAAATGAGACGCAGGCAAATGAGACGCAGGCAAATGAGACGCAGGTAAATGAGACACAGGTAAATGAGACGCAGGCAAATGAGACGCAGGCAAATGAGACGCAGGCAAATGAGACGCAGGCAAATGAGACGCAGGTAAATGAGACGCAGGTAAATGAGACGCAGGCAAATGAGACGCAGGTAAATGAGACGCAGGCAAATGAGACGCAGGCAAATGAGACGCAGGCAAATGAAACGCAGGTAAATGAGACACAGGTAAATGAGATGCAGGCAAATGAGACGCAGGTAAATGAGACACAGGTAAATGAGATGCAGGCAAATGAGACGCAGGCAAATGAGACGCAGGCAAATGAGACACAGGCAAATGAGACGCAGGCAAATGAGACGCAGGTAAATGAGACGCAGGCAAATGAGATGCAGGCAAATGAGATGCAGGCAAATGAGACACAGGTAAATGAGACGCAGGCAAATGAGACGCAGGCAAATGAGATGCAGGCAAATGAGATGCAGGCAAATGAGACACAGGTAAATGAGACGCAGGTAAATGAGACGCAGGCAAATGAGACGCAGGCAAATGAGATGCAGGCAAAAGAGATGCAGGCAAAAGAGAAGAGGCAAATGAGACGCAGGCAAATGAGACGCAGGCAAATGAGACGCAGGCAAATGAGACGCAGGTAAATGAGACGCAGGCAAATGAGACGCAGGCAAATGAGACGCAGGCAAATGAGACGCAGGTAAATGAGACGCAGGCAAATGAGATGCAGGCAAAAGAGATGCAGGCAAAAGAGAAGAGGCAAATGAGACGCAGGCAAATGAGACGCAGGCAAATGAGACGCAGGCAAATGAGACGCAGGCAAATGAGACGCAGGCAAATGAGATGCAGACAACATACTCTATCATTGTGGATGACGCTTAGCATTTTATATATTAAAGATGTATAACTGTCAGAATGAATGAATGAATGAATGAATGAATGAATGGTTGCTTAGAGGCACATCAACCACTAAGGTTATTCAGTGCCTAAAAGTGGTAAAAACATAAACATTTATAAAATCAATATATGTAAATAATCTTAACAACACAAAATCACAAAATCCTTTCAATATATCAGTTATAAACAAACAAATTTGTATAAATAAATTCAATTTAAAAGACTTTAAATACCATCTGATGTTTCGCGGTTCTTGATAAATAGGCCAATGACCTAAGTAAACAAGAGCTCCACACTTAAAAGTGGTAATAAAGTCCTATTTGGTTTAAAAACGATACTATCACAGAAGTATCTACAGTATCAAATAACGAATGTAAATCTTGCACATTAAAATATTGAGTCCTAATTATATCAAAATCGATACATTCAATTAAAACATGTTTGATCGTCAAAGCCCTTTGACAGCCAATACTTCGCCTTTAAGAAGATAGCAGTGTGTCAAATGACTATGTCCAATTCTTATACGTGTTAAAACAGACTCTTCTCTTCGGTTAATTCTAATAGCACCTTTGGTTTTACCTAAAACAGGCTTAATTTCGTGTAATTTATTAAAAATAGCTTTGTTCCAGCGCAATTGCCATTTAGAACGTAAAAAAACAGTAATATATTTCTTAAACTCTGTATAAGGTATAGGCATATCTATTGGGCGCTTATCCAATGCTGCTTTGGCAGCTTGGTCAGCAGCCTCATTTCCAAGGATTCCAATATGACTTGGTATCCAATAAAAATGAATTTCTTTATTTTCCTCAGTAGAGAGTTTGTGATGCCGCTCAAGGATATTGTAAATAAAAGGATTTTTCCAATCCTTTGCTTTCATTGCTTGTAAAGAAGACAATGAATCAGAAAATATTAAAAATTTTCGATGTGGAAAAGTCTCCACATGATCTAAAGCCAGGTATAAAGCATGAAGTTCTGCAGAATAAATAGAAGATTTATTTGGCAGACGTTCTGAATAAACATGATTGCCCTTAACAGCAGCTGCAGCAGCCTTGTCATCATCAAATGATCCATCAGTGTATATACACTGATATCCAGTGAAAATAGATTTTATTTCTGTGTATCTATTTATATAAAGGGATGGATCAGTTGAGTATTTCTTTAATTCTGACATGGCTACATTAATATTTAAAGTTTCGTATGTCCATGGAGGTGTTTCTGGATATTGAAATTTAGCTATTTGATTTGGATTTAAATTTAAAGATTGTAAAGATTCTTTGATGCGAATACCAAAAGTTGGTATTGTATTAGGTTTACTTTCAAAAATGTCAACATAATTTGGATTAAATATAGTATCATGTGCAGGATTGTCTGGACAAGCTGCAATTTTTGCAGCATACTGAAGGGCAAGCTTTTCTCTTCTTAAATCAAGAGGCAGCTCATCTGCCTCAACTGCCAAGCTATCTGCAGGCGATGTACGAAATGCACCTAGGCAAAGTCGTAAACCTTGATTTTGTATAGGATCAAGCATTTTAATATAAGATGGACGTGCTGATCCATATACCATACACCCATAATCAAGCTTAGAACGTACCAATTGTAATAAAATATTACGGTCCCCTCCCCAATCGGTATGGGCAAGAACCCGTAATAAATCTAATGCCTTCTGGCATTTCTTCTTAACGTATTTAATGTGGGGGATAAAAGATAATTTTCTGTCAAAAATAAGTCCAAGAAACTTGGTTTCTTCGACAACAGGTATCCGAGTTTGGCCTAAATAAAGATCAGGATCTGGGTGAACCTTCCATTTTTTACAAAAGTGCACACACATAGTTTTCTTTAAAGAAAATTTAAATCCGTTATGATCAGCCCATTCTTGTAATCTATTTAAGTGTTGTTGGAGCTGTCGTTCTATTGTATGCATGCTTGTGGACCTGTAGCTTAAGTTGAAATCATCAACAAAAAGTGAGCAATCTGCTCCAGGCCTCATACAATCAACAATGCTGTTAATTTTAATAATAAAAAGGGTGACTGATAATATACTTCCCTGTGGAACACCCATTTCCTGATCAAAAGCATCAGAAAGTGATGAACCAACTCGGACCCTGAATTGTCTATTTGACAAAAAATTTTGAATAAAAAGGGGTAAACGACCCCTTAATCCCATATCATATAAATCGCTCATTATTCCAAATTTCCATGTAGTATCGTACGCTTTCTCTAAATCAAAGAAAATGCTTACCACATGCTCACCTTTTAAAAAACCCTCTCTTATAAATGTCTCTAAACGTACCAGGTGGTCAATGGTACTTCGAGTTTTTCTAAAGCCACTCTGTGCAACAGAAATATAAGTTGCAGTTTCTAAATACCAAACTAAACGCTCATTAATCATTCGCTCCATTGTTTTACAGATACAACTGGTTAAAGCAATGGGGCGATAAGTATTTGAATCTGAGGAGTCTTTGCCAGGCTTAGGAATGGGAATAATAGTGGCTTCACTCCATGAAGGAGGAAAATCACCACTGTCCCAAATGTTATTAAAAATATTTAAAAGATGCCCAAGTGATTGATCAGGGAGGTGTTTAAGGATTTGGTAGTGAATTTGATCAGGCCCAGGAGCGCTATCATGAGATTTATCCAAAGCAAGTTTCAAATCTTCTATTGTAAATGATTTATTATATTGTTCCAAGTTATGAGATATAAAGTTTAGTTGGTTTCTTTCTTTTCTATTTTTTATTTGTTGAAATTTTGCAGAATAATTATTGGATGAGGAATTCTTGGAAATTGTTTGACCTATTGTGTTACCTATTTCAGTGGGATTTGTAATTAATTGGCCATTATGAGTTAGATGTTTGATCCTTGCTCCACCTCCCTTCCCCGAAATTTTACGCACCATATCCCAGCATTTTTTAATCGGTGTACGCGTATTTAATTTGGAAACATAATCCTTCCAACTTTTTCTTTTGCTTATTTTAATAATATAACGGGCTTTAGCTCTTTTTACTCGAAATTGGTGCAAATTATATTGAGTTGGCTGTCGATTAAATTTTTTCAGAGCTTTTTTGCACTCCTTGACAGCTTTTTTGCACTCATCATTAAACCAGGGTTTTTCTTTAATTTTAGAATTTGGCTTTGATTTGGGAATACACCCATCAGCAATATCATACAATGTATCTGTAAAAACTTGAAGAGGATCATCTACATTGTTTAAAATTTCTGGAGTTATTCTATTATAACAGGATGTTTGAAATTTTGCCCAATCGGCTTTATGAAACTTCCACTTGGGGATTCGTTCGTCTGGTGGAGGAAAATGGTTATTTAGAATAATGGGGTAATGATCACTACCCCATTGATCTTCCTCCACTTCCCAGGAATAGTCTAAAAATAAATTTGGAGTGCACATGGAGAGATCTATTGATGTTAAAGAGCCTGTAGCTGGATGTAAATAGATTGGAGAATCGTCATTCCAAAGGCACAAACTATTGTTATTTAAGAAATCTTCTATTATACGTCCTTTGGCATCAGTATTGTTTCTACCACCCCAAAGATAGTTGTGAGCATTAAAGTCACCAACTAACATATATGGCTGTGGCAGCTGGGTTACCAAATTATTTAAATCTGTAATATTAACTGGCTCACTAGGTGGTAGATATATTGAACATATAGTTAATGTATTGTGCAGGGTAACCCTGACTGCAGAAGCTTGTAAGTTAGTATTTAAAGTTATTTTACTCTGGGGTATACAGGATTTAACAAAAATAGAAACTCCGCCATGTGCTCGATCCATTGCATCTATTGAACCAACTTTAATATAAGGTACATATCCCTTAAATGTTGTTGAGTTATCTTTAAAATTAGTTTCCTGTAAACAAATAACAGATGCATTATATTTTTGGGCTAATAACTCCAGTTCTGGCCTGTTTGCCTCAAATCCTCTACAATTCCATTGTATGATATTGCCGATAGCCATATTAAGAATAATGAGAAAAAATATATGATCTAACATAATCACTTGTTAATTTTACGATTATGCTTTGAGTGCACAGGTGTAAAATACATATCCGGAGGATCACCTGTGTCCATCCTTTCTAAGGATTTAGTTCTATTTATTTTACTTTTAACTTGTTCTTTGATTTCTTTTTTGTCTGATTTATGTACTGGTCTATTACTATTGATACTTTTATTATTGGATGATGTAGAAGGAGTTTGTGAAGAGGGTTTAGTGGATGTTGTTGTTGGTTGAGGTACTACTGGGATAGTGGGTGTCTGAGTCTGAGTAGATGTTGCTGAAGATTTAGAAGATTTTGTAAAAAAGGAATAATTTTTGTCAGTGATTGGCCATGTAATTTTTTAAGATTGGCCATGTAATTTTGTGAATTGCTATTGATTTTGTTTCTTTAGGTTTTACAGAGCTGGCATAAGATGTCTTTGTTGTGTTCAAACTTTCTACTCGCTTCCGTGCCTCTGGAAAAGGTATATTTTCAGTGTGTCGTATTCGCTGAATTTCCTTCTCTTTCAAAAAGGAAGGACAATTCCGCGAATACGATGGATGATTTCCTTGGCAATTGACACATTTAATCATATTTGAAGAACAATCGTCTCCACTGTGCTGAGCCGTACATTTTGGACATGTTACATCACCTTTACATCGATCAGATCCATGTCCATACCTCTGACACTTGAAGCAGCGCAGAGGGTTTGGAATAAATACATCAACTCTAACGTTCAAATATCCAACCTTAATAGATGTTGGGAGCTGCGCTGCTTCAAATGTCAGAATAAACGTATTGATAGGAATTTTGACACCATCCTTTTTTATAAATATCCGCTTACATTGCACAACATCCTTGTCTTTGAGCTCATCCACTATCTCCTCCTCAGAAACTCCCACTAAATCTGGGCATCTGATTACTCCTTTTTTATTGTTAAGAGTTTTGTGAGCCGTTATAATAACAGGAACTGTGGCCAACATTCGGCATCTTAGTAGATTGTCCGCATGGCTTTTCCGCTCAACCTCAATCAATAACTTACTTCCCATTTTTTAACTGTTTTCGGCACCCCGGCAATGCCTTGAATCCCCTTTGCAATTGCAAAGGGGGACATTTTTGCCAGGGTATGTTCAGCATCGGAACTTTCCGCAATTAAAAATCTCGGCCATTTTTCTGTTTTATTTGAGTCGTCATCACTATCTATGTCATTCCTAGGTCGTTTTTATTTGTTTTGCGCCATGTGTGTTATTTTAAATTTCATCAGTTAGGTCCCCTACCCACCACGGAGCCCAACAAGGGGACGCCTTTCTGGGCCGGTAACTCCAAGCCCTGACGCCATGAGGATACCCAACATGACATACTCTAAGAATAAAAACTCCGACCTTTCGGATTTTATTTATATCCCTCGATTGACCCAATCAGCAGTGATCTCCTTTTAAGAAATATTTATCAAAAATTTATCAATTGTTCCTAAATTTCAAACATTAAAATTGTCATAAATAAAAATCAAATAGCCAGAATATATTTAAGGAAATATACCACAAGCCGGTTAAATCAGATCCAGGCCTAATCTGATCTGCCTGTCTGGTGAACATCTGGATCCAAGACAGGCGTGTTGCAACTGGACCGGTATTACTGCCAAACCAGCCCAGTGCTCAGCCCGTCAGGATTCCATATCCTCCCCGACACAGGTCGCATCCCACGGCAAACAGGACGCCCCTTTAGTCGCCTTTTACGACATGCTGGGGGGCAGTGGGGCTATTCAAAACAATGTCCTTGAGAATTGTAATTCATATGAATAAAGGGATCTCTAACAATATTGTCAATCAATGGTTGATTAACAAAAGCATATTATGTATTTCAGGTACACTGAGCATGATTGTATCAATTGAGATGCATCCAAATAAAGGTCAAGACGTTACACTGGAGTGTCATGTGGAAAATCCTGGAGCTATGAAAAATATCTCTTGGTTTAAAGATGGCATCAAACTGATGCCAAAGCAAGACAAGTATGGGAGTTTGTTTCCAGAAGGTGGGAAAGGCTTTCACCTGACAATTAATAATATAATCGAAGATGATAATGGGATTTACATCTGCGAGGTATCTAATGGAGAAACCAAAAAATCAAAAAGTGCTGTTAAGCTCAACGTGAAATGTGAGTTTGAAATATTTTCATCATATCTGAAAAATCATCTGACATTTCAAATATATTGTAATCTTATCTATTCTTTTCTGTTCTATTCTATTATATTCTAATTTAATACTATATTTTCATATATAAACTATTCCAATCTATTCTACTCTATTCTCTTCTACTCTATTCTAATTCAATCTAATGCCAATTTCACATCTCCAGATGTTCACTGAGATGGGTTAGATCATTTCCATGTTGTCCTTGTCCATGTTGTCCTTGTCCATGTTGTCCTTGTCCATGTTGTCCTTGTCCATGTTGTCCTTGTCCATGTTGTCCTTGTCCATGTTGTCCTTGTTCATGTTGACCTTGTCCATGTTGTCCTTGTCAATGTTGTCCTTGCCCATGTTGTCCTTGTCCATGTTGTCCTTGTCCATGTTGTCCTTGTTGTCCTTGTCCATGTTGTCCTTGTCCACGTTGTCCTTGTCCATGATGTCCTTGTCCATGTTGTCCTTGTTGTCCTTGTCCATGTTGTCCTTGTCCACGTTGTCCTTGTCCATGTTGTCCTTGTCCATGTTGTCCTTGTCCATGTTGACCTTGTCCATGTTGTCCTTGTCCATGTTGTCCTTGTCCATGTTGTCCTTGTCCATGTTGTCCTTGTCCATGTTGTCCTTGTCCATGTTGTCCTTGTCCATGTTGTCCTTGTCCATGTTGTCCTTGTCCATGTTGTACTTGTTGTCCTTGTCCATGTTGTCCTTGTCCATGTTGTCCTTGTCCATGTTGTCCTTGTCCATGTTGTCCTTGTCCATGTTGTCCTTGTCCATGTTGTCCTTGTCCATGTTGTCCTTGTCCATGTTGTCCTTGTCCATGTTGTCCTTGTCCATGTTGTCCTTGTTGTCCTTGTCCATGTTGTCCTTGTCCATGTTGTCCTTGTCCACGTTGTCCTTGTCCATGTTGTCCTTGTCCATGTTGTCCTTGTCCATGTTGTCCTTGTCCACGTTGTCCTTGTCCATGATGTCCTTGTCCATGTTGTCCTTGTCCATGTTGTCCTTGTCCATGTTGTCCTTGTCCATGTTGTCCTTTTCCATGTTGTCCTTTTCCATGTTGTCCTTGTCCATGTTGTCCTTGTCCATGTTGTCCTTGTCCATGTTGTCCTTGTCCATGTTGCCCTTGTCCACGTTGTCCTTGTCCTTGTTGTCCTTGTCCATGTTGTCCTTGTCCATGTTGACCTTGTCCATGTTGACCTTGTCCACGTTGTCCTTGTCCATGTTGTCCTTGTCCATGATGTCCTTGTCCATGTTTTCCTTGTCCATGTTTTCCTTGTCCATGTTGTCCTTGTCCATGTTGTCCTTGTCCTTGTTGACCTTGCCCATGTTGTCCTTGCCCATGTTGTCCTTGTCCATGTTGTCCTTGTCCTTGTTGTCCTTGTCCTTGTTGTCCTTGTTGTCCTTGTCCTTGTTGTCCTTGTCCTTGTTGTCCTTGTCCATCTTGTCCTTGTCCATGTTGTCCTTGTCCTTGTTGTCCTTGTCCATGTTGTCCTTGTCCATGTTGCCCTTGTCCATGTTGTCCTTGTTCTTGTTGTCCTTGTCCTTGTTGTCATTGTCCTCGTCCTATTACTTATTTTAGTTTTGATGGCAAAATATACTGCAGAGCAGAACAAACACACCTTAAAGTCAGTTACAGAAATTACCAGATCAATCTGTGCAAATTTAAAAATCGAGGTTTTGACAATATGCAACATGAATGCTTTTACGTGAAAATGTATTCGAGATAAGAAGTTTGATGAGAAAGCCAAGAAATCATTGTTATCCCCTTCATCCCCCAGACAATAGAAACATCCAGCTAAATCATCTATTTTGATCTTTATATTATCACATTGTTTTCTAGAAATGGATTTCCATACATTTGTCTTGATAAAGTGGGAAACAACATATATTTTCTTTTATTAAAAGTTTGGTCGTTTGTTTTGATTTAATATTCGAATAATTATCAATGTATGTGTGACGTTCCAGGATCAAAAGGGACATGACGGTTGCATCAAATCCATGCTATAGATATACATATCATAACTGAAATTTGTTTTTCTATACAGATTACGAGAAAATTAATCTTATTTCTCTTTTCCAAGTTAAGGACTTGTATGCATATCATGAATATCACAATTACAAGTTTTCGTTACACACTCAGATACTTAGGAAACCACATGTTTTACTATAATTTTTTCTTTCATTTTTTATATCATGTTTTCAGACCCAGCATCAAGGCCTATCATAATACCAGAGCAGAGGCTTGTGTACATTAACATGCCAATATATATTAAATGTCGCTGTCTTGGTGTTGGATATCCTAAACAAAACCAATTTACTTTCAATATTTGTCATATTGATAACGGATTTTCGGAAACTCATCATACTAATTGTTCAAACAAGATTGTAAAAGTATTTAAGAGTATTGGCAGGAAATCAGTGACATGTTTTACCACAAAGGATTCTCAGCTGCAGTCCCTCCATTCAGAAGAAGCTGTCATTACAGTGCTAGGTAAAAAGATTATTCCACTTAATTAAAAAAACACTGTGTAGTCATTCAAAACCAGACTTTGTACCTGGTTGTCAGATGCACCAGATGCCTGTATCTGATATATGACAACTTTATATGAAGCAAAGTATCACTTTATTCTTTATTAGATTTACTGATGTAAATGGACCTTTATCATTCTATTCTATTCTATAGCTCCATTGACTGTGAGTATAGCGAGCAAGAGCTTCACAAAAGACAATCAGCAATGTCAAGAGATATTATGTTCTGCTGATGGCTACAATATCCAACACATTATATGGTTCAAAGACGAACACAAAATATCAGCGAGAAAAGGCGACTACCACTCCATAACACAGGACTCCAACGGAACCAGCAGGATATCAATATGTGTTCCTGATGAACTGCCACAGGAATGCCAGACACTTGTCACTTCAATGGAGGGGTCTTACTTGTGTATGGCTAACTCAGTTATATCAGGAAAGGAATTCAATTCAACATCGGATAAAATATCATATAATATTCAACATAGTATGTATACTTTCCCACCTGGACACCTTACCCTTCTGTAAAACGTTTTGCTCCAGTTACAATATCATATTTAAAACATATTCCCACAACATTTAAAGGACAATATCATCTTAAAGTACACGGCAGGGTCGCGGCAGTGTCCCGCAGGGACATCGGCAGATTATCTTAGGGCTGCCGGTGGCATCGTGTGATGAAAATAGGATTTTTTTTATTTCATCTGTTCACAGGCCATCAGATGATCCAACGAGCTCCCTACGATATAATATAGACGTCTTAAGGATGTCTTACAGACGTCTGTCAAATGAGACAGACGTCTTTAGGATATCTCACAGATGTCTGTCAATGAGACAGACGTCTTTAGGATATCATGCAGACGTCCGTGACATCTCGTCTGGCAAGTGCCGTGTGGCACCCGTGTATAATGTGACCACAACTACGGCATCTCTTAGATTGCTTCTGATAAACTCCCCGGCGCCCGGCAGACTGGGAAGTCGGCCGATTGTTACTTCCCGGCCGGCGCCCGGTGCAAATGTGACTGAGGCATTAGCTGGAACATAAATCTTGTCGGCGTTTCCCCGATGTCTTATCAGCAAATATCATCTTAAAGAACACGGCAGGGTCCTGGCAGTGTCCCGCAGGAACATCGGCAGATTATCTTACGGCTGCCAGTGGCATCTTGCGGTGAAAATAGGATTATTTTTATTTCATGTGTTCACAGGCCATCGTCAGATGATCCCACGGGCTCCCTACAATATTATATAGACGTCTTAAGGATGTCCTACAGACGACGTGTAGACGTCTGTCAAATGAGACAGACGTCTTTAGGATATCTCACAGACGTCTGTCAAATGAGACAGACGTCTTTAGGATATCTTGCAGACGTCCGTGACATCTCGTCTGGCAAGTGCCGTGTGGCACCCGTGTATAATGTGACCACAGCTATGGCATCTCTCAGATTATTGCTGATAAACTTCCCGGCGCCGGGACCCTGTGAAGTTGGCCAATGTTTAGATCCCGGCCGGCGCCCAGTGCAAATGTGACTGAGACATAAGCTAAGCATTTACATTGATCATTATTTTCACCTGGAGTCTTCCCGTTGGACATAATATGGATCTCTTGTTTTCTTTTAATATATTCATCTACATATTTTCCAAGACTGTGAATTTTAGCATTAAAATTTCAGCATTAAAGCATTATACCTATAAATTGATGTGTTAAGAGCATATCAACGTGTAAGTACCATGACATATTAAAGTTTAATATTAAGTAATAAGATGAGTTGCAATGTGACACATAAGTTGCATTCCTAGCAGAGGTCTGTCTCACCAGTCAGCTGCACGTGATGGGTAAACACGGACAGCATGGACTTTGTTTTACCTCACATTAGGCTCAAAGTAGGGTAGCACTGTCTGGCGTCATTTTGGCACTATCTGTGCAGTAACTCTGAACCAATCTGGTTAAATCGCGTCATTCTGGGCGCTCACAACTGATCTGGGCGCTAAATGACGTCATTCTGGGCGCTCGCAACAATCTGAGCACTAAATCGCAGCCAATCTGAGTGGTATTTGACCGTTGTTTTATGGTGGACAATGGCGAGAATGAAAAGTTGCGTTCTTTAATTTTTATATATCGACTATCATACCCATTTTAAAAAGAAAATAACATGCTCATCAGTTACATATATAACTACATGATAATCTAAAACCGATTTTTAACGAGATTTTTGCGTAATTGTAACACAGGAATGTGCCCCAATTTAAGATTGCATAACAAGGGGTAATTCCCGACTTGGGGGCACAAATATTACCGTAAACTCGTCATAAATGTATCATAAAATTTACACTATTAGTAACAAGACACTGTTACACACTCAACTGTAACGAAATTTGTTACATTTTGTGATGATTTTGATACGATTTTGATGCCTTTTGTGACACATAAAAAGTCGTTATGTAACAGAACCGCCCAGATTGGTTCAGAATTGGTTCAGAACAATGGTATGACGTCATACCGCCCAGATATGTTTCGAGCACCGACCAGATTGGTTCAGAGCTCTCCCACCCCTGATATTGTCATACTCTGATGACGTCAATATACCCTTTACAGGGGTGGGAGAGCTCTGAACTAATCTGGGCGGTAATCAAAACATATCTGGGCGATATGACGTCATACCATTCTTCTACACCAATTCTGAACCAATCTGGGTGATTCTGTTATATAACGTAGCTCTTTTTTCAGAAAGAATCAGTTTAAGAGGCTCTGCCTGTAAAAACCTGCAAAATCTGCAAAATGTGGTGAAGGGTGTTCTCACATTTGATTTGATTTGATTTGATTTGATATGTTGGCCGCTCCACTTTTGTCTCGTGGGCACTCAGAGCCTACGCAGCGTGGCTACCCAGCTAGAGGGGAGATCCAATACGCACTATCTCCAATCTGTGAGTAGCACTCGTGCTGACCGCCCGGTGCAGTTCAAGAGAAGCCATATGTCATTTGAAAGGGTAGGGTCTAACTAAGCTTTTTGCCAAGGGATTTTTTTCAGAAATTGACGGTTGCCATGGTAGCAGACAGAGCCTCTTAAGATGAGCATATACTTATATATGTAAATATATGCGTAACTGATGAACATATAAGGATTAAAGAAAACCACTTTTTTAGTCTATCAATTGTCTACCGCACGGCTACGGTCAAATACCACTCAGATTGGCTGCGATTTAGTGCCCAGATGTGTTGCGAGCGCCCAGAATGACGCAATTTAGCGCCCAGATCAGTTGTGAGTGTCCAGAATGACATGATTTGGCCAGATTGGTTCAGAATTACTGCACAGATTGGTTCAGAGCTCTCCCACCCCTGATATTTTGCAAGTATACATGACCTTGGGGAGTTCCAAATTTGGAATATTTCAAACATTATGAGAGTGATTTCGAGGTTTAATGCGCTGTGTGACATTGAGAAGCCCTCGCCATTGGCCAGCATTGTTAGCCACCTGTTATAATGAACTAAGATTATACATAAAAATGACCTTTATGAGTTGTGAATGGTCATGCTGCTATACTGTCTGAAGGTAGTTACATGTTGTTATATCGCTTATCTCGTCAACATTTATTTATGTTTTTTGATGAAAATAATCCACGTAGCTCTTTTTTCAGGAAGAATAAATAAAAAGCTAGACATTATGGAAGGAGAGGCGTTGTTATTAAACTGTCCAATACGCTCAGCACAGTGGGAGGAGAACATCGCATGGGAATGCCAACCAATGCGCAATGATAAATGCTCAACAAATAAAGACAAAACAATCAAAATAAAGCATTCACAAGTCACGGGCTCTGGTATCTACACATGTCACATAGAAGCAGCTTTCATAGTATACATATCAGACCCCATATGTGATTCTTTATTTGTCAGTATGGGATTTATACTCTTTTTTGTAAATGGTATTATATTAATATGTTTGCGTCATTCAAACAGCTTAGACTATTTGTGATATCATTCATGACATAAAATGATCATATTATCATATTAAATGATCATATTACCTTGAGCCTTCTATTGTGTGTTACACATATTGATAGAGGAAGAATTATAAAATAATGTTGACACAGATAACCACTGAATGTTTTCACTCCCGAGTGGCTTGTGCATGTGTGTAAACACATTCATGAAATGAGGTTTTCAAGCACATTTTCCTTGCATAATATAAATGTTTATGTCCCAAACTTTGCAATCACAAATTATTGAAATTGGACAAGTCTTCTGCTAAGATCCAAATCATCCATTGGACACTTTGCCAACGAACTTTGTTTTGCTGACCAGTGATTACGCTGACCTGTTTAGTAAAGTCTTTCTAAAGATGGGGCACCATAAATTGGGACAATGGAGTGATTTGGCTTACAGAGCCCTGTTTGTCCATTAATGTTTGTCCAATGGTACAGGCCTAACACCCTGACAGACCACAATAGAGGTCACATGATTGTATACACATAGCCACCTGGTGGTCAAAGGAGTACAAGCAGTACTTGGCACTTTCAACAAAACACAATAACCATGGTCAGTGTATTTTGGTTGATTTTAGTGAGATTGTTTAATTGTATCACAGTCTCATGGTCAGATATCATTTAAGCATGCCCCAAACCTTTGTAAAATTGCCCGTGACCTCTTTGGTTTCATGAATGCTTTAAGAAGATGTGACAACAGTGCCATCTCAGGGATCTGATGAGGACGAGACCCCGACAGTCACATGCCATTGCTATCACTATGCAATGTATGATGAGATTTGCAAGTGGTAATGATATAAAGTGCGATAAATCATGCTTAGTGTATATTTAGGTGTTTTTTAAATTATAAAATACAAACACTACAGTACATAAAGTAAGTGTCTAATAATATTTGATAGACAGTAGTCATATACAGGTAACATTTGTACCCCTTCATGTGAGTGGTCAAACTTATAATTGGTGAGATATGTAGGCCAACTAGTTGGATATGTTAGCTTTGTGGATATTGGCTAGCAATATCAAGTGGGATAAAGCAGAGTAAAATGACTCAGATGGGTTCAAACATTCTCAGACCAGAACAAAAGTCAGGCTGTATAGAATACAGACCGACAAACATCTAGACCATGTAAGTTTGATATTTCAACAAATGATATTTAAATAAAGGAGACAATGATTATAGCTTGCACACATTTGATTTATTCCATAAATCTATGACAATGACAAAAAATAAATTTATATAGCGCCCTTATCCAGGACAGTCCCGCTCAAAAGCGCTTTACACAGTTTTGTTTGGATAAAATTGGTTGAACAGGTAAGTTTTAAGTCGTGATTTAAACATATCAAATGAGCCAGCAGTCTTGATGTTCATAGGAAGGTCATTCCACAGTCTGGGTGCCGCCATCAGACACCAGACACCAGATTGGTCTTGAAGATGAAGCTGCTCCTTACATCTATGAGAACGACCCTGTATAGGTTTAACAAAGTCACTGATATATCCTGGAGCCATGTCATTAAGTGCTCTCCATGTGATAACTGGACACTTGGACATAATTCTGGTTCTAATTGGTAACCAGTGTAAGTCATCTCTCAAGATTGGTGTAACATAGTCAAACTTGCGCTTTTTGGCCACGACTTTGGCAGCAGCATTTTGGACCATTTGAAGTGGATCTAGTAGATATGAATACCATACAGCAGTGAATTACAGTAATCAATACGAGATGTTATAAAAGAGTGTATAAAAGTGGCAGCTGCTTCCTTGGTGAGGTATCTGCGAATCATACTGACATCTCGCAGTTGACCAAAAGATTTAATATGAGGACGAAGACTGAAATTTTCGTTAAATATAACACCCAACTCTCTGACTTGATGTGATGGTAAGATGGAACTATCTCCAATATGAACAGATTCAATACTGACTTTTCCAACTGTTTTGGTGTTCCAAGGAAGATACACTCTGTCTTGTCATCATTGAGTCTCAGTTTGTTGTGGACCATCTAAGATCTGATTTCATTTATGCAATCATGCATTTCTGTCTAAGTATGGCAAATTTAAGATCATCAGGCATGTTAGCAAATTCAAATGAACTGTTAACTATCCTTGTGATGAGTGGTAAAAAATCATCCAGACACTTGCTCAACAACCAGGTTGGAATAGGGTCAGTGTCACATGATTTACAAGGAGCCTTCAAAATGAGTTTCCTCACATCATCTTAATTTACTGCCCTGAATTCAGTGAGCTCTGTGTGACATGAAACTTGATCACAAGCTGGTGTGTCATGATGTAATTTGAATTATCAAGAGTTTCTCTTATTTTGACAATTTTACCAGGTCCTATGAAATAGTCACCAAAATGGTTTGCTAGAGCAGATGGGTCACCATGTGGTGGAAGAGGAGATTCTGCCTTTTTATGAAGCAATGTGTTGAGGATTATGAACAGTCTCTTAGGATTATCAGCATTTTGGATGACCAAACTAGAATAGAAAAGTGTATTTTCTGCATCAAGAAGGCTGTTGAAATGAGACCTACACTTGTTGAAGATCTGCCTGTCCGCTATAAACCTAGTTCTCCTCGATCTCCTCTCTGCTTTCCTTAGGCTTCTTTTCTCACATGTAAGATCAGCTGACCTTCATGTAGTGTGATGTCTGACTACCACCTCACATCTTTGAAGGGGCGCGTGTTGTCCTAAAGTGTCACTAAGAGTTGAGTTATATAAGGATACAAGACCTTCTATATAAATATATTCCAATATGACATGGCAATATGAACATTGCCCGCCAAACAGGTGGCGTAAACCACGTGACCTCGTATTGTATCATGTGACCTTGCATCATTGTAGGGGACATGTCTGTCCATGAGAGAACAATATGACCTTGGCAGGAATCATGTGTATCCCAGGAGAACCATAACAGAAACCTGGAGAAAGTGACGTAATTGATAATAATGAACAGTTAACAATCCAGGGAACGATAAATCAGGTTATTGTCCATGAATGTCTAAATGGCTGCCATCAAGAGAACACCATATAAGACTACTTTTATACAGATCAGGCCTAAATACTGTATAATACACTTTTATGTTGTATCATATATTATATAAGTTGTTATGGAAATAATTTATACTTATTAATGCTAGATGTCAAATATATCAAATTTTGATGTAAATGCAGTTTTTGAAAAAAACAGATGAACTTTGAATGACCTTGACATGACCTAGGATCTAGCATTTTAGGATCTAGCATTTGTCTTGTTGCTTCTATTTACCTCATTAACCTAACTGCAAACCTATTGGATGTTATCTCAAAATGGAGGAAATACATTCATGGAGAAAGTCTCAAAGTGTGAAACCCTCAAGATGCAGTATGGGGGAAAATAGCAACAAGCAGAGAGTTGCCATCCTGCTTTTTAAAAGATGCATTATGGGAAAATTCTCAACTGCGCATGATTTGCACTACATATCTCAAAAGCTATTTGATAAAAACACAGAATGGAGGAAAATGGAGTAAAATACGAATGATGGGAACCGAAATACTACTGACACCAATGCTTGGCCTGGAAAAAGTAGGCTGAAAAGTTGCACCAAGAGGAAGTGTGTTGCACAATGTAGTGACACTGGAGAGGAAGTCCAGTCTTTTGATAACATTCAACACAGGTAGAACTCCATCAGGGGTTGTGCCTGCCATGCTATCAAAAAGATGGAACTGACAACTCCTGCCTCACATGCAAATTTTGATCAAAAACTGCCTTCTGAGGTCCATTATGTGTTTTTCCCTTAAGCCAACATACCTGACAAAAAGAGGAAAGTCTCAGGTAAGGGAACCAGCGGTAGAGATTAAAAATATGAGCTGGCGTCCTGCTGAGAACACTTGCTTGCTGAGATTAGTACTCAGATTAGTGAGGTGTGTGGTCACTTTCACATGTCAAAAATAGTGGGCAAATCACTGTACACACATCTTAGCATTATTACTACACATGTTTCTTCAATCAAATTGTGGTTTTATTTGACAATTAAAATAATGATTGCAATATTTGAACTTATTTCAAATATAGAAATTCTAATTCTTTATTGTTAATAGTGTTTAAACAACTGTGATACTAGAGAACTATTTTAGAGGCATTGACACCATTTCCAAGAGGTGATCTTTGCACATATGAGTACATGCATTGTTGGCTGATCTCACTGGACAACAGAGAAATGCACATACAGGTGACATGTGACTTGTTGATTTCCATCTTGTAAGTGACTGATATGGTCAAATATTGACAACTCCACATTTTGAAGATCTTGAATATTAGTGTTGATACATAATAGATATTTAGTGTCTCAAGTACATCATTCATGAGCTATGGCCTTTACAATAATACAAAGGCCAAGGTCACAATATCAAGTTCACAGTATCAAGGTCAAAGCTGAATAAAATGTATATGGTGTTCGACAGAGAGTTGATATATAGCAGATATGAACAAGTTTTTATTCACTTTTAATGGTTGAGATGTTGCATGTTAACAAATTTTGAATTCAAGGTCAATGTGTCAAGGTCAAAGGTCACATGACTAAGAGAGTATGACGAGGTATGGCTATGACCTAAGACATTATTGTATACCAAGTTTTAATTTCTTCTTATAAGTGGTTGCTGAGATATGCTCCTTACAAAATTTGTGGTCACTGCAATAAGGACAATTGTGTCATCACTAAGATTTGAAGGAATCTGAATATTCACCTCTATATCTACCTCTATGTTAAATATGAAAGATATAGTACTGGTAGTTTTGGAGAAGATTTTTAAAGAAATGTTGACAGACGGACGGACGGACGGACGGACAGACAGACGAACAGACTTTTCCCCACTTCTAAGCTCTGCGAGCTAAAGTCTCAGCAGAGCTAAACATTTTAAGTGTTCTGACTTTCATTTTGCTCTAAAAAGATCCCAAAATGAAGATTTCACCTTTGTTTACTGAATAAAGTCATTACTTTTTTTATAATTTCTATCAAAACAAAAAATCTATATGTTCTGATATGTTGCAAAGATAACACTTCAAAATGAAGATTTTAGTTTCAGCATGAGTTAAAAAAAATATACGAGGTGTGTCATATAATGTCCATACACATTTTATATATTTAACTCAAACTCATAAAATAGAATTGTAATGAGCCAAAGAAAATCAGTTACTGGAGTGGTACACGTCATGCAATATTTTTCTCAACCTGTAAACTATGTGATAAGTGAGATGCACAGTAAAATATGGCACTGCAGGATTATTGTAAGATACCAATAAATTCTGGTAAAGCACAAATTATCGGGAGCTCCAAGAAAAAGCCTAATATTCAGATTTCATCTTTGTTTGCTATAAACATGTAATGTTTTAAAGACATCAATTCTAAATGTTCGGACATCATTAAAAACCCAATATGAAGATTTTATCACTATATACACATATTAACCAATGTGAATTGCCACTGCATATATTCAGACATGAAAGAACAAAAGTTACAAAGATACAATTAATACAATAAGAGGTCATTCATCAGGCTTGTTCAGGACAGGAACACATTGACCTTCTGAATAGGTTGTCAAGGACAATGCCAAACATATAGTCTAGTGGCAGGATGGGAATTTTGGGTTATACACGGATTTGATAGTATGTTCCTTTATTTTGTCTTGCTACAGAATCCAGACTTGTTAACTTGTTATCCTTGGAGACATTTTTTACCAGTAACATTCATTGTAGCTTTCAGTCTATGCTTTGTTTACCAATTTTAACCTACATTTTTTGTATCTATTGAAAACTGATTCCAGAGAAGCATTCCACACGTACCAAGCAAAGACTGTCAGCTATTATATTTGCTATATTGTATCACACTGCAGCCATCAACACTGATAACATATTATCGCCACAGATGTCTTATCTTTTTGTCATTAATCTATGGGACAGATAGATATGTACAAACAGAAAATGAACTCGTTTGCAGACTGATTGTTACTATTTTGGGATATTACGTAAAAGTGGTGGATGTTAAAGTAATATATGGGACTGGAGGGATTGCCATGGGGTGTTTTTAGTGCAATAAATAATTTGAATTTCAATAAACACTACATAAACAGGAACATATTTAGTTATGCACGGTCATGACCCAGGTCCTTGGCATGAAGATCTGCCGAGTCACAGATAAACAAGGACAACTGGTTTACCCTTCGACCAATTCTTAATTCCTATTGAAATTGTATCATTAACTGAATGGCCAGAAATCGAACCCACAATCTGTGGATAATCACAGAGGCTGATGTATAATCCATCCTTTGCATCATATAATAATTTAAAAAAAATACATTGTGCATCATACAAATTATCTTTATTGTAAAATTTATTTCGGAATTGTAGATTTAGCACTGATAAAGTCAATGAACTATGTGCATGTTAAAGGTGTTTTACGACAGTTTAACAACAAGCCTTTTTACCAGTGTGAACCAGTGTGAAAAAAGCCAGAGATTTATTGCTCTACCAACAGTGCTAGTTGGGCCCATACCATATTTTCAAAGATACGTTTTGGTAGGTAAACTATTACCTTTGATACAAATTAAGATAAATATTAAATAATAAAAAATATTTTATCAGTAAATCTATACGGGAAAAAAATGAGGAAAGGATTATTTCCAGGAAATGGGCCCGATTACCTATTTCTCAGAGGTCGTTGATGAAATTTATCATCAGAGTTTGTCTTCTACTTGACCTTTCTTTAGATTCATATCTTTGACTTTCTTTCCATTGGTGAATTCAATATTTCAATGCGTAATGTGCCTAATAGTTTATTTCACATATTGAATAGAGAATAAAGAAAATAAATATTTGTGCATAGTGATTTGTGAATGTCATGTATTTTACACATAATTCTGAACACAAAATTCATATTGGTGAAATATACATTGAGATATTGTAAATCTATTCATCTTAAGATTTTCAATGTATAAACCTTTTATATCTAGAAAGATTTTCAACGATATATTATGTAGATATATTATGTAGAACAGTAGCATTTTATAACTATGTGTTTTAAAACACATTACCTTTACATAGTTTATTTACAAGCATTATTGCATGACAATATGTGAAATATATGAGGTGTGAAAATGAAAAACAGGATATATAAGATACAAACACACATTTTACACATTGCAACATTTGGTTATGTTGAAAATACTTTGTTATAAAGCATGCACAGTGAATAAGTAATAGGCAATGTGGCCTTCAATGGTAATATATATTAATGGAAAGCTGTGATCTTGTATTCTTTGGTACAGTTGTTTTTGTGCTATTGAAGTCCTTAATATCGCCCTAAATCTGTCTCAACACGAGCTAGATATCAAACAATATTTCCTCAAAGTTGGAATACAATTTGCTACCCTCCATAGCAGGACTTCTCTATCATATCAGTCCCTACCACCAAAGGTATACAGGTGCCCACAGAATCGACCGCAAGTCATCAGAATTCATAAATATCTGGCTGTGCACTGATTGGTGAAAGAATATAGATACTTTGTTTTGTACCAGCAGTTATACTTGTTGGTCAGTTTATGTCTCCGACACCTGATTACAGTTTATGACCTGATGTTGGTTAATTCATATTTTTGTGAGCAAGGCAAGTATTTGTAACTTGGGTAATTCCAGATTTAGAACGGTATCAAATGGTATGAGAGGTCATAATTGAATATGTATGTATGTATATTTTATTGCATAAGTGTACAATTAAATACATTTTGGTAAATGCATTAATTCCCACATCCAGCCCACTCGGGCCTACATGCATAGATAGGGGGGTGCACAATATCAGTTATTATCATTAAATAGTAGAACATTTCTAACATTCATTACATCAAATACATATCTTCCAAATCTGTTTACAACATCTTTCTTGAAAAGCATATTTAGTTTTTCAGTATCACAGTGGTTAAGAAAAGTGGGTAATATATTTGATACATCATGAAACAATTTAGTTCTCCTCTCATTATATGCATTACAATGAAAAACAAAGTGGATTTCATCTTCAACTTGTTCATTGTTACACACCCTACATAATCTATCTTTAACATCTGTGCTATTCCATCTTCCAGTCTCGATATGAATTGGCAATATACCACATCATAGTTGTGCCAAGTAGGATCTGTTCCCTCTGTTCATAAGAGACAGTACATAAGGTTCAACATTAAACTGAGATTTAAAGTTGTGTATGTGCGAAGCTTAGGTTTGTTCAATATATCACTTTTCCATTGGTTGCAGTATATTTCATGTAATAAAGCCCATGATCTATTTATACAAATGGTGTCTCTCTTAATAGATGATTGTGGTTGATCAATGGTTGTAAGTAGTGATCTGAGATCTGAAGACCATGTGTTACCACCTACAGACATATCCCATTCTAGTATTTTTCTGTGTAATCTTGTCGGATTTATTTTAATTAATCTATTCCACAATCTTAACATACAAACTTTATGTCTGACATCACTACATGTCCATCCCATATCACCATTGATAGCAGCAAGAGGAGCATACTGATGAACTCCAAGTAATATTCTGATGGCTTTATTCTGGATAGCATCAATCTGCTTGTATGTTTTAAAACCCCAGATTTCACTACAATAATCTAGTATTGGATTTACACCACTCTGAATCAATCTTGTATAAGTATAATAGCTCAGGCCATTTATAGTCTTGTACTTGTTGGTTATGGCACCTAGGGCCCTGTTTGCTGCTTCAGACAGTGTTTGGGCAGTAACATTATAGTTTAAAAAATCATTCAATATAATACCAAGATACTTATATTGAGTCACAATATCTAAATTAACATTTCCAAGGTGGAAATTAAAATCTGTTTTTAATGACCATTGGTTTCTAAAATGTACAATATTTGATTTCCCGGCATTGAATTTGATCATGAATTTCATACTCCATTTATATACAGTATCTAACATTTTTTGTAAATGTTCTGCTGAGTCAGCAATCAAAATAATTTCATCTGCATATTACAATATGCTCAGATTTGTATCACCAATTGATACACCAAGATTTAGATTATTTACATTAGTAAAATTCATTGATAAATATTAAACAGGGTGGGTGATAATGTATCCCCCTGCTTTACACCACTTTCAGTCTGAAACCATTCAGTCAACATATTATTTACATTGATAGAACATTTAGCATCATTATAAATAGACTTAATATTCTCATATATATGTCCAGTTATTCCAACAGCGGGTAATTTATACAGTAAAATATTTCTGTCTATCCTGTCAAAAGCCTTCTCAGAATCAAGAAAGGCAGTGTATGTAGACTTACCTTGTAATTTTCTATTTCTTATTATGGATGTAACAGCAAATATATGTTCTGTGCATGATCTACCTTTTCTAAAACCATTTTGCTCATCAGCATACAAATTATTGTCCTAGATAATCTACAAGCCTATTGTTAATAACACAGGAATATATCTTGTACATTGTAGATAGGAGGGCTATGCCTCGGTATTGTAGAGGTTATCTAGGGTCAGTCATTGAACTCTTAGGTATCAGTTTTATAATTGCTTTGCGCCATACAGATGGAATAATATGACTGAGAAATATTTTGTTACATGACTCATGATTCTTCAGGACCTTATATGGTAGATTATCTATTCCGACTGCCTTCTTATTGCGCATTTTGGTCAATACTTTAAACACCTCTTGGAAACATATTCTATTATTAAAAGTACCATAATTAGAGTCAGTAACCTCAGATTCCAGTTTCTCTTTTTCTTGCAATACAAATTCATAAAAGTGCTCATCAAAGTTCTTGTAATCATAACTTTTATATAAAGATTGGTAATCATGTTCCCACTTAGCAAGTACTGATTTATGGTCATACACAGTATTTCCATTGTTATCATACACTTCCATGGGAATATTAATTTTCTTATGTGGACCTGACTTCTTGAGTTCTTTCCAGAATTCCCTTGGATTACTAGTATTCAGCTGTTCAATATTAATCCTTTTATCTCTTTCAAACCTGTGTTTACATTTCTTATATGTTTTATCAAATACATTTTGCTTGTTCTTAAAAGTAACAAGTAATTCTCTTCTCTTAATTGAATAATGCCTATATAATGCAGAGTAACAATTTGCCAAACAAATTAGGTATTTACACTGAATAACAGATTAAAGTTGTAATTGACAAGCAGCCAACTGTGAAAGCACAAATCAGTTGCTACCCTCAGAATCATGAGAAAAAGGCATATTTAAAAAAACTGTAGACAGAGAGTACATCGACAAGTATGTGAATGACAATACTTATCTCAACCATAGGGAATCTGAAAAGCTATGATAGTGTTTAAATTGTGCGATCAATGTCAATTCCCCCTTTACTCATATACAACTAAAGGGATGAAAGCTTACATCACAACCTTGGATGAGATCATTTTTATTCCTTGTATAAAGTTATCAATTTTACATTTATGACCTTGAGGTGTGGATATTTCTAATCTGTACCATCCATTCTTTAAATTCAGTGTTTCAAAACTTAACCAAGCCTTACCTTAAGTATTATTTCTGCCCAAATCTGAGATAACTTGTACAAAAATCCAAAAAGCCTGTGATCCAATAGAGGGAATGGTGGAAATCAATAGTGTCCCATACAATATTATAATCCTATGCTCAGTGGGGTGTGACAATGCCTTGTAGTTCTTTGCAAATATTATGAGCAATTAAACAATAGTGGGCGCAAAATTTGTAAGTTTCCTAGGGAATGATATTATTTAGAGGGTGTTCCACCACCCAGTCACCGGTTTTTTCTTATTTCTCTTGGAGCACAATTTTCAACTCCATCAAATAAATATTTTTGAAAGCCATAAGGTAAAGCTTTCACTTTTTAAAAATGCTTTCCTATCTGATCATTGAATGGATAATATCCTTTAAATTTTAGGATGTACATAAGTATATTTAATATTATTTTAAACATCAGATTGACACAAATGTGGTGCAAGAGCTTTCATGCCCTTAGTTTATATTTATAGTAATGCTATATATAGACATACGGCTGAGATCAAACCTATTTTTATCATTTGGTTTGCAGACAGCTCATGATCTCAACATCTCTTAAGGTCTATAATCCACAATGAAAAACTGGGACAGACTTATGTTTTTTTGGCTTAAATGTGTTCAAAGTAATGTTATTTGTTAATTTAGCACAGAAAAAGTAAACTTAACCAGCTAGTCTTATTTTTTTATTATTTAAATTGAACCCGTTTTAACGGTAGTTTCGACTCAGTTTTTGCAGCTGGCGACTTATATCACCTATCTGGGCTTGCCGATGGTGGTTGGAGAACATTTCTTATTAATTGAAGAAAGTTGCATAATATTCAGTCTGAATTCATTGACAGTTAGTGTTTATATACTGTGCTAGCAGGATGTTGCATAATTATGACATTATATCAACATTTTAACAATATATGACAGAGAAGACCACCTGCCTCTGTTATCGTTTGGTTTGTCCGCCATGTGTGCTGAATGGGAAATACCCCCCACTGGCATCATAGCCTCACTCTCATCCTGGAATCCCCCAGAGCCGAAGGCAGTTACGGAAATATACGAGACCACACGAAGTTCTCCCCAGATGCTTCAAACTGTTTGTGGATTATAGACCTTAAATCAAATATACAAAACATGGTATGTTTGTTATGATACTTGAGTACTGATAACATAGATAACATTGTTTGTTTGTCATTGAGTTATAATATTCTTGTGAGCAATGAAAGTAATTGTAACTTCCATTTTCGTTATATCGACAAGCTCATCGGCAGACAGAGATGTGGCTTCTAGTTGTTTTCGGTGGATTTCTCGTGCTCCAGTGTATAACAGGTAATGAATGAATGATTTATTATCTAATATTTAGCAGTTGTTTAGTTGCAAATTTCCGTATTGGCAGAAACATCGGAAGAGGTGAGATCTAGGTAAACTGGAACAAGTCCATGTCCTGAATAATACAAACAACTGTTAGAAATTTAAAGACAATAAAAAGCGTTTCAAATTAGTATAGATGCATAGTTTTTGCATTACTATCTTATTATTGAAGTATATACAAGCATGTTATAAAGACAATTGTAACACTCTATACAACCCTAAACATGTTTAGGGTAACATCAGGCAATCAAAATGGTCCACAAACATAACATTTTGTCTCAATAGATAATCATATTACCCTTTTTCCTTTTTAATTCAAATCTCAAGAAAACATAATCTCAATTGAATCATATTGTAAATCTGTAAATCACACCATAAATGGGCTGAAATATAAATATCTTGCATCAAGACAAATATATCGTATCAACCTTTCTATCAAAGATACATAGTTTGCTAATAATCTTCAAATGTTTAATTTTGATAGAACCTAAGAAAGGAAGGTTGATTCTGTTATATACACATTTAAAGTGTTATTATACCTTCAGTCCGTGGGGCTAGATATTCATCTGATTGGTTACCATCACAGCAATCTGCAGAAAATATCTTGAATATCTTAAAAACATTACTCTCACAATCATATGGGCTTAAAAATACATACTTAGTACTTGTCAAAACACATATCAATATTTAACCCCAATTTAAAACGTCAATTACATTTCAGATATACACAAGCAATTCTCATGGGCCTCCCCTGAGAATGTATTATAAATATTAGTTAAATACATTATTTTGGTTCAATTTAAAAGTTAAATCACGGTTATTTTATGTTACCATAGCATGTTTCACTAATTTTAAAGTTAACTCCGATCATGTTTTATGTACCACACAGGGATTTTACCATAATGCAACACTATTCTATGACTTGTAAATGTATCTGTTTTGAAGTGTAAATTATGTATAACAAAATTAATACAAATCAAAATCAAAATCAAACTACATTCAAACCTATTCTATAAAAGTATTTATTTAATATTTATCAAGGATCCTTGGACTTGTTCCGACTGTGGATGCAAAACACAAACAAGCAGCTTATACCAGCCATTTTCTCTTGTTGTGACGCCCCAACCGCTGTCCTTACACACTGCAAGCGGCTACATACTTAGTCCTCTCTTGCAAAATACCTATCTTTTTGGTATTTATACCAACTATACTAACAAGCGGCTACCAAGACATTCTGTGTGCCTACGCCACAAGCTTTTCTCCTTGTCTACGCTAAATACCTAGCTACCACACGTAGTTATCAAATATTCTGTGTGGCCAGCTCTTTTCTAGTACCTCTACCGCAGTTTAGATATTCGAACCCAAACAATATTATTTCTATCATAAAATTCCAAAGAAAGAATACATTACTATCAGTCTCCACATCTGTCGCTAACCCATAAATATTAAATTATAAAACCCCAAGAAATATTCCCTCTTATTTCATTATTGGGCACACAACTCAGTCAATGATATAAATTACCATAATTAGTATAGTTCAAAATATGGAATGTATCTACATCTATCTACATCTACATCATTCTATAAGTTTACTCAGCAAAACCAATTGCCATCCCGCCGAGAGTGAAAGGTTGCACTAAGGGGTGCAGCTGGTACACACCAGCTGCTTGTTGCCAACTTTTATACTCTGGCCAGGGAGTTCCTAAAGGATGCCAAGCTACCTGGTTCCAATGTAGTTAATTGAGGGGGAAAATTATTCCAGTCACTCACTGTCCTTGGAAAATAGCTGTATTTATAAGGGTCACAGCTTGTCGGCATTTCGATATAGCGATTTCCATAGTTTTTCTGTGTAGGAGCTGATTTCATTTTGACACAGGTTTCAAGCTATTTCACCATGTATAGCCTTGTACAATAAAACCAGCCTCTGTGTCCTTCTTCCCCCTGCTAGTGAATCCCATTTTAGGTCTTCCAGGATTTTTGTTACAGTGCCTGTTTCTCTCTTCCAGTTGCCAGACACAAATCTAGCAGCTCGTCTTTGAACTGATTCTATGTGGTCTATATCTTTTTTGAGGTAAGGGTGCCACACACTTGATGCATATTCTAAGTGAGGGCGCACAAGTGTATTGCAGGCAGCCTCTTTGATATTTCCTGGGCACATATTGAAATTTCTTCTTACAAATCCCAGTACTTGATTTGCTTTGCAGACAATGTTGTTGATGTGTTCACCCCATTTCATATTTGTTTGGAGCTCAACTCCCAGGTAGGGATGATGTTGAACATGTTGCAAGATGTGACCATTTAGTATATATTTTCTTGACTCAAGAGCTTGGCTTTTTTTCTTGCTGCTCAGGGTGTAGCATTTCTGAAAGTCCATTTGCCACTCACTTGACCACTTGAACAAACTTCGAACAATATATTGAATTATCTTTACCCTATTAGAGAATCTCAAGTACCAAGTTGCACCCTTGGACTTTTTGTAACTCTAAAGGCTGGATAGCAAATTCTTGGACTCTATCCTAAATCAAAGCACAAAAATCTGAGACTCTCTGTCTCTCTGTATATTAAAATAGTTGAACCCTTGGACTATAGAACAATCATCAAACCCACAGACAAGTTGTACCCTTGCGCCTTAATTTAAATTATCAAAATCTGAAGACAAACTTGCACCAAGTTGTACCCTTGGGCATCTGATCATATCGAGTACTTGATTTCCTTTGTCATCCATGGCACATCCCATCTACCAGTTATTTTCTTAATAGGAATGTGTTTATTGATGGACTCCATAAGCTTATCTGTGAACTTATTGTTCAGAGTTTCAACTGGGAAACTTGAATCCTGAACTTCATCTTCAAAAAAGACATGGATGTCTTCTTTTATTGCATTCGTGTCTCCTTTTTTGTACAGCAATATGTTTCTTGGCTTTTTCTTGGCCAGTGTGGCTTTTGCATTGATTTCTGTTATCACCACATCATGGTCACTCATGCCTGGATGGACAGATACTTTATTTACTAGGCTAGGGTTTGTTGTACCAACCAGATCTAATCTATTGTCTCCCCTGGTTGGGTGCGGGTTTACTTGTGTGAGACAGTGTTCATTAAAAGTATCGATCATTACTGTATTTAGTTCAATCCCATTTGCAGGGCTTATTCTCCCATATTCTCCCATGTGATATCTGGTACATTAAAGTCCCCTGTTAGTAGTATATTCGAGGTGTTTGTGTCGGACTGGGGAATCTTTCCAAGAGATGCATTTAATTCATGGACATTAGATATATTTCTGTCTGTTGGCCTATAGTAACATCCTATGAACAGTGGTTTTGTTCCTGTTATGTTCACAGTTCAAGTTCACAGTCAGTTTTTAGGCTCTCCTACTTAGGGTCTGACAGCCACCTTTTATGGATACTGATCAGTACCCCACTGCCACCCTTGCATCTGTCTTCTCTGCCTATATCATAATCAGGGTGGATGGCACTGTCTGCAATAGTGTGGTCAATGTGGGATTCTATAATGCATAATATATCAGGGTAATTATGCTCAATTATTAGTTCCTGTAGCTCCAATTGGTTTTTGGTTGAGTTAAGGCCTCTACAGTTCACTGTCATAATCTTAAGCTTTTGAAATGTTTGCTTTTTTCTACCTTGCATTGGTCTTGTGGTTTATCCTGCAGATTGATCTTCTGTTCTTTCACTTGTCATACATTCATCACTTATTGTTTCAAAGAGATTACTTTTTTCAAGTTCATTTATAAAGAAAGCATCAGAAATATTAGGGAGGCGACATTTCCAGCACTCCCATGACAGCCATCTTTGTTTATTGAATAACTCATAATCTTTATTTGTAAGCCCATCACTTATGTGTCACATTCATCACACTGCATGGCTCTGTGATTTTTGGCAACTGGTCATTCACACACTCCACAAGGAAATTTAACAGGTCCTGGTTTTGGGTGAACATCACCACATAATTGTACTTCTGGATTTGTTGGAAGTTTTGCCAAAGTTCTCAACACGCAGACTGACCATACCATTGAGCTGAATATCATTACAATACTTACAAAACAAGGGATTAATAACCGCCCTTTCTTGCTAATCTGTGTGAGACGTACAATATAAATATTACTTGGTTTTGTCCTTCATTATTCAGTCTTTGATTGAACCTAGTGAACAATAAAGCAATTTTCTGCAACCAACACTGACAAGATGGCATCACGCGATGCAATTGGTCCTGTTTTGCAGACTCGTAGCAGATGATTCGGCGAGGTAAGTGTCTCCGTTCCTGACGAGGCATGATCAACCCAAGATACGAGGACTGTTGATGTGGCACTCGATGTACACAACATCCCATGCAACCAATACTGAGGTGACCAGACTGAATGATGACGTCAAGGGGCTGCAAGCAGAGCTGGCAACTACCAAGGCAGAAAAGCAAGTGCTGGCAATAGGCAACATGTGCTGGGCTTGGCCTTGTAAATATAGATGACACTGCCTACAATGATAGCCATTCATCACAATACAAACCTGATTTGGGGAATGACATCTACATGCTTTTACATACTAGGGATGTTTGTGTATACTTTGTCTAAGATAGTCTCCTTTCTTGTTTCACAGGCCATCGTCATATGATCCAACGGGATCCCTATGATATCACATAGACGTCTTTAGGATGTCCTTAAGACGTCAATCAAATATTTGTTTACATTACCTCTGATATCTGACCCTTCTGGACTCGTCATGAGGCCACAAGGGGCAGTTTGTAACCTTTTCCCCAGTGTTCTGGTTGTTTCTGTGAGGTCATGATGCAAAATTGCTCATTTCTACCCATTTTAAGTTGAAGGAAAACATTTTTGAAAACATTTGCAGCTGCTTTCATCTTTTCCAATTTTCAATGCAAAATATAAGCAAGGAAACCTGCACCCAAGCAAGCTATGGGCCTTGCTTGAGATCTAAGCACAAACTTGTGATGTAAGTAAAATATGTTTTGCTTGGAAATGTTTCAAAAATCAGATTTTGGCTTGACTTGAAATCTAAACACAAATTTCTTGCTTGAGATTGTTTAAAAAATCGGGCCCAGGTCTTGAGGGACCATGGGCACTTTTATGATCAATATTACCATTATAAGTGTTTAAGGATAATGACTTTTAATAGGACACTGATTAACCTTTACACTAATACATCATGACTCAAAATAAACTTACTGTTGTAAATGTTCTCTTGATCAACATGTTTTTTAACTGATCTTTTGAACAAGTGAAGTCAAACATCTCTTGCAATAAAATCATCCATGCCTAATTTAGGGAATAGCACGGTAAATTATGTTCATGACCTCCTTCATTACATGTGTGTGTGTGTGTGTGTGTGTGTGTGTGCATGACCTCCTGGACCTCATGTCTCACCTCATGTGATTATTTTAGGACAGTTTTTTACACTTCCTCTGTGATGACTTTCATGTTTTTTAATCTGTATGATGTAAATAAAACATTCTGTGGCTTAAAAGACTGGATAAAAACTAAAAAAGGCATTTAGTGTTAGGCCCTTCAGAAAATTTGAGGCATATCTCGGCCAACTTACAACCTCCATGGTTTTAGTGCTTTACACTCAGTATTACAAATGAATACAAAGCAAACTATAATGTTTTTGCTTACATTAAACTTTCTGACACCCCAGTTCCATGTAATCATTCCTTTAGGTATTTTCTACTTTGGGAATAAAACTTCATGATATCATATACTTCATAATACATGAGGACATTATTCGTTAGATAAAAAAGATTGAAAAATATTGTACTCACCATTTGATGGATTCCCAATATTGCTCATCACTTGTATTTCTGAATCCCTAGGTATTGGCTCTGGTGGGCGACCTTTATTCATATTACAGAACATATCCAATACATGAGAAAGAAACATTTTCAAATTACTTACTTGATTTAAGTATTGTTTTCACATATAAATAGGAGAAGCATATCATTCTCTTTTACTTCACGATTTGATTACAAAATACAACTGAACCAGACATTCCTGTCATATCTGCTCATCAAATTGATACTTATTGATATTTTATTACAGAAAAATTTACTTTTTTTCATAAAAGCCATAAATGACGACTTAAACTGGGTTGCTGTTTTGAATTTGTCTTTCACATTTCCTTATACTAGCCAGTTCTTAATAATTAGTTTGTACCCTTAACCATGTGTTGTTAATAGCTGTCATCTCTTTCATTTGTGGTGTATCTTAAATCCATTTTGTTGATCAAAATTATTCTTAAACATCGCCTCATTGATTAGTCCCAAATTTGATTGCCCCTGTCATGTGGGATTGTGATGTACAGTGTGTTATGTTCGGGAAAATCCAAGCCCAGCATCATTGGGTCAGAGGGAGGGTTTGACTGATAGTTATAGTACAAGTGTTACCGATGTAATAGAAAGCCACAGCTAATTTGGATCATCTGAGGATGTTAGAAAGTCTACCCCATCTTGGGGATGCTGAACTTCCAAATTTCCAAAGAGCAACATGTCATCTCACCACCAAACACACTTTGGTGTTCATTTCATTTATTATATAAGAGACCACGAACGTACATGAATGTTATCACAAAACCTGTTTAATTCTTTAGTGAGGCACTCTAAAAACCAGTGAAACATATATTTACTTCTGAAAGATGTTTGTTATTGAAATGATATAGACTTTCCAAAATTAGGGTCACATCCTATTTTTTAAATTTATTATCACTGCTCTTGTAATATATTAATAAGAATAATAAAACTTAAATGCTTGACAATGGTGTAGAGCCTGCATTCTTCCCCAATTACAATCTTTCATTGCCAAGGCTTCCATGCTGGCCACTATATTTGAATATATGATATGCACTTGTAGTATTTAAATCGACCTTAAAGAGGCGGTCTCACTGTAGTGAACAGGTCAAGTGGAGGTTATGTGCGCATGCGTCGGTAATGGTGGACCAACTTTTTATCGGCTCCCGTTCTCTGTAAAAAATATCAAATTACTGGATCTGATATTATCAGTTTTGGAACATTACTGGCTCCCCAGCACATCCTGCACTGTACTGTTCATAATTAGTGATTCCTTGGAGCTATTTCTCAGGATATTACAGACTATTCTTCAATTTGAACTGACTGTTGTCGTAGCGGTCTGGCTGCGTGAGCTGGATACCACTACTGTTTTATGAAAACACAGATCTTGTAGCCATTCTGCTGCCTTCTGTCTTTTCAAATTTATTTTATATCCTATCCATACAAGTCGTGGACACTCTTCCCGACTCTACATTCATCAATCTACATTCTTAGATTGAGTACCTAATCGTCAATCTACATTCTTAGATTGAATATCTAGCTACCAACCTGTTCTGTATTGACGCCACGTAATATCCAGATATATTGCATATTCCTGTCAAATATTACAGTCACATGTATCACACAACAATCCTCTTCCCTACAAATCCTAACTTCTGTCTATGAACCTATGCTTTATATCATATTATTTGTTTATTGAGAATAATTTTTCTTGCTGGGACATTCTTCCCTTTATTCATTGCTAAGCTCTTTCATTCCAAGCCACTATCTCGGCTCGGTAACGGATTACCTGTAGAAGTTTAACCTAGAAAGTGATAACCAGCCAAGCGTAACACCTGTGAGCCAAACTTTGAACCAATCCTGACCAATAGGCTGATCACCTGGTCACTATATTGATTATTAATATACTCACTGACTAGGGGTATATAAAGAGCTGTCTGCTTATTCATTCCCTCTCAGAACTTGATCGCTGCTGATCGTTACGGCTACTGTACACCTCTGAACACGTGAACTGAATCACACTAACCCTTTGCAAAACTACACTGTTATTGAGGTAAGATTCCAATTCTATATGTAATACGACTTTTCTTGATTTTAAAGGAACATAATATAAGCTTAACATTACAGATTAAAAATATACTCAAAAATCTCTCCATATCATTGTAGGATTGGTGAAAATGAGAATGTGAATAATTGCACACTCGTAGGGGGCCCGGCCCCCCCCCCCCCCTCCTCGAAGCGAGGGACATGACCCCAACTAAAGACCTTCCTCGACAACCAACTTCTCCATCTATTCTGGCGGCTCTTCAACAAAGCTACTATAGACTCGAGGTAGTACACACCGACACATGCAAAACAAATACAGAGATGGAAAATAGGCTTAACCTGCAAGGCAATAAAATCACCGCACTCACTACCAAGTTAACTAAGACTCAGCTAGAGCTCGCTGAGAAGTGTCTCATGCTGTCAAATTTGTTGTCAACGGCTGCTGAAGTCAGGAGCTCTAGTACATCCTCATCTTCAGAAATGGAAAAGACTGTTCTTATCTGTGTGCCCAAAGAGGGGCAACAGAATCAACTGGAAGAGGGCTTCATGAGGGGTGATTGATTTCTGCAAACGACTGCCCAGGACCTGGACTTTCTCGCCTGTAGATCAGATAGGGTTGGATCGGCACACCACATTATAATTATCCCCTCTGTCGCTGCGATTGTTAAATAACAAAAGGGAGTGGATGCTTTTTTGCATCTGACAAGGATCACGGATAAAATCAGGTCACGTGGACCTACTGTCACCAATGTTACTCCGCCAACCAACGTGATGATGACGCACGTATGAACTGGCTGGTGTTCCTTAATCTCTTGTCAACTAATGGTATTGAGTCACCGGGTTTTTTCTACGAGGAAATCAGTGACATTATTAATGGCCAGGAGGATAACTGGATTCGGAGGATAACCTGCTACCTAGCACAATTCAAAAGTTATGTGATGGAGTGAATAGTTCCAAGATTCTGGAGAAGATGCCACCACTCGCAACATCTGACAAGGTATCGGGAGCTCTTCTTCCAGACGAAATCACAGCTACGACCTCATCTTCATCTTCTGACAGTCGTCCAACTACTGCTTGTAACCCCAGGAAAAGACCTATGCCTCCTGCAAACGCAAGCCTGATGATGATTCCCAATGAAATAGCTGGTATCGTAATTGGTAAAGGGGGATCGAATGTCCGCCAACTCCAGGAGCTGACAGGTGCTACCATAAACCTCGAGGATGCTACCGGAGGCACAGAGAAAATAAAATTAGCCTTCCTTGATGGAAACCCTGAAGCCGTTAAGAAAGCACGCACTTAACTCACCAAATACGTCGAGAATAAACGATGAAGTCTTTGTCCAGAGCCATCACTGATGCATGACAACAAAATCCTTGGGAATGGCATGTTGATATCTCCACTAACTGTGTAATGATTAACTTGTGCCAGGATGATATTTCTCTTGATCCTCGGGTATCTGCTGAATGTGATGTTCCTAATAATAAACTTTGTAAATTGGCATATTATTCTAATGTTGTGAGCTTTGCTTGTTTAGTCAGTAAAACCTTTCTTCCAATAAAATTATCTCTATCAAAAACCGTCATAAGACGTGGTGGAATAAATAATTTATCTCAAATATTTGCAAATCAAATCATTCTATGTCCCAAGCATTCAATTCTAGTACATGACATGAATTCTCTCCCTAACATTAATTTATATCCAATCCATGGTAACATAAATCTGAAACCAATAAAGACTAGTTTCATTTCTCTCTTAATAAATGGCTCCCTCTGAAGATAAAAAAACTCGACCCCGACCCACTACTACTTTGCCCCACGCTTGATGGCTCTGGGGTTTTATACATGTCCACATCAATTGAAAAACTTTCTATTAAAGAAATACAGTACTTGTGGTTCTCAAATAATTTTTGTGGTAAATCCAGATTGACAATACACTGTCCACATTATGCAATCTCCTCTCTTTACTTGTCCAAATATGTGATGGTAAATACGAATATCTGTTAATCTGGTCACAATGACACAAAACTCAACTGTAGAAGTCAACATGCATCTCTTCTTAAACCCAATACAACAAGCAATCCACTAGCTTTCTTACTCCTGTCGAAACGATACACATATCACACGTCCCTACCATCGGTCCGATGTGAACGCCACCGTGGTAGCAGACTTGACTCTGATAGGGTGAAACACTGGAAAGGTCGTTGTGACTGTGCTCCCCTGGTAGCTGGAAATGATTGAGGGTGAAAATCATGTGCTATCTGTTATAGTTTAAATAATAATACTCCCATCTCGATTAACATTCAAACTCGTAATCGCTTTGGAATCCTAGCCGAAGACGCACCTCTGGGACAACCCGAACAATAAGAATCAACCGAAAAATCAACATACCCCACAATTAATACATACAAAAAATTGACCATTGGCTATTGCAATGTACAATCTATTTCTAGCAAGATACTGCTCATTAAGGACTATTCCTATGAGAACAATCTTGATGCTCTATTTCTAACTGAGACATGGTTACATGAGGAGACTGATGAAATGGTAACTAACCACTCGGAGGAGGGCAACCTTAAACTTGAATTACTTCAACTGGGCAGGTCTTGTGGAGGGTTAGGAATTATCTTTAAGCGTGAACTACCTTTTATATTTCAAAAACATATTCAACCAACTACCAAGACTATGGAAATTTCGGTCAAACTAAATGGGAAGAATATCACATTCGTGACTATTTATCGACCTGAGCCCTTGGACAAAAATTTGTATACCTACACGGAGTTCTATGAAGAAATCACAGGAATTATCGCCCACTATTCACTTATTCCGCACAAAGTCATATTCCTTGGAGACTATAATTTCCACATGAATAAACCAGACAAACAAAACGTCATTAAATTTAATGATATTTTGGATGCCTTTGAGATGACGCAATGGGTGAAGGAACCAACTCATAAGCTTGGGAACACTCTTGATCTTTTGATTACTTTCAATCATAATACATTACTGAATGGACATCTAGTGGATGAATACATATCTGACCACAAAATGATTATCTTAACCCTAAACCTCAACCCACCTAAGCCTAGAAAGAAATCCATAAGCTTTAGGGATTATAGAAAACTTGACATTGAGGCCCTTAAAGAGGACATAATATCCATTGCTCAAGATGATACTTCATGGAAAGACCTGTCACTTCAGGATATTGTGGATTACTATGACTCCAACCTCACTTCCATTATGGATAGACATGCTCTTTTCAAAGAGTCACTTATCCCTGTCCGCAAACCTGCTCCATGGATGAATCAAACAATAAAATCTGAGAGGTCACTCAAAGAGAAGACTTGAAAGGAAATGGCATCGAACTAAATCACAGATTGATAAGGAATTATACACTAATTAGAGGAACAAGTACAATTTCCTTCTAAAATCCTCTCAAACAGAGTATTACAGTAGAATGGTGGAGGAGAATAAACATAACCCAAAAAAGTTGTTTAAGGTCATTGACCTTGTTATGCATAAGGTCAAGGAAATGCCAATGCTATCAACTAAAAATGAGTTTACTCAAGCTGAAAAATTCAATGATTTTTTCGTGGATAAAATTTTTAAAAAAGGTACCTGTTTCGAGCTGTTGACTTCCAGATGCAGCTAAGGAAAATGGTAAGACTCCCATTCATACCATTAAATCCCTCAATTGTCGACATTAAATCAAACAATTGTCGACAACAGAAGTACGGAGTCTCATTAAAAAAGCCTCAAAAAAGTCATGTGACCTGGATCCAATTCCAACTTGGTTGCTGCACGACCTTTTGGATGACTTGTTGCCACTGATTACAGCCATTATAAATAAGTCGCTGGCAGACTCGATTGTCCCCATTAACATGAAAATAGCTATTATTACACCTTTACTGAAGAAACTGGGTCTTGAGCTTGTGGAGAAAAAAATACTATCCTATATCTCTAAACTTATAGAGAGGGCAGTGGCGAATTAACTTGTACCTCATCTTATAAAAAATGGTCTCACGGATAAATTTCAATCTGCTTATAAGGAGCATCACAGTATTGAGACTGCTCTTTTGAAAGTAGTCTTTGAGACTGCTCTTTTGAAAGTACACAATGACATCCTCTGTGCTATGGACCAAAAACAGTCAGTGATTCTATTACTGCTAGACCTATCTGCTGCTTTTGATACAATTGACCATGACATTCTCTTTGAAAGTCTTGAGGGTAGATGTGGAATCAGGGGCAATGCCCTGAAATGGATTAGGTCATATCTAACTGACAGAAAGCAATGCGTGAAAGTCGGAACACACAGATCTACATCCCTATTGACCATAAGTCTAAGGAGAAGGTCAACATGAGTAGACAGAAGTTGGAGAAATGTGTGGGTGATTGAAGAATAAATGTGTGGGTTATTGAAAAATAAAATGAAAATTAATTATAGCAAGACTGAGATGCTGGTCTGTTCTGACAAATATAATAATGCTACTAATTACCTTCCTAATACTGTAAAAATTGGGGATACTGATATTGCCCAAAAGTCAGACTGTCATTGTCCTTGGTGTCACACTTGACTCTAGAATGGACATGAGAGCTCAAATCAAGCGAATGTGCAAGAAGGGTTACTATCATATTAGGAACCTGGCTGCTATGAGGCCCTACCTGGACATTAAAACTTCAGAAACTCTGACACACGCCTTTAATACATCTACCCTGGACTATGGTAATGGGTTACTGGCTGGCATTCCTAAAAAAGATATAATGAAATTACCTATCTGCAAATATCTGCAAAACTCTGCAGCACGAGTTATCTGCAAGATAAGGAAGTTTGACCACATATCTAGCACACTGAAAGACCTTCATTGGCTTCCGGTCGCAGCGAGAATTGAATTTAAGATTCTACTAATGACATGGAAGGCTCTGAATGGTAAGGCACCTCCATACCTTTGCGACCTGATACCAGTGAGAATGAGTAATAGATGTTTACGATCAAATGATACTATTCATCTACAAGTTCCCAAAACACGCCTTAAAACAGTGGGGGATAGAGCCTTTTCTGCAGTGGCTCCTAATCTGTGTAACTCCTTACCTAACAAAATTAGAAGTCCCTCCTTGACTGTGTTAAAGACTTGCCTCAAGACTTATATGTTCAGGAAATGCTTTCCTGACTAAACGCTTTGAACAGACTAAGTCTGGTATATGCGCTATATAAATTAAATTATCATTATTATTATTATGAAAGCGGACAGAAAAATGTGGGTGTTTTGCAACTCAAACGCCTTTTTCATTTCTCTTCATTTCTTTTTAAATTCCTTCATTTTGGGTTCAGAGCAGTAAGATCAGTAAGACTGCTTAGATCTGCAAAATATTTTTAACAAGTTGAACATTTTTTGCAGAGGAGACGCGAATAGCCAGTCCGCACTGTCTTTGATGCACATGCTGATTGCATCAGGAATGCGAACGCTTTGTTTGTATTTAATCCTGAATGTGTTTTGAGTGTTCTCAGTGGTATTCACTTAATCCTGCATTTATGCGAACAAGAAGAAACAAACAGGAGACGAAACAAACAGGTATGTAGAAGACACAAACAAGAGACAGAGTTGGTCAGAAAAAGATGCGAACAGATGACGAATGTCCGTATTGGTCAGCTTCTCATTCGTGTTCTGTCTGCAATACATCTGTCTTGTCTGTATTTGTACGCTTTCTGTATGTGTTTTCTCCTGAATACTTTCATTCTACATCAGTGTTCATCCACATTGTTCGCTTTGGATTTGTCTGCTTACTTTTTTTCGAATTGTGCATATCTCATTTGTTCTTTCAAAGCACACAAAAATGCACAAAAACAAACAATAGGGGATGCACAAAACTTATATTTTCCATTCCACAACTCGTCCGCTTGGCCTGTTCGCTATAGTGAGACCAAGCCATTATAAGATTATAATTGAAATGTAATTGACATCATTCTCCAATGGGGAAATGATATCAGTTCTCAATATTTAATTTCCCTATAATTTCTATTCTAATAATAATAATAATAATAATAATAATAAAAATTTATATAGCGCTGTATCAGACTAAGTCTGCTCTAAGCGCGTCTCGAGATAGTGCTTCCTAAATAAATGCGTCTTTAGTTTTTTCTTGAAACTGTCTATAGTTTTACAATTTTTCACCTCAAGGGGCAGGGCATTCCAATTTTTCGGAGCATATACCATGAAAGCCCTGTCACCATATGTTTTCATATTCCTCTTGGGTACTATATATTCATTTTTATTGTTTGATCTTAGTCCCAGATCAGATTTCTTACCAGTTAATAATTGGGCAAGGTATTCTGGGGCAAAGCCATTTTGCACCTTCCATGTTAATAGAGAAATTTTAAAGTCAATACTCGCTTCTACTGGCAACCAATGAAGGTCCATAAGCTTTTGTGTAATGTGATCCCTCTTTTTGAGTTTACCTACTACTCTTGCTGCAGCATTCTGTAACTTTTGCAGTTTGGCAATTTCACACTTTGGTAGACCTGCTAAAAGTGAATTTCCATAGTCAAGGGTAGAAGTGACAAAAGAGTGAGCAAGAGTGTTTGCTGTTTTCTCATCTAAACAGTTTCTAATGTTTGCTAAATTTTTAACATGAAAATAGCCATTTTTGCACATTTTTTTAATTTGCGATTTCATTGATAACTCCTGATCCAGAATAACCCCAAGATCCTTAACTGTTTTTGATCTAGAGATATTAGTCTCACCTACTAAGATTTCATTAGGTACATTGTCATTTCTGAAATCACAGCTTTTACCACATAAAAGCATTCTGTTTTCTCATCATTTATCTTCATTTTATTTTCTATCAAAAATTTCCTTATTAATTTAATACATTTTTCCATTTCTCTACAAGACCTATTTCTATCTTCTTCAGATTTTGGATCTATTGTAATATATAATTGCGTATCATCAGCATAGATGTGATGTTTGAGACCAAAATCCCCAACAATGTCGGACAGAGGCTCCATATATGCTGTGAACAGCAGTGGTCCCAGCACAGAGCCCTGAGGAACCCCATAACTAATCTTCATATTTTCAGATCTCTTACCATCAATTGTTACACATTGTTTTCTATTTGCTAGATATGACCGGAACCACTGTAAGGCTGTGCCCCTAATACCACATCTTTTTTCCAGTCTATTCAATAATATGTTATGATCAATGGTGTCAAATGCCGCAGATAAATCAAGTAGCACTAACATTACCGTTTTACCACTATCGATATCCATTAAAATGTCATTTTGTACCTTTAACAGTGCAGTCTCAGTGCTATGAAATTCCTTATATGCAGATTGAAATATACATTGAATATCATTTTTAATGAGATGACCAACAAATTGTGCAGCAATCGCCCTTTCTATTAATTTAGATAAATAAGCAAGATTAGGGATCTAGTTCAATTCCAGACCCAATTTCTTAATTAATGGTCTAATGATGGCCATCTTTAAGTCATCAGGCATGCTTCCCATCGAAATAGATTTATTTATAATTGCTTTTATTAGCGGTAATAGGGGACCCATACACTCAGCCAGAAGCCAGGTTGGGATGGGATCTAGTTCACACGACTTCTTTGCTGATTCTTTGATTAACTTTGATACATCTGCATCATCCAATAGTGCAAATTTTTCCAGGTGAGTACTGAATTTGACTTTCTCAATCATAGGTGGTGATGTTTTATCATTTTTATCCATATTTTCCCTCAAGTTCGAGATTTTTTCAAGAAAAAAATCATTAAATTCTGTTGCCAACTCTTTACTATCATTATGTTTGGGGAAGGGAGTGTCCTCTTTAGTGTGTAGTAGTTTATTTAGTATTTTGAACAGCCTTTTTGGATCCGATTTATTTGTATTTATTATTCCTGCATAATAACTGTTTCTAGAATCCTTAATCATATTGTTATATTTATTTCGCTGTAGTTGATATTGAATTTTATCAGAGGAAAGACGACTTTTATCATGTTTTCTTTCAAGTTTCCTTTTTTTCCTTTTTTCATTTTTAATCTCATCAGATAACCACGGAGCTGGTTTCCTATTGGTTATGGTTTTTTTCTATGATTGGGGCATGCTTATCAAGTATACTTGTTAATTTGCTATATTCAGTTAATAATTCATTGAGGTCCTTTTCATCATATGCTCCCCTGTGGGTGCGGGGATTAAAGAATAGCCCCACTGCCCCCCAGCATGTCGTAAAAGGCGACTAAAGGGGTGTCCTGTTTGCCGTGGGATGCGACCTGTGTCGGGGAGGACATGGAATCCTGACGGGCTGAGCACTGGGATGGTTTGGCAGTAATATCGGTCCAGTTGCAACACGCCTGTCTTGGATCCAAATGTTCACCAGACAGGCAGATCAGATTAGGCCTGGATCTGATTTAACCGGCTTGTAGTATATTTCCTTATATTCTGGATATTTGATTTTTATTAATGATAATTTATATGTTTGAAATTTAGGAATAATTTTAAATTTTTTTGATAAATATTTGCTGAAAGGAGATTACTGCTGATTGGGTCAATCGAGGGATAAAAATAAGATTCGAAAGGATGGAGTTTTTATTCTAAGAGTATATCATGTTGGGTATCCTCAAGGCGTCAGGGCTTGGAGTTACCGGCCCAGAAAGGCGTCCCCTTGTTGGGCTCCATGGTGGGTAGGGGACCTAGCTGATGAAAAATAACAAAACACATATGGCACAAAAACAAAAAAGACCAAGGAATGAAACTGACAGCGATGATGATTCAATTAAAGAAAAATGGCCCAGATTTTTGATGGCAGAAAGTTTAGACAGTGAACATACCTTGGCAAAAATGTCCCCCTTTGCAATTGCAAAGGGGATACAAGGCATTGCCGGGGTCCCCAAAACAGTGAAAAAAATGGGAAGTTGTCTGTTGATTGAGGTGGAAAGAAAAAGCCATGCGGAAAATCTCCTGAGATGCCGAATGTTGGCCACAGTCCCAGTTTCAATAACGGCCCATAAAACCCTAAATAACAAGAAAGGTGTTATCAGATGCCCCGACTTAGCGGGAGTTTCCGAAGAAGAAATAGCCAATGAATTGAAGGATCAGGATGTCGTCCATTGCAAGAGAATTTATATTAAAAAGGATGGCACAAAAATTCCAATAAATACATTCATCCTGACATTTGAAGCGGCGCAGCTTCCAACATCTATTAAGGTTGGATATTTAAACGTCAGAGTTGATGTTTTTATTCCAAACCCTCTGCGCTGCTTCAAGTGTCAGAGATATGGATATGGATCTGACAGATGTAAAGGGAATGTAACATGCCCAAAGTGTACTGACCAACATAATGGAGAAGATTGTTTATCAAATAATGTCAAATGTGTGAATTGTGAAGGCGATCACCCATCATATTCGCGGAATTGTCCTTCTTTTTTAAAAGAGAAGGAAATTCAGCGAATACGACACACAGAAAACATAATAATAATAATAATAATAATAAAACTTATATAGCGCTAGTTACCAGATAAATCTGTTCAAAGCGCTTCCTTCAAAACATGTGTTTTGAAAAGGTGAGTTTTCAGCTTACTCTTAAAGAGGTTGGCTGAGCTACAAGTACGAAGGTCAGTAGGAAGAGCATTCCATAGTTTTGGTCCTACTGCAGAAAAGGCCCTATCACCTATCGTTCTCAAGCGGGTACTAGGAACACATAGGTAAGTGCCGTTGTTCGATCTTAGACCTCTCTCTCCTTGTTTCACTTGCAGGAGATCCCTAATGTAAGGAGGTGCCTTACCATTAAGGGCCTTCCATACGGTCAGAATAATTTTAAAGTCTATTCTGGCGTGTATTGGCAGCCAATGCAACTCCCTCAGTTTCCATGATATATGATCGAACTTCCTGATCCTACCCACAACCCTGGCTGCTGAGTTTTGTATGTTTTGTAATTTCGTAATTTCAGTTTTTGGTAGTCCAGCCAATAGTCCATTCCCATAGTCCAAGGTTGAGGTCACAAATGCATGAGTTAAAGTCGTGGCCGTTTTCTCGTCTAGACACCGTCTGACCGCAGATAGGTTTCTGATATGGTAGTAGCCCTTTTTGCACATTTTTCTAATCTGTGCTTTCATATCCATTTTTTCATCAAATGTGATACCTAGGTCTATCACATATGGAGACGGTGATATGAAAGAGTCACCTACTTTAATAGTAGTGACGTCCCCATTTTTTTCCATGTTATTCCCATCATGGCAGACCAACATTTCAGTTTTGTTGTCATTGATCTTCATTTTGTTTGATATTAGGAAGGCTCTGACATCCTCAACACATTTCTCTAATTTAAGTTTATTTATTTCCTGATCATGGACTGAGGTGTAACGACAGGGATTTCCAGAGGCACGTAGGCATGTAGAATCATTCAACACAACAAAATCATCCTATGCTAGCACTTTAAAGAACAAAGAGACTAAATCAATAGCAATTCAGACTGAAATTACATGGCCAATTAATGACAAAAATTATTCCTTTTTCACAAAAACTTCCAAATCTTCGGCAACATCTACTCAGACTCCTGCATCCACCACCCCAGCAATAGCTCTACCAACAATAACACCAACAATAACATCGACTAAAACCTCTTCACAGACTCCCTCCACATCATCTAGTAATAAAAACGTAAATACCAATAGACCAGTTAATAAATCAGACAAAAAAGAAATCAAAGACCAAAGCAAAGGTAAAATAAATAGAACTAAATCCTTAGAAAGGATGGATACAGGTGATCCTTCTGATATACATTTTACACCTGTTCAGTCAAAACATAATCGTAAACCTAACAAATGATTATGTTAAATCCTATATTTATACTCATTATTTTTAATATGGCTATCAGCAATATCATACAATGGAATTGTGGAGGATTTGAGGCAAACAGGCCAGAACTGGAGTTATTAGCCCAGAAATATAATGCATCTGTAATTTGTTTACAAGAAACTAAATTCAAAGATGATTCCACAACATTTAAGGGATATGTGATTTATAATAAAGTCGGTTCAATTGACATGATGGACCAAGCACATGGCGGAGTTTCTGTTTTTGTTAAATCCTGTATACCCCAAAGTAAAGTAACATTAAATACTAATTTACAAGCTTCTGCAGTCAGGGTTACCCTGCACAATACATTAACTATATGTTCAATATATTTACCACCTAGTGAGCCAGTTAATATTGCAGATTTAAATAATTTGATAACCCAGCTGCCACAACCATATATGTTAGTTGGTGACTTTAATGCTCACAACTATCTTTGGGGTGGCAGAAATAATACTGATGCCAAAGGACGTATAATAGAAGATTTCTTAAATAACAATAGTTTGTGCCTTTGGAATGACGATTCTCCAACCTATTTACATCCTGCTACAGGCTCTTTAACATCAATAGATCTCTCCATGTGCACTCCAAATTTATTTTTAGACTATTCCTGGGAAGTAGAGGAAGATCAATGGGGTAGTGATCATTACCCCATTATTTTAAATAACCATTTTCCTCCACTAGATGAACGAATCCCCAAGTGGAAATTTCATAAAGCCGATTGGGCGAAATTTCAAACTTCCTGTTTTAATAAAATAACTCCCGAAATTTTTAACAATGTAGATGATCCTCTTCAAGTTTTTACGGATACATTGTATGATATTGCTGATGGGTGTATTCCCAAATCAAAGCCAAATTCTAAAATTAAAGAAAAACCCTGGTTTAGTGATGAGTGCAAAAAAGCTGTCAAGGAGCGGAAAAAAGCTTTAAAAAATATTTAATCGACAGCCAACTCAATATAATTTGCACCAATTTCGTATAAAAAGAGCTAAAGCCCGTTATATTATTAAAATAAGCAAAAGAAAAAGTTGAAAAGATTACATTTCTAAATTAAATACACGTTCACCAATTTAAAAAATGCTGGGATATGGTGCGTAAAATTACTGGGAAGGGAGGTGGAGCAAGGATCAAACATCTAAATCATAATGGCCAATTAATTACAAATCCCACTGAAATAGGTAACACAATAGGTCAAACAATTTCCATGAATTCCTCATCCAATAATTATTCTGCCAAATTTCAACAAATAAAAAATAGAAAAGAAAGAAACCAACTAAATTTCATATCTAATAACTTGGAACAAGATAATAAGCCATTCACAATATCAGATTTAAAACTTGCTTTAGATAAATCCCATGATACCGCTCCTGGACCTGATCATATACACTATCAAATCCTCAAACACCTCCCTGACCAAACACTTGGGCATCTTTTGGATATTTTTAATAATATTTGGGAAAGTGGTTATTTTCCTCCTTCATGGAGTGAAGCCACTATCATTCCTATTCCCAAACCTGGCAAAGACTCGTCAGATTCAAATAATTATCATCCCATTGCGTTAACAAGTTGTATTTGTAAGTCAATGGAACGAATGATTAACGAGCGTTTAATTTGGTTTTTAGAAACTGCGGCTTATATTTCTGTTGCACAGAGTGGTTTTAGAAAAACGCGAAGTGCTGTTGACCATCTGGTACATTTAGAAACGTTTATACGAGAGGGTTTTATAAAAGGCGAACATGTGGTTAGTATATTTTTTTATTTAGAGAAAGCATACAACACCACATGGAAATATGGAATAATGAGTGATTTATATGATATGGGATTAAGGGGTCGTTTAACCCTTTTTATTCCAAATTTTCTATCAAACCGACATTTTAAAGTTCGAGTGGGTGCATCACTTTCTGATGCTTTTGATCAGGAAATGGGTGTTCCAGAGGGTAGTATATTATCAGTGACCCTTTTTATTATTAAAATTAACAGCATTGTTGATTGTATGAGGCCTGGAGCAGATTGCTCACTTTTTGTTGATGATTTCAACTTAAGCTACAGGTCAGCAAGCATGCATACAATAGAACGACAGCTTCAACAACACCTAAATAGATTACAAGAATGGGCTGATAACAATGGATTTAAGTTTTCTTTGAAAAAGACTGTATGTATGCACTTTTGTAAAAAGTGGAAGGCTCACTCAGATCCTGATCTACACCTTGGCCAAACTCGAATCCCTGTTGTCGAAGAAACCAAGTTTCTTGGACTTATATTTGATAGAAAATTATCTTTTATTCCTCATATTAAATATGTAAAAAAGAAATGCCAGAAGGCATTAGATTTATTACGGGTTCTCGCCCATACTGATTGGGGAGGGGACCGTAATGTTTTATTACAATTATATAGAGCGCTGGTACGTTCCAAACTTGATTATGGGTGTATGGTATATGAATCAGCACGTCCATCGTATATTAAAATGCTCAATCCTATACAAAATCAAGGGTTAAGACTATGCCTTGGTGCATTTTGTACCTCGTCTGCAGATAGCTTGGCAGTAGAGGCAGATGAACTGCCTCTTGATTTAAGAAGAGAAAAACTTGCCCTTCAGTATGCTGCAAAAATTGCTGCTTGTCCAGATAATCCTGTACATGACACTATATTCAATCCAAATTATGTTGATCTTTTTGAAAATAAACCAAATACAATACCAACTTTTGGCATTCGCACCAAGGAATCTTTACAATCCTTAAATTTAAATCCGAATCAAATAGCTAAATTACAATATCCAGAAACACCTCCATGGACCTATGCAACTTTAAATATTAATCTAGCCATGTCAGAATTAAAGAAATGCTCAACAGATCCATCCCTTTATATAAATAGATATAAAGAAATTAAATCTATTTTCACTGGATATCAGTGTATATACACTGATGGATCATTTGACGATGAGAAGGCTGCTGCAGCTGCTGTTAAGGGCAATCATATTTATTCAGAACGTCTGCCAAATAAATCATCAATTTTTTCTGCAGAACTACATGCTTTGTACCTTGCTTTGGATCATGTGGAGACCTCTCCACAGCAAACATTTTTAATTTTTTCTGATTCTTTGTCTTGTTTACAAGCATTGAAAGCAAAGGATTGGAAAAATCCCTTTATTTACAAAATTCTCGAACGGTATCATAGACTCTGTACAGATGAAAATAAAGAAATACGTTTTTATTGGATCCCCAGTCACATTGGAATCCATGGAAATGAGGCCGCTGACCAAGCTGCCAAAGCAGCATTGGACAAATGCCCAATAGATTTACTTATTCCATATACAGAGTTTCAGAAATATATTACTGTTTTTTTACGTTCTAAATGGCAGTTGCGCTGGAACGAAGCTATTTTTAATAAATTACATGAAATTAAGCCCGTTCTAGGCAAAACTAAAGGTGCTATTAGAATTAACCGTAGAGAAGAGTCTGTTTTAACCCGTATAAGAATAGGACATAGTCATTTGACGCACTGTTATCTGCTTAAAGGTGAAGATCAACCGGAATGTATTGGTTGTCAAAGGGCTTTGACTATTAAACATATTTTAATTAAGTGTATCGATTTTGATATTATACGAACTCAATATTTTAATGTACAAGATTTACATACGTTATTTGATACTGTAGATACTTCTGTGATAGTATCGTTTTTAACTCACATAGGACTTTATAATCAGTTTTAAGGGCAGAGCTTTTGTTTATTTATGTCATTGACTTATTTATCAAGAACTGCAAAACATCATACTGATAAAGTCTTTTAAACAAATTATACATATTTATTATATTTGATTGGTGTTATATAAATGCTGTTGTTAAATTCTTGTGTTATGTACATATTGTATTAATATTTACATTTTGTTTCTAGTCAATATAACGTTTTTGTTTTTACTATTTTGGCACTGAATGACCTCATTGTGTCGATGTGCCGTAAAGAAACCATTCATTCATTCATTCTTTCATCATATGATTTATTTTCACCAAATTTCTCTTCAACATCATTTATGAAACTTTTAATGTTCATTTTTTTGTAACTTCTGTATGATACCTTTTTCTTGTTCTTTATTCTAGTTTGAAGATTTAAAGTGAGTTTAATAATACTATGATCAGATATTTTCTCTTCAACCTTGTGTTCTTTTATTAAATTACTATCTATATTTGTGATTAACAAATCAAGTGTATTTCCTAATATATGTGTTGGTTCAGTCACATGATTTTGTAAATTGTATAAATCTAGGATGTCATTAAATTTAATCACATTTGGCCTCTCTGGTTTATTCATATGGAAATTATAGTCCCCAACGAAAAGCACTTCATGTGTATATGTAGAATAGGAGCTTAGCAAATCACTAAATTCTTCAAAAACTCTGTATAAGTGTATTAATTTTTTATCTGAGGGTTCTGGTCTATAAATGGTAATAATAGTGCATAATTTGTTTTTGGTTTTGATATTAATTTCCATCATTTCCATAGTTGTTAAGTTATGACTGTTATTAATTTTCTTTATGTCAATTTCAGGTCTGAAGATAACAGCCAAGCCGCCGCCAGATCTTAGTCTACGTGGTAAGTGTTCAATATCGTAATTATTTTCTTTGATTTTACCTTTAATTATTTTTTCATTTGCCTCATTCATCCAAGTTTCAGTAACAAAAAATAAATCAACGTTATTTTCATTTATGTATACATTTAGAAGTTCTACTTTGTTTCCTATGCTTTGTACATTAGCTGTAGCAATTGTTAGTTCCTTATTTATTTCGTAACGAATGTTATTTCTATTTGTTTTATTATTAATTACATTTTAATTTGCATTGATTCCACCGATGTTATCCCGATTAATGCAACCATCTAGAATACATCTACACCAGCTTAAATACATCTACACCAGCTTAAAACACAATGAAAGCTAAAAAAGAATATAAATCTACCTTAATTTCAAGCATAAAACAGTAAAAATATCCAATGATAAATCGATTACCTTTCAATGAAGTCAGATGTACCATTTGAGCTTCTGGATGGATAACATCATACAGTCCATAGTGAATGTCATGTTCAGGTGTTTGTGGTGATCCTGCATTACAAAGTAGCATGTTATTCCTTATGTTATTTTCTACAAATGTTCATGTTACATCATTTTGAAAATACTAGACATAAAACAAACCAATTTTATCCGATAGTAGACATAGTATTTGCCAATTGTAGATGATAGCCATGGATTTGTCATGTGAAATATGAACTATTACCTTTTACCAATGTGTATTACATTTTTCAATTTGCAATTGAAAATACTATATGTAACATGTGCCAATTGTAGTTCTCATTGGTTGATACCCATGGATTTGAAATGTTTTTACATTTTTCTGCTAAAGATTTCATTAAATCACAGAGGTCACAGGCAAATCTAAAGAAGTGTTTGGTGTGTTTAGATCTTTTGAAATTGTGATATAAACAAGCTATTTGCCTGATATCAATTGAAATACACCTGCCATGATAATTGCGTTTTGTTGAATTCTGCACACTGCAGTACTCTTTTGTTCAATGTTGTTGTCCAAAAGGGTGTGAGGCCTGCCCCGATAGACAAACACTAGTGGAAAAAGAGGCTCCAGTAAGCCAACTTACTTCTTTCCCAATCTGAAGGTGCCCTGGTTAGCTCAACAAAGATTGCGGATAAAGGGTTAAATATATGATTTGGAATTAGTAGTAAACTCATCTACTTTCAAATGGCACAGAAACATATAAAGGAGTCGCAAAATTTGAAGACTCTTTCTGCATAATAACTTGCGCAGCTTGACCTGAAGAAGGATGCATCAAAATAATCGAGTGATTAAAAAGAATATATGCCAGTAAACACTGACTTGGTTTAAATTCACTTTAAATTGATACTGAGTGTGTAGGTTTTAACTACATCAAATGTGTTCATATTGACATGGTGCAGCATCTTAGCAAGCATGGAGGGTAATGATAGAGCCTGCTTTTTGAAACAATTTCAAGCAAGAAAGTGTGAGCAAAAACTTGAAATCTGATATTTACTTACATAAGCATGGTCTTCAAATCTGAGAGCATCCGATTTTTAAACAATATGGGACTGGTCTTATGTAAGTACAACGAGCACTTCTCAACGAGTTATATTTTGTCAAATGGTACCACATGTATATTTTGGTACCACATGTATATTTTATGTTCCTATACCTTTTATTTCATGAAAACTACCATTTCTTGTCAAAAATACCTTCATATTCTGCACAAATCACTGAATTACAAGTTTGTTTACATTGCTCTAATATTTGACCCATCATGAACTCATCACTAATGGGATTTTCTTCATATTCTGCTCAAATCTCTGAATTACCAGTTTGTTTACATTACCTCTGATATTTGACCCTTCTGAACCTGTTACAATAGGGTTCTGACAGGATTTACATTGTAACGTCATGAGGCCACAAGGGGCAGTTTGTAACCTTTTTCCCAGTGTTCTGGTTGTTTCTGTGACGTCACGATGCAAAATTGCCCATTTCAGCCCATTTTATTTTGCAAGAAAACAATTTTGAAAACATTTGCAGCTGCTTTCATCTTTTTCCAATTTTCAATGCAAAATGTAATCAAGGAACACTGCACACAAGCAAGCTATGAGCCTTGCTTGAGATCTAACACAAATTTGTGATGTAAGTAAATATATTTGCTTGGAAATGTTTCAAAAATCAGATTTTGGCTTGACTTGAAATGTAGGCACAGTCTTGAAATCTAAGCACAAATATCTTGCTTGAGATTGTTTAAAAAAATCAGGCCCAGGTCTTGAGGGACCAAGGACCCTTTTATGATCAATATGACCATAATCAGTGTTTAAGGATAATGACCTTTTGATAGGACACTGATTAACCTTTACACTGATACATCATGACTTAAAATAAACTTACTCTTGTGGAGTGTTGCCCCGATCAAAGTGTCATCTAACTGATCTTTTGAACAAGCAAAGTCAAACATCTCTTGCAATAAAATCATCCATGACAACATTTAGGCACACATGCCTAATTGAGGGAATAGCATGGTAAAATATGTTCATGACCTCCTTCATGACATGTGCGTGTGTGTGTGTGTGTGTGGGTGTGTGTGCATGACCTCCTGGACCTCATGTGATTATTTTAGAACAGTTTTTAAAATCTCTACACACTTCCTCTGTGATGGTTTTCATCAGGACACTGATTAACCTTTGCACTGATACATCATAACTTAAAATAAACTTCCTCTTGTGCAGTGTTGCCTTGATCGGCATGATATGTTATTTAACTGATCTTTTGGGGTTTTACATCACTTTCAACATTATTTCAGTCATTTCGTGATGAGACCTACTTGTAGCAGATATAGTGCTGCCATGCTTTTAGTGCTTTACACTCAGTATCACAAATGAATTCAAAGCAAACTAATGCTTTTGTTTACATTACTTTCTGACACCCATATAATCATTCCTTTGGGTATTTTCTATTTTGGGAATTGAACTTCATGGTATCATGCAAGCAAGCTATGAGCCTTGCTTGAGATCTAAGCACAAACTTGTGATGTAAGTAAAATATATTTGCTTGGAAATGTTTCAAAAATCGGATTTTGGCTTGACTTGAAATGTAAGCACAGTCTTAAAATCTAAGCACAAATCTCTTGCTTGAGAATTCGGGCCCAGGGCTTGGGTGCAGTTTTTCTTGCTTACATTTTGTATCGAAAATTGAAAAAGATGAAAACACCTGCAATTGTTCTCAAAAATAATTTTGTGGAGCTTAAAATGGATTTAAATGTAACAATATTGCATTTGACGTCACAGAAGCACCCAGAACGCTGGAAAAACAAGTTACAAATTGCCCCTCACAGCCTCATGATGTTAAAAAGAAGATCCCATCCGTGACCCACTGTGATGAGTTCATGATGGATCAAATATCGGAGCAATGTAAAAAAAAAGTCTTAATTCAGTGATTTGAGCAGAATATGAAGGTATTTTTGACAGGAAATAGTATTTTACATTAAACATGTTATAAGAACTCAAAATGGACATATTTAGAGCGTACAAATGATAAAATGAACAAAACAAAACTGATGCAGTTCAGGATGAGAAGTGCTATTTTGTGCTTACGTAAGATCAGTCCAAATCTTGTTAAAAAAATCGGTTGATCTTAGATTTGAAGACCATATTAAAGTAAATATCAGATTTCAAGTTCTTGCTTACATTTTCTTGCTTAAGACTGTTTAAAAAAGGTCTTGAAGGACCATGGGCACTTTTATGATCAATATTACCATAATCAGTGTTTAAGGATAATGACATTTTAATAGGACACTGATTAACCTTTACACTGATACATCATGACTTAAAATAAACTTACTCTTGTGGAGTGTTGCCCCGATCAAAGTGTTATCTAACTGATCTTTTGAACAAGCAAAGTCAAACATCTCTTGCAATAAAATCATCCATGACAACATTTAGCCATACCTGCCTAATTTAGGGAAAAGCATGGTAAAATATGTTCATGACCTCCTTCATGACATGTGTGTGTGTGTTTGTGTGTTTGTGTGTGTGTGTGTGTGTGTGTGTGTGTGTGTGTGCATGACCTCCTGGACCTCATGTGATTATTTTAGAACAGTTTTTAAAATCTCTACACACTTCCTCTGTGATGGTTTTCATGTTTTTCAATCTGTATGATGTAAATAAAACATTCTGTGGCTTAAAAGACTGGATAAAAATCAAAAAAGGCATTTAGTGTAAGGCCCTTCAGAGAATCTGAGGCATATCTCGGCCAACTTACAACCTCCATGGTTTTAATGCTTTACACTCAGTATCACAAATGAATTCAAAGCAAACAAATGCTTTTGCCTACATTAAACTTTCTGACACCCTAGTTCCATATAATCATTCCTTTGGGTATTTTCTATTTTGGGAATTAAACTTCATGGTATCATATACTTCATAATATACCTAGTGAGGACATGATTCATTAAATGAAAAAGATTTAAAATTGTTATACTCACCATTTGATGGATTCCTGATGTTGCTTCTCACTTGTAATTCTGAATCCCTAGAAATTGGCTCTGGTGGGCGACCTTTATTCATATTACAGGACATATCCAATACATGAGAAAGAAACATTTTCAAATTACTTAATTGATTTAAGTGTTGTTTTCACATAAACATAGGATCATTATCTTTTACTTCACCATTTGATTACAAAACACAACCGAACCAGAAATTCCTGTCATATCTGTTCATCAAATTGATATTTATGGATTGGCTACTTTATTAAAGAAGAATTTACTTTTCATAAAAGCCATAAATGACGACTTAAACTGGGTAGCTGTTTTGAATTTGTCTCCCACATTTACTTATACCAACCTGTTCTTAATAATTAGTTTGTAATCTAAACTATGTGTTGTTAATAGCTGTTAATAGCTGATTGCATCAGGAATGCAAACGCTTTCTTCGTATCTCATCCTGAATGTATTCTGACTGTGTTCTGAGTGTGCTCGGTGATATTCACTTAACCATGCATTTATGTGAAAAAGAAGAAACAAACAGGAGCAGAAACAATCATGTATGGAGAAGACACGAACTAGAAACAGAGTTGGTCAGAAAAAGATGCAAACAGATGACAAAAGTCTGTATTGGTCAGCTTCTCATTCATATTTTGTCTGCAATACATCCGTCTTCTCTATATTTGTACACTTTCTGTGCATGTTTTCTTCTGAATACATTCTACATCAATGTTCATCCATGTTGTTCACTTTGGTCTTGTATGCTTAACTTTTTTCGACTTGTGCATATCTCATTTGTTCTTTCAAAGCACACAAAAATGCACAAAAGCAGATGCACAAAACTTATATTTTCCACTCAACAACTCGTCCGCTTGGCCTGTTCGCTATAGTGTTTGCTAAAGCCATTATAAGATTATAATTGAAAAGTAATTGACATCATTCTCCACTGGGAAAATGATATCAGTTCTCAATATTTAATTTGCTTATAGTTTTTATTCTAGAATACTTAAAACAGAGTTAAAGCTAAAAAAGAATATAAATCTCCCTTAATTTCAAGCATAAAACAATTAAACATATCCAATGATAAAATCAATTACCTTTCAATGAAGTCAGATGTCCCATTTGAGCCTCTGGATGGAGAAAATCATACGGTCCATAGTGAATGTCATGTTCAGGTGTTTGTGGTGATCCTGCATTACAAAGTAGCATGTTATTCCTTATGTTATTTTCTACAAATGTTCATGTTACATCATTTTGAAAATACTAGACATAAAACAAACCAATTTTATCCGATAGTAGACATAGTATTTGCCAATTGTAGATGATAGCCATGGATTTGTCATGTATTTATTTTTATTTATATTAAAGCTTTCATAAAGTCATGCAATTTTACAGAAATTTGGGGAAGTTTTTTTAATTATTTGTGTTCAATAAACTGAAACTAAAAAGCTATCTCCCTGAAATCAACCAAGATACACCTGCCAGGATCATTGTGTTTTGCTGAATTCTGGCATGTACTTGTTGTCACTATTGTGGTCAAAAGACAAACACTAGTGGGCAAAGGGGCCTCTGTCACCCAAATCACTCCAGTATCCCAATCTAAAGGGACCCATTGTTAGGAAACCTTTACAAAGTAGGTGCTTACAATATATCACTGGTAAGCAAAGTAACCTTTGTTGATGATTCTAGCAGAGGACTCATTTACTCGTAATAGGCACAGAGATTTAAAAAGGATTGGATTACAAAAATAAGGATATAAACATTTATATTATTTGAGGAAAAAGTGCTTGAATTTATGATCTTTAATTACCTTTGTGTTTGTGACATACAAACAATATGATGCCAGTTGCTATGATTAATGAGAATAAAGCACACCCAATGATAATGGCTGTTAAATGACTTTTCCACTTGGAACTCCAGGTGTCCCTTTGTGGGGCGGTGGAAGAAGGATTTAATGCATCTGCAAAATAACAGTGTACTGGAAATTATTATTTAATTTTGATAATTAAATTGTGAAGTTAATATTATTAGAGGCTTCATAGCCCTTTAGTGATGACTGTAAGATTATCCTTTATGAACATACATACAAGTGTACAGACCAATCAAACTATATGTAATTTCTTCAACCTTCAATGAAAGATAGGATCCTATTTGTTCTTGCATAGGACACCCCGGGGGGGTTACTCTCATAGTCAGCATTACCGGGGAACCTGGGCTAAATAGGGTCCTTTTTGCTGATATTTTCCCTAAAACAGGTTAAGATATTTCATCATTTCCCCTAAAACTGGGTGCTATTTTTCAAATTTCTCCCTAAAACAGGGATCACAATCGCCCTTTCCAAATCTCTCCCTTCTGCATCATCCCTAAATGAGGGTATAAAAAATTCAGCTAGTCCTAAATCAGGGTACCAATAATGATAGAATATTTCCCTAAATCAGGCTCTGGGGTTTTCAGTTCCATCCGGGTTAAGATATTTTATCATTTTCCCTAAAGCAGGGTACTGTTTTTCAAATTTCTCCCTAAAACAGGGATCACAATCCCCTTTTCCAAATCTCCTTCTTTTGCATCATCCCTAAATGAGGGTATCAAAAATTCAGCTAGTCCTAAATCAGGGTACCAAATTTCAGCTAGTCCTAAATCAGGGTACCAATAATGATAGAATATTTCCCTAATTCAGGCTCTGGGGTTTTCAGTTCCATCCCAGCCTCCGCGGGTTAAAATCATGAGAGTACCCCCCCCCCCCCCCCCACCCCCCCGGGATAGGACACACAGGAATATAGTTTAAAATACTTATCCCCAAAACAATGTTTATTTTAATCTAAGGGAAAGGTGGTAAAAAATGTTGGTAAGCCAGAGTTTTGGCAAAGCACTTGCCAATAGTTTAACATTGCTCCCTCCACACCCTAAAATACCCAATATTCATCGGGCTCAGTATAACACCCTCTCCGATTATGCGATCAGATATGTTCAAATAGGCCCGTTCCATTAGCCCCGCCCCTTGAATGTATCCAACCGCACGTGCACTGTGTGTTGACGTATTTATAGCCGTTCAGTAGGACAGCACGTGCACGATACGATGACGTAACTCAGTTCTATATGACATTTGGTTGCGTCATCGCTAGGCCTATAAACTCAGTGATAATATTGAGAAAATCTAGAAGCCCATATATTTCAATAATGGTCCATACTCATTTCTTTCCAGGAAATATCATGATGACGTTAAGAGCTAAAAGATGTATCTTTGTTCATAAATAGCTTGATGTGTCAGTCTGGTTTGAGTGACGACAAGACCCCTCACATATAAAACCTACACAGATGGAGAAAGGCAGGATGTCAAGCTCAATGCATCTTTGCTGGTTGCCCGCAGCAGACTGACTCTACCCCACACTCACACACCTGGCTGCTGGGGAGTAGGCAGCCTGTGCTATCTTTATCACAACTCTCAGGCTGGTTGGCTCTTATGGGATTTCAGACTATGACATTATGATTGTCAAGCATAATAAAACTATATTGAGCTTAATGCTTCAATGTATTTACCTTCCACAGATGAATGTGTCACATCAAAAGCTCTCTGATTTACATCATGTTCAGGTGTTTGTAACGATGCTGCAGAATATAAAAACATAAAATTGTATGTCCTTAATACATTAATACAGACCTCACGCATGGGGTGCGCATACGTGAGGTACAAGATGTCAGTGTTTTGATGGCAGTGTTTTGATATAGCTCCGTACTTGTTTGTTTTCCTGACAATTTACAGTGCTCTAACGTATCTGAAACCTGTTATAATATACACCCACCTGCTCTAGCACACCTCTGCCTCAGGTCTACGCTGTCTAGCTGACCTGAGTGAACACTAGCAGTGTAAAAACTGATCTGTAAAGTAACGAGGGCTGGTATTTGATTCGCTTTGAACGAAGTGCAGCGCTCGTCACACAGATCTTTTTGTACTCGTGGCGAGTGTTTACTTCTCAACTTCCTCTCTCAAACCAGCTTGGAATCATCTCCTTGCGGTACAGGTTCCTAATCACCTAGGCAACCTTGTCTAATCACCTAGACAAAAAATGTCCAATCTCCTGGACATTATCCAAACAAAATACAAACATCCTATCTAAACTGACAAGCTGAACCACCTCGGCACCAGGGCTTGCCCCACATAAACATTGTCGGTCTAATTGAACGAAATAACGTTCTCCTATCAAAGCTGGGTTCAATAATAACTTCTCTAGAACCTTCAGCATTTATTTTTTTTATTTTCAATCAAAAATCGAATAACGGTTGAGCCGCCATTGACCGCTCGCTCACCTTAGCTATTTCTACGACGTATATAAATAGCACATACAAATATACAAAACAACAAATTCAAGCCTACTCACCATTTCTCCAAGTCTGTATTTTAATCCTAAAGTGTTAATCCATAGTGTACCAAGCTGGATATTGTCTCAACCCCAAAATCGTCCACTTGGTCTCAAACAGACGTACCATCCAAAGAAATAACATGGCTTGCTCCACTCGTAGCTCTACAAGGGACATGCAGGATGTCCATGATATAGAAAATCCCGCCACACCAAGCGGGCCTCAAACTCTTCCTGCAGCCTTGCTCTCTCCAGTGCAGAATGCGGTAGATGAGCTGGCGGATCTCAGGACCACTTACAACAACTTGGTCAAAATGAACAAGTCCACTATGGACGTCAATGACAGAGAGAGTGGCAGATCTTCCAGATACGTCTACAATCACTGCTGGCGAAGACAGTGTAAATACTTTTAACCACTTCATGAATGAGATCGAGGGCATCAGGGCGGTAGGCCTGACAGTCACAGTAATTTCTCCGCCATCTCCTACCGACAAGGTGCACAGAAAAAACTGGATGTACTTCGTCAGTTTCCTTGCCTCCCACGTCAAAGTTCTGCCTGGCTACAGTTTCCGTAAAATACAACTTTTTTACAGTTCCACTGACTTCGCTGTTGCTGCTGATGGGAGCCTAACTTCTTCTGCTATTGATGAAATCACGAAGGCTATAAACTCTATCTCTTTCCCCAAGAAAGTCACATTTGTGCCAAAAAAGGGCAGCACTCTTCTCCCGGAGCATGAAGGAGACAAGAAAAACTGCCGTCCTGTAAACACGAGGAAAAGAAAGGGGCTGACAGCAGCTGCATCCGCTAGTGCCTCTACCCCGGCCGCCTCTGTAGCCTCTTCTTCGTCGTCTGCTCCTGGGATCAAAGACATGTTGGCCGTTCCAACCAAGATTGCAGGACGGATCATCGGAAAGAAAGGTTGCAACATTAGAGAGTGGAATAATATACCAAACCTTGTTGTTACCTTAACAAACATTGATGATGACACTTCCTTAGTTAAATTTACAGGCCCTCGGGCAGTAGTAAATAAAGTTAAATCTGAGGTACAGAAATTAGTGGACACTGCCTGAGGACACTGGCCGGAGCCGTCCACCACTGATGACACTGCCAATGGCAATCTCTATGTTAATCATGAATTTCATAAAATAAATATATATACTTCCATAAGAAATAACAATGACATATTCTCATGTACATGTTTACTTAATGAAATAAATGATCTTTCAACATAAACTAACATATATGAAAATAATGATGCCCCCTCACTGCCTCATAGGAGGTTGCAAATATCCTCCATTCTCTTATGTAAATGGCATCTCCAACTAGTTCTCCTTAAAAATAGTTTTTAAAAAATCAATCTGTTCTACATTGGAGATCTAGTTTCTATCCATAATACACCACAATTTCTTAACTATCTACATATATACTATCTTCTTAATCTTAAGAAAGGCATGTCTATACAGATAAATATAAAACTTAGAACATTTTTTTTAATTTACCCACAGAAAACTCACAATGAACTATTGTGCCTGTTTTCCCCGGTAGATGGCTCCGGCGGGTATCATATCAACTATAGTATATTAACACCAAACGAATTTCTTAAACATAATAACAAAGACACTCCTGCTCTGCCCCATCGCAGGAGCGCATGTGGTGGTATTAGACAAGTAAACAATGTCTATACACACTACTCTACTCGGCCAACCAATCACGATGCACTAGTGGGGTCGGCCGGCCTAAGACGTGTCCTGCCTCACCGCGGTCGCACACACAGGCCAACCAATCATGTTACGATGGCGGGGTCGCCAGCCAGCTCAACACGTGCTCGACCCCATCATGTAAACAGTGGTAGCTATAATCAGTCATCACACCACAGACCTAACAACCGCACACATATAGGTGGCACCACTCACCATGGAAACAATGGGGTCTCCATGACAACACAAAAAAACAAGGAAAACCTAGTGATTGGTTCATGCAACGTACAAAGCATCACTGGCAAGGTCTTAAACGTAAAAGACTACTTTTCAGAACACAACTTGGATGCTCTTTTCATCACTGAAACAAGGTTGCATGAAACGGGTGATGAGAGAATCAAAAACGAGCTTGAAGAGGGTTCACTCAAATTTCAGTCTCACCCACGGATAGGACGCTCTGGCGGTGGCATGGGTCTGTTACATCGTGTGGAACTCCCCTTTAAAACCAATAGGTTGAACCCTCCGAGGGTTAAAACAATGGAACTCCTTGAATCATCTCTGCTGATCAAGGGTAAGAAGTTAACCTTTGTAACCATCTATAGACCTGAACCATCTGACAAGAATAGGTATACCTATTCTGAGTTCTATGATGAGTTCACTCAATTGGTGGCACACTATGGGTCATTCAGTCATTCAGTCATCTTCCTTGGTGACTACAACTTTCATGTCAATAAACCAAACAAACCTGATGTCATTAAGTTTAATGACATTCTATCTACCTTTGACATGAACCAAGGGGTACATGAACTGACCCATAAATTGGGGAATACCTTTGATCTCATCATCACCTTCAAAGGGAACAAGTTTATCAAGAGCCACCTGGTGGATGAGTATATATCTGATCATAAAATGATTAAGCTTTATCTTGGTATCTCACCCCCCCGACCCCCTAAAAAATCAATCAAGTACAGGAACTTTAAGGGATTAGATCTTCAGTCCCTAAGGAACGACATCAAATCCCTAACTGATGCAAATGCATCATGGGAACACTTATCCCTGAGTGACATGGTGGATTACTATGAGAGGGAAATCACATCAATCATGGATAAACATGCTCCTATCAAGTTTGCCAAGGTCACTCAGCGCAAACCTGTACCCTGGATGAGTGATCAATTAAAGCTGGAAAGATCTCTCAAGAGGAGGCTTGAGAGGAAGATGAACAAGACTGATTCTCACATCGATAAGGAAATAAATACAATTCCATGTTGAAATCATCTCAGTCTGCATATTTCTCCAACCTGGTTGAAGAAAACAAGCATGACCATAAAAAACTTTTTAGAGCTATTGACACGGTCATGCACAAGAAAAAGGACATACCAATGCCAGTTTCGCCGCCAGGTGACACTGCGAACAATATGAATGCAGCAAACGCATCACAGCTTGAAAAGTTCATCCCCCTAACCATAGATGACGTGCAAAAATTAGTGAAGAGATCTGCAAAGAAGTCATGTGAGCTGGATCCAATCCCGACTTGACTCCTAATTGACCTCTTAGAGGACCTCTTACCGATAATTACTGCCATCATGAACAAATCACTCCTAGAATCAGCAGTACCGGACAATATGAAAATAGCCATCATAACACCCCTGCTGAAAAAATTGGGCCTTGAACTGATTGAGAAAAATTATAGACCTGTTTCCAACTTGACATACATCTCTAAACTTACAGAGAGGGCAGTAGCGGACCAATTAGTCCCTCATCTTGTAAGAAATGGCCTTACCGATAAATTCCAATCAGCCTACAAGGGATATCACAGCACTGAAGGTGCAAAACGATATCCTGCGAGATCTAGATGACAGGAAGTCAATAATTCTATTGTTACTTGATCTCTCGGCTGCCTTTGACACCATTGACCACCAAATCCTATTTGATATATTGGAGGCTAGATGTAATGTTAAAGGTCACGCCCTCTCCTGGATTCGGTCATATCTAAGTAACAGGAAACCGTGTGTGAAGGTTGGGACTCACAGGTCTTGTCTCAAGCCCATCAAATATTGAGTCCCACAGGGCTCAGTCCTGGGTCCCATTTTATTCACCATCTATATGACGCCCCTGTCTGATATCTTAGCCAAATATGGTCTGAGCTATCATATTTATGCTGATGACACCCAGATCTACATCCCTGTGGACCACACCTCCCCCCATCATGCTGATATAAGCAGACACAAACCGAAGGAATGTGTCGATGAGGTCAGAAACTTCCTTATATCAAACAAAATGAAGATCAACGATGGGAAGACTGAAATGCTTATATGTACTGACAAATATAACACTGCCACCACCAGTAGCAGTAATCCAAACACAATAAAGGTTGGCTCCTCTGATATTGCTCCTAGTGAGTCAGTAGTTGATCTCGGCATAACCTTTGACTCTAACATGGACATGAAGGCCCAGATTAGAAAAATGTGCAAGAAAGGCTACTACCACATTAGGAACCTGTCTGCCATTAGACACTGTCTAGACGAGAAAACAGCTGTAACACTGACCCATGCCTTTGTTACCTCTACCCTTGACTATGGCAATAATCTCCTTGCTGGCCTTCCTAAATCTGACACCATGAAGCTACAATACCTCCAAAACTCTGCAGCACGTGTCGTAGGAAAAATCAGGAAATTTGATCACATTTCAGGAAAATTGCGGGAACTGCACTGGCTTCTGGTTCACGCGAGAATTGACTTTAAATTCCTCCTCTTGACGTGGAATGCTCTAAACGGTAAGGCACCGCCTTACCTGCGGGATCTACTCCTAATCAAACAAGGAGAACGTGATCTAAGATCAAATGACAGCACTTACCTACAGATTCCTTAGACCCGACTAAGGACAGTGGGTGACAGGGCCTTTTCATCTGTCGGCCCTAGACTATGGAATTCCCTGCCTAGTGACCTTAGGACTAGTACCTCAGTCACCTCGTTTAAGAGTAGACTGAAAACCCATCTCCACAGGATGCACGTCCTGAATGCAGCGCTATGAACAGACTTGTCTGGTATCAGCGCTATACAAATTTTATTATTACTATTATTATTATTATTATTATTATTATTATTATTATTATTATTATTATTATTATTATTATTATTATTATTATTATTATTATTATTATTATTATTATTATTATTATTATTATTATTATTATCATTATTATTATTATTATTATTAATACACTGATAAACTGTATTGAACCATTAAACATCTTGCTGGTAATGTGATTATCATAGGATGTGCATTTTTCTGAAATAAATTTTGATTTGAATTGAGAACTAAGACATCGGCAGAATTTTTAAGAAACGTTGGATGTGGTCAAAATGACCATTGGGAGCCCATGCCACCTAGGCATGTCTTGCCGTAAGACTAATGGCACCTATATTAAAGGTCTACGACAGATACATTTGTCGGCATCACCGTTTACTGCGGCGATACTTTGTCTGATGTTATCGGCAGTTTTGTTTTGCACTTTTTCCATCACTGATTTTCATCTTGTTTTATCTGTGAGCAGAAAAGGTCACATAGGCATTAGTCTTGCCCAAGTGTACATACGTCAACATCCTGAATTTAGATTTGAGTGTCATCCACAAATACATGTTCAGTCCACATTTAACTTAATTCACCCCATGCTTAATGGATTTCGAAATAGACCAGTGGGTACCAACTTTGTTCATAAGGTATATCTTTATCCAGTAAATGGCATGATCAGTCTCAAGTCTTGAAAATAGTATCTGGTGATCAATAATCTAAGAGTTTTATCTAAGCCGCTTCTTGAAATTATGAACAAAATTAAGATCTTAGGTTGTTTGAGTTTTATCATGGTTAAGATGAATTTTTATTACTTCGTCGCCAGATATGCTCCACGTGATCCATGATCAGCCTTTTTTGGTAATAAAGTCAACGGTCTTTCCAAAGGTAGAGATAATATAAAAAATTGGATGACATTAGATCTCTGCACTTGTTCGGTAAGCCCATGTATTTTAGAATATATTGAAATCAGAGATTTATGCTACATAATTATTATCTGGTTAGTCCCAAATATGTATTGGAAATGACAGCTCAGATGATTGAATAATTCCTTGGGTTTTCATTTAGCACATAATTATATTTATCATAACGTTGAGGATATCGTTTAAAATACCAGAAGCACATAATAGAATTCGCCAAATCACAACATCTGCCCTGATTGAATGTTATTTAAAAACATTCGGTATAAGATTACCTTCAACAAGATGCATATAAAATGCACACCAGATGTTTGCGTTTCCATCCTCAGGGATTAATGGGTTGACAACTGAACAACTATACTTTCCAAAGTGGTTCTTTGTAACTTTTCTGATTAAAAGATGATCCTGGATTTCTAGTATGTCTCGAGGAAGTTTCCATCCTTCAAATCCCCAACGAATTCTTTCTTTATCAAATACTGGACAAGATGAAATGTTGCATTTTATTCTTATATTTCTTTCATCAAGAGATGCAGATATATTCTTTGCGGATTCATCCCATTCTGGCGAATCTGAAATATTTATTTAACACAAATATACAGAGTTGTTTATGTGAAATGCCTTATTCTTATTTGATATAATAACAAGAGATATCCACACTGTACTGTGATTAGAAATTACCATTTTAGTCTGAAGGGATTAATTTTGATTTCTACTTGTTTAAAATGGTGAATGGTATAGATATGTAATCTTTATCGTTATGTCTTACAATGTCGTGCAAAAAGGATATCCCAGTCACACACAGTCACTCCTTAAAATCAGAGGAAAATGATGTCCAACCCAAATATTATTATCATTCATAATTTGCATCTTTGCAAACTGTATATATTTGCATATAACAAAATATAAACTATGAACTCCATTTACAGTGCAAAGTATACTTCACACCAATAGCTTTATGTTAAATAAATGAAGGTATACTTACATTTTACCTGCAGGTTATATGTATTGAAGTACTGATCACCAACACCACATGTATATGTGCCAGATTCTTTCTTGGTCATATTCGAGATAGTCAGCAGGCTTTTGCCAATGTATTTATTCCTGCTATTATTTGAGATAATTTTGCCATTAAATTCCCATTTAAGATGTTTATTCTCTGATGTTTGTGATGACAAGTTGCATCGTAATGTTTCAGTTTCTCCTTTGTTGACATGTATTGCCATTCTCTCGCTCAAGTCACAACAAAGTCCTGAAAGAAACTTATATTTAGTTTTTTTAAACCTTGTTTCAACATTGTTTAAATATCTGAAGAGTTTCAATGAAAGTTAGTCTGGAGTCAATTACTTTAATTAAAGCTTCAAAATATAATATCAAGATGTTTACCTGTCTGAAATATTTGCAATATCTGAAAATGTATGAGCATGAAATACAATTTTGATGATAGCGACATGCTTGGCAAACTGAAAATGGATGTATTATTTTATGTTGATGATTTTATATCACTGATGAAAGTGTATTTGCATTGCGTAAGTGAGACAAACAATGCGCCATTAGCCCACTGGATACTGTCTACATAAAAAGTCCCAATTAGGCCTGAACATTTTTACATCACATTTCCAGATTATAAGGGATGTTGTAGCAAGATTAAAGGTACTTATAGCAATCTTGGTTTCATTATTCATATTCAAAGTTTCCTTTATATTCAAGTCATAATTATTTGTTAATACTCTTCATGAGACATTAGTATGTAATGCTGGAAGTTGTAGAATAGATTAGATATGGTAAATTAGGTAAGAATTAGTTTAGAATTGATAATTTTAGATTAGATTAGAATTTGAATAAATTAAAACTATCAAACAATGTTATATTAGGTTAAAATAGATGAGATGAATTTTACAAAACATGTCAAAACATGAACCTTTTTGTTTCTTTTGTAAATTATAAATCATACTTTTGGAACAGTGAAGTCAATATAGACTGAAACAAATATTTTCTCTTTTCCTTTGTAACCCAAATCTTATTACAGGATTTCTGGATAAATTGTATGTAATAACAAACGAGAAAATGAAAGTTAATAATATGATAAGAATGATAACTATTTTAATGATAAATGATATCATAATTCTTGGTAAGAGCAAATATCAGTTTCATTTCTATTCAAATTAAAAGATTTATCACATATTTGTTGATTGGTTTCCAGACTGTTTTACATTCAAATGGCTGATTGTTATCCAGGAAAATATATATTAATACAACCATAGATCATACCAATGTAATCAAAGGATCATAGGCCAGACGTTGCAATGTAATAAATAATAATTAGAATTTCAAATATTTATCAATAATATGAATATAAATGATAAAGTAATTTATTAATTCAAACAATTTATTAATTCCCTGCACCAATTGACTTGATCTTAGCTTCATTTGACAGAAAAGACAGTCAGAAGGGACAAAGCACACATTCCTTTTATCATAAGTCAAAATATAACTGTCCGCAATTAAAAAATCTGGGCCATTTTTCTATTCTATTTGAATCATCGCCACTATATATATCATTCCTTTATCGTTTTTATTGTTGTGTGCTATGTGTGTATTTCAATGTATCAGATATCCTATGGGTGAATATCCTATAAGTAAAGCCCTGCATATGGGATTGACCTGAATACAGCAATGCTTGATACATTGCCTCACACAAGTAAACCCACACCCAGCCAGGGGATGAGACAGGCTAGATCTGGTTGTACAACAAACCCTTGCCTAGTAAATAAAGCATCTGTCCATCCAGGCATGAGTGACCATGATGTGGTGATAACAGAAATAAATGCAAAATCCTTATGAGCCAAGATAAGCCAAGAAATGAATTACTGTACAAGAAAGGAAACAAGGATGCAAATTAAGAAGACATTGATGCCTTTTTTGAAGATTAATTTAAAGATTCAAGTCTCCCTGTTGAAACTCACAACAACAAAATTCACATCAAAGCTTATGGAGTCCATCAATAATCACATTCCTATTAGGAAAATATCTGGTATATGGGATGTAACATGGAAAACAAAGGAAATCAAAGGACAAATAAGAAAAAAACAAAGATAACAAGTACAACAAATCTGAAAAAAAAACTATAAAGGATTATGACCATAGAAAGTTCATAAACCTTAGAAAACACATAAAACATACGTTGAGAGAATCACATCATGAATATGTTCTTGGGCTACTTGATCTACCTGACATTGAATTCAGTAGGCCATCTATGGGAAAAAGGTTCCAGAACTATATTAGATCAAGGCGTATGGATACTGTTGGTGTACCAACACTAAAAGAAAATGGTATCAAACTGAAAGACAATAAAGGCAAGGCAAAAGTTTTATTACGTCAATACAAATCTTTATTCTATGATCACTGTGTATTCTGTGCTGTGATTGGTCAATTCCTGGTCACATGAGCTTCTTTAAATTGTTTTATTGACCAGGTGCATTATATTGCACGTCAATATACTTTCCACTGCACTGATGGGGAATTCCATGGCGGGAAATGTTGGGGAAGCCCTATAATGACGTCACCAGCTTGCTCTGAGTGACCTGCAGACTGGGAAGCAGACAACAGCAATCACAACAATGTCCAGTAATTAACACAATGGCAGTAATTAACACAGTGATCATAGAATAAAACAAATATGTACCTGGGTGTCGTGCAATATGACTTTTTATCCATAAAAAGTCATATTGCACTCCACCCAGGTCCATATTTGTATAATATTTTGTACTGAAAACATGGAAAATATTCTGATCTGACTTCTCCACAAACAGAGCCAATTGCCATCACAGTTGCTGATGTAGAAAAATAAATGGCCCACAAGAGTCTTGAAAGAAAGTTCACATGAAACCGCTCCAATCCCCCCAAAAATATTTAAACACTCAATTAAAACAAAAGAGAAGTTTTAAAAGCATGGCAAACAGCAAACGTGTCGCTAACTACAGGCATTGACATCTGTAACCTGTATGATTTTGGAGCATATTATTGTCAGACATATGATGAATCACTGTGAACATGACAGTTTACTGGTAAATTTCAGCATAGTATCAGAAAAAGGCCACTCATGTGAAACACATGCTTTACAGGATACGCTCAAGGCGGCTAGAAATGATGGGCAAAATGTTTACAGGATACGTTCAAGGTGGCTAGAAATGATGGGCAAAATGTTGACTTGATCATTCTTGACTTCAGTAAAGCCTTTGACACAGTCTGCAATGACTGACTAAATCACAAGCTCGAGCATAACAGAATCTCGGAGCAGGTGATGAATCTAACCCTGTTCATGTTAAATCTGGAGTGCCCCAAGGTACAGAACATGGGCCAATATTATTACTACTCTATATTCATGACATTGGAGAGAAACTAAAATATTCAAACATAAGGCTATTTGACAGCCTACTATATAAAATAGTTTAAAGTGATAAGGATGCAGTAAAACTGCAGAGAGACCTTATTATAAATACACTTGGGGGAATGGTCAAGTAAGTGGCAAATGGCCTTCAATGCTCAGAAATGCTACACCCTGAGCAGCAAGACAAAAAGCCAAGCTCTTGATTCATGATACATTACGTTAAATCATCCTACCTCGGAGTCGACCTCCAAACAGATATGAAATGGGATGAGCATATTAACAACATTGTCTGTAAAGCAAATCAAGTAGTGGGATTTATAAGAAGAAATTTCAATATGTGCCCAGGAAATATCAAAGAGGCTGCCTACAATACACTTGTGAGTCCTCACTTAGAATATGCAATAAGTGTGTGGGACCTTACCTCAAGAAATATATAGACCATATAGAATCAGACGAGCTGCTAGATTTGTGTATTCATCTTTATTTATTTTTTTTATTTGCATCGTCGCCACTATCTATCTTATAATTTGGTCTTTTTTATTATTGTGTGCAATGTGTGTCATTTTTGCGTTTGTGTATAAATAAATGATGGAATTAAGACCACCTTGGACATTGACAGTTCACTCATCCGAGACGAATTTAAAGTTAAAGTCTATGCGCATTACTTTCTTCCAGCAATGAGTTTCAAACTCACTGTACACGAAATCACAAACACAAACCTAACCAAACTAGATGCTCTAAGTGACAAATATGTGAAAAAATGGCTTAAAATGCCACCATCTGGAACTCTGGCTATTATTCATACAGCAGGAGGTTTAAATATCAAGTCACTATCCCACCTCTACAAGGAGACTCATGCCGTCAGTTATGCTTCTTCACGTTTAAAAGCTGACAGACAGGTGAATGTGGCTTTGGACTCCTGACTATCACGAGAGAGATCACTTCATCTATCACTTCATACAGTGAGGACCACTTCCAAAACTGTATGTTAGACATTCCAAATACTCCAGAACATTCACATGTAGCTACTGCACAAGCTAAGGTGAGGCAAAGTATCCGTGATGAGATCCAAGAAAAGTGGCATGATAACATAAAAGACCTCACAGTGCAAGGGCGCTTTCTTGATCTGCTCCATCTAGAGAAAAAACAATGTGACATGGAGAAGTGTAATGTATAAGCGGCCACGGGGTATACTACAGTTTGCAGTCAATGCCAGTATTGACACCCCTGCCACCAACGCCAACTTAAAACGCTGGGGTAAGAGAAGGAAGGCTAAGTGTGAACTTTGTGGCCAGCGTGAAACACTTCACCATACACTCAACCATTGCAAAGAAATGCTGGATAGATATGGCTGGAGACATGACTCCTAACTGAATAAACTCTGTGATACCATTAATAATATGTCCCAGGATCACACATACAACATATATGCTGACCTAGACTCTGAAAATCAAGGCATCTCAACAGTTCCCATTGATGTGGCTATCACTTCCCTCCGTCCTGATATAGTGCTTGTGAACAGTCACAATAAGAAGGTAACTTTGTTTGAGCTCTCAGTACCTTCCGTCTATGAGACCCATCAGCGCAAAGTAGAACAATACAGAACGTTAATTAATGTTCGCAAACAATGACAACAAAGCTGGTCTGTTTGAACACATGTATTCCAACTTGAACCCCCGATCCGGACAGGCCCGGAACGATCCAACATAAAAGTAGGACAGCAAAACAACAAACGGAACGGAGTGGAGTGGCGCAGCACCCCTCTTATTTATCTCTTATTTATCAAAATTAAATTTAGCTTGTTGAACAAATGTCAATATATGAGAAACTATAAATATCTACACTTGAATTGAATTGAATTGTACATAGTTTGGATGTATGAAATAACATGGTCATTAAACAAAAAGTCACAATGTCATAGATAATATGTCGCAATGCGAAGCAGTTGTATACACACGTGTACAAAATTATATCAAGTCCTGTTAGTATCCACAATATGATATCAATTTCTGTCAGTATCCACATAAAGCACACATCAAGTATTGAATAACACAAATCATGATATTTGGTGGCGCTAACCTCACACCATTTCTAAAGGCATTATTATGGCCTTAAAAATGATTGGTTACTCCATAATCCAACTTTCATCCTGCCAAGCAGGTTTCTTCCTTGAACGTGTGGATCTGCTTGGTGCCGGTAAGGCAGACTCCTGTGGTGCAACGCTAATACTGTCTTTTGGTGCACCGTCAAAACTGTTAATTTGTACACTATCCATAGGATCATTTATGTTCTGTTCATCCTGTTGCACATCTGTCTCAACGACACCAGGGTCTGGAGGACGGGAAGGCGACCCGCCAAACAGAGGCTGCGGAGGATCCACTATAGCACCGGGTGGATCCGGGGGTGGTGCGATGGATCTGTCATCAGACTGTTGAGGCAGCAATGGCATGGCAGGCCTGTTATCCAAGACATTGTCCAGGCCACGGATTGGACCAGGCACAAATCTCTCAAGTGTGGTAGCTTGGATAGGGTAGCAATCCTCCACCCTGACATCGTATGTCTTTGATCGGAACTGGGACTTAATAAATTTCCGCACTTGACAATAGTCATCTGACACAGCCACCACCATATATTTCTCCCTTGCCTTGGTTTTATCCCTGTCACCCTTCAAGTAGACTAAATCTCCCACACTCGGGCAACTGACACCAGGTGGCACTGATGCTCCATGGTTCTTGGACTGAGAGCTAGGCCCATGACTGTAGGCCCGACTCAAGTGCTTTTGGAGTATGAGTTGGCAGTCATCAATGGGTAGCTGCTCCCCAGTAATCTGGTCCCTTTGCGTCCAAACCTCTCTAGCAGACAGACCGCCTTGACAGATCCTGGCATTCATGTTCGCTGTAGCAAGGGCAAGGGTCACTTTGGACAGTGGTCCACCACTGGGAGACATGTGAAGACACTCAAGCCCAAGCTCCTGAATGGCACGCTCCGCAATAGGATTCTTGTTCACATTCTTCTCCCTGCCAATCTCCAACCTGATTCCATGTTGCATAAATATTGGGTCATTTTGAAGGGCTTTCAGTCCAGGGGCCGGGTCGACTCGGATATGAGCACTGTTCTCACCAAGAGGACGTACTTGGGCACAAAGTGTGATGATGGCATCTCTCAGACAGGTGTGAGTCTCAGAATCAATGAAGTCAGTCAGAGTATAGGATGAAACAGATTCACGCAGAACCAGTACTAACTGCCTGTACCGTTTCATGACATCAGCGGCGAATGAGATCCCAATCACATCTGGTGGCTCACTTGTGCTCTGAGGGTAGAGATGCGTTGGAGTTGATTTGAGAGATTCACAGTGATGGCATGATGACGTCACGGTACTGGTAGCCTTCTCAATGTCTAGAGCAAAGAAATAACGGTTGAAAACCTGTTTGATTTGACTTTGTGCAGGATGGATGAACCTGATATGAATCGCAGTTAGTAATCCGTCCACTACTGATCTGGGAACCACTATTCGCTCTCTGCTTGGCTGGAATGGCAGATCCGACCTGACCACTAGTACTCCATCATGTGCTACTTTGACTTGCCTGAGATAGCGTTTCACATCAGGGATTTTTGTCACCTTTTTGGAGGGCCTGGTCCCTTGTGTGAGATGAGAATGGGTCCGTCTCAAATCTGGACACTCCCTTTGTGTTGCGAGCCATGCAACCCTGCTGGTAAATGGCATCCTCACACTGCCCTCAGTGACATCCTTGACAGAGAGACCTCTGACTGCTGACTCACTTGTCTCACTGACGAACTTGCACACCTGGCATGACTGACTGATACACTCTACCGGGCTTCTACTAGCATAATCTGAGGGAAGGTTGGAGACACCTGCAATATGTCTGACCTGTATGCCGTACCGACTGATTGCTGTCAGGAAAGTAGTGATTCGAGCACTGGCAGAGAATTCCCCACGAAGAAGCCTGGAATAAGCCTGGACACAGGGCTTACTGTCGGTCAGCACCTGCACTGGTTGCACAGATTGCACAACATATGGAGAGAAGTGCTTGACAGCTGCTGAGATAGCAAGAGCCTCCAGCTCACATGGCAGCCACTTTGCTTGATAATCCTTGAGTTTTGCACTGAAAAAGCCACATAGAAGTAATTTCTCACCCCTGAGTGCGTACAGTGTGGCAGCCAAACCTCCATGCTTCCCAGATGCATCAGTCACTATCCACAGGGTATCTCGAGGATGAGGTAGGGTGATCACCTTGTTATCTTGCAGGGCCTTCTGTGCCATTTGAAAGTCATGTAAGAGCTCCGACGACCACACAATTTTGTCTTTTGATACTTTTCCTGCAATGGCACGGTCCAATGGCTCCAGGAACTGAGAGTAACCCCTCAAGACACGACTAAGGACCTTGCATGCCCCAATAAAGGAGCGAAGACCGGTCACTGTTGTGGGCGGCTCAACCACGGACAATGCAGCAATTTTGTGTGGGGTCACACTGAGTGTACCCGCTGACCAGAGCCAGCCAAGGATGGTTGCTGACGTAGGGTGTATGACGGTTTTGGCACCATTAAAGCCAAGATTGTTGTCGCTCATCTGTTCCGAGACTCTGACCCAATTTGCAAGCAACTCTTCAGGAGTGTCCCCGCCCACATAGAGATCGTCCGCTACCTTGGCTGCACAGCCCTCCGCGATGAGACCACCCATGACTCGTGACATGAGCTCCTCCAGACAGGTCTCGGAGCCCGGCATGCCCATTGCACACCGGGTGTAGACCCGTACACCCTTGTATGGGGTAACTACTCCGCAAAATTTCATTGAAGCCTTTGCTAATGGTATCTGATAGAAAGATTTCAGCAGGTCGGTAACTATTAGGTACTTCCATCTCCCGATATCGGTCAATACTGCATCTACATTGGGCATAAGTGAGGGTGAGGGCTTTGCATATTGGCCTACCTCAGCAAAAGAAGTTACCAGTCGTTTTCCCCCATTTGGTTTCCTGACCAAGAATGACATATTGAGATATTCAACATTCACCCCTACATCCTCTGGTTTGGCAAAAATGCCAGCACTTTCCAGTTCGTCAAACTTGTTCTGTAACTCCTGCATGGCCTCATGGTTGTATGAGGGCAGCCTGCCCTTGCGCTGAGGCGGTAGAGTCGGCCCCATATTCACTACTCCTTTGATATCACCACTGGCCCCATTGTACTTTGGAATTTTGGAACTGAAAACATGGTTGAACTGTTGATTCACCCGACGAAACTCATCCCGGATATGTTCTGGCAGATTATTACCTGGGTCAACAGTCACTTGATCAGCGGAAGAGACAGGATGAACAGCTCCCGTGCTCATCGGTGGCGCGTTTTGGCCGCCACTGCGCTCCTCACTAGCAGACACAGTAGACCTGATTTGACACACATGCTCATGTTTATTTATGGGTACTGCGTCATCAGTGTTGTTGCAGAGACGTATATTGTGACCCACTGAAGTCACCAACTGCGCCGGGGGCCATGCTTTTTCGGGCTTGACACTCATATTTGATGGGCAATCGTATCTGGGCTCCAGTGCCCACTCAATGTCGGGGGTGGCGTCTTTGGGAGTAGACAGTTGAAGGAACTCACCAGGGAGAATGACAGACTGACAAGCAGGGCTGAGGACAGTTGCCTGTGTGCGACGCACTGCAGCGGATTTCCTGCGGGATGACCCATACTGTATCACCTCTGAGCCGTTAATGGTAATCTGGCGCAAGGCTGAGCGGGTACCTACATCATTCAGCTCCAGGAAGGGATTTCCTGCCAATACCTCTACATCTAACTTGTCAACCACCAATGCATCAAGCACGAAGACGTGACTGTCCCTCGTTAACTCACAATGAGTCTCTCCAACTACATCCAAAGGTGTGACACCATCTGCCTGATGTGCCATTTGAGTGGCTGGGGTGATATGCAGGCCAATAGCTCTGGCCACATTGGCACTGACCATATTCGTGGTAGCACCTGTATCAATAGTAAGTCTAACTGGGTGATGCTTGTAGTAGGCATTCAAAACTGGAGATTGGACCACACTAACCCGGTGAGATACAGGGTTGGGGAGCACCTCGTCGGGCTCCGCATCATCATATAGGTCATCATCCATCACCTCGTCATCACAATCTCCCACATAGCGGGTGCGGGCTATGGCTTGACGATCAGGTTCTGGGAGATACCTGCATCCACTGATGAAGTGAGTGTGATGCACCCGGCCAGCAGCTTTGCACAATACACATGACCGTGTAGTGTTTTTCCCTTTTTGGAATGTGGTAGGTTTGCTGGTACCAGACACAAATCGCCTATTGAAGTTGGAGGCAGATGCGCGCATGGCTTTTGTATCTTCCAACGTGTGAAGCTCGTCTAGCAGTGATGACAATGCCTGAGAAATCTCGGATTTCAGCGATGCTAATGTGCGATTGCGGAGTTCGGCACCATACCGCTGTTTGACAAGGAGCGGCAACCCGGGATGGACGAGGTGGAGCCACATGTAGGTGATTGTGTTCTCCAATGTGGGAGTGAGGTCCTCATCCTCGGCTACACGCACTCCATGATGCACCATACCCCCATCAGCTGTTAACAGATTGTCATCAAAGAAGGCGAGAATGCGCTGATACAAATCCTCTGGTTTTTCGCCTGCCTCCAGTTTGATACTGGCTAGGTCTAAAAAGTGTCCCCCTGTGGCTTGAAAACCATAATGCTCTCTGATAGATTGCCATATGCTGTTGAGGCTGGTGGAGGACTTTATTATGGTGTTTCTTGAGATGACACTGCAATAGTTAGCTATCTGACCCAGCATCAAGTCCAGTTGGGTATTTTTCTGGACAGCAGTTCGCCTATTGACCACGTCAGCACCATCATCAGTAAAACCACGCAGGGGGGCTGCTGCGGTTTTCTTGTGCCAGGTAAACTCTGGGTCCAGGAATGTGGCAAAATTATTATCTAGTGAGAGGATGTACAATAAATTTTGCCTCCAATTTTCAAAGGAGTTTATTGTCTCTTCTTTTGTCAATTGCCACTGCTTGGGAGCTTTAGTTGCCATGATTACTGCTGGTATACTGAGTATTGGGGTATAAAAGTCACTGGGAGATACAAATAGTCTATGTTATGCTGATTGTGCCCTTTACACAATACTTATCCTGATTCATGTGAGTGTGTATAACTGCACTACTGTCCTTGTGATTCAGGCGAGTGTGACAAAGTGAAGATGCTGGTCCGGTTGTTGACACATGAAATGTTCTCAGATATCTCTCCCAGCTGGTAAGTTGCCATTTACTTTCTTCTCTGTGTTGAAGGCTGTCTGGGTACGATCCCACCGCTGCCACCACGTTAATTAATGTTCCCAAACAATGACAACAAAGCTGGTCTGTTTGAACACATGTATTCCAACTTGAACCCCCGATCCGGACAGGCCCGGAACGATCCAACATAAAAGTAGGACAGCAAAACAACAAACGGAACGGAGTGGAGTGGCGGAAAGCTTATCTCTGATATTGAAGAGAATGGTTTCAGGTGACATATTATCCATTTGAAATTGGATCCAGAGGTCATATAACTGGTGAAAACATGGACAGACTGAAATCCTTCATCATATTTCATTCAAAGTTTGATTGTGACTGGAGTAATCCACCGTATGCATGCTTGATCAATATGTGATCGATAACAAGATAGAGACTAATTAATTACAGTTTATATGGACATTTTTGCTTGGAGGATTACAACCATAGCCATTGGATTATTGTATTCCTTGTCTGGCTTCATAGTGTCACCTTTATTATTATGTAATAAAGATATATATATATATAAATCTGAATTTTCAGCAATTTAAGATGTGGCCATTTTTCTATTTTGTTTGCATCATCGCTGTCTATCTCATTCCTGGTTTGTTGAGCGTCTGGTGTATTTAAAAAAATTTCATGCTCAGCATGGATCCCAACAAGATGACGCCTTTCTGGACTGGTAACACCACACCCTGATGCCGTGAGGATATCTAATCTGGAAACAGTTATCTGTTTCTGAACATCTGGATCAAAGACAGGCATGTTGCATCTGGACTGGTATTGCTGTGAAACCAGCCCAGTGCTCACAGTGAGGTTATTCTTTAATTTCTGAGTGAAAGTAAAACTGCCAGCAGTGGGAGTCAAATCCATCGCTTCTTGTCTTCCGAAAGCCAAATTGAATGTTCTATCGGGTGGGAAAGTTTTGTGACGAAATATACATCTTTATGTATTTGAAAAAAATATATTTATTTTTTTTGTAGATTCACATGGCATAAAGGTATCTATCAACATGCAGCCAATCAAGGGACAAACAATAGTATTACAATGTGAAGTGGTGGAAATAGCATCCGTTCAAACAATTCGTTGGTTTAAAGATGACGAGCCGCTTGAACAAATGCCAGGAAAATATGACGGTGTTAAATCTGAAGGTGGAAGAGATGATCAATTAACAATAAGTAATTTAACTGAAGATGATGATGGTGCATACACCTGCCAGGTAACACACCATCTCGGAATCTCGGAATCAGAAAACATGGAAATAAGTGTCAGATGTAAGTATTTGCTTCTTTATCTTGAGATCAAAGAAAGTCGATATAATTGTTATCAGTGCAGCTACCTGCATCTACCAAGACAGGGTATATGACTGTGAGAGTAGATACATACCTTACAAATCCTCTGTGCTGCCAGTGCCAGAGATATGGTCATTGTTTTGATCGCCACAAGGTCAAGCTACTTGCCATAAATGCACAGGTGAACAAAGCAGTGAGGATAGCAATGAATGAATGAATGAATGAATGGTTTCTTTACGGCACATCGACACAAGGAGGTCATTCAGTGCCAAAATAGTAAAATCAAAAACGTTATATTGACTAGAAACAAAATGTAAATATTAATACAATATATAGATAACACAAGAATTTAACAACAGCATTTATATAACACCAATCAAATATAATAAATATGTATAATTTGTTTAAAAGACTTTATCAGTATGATGTTTTGCAGTTCTTGATAAATAAGTCAATGACATAAATAAACAAAAGCTCTGCCCTTAAAACTGATTATAAAGTCCTATGTGAGTTAAAAACGATACTATCACAGAAGTATCTACAGTATCAAATAACGTATGTAAATCTTGTACATTAAAATATTGAGTTTGTATAATATCAAAATCGATACACTCAATTAAAATATGTTTAATAGTCAAAGCCCTTTGACAACCAATACATTCCGGTTGATCTTCACCTTTAAGCAGATAACAGTGCGTCAAATGACTATGTCCTATTCTTATACGGGTTAAAACAGACTCTTCTCTACGGTTAATTCTAAAAGCACCTTTAGTTTTGCCTAGAACGGGCTTAATTTCATGTAATTTATTAAAAATAGCTTCGTTCCAGCGCAACTGCCATTTAGAACGTAAAAAAACAGTAATATATTTCTTAAACTCTGTATATGGAATAAGTAAATCTATTGGGCGTTTGTCCAATGCTGCTTTGGCAGCTTGGTCAGCGGCCTCATTTCCATGGATTCTAATGTGACTGGGGATCCAATAAAAACGTATTTCTTTATTTTCATCTGTACAGAGAATTTTGTAAATAAAGGGATTTTTCCAATCCTTTGCTTTCAATGCTTGTAAACAAGACAAATAATCAGAAAAAATTAAAAATGTTTGATGTGGAGAAGTCTCCACATGATCCAAAGCAAGGTACAAAGCATGTAGTTCTGCAGAAAAAATCGATGATTTATTTGGCAGACGTTCTGAACAAAAATGATTGCCCTTAACAGCAGCTGCAGCAGCCTTGTCATCATCAAATGATCCATCAGTGTATATACACTGATATCCAGTTAAAATAGATTTAATTTCTTTATATCTATTTATATAAAGGGATGGATCTGTTGAGCATTTCTTTAATTCAGACATGGCTACATTAATATTTAAAGTTGCATAGGTCCATGGAGGTGTTTCTGGATATTGAAATTTAGCTATTTGATTCAAATTTAAATTTAAGGATTGTAAAGATTCCTTGATGCAAATGCCAAAAGTTGGTAATGTATTTGGTTTATTTTCAAAAAGATCAACATAATTTGGATTGAATATAGCGTCATGTACAGGATTGTCTGGACAAGCAGCAATTTTTGCAGCATACTGAAGGGCAAGTTTTTCCCTTCTTAAATCAAGAGGCAGTTCATCTGCCTCTACTGCCAAGCTATCTGCAGGCGAGGTACGAAATGCACCAAGGCGTAGTCTTAACCCTTGATTTTGTATAGGATCGAGCATTTTAATATACGATGGACGTGCTGATCCATATACCATACACCCATAATCAAGTTTGGAACGTACCAGTGCTCTATATAATTGTAATAAAACATTACGGTCCCCTCCCCAATCGGTATGGGCGAGAACCCGTAATAAATCTAATGCCTTCTGGCATTTCTTTTTTACATATTTAATATGAGGGATAAAAGATAATTTTCTATCAAATATAAGTCCAAGAAACTTGGTTTCTTCGTCAACAGGGATTCGAGTTTGGCCAAGGTGTAGATCAGGATCTGGGTGAGCCTTCCACTTTTTACAAAAGTGCATACATACAGTCTTTTTCAAAGAAAACTTAAATCCATTGTTATCAGCCCATTCTTGTAATCTATTTAGGTGTTGTTGAAGCTGTCGTTCTATTGTATGCATGCTTGCTGACCTGTAGCTTAAGTTGAAATCATCAACAAAAAGTGAGCAATCTGCTCCAGGCCTCATACAATCAACAATGCTGTTAATTTTAATAATAAAAAGGGTCACTGATAATATACTACCCTGTGGAACACCCATTTCCTGATCAAAAGCATCAGAAAGTGATGCACCCACTCGAACTTTAAAATGTCTGTTTGATAGAAAATTTTGAATAAAAAGGGGTAAACGACCCCTTAAAAGTCATATGACAAGAATTTTTTTAAGTGGTAAATCTTTAGATTTCATACCTCTGAGAAACATCTGACAATTTTTTCTGCAGTCTGATGTTTAGTTTAGCTATAATCTAAGATCTTTGAACCCCCAGGGTAATTAACCTACTCCCTTGACCTAGAACTGGGTCAGCAGGCTGCCTACGTAATTGCGCCCCCACATGCATCTCCTGCACACATATTCCTCCTATGTCTATACATGTATAACAGCTGATGTCCTTTTTTCTACACAAATAACATCCATTAAAAATATGATTAATGGCAAAACTTAAGGCTGTAAAATAGAGAGTTGCATTTACATCTGCTTCCCTTCCCACAATCCCTACTTTAATTGAAGAAAATAAACAAACATGACTTAACTGGGTATAGTGTCTGAAATATGGCCTGCTCTACTCTTATCAGTTTCAAGACACTTATAAGCTAGCCCTAAACATTATGGCATGAAGTTTAAGGGTTTACAAACTGTAAATGGAACATTGAGATGACACTTTTAAAATATCTATGAATTATTTTTTGTTGATATTTGCATATTTTTTTACACTGAAAATTTATTTATTTATTTGTTAACCAATGACCAGTAACAATATCAATTGGTTGAATATTATTCATATTCAGTAATGTTGAGCTAAACTTCGTTTGACATAATTGAAAAAAATGTTTCTAGATCTGTTTCATTGCTGGAAATTATTTTGACTTTTAAATTTTGAGGTCTGATTATTTATTATTTATGCACTGCAGTTGTATTTCAATGGCCATTTGAAATGTTTAGTTTGGTATTTTTTTAATGTCTGTCATTGCATGTCAGTGGGTACCCAACTAAATTATATATCAGTATTTATATACAAACAGACAAAGGAATTTTGAATAAAAATAGAAATTCTGTAAAAATGATACTAAACTTTCAGATTTCAACATTTCTTTCTCAACAAGGAAATGACTTTGACCATAACATTATGATGAAAAATAGTTCAGTCAGTCCCTTGTAGGATCTGAATAATCTCAAGAGGCAGATGTAAATTTGACAAACTCAACTGCGAGGCTGGCTGTATTTCTGTCTTCCCCATCACTACAGGCAGAATCCAAATGACTATGATGTGAAACATGATCTGACCTACTATCCACATGTGCTAATTAGGCCTCCAGTGGTTCAAAGATGTTATCAACACTCATGTTATTACTTATAAATTACAATCCCTCAAGACTTTCACTGGCTTGGAGGTGTTTGTTTTGAACATGAAGGGCGAAGATGTGTCACTTCCGGCAAAATCTCAGCAGCCCTGATTTGACCCACATAAAAAGGGGCGTGTCCAGCAAATCACTTTGATCCACTATAATTCTGTACTCCATTTATAAAAATGTGTAAAACATGTTGAAATGCAATGTCCATGTATTGTAATATATTATGGCACAATATAAACATTTTCACAATTTTCTTGTCATGTGAATTTTAATCCCATATCATATAAATCACTCATTATTCCATATTTCCATGTGGTGTCGTATGCTTTCTCTAAATCAAAAAATATACTAACCACATGTTCGCCTTTTATAAAACCCTCTCGTATAAACGTTTCTAAACGTACCAGATGGTCAACAGTACTTCGCGTTTTTCTAAAACCACTCTGTGCAACAGAAATATAAGCCGCAGTTTTTAAAAACCAAACTAAACGCTTGTTAATCATTCGTTCCATTGATTTACAAATACAACTTGTTAATGCAATGGGACGATAATTATTAGAATCTGACGAGTCTTTGCCAGGTTTGGGAATAGGAATGATAGTGGCTTCACTCCATGAAGGAGGAAAATTACCACTTTCCCAAATATTATTAAAAATATCCAAAAGATGCCCAAGTGTTTGGTCAGGGAGGTGTTTGAGGATTTGATAGTGTATATGATCAGGTCCAGGAGCGGTATCATGGGATTTATCTAAAGCAAGTTTTAAATCTGATATTGTGAATGGCTTATTATATTGTTCCAAGTTATTAGATATGAAATTTAGTTGGTTTCTCTCTTTTCTATTTTTTATTTGTTGAAATTTGGCAGAATAATTATTGGATGAGGAATTCTTGGAAATTGTTTGACCTATTGTGTTACCTATTTCGGTGGGATTTGTAATTAATTGGCCATTATGATTTAGATGTTTGATCCTTGCTCCACCTCCCTTCCCAGTAATTTTACGCACCATATCCAAGCATTTTTTAATTGGTGAACGTGTATTTAATTTAGAAACGTAATCTTTCCAACTTTTTCTTTTGCTTATTTTAATAATATAACGGGCTTTAGCTCTTTTTATACGAAATTGGTGCAAATTATATTGAGTTGGCTGTCGATTAAATATTTTTAAAGCTTTTTTCCGTTCCTTGACAGCTTTTTTGCACTCATCATTAAACCAGGGTTTTTCTTGAATTTTAGAATTTGGCTTTGATTTGGGAATACACCCATCAGCAATATCATACCATGTATCTGTAAAAACTTGAAGAGGATCATTTACGTTGTTAAAAATTTCTGGAGTTATTTTATTAAAACAGGATGACTGAAATTTTGCCCAATCGGCTTGATGAAATTTCCACTTCGTTTGTCTGGTGGAGGAAAATGGTTATTTAAAATAATGGGGTAATGATCACTACCCCACTGATCTTCCTCTACTTCCCAAGAATAGTCTAAAAATAAATTTGGAGTGCACATGGAGAGATCTATTGATGTTAAAGAGCCTGTAGCAGGATGTAAATATGTTGGAGAATCGTTATTCCAAAGGCACAAACTATTATTATTTAAGAAATCTTCTATTATACATCCTTTGGCATCAGTATTATTTCTGCCACCCCAAAGATAGTTGTGAGCATTAAAGTCACCAACTAGCATGTATGGTTGTGGCAGTTGAGTTATTAGGTTATTTAAATCTGTAATATTAATTGGTTCACTTGGTGGTAAATACACTGAACATATTGTCAATGTATTGTGCAAGGTAACCCTAACAGCAGAAGCTTGTAAATTAGTATTTAATGTTACTTTACTTTGGGGTATACAGGATTTAACAAAAACAGAAACTCCGCCATGTGCTCGGTCCATAATGTCAATTGAACCGACTTTATTATACAGTACATATCCCTTAAATGTTGTGGAATTATCTTTGAATTTAGTTTCTTGTAAACAAATTACCGATGCATTATATTTTTGGGCTAATAACTCCAGTTCTGGCCTGTTTGCCTCAAATCCTCTACAGTTCCATTGTATGATACTGCTGGTAGCCATATTAAAAATAATGAGTATTAATATAGGATTTAACATAATCATTTAGGTTTATGATTATGTTTTAAGTGGACAGGTGTAAAATGTATATCGGAAGGATCACCTGTGTCCATCCTTTCTAAGGATTTAGTTCTATTTATTTTAGTTTTGCTTTGATCTTTGGTTTCTTTTTTGTCTGATGTCTTAACTGGTCTATTGCTATTTACGTTTTTATTACTGGATGATGTGGAGGGGGTTTGTGAAGAGGTTTTAGTGGATTGAACTGTTGGTACATTTATAACTGGGGTAGTCGGTGTTTGGGTTTGAGTGGACGTTCCTGAAGATTTGGAGGTATTTGAAAAATAGGAATAATTCTTTTCATTGATTGGCCAGGTTATTTCTGTCTGTATTGCTATTGTTTTTGTCTCTTTGGTTTTTAAGGTGGTAGCATAAGATGTTTTGGAATTGTTAAAACTTTCTACTGGTTTACGTGCCTCAGGAAAAGAAATGTTCTCAGTGTGACGTATTCGCTGAATTTCCTTTTCTTTTAAAAAGGAAGGACAATTCTGCGAATACAATGCGTGATTGCCTTGGCAATTCACACATTTCATGGTTTCTGAAGAACACTCTTCTCCACTATGCTGGGCTGTACATTTTGGGCAAGTGTGATTTCCTTTGCATTGATCAGATCCATGTCCATACCTCTGACACTTGAAGCAGCGCAGAGGGTTTGGAATAAAAACATCAACTCGGACGTTTAAATAGCCAACTTTAATAGATGTTGGAAGCTGCGCTGCTTCAAATGTCAGAATAAATGTATTGATTGGAACTTTGGTTCCATCCTTTTTAATAAATATTCGCTTGCATTGGACCACATCTTGATCTTTTAGTTCATCCACTATTTCCTCTTCAGAAACTCCCGCCAGATCTTGGCATCTTATCACTCCTTTTTTACTATTGATGGTCTTATGAGCCGTTATCAAAACTGGAACTGTGGCCAACATTCGGCATCTTAAAAGATTGTCCGCATGGCTCTTCCGCTCAACTTCAATTAATAAACGCGTTCCCATTTTTTTAACTGTTTTCGGCACCCCCGCAATGCCTTGAATCCCCTTTGCAATTGCAAAGGGGGACATTTTTGCCAGGGTATGTTCAGCATCGGAACTTTCCGCAATTAAAAATCTAGGCCATTTTTCTGTTTTATTTGAGTCGTCATCACTATCTATATCATTCCTAGGTCGTTTTTGTTTGTTTTGCGCCATGTGTGTTACTTTAAATTTCATCAGTTAGGTCCCCTACCCACCACGGAGCCCAACAAGGGGACGCCTTTCTGGGCCGGTAACTCCAAGCCCTGACGCCATGAGGATACCCAACATGACATACTCTAAGAATAAAAACTCTTCCCTTTCGGATTTTATTTATATCCCTCGATTGACCCAATCAGCAGTAATCTCCTTTCAGGAAATATAAATAAAAAATTAATCAATTATTCTTAAATTTTAAACATTGAAATTGTCATAAATAAAAATCAAATAGCCAGAATATATTAAAGGAAATATACCACAAGCCGGTTAAATCAGATCCAGGCCTAATCTGATCTGCCTGTCTGGTGACGTATTCGCTGAATTTCCTTTTCTTTTAAAAAGGAAGGACAATTCTGCGAATACGATGCGTGATTGCCTTGGCAATTCACACATTTCATGGTTTCTGAAGAACACTCTTCTCCACTATGCTGGGCTGTACATTTTGGGCAAGTGTGATTTCCTTTGCATCGATCAGATCCATGTCCATACCTCTGACACTTGAAGCAGCGCAGAGGGTTTGGAATAAAAACATCAACTCGGACGTTTAAATAGCCAACTTTAATAGATGTTGGAAGCTGCGCTGCTTCAAATGTCAGAATAAATGTATTGATTGGAACTTTGGTTCCATCCTTTTTAATAAATATTCGCTTGCATTGGACCACATCTTGATCTTTTAGTTCATCCACTATTTCCTCTTCAGAAACTCCCGCCAGATCTTGGCATCTTATCACTCCTTTTTTACTATTGATGGTCTTATGAGCCGTTATCAAAACTGGAACTGTGGCCAACATTCGGCATCTTAAAAGATTGTCCGCATGGCTCTTCCGCTCAACTTCAATTAATAAACACGTTCCCATTTTTTAAAATGTTTTCGGCACCCCCGCAATGCCTTGAATCCCCTTTGCAATTGCAAAGGGGGACATTTTTGCCAGGGTATGTTCAGCATCGGAACTTTCCGCAATTAAAAATCTAGGCCATTTTTCTGTTTTATTTGAGTCGTCATCACTATCTATGTCATTCCTAGGTCGTTTTTGTTTGTTTTGCGCCATGTGTGTTACTTTAAATTTCATCAGTTAGGTCCCCTACCCACCACGGAGCCCAACAAGGGGACGCCTTTCTGGGCCGGTAACTCCAAGCCCTGACGCCATGAGGATACCCAACATGACATACTCTAAGAATAAAAACTCTTCCCTTTCGGATTTTATTTATATCCCTCGATTGACCCAATCAGCAGTAATCTCCTTTCAGGAAATATAAATAAAAAATTAATCAATTATTCTTAAATTTTAAACATTGAAATTGTCATAAATAAAAATCAAATAGCCAGAATATATTAAAGGAAATATACCACAAGCCGGTTAAATCAGATCCAGGCCTAATCTGATCTGCCTGTCTGGTGAACATTTGGATCCAAGACAGGCGTGTTGCAACTGGACCGGTATTACTGTAAAACCAGCCCAGTGCTCAGTCCGTCAGGATTCCATATCCTCCCCGACACAGGTCGCATCCCACGGCAAACAGGACGCCCCTTTAGTCGCCTTTTACGACATGCTGGGGGGCAGTGGGGCTATTCTTTAATCCCCGCACCCACAGGGGAGGTGAGGATAGCAAATTACAGGATATCATATGCATAAATTGCGATGGTGAGCATCCTGCATATTCTAGGATCTGTTCAACCTTTAGAAAAGAAAGAGTATCGATTGTCAGTCTAATCTGACTATTCATAATCTGACTATTCATGTTCCGGGTAACACACAATGTAGAAACAACGTTGTGAGCACGTAGAAATAAGGTTTAGTTGTCTTTATACATTTTTTTTAACGTGCTAAACATGTAGAAGGACAACATTGTGATCTAACCTGAATACGTTTTCCTTCCTTGCTGACATTGTCTTGCAACGTTTTTGTAACAACGTGCTTACAAAATTTGGCCAATAGATGGCTGCAGTACTACAGAAAATGGTGACCTGTAACATCTGAGTTGCTAGGTTATTCAAAGATACAGTAATTTTAATGGACAAGACGTAGAGTTCTGAATGAATAAAAACAAATAAATAAATGATCATATCTTGTGATACAAACTTATTGTTATTATCATAATAATAATAATAATAATAATAATTTGTATAGCGCTGATACCAGACAAGTCTGTTCATAGCGCTGTGTTCAGGATGTGTATCCTGAAGAGATCTGTTTTCAGTCTACTCTTAAACGAGGAGACTGAGGCACTAGTCCTAATTTCCCTAGGCAAGGAATTCCAGAGTCTCGGGCCAACAGATGCGAAGGCCCTATCCCCCACTGTCTTCAGCCAGGTCTTAGGAACTTGTAAGTTGGTGCCATCGTTTGACCTTAGACAGCGTTCCCCATCTTTTGCGCATGCGTGAACCTCAATGGCAGCTCTTGTGCGAAGCTCCGTGTAAATTCGTCTTAACTGGCGGATTTTCCTGGTCTAGCACGAGTCTATTGCTGCATCTTATAACCGTGCGTGGAGTCTATACCTAGGTCTATTATTCCGTGGCTTTTGAGCGGTCGCAGACGGCAGTCCAGACTTGTTTTTCGCTTGCGAAGGCCGGGTTCGGGTTGTTGTCTTTTTGAAGGCACAGCGTTCACGAGTTGTCAACTCTGTGCTGCCGGTGTCGGGTGCTCTCAGCCCGGTTGCTACATTCCTAGCTGACCAATCTATACGTGTATAGATTAAACCTGACCAGATCTTTTGATCTACCTAGGTCTATTTGACCCATAGACCACTAAACACTGACCCAGACTTCCATAGACCCTGGTTGTCGAAATCTCTGACCACTGTAGCACCAATCTGACCCTGGTCTACAAGCCATCAGCGATCACACGCTGTTCTCACTTCTACCTCAATATTTTACTGACCCTTCATATTGAGGCATCCCATTCTTTCGACCCTGTGCAATTTTCATTAATTGTCAATAAAGCATCGAAAGAATTCGACCTGATACCATTAATTCTATCTGATTAATGTGCTCTGACTGTTTCCTTCACGATTCTTAATATTTTCTGACCACTAAGTTGTCAAGGAATTAATCGTGAACATTGTTTACTATATTTGTGCAAGATCATTGAATAGCATAAGGGAAAAAATAATTTCTCAGTACATGTTATTTTTGGTCACAAATATTTTATTCTCCGACCTGAACATATTACATAATTGTAACTTGTTTTTCACCCCGGGCATTAAACATCTCAGCTCACCAGCATAACACGTGGTGTTTAATCCCCAGCATATAGTATAATTGTTCCTACCTGTTCACTTCCATTCCTCTTTGTGACTCGTACGTGAACACTTCAATTGTTAGTAATACTACGTTGTTCAAAACTTCTATCATCATGGCTTTGAACCTTCCTGCCGGCCCAGCGACGCGTAGCTCGGCCAAGAGTGACGCTGATCCGAGGACCCCTGCCACTCCGGCAGCCCTTAGGCCACCCGTTGATGATGTGGCCACCCTCCGTGACACCTATGATCGGTTGGTGGCCCTCAACAATGCCACTAATGCTGCCAATACCCGTCTGACGGAACAGGTGCAACAACTTGTTCGGGATAATACCATCCTTGAGACGGAGAAGGAAGGCATCTCTGCAGAGCTGGCGAAATCTCGTCAAGCGGTTTTGGAACGTGACGAGGTCATCGCCACCTTTCTTCCTAACCCTGACGAAGCTGCCTCCCCGGACTCTTTCCCCGCCTCTGACACGGAGAAGAAGGGGAAAGTACTTCTTACTATTCTTCCTATCAACGGTCAGGAGACTGAAATTGCCTCAGGACTGGCCAGGGACGATTGTAAGGTTCTGTCCACCACGGACAAACTTGATTTTGTGGCTCGGCGCTCTGAGCGAATACCTCTGTCAGATCACGTGGTGATCATACCTGATCTCACCCGATTTCCCCGGACGATGGATGGTGCTGCCTGCTATAGGTCGATCAAGACGTCCATCAAATTCATCCGTTCACGTGGGCCGACTGTGTCGGTTCTGACTCCCTTGCCTAGCAAGGACCCACGTGTTCGCCTAAATTGGATCTCTGTGACCGGACTTCTATCGCAACTTGTTTTCCCGGGCTTCAACTACGTTAGGATCGGGAATTTCTACGATCCAACCACGTCTACGCTTGATGCCGAGGGCCTTCTCTTGCCGGTCTCGATCATGGACATTCAAACTACGGTGAACACTCTGCCTCTTCCTGCTTCCTCTCCACCGACTGACCGTCCCGTGGAGAAGGTTATTTTGCCGGCTGAGGAGCATCCCACTTCTTCTTCCTCTTCGTCCGCTGCCAAGTCCAACTCTTCCTCGCCTGATAGGAAGAAGAGGAAATCGGCAGCAGACGACACTTCTGTTATCTCGTCAGATCTCGCTGGCCGGATCATCGGTAGGCGCGGAGCCACCATTCAATCTCTCCGCGATGACTCCGGTGCAACCGTCAGGGTAAAAAAGATCAAGGATGGACGGGATGATATTCATCTTCTTACCATTAGTGGCGGCCGGGAGGCCGTTCGCAAAGCCAAAGCGGAAGTGAACAAGCTGCGGCAGGCCCTGGAAAAGGAGAAGAAGAAAGATAACAATTGACATTTTTCACCAGTGCCTTCTGATAAAACATTTTCTTATCAATATGAACATTTTGAACAGTCGTCCTCACCAGTGTTTGTAACTGTGTGTTCTTGTTTATATAAATGTTGTGTTGAAATAAATAGAAATATGTTTGTATCTAATTCCATGTATTGTGATAATAAATATCAATATGAATCTGTTCCTCTCGACCCTTCTGTCTGCAATCCTGCCACAGATCATATGATTCTTTGTCACATACACTCCTATAATGCTATTTTGACGAATTCTCTTGATAATATTAACTTTAATATTATTAAAAACACTGACTTAAATGCATTATATACTTTAAAATATCCCTCTGAACCACCAATGTCTTTTAAGATGTTATATCCAATAAATCTTATTGCTCGAAATCCTGACCAAACTGATGCCTCTAGTCCCTGTGGTGTACGGATTTTTAAAGTGGACGGCGCTGGTGCGCACGGCCCCAATATTACTATCCAAGATGGCCTCGGTTTCCCCACTGCCTCCTCTCACGAGTTTGACGTCTTTCTATGTAAGTATTTCTTACCCCCGACAAAGACGACTTTTCATATTAATGACTTGATTCCTTCACATCGCCTATCGTGTACACGGCGGTCTCACTCGGGGCCTGGTCAAGCGACACGTACACAAAATAGATTCCGCGTGCTACAGTGTGCTTGCGATGAGCCTCCCCGCAGTTGTGCCTTACCACGCACACAGGGTGCACGTGTTGATGTTTTAGGTGCCAAGTCTAAGCCTAAAAAGACCAATATTATTATTGGTTCTTGCAACGCCCAGAGTGTTTCTAAAAAGGTTTTATCTGTGCGAGATTATTTCTTTGAAAATAATCTTGATGCTCTGTTTGTTACAGAGACCTGGTTACACGAATCTGGGGATGAAAAGACTGTTGGGGAACTTGAGGAAAATTCCCTCAAGTTCCACTCCTTTCCTCGTACTCGCTGCTCTGGCGGAGGAATTGGGCTTCTGCATCGGCGTGAACTTCCATTCACAACCAATAGGGTTAACCCGCCCAAGGTTAGCACTATGGAGCTGATGGAGTCCTCAATTTTAATCAGGGGAAAGAAAATTACCTTTGTGACCATATACAGACCAGAGCCCTCTGACGGGAATAGGTACACCTACTCTGAGTTCTATGATGAATTTACACAACTAGTAGCACACTATGGCTCTTTTAAACATGAAGTGATCTTCCTGGGTGACTATAATTTTCATGTTAATAAGCCAGGAAAACCTGATGTTGTCAAGTTCATAGACATCCTGTCAACCTTTGACATGACCCAATGGGTCACTGAACCAACTCATAAACTTGGCAACACCCTTGACTTAGTGATCACCTTCAATGGTAATAGCAAATTCATGGGTCATGAAGTTGATGAATATATATCTGACCATAAAAGTATCAAATTATGGCTAGATATTAAACCCCCTAAACCCCCTAAAAAATCTATCAGTTATAGAAAATATAGGGGTATTGATCTTCAATCACTTAGGGATGACATTAGACTACTGACTGATAGTACCTCTGGTTGGAGTGAACTATCCATTAGTGACATGGTGGATTACTATGACAAGAATCTGACTGCACTGATGGATAAGCATGCTCCTGTGAGGCATGCTAACGTTTCCCTTCGCAAGCCAGTGCCCTGGATGAGTGACCACATCAAATCTGAGAGATCTCTCAAGAGAAGACTTGAGAGGAAAATGAACAAAACTGGATTACATGTGGATAAGCAATTGTTCAATACTCAAAAAAATAAGTACAATTGTCTACTGAAATCTGCCCAAACTACATATTTTTCAGACCTAGTCCATGAAAATAAAAATGACCCTAAAAAACTTTTTAGAGTCATTGATAAAGTCATGCATAAGGCTGAGGATACCCCCATGCCTCAGGCTAACAGTGACCTCATACAGGCTGAAAAATTTAACAACTTCTTCCTTGAGAAAATCGATAAGATACGCAATGACATGGATAAATTATCAATACACGGTAATTATCCACCAGGTGGCGACACAGCACACCTGTACCCACAAGAGGACGACACTGTAGACAATGCAGTTATAGCTCCCTCTAACTCAACTTCACTACTTGATTGCTTCAGGCCTTTGACAGAGTGTGAGGTGCGAAAACTCATTAAAAAGTCTGCAAACAAGTCGTGTGAGCTTGACCCCTTACCCACCTGGCTGCTGCATGAACTTATTGATGACTTATTGCCTATAATCACTGCCATCATAAACAAATCACTAACAGAGACAACTGTTCCTGATAAGATGAAAGTTGCTATTATAGCCCCATTACTTAAGAAACTGGGTCTGGAACTATTTAGGAGTAGTAGCTCGGTTGCGACTTTCAAGAACAGACTGAAAACGCACCTGTTCAGAACTTATGTTCTTGAAGCGCTATGAACAGACTTGTCTGATATCAGCGCTATATAAATTTTTTATTATTATTATTATTATTATTGTTTAACTGGGAGTAGATCACGCAAGTAAGGCGGAGCCTTACCATTTAGGGCCTTCCAGGTCAGGAGAAGAATTTTAAAATCAATTCTCGCATGAACTGGGAGCCAGTGAAGTTCACATAGTTTTCCTGAAATATGATCAAAATTCCTAATTTTCCTACAACAAGTGCTGCAGGGTTTTGGACGTAAATAATAATAATAATAATAATAAAATTTGTATAGCGCTGATACCAGACAAGGTCTGTTCATAGTGCTGTGTTCAAGACATGTGTCCTGAAGAGATGAGTTTTCAGTCTACTCTTGAATGAGGAGACTGAAGTACTTGTCCTAATTTCAGTAGGCAAGGAGTTCCAAAGTCTAGGGCCGGCAGATGAAAAGGCCCTTTCACCCACTGTTGTTAGCCTGGTCTTAGGTACTTGTAGATGGGTGCCAGCGTTCCCCATCTTTGATTTGGAGTAGATCGCGTAAGTAAGGCGGAGCCTTACCATTTAGGGCCTTCCAGGTTAGGAGAAGGATTTTAAAGTCTATTCTCGCATGTACAGGGGGCCAGTGCAATTCCTGTAGTTTTCCCGAAATGTGATCGAATTTCCTAAATACGTATTGTAGATTCCTGGTTTCGGATTTAGGAAGACCTGCAAGTAGGCCATTGCCATAGTCCAGAGTGGAGGTAACAAAGGCATGGGTAAGTGTTACTGCTGTCTTCTCGTCTAGACAATGTCTGATGGCCGCTAGGTTCCTAGTGTGGTAATAGCCTTTCTGGCACATTTTCCTGATCTGGGCTTTCATATCTAACTTAGAATCAAAGGTTATGCCAAGGTCAACCACTGACTCACTAGGAGCAATATCCGAGCTGCCAACCCTAATTGTGTCTAGGATACCGCTGCTAGTGGCAGTATTGTACCTGTCAGTACATATAAGCATTTCCGTTTTTCCATCATTTATCTTCATCTCGTTTGATATTAGGAAGTTTTTAACTTCACGGACACACTTTTCCATTTTGTGTCTGCTCATATCAACTTGATGGGGGGAAGTGTGGGCCATAGGGATGTAAATCTGAGTATCATCTGCATAAATATGATAGCTCAGACCATATTTGGCTAGGATATCCGAGAGGGGTGTCATATAGATGGTAAAAAGTATTGGGCCGAGTACTGAGCTCTGTGGGACCCCATATTTTATGGACATGAGGCAGGACATATGGGTCCCTACCTTCACACACTGTTTCCTGTTACTTAGATATGACCGAATCCAAGAGAGGGCATGACCTTTGACATTACATCGAGCCTCCAGTCTATCAAATAGAATTTGGTGGTCAATGGTGTCAAAGGCAGCGGAGAGGTCAAGTAACAGCAGGATGACTGACTTCTTATCGTCAAAAGCACATAGGATATCCTTTTGCACCTTTAACAGAGCAGTTTCAGTGCTATGATATTCTTTGTAGGCTGATTGAAACTTATCGGTAAGGCCATTCCTTACCAGATGAGGGACCAATTGATCTGCCACTGCCCTCTCTGTTAGTTTGGAAATATATGTTAGGTTGGAAACAGGTCTATAGTTCTTCTCTACCAGTTCCAGGCCAAGTTTCTTCAACAGGGGTGTTATGATGGCAATTTTCATATTTTCCGATACTGCTGATTCCCTCAGTGATTTGTTTATGATGGAAGTAACTATCCGTAAAAGGTCATCTAAGAGGTCAAATAGGAGCCAGGTTGGGATAGGATCTAGCCCACATGACTTCTTTGCAGACCTCTTGACTAATTTTTGCATATCATATGTGGTTAAGGGTGTGAACCTCTCAAGACTTGCTGTATCTGATGCACTCCTTTTGTTTGCAGTGCCACCTGGTGGCAAAATGTTGCAGGGTGGAGCCTTATCAATGTCCAGGCGAATTCTCTCTATTATTTCAAGAAAGAATGTGTTGAACTTCTCAGCTTGAGTGACTTCACAGTCATGACTGTGTCTATGACTCTAAAAAGCTTTTTAGGGTCAAGCTTGTTTTCTTCAACAAGGTTGGAGAAATATTTAGATTGAGCTGACTTCAGCATGGAAATGTATTCATTTCTCTGAGAGTTATATAATTCTTTATCAATGTGAGAGCCAGTCTTGTTCATTTTTCTCTCAAGTCTCTTCTTGAGAGATCTTTCAAGCTTTATTTGGTCATTCATCCAAGGCACAGGCTTGCGTTGCGTAATCTTGGCGTGTTTGATAGGAGCATGTTTATCCATAAGTGATGTGAGCTCCTTGTCATAGTAATTTACCATGTCATGTAGGGATAGGTGTTCCCATGATGAGTTGGAACTATTTAGGGATTTGATGTCATTCCTTAGGGATTGAAGATCCAAGCCCCTAAAGTTCCTGTACTTGATTGATTTTTTAGGGGCTTTAGGGGGTGAGATGCCTAAGTATAGCTTAATCATTTTATGATCAGATATATACTCATCCACCAGATGGCTCTTAAGATATTTGTTCCCCTTGAAGGTGATGATTAGATCAAGGGTGTTCCCTAACTTATGGGTTGGTTCGTGTACCCATTGGTTCATGTCAAAGGTAGATAGAATGTCATTGAACTTTACGATATTCGGCTTGGTTGGCTTATTGACATGAAAATTGTAGTCACCAAGGAAGATGACCTCATGACTAAAAGACCCATAATGTGCCACTAGCAGAGTGAACTCATCATAGAACTCAGAATAGGTGTACCTATTCCTGTCTGATGGTTCAGGTCTGTAGATGGTTACAAAGGTGAACTTTTTACCTTTGATTAGCAGTGATGCTTCAAGGAGCTCCATTGTCTTAACAATGAGTGGGTTCAACCTATTCGTTTCAAAGGGAAGTTCAGCCTGATGTAATAAACCTAAACCTCCACCTGAGCGTCCAATACGGGGGAAGGAGTGAAATTTGAGGGAACCCTTTTCAAGTTCATCCCCTCATCATTAAAATCCTGTAACCATGTTTCGGTTATAAACAGGGCATCCAGGTTATGTTCGGAGAAGTAGTCTTTCACAAGTAGGACCTTGCCCGAGATGCTCTGGACATTACATGAACCAATTAAGAGTTGGTTGCTAGGTTTGCATTGTGATGACTGTATGTTTTTCGTGGTTGGCTGAGAAGAGGAATGTGTATTATTTACATTCCTACCACGAACATGGGCTCTATTAGCTCGGGCTGGCTTGGGTGTATTGTATGCAGCGCCATCTATGTCGAAACTGCATATTTTTGATGAATTGCATGGACTCTCAACAAATTTGTTGTATAGTCTATGTTTATGTGCCCGTGGGGGCAGAATAAATATGTTTTCCCAATAAAGATGATTTGGGTGAGATATTTTGTATATCTAACAAAATTGAACTGACAATTTTGCTTGCTTGCCCCATGTACAGATAGTGGCGTGTTCGATTTTATGTAATCGCATGTATCAAGCACCCATCGAAACTGACAGGGGAACAGTTCAATTTCATGCTCAGACTCAAATATATTAATATTTGAGTTAGCACTAATGTCCTGCAGTGACCTGTAGTGAGCACGTGATAAGATATGAAAATTAATATTTTGCAGAGAAAGATTCTTCCTGAAGGTGCTCGTATGGTTGTCACAAAGCAGAATTTTTTTCGACCCTATACCATTGTGGGGCAAGGAAAGTGTCTTTGTGGTTTCGCTACTATTCTTATCATATATTTTGAAACAGGAACATATACAAACAAATCCATGATGGTGTAACATTGAACAGGTAGGTTATCTCATGTATATATATGGGTCAGCTGTCATATGAGCGATTGACACGTTCTGTATTTTGAACTAGGTATATTGCAGATTATTTACCCAATATTGATTCTTACTACCATAATAATAATAATAAATAAAAAAGAAATAGTTTTCTATCTTCAGCTCAATGAAGAATGTATAAATACGGGTCAGCTATATGAGCGATTGACACGTTCTATATTTTGAACTTCCGTAGTAGTGTATCATTGACTGAAGGGAACAATACTTTTATATATGTTTTATTCTTCCAAGATGTTAAATTGAAAGAAATGAGTACATATAGTTCAATATGTCAGATTTCAACGGTAGAGGGCTAGAAAGAGCCGACCGTAATGCCACTTATTTGTAGCTATTTGCAGCTTTTGTAGCGTAGTATTTTAGCTAATATTTTAGCTAGAACAGGCAGTGGGGCCTGTAAATTGGTATTAGACAGCGGATAGAATGGCTGGTAGTAGCCACTTATTTGTTTTTTGCAACCACCGTCGGATCAAGTCCGAAGATCACTGTATTTTGATTTAATATACCAAAATTGCTTCTAAAAGGGTCTGAAACGTGTCCAGACACGAATAGCGTGCAAAATAGATTGGTATATGTACCTATAGATAGGTACACGCAAGAAAGAGCTACTTATAGGTAGCTGCTTGTGAATGTGTATTGGACAGCGGGTGGTGGTCACAACAAGAAAAAATGGCTGGTAGTAGCCCCTTGTTTGTGTATCAACAACCACCGTCGGAACAAGTCCGAAGATCACTGTAATTTGAAAAATGTGTTGCTGATGGGTATGAAGGTGATTCTAGACACCAAGAGCAACAATTCTTTGAATACAGAGGGTACAAGGTATCAGACCAAGCACTCGACACTGGCAGCAAAGAGTGGATACTCGTGAGCGCGGTGCCTCGCAAAGACAACACAGTATGATCCCGCCCTCGCGAGCGGTTTCCAATCAACAACTGCCGTCAGAGCTTGCAAAAAGTCTGGTATCAGATGGACCACTGTATAGACCGGGTTCACTGTGAGAGAATGTGGTGTTAGACTAGCAATAGACCCACGAAAATCGACCAAGAAGGATGATTTTATCGGAGCTCAAATGAAAGCCGCCATTCCACTCTCAACGCATGCGCAGAACCAATCAGCTGCAATATATATCCATATATATTTTCTTTCTAAATAACAATAGCTTCTCCCTTTGGAAGGACAATTCTTTGACATATTTACATCCTACTACAAACTCTTTGACATCAATAGATCTCTCCATGTGCACTCAAAATTTATTTCTAGACTATTCCTGGGAAGAAGAGGAAGGTCAATGGTATAGTGATCATTACTCCATTATTTTAAATAAACATTTTCCTCCACCGGATGATCCCTAAGTGGAAATTTCATAGAGCCGATTGGGCAAAATTTCAAACATCCTGTTTTAATAAAATAACTCCAGAAATCTTTAATGATGTAAACTATACTCTTCACGTTTTTACAGATACATTGAATGATATTGCTGATGGGCATATACCCAAATCTAAGTCAAATTATAAAATCAATGGTTCAGTGACGAGTGCAATAAAGCTGTTAAGGAGCACAAAAAAGGGCAGTCATTTTGTTCAAAACGTCAAAACTGAACTTCATGGTTTGTACCTAGCTTTAGATCATTAATTTATTCAATCAATGAACTAGGGAACTACTATTGAGGCAGAAAGTGATCTTTGCACAAGTGAGCACATACACTTTTTGATATGGAAACAGCACTCATTAAATCTTATAATATTTGTCGCTACCACATTCTTGTTTCTTGGCAAACTTGTGTGAGGTACAAAAACCGCCAAAATAAATACCCCAATATAAAAAATCATCTTTGTTTTGTTTTAGTTCCATAATTGATCAAATAAACCAATATGACAACTTCATCTCCTCTGTTTTCTAAATAAGGCCATTTTTTATTTCTATGTGTGTACAAAATCAATCAATTCTGAATGTCATGCATATTGCGCAGATAAAACTCAAATAGATTTTTAATGATGTGAGGTTTATAGAAGGACTGGAATAGCGTTCAGAATTATACCTTTTTTGCACACTTCTCAATCAAATATTTCCTCAAATTAATTTGATAGTCCCACCCACAGGTTTCTTTGCAAGTTTCTGTATCAAAGGAATGTAAAAGTATCACCTGCTGGGACAGTAGGCCAGTGAATGTTGTTCTACAACACACTTTATGTGGCGCTTATCTTACATATATTGTTACCCACTAATGGAGAGTATCCGTCGTTGGGGGACGTGGACGGGGGATCAATACTCTACCAATAGATAGATACTCTACTCTACTCTACCGTACTGTACTGTACAATAAGCATAGCTCGCTAACTCGCTGGCTGTGAATTGGGGCACGGATCCTAGCTACCCTATATACCCAAGTGAAGGTGGCAGGTAATAAGGACTGCAGACACAGGATATACACGACACAATAGTTACCTTTATTCGGTGCTGTGAATCCTCCTTGTCTGGCTAGGCCGGCATGGCAATGAGCGAGGCATGTGAACTACCCAAATGCATGATACTTATGAGATCCTATCTATACACAAAACACCCAAGTCTATGCAGTCATGATACTGAGAGTCGTGGATCTTCTGTGGCAAGTGGTCGCTCTATCTCCGTCTGTTCATCCGCCCGGATCCAAGGGTTGCGCGCCTCTTTTAAGGGGTCACTCTGTGGGGTTTGCCTATGTGGCTTCCTCACGCGTCATTGAATGGACTTGTCTTGCCTGCGTATCCGACATGGGCTCGTCTGCCTGCACGTGATCTCTCAGAGTGGTGGTTATGGTGACTCATCAACCATCAATATCGTTCGTGATTGTCTATGAATGTCTATATGTTTCCAAGAGTCTCTGGGTGTGTAATCTATATCCTACAATATGACTATTAATAACCAGCTATGATTGCTTGGAGATAATTGCTCAGTATGGCATCCTGAAAATGAAGGGACCTGAAAATGAAACTTGTTTTAATTCAGCAAGAAACAATACTGATGTATAATATAAATGTTTTTGAATTCATCATACATATGATATGAATTATAGAAAACATAAATAGTCAAAAGGGTGTTATTAATCAAGATTCAAATACGAAAGGATGAGTTTTCCTCAAATGAATGTTTTATGTTATGATGAGTTTAATTCATTCAAAGGATGAGGACAATTCATTAATGATATACAATTATATGATCCCTAAGTGGAAATTTCATAAAACCGATTGGGCAAAATTTCAAACATCCTGTTTTAATAAAATAACTCCAGAAATCTTTGTAAATGATGTAAATTATACTCTTCAAGTAAATGATGTAAATTATACTCTTCAAATTTTTACAGATACATTGAATGATATATTTTAATCCATATTGATTGCAGCTTCCTCATAGATCCACTTTTGTTAGTCGCATCAAAATATATTATAAAGTTTGCATTAAAACCCATAACCTCGATCAAAAGCTTTTGATCGTAAAAATCTTTCAATCCAACCTTCACAATTGTGTGATATATTGGAAACAAGGGTTCACTGAGAGCGGAATATATTGGTTGAAAATAAAAGCTTATCCGGTAGGGTCTCACACTGGTACACGATATTATCGAGATACTGGTATAAAGACATCGATACGATAACCGGTATTGTCATACTGGTGCTTCAATATAATAGTCGTATTGAATTGGGCCCTCATATCATCATAAAAACACAGATTTTTGACTTAATATTTTATGCATTGAGAAGATTTTGAATCTTGAAAATTGTAAATATGAAGACTCAGTGATCCATCATTGCACAATTTATTAATATTTCAATGCAAGTTAATACACTATGGTGGCGCTCTGATCCTTTTAGCGCTTTACCTATCACTTCCACTTTTCAAAATGCCCAACTTGTGTTGCGTATGCATATTTAAGCACTGTTAAACCCACTTTTTCTCCGATTTGTGCATGATTTACACTTATTAAATAGAGGCGGACTACTGTTGACACGTAGTAAAATAATTCTATGTGTGTTTTAAGCCGAAGATATTAATTATATCGCAGTTAGGGGAGCTTGTACCCGGACAGTATAAGCGAAGTTTATTTAGTCATCCATCACACTGAAGGGAAAAAAGATAACTTTTGTGGTGATATATAGACCTGAACCATCTAATCGGAATAGATACACCTACTCTGAGTTTTATGATGAGTTCACCCAGCTGGTTGCACACTATGGTTCATTTAGTCATGAGGTCATTTTCCTTGGTGACTACAACTTCTATGTCAACCTCCCCTTAAAGCCTGATGTCATTAAGTTTATTGATATCCTATCTACCTTTGATCTGACACAATGGGTTCATGAACCAACCCATAGGTTAGGGAACACCCTTGATCTAATCATTACCTTCCAGGATAACAAACTCCTGAAACGCCACCTGGTGGATGAATACTTATCTGATCATAAAATGATTAAGATATACCTAGATATTTCACCTCCAAAACTCCCCAAAAATTCTATCAAATATAGGAATTTTAAGGGATTAGATCTTGAATCCCTAAGGGGTGACATCAAATCCCTAACTGGTAGAGACACAACATGGGAACACTTATCCTTGAGTGACATGGTGAATTACTATGACAGGGAACTCACATCACTCATGGATAAACATGCTCTGATCAAGGTTGCCAAGGTCACTCAGCGCAAACCTGTACCTTGGATGAGTGACCAATTAAAGCTGGAAAGATCTCTCAAGAGGAGGCTTGAGAGAAAAATGACCAAGACTGGCTCTCACATTGACAAGGAGCTGTATAACTCTCAAAGGAACAAATACAACTCAATGCTTAAATCTGCTCAATCAGCATATTTTTCCAACCTGGTTGAGGAAAACAAACATGACCCTAAAAAGCTCTTTAGAGTCATCGACACAGTCATGCACAAGAAAAAGGACACACCTATGCCTCAATCTGACTGCGAGATCACTCAAGCTGAGAAATTTAACACATTCTTTCTTGAAAAAATAGAGAGAATCCGCCTGGACATTGATAATGCTCCATCCTGCCAAACCTCGCCACCAGGCGACACTGCGAACAATAGTACTACATGTCTGGAAAGGTTCACACCCTTAACCATTGACGACGTTCGGAAATTGGTCAAAAGGCCTGCAAAGAAGTCATGTGAGCTGGATCCAATTCCAACCTGGCTCTTACTTGACCTCTTAGATGACCTCCTACCAATAATTACTTCCATCATAAATAAATCATTGATGGAATCAGCAGTATCGGAAAATATGAAAATAGCCATCATAACACCCCTGCTGAAGAAACTTGGTCTAGAACTGGTTGAAAAAAATTATAGGCCTGTTTCCAACCTAACATTTGTCTCTAAACTAACTGAGAGGGCGGTTGCAGACCAACTAGTCCCCCATCTTGTAAGGAATGGTCTTCCTGACAAGTTTCAATCAGCCTACAAAGAATATCACAGCACTGAAACCGCTTTGTTGAAAGTGCAAAATGATATCTTGGGTGCTCTAGACAGTAGAAAGTCAGTTATCTTGCTGTTGCTTGACCTTTCCGCTGCCTTTGACACTATTGACCATCAAATCCTTTTGGACAGACTGAGGGATAGATGCAACGTCAAAGGTCATGCACTCTCCTGGATTCGGTCATACCTAATGGACAGGAAGCAATGTGTGAAGGTGGGGATCCATAGATCCCGTCTCAAATCCTTAAAATATGGGGTACCCTAAGGCTCAGTCCTGGGTCCTATACTGTTCACCATTTAGATGACACCCCTATCTGATATACTTGCCAAATATGGTCTGAGCTATCACATTTATGCAGATGATACTCAGATCTACATCCCTGTTGACTACGCTTCTCCCCATCATGTGGATATGAGCAGACACAAACTGGAAAGATCTCTCAAGGAGGAGTGTGTCAGTGAGGTTAGAAATTTCCTCATATCAAACAAGATGAAGATAAATGATGGAAAAACTGAGATGCTCATATGTACTGACAGGTACAGTACTACCACCCATAGCAGTATCCCAACCACAATCAAAGTGGGTGACTCTGATATTGCTCCTAGTCAATCAGTGGTTGACCTTGGTACCACATTTGACTCCAACATGGACATGAAGGCCCAGATCAAGAAAATGTGTCAGAAAGGCTATTATCACATTAGGAACTTGGCGGCCATCAGACATTGTCTAGACGAGAAGAGCGCTGTAACACTTACCCATGCTTTTGTTACATCTACCCTTGACTATGGTAATGGTCTTCTAGCAGGTCTTCCTAAAACTGACATCAGAAAACTGCAATACCTCCAAAACTCTGCAGCACGGGTAGTAGGAAAAATCAGGAAATTTGATCATATTTCAGGAAAATTACAGGAACTGCACTGGCTTCCTGTGCACGCGAGAATTGATTTTAAAATTCTGCTATTGACCTGGAAAGCCCTTAATGGTAAGGCTCCGCCTTACTTACGGGATCTACTCCTGATTAAAGAAGGTGAACGCTGTCTATATAGACTTTCATACAACTATATTTTAATCATTTATTCTCAAAGTCTTCTTTTTTTCAACCAGATTTGTGTTTCATACGCTATTTCATACAACATCTTGATTTTTTCAAAGCCATTTTTCCCTTTCATACAGACTTTCATAAAACTATATTATAATCATTTATTCTCAAATTCTTCTTTTTTTCAACCAGATTTGTGTTTCATACGCTATTTCATACAACATCATGATTTTTTCAAAGCCATTTTTCTCTTTCATACAGACTTTCATACAACTATATTCTAATCATATATTCTCAAATTCTTCTTTTTTCAGAGCAAGATTTGTGTTTCATACGCTCTTTCATACAACATCGTGATTTTTTCAAAGCCAAAAAAAATTAGTTCTAATAAATGTTGTATGAGAAATAGATACATCTTATGAAGACACACACTCGTTTTTTTCGGTCTTAAATCATGACATGTATCAATAGAGCAGTCTCCTAGTAATGAAACTAAACGTGCAGTTGTACTTGTATGGAACAATACTGAACAGCATGTGGTACACCGGCAGACATCTTGTTATGTTTATTCCTTCACATGTTCATCACATTTAGCATACAATAGAACTTTGATCTCTTCAGTTGGATGGGGACTGACTGCGTTATTCTGCGTTTTGTTTATATAGGAGACAAGAGGAGGTGCTGCAACTGTGTACAGCCCCGGCGAGGAGATGGAATGTCGATTTTTTTAACAAATTTCTGTTCCCGTGTCTTTCTTTTGTGAGCGGCGGAATTATTTCCAGTAATATAAATTTAGGATATATACCTTAATTTTTGTTTGGTTCTCATCCGGTTTCTGGTGATTTCTTGTTTTTGCGTATTTGTATCCTACCTTTGTTGTATATATAAATACTTTCCCGTCTTTTTGGCTGGATGGAGCAAGAACAAGAAATGCTTTTGGGGTAAAAAACATGTTTATTTTTGTTTTTATTGGTTCTGGTTTCTCTGTTCTTTTTGTTACATATTTTGCAGAGTCTTTATTGGTGAGATGGTTCTGTTGTTGTTGCCGTTCAGTCAGATGATTCTCCGATCTGGAATAATTCTGCCAGAATGTCCTAATATATATGTATATATATATATATATATATATATATATATATATATATATATATATATATATATATATATATATATATATATATAAGGAAGTATGAAACTATATTTCCAAAATGGAAAGGGAGATTGACACACTGAATGAAAAGGCAGCAAAACATCAATAAACTGTTACAGAATCTGAGACCAAAATCCAGTCTCTGATTCAGAAATGCTCAGACAGAAATGTATGCAAAATCTATGATGGAATATTGAACAGACAATTTTGTTTGTGGTACAAACCAGATCTTGAACAGGCATGAGCACAGGCAGGACGAGGATGCTCAGAGCAACTCTTGACACTGAGGCTCATAATTGATGTTGCTCGAAAAACTAAACAAACCCTATATGTAACCTTCATTGATTTTGAAAAGGCGTATGACTATGTGAACCGTCAGAAGTTATTACAGTTACTTGCAGACAGTGGATGTGGTAGCAGATACCTCTCAGCTATAGCTAGTACATTGCAAAACACAAAAGGAGTCATTGGTTCAGAGAGCTTTACTTCCAGTGCTGGTGTAAGGCAGGGAGGCTCCACAAGCTGCTCTCTTTTCACCTTCTATATTAATCTTGTCATCAGGTCAATAAAGGAGTATGGATATGATGGCTTTCTTGGTTCTTTACACTGCTTACTCCAGATGGATGACACAGTGGTGTTCGCCACCTCACGTGCTGCAATGACTAGCAAACTTATACGAGCCAAATCAGCAACAGACCCATTGGACATGAGTTGGCACAAGGTAAAATCCAAATTCTTCACTGTCAATGTGGATGATAAGGAGCCCTTTATCATTGGAGACATTGTCATAAGCCACACAGACTCCTATGTATACCTTGGTTCAATAGTATCAAATGAACCAGTCAGCAAGCAAGTTGCTGCACATATAAAGAGTAAGGAATGTCATGTAAGGAAATTCTCCTCCTTTCTAGGACGAAACAGTGATGCACCATTTGTTGTGAAAAGGAAAGTGTGGGATAGTGCCTTGACAAGTGCAGTGCTCTACAGTTGTGAGAGTTGGCTGTGCCGTGATCTGTCAGCAGCACATGTACCTTACATCTCATCTGCCAAAGAGCTCCTTGGAGTACGTACCCAGACGACAAATGACTTGGTTTATGCAGAGCTTGGGATACCCTCTGTGAAAGCCCTACTCCAAAGCAGACAAAGAGAATTTCTATGTAAACTGAAACAAAAATCCTTCTATGAAGACAGCCCTGTCAAAGCAGCCATAGAGATGGCAAAACAGGAGAGAAGCCCGATGGGACAGTACCTGATTTATCTTGAATCATTGCAAGAAGATCCCATCAAGGCATTTGCTACTGAGTTGCATGAGAGGATGACATCCTCTGATGCATCAAAAACCAAGACTTACATGGAGTTGAACCCAGATGTTTCAGTACACCCTATGTACTCAGCAAAACCACATATCACAGAAAGACAAAGAATCTCCACCTCAAGGCTTAGGCTGTCATCCCACTACCTACGGATAGAAACAGGTAGATGGTCACGGATACCAAGGGAAAATAGAATTTGTGTTTGTGGAAATGATGTTCAAACTGAAAAGCATGTTCTTATACACTGTACAGACACACAACATGTGCGCAACCAATATCCAAATCTTGATTACAGTGCAATTTCAAACCTTATGGAGAGCAAACCATGTGCAACATTATGCTCTTATTGTCATGATGTATTATCATTGATGTCATAATATATCAATGAAGACTCATACATGTTCACAATTATTATTTGATCAGACAGTATCTTCATTTGTAAACTCAATACAATGTAGTTGTTATAAGCTTAGTGTTGCAAGAATCCCTTTATTATCTTTCTTTTGTGTGTCATATCTGATTTATCATAGCATTTGGTATTAGAAACGTGTTATAATGGACTTATTCTTGTGGCTCACCCGGACTATGTAAATGCATAAAATGTCATCACTAATTGTTACTCTTTATAAATTGAATTGATATGTGATTATTGTTAGAATTAAGAATTAAGTCAATAAATATACAATACAATACAATATGGAGATATTGCAAGAAATTAAGTCTGATCGAATCTGCCAAAAGACGAAAATATGAGTCTTTATCTGAAAATGAGAAAGAGCAGGCTGACCAGGGAGGAACGGACAATATTGACAACATGAATTAACACCAACCACAAAATCAGAGGAGAGGTTACACATCAGCAATGAGGGATACCCCTCCTCCAAGAGACAATAGGAGATAGAACAAGAGACACCGTGATGAAAGCTCTGAAAGGGGACAGGACAGAAACAATTTTGATGGTAGGAATCAAATCAATAGAAATTATAATTCAGAAAGAAGATTCAGAACAAATGATTTCTATGGTGATAATGTGTATTGCAAATAATGATAGACACTCAAGCAGAACACTTGGAGATGGAATTGGAAACCAAGGTTTTGAATCTATTCTCACACCACTTTACCCATGGTGAGAAAAGCTTATTATTAAAATGCTTAAAATTCACTCCAAAGCCATGCCCTAATGAATTGTAGCTGCAAACTGATGTACACAAGTTCAACTGAAAACATTTGATATAGAACATAATGAAGATTCATTGGTGTAAAAACAAAGTACCAGGACCCCACAGGCAGGGATAAAAACCTGGACAATTTTAAAGACTATCTAAGCAGCTATCCATTCAAGAGTGACAAAAGGAAGGGTTCTGATAATTTGAACAGGGCAGCAATAAAGACTCTATAGAAAGACTCCTTGGTAATTAAAGAAGCTGATAAACGATCTGCTATCGTTATTATGAATAAAGCATACTATGCTTACATAAAAGTAGAGAAACCTTTGATGCAGTAAGTAGACCGAGATTGTCCTACACTACAATTCATGAATCTGAGGACCTGAAAATAAGACCTATTGTAGCTGGTCCTCTTTGTCCAACACACATATTGAGTAGTCTAGTCAATTTTCTTCTCAAACTTAAGTCAAACCTAAGTCAAAAAAGCATATAAAATGTTAGAGATTATCCTGATTTTCTCAACCATTTACCAAAGATGATCATTGATTCAGAAATGTTTGTAACATTTGACATTTCAAGTCTCTACAGCAACATTAACAATGGACTTCTACTGGATCGATAAACATCCAGAGGAACTACAGAGTGGATATTCCAAAATATTCATTACAGAAGCTATATCACTGATACTGGACAACAACAGTTTCCAATTTGGAATCAAATCTAGAACAAGTAAATCAATGAAAGAATAGAAAAAGAGATTTCTGGATGATGTATTCTTTATATAGAATACTATGCATGATGATATAAATGATTTTTATAAATTCCCTTTGCTAAAATATACAATGGAAACTGGTATAGATAGATAATATTGCAATCAATTTCTAATATGTATCTTTATTTTGTTATTTATCTTATGTGTATGATGTGACTCTTATTTATTAAAGTCACACCAATCTTAACACTAGTTAAAATCTATTTAAAACCTACCTGTTGAAAAGGTTCTTCCGTAGCCGGTGTCCAGAGATCATCTGTCTGGCCTCAGCTTTGGATTTCCCGCCTGGCCCGGCGTAGGAATATTGGAGGGAGGTGATTGGCCAGGGCATTGATGCATGAAGATCAAGTGGATTAACCCCTGGCCACAACACTCTTCCCCATTTTATTTTTTAAGAGGGGGGAAAGGGGGGGAATACATTGAGAGAAGGGGACAATGGGCCAGATGTTTACGAGAGGAAAGTGGGCCACAGCGGGAACAAGGGGTCAGAAGTTAAACCAAAATTTTTAAATTTTAATAAAATTTATAATATTCCCTTCCTTATTTATTTATTTTTTTTTTTTTTTAGGGCCCCCCACAACTCAGGACTCATAAATGAAAGTAAAAAGTTGTTGAGCTTACCAACATAAATGACAAACAGCTACTCTCAGCAGCAGTGATCCCGGCTCTCAGCGGATGAATGTCTATCTATTGGTCAAAGAATATTTTATTTTAGCAGGGCCGTGCCTGCGAAATAAAAATATACCAGAAAGACATACATTATGTTTCATTCTTTTATTTTCAGAATTAAATTTGGAAAGTGGAGTCAACACTTAGCGACCCCTAAAAAAATCATGTATATATATTTATATATATAGGAGAATTCTCAGTTAGCCAACTGATAAAAGGAGCAGGCATTATGCCGGGTTATCTCCAGGATCATAGAGCGACCGGTGTGGAGAAGCTGGCTCATCCAGTCGGCTATACAGCCAAGAGTCCAAGGATGGTTTGGGCTGGGGAGATGGGGAGGATTGAGATGGGGAGCGTCAGACTCAAGGAGAAAGTGCTCCAAAGAGATGGACGAAATAGCCTTCTCAGAGAGTGCCCGTTTATTTGGGTCTTTCTCTTTGAGAATGGAGGCAGATGTGCCAAAAGAACATTTTGGAACAACGTTCATCCAGATTTGGAGCTCTGAGGGTCCCCCCGAAGAACAGTGAACATGAATTTTGTGGGTGTTTGGACATGGCGCTTCATGATATTAACACAATCAGAGATGATGGTGTGCGGATCTTCACCATCAGAAGGGCGGCAGTGAATGACAACTGGCCTTCCTGTTTGGGCGGCCAGTTCCATGAAGGTCTCTAAATGGCTTTTCTGTCCCTCTCGCGATCACGGGGGTGACCGTGATAATCCAACCCAATCTCTCAGATTCCACAGCAGCTAGGATCATGTACCAGCTGTGTGAGCTCATCAAAGGTTTTGGGCTGAATGTGACGAGAGGCATCATGGGGATGAATTCCAATGGTATGGGCCATGGAAAGAAAGGGGGAGGAGGTCAGTGCAGGAATCTGACACCAGTATTCTGGAAAGACAAAGTTTGTCACCAGATGCTGGAGTCCAATATCTGCCTGACCTGCAAGGACTAAGAGTGAGCAGAGGTTATCACTCTTATGCGCCTTTAAAGTTAAGTCAAGATGACAGTGGGAATCCACAGTCACCAGGCGGAAAGGAAGAGGAGAGGGGGCAGGGAAAAGCTGCTGCCGGAGACAGACCATGCCGTCAACGGTGCATATCTTATCCCGGAGAGGAGGGGGAAGAGGTCTGATCAACTCGATCAGGTTCCTCCAGTACGTGAGGGCACTGGGTCCATGGGGCGGCATGACAGGTATGTCATTCCACCCAGTGGCCCTCACTCCCAGGGTACAGAGCTCCCAATAGAAATAGGGACAGGGAAGGAACTGTGGAAGAACCAGCAGGAGTGAGACTTTTGGGAGATGAGGAGGGGAGGGGAACTTCAGTTGAGTCCATGCCATCCAGAGCAGGTTTTGCCGCAGCAGCCACACACTCTGGATATTCCAGACCCATACTGTTTGTTCTCACTCCTCGGGCCAAGTCTGTGAGAAGCCAGTGATGGTCCCACAAGGCGGGAAGCTTCCCGTTATTCCCCAATTTAGCAAGAGCCAATTGCTGGCAGATGCTATCTTGAAGGGTGACAAGATTGTTGCCTTGCAAAAGGGTCGCAACTTCTGTGGGAGAAAGGGTCTCTGGCTTTACTCTTTTTCTCCACGGTTGGCTTCTATTTTTATCAGTTGGGGTGTCTCTGAGTCAACTGGGCATTTCTAACACAAGGTGTGGGGGCAGGGGTAGTTACTTTGTGGGGAAGGGGTGGGAACTGAAGAAAAGAATTCTTCAGCTTAGGGGTAGGGGCAACATTAAGAGATGACAGGGAAGGAATGACCTGGGACGAGTGGTTCTCAACCATCTCTTTTGAGATCATTCCCTTCCTCCCTGCCTTCCTCTTTTTAATTGTTTTATTACGGGTCTCAGCAAGATTCCATGGGTTCCCTGTGGTGGTCTTACCACCACAGGAGGTGTTGCTGCTCTTGATGAGTTTATCAATAAATATCTGGTTAATCATGAAGTATCATCAAGAGATACCTCATAATCTTCCAGACATTTAGGCATTCAACGTTGTCAGCGTCGAGGGACATGTATTATAGGGGGAGCCGAATAGAATCATCCGGTTCCCTTGAGGGCATGGACAGGATCATTTCATCTTCCTCTACTTTGGACATTCCAAATAAAGCTTCAAGGTATTAAGCATCAATTCTACAATTTGGTGAAACTGAAGCTTAGCCACATATAAAAATTATGACAAATTAAAATTATAATAGATTAATAGTATAAGTTACTACAAGATACTTACAGCACAGGTCTGTCTGAGCCATAAGTTGCATGAGATGGGTAAATACAGGTAGTGTGAACTTTGCCAGACCTCAATTGAGGCCCAAAGCAGGGCAGCACTGCCTGACGTCATTTTGGCACTATTCAAAGGACAGTAACTTTGATGACGTCATAAGCACACTTCCACACTCTTGTGACGTCATTTTACCCTTCAGTGCCTGTATGGTCACACTCCACATAAAAATGTCGTCAAGAAAGAAGTGTGCTTTCATAAAGGGGCAATAGATTAGGGTCTTGTTAAAATAGAATTGACAGGCAAACATGGAGATGCATCAATAAAATAGAAAAGAGACCTCAAAATAGACTTCATATATCACCAATATGTGAATTTTAAACATTTTCCTCAAAAACGGTGCTTAATCCCTTTAATCAAGTGGTTCATATTCCGGGCCAAATAGAAGGGGTTCGTCCCCGTAGAGACCATGCTCTGCAAGGATAATCGGTCATCAAATCGATTTCCTCCTCATCCCTAATATCAGGAATGAGCTCTTTAAGGTCAATGACTTGATGTTTTCTTTGGACCCAAAGGGGTATGTGACGATCATGACAGATTTTGAGTCAATCATGATATCTGCTTTGGGTCCCCCTTCGTCCCTCTAATTGGTACGGAATAGGGGAAATTAATGGTAATTAGGAGGTGGGTCTTGTTTCAGGGTGTGCAAATGGTTGTGAGCCGGTTTGTTATCACGAGCCTTGCCTCGCAAGTGCTCTTTCATCCTCTCCAAATTATCATGAGGATGGCTCTTTCCTGCACGGGGCCCTTTATAGGTAGTCTGTGAATTACTTCCGGAAGTATCTGATTCTTCAGAGGGCCAAGAAGAATCAGAGTTATTGGAAGAATCACTCTCAGAGTCCTCGGACAGACTAAAATCACAATAGCGTTGTCCTCGGACTCTATGTGGGGAACCAGAGTTTTCCTTGGGGCGTCTCCTCCATTTTTCACTGTGGGACCTACCTCTACCACCAGGATTTGAAAAGGGAATTTGGGTGGTTTCATTGGCAGGTATATCATAAGATATGGGTGGAGACTGGGGAGTTGAAGTGTTAGAAGGGGCTGACATGAAGTGTGGAACCCGTGAGGTGGGGGGTGTGGGAACTTCATGGGGTCCAAACACAATGGGCATGGTAGGAGATACAGGGATGAATGGTTTAACACCAAGTGATGAATGTGATGTAATTCCCCTTGGTGGACCATTCACTTGAGGGAGATACATGGAAAGGGCATGGAATGATGAAAACTCAGGTTCAGTATGATGGGTTGAAGGATATTTAGTGGGGGACAATGAAGGGAGTCTTATTTGCTGGGGTGATGCCTCAGAGAACCCAGGAGGATGTCTAATCATTCTTCGGGAACCTTTTACGGTAGACGAATTCTGACTATTTTGGGGTACCTCTGGGACTGTAGGCATATAAGGGGTTACAGAAGGGAGGTTACAATGGTTGGAATATATCCTTGCCATCTCTATTCTTGGGGCAGCAGTTGATGTAGCATATGTATCACCATGTCCCACGGCAGGCGATACATGAAAGGGGGTGGCTATGTTATGTATTGTTGGTGAATTTCTAGGGGGCTCTTGTGAATGAGGTGGATACTGCTGATTAATTTGTGGGTGTGAAGAGGATGGACGGTGAGATATAGCAGAGGGGTATCGCCCTATTGGTTTATTGGAGTGGGAGTCTGGCAACCTCACTTGTTTCAGTGAAGTGTCAGTGATGGGCATGGGAGTAAAGTGACTGGACACATTTACTATTTCTCCCAGTTGGGGTACCCCTGCCAATGTTTCACCAAAAGCTGAATTTTCAAAGACATGGGGGGACCGTGTAGGGGCTGGGGGTTCTAGAGGAAATTTGGGCATGTTGCAATTAGAATGATAACCAAAAATAGAGTTGGAAGAGGTCTCAAGGTCAGTGATGAGGGCAGAAGTGATGGCTACAGGATTTATAGGTGATATGTCAGCATGGGGGGCCTTGGGTACTGACATAAGGTTTGGGACGGTGGCGAGGGCATCTCTCCTACTTCCCTTATAATCTTTTTTGGTATTAGGGGAGGGGGCACAGGACGAATGACGTTGGGAATGATTGGAGGAGTGCCGGGAAGAATGATGAGACTTATGGGAATGATTTTTGGAGAATGGGGAGGAATGTGAGGACTTGTGACTGCTTTTGGGCTTGGGCTTTATGAAGGACAACATTCCCTTGGCTGCCCATGCTTCCCATTGTTCAGAGGGAATGCTGGTGATTTCCTCCAGCCTCTCAGCTGTCACAATGCTATTGTATTTCCTTTCAGAAACAATATTTTGGGCCTTTATATTACCAATCCCTGGAAATACCATGAATTCCAGGGCCTCTGCTGTATATAGGTTGATGGGGTATGAGGGGTCATCCATGTTTCTACTTTGAAACACAGAAGTCAAAATAGGGTTGACATTGCAAGCCACAGGTAACATCCTATGTATTGCATAGTGGGGGCAACTTGGGGCATGAGAAATTGTGAAGGGGATTTTACAAAGAAAATAATGGCCGGATTTTTAAAAGTGAGGGTGAAATTATAACATTGTCAGAGCCTGCAGTACCTCTACCACACACTTTTTCTTATGAAAATGTGTAGAATCTTAGCTGTACTGCGCAGGCCCTGGGGTACGCACGAGACACAAGTCGTGCGGACAACAAAAGTATACAAATCACAATCAATGTTTTGAAAAGTTGTCTGCAACTTCTTGAAGATTTCCCGCCTGGCCCGGCGTAGGAATATTGGAGGGAGGTGATTGGCCAGGGCATTGATGCATGAAGATCAAGTGGATTAACCCCTGGCCACAACATGTAGTTAAATTGTAAATATAATTTGTAGTTTGACTCATAACAACAGCACAATACTTGTCCGAACATGTTGTATATTTGCCTCTCCTTTAATTATAGCACAATCCAATCGGATTATGATGTTTCAAAAGAATTTGTTCACCTAAATAGTACTAAAGTGAAGTTACATTACTAATCCCAATCAGATTATGTTCTAAATAATTTTGTCTACCTAACAATTTTGTTTACCTAACTTACAGTATATGTATGTAGGTTTAAACTTAGAAAGTAAATTTAGAAAGTATCTGAAATGTTTACACACAAAGTTGATAAACAGGAGTATACTTACACATTACAGAAATGCATGTATGTCCTTGTGTATATATATATATATATATATACACATATATATACACACACACACACACATATATATATATATATATATATTCACACTCTGTAGTCTGTCTTACTTGCCTAACATTTTTTCATGCAAATATTTAATATCAAAACAAGGCTTTAAGGCATCACGTACATCTAATACTCTCATAATGTAAATTTGGATTGCATAGTAATTACTTAGCTATTGAAAGATTACTTTTATTCTTGGTATAGATGGATACACAACAAAAGTGACTGGATCTGAGGAAGTAAAGGTCAAGGTGAATCAAACAATAACATTAGACTGTAAAATCTTAAAAGAGGGTCGCCCCCAGAAAGTTTTTCAAGCTACAGTATGGTATCGCAATGGCAAACGACTCCATGAAGAGGGTCGTCAGTTGGTCATTGAGAGAGCACAACCTTTGCACAGTGGTGATTACTCGTGTGAGATCAGTAATGGTATAAATGGAATATCACACAGTTTGACCATATATGTTCTGTGTAAGTATTATTTTACCTTGCGTTAAATCCTTTCTAATTTGGTCACTTTGTGAGTTGACATGCTAAATCTGCTATGTATTGGTTCGATTTGTTTCACCCAAATTTCCTGCTATTTGTTTGTCAGTTCATAAAAGATGAACAAACAAATTCATGGCCCATTGTTTGCGTTAGTTATGACGAGAAAGATGTTGGGATATGGGGCTTTCTAGTATGAGCAGTGTATTGGTTTGACAAATATAATAGTATAGTTTTATGACAAAATATTCAAAGACACAAAAAAACTCAAGTGAGCATGAGAAATGAATGTTTCTTTTCAGAACTGTGCTTCGGCCAATACATGTTTGAAACTTGCATGTTCCTACCTGTTTGCCTCCTAGAAAAAAAAATGCCCCACTGGTCTTTATTTCAGTGATATTTAACAGGTCGTTCGGCTGTTTGTTCCACACAATCAGTAACTATTTCCTGGCCACCCCTGAGATTATTGTCACCATCAATGACATAGGAGTGAGGTCATTGAAGCTGTCCATAATGCCTTAGTCTTATTTGCGCCGATGATCACTAGAAATGGCAGACATAGGGATATAACATTTTTACTACTCAGAATACATCTACAAATGATATGTGATCGAATGTAAACCTTCTTAGGCTATTTTGATCAAATACTGCCAGTGACCTTGAAGTGACCTTTCAATGACCTTGAAAATAGAAAGCCCATTTCCACGAAATTATCTAGATGTTTTATTATCCTATCATCTATATTTTTCAAATACGAGCTCGTAGAGTCCTTATTCATCAAAATCTGTTCATAATTAACAATTTGAGAGCAATTTATAGTTTTGTGGTCAATCTATAAGGGAAAACAGAGGAAAATACTATAACACTAAGATTTTTTAAAATAATATTAAAATGCCAGATTATTGGTGGTTAGTTTATGAAAATATATAGAATACTGCACAGAAAAACACATTAATACTAAAAGAAATTGAAAAAAAAGTCCGTCAATTTCAAGGTTTATTATGAAGCTAAAATGATTAAAAATAGCTTAAATCGGTAGGGTTACAAAAGTGACAAATTGACAGACTTTAATTTGACCTCACATTTCTTTTTGAGATATTAGATAAATTCAATATTAATCTAATTTCAGAAAATAATCAGCAATAAGTTGCTCTTATCATAATAATACCTAAAAAAGAAGAAATATTCCCTGAAAAATATCAGAAAATTAGTCATGAATAGAAATGATTAAAAAAAAATATAATAAAAAATATAATGAATGTAGAGTCAATTGGGTTATAACATTTTGATAATTTTTGTAAAAAATGGCAATCTATATGGTTGATTTGGTGAATGGAAGTCGAACACAGCCAATATTAAATGAAACTGAAAGTGCTCTACAGGGTGCTTTCTGGACGTCCGCTCCTCCCACTGCTATAAACCCATTACATGCGCTATGTCACTCATTCTCGCTGATGGGGCGCCCGCCTGGAAGTAAGATGGAGTCACAGGGTCCTGGGAACAGGATATTATCTGCTATAATCAGAGACATGCCGCAGCTGTGGTCACTTTTTATCATTTATTCGGATTTGTAAAATACATTCCAATCAGTACATTTAAAACAATAGAAAAAGAATAGAAAAAAGAGAAGAACTACTCAGTTGAGATCTGATAAATGATCTCTCTAGCCTCATCTTTTGTGAAACCACAGATTTGTACATTAAAAAGAACATCATTATGCTATTTACACATCTTATAAATTGTCCCTTTCTCACATGGACTTCTAGTCAAAACGTTGACAACAATTTAGCATATGTCCCAATTGAGTCCAAGAGGAGTACCATTCAAGCTTATTCTCTCCCAGTTTAACAGGGTACTGTGTGACATCACTTGTGTATGTATTCTTGTGAAACTCTATACATTTAGTTTTACTTGCATTGAGAGTTAAACCCTTGCTTAATGAAAAGAGATTACATACATCTAACATCTTTTGCAAACCCATCATGCTTGGACAAAGCAGCATGATATCATTTGCATAAGTAATAATGCCAAAGAGCTTTTTACCAATGTGACAATTGCTCCCTAATTGTTCAATCTGCCCAATTAGATCATCAAGACATAGGCTGAACAAAGTGGGCATGAGGACAGAACCTTATTTTACACAATTTGCAGCATCAAATGACTGTGATAGTTGCCTCAGCACCAACCATTGAACATAATAAGGCATAAAGCACCGATCATTCAACCTTATAAGGCATAGAGCACCGACCATCCAACCTTATAAGGCATAGAGCACCGACCATTCAACTTTATATGGCATAAAGCACCGATCATTCAACCTTATAAGGCATAGAGCACCGACCATTCAACTTTATATGGCATAAAGCACCGATCATTCAACCTTATAAGGCATAGATCACCGACCATTGAACAAAATAAGGCATAGAGCACCGACCATCCAACCTTATAAGGCATAGATCACCGACCATTGAACAAAATAAGGCATAGAGCACCAACAATTGAACATATTAAGGCATAGAGCACCAACAATTGAACATAATAAGGCATAGAGCACCGACCATTCAACCTTATAAGGCATAGAGCACCGACCATTCAACCTTATTAGGCATAGAGTACCGACCATTCAACTTTATATGGCATAGAGCACCGACCATTCAACCTTATAAGGCATAGAGCATTGACCATTCAACCTTATAAGGCATAGAGTACCGACCATTCAACCTTATAAGGCATAGAGCATTGACCATTCAACCTAAAAAGGCATAGAGCACCGACCATCCAACCTTATAAGGCAAAGAGTACCGACCATCCAACCTTATAAGGCATAGAGTACCGACCATTCAACTTTATAAGGCATAGAGTACCGACCATTCAACCTTATAAGGCATAGAGCACCGACCATCCAACCTTATAAGGCATAGAGCACCGACCATTCAACATAAAAAGGCATAGAGCGCCAACCATTGAATAAAATAAGGCATAGAGCACCGACCATTCAACCTTATAAGGCATAGAGCACCGACATGTCAACCTAATAATTCATAGAGCACCGACCATTTAACAAAATCCTTAGCATAGGGCACCGACCTTTCATTCACTGATATACAATAATGCAACTCACATTGCCCTGGTGGACCTCTTATGCAATTATATCCACCGGCAATGTCATTAAACGGAAATTTGCTCTTGTCTCTCAGCAGGTAATAAATTGACCCTGGCTACATTGGCTCCATTAAGCGCCATGAGCAGACAGAGTTTGAAATAGAGTTTGAAATTTTTATTTTTATTACTATTATGATTATTACATTGAAACATATATATTGTAATGTACACTATGGATTTTTGTGTCCATTTTCAAAGGTTTGAAAATGATTTACCATTTCACAGATAATGTTTACACATTTAGAATGATTGAGGTATTTGCTCACGTACACATCAGCCTATAGGTGGCTAATCTCAGTTTATCCATACCTGTGCATTGATCAGATGAAAAAGAAAATTGCTGTTTTGCCCAGTCGCCGTCATTTCCCATCACGGCAAATATCCAAATAGGTCAATAAATATCCAGGGTCAAAGTTCAATGATATTTAATGGTACCCCATCTGGATATTAAACCGGAAATACTATTTGATAGTTCTCCTATCCCATCAACTTTTACATCGGAGCCATTCTGCTTCTTTTATTCCAAATTGACGGTAGATACGGACCATTCAATTTGGCTAAATGATTGTTCTCACAGTGTCATAAATATTTTAGTTATTTCTATTGATTATTTAGCCAAGATATTGATTAGAAATCTTTAAAACTACAATTTTAATATCAACAACTATGGCAGTTATTTTCGGAGCCAAAACGTAGTAAAATTTATGTTTCATTCGTAAAAGGGGCTATTCTTTCCACCTCCTGCTGGAGAGAAGATAATATTTTATGACTGGGAACCCATCTTTTTCTTAATTTTAAAAGATAGGGACCAGCTGATGGATATTAACTTTGGCCTTAGACCACTATTACAATGTTCCACTGAAAACCATAGTAAATGCCTCACCTTCAAAAATTCATAAAAAATATTCGTATCGACCTAGGATATTTTGAAAAATACTTATCAGATGGCAAAAATATTCATCTTTCTAAAAGCAGAGTATGAAGTGAGGTTGACCATTGAAATATTTTGCTAGGATCTGTTAAAGCGCCACCTACTTTGAAAACAAAGAACAGAACATGGAAATATAGGAATGAGCCCCTGACAGCAAAGATCAATATATAGTCCCTTCAATTATTCTCATTATTTTTCTAATAACTTCGACAAAACAAGCCATTATTGTACTATTAAATAGCACTATTCATGTTATGTCTAATGTGATATGCATCTCATTATTATCATGTATAATAAGGGGGAGTAGGAAATTATCAAGCACTAATTTCGTATGCCCTGGTCCCACATATCAAATAGCAGACTCAGGTCTAATAGAGATCAAGTATAGCCCTAAATGCAACTTTATGCCAATTATAGTCATCTATGATATTACCCCAATTAAGTGCAGGTGTTAAAACAAGCATGCATGCTTTCCTATATACCACCTATTGGCTTCCCTGGTCTTGCCAGATTAGAGTACCATTCAGCGCATTTTGGTGCCACACATTAAGGGATAATTAAAACTGGTAATTCATTTTATATTGACTTCAAACTTTCAGAACCAAATTGTAAAGTAGGGATGCACATGTCTAAATTTTAAATAAGTATGTAAAAGAATTTTTTAATACCAAAAAAAATCAAAAACTTTTTAATAAATCATGAAAACATGATATTTTGTGCTGTAAAATGTCATTTTGTGCTGTAAAAAGCCATTATTGTACTCTTAAATAGCACTATTCATTCTTTGTTTAATGTGATCTGCATCTGGAGAAGGGACCTCTGGGATGCAATCAAACGCTTAATGTAAGCGTACTGATAGTATTGCCCAACCAGCCAAGGGAGGCCCATCATTCCCACAGAACATGAGAACATCTACAAAATGGCATGCAACGCATTAGCGCGACACGCACGCTATCATGCAGCACGCCACACGACCAAACCAGAGTTGCTAGAGAACTGAAATGGATAGACAAGCTGAGAACATTTAAACCAAATGGTTTAAATGAAATAGGCAGATAAAAAAATTATTTTCCTACCCTATGCAGACAAACTATTGAAAAATAGATTTCAATCTAGTCCAACGTCTGCCTTTCACGGCAAACATTACACGATCAAACACTGAACCATACCATTTATTTTAAATAGGTTAAAAAACACCAGAAAACCAGTCATAAGAATGTACAATACAAACATTAAATATGACTAAAAAACATTTTTCAGCGCAATTGAGTATTCTAACTAGTCTCTAAGGGGAAATCAAGCAATCAACCCTGAATCAAGCCAGCCAAATTCAATTTTTCGCTTCTCGCGGTGGACTCTGGAGCCCAAATGACACATGGCCCGAGCGACGGCGTGCAGTAACAATGCCCCGTTACCCCTAACAACAAGGACAATACACAATAGTCTCCCGCAACAACAAAACCATGCACGATGGCGTCCAAACAACAGGGTTATCCCTTTTGTGACCTCTGTGGCATCATTTATATCAGCAGACGGGCGCCACTATGCCACAGAAAAAACGCACACGCATCACAACCAGTGCTGCATAGGTGCATATGGTGCGGAATTGATTATTCAAGATTGGATAACCTCAAGAGACACCTAAACAGGAACAAATTTTGTTCCCAACTAACCAAAACAGCAAGTATGTCCTTGACCACCATAAAAGAGTTTTATATAAAACACGCCAAAAAATTGGCGTTTACAAACTCAAAAAACCAAGATATATATACAAATATACAGCCCTAATTTAATCCAAAACCAGGGAGACGGTTTCTTTACACAAGAAAAAACAAACCCCCATAAAAATATATGTTGCTAAGATTATCACAACGTAATAGAAGAAAAAAGGGAAGGTCAAAGGGAGAGAAACCAACAATGTTTTCCCCCCTATTGGATCAACCTGTCCCAGACCAACCTCCCAGTCGCCTCCAGGAGTCTTCAGCTTTTTGATAGCTTTGTTAAACATTGTATCTGGTTATTGTACAGTTCTTGTGACTCTTCATGTCATTTACTATGTCATGATTGAGATGTTCAATTAATCTGTCCAGTATTCCCTGTCTGAGGGATTGCTATTATATAATTTATTTTTTCACCAAACATATGGGCAATATCACTATTGTTACTCATTCCATCAATGACTGAACAATCAGGCTTAGAGACCACATTGAGTTTTCTGACCTCCTTGAAGAAATCTCTGTCATTTGCCAGCATTGAATCTAAAAACTTTTAATTTCAATTTTGCATTTTTGAGCCCTAGCCCTCCTAATCACCTCTTTATATGGGCTACCCAACGAGCAGGTGGCTTGCCATACTCCTCATACATCCATTTCCAGAATATATGTATAGTGGCTCATCTGGAGGTCGTGTTGTGGGACACGAAATGCCTATGTACGAGGAAGGCAAATCATATATGATATTTCATAGACATTCATAAACATTATTAGAGACACTCACATATCCACGATGAGAGCGAGAACTCATTCTGAGAGACCCTGGTATTTCCACAAAGAGAAGCAAGTTATTCAAGTAGATCCCCAATCTATAGATAATAGTGTACTTGTCTATTTCAGATCTGGGCTTTTCGTTCAAACAACATAAATCACAACATTTACATGCATTAGTGGGTAGAGTTTCACATTCTAGATTAGAGTTTACTCTTTTCTTATACACAGCAATGTCAGTTTGTGTTGCTTTATACCATGCAGTTCTTGGAGTTATGCCATCAGCAGCCACACTATCATGTTTGATAGGCAACCCCCCAAACCCAATTACCACTCTGATCAAGCTATGTTTTGATGTGTTATCTATGCTGTGTAAGACTCCACAATCTGTACATAATCATGCCTGAGGTACCATGAAAGCATTGGCCACGAGCCGTGGCGCAGTTGGTTAGAGTGCCAGCTTATTAGCACCAGTTCCTCTGTGGTGATCCAAAGGTCGTGGGTTCGAACCCCGGCCATGCCGGCATTGAACTCATGATACAATTTCCCATATGAGCTGAGGCCCATGCCTTAAGGGTTAACCCGTTGTCCTTGTAAATCTGTGACCGGGTGGGTTGTCATGTGAAGAACCTGCGACATGACAATTCAGTGAGGCAGCACTATATCTGCTACAAGTAGGTCTCATCACGAAATGACTGAAATAATGTTAAAAGTGATGTAAAACCCCAAACAAACAAACAAACAAACCATGAAAGCATTCATGAAACCACAGAGGTCACAGGCAATTTCGAAGAGGTTTGGGGTATGCTAAAATGATATGTGGCCACAAAACAGTGATACAAGCAAGCTATCTCACTAAAATCAACCAAAATACACCAACCATGGTTACTGTGTTTTGATGAAAGTGCTGCCTGTACTCTTTTGACCACCAGGTGGCCACATGTATGCAATCTTGTGAGCTCTAGTGTGGTCTGTTGGGGTGCTAGGCCTGTACCATTGATCAAACATTAATGGACAAATAGGGATCTATAAGCCAAATCAGTCCATTGTCCCAATCTGAAGGTGCCCAATTGTTAACAAAGCTTAACCTTGGAGTAATAATGAATGGAGGCGTGACGGCCGTTATATGAGATATGGCGTCATGGTAACGCATTGTTTTAGACAATGGATTCAAAATCCTTTGATCCTATCATAGTTGCCGAATTCAGAACAGTGACAAATTGAAGATTCATATTTTTAAAAAATGAATTGGCCAAAGGTTTATCGAGGTATTATACCACATTTTGGTTTATTTTTTTAAAAGAAAAATTCAGAATACTTGCTCTTTTCAGGCTTACAATACTATCCATTCAAAATTACTTCAAATAAATCTGTTCATTTCTGTTTTGATTGCTTCAATAATAAATATTCTGAAAAAATGAAAAATACATATTCCAAACCTTTTATTTTTTATACATGTTTTAAAAAAATGTAACACTATTCATATTACTTTTTAAAAACTTTTAAAATAAAATATTGTTAATGATATAGCATTTATAAAATTATTGTTGCAATTTTTTATTGATATTTTTTGTTGATTTTAAATGATGACATAATATGTAAAAGTTAAATTTCATTACGTGTTTTTCCCTTAAGCCAACATACCTGACAAAAAGAGGAAAGTCTCAGGTAAGGGTACCGTAGTTAGAGATTAAAAATATGAGCTGGCATCCTGCTGGGAACACTTGCTTACTGAGATTAGTACTCAGATTAGTGGGGTGTGTAGTCACTTTCAAATGTCAGAAATAGTGGGCAAATCACTATACACACATCTGAGCATTATTACTACACACATTTCTTATTCAAATTGTGGTTTTATTTGACAATTAAAATAATGATTGCAATATTTGAATATATTTCAAATATAGAAATTCTAATTCTATATTGTTAGTAGTGTTTAAACAACTGTGAAACTAGAGAACTATTTTAGAGGTATCAACACCATTTCCAAGAGGTGATCTTTGCACATATGAGTACATGCATTGTTGGCTGATCTCACTGGACAACAGAGAAATGCACATACAGGTGACATGTGACCTGTTGATTTCCATCCTGTCATATGGTCAAATATTGACAACTACACATTTTGAAGATCTTGAAAATTGTTTTGGAATATATAATATACCAATCTGATTTAATGTATCTAAGAATGAGCATTGTTTGCAGGTATGTTTTAAGTGTTGATGAATTGTAACAACACCATAGATAGGTACAGTCCATGTTTATTTTTAAATGTGGATCCAGGCGAAATGTTGAGTGAGCAATCCTGCCATGAGAAAAGGTCAAAGCATATCATCAGACCTGTGAGACATACATATATAATAAGGCTGAAACATTGGGAACTATTGCATCGCACTGGATTTATTCAGAGATGCTCAAGGTTGGCCTCTTGATCAACTTACTCGAAGTTTAAAGTCTATGACAAATTCTTGAAATTGGATTTATGTTATAATTCATATTTTTCTAAACTGAAATAAAATTGGAATATGAAGATTTCATATTTGTTTTCTGCATATAATTACTATTTTTTACTTTTTCTATGTTGGCAAAAAACATATTCAATTCTATATGTTCTGACATGCACATTGCTCAAATATTACCCCAGTATGAAGATTTTATATTTGTTCACTATATAAAGTCAGTATTATTCATATTGTCTATGTTTGCAAAATAAAATAATAAAAATTATATTCTTCTGATATGCAAATTGCTCAATAAGAACTCCAATATAAAGATTTCATTTTTTGGGGGGTATATATCAAATCATTTCTATTATTTTATATTCTTCTGCATTTGCAATACACAAATTAATTTATATTTCCTGAAGTACATCTCACTCAAACAGAACCCCAATATTAAGATTTCACCTTCAGCACAAAAATAATACTTTTCCCAACCAGGATTCGAACCCTGGACCTTTAGCATAGAAGACAGACATCTTAACCACTGAGCCATGTATCACCCTGTGTCAGTAGTGTAGAAAACTTGGAGTCACAGCATTGTATGAAAATTGAAATTGTTCCATTTCTTTGCTGATAGACATTTTATATTATTTTTTTTGTATTTTCTCCAAAACAAAAGAAAAATCAAAATAAAAAACACATTTTATGTGTTCGGACTTTCATTCTGCTCTAAAAAGACCCCAACATGAAGATTTCACCTTTGAAGATTTCATCTTTGTTTATATCGTCATTATTTTTTATAATTTCTATCAAAATAAAAAATGTTTCAATTCTATATATTCTGATGTGCATGTTGCGAGAATAAAACTTCAAAATGAAGATTTCAGTTCCAGCATGAATAAAAAAAATATTTTGTTCCCTTTGGGAATCGAACCCCAGTCCTTTAGCATGGGAGACAGATGTCTTACCCACTGAGCCATGTTGACTAGTATGATTTGACCTTCTTACTGGTAAATTACACAAATAGTCAACATCTTTATCTTTTGATCAAGTTATTTTTATAAAGGGATATTCCGTTATTTCACACAACAGCCTTAATTAAATTTATAGAGTAAAATTTTCCAAAAATATGTTTGTCTAAGATGATATCAATAGTAATGCAAATCGATAAAAAGAAACAGATATCTATAACTCATCTCTCATTTAAGTCTAACCATTTTCTAGTTGATTCTCTGTAGGTAGGTATATAAGGTTAGCATGTAATAAATTATATTGAATATGAGGTGTGTCATATAATGTCCATACACATTTTATATATTTAACTCGAAGACATAAAACAGAGAATTGAAATTAGCCAAAGAAAATCAGTTACTGGAGTGGTGCACATTTTTCTGTAGAAGTCATATGGAAAGTAGTCCGGCAGGATGTTAATTTCATAGGGAGTTAATGTGTTAATATGTACTCAATGAGTTCACTCATAACAGAAATCAAGATGGCCGAATGTTGGTTGAGAAAGTGCTTGATTTCTCTTAAGGGGAGTACACATCATGTATTTATAACGGCGCATATATTGGCAGGGATATAAATTACATTTTCTAATAGTAATTTTTTCACTGAACAACATATATATTTTTCTAGCCTGCCAACATGTGCGCTCATAACTAAAACTCAACTGGAATGAAAAAATAACAATAAAACATGTGGTTCTATCAGTATTTGATGTTGTAGCAGTAATTTTTAGCATATTGTCATTACTTTGGTATAATTTCATAAATCTTTTCATAAAATCGTCCAAAATTGGAGCAGAGAAATAAAAGTTATACCTCCATAATCAGTGAAACAAGGAGAACAATTCATTTGCGATATGTATAGCTGTAAATTGTAGTTTTGGTGAGGCAAAATTGGATTGAAAAAGAATTACGTCAAAACTTTTTCATCTTGCACCTATATGGCGTCATCATAACAATGCCCATGGCGGCAACTATGGTGTCCCTTTTGATCTTGTGACGTTGCGCCTCCATACATTATTACTCCAAGGCTTAACTAAGCAGGTGTTTGCACAAGATCACTGGTCAGCTAAATAAAGGTTGTTGGCAAAGTGTCCAATGGATGATTTGGATTTTAGCAGAAGACTTGTCCACTTTCAAATGGCCCTTATATATGTAGGAGATGTATATGTAGGAGAAATAGGATGGGTAATAACTTTCGATTGCAGGGTAAAAACTATTTAATATATTTAGTTTGTCATCTATTAAGCCATTAGAGTTATATGCCCCAATTTTAGGTTGTCTTTTCATTTCTCTATTGAATTGAACTTTTTAAATTTCCAGTATCTGCAGCCAATGCCACAGCGCCATACCTCAAGATCAAGCAATGTATGTGCATCAGCTGCTAGTACCTTTACTTTAAATGATTTGTTTGAAGAGGCATGATTTGATGCTAATTCAAAACTCTGTGTGGGAACAACTTTCTGAATATATAGTTTCATATCATCATTGTTGGTATCGCTAGAAACATTATGAACAAACATCATTTTACTTTTTGTTGCACCCCAAACACTAGTGCTACAATCTGACTTGTTACTGATAACACCAAGCTTTCTTTTGAAACTTTTTGGACCTTCAAACCCCTCTTTGCAACATATATTATGTTGTATGGTTGTTATCAGTCTGCTTGTTCACACCATTTTTGACTGGCCAAGCAGCAGACCTTCTCTTTCTATGGGCGGATGTGCTGGCCTTGAGTAATTATGAATGGAGGAGTGACGGCCGTTATATGAGTTATGGCGTCATGGCAACGCATTGTTTTACACAATGGATTTAAAATGCTTTGATCCAATCATACTTGCCGACTTCAAAACAGTAGAAAATTGAACATTTATATAAAAAAAAAAGAAATTGCCCAAGCTCTTGATGAAGTTTTTTTTGACAAAGTCTTTTTTTACTGAAAAAATCGGAATAGTTGCTCTTTTCAGGCTTACAATACTATCCATTCAAAATTACTTCAAATAAATCTGTTCATTTCTGTTTTGATTGCTTCAATAATAGATTTTCTGAAAAAAAGAAAAATACATATTCCAAACCTTTTATTTTTTATACATGTTTTAAAAAAATGTGTCACTATTCATGTTAAGTTGTTATGATGACATTACATTTTATACGTTAATCTATTTCTGATATCGCTTATATTGGCAGGGGTATAAATAGCATTTATTAATAGTATTTTTTTCACTGAATAACATGATATATGTTTCTAAGCTGCCAATATTTCCACCAATAACTAAAAATAAACTGGAAAGAAAACATAACATTAAAACACCTGGGTTGGATTGTATCAACAGGTTCCAAATCAGGGGTCCAATTCGGTGTTAAAAAACCCAGAAATCGGTGTTGGACACCAAAGTATTGTATGAACGAGCTCCACCTCCAAAAGAACGATTTCAGGGTTAGGGTTCTTGAACACCAATTTGGACCCCCAAAATTTCCATTGATTCATATTTATTTTAGTCATATTAGACATCTTTATCTTCTTTCATGACACAATTCTTGAGTTTCATGTCAGTATTTTTATAGAAAACAAGCCGATTTCAGTCAGAAAGACAGCAATATGCAGCTCAAATCATTAAAAAAACACTGACTTTGTTGACACTTTTACGATGACACTGTGACCTAATTACTGTGGGGCCCAGACGGGCATTTATATAACGTAATGAGGCCACAAGGGAGCTTTTGTATTGTTCATATCAATGTTTGGATCCGAATTTTGTCACAACTTTGGAGCTGAAAATTGGCATAATTTATGTATAAGGGTTGTATCCTAAAACATAGAATTTTTTTATTGATCAGGTAAAGATAATGTATATTTCTTTTATTTGTAAAGTTGATTACGGCCAATTTGAACCCCTTAAATTTTGGTATTGCATTTGAAGGTCAAAAATCTGTGAACACCGATGTTGGTGTTAACCTTGTTGATACAATACATTGGGGTACATATCGAAAAATAAACTGGATAGACAAAATAACAATAAAGTATGCGATTTCCTGATAATCTGAGAGGAAAACGGAAATTTAACTCATTTTCATAAATATGATATAAATTTGGAAATCTCTTCTCAAAATAGTCTAAACTTGGAGCAGAGAAATAACATTAATATCCCCATAATCTGCATATTAAATAAACAATCATTACATGCGCGATATGTGTAGCTCTAAATTGTGGTTTTGTAACTTAAAATAGTTCTGAAAAAAATATTATGTTAAAACGTTCAAATCTTGCACGTATATGGTATCATCATAACAATGCCTATGGCGGCAACAATGACACCCTCTTTGATTTTGCGCCGTTGCGCCTCCATTCATAATTACTCCAAGGTGTGACCCACACTGTTGTGGCAAACCTTTGGTTGGATTAGGCTTAGAATATATCTGGGAGGGCATCTTTGGCTGTGACTTTTCCTGCAGATTTTTGTGCCTTTCATTAGGTGATACACTATGGCCCATGCAAGATTAAATTGACCAAACGTCTGTATAATATATAAAAGACATCTATATCATTCAAGAGACGTCTCTAGGATATTGCAGGGACCCTTTGGATTATCTGGGTTTTTCTTTTGTTTTTTTTTATTGGGGTTTTACAGCACTTTCAACATTATTTCAGTCATTTCGTGATAAGACCGACTTGTAGCAAATATAGTGCTGCCTCACTGAATTTTCATAGCGCAGGTCCTCGACTTGACAACCCACCCGGTCACAGATTTACAAGGACAATGGGTTAACCCTTTATGCATGGGCCTCAGATCAGGTAATTGTATCAAGTTAAATCTCGGCACGGCCAGGGATTGGACCCATAACCTTTGGATCATTACAGAGGAACTGGTGCTTATAAGCTGGCGCTCTAACCAACTGCGCCACGGCACGTGCCCTTGGGTTATCTGACGATGGCCTGGGAACGCATAATTTTTTTTTCTCAAAAATCATATTTTCACCCTACGATGCTGTTGGCAGCCCCAAGATATATTTCAGAAGACATCATCGAAACGCTGGCAACTTTTATATGTTGCAATTTTAAGCTCATAATGACCCATACAATATCTTTATCAAATTGCGAATATTACCCAATTGTGGCCGATAATTGCACAGTGTCTTGACAGCTCCCTGGCTTGCTTGCCGATGCTGACAAAATAATCCATCGGCTGGGCATCTTTACTGAAATCGGCAGAAATTTCCCACAGACGTCAATGTTATCTAATCTTGCATGAGCGGCAACCGTGCATAATGCGACCACAGCTATGGCATATCTGAATATTCCTGATATACTCCGCCGTGCCCGGGACCATGTGAAGCCATCCAATTCTAACATCCTGGTCGGCACCCGGTACAATAGGACAGAGGCATGAGGCATTACAACCTAGCATTTTACAACATAGCACATCAGAGTAAAAAAAGGTTGAATGTACATTTTACAGTTCACAAATGATTCAACCTTTTTCTTTCGATATTTGGAAATGAAATATTTTCAGGTTTCTTTTGTACATAAAAAGTACAGTTCTTTTCAGAAGCTAAACAGGGGTCTATTTATTTATCTATTTATTTAGCCTCTTTAACTATGAAATCATATAAAGTAATAGACAACAACACCAAGTGTGAGAAGTTTATTTGTTCTGCTAAGGGATATGACATTAAGGAGTTAATATGGCTGAGGAATGGAGAAAGATTAACAGAAACATTGAGAGATTATTATTCTGTGACAAAGGAATTACACACAAAAAGTTCTTTGGAAATATGTATTCCTAACCAAAAAGACTTGCCCAGAGGATGTGAGAATCTTGTTGTACCAATGGATGGTACTTATAAATGTATGGCAATAAGAAAAGTTTCTGGAAAGTTTTTCAATAAAACATCTGATACTGGAACATATCAAAGTCAAGGTAAAACCTTTTTTATTGTATTATTCCGTGAATTGCGAAAAGAAACAATTTCTTTGTTACTTTTTACTTCCAGTTTGTTCTTAAAGCTCTGTGAAACTAACGTTACATGAACTTTTTTATTTCAGGAAAAATAAATAAAAAAATTAATTTGTTGCAAGGTGAGACTTTATCTTTTAACTGTCCAATTTGTTCAACTCAGCTGCAAAGTCATGTCAATTGGACATGCCAAACAAAACGTGGTGAAAGGTGCCCACCAAGTAGCCACAGCTCTGGTATCACAGTGATGGATTCCCAAACTACTGATTCTGGCACATACACATGCCAGCTAAATGGCTCCAATACACAGGCAGTCTTTATGGTTACCATATCAGGTAAGGTAGTAGCAATAATAAATAATAGAGAACATATAACTATATTTACTATTAAAAATAGTTTCCTGACCATTTGCATGATATTTCAGAAAAAAATCCGGTAACATTTGGAACCATTGCTATTGTGGTCATATCTGGAGCGCTCCTTGTGATGCTAGGAGTGATTTTGGTTTTCAAGATAAAGAAATATTTAAAAAAAAGTAAGTACTTAAAATATATCTTTATCCAATAAGATGGTTCATTATTCGATAACATTATTAAATATATTTCTGATACGAAATAAACCATTACACTTGCTTCGGATAATTATGAACTGACCCAACCTCGACTAAGGGAAGATATCATAAATACTTTGCAATAAATGCATCAACACAACACTTAACATTCAAATTTATTTGTAACGTTAAGAAAGTTATCACATGACCTGATATATAATAATAATAATAATAATAATAATAATAATAATAATAATAATAATAATAATAATAATAATAATTATAATAATTATAATAAATATCTATATAGCGCATACACCAAGACAAGCTTGCTCGCAACGCTTGAGAGTTCTACCGTTATGTAGCGCATATCAGACTGTTATCTCATTAAGTGTATCTGTAACATCATAGTATTTTTTAAATAAAAAAGTTTTAAGTTTACTCTTAAAAGAATCAATCTTGTCTATTTCTCTAATAGTTATATATTTTGTTCCATAAAACTGGGGCTATATAAGCAAAAGATCTATCGTCATAATTTTTAAGATGCGTAGATGGTATGAATAACTCACGACTACTATTAGATCTAAGGGACCTAGTAATATTTTTATAAGAAATTAGATCCAATAGATACTTTGGTGCCATGTTATTTAAGGCCTTCCAAGTTAACAGAAGAATTTTGAACTCAATTCTAGCCGAAACAGGGAGCCAGTGAAGTTTTCGCAATATAGGAGTGACATGATCAAATTTTTTAATTTTTCCAACAAGCCTAGTTGCCATATTTTGTAATTTTTATAAGTTCATAATATCACTCATAGGGAGACCAGCTAACAATGAGTTACAATAGTCTAAGTTAGAAGTAATAAAAGCATGCATCAGTACATTCGTAGATTTTTCATCAAGACAGTTTCTTATAGATGCAACATTTTTAAGATGGAAGTATCCTTTTTTGCAAATTTGACTAATATGATCTTTAAGTGACATTTTATCATCGAAGATTACACCAAGATCCTTAACAGTTTTAGATTTTTGTATTTCCATATCACCAATTTTAATACGATCAGGAATTTTATTAACATCTTTGAACTTGTATCTCATTTTTGTCGCAACCAAAAATTCAGTCTTTCCATCATTCAACTTCATTTTATTGGTATATACAAAATCATCTAGATCCCTCAAAATGTCATTCTGCACTCTTAAGAGAGCAGTTTCGGTGCTATGAAAAATCTTATATGCAGATTGGAAAATGTTCCTGATATTATTCATATCTAGGTGCATGAATAATTGATTTGCAACAGCCCTTTCAATTAAAAAAAAAAATTAGAAATATACTTAAGATTAGATACGGGTCTATACTTATTCTTAATTAGTTCAAGTCCTAATTTCTTCAATAAAGGTCTAATAATGGCAATCTTATATTCATCAAGGAAAAAGGCTAAAAATAAAGACTTATTAATAATTTCAGCAATAATTGGTAAAAAGGTATCCAAGCATTCATAAATTAGCCATGTCAGAATAGGATCTAATTCACAAGATTTACGAGCTGATTTTCTAATTATGGTTTTTACTTCTTGCAGGCTTAATAATTTAAATTTATTCCATTTTTGAAAAACATTATCTTGCCCGTCAGGGTTCAAGGAAAAGGTATCATTTGCTAATGAAGGAGTATCTTTATCAAGTTCCAACCTAATATTATCTACTTTCTTAATAAAAAAGTTATTAAAATCATTAGCATGATTTTCATAGTCATCGGTTTCTTGAAAGGGTGTATCATCATTCCTGTGCATTAACTTATTAATAACATTATACATTTTTTTAGGATTATTATAATTTTCTAGAAACCGCCCCTAGTTGAGACTATTAGGGAATTATATTTATTTCTTTGCGATTTATAAAGTTCAGAATCAATGTGTAGTTTAGTTTTCATCATTTTACGTTTTAATTTCCTCTTCAACCTTGCAGCTCATCGGAAAACCATGGACAAGGCTTTCTAATTTTAATATTCCTATTAATAATAGGAGCGTGATAATCTAGAACTTTGGTAGTTTTTTCATATAAGTCCACTAACTAGAAAGATTCATAGTTTTATCATAATTTTCATTAAGAAAACGTTCCATGTCCAGTTTAGATTTATTAAAATCAATACTTTTAAGTTTCCTGAAACTAATAGATTTTTTCGTAATAATTACATTCCTAAACTTGAAAGTACATTTAATCACATTGTGATGAGATAGAAACTCGCCTACTGAAAAACTTTTTCATGTTCTGAGAATTTTATAAGTAAATCCAGCATATTTCCTAGGATATGAGTGGGTTCAGTTATTAATTGCTGACAACCATTTAATTCGAGAATAAGATTCATCTTCCTCACATTAGGCTTGGAGTTATTATTCATATAACAATTATAGTCACCTAGTAGATAAACTTCATGATTTAAGAATTTATAGTAGGACATCATATTAGATAGTCCATCAAAAAATGCCGACATTAGATAAGGATTTTTCTTTGAAGGCTCAGGCCTATAAACAATGACAAAATTCTTTTTTTTATTTTGAAACGAGATGCTTTTATACCTCAGTGATGCGCGTATTGACGAGATTTCCAATGAATACGAGCATGCCGATTATTTCGTAACGTATTGATAAGTTGGAACTATTTTGCGTCGGCCATCTTTAAACTGGTCTCCCATCGAGTATCAAGAACATCGTGTATATACACAGATGGCGGCAACCAGTCTATGGCTGTACGCACCATTTTCGGGTCACGTGACGGGGTTAAATGAGGTGCGCTTTGTTTACAAATGTTAGTTATCTGAGGTATAATCTGAGTTATCAGTAGTTATCTGAGGTATAAAAACAAAACATGCCTCGTCGGGTCAGCTGTGTGAGGGGATTCAGTTCGTTGGTGATGGCGGACAGATACCCTTCGCCTTCGGCTCAGGGTATCCTTCCGCAATCACCAACTCACTGAATCCGCTCACCCAGCTTCCCCGACTCGGTATGTTTTGTTATAATATCCATTTTCTCCATAGTAGTCACAGGAAAAATATCTTCCATTTTAATGTCAAGTTCTTTCCGAAAAATGGCAGCCAAGCCACCATAGGATCTTTTTTTCCGAGATTTTTTCCAAATTTCATAGTTATTTTCTTTAAGATCATCAATAAGTTTTTTATCTTTAATATCATTTAACCAGGTTTCAGCAATGAACATTATATCAATTTTGTTCTCCATAATATAATCTTAACCTGAAATATTTTGTTCCTGACCGACTGAGTATTAATAAATGCGACATTTAAACAGTCATCATGATATTTCATTATATTAGACGATTTAGAAAATTTTGAAATTAATAAATCATCTTCAACATAAGACTCATCACTGATAGAATTTATTTCCAATGGTTTTCCTTCAGTAGGTGAACAACTAATATTGTTTAAAGTCATAGTGTTCCTATCATTGGTTAAAGTCTCAGTAATATTTTTGATGGCGTATCTGTATTAGAAGTGTTTTTAATCATATGCTTTGAAGGCATTGTTCTATCTAAGAAATCTTTATCACTATCTAATTCTATTTTTAAATTCTAAAGGGTGCAATCACCACGTATTGGAAAAAACCGGCTGGACTCCGCTGTAGAGAACACATATTCGGGTCTCATATGATTGGCCACAAAGTTGCTAGGCTCCACCCCCTCAGCTGAAGCATAATTATCAAGGCATTCAAAAGCATTGTAAGTTTTTGTAACGGAGAGAGCCGAAGGCATGTAAACAAACTCAGCACGTGGCTCATTAACATAATTCAAAACGAGATCAGAGGAAGTTAGATTGGATTGCAAACGCCCCGAATGTACACAATGGCGGACAAAAACTTTATCAGAGATTTTGCAGTCAAACAAAACCGATTCATACAAAACCGATTGTCACGCTTCAATTTAATTTTATTTGAACGAGTTTTATGTCCGGCTATGATTTCATTCACAAGTTGAGGATTACTTTTCTTAAAATAAATATATCGAAGAAAAACAGTTCTTGTATGTGTTATAATGTTTCCGGTGCATGTGAGGCGAGCAAGATTGATTCACAGGTCGGGAAAATTCCAAAACTGTAGTATTGTTGTTTGAGAGGTTTAGAAAAACTGGGGTTGTGTGCTTACATACCTCTGAGAAAAGTTCAAATTTCCTTAAAAATTTAACATTTAGACTGATAAGAGTATTGTCCTCGCCGGAAAGGCCTCTGTTAGCAGGAGAGGGAATATTAATATTCATTTTAATATCAATTTAAACTAAGGGCAGATTTGGGAAGGGAAGACGATTTAAGCAACATCAAATGATATTTGCATAAGAAAAGACTACCATTACTAAGCCTAATATTATTTTTATGAGAATTAGCTAGATGAATAAAATTTTAAATTTTATTATCTTTTGATAGTTTTTAAAAAAAACATTGACAAGAAATAACCTTTAAAGATTTTATTGTAGAGTCAGCACAATCATTTCCAATCTTTACAGCTGGTCCAGGTAAATAGTCATCAAAAATGATCTGAACATTCAAGATCAGATATTAAAAAAAATCATAGGTATTAATTAATCTAATATTATGATTGGGAACATTAATGAATTAACGCACATTAACAGAGTTCTTACAACCATGAGAATTGAAATATATCCAATAATTGGAAAAATCACCAGAACATGTTCGCATATTGAGCAGTGTACATTTTTTTTAATGTTCAAGTCATTCTCAATGTTCATATCATTTATAATGTTCATATCATTTCCAATGTTCATCTCATTTCCAATGTTCATATCAATACCATGATTGATATTAAGAGTCAACTTATATTTGTGATATTCATTTAAAGTAAAAATAATCTCAGATCTTCTGGTCAAAGTCTTATCATACTCATATTCATAATTCATGCGCTCCTCAAACAGTGCCAGAGGCCAATCCGGCCAAAAACTTCAGATATTATAACCTTCCTCCACAACTTTAGCAATAGAATTTTTTGCAGCATTGATTTGACTTTTTCCTCCTTTTATTGTTGCAAAATATTTTTTTCCTTGGTCATTTTGATATTCGTTGATACTGACTTTAGCGCCCGTCTCACCCTCAATCCTTCTTATATATGAACCTCCTTTTCCAATTATTTTCCGAACCATATTAAGATGAACTGGATACATCTCCTCTAAACCCAAATTATTTGTAGGCTGTTCAGCCTTCCTGACAGCCTTATTCTGAATAGGAGCAACATTGAGAAGGTCCACGAAGGGAGCATCACTTAAGGTGGGAGGTACAATACCATCTATTGTTTCTGCCAAGTATTTCACACAATTTTTCCTCAGGGATCCATTTTCACTAATCAACTCACATTTAGGATAACCTCCATATTTCTTCACTGGTATGAAAATGTATCCATCCATTTCCTGCCTCTCAAGTTTCTTTATCATCAGCGCTTGTTGAAATGAGTGGTCATTATCAAACATGGGAGGGGGGGTGACCACAACAACGCCTACTCCAATAGATCTAATCATAGAAGCGAATTTTATCACCTTAGAGCCAACCTCCACTCCTCCCAATCCTTTCAATATCAGAAAAACCTGGAATAATTGCCAGAGTATGGTAAAGTTTTACTCTGTCCTTGTCCCTGGCAACATCATCCAAGAAATCTGTTGTGATGTCCATGATTTCCTTAGGTCAAGATAATCCCTGGGCAATAGAGTTTTGTGAAGAAACCATAGCAGATAGGATCACAAGCATTTTCTTTCCAGGTGGATCTTTTGTCACAGTATTAGAAGCAATTCCATCCACATCAGCCATTAGTCTATCAATTAGTTTTTGTTTATCAGTGAGGACTTGTTCAAAACGCACAACATTTATTATGGCCTCGTCTTTCATTTTAATAATTTCCCCCATCTTGGTACTTTGAGAATCAAGTGACTCTTTGTAATCAATTTCTGCTCTTTTTGCTGCATCGAGCATGAAATCTCTGATGGAAATCATTTTCTCTTTACCCTTAATCAAATCCTGTGTTTTAGCCAGTTTCAGCTTAGCCTCTCTTAAAGCATCCTGTGTGTTTTTTCGCCTGTTCTCACTTAATTGTTCCAAAAGATCAGACTTTTTAAGCATCATCAGCTTATCCATAGAGAAAACTGTAGAATCAGGATTTTAATTCTGCTCAGCATTCTTATGATCAGCATCCCCCACAGAGGTCACGTCGGAGTAAGCATCATTCGTCGCCATCATCTGTCAAAGAATCAAGATATAGCAATCAATATAAGAGAAGCAAAAGTATCAATCAATGTATGTAAAATCAATATATGTGAAAAGTTTAGTTCAGAGAAAACATGGTGCACAACCAGCACAACCACCAGTGCAACCAATTGCTTTCAGAGAAAAGCATTAGATAATTTCATCCAGCCATGAAATAAAAAATTTCTAGTAATCAGAATTCACGAGATAAAATAGAGTCACAAGAGGGTAGACAAGCTCACCTTAGAGAGAGTCAGTATTGGCAGTATCCAGTATATCAGTAAAATTACTTTCAAGTTATATAGCAGGATAATCCAACTTAGAAGTATCACAAGGTGAAACTCGTATAAAAATCCTCAAAATCTTCAGAGATCCCAGTTACAGCAGAGTAGTGGGAACAGTCACCGCAAGGTTTGAAGTGATGATTACGCTCTTTCAAAAATTTCAAAAATTTGACAAAAACAAGATTTTTGTGAGATACAAAAATTTGTATCAATACCTTTTCATTATAAAGTAATTACATACAATGTCACTCAATGTCATTCAGCAATGAGATAAACAAGATAATATATTCATATATTCATATATTAGAGTAATACAGATGTAAAAAAGGGTGGATATACAGAAATATTATATATATGTATATTTTCCAACATCAACAAATTGCTAACAGATTTTTATTTAGTTTTTTGATGAAAAGTTTAAACAATTTGTACGGCACAACCAGAGAACGCAATTGCAGTTGGGGATTGCGACCAGATAGTTTGCGCCTTATAATTTCAATCAAAGAAGTAATTAGTATATTAATTCAATATTTGTAGAGATCTGAAAAATATTAATCTATTGATCAGTTACAGTAAACTAGTAGTAAATACCAATAAATATTTCTCAGTCAGTCAATTACAAGAAAAAATCAAGAAAAAAGCCCAATATGTCAAATGTCTTATAACAGCTCCGTAAACCGATCAAATACAATGAATTCTAATGAAAGTCTCTCTCAAATCACTCAAATAGGAAAATATCAGAGCACGATACCCAATATGAGTATCAGAGTAGGCATAAAACCAGAAAACGCTGATCAGAAAAATTTGATCAGAAAACGCTGACCAAAATATGAATGGCAGAGTACGTACACTAATGCAAAAGCAGAAGAGAACATAAAGATTTGTATATGTTAATGAACCAGGGAGATCAGAAAACGCTGATCTAATCAACCTATTCAGTATAGGTACCTATAGGAATAGGAGGCCAAGTATAATAATTATCAATAAGCATACACGTAAAGTCCAGTTCCAATTTTTAGCAAAGCTCAATGTAAGCAGGGTGAGCAGCAATTCCCAGACACATGCAGACACATGCACGCAAGCAGACACGCAAGTATATGTGAAAAACCGCCACACTGAAAAAATCCTCTATCTTCGCTAAGAAAACTCCAAATTAATCCAAAAAATCAGATTAACAGTAGTTTTATAAAAGGTTCTGCAGAATTATTCTATAATTAACCGATCAGAGAAGTTTGTATCGTCTCAAATCATAAAAAAACATAGGATTTTCCATAGCTCGATAAAAACAAGACCGCTCAGAACCAGAGCATGCGCAGAAACCCTATATACATATATATGACTGTTTACTTTTGGATTGAAGTAAAAGATACAAAACTTCCATTTTAAAGTGTAAAATATTCTTTTCCGTTCCGTTTTATCATTACCATTCAGCTTCCCTTAAAACCTGTGACAATCAAATAAAGCAAATTGAGGTTGTTGACCCATAATGAACTCGGGTTGTGTATTTATGACATGTATTCGCCGATGTTTTTCCGACCTCATTCATAATTCACGACAATTTTCATAGTGATCCCATTGTGAGCAAGTTGTAACTCAGTTTCAAATATACCATCTAGGTGTCCCATATGGACCCAAAAGAAGTTTTTACTTTGACAATGACGTTGGATTTATACACAACGATTTTCCACTGATAAGTATGTTCTTGGAACCCAATTTTTAAAGAGTCATTACATATCAATGAACACAATCCACCCGGTCACACATTTACAATGACAATGGGTTAACCTTTCAGGCTCGGGCCTTAGCTCATATGGAAAAATTGTATCTTGAGTTCAATCTCGGCACAGCCGGGGATCGAACCCACGACCTTCGGATCACCACCTAGGAATTGGTGTTGATAAGCTGGCGCTCTTACCAACGACCCCACGATCCGTGGCCTCTGAGAGTACTGATCGAGAATGCACTATTGTAAAAAATGTCCCCTTTTGCTATTGAGAAAGGAATTCAAGGAATAGCTGGAAAGGTGAAGGACATAAAGAAGATTAGGGACAAATTATTGATTGATGTTGACAGGAAGAGCCTTTCCATTAAGATTTTGAAATGCACTTTGCTGGCAACTATCTCTGTCAAAATAACACCTCAGAAAACTCTGAACACCAGAAAGAGAGTTATTAGATGCACTCCTGACTATTAGATGCAGAAAGACTCCTGTATCCTCTCCTACAGTGATAGATTTTCCTACAGGAGAATCTATTTCAAATAAATCAAATAAACCAAACAAAAAGATCATAACCAGCGATCAAATACCATCAAGCATGGAAAGATCAATAATGTTACTGTCTCTGTACCTCAACAATCACAATCTATTGAAAAAATGGAAACAAACGAATTATCCAAGTCATTAAGCTCAAACGCAATCAAAACAAATAACCCTCACATATTTTCATAAATTTATTTTATATTTCTGAAATAGTATTTAAGGCTATTGGAAGTATTTTACAGTGGAATTTAAAGAGGTTCACTGATGTGCTGGTCCTAAGGTCCTGTGGAAAACCATTCCATAGTTTGGGACCTACTGCAGAGAAATCCAATTGTTTTCAGGCGCGTGTGAGGGACCTGCAGGTATGTGCCATCATTGGATCATAAGCTTCGCTCCCCCTCCTTAACTTGTAGGAGGTCCTTTATGTAAGAAGGAGCCTTACAGTTTAAGGCCTTCCATACTGTTAAGGCAATTTTGAACTTAATTCTTGCATGTATCGGCAGCCAATGCAAGTCTCTTAGTTTCTCTGATATATGGTCAAATTTTCTAATTTTCCCTACAACTATCGCAGCCGAGTTTTGTATATATTGTAGTTTTTCAACTTCTGAATTTGGTAGGCCAGCAAGTAGGCCATTTCCATAGTCCACTGCAGAGGTCACAAAGGCATGGGTCAAGGTTAAGACTGTTTTTTTCATCTAGATGTTTTCTGATGGAAGCGAGATTTCTGATATGATAATAGCCTTTCTTGCATATTTTCTTGCAAGATCAGTTACATATGGGGAGGGTGATATGTGTGAATCACCCACTCTAATCATATTTACATCCCTATCTAGGGTATTGTTATGCCCATCATAACATGCTAACATCTCAGTCTTTCCATCATTTATTTTCATTTTGTTTAGTATTTAAAATTTTCTGACCTCTTTGACACACTCCTCCAGGTTATGTTTGGATACCTCATAGTCATTTTTTGAGGTGTGATCAACAGGTATGTAAACTTGGGTGTCGTCTGCGTAAATGTGGTAATTCAGATTATATTTTGCAAGAATGCTTGCCACAGGTGACATGTATAATGTGAAAAGAATTGGTCCCAGTACAGATCCTTGGGGGACCCCATATTTAATTAATCTGTTTGTGGACCTTTTGCAGCCAACATTCACACACTGTTGTCTGTTTTTCAAATAAGATTTTATCCATGAGAATGCGTGATTTTTTTATTCAATACCTTGATTCAAGCCTGTCAAATAGCAATTTATGGTCAATAGTATCAAATGCCGCCGACAGGTCTAGTAAAAGTAGGATACCATTTATCTGCGATCAAGGTCTCTGAGGATGTCATTCTGGACTCTTAATAAGGCCGTCTCAGTGCTATGATATTCCTTATATGCTGATTGGAATTTATCAGTCAATTTATTTCTTATGAGATATGACACTTATTGGTCTGCCACTGCCCGCTCTGTTAATTTAGAGACGTAACTGAGATTTGAGACTGGTCTATAATTCTGTTCAACTATCTCTAGACCTAGTTTTTTCAATAATGGTTTAATTATTGGGATTTTCATGTTTCCAGATACCTCTGAATCAGTTAATGATCTATTTATGATTGCAGTGATAATCGGAAGAAGGTAATCAATTAGATCATGAAGTAGCCATGATGGGATTGGATCCAATTCACAGGATTTATTTGACGCTTTCCGAACCATTTTTCTAACCTCACCAGTAGTCAAAGGAATAAATCTGTCAAGGGTGGGTTGGTTTGGGTTAAGGTTTTGTGGCATATATTTTGTGGTGTCCTCTGGTGGTATATTTCCACTGATGTGAATGGTTGATTGATTTAGGTTTGAATTAGGTGGAGCATTTATTACAGTGTCCCCTGGCGGTATAGTTTCACTGATGTGATGACCATCAATGTTTTTACGTATTGTGTCTATTTTTTCAAGAAAATAGTTATTGAATTTTTCTGCCGATGCCGTATCACAATTAGATGGTGGCATTGGGACTTCTGATGCTTTGTGCATGACCTGGTCTATGACTTTAAATAATTTTTTCGGGTCATTTTTATTTTCATTTACTAGGTTTGAGAAATAATCAGACTGGGAAACTTTCAGTAATAAATTGTACTTATTTCTTTGAGCATGATATATTTCTCTATCAATTTGCAATCCTGTTTTTTTTTCATCTTTCTCTCCAGTCTCCTTCTTATTGATCTTTCCTGTTTGATTTGGTTATTCATCCATGGTACCGGTTTGCGTTTGGATACATTGGCAACCTTGATGGGTGCATGGTTGTCAATGATAGCCATTAATTTTCCATAGAATTTTACCATTTTGTTCAGCAACAAAGACTCCCAGGATGTGCGGTCTGAGAATAAACATCTAATGTCTTTCCTCAGTGCATCCATGTTAAAACTTTTGTAGTTTCTATATTGTATAGTTTTCTACTTGGTTTTGGGGGACATATGTCAAGAACCATAAGAATCATTTTATGATCTGAGATGTACTCATCAACAGTGTGGGTTTTCATGAGTTTGTTTCCCTTGAAAGTAATGATCAGATCAAGGGTATTTCCCAGTTGATGGGTTGGTTCAGTAACCAGTTGGTTCATGTCAAATGTAGATAACACATCATTGAACTTCATAACATCAGGTTTATTTGGTTTATTTACATGAAAGTTATAGTCGCCTAGAAATATGACTTCATGGTTGAATGAACCATAGTGTGCCAATATTTGTGTAAGTTCATCATAGAATTTTGAGTAGGTATATCTGTTTCCACCAGATGGCTCTGGTCTGTATATGGTTACAAAAGTTATTTTTTCCCTTTTAGTTGTAAGGATGCTTCAATTAATTCCATTGTTTTTACAGGTGGAGGATCAAGTCTGTTTGATTCGAAAGGGGGCTCTTCCCGGTGTAGCAGAGCGATTCCTCCACCATTTCGATCTATCCTCGGGAATGAGTGGAGTTTTAGGCCTCCTTTTTCCAGCTCATCTTGTGTCATCTCATCCCCATCTTCATGTAACCATGTCTCCGTTATAAAGAGTGCATGGAGATTATTTGTCTCAAAGTAATCTTTGACTGGTAATCCCTTGTGAACAATGCTTTGCACATTACATGCTCCTATATTTATGTTATTATTCTGTTTTCGGACATCTCTTCCTGATTTTGTAACATTTTTATCTTTTAATTTGTTTTTGCCATTTTACACTTATGGACCTATTACAATGCATTAGTTGGGAGGCCACGTTTCTTATCATTAAGATGCCCTCGATAGGGAAATCTGGTCAACGACCCCGTGACGTCACCCGCAGAGGATTCCCTAAGGTGTAATGACGAGCAGCCAATCACTGCCTCGGAGGGCGTGGCTAAGTTCCGATCGATTCGATTCTTATATCGATCGATACTATTTGTTTTGGCACACCTCATGGGTCCCGTGTTATGTTTTTGTTGTTGAAATGTTGCCTATGAGTGAGTAATATTTCATATCTTTTATGTTTTAGGTTCGTATTTGCCGATCTACTGACTGAGTTGTTCTTGGTATTCCCCCAATGGACAACGTCATGAGTGTCACGTGACCTTGTGGTTTTATTTAGACGCTTTCCATTAAGAGTGACCGATTGGGGAACCCCCTTTAAGATCAATGTCAGCCTATTCTCCTTAGTTTCATTATGTACATGTATAAATTTAATACTATATATGTTGAAGTTAATCATTTCAAGAGTTAACTTCTTTATAGTGTTGAGATTATTTACCATTAGATTATTTTTGCGTGAAACCAGACTGCATGGCCATAGTTTTGTGCTCAAGCGGTGAGTGTTATGTCTTTATGTTGATATATTTGAGGGATTTCATGAAGAAACAACTCTGAGACTGGCGGCCATTGTAATGCGTATATTGCGTTCTAATACAGTACAGATGCGACGGCATAGCCGCGCTGTGATTGGTTCATTTAGAATCATGAAGATCCGACATCTCTCTTTGTTTAAAATAAAAACTTATTATACATCTCTCTTTGTTTAAAAAAAGTTAAATATTCTAATAAAAAAAATCTCTGTATCATACATGTCATATCTTATATAAAAATAAAATATTTAAGCATTCCAGTTGGCATATATAATCAATAAACATTAACCTTATTAAACAACAAACATTCTGATCTTTGGTATATGGCTTTTTCCTTGTGTGTATTCACATCAGATCTATATATCCAGTATGCAATCTGTATATCCTTTTGCAGTAATACTCAGTCTCTGTCTGCAAATAATGGTATTCAGTCTCTATCTGTGAAGTATGAGTATTCAGTATATCTGGTATACTTATTATGACTATAATAAACATTATCAAATCTCAAAATATGGAATTGAACATTCTGCTGTCATTTGAACATAAAAAATTATCTCAAGTTTAGGAAACTTGTCCCTTAACATTTGTGTAAGCATCATTTAAATGCTTTTATTTGACATAATCATCAAATCTAGCAGGGGGTTTGGACATTCTGCCTGTTCTAGTTTGCATAGGCATTCTAACAGGTGTACTTGGTTTTGTCACTCTAGGTGGAGCAACAACTTTCTGTGCAGGGGGTGATTTTGCTGGTATAGGGGGTGATTTTGCTGGTATAGGGGGTGATTTCGCTGGTGTAGGGGGTGATTTTGCTGGTATAGGGGGTGTAACTGGAACCTGGGGTATCTCTCCAGTCTGAGCCTCTCCTACTAACAAATCATCTATACGTCTCCTCCTAATATGTGCTTGTCTTGCGTCATTATATGTATCTTTCTCTGGTGTTTGCAACAAGTGTCTCCTATTCCTGCATATTGTCCTACCTGTGGGGGTTTGTAACAGATATGATCTGGGTCTGTCAGCGGGTCCAACCAGTTTAGCTGGCACCCACTTTTTATCAACTCTGTACCTAATAGTCTTTTCCGGGTCAATCTCTGGCAACGGTTTTGCTTGTCTGTCATAGATTTTCTTACTCTCCTCTCTATGTTTCTGCAGTGACCTTGTCACCTGCTCGGGTTCTAGTACTTTGGGAACCAATAACTTTGCTGTTGTTGGCAGCCTCGTTCTGGTTCTTCTGTTCATACTCCTTTGTACAGGGGAACCTAAGCTGGCCTCTCTCGGTGTGTTTCTTAAATCTAATAATCCTAGTTGAATGTCTGTGCCATCCTGTTTTGTTTTCTTGATTAACCTTTTTGCGGTTTGGACAGCCTTCTCAGCATGTCCATTAGCCTGCGGGTATGTTGCACTCACAGTCACATGTGTGAATCCCCAGGCTGCACTGAATTCCTTGAATTCATGAGAGTCGTATTGAGGCCCATTGTCGGAATAGACTTTCTGTGGAATGCCATGTGTTGCAAATGTTTTCTTTAGGAATGTTATGACTGTTTCTGATGTTGTGTCTTTTTCTAGGTGTTCTAGATCTATGTATCCTGAGTAATGGTCTACTACTGATAGGTATTGCTTTCCATCTTCCTCAAACAGATCTGTTGACACTATTTGCCATGGTAAAGTTGGTACTTCTAAGTTTAGCATTGGCTCTTTCTGATTAGAAGCTCTAAGCTCTATGCAAGTTGGGCATCTTGATACTAAGTCTTCTATTTGTTTATTCATACCACTCCAAAACAAGATATCCCTTGCCAACTGTTTGGATCTGACTATTCCTTGGTGGCTGGAGTGTACCAAGTCTAGTATGTGTGACCTCATACTTTTTGGTATCATCACTCTTTCTCCTTTTAACAATATTCCATCATATTGAGTCATTTCTTCCCTATAATCCCAATATGGTCTTGCCTCAGGTGGAACTTGAGATCTTGTCTCTGGCCAACCTGACACTATTTGTTCTTTCAGAACCTGAAATTCTCTATCTTCCTCAGTAGCCTCTCTAAGTTTCTTCTGCTTTTCTTCTGTGAAAGCCATTAGGCTTGTTATTTCTGTTGCACAAACCTGACACTCCTTCATGTCATCAACTAGACCAGGATGTGTAGATTTACTAGGGAACCTACTTAGAGCATCTGCTATTGGGACTTCCTTGCTGGCTTTTCCTACCAATCTGATATCATATGGCTGAAGCTTTAACCACATCTTTTGCAATCTCAATGGAACTTGTGCAAGTGGTTTGTCCTGTATTCTAACAAGGGGAAGGTGATCTGTCTCTACAGTCACGTCTTTTCTACCATATAATAAATGGTGAAATTTTCTACACCCAAAGACTACTGCAAGTAGTTCTTTTTCTATCTGGGCATATGCTTTCTCAGTATCTGTCAAACTCTTTGATGCATATGCTATGGGTCTACCACCTTGAAGTAATACAGAACCTAGTCCACCCTGTGATGCATCATTTGACAATGTCACTGGCTCTGTCAATGAGTAGTATCTCAGTATTGGTGCATTTGTCAAAGCACTCTTCAGTTTTTCTATGGCTTCTCTCTGTGGTTCTCCAAAGATTTCATCTGAATCTTTCTTTATCACTGCTCTCAGTGGCTCAGTGATGTTTGAGAAGTTGGGTATGTACTTGGACAAGTATGTCGCCATTCCTAGGATGGTTCTAACCTCCTCTTTGCTCTGTGGTTCTGGCATTTCTATGATTGCTCTAATCTTGTCATCTGATGTTTTGACACCATCTCCAGTCATGATGTGACCTGTATATTCTACTTCAGGTTGAGCAAACCTGCACTTGGACAATCTGAAAGTCACGTCATTCTCTCTGGCAGTCTGTAGTGTCTGTCTCAGTACTTCACACATCTGTGTGACTGTCACTGTGTCTAGGAGAACATCATCAAAGATGTTGTTTAGTCTCTCCTGACCCTGGAAGATTTCTTCCATTGCTCTCTGATATATCTCAGGACTTGACTTGATCCCCATTGGGAGTCTGGCATACATATATCTTCCCCAGCTTGTATTGAAACAAGTGAGTAACTGACTAGCCTCATCTAGTTGTAGCTGGAAGTAACCCATGTTTGCGTCTAGCACCGTGAAAAACTTGCTACCATCTGTCTTTGTCAGTACATCTTCTAAAGTGTTGATTGGATGGTACTCTCTGAGTAGGGCTCTATTGAGAAATTTTGGGTCAATGCAAATTCTAACTGAATTGCCATCCTTTTTATGTACAACATGCAACTGGCTGCACCATGGGGTAGGGGTACCTTTTGGAACTTTCTTGATTATACCCTGGGACTCTAAATAGTCCAATTGTTCCTTAGTTTTCTCTCTCATGGCTGCGGGAACAGGTCTTGAGGGTAGCGATATGGGACCATCCTTGTAGTCCGGGTCTAGGGATAAGGACCATTTGCCAGGTATCTTACCTATTCTATCTGATGGGAACCTGTCCCTGTACTCTAGCAACACTTCTTTGATGCTCTGTGGAGTGTCTCCTACTATTTTGTCTAGGAATTCTTGCTCCTCTTGTTCCTTGTCCCTGTTTTTCTTGACCTTTGTCTCTTTAGACTTGTCTACTCTAGTCTTGACACTGTGCACTCTGCTCACCAATCCTAATCTGATGCTGTCCTGTCCTCCTAGTAGATTTGGGACATCTCCTTCTACTACCTCACACTCTAGCACATAAGATTTATCTTTGTGTATTGCTGTGAACCTTGTTCTGCCTACAGGTTTGATCTGTGAGTTACCAAAAGCATTGATTGTGACCTGAGTTGGCTCTAACTTCAGACCTGCACGTGGTTGCATTCTCGTGAATGTACGCATACACATTGTGTTACACTCTGCCTGTGTGTCTATTTTCATTTGGACTGCACCTTTGCCATTTTCATATGGGGTTTTCAACAAGACGGACCAATAGTTTGTCTTGGACGGACCAGAATTGTTCACTCCAACAGCATAAATGCTAAGGGAGTTAAAGTCATACATGTAGTCATCATCAACATTTTCATACATATCATCATACATTTCATTGCTGTACATAGGTTGTTCATACATCTGTTCATTTACTTGTACAGTATTTACATGTTTCTTTTTCCTACACATTATTTCAAAATGACCTTGAATTTGACAATAATTGCAATATCTGTCTTTTGCTGGGCAATTGAATTTACTATGTGGTTCTCTTCCACATCTACTACACTGGGAGCCACCATGGTGTGCTCCTCTAAAGGAACCTCTGTAGGACCCTCGGAATCTTCCTCTGGATGATGATCTGCCACGACCTCGTCCTGTACGCGGGTAGCTTCCTCTTGATGTACCTCTGAAAGGTCTTGCTGTACCTCTGGAAGGTCTTGATGTACCTCTGGAAGGTCTTGATGAACTAGCAAAGTTCACCTGTTTTTGGTCAATTATTCCCAAAGATTCTTTCTTTTGCTCATGTAGATGACATTTGGTTACTATTTGATCCAGTGTGAGCTCTTCTGACCATAACTTGTCCCTCAGTTGTGTATCTCGTACACCAACGCTGTCTCTGTAGGGCACTTAAACCCTCCTGATGCCATTTTAATATTTGAAGTTTAGAATCTGTAGTACACAACCTGTGTGTATTTGCTTTACCGTGTATTCAATGTCACTCAATGTGGGGCAAAGCACATGGTCTGGAAAAAGTTCTCTGTTTGGGCACTCATTTACCTTACACAACCTGTGTGTAGTTCTCCCAAAACTGTCTCATTGCGTGGACATGACTTCTCTTCAGGTAAGTACCACTTTCTGACACCATGTTATGTCTTTATGTTGATATATTTGAGGGATTTCATGAAGAAACAACTCTGAGACTGGCGGCCATTGTAATGCGTATATTGCGTTCTAATACAGTACAGATGCGACGGCATAGCCGCGCTGTGATTGGTTCATTTAGAATCATGAAGATCCCACAGTGAGGTATTGTATAAATTATTTTGTTTTCAATTTTATTTTGTGGTCACTGGCACATTTACATGGTAGTTTTTCAATAATATACAACACTTCATTTCTTAATGGATTTGATTCACATTTATTATCATGTCTCTTTTTACAAAGCTTATTACCATTTTACAGTTGTAGTTACATTACTGTTCACATTTGTTATGTATGATCGTACTCTCTTCATTTTTTCTATGTTTACCTTGCTTTTACAGTAGATATTACATGAATGACACTTTATGATGATATGTTTTAAGTCAACACTTTCTGTTAGCCTAGTTTCACTGTACGAATGTCAAATTTTTCTGGGTTGTTTATGACCCTTTGGATTGGCCTTCGGGTTGTTTGTGGGCCTTTGCCTATTGCTTTCAGAGTGGGAAAAATTACACTTATTTCCCTTGTAGCAGTTCCCCTTCTTAAAGTGCTGGCATGGGGTCTTCTGCTGCAATTCAAACTTGTTTATTTTATCTCTAATGTTTACTAATACTTTGGCAATTCCAAGGGGTGAGCCCCTAATGACCATGTGTGATGTTTTTTCCTTCTTCACAGTCCGCTCAACCTTCCTTATTTTGGTGTTTGTGTCCGTCTCCATTTTTTGGATGGTCTCACCACCCTCCCTATCAGCATAGAGGCAGCCTCAGTAGGGATTTCAGTCTCAACTTTTTCATTAGGGTATTCAGAGTCAGAGAAATCGATTCATTTTCATCAGTGCTTGATTCATCACCTGATGGGTCATCTTTGGAGGCGACATATACTGGGAATTGACCATGAGTCATCTTGATCCTGCTGTTTATACTGTTACACCATGTGTTATACATCTCAGGTAGCAGTGTATGATCTACCTTTGATGTCACAACCTTGGATGCAGATGGTTTAGTTATGGATGGTGGGTTCAGCAGGATTAGGAGCAGCAGGATTAGGAGCAGGTTTAGCATTTTTTAAGCCGATGTTGAACATTTTATGGGATGCAATCAGTTGGTCACTGCATTCCATTGATATAGGCGGAATTTGACATATGAAGATGTTACATGTCACATGTTTCTCCATCTCATATAATGTGACATCATAGTTTCTAATACTGTGGTGCCATCTCCCCCATCTACCATCTCTTGTAGGCCTAGGCATACCACAATCGCCGCATAGTCACTCAGATCATCTCTGAATTCGCCATCTTTCAGCAACTCACTCAGTGCATGGATGCTGTGCATTTTATATTTCGAGTCACCCACTCTATCGGCATACTTGGGGCCCTTTTCAATACCTACATACATTTCATCCATCAAGTATAGAACTTTGTTTTTAGCTGGTAGTGGTTCTGGTTTAGAATGGGATGAACGTTCTTTAGCGATAGCGTTTATCTTCTTCTCACTTTCATCCAGTTTCACATTTTGATCATTGATGTTTACACTTTGTATATGATTTAATTTTTCCAGCTCTTTTACTTTTAACTCAAGTGCCATCTCATTTTGCCTATAATAATAATATCTTTATTCGCACATAAAAACATGGCAATGTAAGTTTTACAATCAATTTATATTCATCCATTCGCTTAACATGATGCTCATTTTCCAGCTTCATATTCTCAAACTCAATTTTGATTTTATCTGACTCTTCCCTTTCATTGATCAGCATCTTTTTTAGGTCAGCCTTTGACATCCGATCAAAGGCCTCACTTGCCTGAGTTCCTATAGCTGGTTCATCATTTGGAGCATCTGTGTCAGAGAAAACCAGTCTCAGAGGGGATGACGGTTGACTGGTGTCGCTCTCTGGTGTGTTCTTAAGCTCCACCTCATCTGCCCAGTTCTTATTCTGTGCTGCCCTGGTTTTCTTATTGGCCTTTGCTGCCATCTGCAAATTAATAATTCAATTTTTACTCCCAGAGAATTTCTTTGATTTTTTTGATAAATAGTTATCTATAATCTCTGTGGGTATATTTATCTCAGGTTCATAGGTACTCTTAGAATTTGGGTACCCTTCCCACCAGATTTTATAGTACCTAGTTTTATCTTGTTTGGAGTAAAAATCATCAGTAATCATGTTTACCCTATATAGGGTATTGTCACAAGTGGCGTCATCTGTTGATTCATTTACATTGTTCATATTAAATAACCTCAAAAGTAGTTCTTACCATTGATCTTACAAGTACGTTTTTAGGGTTGCCGTTGTTAGGGATATTTCTGTTTCCACAGTTCACTTCACTAATATCCTCAAATTCACTTCCACTACAAGGAGAAAATACAGATAATTACTGTACTGTCCTGACAATACCAATACTTGCACTAATATCTATTATTCTATTCAGCAAGAGAAGTTGTGTGTAGTTATTAGATTGTATGTATTGGATTCACATTTACCGTAATTTTCTATTTTCCTCACCCTATCGGTAGTGGATTACTGTGTTCTTATTTCTGTTATCTTAACGGTATTAGATTTATCGGTTGTATTTATTTCAATTACTGTATCTAATCAATATCAGAAGATTTTGTTGATATTGGAGTAATTGCTATATATTTTTATTTTGGTCTTTTGTGCTTTTACTGCCTTGATGGATCAATACCAAAAGATTTCGTTGATATTGGGCAATAATGTTTGTATATGGTTTTCTTATTCTGATTGTGTGATTATGTTGCCAGCTGGTAGATTCTGTTTGTTTTGTCCTGTTACCTTGCAGGTAATGGGTAATGCTACCTTGCCAGTAGAGATTCAGTTTGTTTCAATTACTATGTTGGTTCAATATCAAAAGATTTCGTTGATATTGTAGTAATTGATTGTTTATATATTTCTCTTTTGTTTCTACTGCTATGAATGTTCAATATCAAAAGATTTCGTTGATATTGGAGCAGTGATTATTTGTTCATAGATTCTATTCTTATTCTAATTCTTTCCTATTTTGCACACCTCTGAAAAGAGAAGAAAAATTAGTTAATGACTATAACTAATTCTTACCGTTAGTTTCGTCACGTTATAAGTGTATTCCGACCTTCCGATGTTCTCAATTTTTTGTAAGACTTTGTTACTATTCCTAAAGAGAATTTCACTCTGCTTGTTGTACGCTCGACAGCAGTAGTTGAATTGAACGAGTATGGCCGTTAGTTTTTAAAAGTTAATCGTTTGTGAGGAGTTCAATGCCTGGAGCGAGTTTTGGTCACAGGAGTAGAGTTTAATCTATCAATCTACCCGAGTGATGTAATTCGAGTTAGAAATTCCGAGGTCAGGATAATATTCCGAGGATTTTAGGGAACGTTGTTATTGTGATATAAGCGTTGTTTTGAGTTTCAGTTTGAAACTGAGCGAAGATTCAACAGGTAAGTCAATACTCGCTACGTTTCGTCAAAAAGAAGAAAAATATGCCGATTTCACTTTCCAGATAGTTTTGCACACCTCTATTGATTATAATTCTAGAACTTTCGAGAACTTTGCCGATTAAACACCAATGTTACAAGTCGATTCTAAATTAATGAGACGCTTCAAGAAAAAAAAGACGTCCGCCATTCGAGGTGCGCACACAGATCCGTAGGGGACTTCAAGCTGATAGGTCGGAATAAGACTTCTTAATCCAAAAGTATAATGCAAATATTATATGTCTTCAGGAAACTAAAATTAAAGGTAATACCATGACTTTAAAAGGATTTGAACCATATCATAAAGATGGAACTGTAGATGCCATGGATAAAGCGTCAATTTTTGTCAGGAATTCTGTGCCACAAAGTTCATTAACTTTGAATACAAATTCACAGGCCACAGCCGAACACTTCACATTACTTTAACAATTTGTTCTATACATTTACCTGCAAATAAACCAATTAACAATATTGTAATTAATAATTTATGTCTTCAATTACCCCAACCTTGCATAATTGTTGGTAACTTTAATGCTCACAATTATCTTTGGGGAGGAAAGGATAACACAGATGCCAAAGGTCGGATACATGAAGATTTTTTAAATAACAATCATTTATGTTTGTGGAATGATGATAGTCCCACTTATCTTCATCCAGCCACAGGTTCCCTGACATCTATTGACCTCTCCATGTGCTCTACAAACCTTTTGCTAGATTATACATTGGAAGTTAAGGAGGATCTTTGGGGAAGTGATCATTACCCCATTGTTTTGAATAATCACTTTCCCCCTCCCAATGGAAGAACCATTAAATGGTAATTTCATAAAGCTGATTGGAGCAAATTTCGAACTTCCTGTCATAACCAAATAACATAACCAAATAAGATGTTGATGATCCAATTAAAACATTCACTGATGCTCTTTATCATATTGCCAATAGCTATATTCCTAAATCTAAGCCTAATTCCAAAATCTAAGAAAAACAATGGTACAATGATGAATGCAAACAGGCTGTCAGAGAGTGTAAAAAGGCTCTAAAGAAATTTAATAGACAACCTACTAGAAATCTTTGATGAACTTTTCCGGGTCCCAATGGAGGAACTAACCCACTGACTGGCTGCAACCAAACGACACTATCACAACATCACTAACTGTGCTCAATATGAAAAAAATGAAAAAGTTGAAAACAAAAATAAAATTCTTGTTTAAGCTCCATCCCGCCACATAGATGGGAAAGTATATACATATACAATAAAGGTATGATACAAATACGCAAATGAGAAATGGCTATAAAACCGGCCAAGCACCCAACAAAAAAAATCCTTAAATCTAAAAATATTAATTCAACAAATTACACAGATTTGAATTGGCCGAAAAAAAGAAAAAAAAAACCCAAAACGCTTGCGTCATCAAACCAAACACGGTTTTAAAGTGTTAAATCACTCATATACCAGCAAACAGCATGTGCAGCTCCCCCAAGAGAGGTTTTCCAAGCGCCTCCACAATGAGGAAAGGAGGAACAGCACCTCCTCTAATTTCCAATATAAACAAATGCAGGATAACACAATCAGTCCCCATCCAACTGAGGAGATCACAGAGATCGAAACCATTTGTTGGTATTAGTAGCGACTGTGATCGTTGTCGAAATCATCTTCAGGATCCTTGCTTTTTTTTCTAAACTGACTCAATACAACTTGCATCAGTTGTCTTCAAAATAAGTAAAAAGAAAAGCTGGAAAGATCATGTTTCTAAATTAAACTCACAAATGCCAATTAAAAAATGCTGGGACATGGTACGTGAGATTACTGGGAAGGGAGATGGTTTAATGATTAAACGCCTTAATAAAATGGTCAGTCCATCACAGATCTTCACAGTACAGGATCGAGCACCTCAATATACGATAGACATGCTTATCCATATACCATACATCCATAATCAAGTTTGGAAGTGTTAATTGTCATAAAATATTTTGGTCCCCTCCCCAATCAGTATGGCAAAGAACACGCAATAAATCTAAGGCCTTCTGGCATTCCTTTTTTACATATTTAATGTGAGGGATAAAACATAATTTCCTGTCAAAAATAAGTCCAAGAAACTTCTGGGTGAATTTTCCATTTTTTTACAAAAGTGCATACAGTTTTCTTTAGGGAAAATTTGAATCGATTATTTTCAGCCCATTCTTTATTCTATTAAGGTGTTGTTGGAGCTGTCATTCTTTAGTATGAATGCTTTAGACCTGTGAGCAATTTGTTTCAGGTCTCCTTTCTCCAAATCAAAGAAAAGACTTACATGTTCACCTTTAATAAAACCCTCTCTAAACGTACCAGATGGTCAACAGTGCTTCAAGTTTCTCTAAAGCCACTCTGTGCAACAGTAATATAAGCCACAGTTTCTAAAAACCAAACTAAATGCTCGTTAATCATTCGTTCCATTGTTTTACAGATACAACTGGTTAAAGCAATGGGACAATAATTATTTGAGCCTTACGAGTCTTTGCAAGACTTAGGAATGGGAATAATAGTGGCTCCACTCTATGAAGGAGGAAAATTACCACTTTCCCAAAAGTATAAGGGCTGAGAATGAAGCAGATCTTGTCGGGTCCTTCTTTGTTCTGTAAGATGTACAACTACCAGACTAGTTTCGACTAAGTTAGTCTCATCAGTGGTATGAGGAGTATCATCTTTTTTTCTCATATATATACCTTTTTGGGGTTGTCCAGGTGGACAGGTGGGTGGACAAGTTGTCCACTTTGGGTGGACAAGCCCTACAGGCTTTTTCATTGGTCACAAGGTATCCCGTCATTTTGAGGGGCTTAAATGATCATATATAATGAAAATTTAGGTGTATTTTATTGCGAATTTTATGGGGAATTCAATGCTCTTATTTTCTTTTGTAGAGCTAGAATATTTTTCATCATATTATTAATTTTAATATTTAATCTGTATAAACCATGAGGGACAACTATTATTTTTTGATAAAGTACTATTTATTGACAATTTTCTCGGATTTCACATATGTTTGTATCTTTTTTGTAGGTTTGTCTTATAAATTTTAAGGCACCGTGATAATACATATAGTTTTTTTCAGAGATTTAATGTCTTTTTAAAAAAATAAAAAATAAAGTGTATGTCTATATATAGGTAGAACCCTCCTTGTGACCTATAGATGCCTCCCCTTCCATGTGGTTATGGGGGGTCTGGGGGGATAACAAGGGGGGTTCATAGACATTTTTTCTTTTTTTAATCTTGCCCCTGTGGGGCTCTGAAAGTGTTCTAGGTGTTACTGTGTGGGATTTCTGTTAGGAAACCTCTCAAATTCCTGTTTGGTCTTGGAGCAGTCTGGATGTCCAATTCTTGGTGGAACCGCTCCAACCACTTTCCCAAATTTTATTAAAAATATCTAAAAGATGCCCAAGTGATTGGTCGGGGAAGTGTTTAAGGATTTAGTAGTCAATTTGATCAAGCCCAGGAGAAATATGAGATTTATCCAAAGCAAGTTTCAAATCTTCTATAATAATTGTAAATGATTATTAGTTGTGAAATATGAAATTTAGTTGGTTTCTCTCTTTTCTATTATTTATTTGTTGAAATTTTGCAGAATAATTATTGGATGAGGAATTCCTGGAAATGACGACCTATTGTGTTACCTTTTTCAGTGGGATTTGTAATTGATTGGCCATTATGATTTAGATGTTTGATCCTAGCTCCAACTCCCTTCCCAGTAATTTTATGCACCATATCCCAGCTTTTTTTAATTGGTGAACGTGTATTTAATTTAGAAATGTAATCTTTCCAGCTTTTTCTTTTGCTTATTTTAATAATATAACGGGCTTTAGCTCTTTTTATACAAAATTGGTGCAAATTATATTGAGTTGGCTGTCGATTGACAGCTTTTTTGCACTCATCATTAAACCAGGGTTTTTCTTTGATTTTAGAATTTGGCTTTGATTTGGACATAATGGCCAATTAATTACAAACCCCACCGAAATAGGTAACATAATAGGTCAAACCATTTCCAAGAATTTCTCATCTGATAATTTTTCTACAAAATTCCAACAAATAAAAAATAGAAAAGAAAGAAACCATCTAAATTTCATATCTAATAACTTGGAAAATATAATAAGCCATTCAAAATATCAGATTTAAAATTTGCTTTAGATAGATCCCATGATACCGCTCCTGGACCTGATCATATACACTATCGAATCCTCAAACACCTCCCTGACCAAACACTTGGGCATCTTTTGGATATTTTTAATAATATTTGGGAAAGTGGTAATTTTCATCCTTCATGGAGTGGAGCCACTATTATTCCCATTCCTAAGTCTTGCAAAGACTTGTCAGGCTGAAATAATTATATTTCCATTGCGTTTACAAGTTGTATTTGTAAATCAATGGAACGAATGATTAACGAGCATTTAGTTTGGTTTTTTAGAAACTGCAGCTTATATTTCTGTTGCACAGAGTGGCTTTAGAAAAACGCAAAGTACTATTGACCATCTGGTACGTTTAGAAACATTTATACGAGAGGGTTTTATAAAGGGCGAACATGTGGTTAGCATTTTTTCGATTTAGAGAAAGCGTACGATACTACATGGAAATTTGGAATAATGAGCGATTTATATGATATGGGAATAAGGGGTCGTTTACCCATTTTTTATCCAAATTTTTTTGTCAAATAAACAATTCAGGATCCGAGTTGGTTCATCACTTTCTGATGCATTTGATCAGGAAATGGGTGTTCCACAGGGTAGTATATTATCTGTAACCCTATTTATTATAAAAATCAACAGCATAGTAAATTGTGTAAGACCTGGAACAGATTGTTCATTATTTGTTGATGATTTTAATTTATGTTACAGGTCCACAATCATGCATACTATAGAAAGACAGCTCCAACAACATCTTAACAGAATATAAGAATGGGCTGATCATAACAGATTTAAATTATGCACTTTTGTAAAAAATGGTAGGTTCACCCAGATCCTGATCTTTATTTAGGTCAAACTCGGATACCTGTTGTCGAAGAAACCATGTTTCTTGGACTTATTTGTGACAGAAAATTATCTTTTATTCCCAACATTAAATACGTTAAGAAGAAATGCCAGAAGGCATTAGATTTATTACGGGTTCTTGCCCATACCGATTGGGGAGGGAACCGTAATATTTTATTGTAATTGCACAGAGCATTGGTACGTTCTAAGCTTGATTATGGTCGTATGGTATATGGATCAGCACGTCCATCTTATATTAAAATGCTTGATCCTATACAAAATCAAGGTCTAAGATTATGCCTTGGTGCATTTCGAACATCTACTGCAGATAGCTTGGCAGTTGAGGGAGATTAACTGCCTCTTGATTTAAGAAGAGAAAAGCTTGCCCTTCAGTATGCTGCAAAAATTGCTTCTTGTCCAGACAATCCTGCACATGATATTATATTCAATCCAAATTATGTTGATCTTTTTGAAAATAAACCAAATACAATACCAACTTTTGGCATTCGCATCAAAGAATCTTTACAATCTTCCAAATCAAATAGCTTAATTTCTATATCCAGAAAAACCTCCATGGACCTATGAAATTTTAAATATTAATGTAGCCATGTCAGAATTAAAGAAAAACTCAACCGATCCATCCCTTTATATCAAATAGATACAAAGAATAAAATCTCTTTTCACTGGATATCAGTGTATTTACACTGATGGATCATTTGATGATGACAAGGCTGCTGCAGCTGCTGTTAAGGGCAATCATATATATTCAGAACGTCTGCCAGATAAATTGTCTATTTATTCTGCAGAACTTGATGCTTTATACCTTGCTTTAGATCATGTGGAGACTTCTCCAAATCGAACATTTTTATTTTTTTCTGATTCTTTGTCTTGTTTACAAACATTGAAAGCAAAGGATTGGAAAAATCCTTTTATTTACAATATCCTAGAATGGCATCATAAACTCTGTACTGAGGAAAATAAAGAGATTCGTTTTTATTGGATTCCCAGTCATATTGGAATCCTTGGAAATGAGGTTGCTGACCAAGCTATCAAAGCAGCATTGGATAAGGGCCCAATAAATATGCTTATTCCTTACAAAGAGTTTAAGAAATATATTACTGTTTTTTTACGTTCTAAATGGCAATTTCGCTGGAATGAAGCAGTTTTTAATAAATTTAAACGAAATTAAGCCTTTTCTCGTAAAACTAAACGTGTCTATAGAATTAACCACAGAGAAGAGTCTGTTTTAAGTGGAATAAGTACAGGACATAGTCATTTAACAAATTGCTATCTTCTTAAAGGTGAAGATCAGCCTCAGTGTGTTGGATGTCAAAGGGCTATGACTATTACACATATTTTAATTGAATGTATTGAATTTGATATAATTAGGACTCAATATTTTAATGTGCAAGATTTACATTCGTTATTTGATACTGTAGATACTTCTGTGATAGTATCGTTTTTAAATCAAATAGGACTTTATAACCAATTTTAAGTGTGGAGCTCTTGCTTACTTTGGTCATTGGCCTATTTATCAAGAACCGCGAAACATCAGATGGTATTTAAAGTCTTTTAAATTGAATTTATTTATACAAATTTGTTATGTCTATAATTGATATATTGAAAGGATTTTGTTGATATTTTGTGTTCTTAAGATTATTTACATACCATATTGATTTTATAAACGTTTATGTTTTAACAACTTTTAGGCACTGAACAACCTTAGTGGTTGATGTGCCTCTAAGCAACCATTCATTCATTCATTTTCTCAATTGTGTGTATTTTTTATATGTTTAAGCAGTTTGTTCTTTGTTATTTCAGAGATTTCTTCTCGAAATTCCAGTCATGGATCAGAAAAACATGTTGTTGGAACTGCGTCAGGTATGTACTGTATATGTAATATGATAATTATTTACGTAAAGGGGAAAAGCATTCACCCGTGGACCTCAAAAAGAAGCTGCTGAAATTGTTTGTAGAAACTATTTAGTGCTATGGCCGAAGTAGCAGTAGTCTTGGTTCACCTGGAGGGCCTTGAGACTGATGTAGATTGTTCAATGAGGAGATATATAGGAACAGAGTTACACCTGAAGGCAAGAATGCTGGTGAAGTCAGAATGACATTGTGTTAGAGGGTCCAAAGAGACTTTGGAATCAGAAACCTTGGGCACAAAGGTATCAGACTTTAAGCACTGGACACAGGCAGAACAGAAAGTCGACACTTGAACTCTGTACCTTGAAAAAGAAAATAACTTCGGACCTGCCTTCGCAAGCATCAAAACAATCATATACTGCCATCAGAGCTTGCAAACATGTCTGGTATCTGATAGACCTAGGTTTAGACTCAGTGCACAGTGATAATTTGCAGTGATAGATTCATGCTAAATAATAATTTGACAATAAAGACAAAATTATTCGAAGCTTCGCCCATGAGCAGCCATAACACCTCACGCATGCGCACCCTTCATTACTCAATTTTATACAAAGGTTTCTATCAGATTGGCGCTTTAAAGTAGATAAATCATTTTTATGTAAAGGTTTCTATCAGATAGATTCTTTAAATATTCTGCCTGTTCGGGAGAGAATGTGTACACAGAAAAAGGCAGGATAAGCAGAATATGGGGGCGATTTAGGTCTGACATTTCACAAATAATACTAAATGTTCAATATATGTGATTAATATTTTTAGTTGGATATGTATTTAGTTGTGGTGAGCGATGTAGACAAAATGCGGATCAGATCATCAAGGCACCGTAGAAATCATGTACATCATATTTATGTCCCCGTCAAGATATAAATAGCACAATCAAAATAGTGTATTATTCGTTCATTTATATTAACAAGACTCAAATCTGACAATTAGATTTTCACAATTCTTTAAAAAAAATGTATATGTTTCAGCAGGTTCTGCTTTGTTAGAGAATGATTCCACACATTTCTATCATGGAGCAGGAGAACATGTTGGTGGAACTACACCAGGTATGTACTGTATATGTAATATAATAATTAGTTATAGTAGGGGAGCCAGCTTATACAAATTTAAGTTCACTGGTCCCTCAAAATGCATAGTCTATTTTAGTATATCAAGGAAGAAGACACTTTGGGGGTCAGTTTTTCATGAAAAAAAAATATGTTGTTTGTTCAGATTTTAAGATATAACTGTTGACATGGTAACCAAATAGTTTATATAACATATCAAAAACAAACATACTTGTTGTCTGAGGGTTACACAAATACATAGATTTTGAATATTTCTGTCCTGTCACATAATACTATGCTCATGCTTTAAACAAATTGAGACCATGCTATAAATTCTCGACAATTATACAATTTGGGCAAAAACATAATAAATTTGAAAACTAGCTTCTGGCATTTTTTCTCACACTATAAATATTTAGAATGAAAAGTAATTTCTTGCCAAAATTAGTCCAGCTATGTGCATTTGCCCTAAATAGTGCTTGATCTCAGTGAACATTCCATATTTTTCCAAAATTGCTTACATCATTTTTTTAAAACTTGGAAACATTCTCATCAGCCCATTATATGTTATATACCTGTAACAAAGATAGAAATCTTCAAATAAATATAATAAGCCCTGTCTTATAAGCATTTCTATATATACCAGATGGTCAATGGTACTTTGGTTTTTTCTAAACCGTAAAAGAAGCATCAGTTTCTAAAAAACAAACTGAACGCTTTTTAATTATTCATCTGTCCATCTGTCAACATTTCTTTAAAAATATTCAAAACCACCGGTAATATAGGCCATGGGCCATGGTGCAGTTGGTTAGAGCACCAGCATATTAGCACCAGTTCCTCTATGGTGATCCAAAGGTCATGGGCTCAAATGAAATCATGATACAATTTCTGATATGAGGTCTATGCCAAAGGTGTTAACTCGTCCTTGTTGTATCAAGGACCTGATACATGAAAATTCAGTGAGACTGCACTATATCTGCTACAAGTAAGTCTCATCACAAAATGACTAAAAAAATGTTGAAAGTGATGTAAAACCCCAAACAAACAAACAATCATAAAAACATTTACATTTTTTCCCATACCTCCCTCTCTGTCATGTCCCTTGCTCGAGACCCTGAGACATCTTCAGCTTTGTGAAGTTTTGTGTAACAGTACCCTTTGTCCTTCATCTCTTGCGAAGATTGTATCCCAGCTCACTGGCCTTCTGGTTCCAAAGCACATTTACTTCTTGTTCCTGAATTCCACAACTTTCTTATTTCACAGACAGGGGTTACTCTATAACTTGATCCTTATAGGTCTGCTCCCTCAGACGATAGGACTCCCTGTGCTTCTTTGCTTTCTCTTCTTTCTTGGCTTGAACCTTTGCTTTGACCTCCTAGCAGGAGGCACTTTGGAACCAGAAGGCCGGTTTGCATCCCTATTGAGTTGTGTTCTATGACTGGTTGTGGCTGTGGATTATGTAATTATGTTTTGGAGATAATTAACAAAAAGAGCCCCAGTTACTCTTCCAAATGATCTCATATAGCCTCAGCAGTGCCAAAAAGTTTGTTAATACCAACAAATCAAATCAAATAGATAAGGAGACATAGCCAAAACCAACAGTTCATCTTTTTATAACATGGTCTTGTCATTTTTCACAGTTGCATATTTGTAAAAGATTAATGTATTTTGCAAGTAAGGCGAGGACATCTAGTTGATTTTTGTTTTAATATATTTGTTAGTATGTGTTGCATGTAACTTTATAAAATGGTTTAATGTATGAATAAAAAACAACTGATTAAAATTCTAAATTATCCCTGGCAGTGATGCTGACCATTTGATCAAATAAATCAAATTTATTTTTTTAACATTTACACTGCAGGCCGATTGGAAGCAAATTTAAATTGACCAAGTCTATGGAGAGCAAAATACGAGATGGTATATTTGAGAATCGTCATGGCAACAACTTCAAGATGTGATCCATAAAGTCAATGAGATGAAAAAAATTCAGAATGCACAAAGGGGCAGAATTTGCAGGGCGATGTGACCCACCAACTTAAGGATCACTCTAATACTATTAATTATCATTTATATGAATAAGAGCAATAAAGTCATTAATTAATTCATACGCAGCATCTGATGCACCGATTAGCTTGATCTTGGGTTTGTTGGAAAAGAAAAGTGAAATGTTTCAAGCAGAGCAGAGGCAGAGGTTTAACAAAGGCAATAGCAGTAGTCTATGTATATGGACTTCATTAACATAATTGTGAAGAAACAATTCCCTGGATGACGTCGCTACGACTATACTTTCCTGTTTGACTTTAGGGTGTTTATCATGCTTGCAACACCATTACAGTGCAACTTGAATTATCTTCCTACTCCAATATTTAGCGAAATACAGTCTTATCAAGTCTTTTTTTTGAATACTTCATATATTATTATTTTCAACTATGTGACATATTTGTGTATCACACAGGCTCATACAATCATGTTTTTCTTGCTTGCAACTTCAATACAGTTCAGTGCAAGCTGACTTAACCTTTTTACAAAACTGTAAAAGTGTAAATAAAGGTGTCCTGTTTCTCATATTCTTGTCAATTCACTTATATTTCTAAAATAAAATGTTTTTAGCTTTTTTAAAGACTTTTTTCACATTTCTTCACTTCCATTGATAGTTCATTTCATTATATTGGAGGTATGCACTGAAAGCTCTGTCACTATAATTTTTCAACTTGAACAATAAGTTCAAGTTTATCATTCAATCTTAAATTTGTGCAATTAACTGTAACGCATAATCAAGCTTATATAATCAAGTTAATGTATCAAGTTAATATATATTGTTAATATTTTAAACCGATTTATGGGATGTTTATGCTGCACATGAGGTGAAGACATGTTACACTGTCAAAATTAATGTGTCAAATAAAACACAATATTTGTTTTGATTTTTGAAACAATGTATTGTGCTCTGTCCCAGAATTAAAACATGATAATGCGTATAACTGATATTGTGTTTATTCAAAACATGATATACTTTCAACAAAAATGATAGACATTTTATACTATAAGCTTGATTTCATACATTATCACACTTTACATAAATTCTAACAATTCTAAGTTATGGTGTAACCATTTGTTCATAGTTTGTTATAAAGATAGATGTAAATGTCGTTATGAATATCCTTCAAATTCCCATTCATAATAGTTCATACATATTCCAGTTTGTTAAGGATGACCTTTCATACACAGTGTCTAACATGACTTCTCATGCAGTTTTAGTCAAGAATGCCATCCTGTGTACAGTTTGTTCCTGGGATACTCTATTGTGAACATATTGTCACTGGATTGTCCTGCTCCATGTCGGTACCTGGGATACCCTCCTTTTAAGAATATCAATCTGGGATGCCCTCCTGCTCAGTGTAAGTACCTTGTATACCTGAATACCTCAGCCAGGATATATACCTAAGATGCCCACTCCTTAGATAAAGTACCTGGAATGCCCTTTCATACATAACGCCCTTGTATAGAATAGGTAAAACAGATGCCCTGTTGTGTTACATTCTTGCTCTTACCATGCAAAATATTAGAATTTTATTTCATGAAATCATGTAAAATGAAAATTTCGAAAATCTGTGAAAAAATTACTTTTTATGGAATAAAAGATATGTACATACCATATTTGTTGAACAGTGTCATGAAAAAATAAACATTTACTTCATAATAATGCAATATTTCTACTGTGCTGACCGGTTGACAACTGTGAACATTTAAATGTATAATTACATGACTATGAGAGGCACACCACTTCTTAATCCTTCACAGACCTTGTCAAAGGCAATTAACAAACACTCTTTAATGTATTTTGTTACAGTTGTGACTTTAAAAAACACAAAATGTTTATCCAATATCACATTTAAGTTATTGATTTGTTTCAGTCAGCGTGAGTCAATAACAAAGATTGTGTTTCACAGAAACATTACACATAAGATGTGTGTTAAATGTTTTCTTAGCATTACGGTGTGCCACCAACACACAATATCCATGTAAAAACACAATATAATGTGTAAGTGAGACATGTATTTCTCAGAGTGTAGAATCTAATACCTTGAAGGACAGTCAATGTGGGGGAAGTTGTGTTAGCAGAAATTCTTAGTTGTCAACATAACAAAATTAACACTATTTGCACCATAACAAACCTTTTCCAAACAAAATCTAATAATATATTTTACATCGCCATGTACTCTTTACATTCAATACCTCTGTTTTGTATTATTTTCAATAACATAAGTATTAAACCATGAATATAATCCACCCAAAAATAAACATCCCAACTGAAAATTCACGAGCGTAAAGTTTGGTGCAATTGATAACTGCATATGAATGACCTTCGTTTCTTGCAGGTGTGGCACTGTGGTCACATCCCAGTCCAAGGAACCTGCATGTTTGATAAAAGCAAATAATTCTGAGGTGTCAAATGCAAACCTGAGCCATGATTTAATACTCTATTTAAAGGAATTATTGCCGTCATTAGATCAACAATGTCCTCCTGAATGTCATCTATTGATGTCAACAATGTCTACAATAATGTCAATCTTTCAGTAATCAGGAGAAACACATGAGAAGAGAGTTTACCTAATAAATAATAATAATAATAATAATGATGATGATGATGATGATGATGATGATGATGATGATGATGATGATGATGATGATGATGATGATGATGATGATGATGATGATGATGATGATGATGATGATGATGATAATAATAATAATAATAATAATATAAATAATAATAATAATAATAATAATAATAATAATTATCAATAATATGAATAGGAATGATAGAGTCATTAATTAATTCATACATGGCATCCGCTGCACCGATTGGCTTGATCTTGGGCTCATTGGAAAGAAAAAGATGAAATATTAAGAAAGGTGGAAGGGACATAGCACACATTTCTTTTATTACTAGTCAAAATAGCCAAAAACTGGTATTTCAAGCAGTACAGAGGGAGGAGCTTACCAAAAGGTAACAGCAGTATTGTTACCATGACGTCATTATGCCCGGCATCACTATGACAACACTTTCCTGTCTGACGTCACTATGATGACACATTCCTGCATGACGTCATCATGTTTATCTTGCTTGCAATGTCAATATGATCGTTTTACACAATGTAGTCCAATTATTGACAAAGTTATGGTCTTTTGTATATAAACTATTCAGTTGATTAAATCATCTTTCTACTCCAGTTATTGATGAAACTGTGGTCTTTTGTGTGTGTAATATTCAGTTGAAAGAATTATGCATCTCGTAGTCTCATGGAACTGTGTTTACCTTGCTTGCAATGTCAAGACTTCTTTCACCATTGCAAGTTAAATCCTTTTACTCCAATTATTGACAAAACTATGGTTTATATTAATTTTGCACCTCTGCCGTTTCATATTATTGTCGGTTCACTTGTAATAATAATAATAATAATAATAATAATAATAATAATAATAATAATAATTATAATAATTATAATAATTATAATAATAATAATTGTGTATCTCATTAATTGCAACTTCATTAATTCGCATTTAAGCAACCCCGCGAGGAGAGAATTGCCATAATCAAGAGTTGAAGTGACAAATGCATTTACTAGAGAGTTTTATCATCCAAGCAATTCCTAATTTTGATAAATTCTTTTCATAAAAGTAACCATTTTTTGCATATTTTTTTTATTTGTTGTAAGTTCCTGATCAAAAATAACTCCCAAGTCCTTGACTTTGTTAGATCTTAAGATGTCACCTACCAAAATTCCAGATTTGAGTTTTTTCTACATATGAATAATTCTTCCTTTCCATCATTAATTTACATTTTGTTGTCGAATAGAATTTTAAAAGTAACACTTATAATACATTTCTCTATTTTGGAGCATGATCATTTTGAATTCTGTTTAAATTTTTGGTCCAGGCTGATGTTGAGCTTAGTATCATCTGCATATATGTGGTGCTTCAGACTATATTGTTCAATTATTTCCAAAAGAGGTTCAATATATGTTGTGAACTGTATAGGCCCAGCACCGATCCCTGTGGGACACCATAATTAACGTTCATATTTTCAGATATCTTCCCGTCAACAGTGACACATTGCTTCCTGTCAGATAGATATGTCAGAGGAATTTCCCTGTAAACATATTCCATGTTGCCGTTGAAGGATTTTGTAAATAAAATCCTTTGCTTTCAATGCTTGTAAACAAGGTAATGAATCAGAAAATATCAAAAATGTCTGATGCAGAGAAGTCTCCACATGATCTAAAGCTAGGTACAAACTTTCCAGTTCAGCAGAATAAATGGATGATTTATTTAGCAGACGTTCTGAATAAATATGATTGCCCTTAACAGCAGCTGCAGCAGCCTTGTCATCAAATGATCCATCAGTGTATATGCACTAATATCCAGTGAAAATAGATTTAATTTCTTTACATCTATTTATAAAAAGAGTTCTGAAGAAGTCCATTTTGTATAAACTATGGTAAAAGCAGTCTAACCCCCTAGTCTACAATCTAAATATACTTTTTGCTACCTCTGACGGTGTCCTAAATGGATATTAGGTTGAGAGGGTTGGGACTGATCTTTCATTAGTAGGCACGGAGTTCTCGATCTGCTGGTCAGGTTTGATCCAAAGGTCACGTATTCTATCACTGGTCATGATGAGATTGAATTCATGATACAATTTCATATATGAACTGAGGCCCGTGCCCAAACGTTTAACCCGTTTGTCATATAATACCACGCATGTATATTACCAACCCTATATTACACCGTTGTCCTTGTAAATCTGTGACCGGGTGGGTTGTCATGTCAAGAAACTGGGACATGACAATTCAGTGAGGCAGCACTATATCTGCTACAAGTAGGTCTCATCATGAAATGACTGAAATAATGTTGAAAGTGATGTCAAACCCCAAACAAACAAACATATCCGTTTTTACCATATCCTCTATTGTCACTCATTACCACTGCAAAGAGGACCTCCACACATACAGTTAGGAGAGAATTCATCGTCAATGATATAAAGTCCCGGCTTACTTATTGATACCAGTTGCAATATGGAAACACTGATGATGCTGGAGTAGCAGAGTGTTTTATAAGACTCAAGACTCAAGAATATTTATTCAACTCATAAACATATATACATAAACAATTTATGTTTGTTTTTTGTAACATTGGTCCAGGAGACCAAACATTAAGACCATAAAGTGGTCGCTTTATATGCAGGCCACCTGTAGTGGTCCTATTTGATAGAAAAGGATCCGCTGGGCGAGGTTCATTACAAATTGGGACTGAACATTTTTTAAATTTCTTTTTTTTTTGGGGGGGACATCCAAATATAATAAGCTATATTTAAATGTAATTTCTTCTTGTCATGTATTCAATATTATAATTCAGTGTGACTTACAATTTGCCCTTCAGCAGATTTAGATTTATAATCCAAAAAATGTTGGTATGTTTTGTTTGACTGATGTCATAAGGACATCTAATAAGTTGATGAGATGGGATATGTTGAGATTTATTAAGTATAACGTTTGTGTTATTCTCGCCAGAAAACACAATTAGAATGTCCTAAATGAATGAAGATGTATTTGAATGGAAAAATGATCTTATTTTTGTTAAATAATTTGACACAACTACCGACAGAAAATATTTTATGGTCTGCATTTTATTACTTAACAACATTTCTAGATAAACTTTTAACTATCAACCTTTTCTAGTTCATAATAAATGTGCAGGCAATTACGTTCACTTTTTCCCCCATTACTAGATTGCCTTTAACATGTTATATACATTATATCAAAATATATTGTGCAGTGTGGCTGGTCTTCAATCCTGGTAATACCAAGTAGTACTATCTAATTTAGTAACTAAGGTAAAGAAATATCTGGACCATTTTTGCTTCACACTTCCATCTGTAGCTTTACATTTCTAAGTACAAAACCAGGATATATTAGGTATTGCAGTTAGCAATCCCTGATTCATTATACTCATACGCCAAAATTATTATGAATGTCTTTCTTTTTTATGTGAATTCCATTTTGATTTATTTCAAATGTAAACAAATTATAAGGAGTCCTTTTTACCCTAGGAATAGATCTGACATAAACATTCAATTTATAGCTTTAGGTTTCATAAACCTGCCTTCATTTTGGGGGAAAATCGATATTTGGAACCCATGTAAAACAAAAACAGGCTATTTACAATGGTTAATTTCACTATTGTCTCTTGTTTTGATTGATTTTATTAGACAAGGATTGTTACCTCAACTGGAATGTATCATGTTGTCAGGAACATAAGTGAATAATATACCTGACTTTAGAAGTGAAACACTGGAGTTAGCAAAAGTGTTTATTTGCACCTTTTGTGTTTGTGACAGCTGTAGGCAAGCAGTGAAAACATCTTGTGCCTGTCAGTGAAGGGCCCAACACGTCCAGTGCTACACGTATAATAGTTATGCAATAACCATACGTTAAACTGTAGGTTGGAGCCTATCTCAGATTTTTCACTTTTAGCTTTCATCAAATTTTGATTAAAAAGGTCTAAAAATGATATTTCACACTTGAGATCTTAATGACACGTCACCATTTCTTTATGACATTACCAATTTCATTTTCTGTGTTGTAAAGGTAATACAGATTTAATTTGATTTCTTTGTATCAATAACCTTTTCATCAATGTTTAGGCTATATCAGGAAAGATAGAAGCCTGTTATCAATGCCCTACCCTTTTCAAAGAGTAGCTCGGGATCAATCGTTCTTTTGCATTATCACATAGACATGATAATAAAACCCATGGCCTTTGATTACCAATCATGAAGCATTGGCTGGAATGGCAGATATTCACCTTTTTTGACCATGCAGCATGAAGTACTTGTCAGAACCGGGATTCGAATCCCAGACATTTAGCATGGGAGACAGACGTCCTACCAACTTAGCCACGTCCCACCCCGAAAGTATAACAGATAGGTCTAGAAACCTAAGGTACACGGAATAAAATGTAATCGTTAAAAGGTAACATATTTTCAGAAAATAATATTCAATGACACGTGACACATATGATCCAATCATAGCCAAAGCAGGATAATGCCAGCCAGACCAAAGGGTCGGATATGTTAATAGGAAAGAAGGATTGGAGGCCAGGAAAAGAAATGATGAATAAAGGTTGAAGTGAGTTTTTGTCTACATAATATCAATGGCGTTATAATTTTGGGATTAGATAACATGAACTGGTAATAAGATAATAATTGACGATATGAGGCTTCCTAGTATATACCAAACCAATCTTACAAACGTCAGTACAATCAAACAGTTGTATATCTCAATTCAATATGCCAGAATGTAATGATATTTTATAAACACCTACACGATTTTAGTGATTCAGATCCATTGCCTGACCATGAACACCTAATGGCAAATGTATATAAATATACATTTGCAAAGTGACTGGGACTTATCCTAAGGAATCTCACAGGCACATATCAATACATAATATCAACATACAAATATCAGCCCCCTCCCTGTCAATAGCAATACACGATTGTTTACTGTTAAGATATGTTTGTGTATTGTTTCAATTCACACTCCCTACATTGACAAGATTTCTATGTTTAGGAAAAAATATATTTTGTTTGGTTATGATCACCTGAAATGACTCAAAGATATTAAAATTTGTTAAAAATTAATCTTCGTTATTATGATTGTAACATTTCTCTCAGTGGCTTAGAACAAAAGAAAACTTATGTACAGAAGCTGTTTTTTGGCGGCAGTAGAGATTTGTTGGTTAAGGTTGTATGCCTCATTCTGATGACATTTATTTCATAAAACATTTCATTTTTATTCACTTGTGCTTTCAGTGGACATGATTGGTACGCTGAAGCGTTAACATCTTGTTATAGTTTCTATAAAGATCAGGATACAGCAAATATCTTAATAACACACATCACGCCAATAAGGGTCTTTATAGAAAAAGATGGTTGCGCCACCTAGTAGATAGCATATACAGATGGTTGCGCCACCTAGTAGATAGCACATACAGATGGTTGCGCCACCTAGTAGATAGCATATACAGATGGTTGCGCCACCTAGTAGATAGCACATACAGATGGTTGCGCCACCTAGTAGATAGCATATACGGATGGTTGCGCCACCTAGTAGATAGCACATACAGATGGTTGCGCCACCTAGTAGATAGCACATACAGATGGTTGCGCCACCTAGTAGATAGCATATACGGATGGTTGCGCCACCTAGTAGATAGCACATACAGATGGTTGCGCCACCTAGTAGATAGCACATACAGATGGTTGCGCCACCTAGTAGATAGCATATACGGATGGTTGCGCCACCTAGTAGATAGCACATACAGATGGTTGCGCCACCTAGTAGATAGCATATACGGATGGTTGCGCCACCTAGTAGATAGCACATACAGATGGTTGCGCCACCTAGTAGATAGCATATACGGATGGTTGCGCCACCTAGTAGATAGCACATACAGATGGTTGCGCCACCTAGTAGATAGCATATACGGATGGTTGCGCCACCTAGTAGATAGCACATACAGATGGTTGCGCCACCTAGTAGATAGCACATACAGACTGACATCTTTAAGACATCAAATGATATTCTGAAATAAAATGAATACTTATTTTTTTCTCTCATTTTCATCATTTGATAAACCAATATAAGAAAGTGACAATTAGGAATGGTGGAAATGCACAATCCCAGCGTGAGATGAGTTGTAGCAGAGCGACAATAGTATATCAAACACATGACACTACAATATGTAAGCCATTTCTCGTTGTTGGTGGTTGATTTGTTCCCATTGTGAGCGCCTCTACATGAGTGTTTGTTCTGTGCTGTGGGGCTGCTCTGCTAATCTTGTGTGCATCGTGGTGTATTCGGACCGGTTAATAGTGTACTCGGACCGGGTGCTGGCACTGGAATCAAAGTATCCACGCAGGTCCCGTGAAAAGCAAGGGAAAAGTGTGCACATGATACCGCGCATACACTTAGCATTAGCGTTGAAAAGAAGGAAAACGTAAGGGTTAGCGGCTGAGTTAGCGACGGCCATGCCGCCCAGGACGGCGGCGACGCTGGCGGGAATAGTGCGGTGGTCGCCGTAGCTGTACACCAGCTCCAGGATGGGATAGGGCATCCCGCACACGATGAACGCCATCACCATGACGATGGTCATCTTGAGCGTCTTGATCTTGGCTTTGGGCAGGGAGCTGGACGGCGTGCTCTGGAGGTGGACCTTGCCCGGCTTGATGGTCTGCTTCTTGGATTTGCCCTCGTTGGCTTTCTCAGCGATCTTGAGGAAGATTCTCACATAGCAGACGAGGAGGACGAGGAAGGGCAGGATGAAGACGGCCATGTCGACGAAGGTGATATACGCCTGCCGCTCCGAGATAGGACGGCTCCGCCAGATGGACTCACACAGGGTCTTATTGAAGAAGATGCTCTGAGGATTGGAGATGAAGTTCACCCTGAACACCACTAACTGAGGAAGGGAAATTAGCCCGGAGATCACCCAGCCAATCAGCGTCATCTTCCACACCTGGAAATAAAACATACAAGATGAGATGAGTCTGAGGTAGCGTGTCTTTCTCACCAGGTGGCACCACAAACTCCACCAGAGGGCGACATGGTGAACGTGTGCCTCTGGTGGACAGTGTGGTGGCACCACCGCAGAAAGTAGGCCAATGTATTGGGCGCCATGGTCACACATTGTCTGGTCACAGCACTCGATAGATTGTGTTTATTATTATCATTATTATTAGTAGTAGTATCACATCTCATGATGGGGATCATCATTAACTTCCTAATATTTGTAAAATCATTTTAAATAGTTGCATGCGGTTATCTTTGTGTCAGGTGGCATCTCAGTTTATCTCAAAAGGGAGAGGAAAGTTGACAAAAATGTATAATATATATTTTCACACTTTTTCTTCACCTGTATACTAACAAAATGTCCACTAAAGAATCAAAAAATCTAAAAAGATTGCTCATCTCGCTTGGAATCAGGCCAATCTTATACGTGGGCAGGGTTCAATTCTCGGTGCTGATGAAACCTTTACTCAGGCAAACATGGAAAAGTTTCCAACAAATGGACCAACAAAGACTGTAGTTTGTGTTATAGTGTTTTCTGTGTGATATCAGCTCCATTCTTCGGCAGGGGTAGGGAGTTGTGTATCGTTGGCTGGCTTATATAGCTGAGCTTATTGTTGGCTGCAATTCAACCCCTCTTTGAATTTGGTGTAATTTGTATGAATGAACAGGTGAAACACAAACATATACATAGGTTTTTAAAAGATCAATTCCACAAAGTAGGAAACAAGTTCTGTAACCCAAAGTAGTAACTGTGTACATGGCAAGATAACAAAGCGTAATGCTTTTTGCGTGCTCAGATGCATTTCTTTTGGCTCCAAACCCAAGTGTTTTCCAAGACATCACAGTTTAAAACAGAAGTATTGTTTGAAACAATAGATCAAAGACGTAAAAATGTAGAAAATGCACTAAAAGACTCTTGTACCAGTAAATTAATGACATATTTAGGGTTTTGTTTTTGACCGATACACGGTTTGCTTGCTAAATCGTTTATTGTCTTGACAAAGATTTAGAGTATTTTTTTCGTCATGAGCTATGGCATAGTTGGTGAGAGCACAAGCTTACTAGCACCAGTTCCTCTGTGATGATCTAAAGGTGATGGGTTCAATTTGGCTTAAACATATATTTATTTCTCCTCTAGCCTTAACTGATCACCAGGTCATGGGTTCAATTTGTGGCTAAGCGGGACAGCATTTTATAATTTCTCATATGAGCCGAGGCCTATGCCTGAAGGGTTAATCCGTTTTCATTGTAAATGTGTGACCGGGTGAGTTTTCAACATCAAGGACCTGCAACATGACAATTCAGTGTTGTAGCACTATATATGCTATACAAGTAGGTCTCGTCATGAAATGATGTTGAAAATGATGCAAACCCCAGGCAAAGTAATCGCCACTTACATGTATATTTCTTTAACAGTATTTATTTTGAGGTGATACCGTTAATATGATATTTGTAACCATGTATACAAAATAAATAGTTCTCACTGCAATGTGTGAATCCCATGGTTGCTTTGTATTAAGTGCAGATGTACCTGGAGAGAATGGTTCACGCTTAATGCCGCTTTGTATTAAGTGCAGATGTACCTGGAGAGAATGGTTCACTCTTAATGCCGCTTTGTATTAAGTGCAGATGTACCTGGAGAGAATGGTTCACTCTTAATGCCGCTTTGTATTAAGTGCAGATGTACCTGGAGAGAATGGTTCACTCTTAATGCCGCTTTGTATTAAGTGCAGATGTACCTGGAGAGAATTGTTCACTCTTAATGCCGCTTTGTATTAAGTGCAGATGTACCTGGAGAGAATGGTTCACTCTTAATGCCGCTTTGTATTAAGTGCAGATGTACCTGGAGAGAATGGTTCACGCTTAATGCCGCTTTGATCTTGGTACGTGTTATTGATGACGGTCTTCATGATGTATGACATTAATATGACAATAATGACACATGTTCTCTGTTTCTACGTCCTATGACGCTTGACTTGATCACGTTGAAACAAAACCAACAAATGTCAGTCATCGCTGAATGTCTGTCCAATGTGTGAGTCTCAGAGATAATCAAACAAATATTCATGTTGCATCTCATATGCCATTGCATGTTTACATTATATGGTGTTATCTTAATATCACATGTCTCTCTGTAGATCTGCATTGCACTTTATAGTCCATCCCCAGAGCCCTCAACCCTCACCCCGGGATGCGTGAAAGCTATCTCTATATCATTTAATGAGATGGGTACACTGTTAAAAGTAATCATACTATTACAATACGCAATTTATTTAGAATAAAATATTTAGAGTAAAATAAAGAATCCAACTTTTCCGAATATGTTAACTATTCATAACTTAACATCATTTGTTGCTATTGTAATGTGAATTCAACGCCGGTATTGCCAGGAATCGAACCCGCGACCTTCACAGAGACATGGACCTAAATAAGATAGCGCTCAAACCAACTGCTCCTCGGCCCGTGGCTAAGTCGGGATTGGGAAAGATAGGAATCACTTCAGGTCTAAAAAACTTACATTCTACAGTCAATTGGTTTGCTTTACAGTATTTTAGGTAAAGTATGACTCAGCAGATTAAAAAAAATATGAACTTTGAACTTCCCTCAATAATGCAACAAAATGTATTGGTACGAAGGCTGGCAGGTGACATAGACTAAATGTGAATTTATGATTTTAACAATTATGAGCAAAATGTGATATTATTTTCAGATGGACGATATAAAAGTTAATTTTAGTTGGGTTTAAACAAATGTGTTTCCTTATTCCACACTCTGTCAAATTGTGAAAAGATTTGCCGATATTTGTCAGATACCGGGGTCAGGTTTGCTGCATACGTGCTGCCATGGTAACTCATTGTTACCTCATTCTCGCACCCACAGAATAATCCCATAATTCCCCTCTGCTCCTATTTCCATATATCCTATGAATACTATGGCGTGTGTGTTGGAGTAAGGTTTGATTGGGGAGCGCTTGACAGTCTCCGGCTGGGCTCCCCGGAATCTCATGACGCAAACGAGGATCTATCCTGCCCAGACAATTATCAATCTGCCCACACCAATATCATAATATAACCATTTCATGATTACCGGAAATTCTGTCAGATCTACTATATTTGTACAGAAAGTTTGCTTTTCAGTTCAAAATTTCAATAGAATATAACATCCAGATTCAGAGAGAATATAAGTGACAGGGCCTGAAGAGATTGGTGTTATTTTGATCAATCTTACCTGGAATCTTGTTTATGGTGAAATCATACCATCTATTAAGAGCCAAACACAAGGCTTTGGTCGGGCGACAAGTTCACAAGTATTGATACACTGATGTTGTATTGATAGCATCATGTAAATTTAAATTTTGAACTTTCTTTTTATCTCATAATAAAAACTGAAATTGTTGTCCAAAATGATTATTGTCCAAATTGAGCAATTGATCTGTAAATGCCAATTTTGCAATCATCTTTCACTAACATATTCATCTCAACATGGGTTTGAGCAACGGCCCCTTACATGTACAGGGCAAAACATGAAACCCAACACTCCATGCAGACATAATACAGACAGGAGGACAAGGAATGGAGCCCCTCAGACAGGAGGACAGACAGACAGGAGGACAGACAGACAGACAGACAGACAGACAGACAGACAGACAGACAGACAGACAGACAGACAGACAGACAGACAGACAGACAGACAGACAGACAGACAGACAGACAGACAGACAGACAGACAGACAGACAGACAGACAGACAGACAGACAGACAGACAGACAGACAGACAGACAGACAGACAGACAGACAGACAGACAGACAGACAGACAGACAGACAGACAGAATGATAAAGCTTCTGCTACTTACCGCAAATGGTTCTCTGAGAGGAGACCTGATAGCTTGGTGTCTGTCAAGGCTGAGTATCACCACCATATAGTTGCTGGATGTCATGGAGAAGCTCTGGACGAACTTGAGCAGCTTGCAGAGTATCTCTCCCAGAGCCCAGTGTCTCTCCATATGTTCCCAGATCAGCTGAGGCAGACATGCTCCAACGATGACAAAGAAATCTGCTAAAGCCACGTGCAGGATGAGAGCATTGACGCGAGACTTCCTCCTCCTGTTGTACCACAGCCAACTGAAGACAAGAGCGCCACCTACCGTGCCCAGCACCACCTGTAGATATAGGATGATGATTCTGATATCCTTGGAGAATGCAGCATCAGCCACATTGGAGGATGGGGCTAACTCAGTGGGTGAGGACGTGTTCCAGTACGTGGAATTCCAGGTGGAATCTGTCAATGTCACTGCTGTGCTAATCACTGTTCTCATGATATTTCCATTGTTAGACATTTTGATGATTTATTTGTTGTTTATTTTGACAAGACTGCTCACATTACCAATAACATGGGGTTTTTTTCACATCCACATTTTAATCCAAATCAGGAACTCCTTGAAATTCACCTGCAACAGAGGAGAGAATCATGAAGTTACATCCTGTTTCAATGAAGTTATTGATTAATAAACCACAACGTATGCACAAACAGGTGCGAATTCTGAATGAAGCCATTTCTAATATTTGTCAAATACTTCAAGAGGACCACACATGCATTAATCCTGTATTATTTGTCGGGCTGCTTCAAGTGTGCTCTCCAGCCCGTATTATCGCCACCTCAGGAACCGGAAACCCAATTCATCTCATGATTATCCTTTATGAATGCGCAGAACCTAATTAGCTACTCCACATATAACATGTATGGCAGTATATGACCGACATCTTAAGTTCTTCTTAGGTTTGTTATTCTTGTGAGTTATCTAGTATCTGGTATAAATTTTCATCTGTTCTTGTTTTGGAATAAATAACTCACAGGACACAGAAATAAATAGGACCTTAGTACCCACGTGACAAAAGTGGAGCGGGCAACATATGAAATCAAATCAAATCAGATCTACACGTGCTCCCAGACTGAGTGTGCTCCCAGACTGAGTGTGCTCCCAGACTGAGTGTGCTCCCAGACTGAGTGTGCTCCCAGACTGAATGTGCTCCCAGACTGAGTGTGCTCCCAGACTGAGTGTGCTCCCAGACTGAGTGTGCTCCAAGACTGAGTGTGCTCCCAGACTGAGTGTGCTCCCAGACTGAGTGTGCTCCCAGACTGAGTGTGCTCCCAGACTGAGTGTGCTCCCAGACTGAGTGTGCTCCCAGACTGAGTGTGCTCCCAGACTGAGTGTGCTCCCAGACTGAGTGTGCTCCCAGACTGAGTGTGCTCCCAGACTGAGTGTGCTCCCAGACACTGAGTGTGCTCCCAGACACTGAGTGTGCTCCCAGACTGAGTGTGCTCCCAGACTGAGTGTGCTCCCAGACTGAGTGTGCTCCCAGACTGAGTGTGCTCCCAGACTGAGTGTGCTCCCAGACTGAGTGTGCTGAGATTAGGACAGGCATTGACGTACTCTGTATCTCGATCTTTGACAAGTACATTATTCTGAAACATTGAGATGGCACAGTTTCAAAAGAGTTGAACAGTTGGCTAAGAGATACATTTTGATAAAGTTAAGCAAACTTAGCCGGCAAATGACTATAGACGTTTGGGCGGGAGTCTGTGGGTTGCCTACCAGGGTAATGCAGACTGAGTGTTAAGATGGTAGAGGAATGGTGCCAGGAGAGGAGGTGACCAGTCTAACCACCAGGAACGAGAGTGTACCAGTCTATGAACCTGCAGCTAGCCTGTATAATCAACTCGTGGCTTTAAGTAGCCTCTTAACCTGTGAGATAAAGCGAGGCATTAACTCAGCATGTCTTCTTTGATCATCTGTCATTATAGAGATCCTCTAGAACCACCCTGGGCACCACATGCCTTCCGTCAAATGGTGTCTGTCCATTCTCTCTGCCAAGTGCCAATTATCAAACGCTGTAAAACTTCAAAAGTAACAAAACAATGTTAATCAAGCAGCCCAGATATTTCTATCGGAGTTTATGTCTGATTATTATTATTTTTCTTAAAGAAAGAAATTAATCGTGCAGTAATTCAACGTTACAGACCTGCACTGTTCAAAGAAAGTAGAAATGTGTTTTGTCCCTTGTCTGAGAAGAATACAGTACTCTACAGTACTTGACGGAAGAGGGGATGTCTGCATAAAATAAATCCTTTTTGAGCGTCAATATGCACGAACCTGTCCATCAAAGCTTTCATTGTCAGAGATGCCATTGATTTCTGAGTATTGCCTTTTAGATGAGAGAAGATGATTGGTGCAGTTTTGGATGCTAGTTTCATGTTTCTATCCTGTGTTGTCCATGCAGCCAGCACTTTCTGCCTCATATATACACGATGCTTGTATTCATGGCTCTCTTAACCTTCATAAACCCCAGAGAAAGCTTACAGTGAATATTATAATTGAACGAATTAAATGGAATTAATTGATAATAAATGAAATAGTTAGGACTGTGATGTATGATGTATGATGTTATAACCTCTAATATATATATATATATATATATATATATATATATATATATATATATATATATATATATATATATATATATATATATATATATATATATATATATATATATATATATATATATATATATATATATATATATATATATATATATATATATATATATATATATATATATATATATATATATATATATATATATATATATATATATATATATATATATATATATATAAATGTGTGTGTGTGTGTGAGAGAGACAGAGAGACAGAGACAGAGAGAGACAGAGAGACGGAGAGAGAGACAGACATAGAAAAAGATAGACAGAGAGAGAGAGAAACAGAGAGAGAAAGAGAGAGAGACAGAGAGAGACAGAGACAGAGAGACAGAGACAGACAGGACAAAGAGAGAGATACTTTAAAGTGATATGTGTAGAGGGTGAATGATACCTATAGTATGATGATATAGAGGAGGGAGGAACTTGATTACCTCGTGATAACGATCAACATCTATACAATAAAGACAGCACAGGATGTGTTATCCTGAAACCATACTATCGAGGATTTTAATTTATCTGGGTGACAAATCTAACTGCTGCCTTATACAGCGGTGCAGTGAAATGACAGGTAAATGTTCAGTTCACGGGGTTTAAAATAGAAAAATGTTAAAATAGATAAAATGTTCACGTCATTTTGTTTAGAATATATATTTATCAATTTAACTTTCATCTTTCTCCTAAGCCACAATATTAGATATATTTTGTCACGTTCAGTTTTGACACACATAACTGTGTAAAATACGTGATAAGGGACTGTTAACCCTGACACCAAGAATGTCATTTGTGTGATTCGATGTCAGTTCAGAGCAGATTAGTGGCAGACACTTTGATAATCCTCACAAAGATGTCATCGGATTTGTCAATTTAATCCATAAAGCTCAACGATGATGACACAAACTGCTACCTGATCTGTTGAGTATAGAACTGAGGGGATTAGAATTGGGAGCGTAAATATCGGGGACTAATAAAGGGGGACATTAAACTATGGGGCATAGGACTGTGGGGCATAGTACTGTGGGGCATAGAACTGTGGGGCATAGTACTGTGGGGCATAGAACTGTGGGGCATAGGACTGTTTTAACCAGTGTGACAGAAACTCTAACGACATTGGGATTCGAACCCACAACATAAACAACTGAGGAAAAGACAATAACAAGAAAGGTGTTACCTACATCATGCTAAAACGTTCTACAAAACATAATTTACGTTTTGATTTACCATCTTTTCCACATTTATAGTGAAATGATTATCAATGACCGGCAGCGGGCCCCATGACAAGATTGGTGTGGGGCTGAATGGTGAAGGTTGAACTATCCTCTATGTTTTTAATGCTATACAACTAGTTGATCACTATCTATAAGGAGTCAGCATAGACCTTGATATGATCACCCCTGGACGGCATGAAATGATGGTTTCCTATCGCTAGAGCCGTCCTGAGACAGTGCTAATTAACACTACTTGAGGCCGGGACTTCAGGCGCATCCCTATTTTACAAACAAAGAGCATCTTGAGACATCCGGGAGCATAATTCTCCCTCCATTATATCTGATATAGACTGTGGTCAGTGTGTGCTGATTGCATCGCTGACAGATCAAGTTGCGGTGGGAAGCGATTGATCTTGATGTAAGTTATGCCGCAATCTTGGCATTGTATGTTATCATTAGGGCGTCTGTTTGACTCTGTGGGCAAGGTGGGCTGGTGGGTAAGGTGGCTGGGGGTTGTTGACCATGTTCTGATCTCTGTGAGCAGCTCAACCTGATAGTCTGCTACCTGGGGGGCTTCCCTTGTCTATTAAATGTCTCCTTCCCACCACGTGTTAGTGGACCTGGCGTCTTATTACAGTGTCGCCCTCTTGCGGTGAAGCTAGGCCCTGTGGCAATCTCATGCTCTCTCGGGCTATCTCGCACGCCCCCGGCTCATTCCTCCAGACAGCCAGTGTCAGCGCCGATCAAGTTTAGAGTGGTCAGTGGCTGAAATTGACAGGTGTTCCCCCTGCTCGCCATTTCTGACCATCATCCGGGGACCTTCTAAGACTGCCTTGTCTATGCCGCTTAATGCACTTCAAACACGGCGGGCTTCCGGTGGGCTGAGAAGAAAATCATTCAACAAAGAGATCGTCATCTGTAGCTTACCACGGTAGGGGCATGGACCCTTCCTTGGGTCATGTTGTCTAATCTAGATGTCAACTTGCTGATAGCATACAAACCTCAACTGCTTCCTGTCACTGTCCTTTTCGCCTCCAGGGGGCAGAATTTTCCCGTCAGCCTCGAGATCATTTTTGGCGTTTCTCGCGATACCACTTTTTGAGCTTCCGCATTCTGATGAATTTGCTGTCGGTACCTATTGCTGATAACACGCTGATTTGCCAGGGAACTTTGTGTTGCCTGTAAGTTGGGGAAGCCCCAGTTTGATTTCTTTCCTTTTTTTGTCATGAGATAAGATTCAAGGTTATGTAAAGTCAGCAAAATATCTTACGATGCAATCAAAAGATAGATATTTCTCCACGGCTTCCCTCGTTTACAAAGGGAAAAACCAATGTAGTGAGAATTCTCTGATCAGGATTGCCCTTTAATGTGTCAGATAATTCTTATTCTTCAAAATATGAACTCCCCCGCTCTCCCTTATTCATCTGTTTCTTACTCCAGTGTGTCATGTTGGATTCAAATATGCACTCAAATAAAGTTTCATTTGGTATTCAACTGGCTCGAATTGCTTCTTTTGACAACCAAATACTAGATTAGAAAATAAAGCATGCAATGAGGTACACTGGACATTGACTGATGATGAGTTCTCCTACAAGATCAGCCCGCCACAACATGCGCCCTCTGGCGAGCAGGAACGGTAAATGTCAAGGTCATAAGAGTATTCATACTTCCGGTCCTCCAGGTTAAAAAGTTAGATTATAAAAACAAGAAACGATTATCATTTCAAAAGAAATCTTATATCAAATACTAATTGCATGTCATCTTATCATCATATTTATCTTATTACTGTAGTATTTGGTATCACTAGTTTCCATCTTGGCTTGCCAGGTATTAGTCAGGAGGTGGGAGAGTCGTCCTGGTCCCCGCAGCAATCTATATGCGCGTGCAGGTTCTAGAAGCTTAGTGCCAGCTTGCGGTGAGCAACTCTCCATCTTCCCAGCCACATTAATGAGGTAAATATTTAATCATACCCAATATGAGAAAGCTCCCAGAGCAGTTATCCCAGGAACCCAAGAGTGAACGTGACAAAATCCACACAAATGATACCAATTGTCCTCACAGTTGTGGGTAGAACTTTCCCTGTAACCTCTACATTAACTGAAATGGAAACATCCCGTCTCACACTTTTGTGTGTTTTAATATGAAATATAGTACAAATGATATGTGGGCAGTATGCTGCTTTGGATCTTAGGATATAACCTTCAGGCCATACTGTAGATATCGCTGTATAGAATTCATATATGACAATATATAAGATCTGACTCAGTGTCAGAGAAGTAATAATATCTCTGCGACGTTTTACTCCCTGCCACCAAAGTAATACTTTCATTTGAGTTTCATATGAGCCGATGCTTAAATTAGTGAGTGGAAATACGTGCACAAAACCTCCATATTTTCCTTACATATTGTACGGCTGAGGACATGAGAACATCAGGTTTATAATGTGTGCATATCAGGCGGTCTGTGTGGGAATGACCACCTTCATCTCATATATATAGTCACTCAAATCTACGACGATCACCAACACTGAAGTCTCTGTAAGAGTGCGGTAATTACACCAACACTGAAGTCTCTGTAAGAGTGCGGTAATTACACCAACACTGAAGTCTCTGTAAGAGTGCGGTAATTTCACCAACACTGAAGTCTCTGAAAGAGTGCGGTAATTTCACCAACACTGAAGTCTCTGAAAGAGTGCGGTAATTTCACCAACTTTCTAATCTCTGTAGGAGTGCAGTTGGTTCACTAATTCTCTAATCTCTGTTAGAGTAAAGTAAGTTATCCAACACTCTAATCTCTGAAGGTTGACCAACACTCTTATCTCTGTTAGAGTGAAGTAAGTTCACAAAGCAGATGAGCGCAGTAAGTTCACCAACTCTCTAATCTTTGTTAAAGTGAAATAGGTTCACCAACTCTCTAATCTCTGTTAGAGTTCAATAATTTCACCAACGATTTACTCTCTGTTAGAGTGCAATAACGCTCAACACTCTAATCTTTGTAGTGAGTGCAATTTGTTCAATCTTTAGTCCATGTTAGAATATGTTTTGACTGATTGTGAGGTGGCAAAATAATCTGTTGTCCAATCATGGATATAATGAACTGACAAAGTTCTCATTTATTAAATCACCATATCATACTGAACTGAAACGATAAGAATGTGATGATTTGAGGTAGTAACATGAGTTATAGATCATGATGCCATTGACTGCCCTATGGAGTGTCTACAGTAACATGAGTTATAAATCATGATGCCATTGACTGCCCTTATGGAGTGTCTACAGTAACATGTGTTATAAATCATGATGCCATTGACTGCCCTTATGAAGGGTCTACTCTACAGTAACATGAGTTATAGATCATGATGCCATTGACTGCCCTTATGGAGTGTCTACAGTAACATGTGTTATAAATCATGATGCCATTGACTGCCCTTATGGAGTGTCTACAGTAACATGAGTTATAGATCATGATGCCATTGACTGCCCTTATGGAGTGTCTACAGTAACATGTGTTATAAATCATGATGCCATTGACTGCCCTTATGGAGTGTCTACAGTAACATGTGTTATAAATCATGATGCCATTGACTGCCCTTATGGAGTGTCTACAGTAACATGTGTTATAAATCATGATGCCATTGACTGTCCTTATGAAGGGTCTACAGTAACATGTGTAATAAATCATGATGCCATTGACCGCCCTTATGAAGGGTCTACTCTACAGTAACATGAGTTATAAATCATGATGCCATTGACTGCCCTTATGGAGTGTCTACAGTAACATGTGTTATAAATCATGATGCCATTGACTGCCCTTATGAAGGGTCTACAGTAACATGAGTTATAAATCATGATGCCATTGACTGACCTTATGGGGTGTCTAAAGCAACATGTGTTATAAATCATGATGCCATTGACTGTCCTTATGGAGTGTCTACAGTAACATGTGTTATAAATTATGATGCCATTGACTGTCCTTTTGGAGTGTCTACCGCCATTCTGAACACGTGTGCAGGCTACACACTCTTGTGTGCTCATCATGACCACAACAAGGAAAGGAAAGGTCAAAGTCTACCAATACCACAGAATATCCGGTGGCAAACCTTTGTTATAAGTGAGGCTTGGCGAAGGCAGAGATCCCTGACAATAGGAACGTATACCAACACCGAGGGTATCATTAGAACGAGTATAACCAGATTTATCTCATACCTGGAATAGAAAGAATACTATAAAATAAGAATTTATAAAACTTTAAAAGTACCTCATTTTCTATAGCCTTATATATCAACCCTTTGGTATCTGGCCATTGGTGCCTTTAAAGGGGTTATAAGCAAATTATAATTTTTAAAGACAATGTTGTGTGTTCTATATGGCAAAAATCTAATCCTCAGTGATACCTTAGAAGTGGCTTGATCCTATCCTTGAACCATGGCCACATATGATGTCAGGCGATTAACCTTCACAGCATCCATGAGGATTAGAGACAGATTTGTCACTCCACTTAAATGTGATGCGGGGGCTTATAAGCAGAAGACGTGCCAACCTCTCCTCTAGTCACACAGCCAATCTCTCCTCTAGTCACACAGATGGTGTGGCTTATAAGCAGAAGACGTGCCAACCTCTCCTCTAGTCACACAGCCAATCTCTCCTCTAGTCACACAGCCAACCTCTCCTCTCTCCTCTAGTCACACAGATGATGTGGCTTATAAGCAGAAGACGTGCCAACCTCTCCTCTAGTCACACAGATGGTGTGGCTTATGAGCAGAAGACGTGCCAACCTCTCCTCTAGTCACACAGATGGTGTGGCTTATAAGCAGAAGACGTGCCAACCTTTCCTCTAGTCACACAGATGGTGTGGCTTATAAGCAGAAGACGTGCCAATATCTCCTCTAGTCACACAGATGGTGTGGCTTATAAGCAGAAGACGTGCCAACCTCTCCTTTAGTCACACAGATGGTGTGGCTTATAAACAGAAGACGTGCCAACCTCTCCTCTAGTCACACAGCCAATCTCTCCTCTAGTCACACAGATGGTGTGTAAGGCAAAGAAATGGAAAATATGTGTATGGGAAAGCCAAAACTTGTCTGAGAAGACATACTAACTTGCCAATCCTCTAGTTTGTCAGGAATAGTCCTAGAAGCCAGCCCAATCCTCTAGTTTGTGAGTAATTGTCTTAGAGGCCGGTCCAATCCTCTACTTTGTGAGTATTAGGCTGTGTTTCCATATGTGCCGTCCGTAATGCAGTGCGTCATGACAGTGTTCACATGCATGCATCAGTTTTGTGATGTTTTCACGGTAAAACCTCTAAATTGGCGCCAAAATTAGACTTGCAAACTATGGGAAACCTATGCGTCACTCTATGCGTCAGATTTTCATTCCCTACCCTATGCGAAAGGCTATGTGTCAATTTGCTTACGGACGTCATTACGGACGGCAATACGCATACATGGAAACACCTGCATTGTTCGGTGTGGTTTGCAAAAAAGATTGACGTGCTGTATGATGCACTGCATGACGCGCTGCACAACGGAATGCACATATGGAATCACAGCATAAGTCTTAGAGGCCAGGCCAATCATCTAGTTTGTCAGAAATAATATAAGAGGCCAACCCAATCATCCAACTGTGTGGAATAAGCACACAGGAAAACATTTCTCCATTTCTGGGATTATGAGGCCTAATCTGAGATGGCAAGAGAGAAATTACAACATTTAAAGCATTCGTGAAACCTGAAAGGTTCAGGCGATATTACAGTGGTTTAAGGTATTTGAAAACAATATATGATCTTAAAATTGACATACATACAGGCTATCTGTCTGAAATCCACTAAAGAACATCTGCTTTGAAAATTATGATTTTTTGTGACCACCAATTACTGCCTGTACTGCACAGGAAATATGTCATGTGACCTTGACCTTTGAACTATCGGGGGCTCTGTAAGTCACAGGAGGTTTTGTTTACCAATTGTCAAAATTTGAACAACACATTTAACACAAGTTATGAGTACAAACTCCAAGAAGATGTTGCAGAAATTGACAATTTAGTTTTATATATTCTGACGTGTATATTGCTTAAATAGAACCCCAATATGAAGATTTCATCTTTGTCTTATATATAAAGTCATTATTCTTAATATTTTCTGTGTTTGCAAAACATAATTCAATTCTATATGTACTGATGTGCATTTCTCTCAAATAGAACCCCATTATGAAAATTTCATCTTTGTTTTCTATACAAAATCATTATGTTTTATATTATATATGTTTGCAAAAAAAAATGTAAAAGAAAAATCAATTATATACAGCCCAGCCTTTAAGGGGGAATCCTTGCAGCCTTTGATGTCTTCCCATTCAGTGGTGTGGAAAACCCCAAATTTCATCAAAGAAGGTCAAATCATACATTTCACTGATACCAATTATCAGCATTCACAGTTTTGCAATTCAAAGTCCTTGTGATTTAAGGCCAAACCAGTGACCAGAGGGTTTAATATCACTTTTTCCATATCTCAGCCTTTAAGTTAAGGGGGATTCCATGCAGCCTTTGAGTCATGTCTTCCCTTTTTGACAGAAAGGTTTTCACATACATAAGATATTTTTCAAATAAATAGTATACTTTTCCCATAAATGATATATCTTTCACAACCATAAGATATTTGTCACAACCATAAGATATTTGTCACAACCATGACAGTTATTACATTGATTCAAATAATATTAAAATAATCTTGTTCTGAAGTATACTCCTGGCAATAAAGTGTACAAAAATCTCCACCCTGTTTCCCAAGCTGGAGAGGTACCCAACATTATTTGCAGAGCAAAATAATATATGTGGCTTTGTAAGGAATGTCAAAGTGTGCCGCGGACGAAGCTATCTGACCTGTTGCACCCCCACTAAGAACATGCATCCCGTGTGTGGGACCCTTACCTCAACAAGGATATTGACCAAATAGAATTAGTGCAAAGACGAGCTGCTAGAGCTTTCAATTGGAAGGGAAAAACATCCACTGTAACAAAAATCGTTGAGGATCTAAAATGGGATTCACTAGCTGTGGGAAAGAGGACCCAGAGGCTGGTTTTATTGTACAAGGCTATAAATGGTGCAATAGCTTCGAAACTAACAGAACATGGAAAGTCCATGGAAAAGCTATATGTAAATGGCGACAGGCTGTGACCCTTATAAATACAATGATTTCTCAAGGACATTGACTGACTGGAATAATTTCCCCCAAATGCAAATCATTAGAAACTGGAAGCTTGACATCTTTCAGGAACTCCTATGCCAAAGTGTGGAGGCTGGTGTCACCCCTGGTGCATATCATCCACTCTCGCTCTTGTTGAGTAAACTAACAGAGAAGATCTGCTAATCCTCATGAGGCACAGTCTGAAGGTACAAAACCTACCAATCCTCCATTTCATGAGGCACAGTCTGAAGGTACAAACCTACTTATCCTCCATTTCATGGGGCACAGTCTGAAGGTACGAGACCTACCAATCCTCCATTTCATGAGGCACAGTCTGAAGGTACAAAACCTACTTATCCTCCATTTCATGAGGCACAGTCTGAAGGTACAAAACCTACTAATCCTCCATTTCATGAGGCACAGTCTGAAGGTACAAAACCTACTTATCCTCCATTTCATGTGGCACAGTCTGAAGGTACAAAACCTACTTATCCTCCATTTCATGAGGCACAGTCTGAAGGAACAAAACCTACTTATCCTCCATTTCATGAGGCACAGTCTCTCTGAAGGTACAAAACCTACCAATCCTCCATTTCAAGAAGCACAGTCTGTGGACACACCTCCTAATTCTCTAGTTTTATGATGCATAGTCTAAAGGCAGAAGACTCGTCAATCCTTTAGTTTATGTGAGTCAGTTGTCATGGCGCAGTTAGCGCAAGCTTATTAGCACCAGCTCCTCTGTAGTGATTCAAAGGTTGTGAGTCCGATTCCTCACCATGCAGGCATTTAATTCATAATACATTTTTTATATGCACTGGGGACAGATCCATTGTCCTTGTAAATCTGTGACTAGGTGGGCTGTCATGCTTCAAGACCTGTGACATGACAATTCAGTAGGTCCCATCATGAAATGACTGAAATAATGACTTTGACAATCCACTAGTTCATAAGGCATAGTCTAAGATGACACAATCCTCTATTTGTGAAGCATAGTCTATGATGACACAATCCTCTATTTAGGAGGCATAGCCTATGATGACACAATCCTCTATTTGTGAGGCATAGCCTATGATGACACAATCCTCTATTTGGGAGGCATAGTCTATGATGAGTGGTAGCCCAGGTAAAACACTTAGGAAATGATGTTATTGATGACATGTGAGATATTGGAAAAGCTGTACAAAGTGACATGCATTTTATCGGCCGAGTCAATGGTCAAGATATAAGGTGCTTTTTCAGATTTTGAAATGAATCCTTTTTTTCTTTCCTAATTTGAATCCTTTTTTTTTTCTTTCCTAATTTGAATTTGAAGGCAGGCTTATTTAACAAAAATAAAAGTAACGTGTGTGTTTTACAGTATAAGCCCCATCCCCTCCTCTCTGCAAAGTCATGATTGAGTGGTAACTGTAAACATGCACATAATTCTAAAGAAAGACAATGAGTTTGTCATCATTCCACCCTGCATGATCGGAATTGTATAGTCACACTATCGTCATATCATAATTATTTACCTTTACGTTATCTATTTTTGTGTGAAACAGACTTTCTGAAATATGTCTTTTACCTGTTTATTACTAAAAGGTCCAAACTAATACGACATAGTGATGTTTCTTGCAGTGCATGGACTATTTGAGTCTACTATTTGATATGTGGGACCAGGGCATACAAAAGTAGTGCTTGATAATTTCCTACTCCCCCTTATTATACATGATAATAACGAGATGCAGATCACATTAGAAATAAAATGAAAAGTGCTATTTAATAGTACAATAATGGCTTTTTTTCGCAGTTATTAGAAAAATAATGTTAATAATTGAAGGGACAATATATTGATCTTTGCTGTCAGGGGCTCATCTCTATATTTCCATGTTCTATTCTTTGTTTTCAAGGTAGGTGGCACTTTAACAGATCCTAGCAAAAAAATTCAATGGTCAACCTCACTTCATACTCTGCTTTTAGATAGATGAATATTTTTGCCATCTGATAAGTATTTTTCAAAATACCCTAGGTCGATACTAATATTTTTCATGAATTTTTGAAGCTGAGGCATTTACTATGGTTTTCAATGGGACAGTGTAATAGTGGTCCGAGGCGATGGACGATAATAAGGAGGCCTTTTACATTTTCAATCACAGAAGTGTACATTCTTCAAAGAGTAAGAGGTTTCAAGCAGCTCGGTTTGTCATGGTAATCAGTAACGGAGTATCTATATTAGAACATACATTATATTCAGTGATTGGGTCCATTGAAATTTCAATATAGTTCATATCAGGTGCACTTCAGAAGAAAGTAAACAGGAACATCGCTTTATGTTTTCCCAATATATTTAAGCTACATTGTATGCACGACATTGAAACTTTTTATATTTTTTATTACTCTGATTTGCTTTAATGAAATATAATATTGGTAAGTCAAAACATAAAACCTAACATTTGTAAGATCTACACTCCAGTGCAGTATGAACTGTGCCGCTATTTGTCTCCATACAGATATCGCATAGATCACAGCAGGTAAAATATATGAGATAAAGTTTACAAACTTCTGCGCAGTTTCCGGTTCAGTCAGCGCAGCATTGATCAGTGTCTATTGAGGACGAGGTGAGTGGGTTACTGCCATTCATTTAAAACTCTCAAACTTGTTGAAATATTTCTTGTTTGAACCAAATTCTATGAGAGAATATGGCGTATAATCATCGATATCATATCACCAATCAATCAATTGAGTTTTTGGCACAAAATGAATAAACCATATCCCGCCATTGGCCGGTTAAAGGGAAGTTGAAAGAGAAGCGAAAAATAAGACGAGGCTAAATACGCAGAGACTTCAATTTGTTATCCTAGATGATCCTGATCACACAGACTCTGAACCTTTATAAATGTGCATACTCCTGTCATGAGTTATGTCTGTTCTAAATGAGTGATCTGATAGGGAAGGTGTGTCTATGTGTTCACGTTACATAAAGGATCAAAGCATCTGATTTATCCAAGCATAGGATATATGAGGTTAATGATGAAGCATAGGATATACGAGGTTAATGATGAAGCATAGGATATATGAGGTTAATGATGAAGCATAGGATATACGAGGTTAATGATGAAGCATAGGATATACGAGGTTAATGATGAAGCATATGATATATGAGGTTAATGATGAAGCATATGATATATGAGGTTAATGATGAAGCATAGGATATACGAGGTTAATGATGAAGCATAGGCTATATGAGGTTAATGATGAAGCATAGGATATACGAGGTTAATGATGAAGCATAGGATATATGAGGTTTATGATGAAGCATAGGATATACGAGGTTAATGATGAAGCATAGGATATATGAGGTTAATGATGATGCATAGGATATATGAGGTTAATGATGAAGCATAGGATATATGAGGTTATTGATGAAGCATAGGATATACGAGGTTTATGATGAAGCATAGGATATACGAGGTTAATGATGAAGCATAGGATATACGAGGTTAATGATGAAGCATATGATATATGAGGTTAATGATGAAGTGCGTGAAAGCTTCTGAAGATCAGACTAATAGTCAGCAAAAGACATGCTCTCAAATATTAATCAAATTAAACCTCACAGAAATTATATATCACCTGCAATATTTACAAATTACATGCAGAAATTTCAGAAATTACACATTGCAGAAATTACACATTGTAGAAATTACACATTGTAGAAATTACACATTGTAGAAATTACACATTGTAGAAATTACACATTGTAGAAATTACACATTGTAGAAATTACACATCGCAGCAATTAAACGTTCGAAATATTATACATTGCAGAAATTATATATGGCAGAAATTATATATCCCAGATATTATATCTCCCAAACTTTATAAATCCCAGAAGTTATACATCCCAGAAACGTTGTGCAATCTGTTCCATTTGAAAGTTGTTCGGCTTTGGACCAATATTAAATCTCGGTTTAAATAACTTGCCATATTGCAGATAACTATGTTTGTCAGACATGATCTGTACTTTAAAAGATTTTTAAGACTTTCAAGAGCTTGTTTATCATTGAAGTGTTGATTATTATTTGTTGATGACATTAGTTTTATGGCAAGCCTCTATAGACCTACGAATTTTCAAATATCTCCAGAACATTCCAGAAATGATGCTCTTTCTTCTGTTGCCTTGAAATAACATGTTTCACCCCTTAGACCTTGACCTTGACCTTGACACCTGGGCTGTATTGTATCAACAGGTTCACAATTGCACCAATATTGGGTTCAAAATTGGGTTCAAATGAACCAAATAATTGGTTCAAAATATCTTTGAGCCAAAAGTATTGTATCAAGCAGTTCCTGGTCCATGAACCCGATTTCAGGTTCTGGTTCATTTGAACCCAAAATCAGGTTCATTTTGAACCAAAAGTCTCCTGCACTTCTGTTTTATGTTGTTGATTTATGTAATTTTTACATCATTTAACATTCAATTTTAAATTCCAAGGTAACTTTTTCAGAAGATGTACAATATTTGGGAAGTTATGTTTTCATTTTTGCCTCCAATCACTGAATTACAAGTTTGTTTACATTACTCCGATATTTGACCCTTTTGAACTCATTGCAGTGGGGCTCTGACGGGATTTACTTTGTAACGTCATGAGGCCACACGGAGCACTTTGTAACCTTTTATCAGTGTTCTTGGCACTCATGTGACGTCACATATTTTCACATTGTGATGCATTTGACAGACAATAAAGCATTTTTGCAGCCGTTGTTATAAAAATATCCAATGCAAAATTTAAGCAAGAAAAAATTGAATCAAAACAAGCTACAGACCTTGCTTGAGATCTAAGCACAAGCTTGTGATGTAAGTAAAATTTTTTTTATTGAAATTGTTCCTGAAAAACGGATTTGGGCATGATTTGACTCTTGAAATATAAGCACACACTTGAAATCTAAGAAAAAGCCCTGGTTTGAACCCAATATTGGTGTTGAACACCGATTTTGACCCCGAAATATTGGTGTTGCATAATGGGCTCAAAAACATGAACCCAAAATTGGTGTTTGAAACCGATAATGGTGTTGAACTTGTTCATACAATACTTTTGGTTCAAATTTGGTGTTGAACACCGATTTTGAACCCAAAATATTGGGTTCATAATTTTGAACCTGTTGATACAATACAGCCCAGGGGGAGCTGCAGACAATCCACAAGGACAGACACTTCTTGTCGTTACTAAGTCCTTTTCAGACCTCTCATGATGGTTTAAACAGTAACTACATCTATATGTGTACTCTCTGCGCATGCGTAGAAGGGTACTTCTCAGCGCTGTCTTTCTTCCTCCGTATATATGGAGGAGGGCGAGACATTGGCTGATTCATGCCTGGGCGAGATGATTGTATATAATCTATGTATTATTCCTAAGAATTGAGCGTATTTTTCACCACGCCTGTTTCCATTAAAATTGACACGATAACATGCCTTTTAAATGATTTAAAATTTCATGAGACATCCCATTAACTCGCTTGTATTCTACAAAGTTGAAAAGAGCTCATCAGCAATTTGGCGATTCTAAGGTTTGCCCACTATTCATAATCACATACATGAATAAAGACAATTTTATTTTGACAAGTCCTAATGCATTCCATGAAAAGAGTGGAGCATTGAGTCCTGGTGGCAGACTGGCCTGAATATTGCCTATATTATGCTGGAAATGTCGAAAATACAAACAAACAAGCAGAATATATGTCCTACCCTGTCCGGAGTGTGACCAGTGATTACATAGAAAGATCAGCTGTCCGGAGTGTGATCAGTGATTACATAAAGAGATTAACTGTCCGGAGTGTGACCAGTGATTACATAAAGAGATTAACTGTCCGGAGTGTGACCAGTGATTACATAAAGAGATTAACTGTCCGCAGTGTGACCAGTGATTACATAGAGAGATCAGCTGTCCGGAGTGTGACCAGTGATTACATAAAGAGATCAGCTGTCCACTCAAAAATAGCTGAAAAATTGGCGGTAACACTAATTGCTTCAAAGAGAAACTATCCTTAAGGGTATTTATGGGTGTTGGTAGTGAGTGCCCCCTAGTGGCAGAGGAGTAAACTACCAAAATACTGTACTTGATGGGAATTGGTACATTTATGGTGTAAAAAAACATTCCCTATTAAAATATAAGCATTAATGACATGAATCAATATTTAAACACCTCAATATTTGAACTATAAGGTATGATTACAAGTATATTTCTTTCAAAATAGTAGTTTGTCCTAATTTTCCTTGATGATAGTTTTCATGAGAAATGAAGAAGACAAGCAAATACGTTCTGCAGATTACACAACAAGAGTAAGCTTGTTTTTAGCTGTGTTTATTTCATTTCATTGGGAAGAAAATTCCCTGTGATCCTAGTGAAACCGATTTTCTCATTTTGATTTGTGTAAATTGGAAATAAAAAGAAAGTTTGGCAATCAGATATGTGAAGGGACGTGAAAAAAATCATATCATTACGTGTTTTTCCCTTAAGCCAACATACCTGACAATAAGAGGAAAGTCTCAGGTAAGGGTACCGTAGGTAGAGATTAAAAATATGAGCTGGCGTTCTGCTGGGAACACTTGCTTACTGAGATTAGTACTCAGATTAGTGGGGTGTGTAGTCACTTTCACATGTCAAAAATAGTGGGCAAATCACTGTACACACATCTGAGCATTATTACTACACATGTTTCTTATTCAAATTGTGGTTTTATTTGACAATTAAAATAATGATTGCAATATTTGAATTTATTTCAAATATAGAAATTCTAATTCTATATTGTTAGTAGTGTTTAAACAACTGTGAAACTAGAGAACTATTTTAGAGGTATCAACACCATTTCCAAGAGGTGATCTTTGCACATATGAGTACATGCATTGTTAGCTGATCTCACTGGACAACAGAGAAATGCACATACAGGTGACATGTGACCTGTTGATTTCCATCCTGTCAGTGACTGATATGGTCAAATATTGACAACTACACATTTTGAAGATCTTGAAAATTGTTTTGGAATATATATTATACCAATCTGATTGAATGTATTTAAGAATGAGCATTGTTTGCAGGTATGTTTAAGTGTTGATGAATTGTAACAACACCTTAGATAGGTACAGTCCATGTTTATTTTTAAATGTGGATCCAGGTGAAATGTTGAGTGAGCAATCCTGCCATGAGAGAAGGTCAAAGCATATCATCAGACCTGTGAGACACATAATAATGCTAAAACATTGGGAACTATTGCATCGCACTGGATTTATTCAGAGATGCTCAAGGTTGGCCTCTTGATCAACTTACTCGAAGTTTAAAGTCTATGATAAATTCTTGAAATTGGATCCATGTTATAATTCTTTTTTTTCTAAACTGAAATAAAATTGGAATATGAAGATTTCATATATGTTTTCTGCATATAATTACTATTTTTTATATTTTCTATATGTTCTGACATTGTACTTCAAAAGTATTTTGAATATCTTCATTAGAATCATTTCTGATATGTTTTTATAATTCTATATGTTCTGACATGCATATTGCTCAAATATTACCCCAGTATGAAGATTTTATATTTGTTCACTATATAAAGTCAGTATTATTCATATTGTCTATGTTTGCAAAATACAATAATAAAAATTATATTCTTCTGATATGCAAATTGCTCAATAAGAACTTCAATATAAAGATTTCATTTTTTGGGGGTATCAAATCATTTCTATTATTTTATCTTCTTCTGCATTTGCAATAGACAAATCAATTTATGTTTCCTGAAGTACATATCACTCAAACAGAACCGCAATATTAAGATTTCACCTTCAGCATGAAAATAATACTTTTCCCAACCAGGATTCGAACCCTGGACCTTTAGCATAGAAGACAGACATCTTAACCACTGAGCCATGTATCACCCTGTGTCAGTACTGTAGAAGGAGTCACAGCATTGTATGAAAATTGAAATTGTTCCATTTCTTTGCTTATAAAGACATTTTATTTTAATTTTTTGTATTTTCTCCATTTGCCAAGAAAAAACAAAAGAAAAAACAAAAGAAAAAACAAAAGAAAAAACAAAGAAAAAACAAAAGAAAAAACAAAAGAAAAAACAAAAGAAAAAACAAAAGAAAATACAAAAGAAAAAAACAAAAGAAAATACAAAAGAAAAATCAAAAGAAAAAACACATTTTATGTGTTCTGACTTTCATTCTGCTCTAAAAAGACCCCAACATGAAGATTTCACCTTTGAAGATTTCACCTTTATTTATTGTATTGTCATTATTTTTTGTAATTTCTATCAAAATAAAAAATGTTTCAATTCTATATGTTCTGATGTGCATGTTGCGAAAATAAAACTTCAAAATGAAGATTTCAGTTTCAGCATGAATAAAAAAATATATATATTGTTCCCGGTGGGAATCGAACCCAAGACCTTTAGCATGGGAGACAGATGTCTTACCCACTGAGCCATGTTGATTAGTATGATTTGACCTTCTCACTGGTAAATCACACAAAGAGTCAACATCTTTATCACTTGATCAAGTTATTTTTATAAAGGGATATTCAGTTATTTCACACAACAGTCAAAGTTAAATTTGTAGAGTAAAATTTTTCAAAAATATGTATGTCTAAGATGATATCAATAGTAATGCAAATAGATCAAAAGAAATAGATATCTATAACATTTAGATCTAACCATTTTCTAGTTGATTCTCTGAAGGTAGGTATATAAGGTTAGTATGTAGTTATTTATAGTGAATATGGGGTGTGTCATAAAATAGAGAATTGTAATAAGCCAAAGAAAATCAGTTACTGGAGTGGTGCACAATTTTCTGGAGAATTCATATGGAAAGTAGTCCGGTAGGATGTTAGTTTCATAGGGAGTTAATGTGTTGATATGTACTCAATGAGTTCACTCATAACAGAAATCAAGATGGCCGAATGTTGGTTGGGAAAGTGCTTGATTCCTCTTAAGGGGAGTACACGTCATGATTTTTGAAATGATCAAGTGTGTACTTTACATCTATTTTTCTCTTAATGTATTTGAAAAATAGAAAATCTGTTTCACTAGGATCACAGTAAATATTGTTAAGATCACTTTTACAAAGTTGTTTGGAAATCCACTGTTTTATGGTTCCACAATCTGCAGAACTTTTTGCCTTTAACATTTTCACATGACAAAATAAATTTTGGAGCAGTGACATATTACTACGCCACTTTTTATGAGTTAAAAAGATATGGAGCTTTCAATATAATCAAAGAAATTCCATTGTGATTTTCAAATAATAAATCATTAATTTTATTACAAAAATGAATACCATAAAATGTCATTTCATGACTTAAAAGTTTTAATGAAAAAGGAACTCTTTTTGACAGTTGAGCATTTTTCCCGTACTTTTTTGAAAACGTTCCATTTTGGCGTAAAAAGAAAGTAGTTCCCTTAGAAAATCTGCCACCAGAGGACACTCACTACCAACACCCATAAATACCCTTAAGCGCTTTGAGCAGACCTGGTCTGATATAGCGCTATATAAATCATTATTATTATTATTATTATTATTATTATTATTATTATTATTATTATTATTATTATTATTATTATTATTATTATTATTATTATTATTATTATTATTATTATTATTATTATTATTATTATCCCATTGTTTATAACAATGTGTCCCATTGTGTGTAACAATGGGTTGCTATGACGTCATGCACACAAGCTCCAACGTCACAACTCCATTCATTATACTCCAAGGTCAAACCAACAAGGTTATCAAATTCTCATAAATTTAATCTTTCAGCCAAATGAATTATTCTAAGCCATTTATTTCAACCGAATGAGTCACTTTTTTCCCGAGGATGTTATCTTTTCAAGCAGAAACAAATCACTGCATAACTGGGTTGTGACATTTGTCCAAATAAGGTATATGGACCACAAAGTAATCTAATTAATCCTGTCTTGATTTTAATGGAAGAGTGACATGTATATACCGCTTCTGTCTCAACTCCTTCAGATAAATGACGGCGATGCCTCTAGTTGCTTGTATTTCTATGTGTAGAAATGGTTTTTGTCCATTACCGCTGAATTGCCTCTTAGTACTTAGATTTTGCGAGCCATTAATTTACTAGAAATTCAATTATGCAAATAGAAAAAGCACATTAAAATTTCCTCAACTTAATGCGCAGATTGTTTTCTATATGAATATCACAAATGTGTCAATGATAAAGACTTTTTGTGTTCTCAGAAGATATTCATTGTCATGGCTGAATATTACCTTAAGAACATAAATATTGAATTATGAAACGCGCATCTCAAATGGATGTCCAAATAATACCCTTCTTGAAATGTAATTTATCCTTTTTAAAGCTTGATCCATTTAAGATTATGTGAGTTCAGAACATTAAAGGCTAATGTGCATAAAAGACAAAATAGTTAGAAAAACAGTGATCAAAACATCAGCTCATCAAGATGATGCGATTAAAAGCATGTCCCCCGACCAGGGATATCAGATCAAAGACAGATACACGACTAACCTGGAGTTATAAACACACAACTGACCTGGAGTTATAGACACACAACTGACCTGGATTTATAGACACACAACTGACCTGGAGTTATAAAAACATGACTGACCTGGATTTATAAAAACATGACTGACCTGGATTTATAAAAACACGACTGACCTGGATTTATAGACACACAACTGAGCTGGAGTTATAAAAACTCGACTGACCTGGATTCATAAAAACACGACTGACCTGGATTTATAGACACACGACTGACCTGGATTTATAAAAACACAATTAACCTGGATTTATAGACACACAACTGACCTGGGGTTATAAAAGCACAACTGACCTGGATTTATAAACACACAACTGACCTGGATTTATAAAAACACGACTGACCTGGATTTATAGACACACAACTGAGCTGGAGTTATAAAAACACGACTGACCTGGATTCATAAAAACACGACTGACCTGGAGTTATAAACACACAACTGACCTGGATTTATAAACACACAACTGACCTGGATTTATAAAAACACGACTGACCTGGATTTATAAAAACACGACTGACCTGGAGTTATAAACACACAACTGACCTGGATTTATAAACACACAACTGACCTGGATTTATAAAAACACAACTGACCTGGAGTTATAAACACACAAATAACCTGGCTGAATAGACACACAACTGACCTGGAGTTATAGACACACAACTGACCTGGATTTATAGACACACAACTGACCTGGATTTATAGACACACAACTGACCTGGATTTATAGACACACAACTGACCTGGAGTTATAAACACACAGCTGACCTGGATTTATAAAAACACAACTGACCTGGATTTATAAAAACACGACTGAGCTGGAGTTATAGACACACAACTGACCTGGATTTATAAAAACACAACTGACCTGGAGTTATAGACACACGACTGAGCTGGAGTTATAAACACACGACTGACCTGGATTTATAAAAATACAATTAACCTGGAGTTATAAACACACAACTGACCCGGATTCATAAAAACACGACTGACCTGGATTTATAAAAACACGACTGAACTGGAGTTATAAACACACAACTGACCCGGATTCATAAAAAACACGACTGACTTGGATTTATTCACCTTTTTTCACCTTTTTTCACCTTTCTTGATTTTAACGGTAGATAGGTACGCTTACTTATATAAATGTGAATCTAAACTTAAAATATGACAACCGATGGCGGCAAACTGTTCCGAATAACAGCTATATGAAAAGTAATAAATGGTGCAAAATAAAAATAAAATGTCTCCGGCATTAAGAAAATAAATAATGCTTTCTAAAGTTGTCTCTTCAAATCAACTTTTTTACATTTGTGGTATAATTTCTTATTTATTCATTTTTTCTGATGCAATTTCTTCACATCGTTTGTTAATTGTTAAAATGAAAACTCATATTCGCAGAAACCATAACTTAGTTGATTTTTTTGTTTGTTTGGAGTTTTACATCATTTTCAACATTCTTTCAGTCATTTCGTGATGGGACCTACTTGTAGCAGATATATTGTTGCCTCACTGAATTGTCATATCGCAGGTCCTTGACATGACAACCCTACCGGTCACAGACAAGGACAACGGGTTAACCCTTTTGGCATGGGCCTCAGCTCATATGGGAAATTGTGTCATGAGTTCAACCTTGGCATGACCGGGGATCGAACCCACGACCTTTGGATCACCACAGAGGAACTGGTGCTAATAAGCTGGCGCTCTAACCAACTGCGCCACGGCCCGTGGCCTCTAACTTAGTTGAATCCAACCCATTTTAACACAAGAAATGTTCACTGGTGCAATAACGGCATTTTGAACTTACACAATTTGTGAAAGAGATTTCCAGGGAGATCTGGTGTTGCTATAGCAACCATATATCAGATCTGTTACATAGATCATCAATACGAATTAAAGCAACGCAGATCTGTAATATCTTACAAAAAACATCATTCTAGACGCAAACAGTCTTTCAAAGTAAATGTTCCTGTAGACGCAAAAAAAGACATAGCTGTTAACCAACATAAATTGCTGGTAACTTGGCTGCCATCGACCATTGCTGTAAATTTACAGGAAATCTACTGTTGCAACTATTTACTGTGTTTATCATATTCCACTTCTTGATCTTTCTGCCTTTAAATGTCAATAGGCCATCACTGATTGGTCATTATAAAGTGTCGTCCATACAAATAACATATTATCCACAGAACCCCCGATACGCTAAATAGGTCAGTGCTGATCATGACATCTCATAACCCAGATGGGCGCATAGGGTTGATTCTCAAAGAAAACAATGTGAAATCAGAGAAACTGGAGTTTGCTAATTGACTGACTTGTCCGTCTTATAGTCTGAAAACATCAATGTAATTATGAACGTTTCCTGCATTAAGATTCTACTTGCGGCAGAAATACAGTACACATTTTAACTTTATCACTAAGTGCAAAAAAATCATGTCCGTATGCCCTCTTTTCAAATTTGATGAAGGAAACTGAAACACAAAAGATCATTGACGTTTCCTTCGACAAAAGTTAGAACGAGAAAGAGTCCCTAATTTTATCGTGACGCGGAGGTGATGAGACGCCACTGTCGTCTGCTCATTGACCGATGTCTTTTTGTTTCTGTCTGCGTATAATGCGTAACCATGCGACAGTAAATAACAAGTCAAATGAAGAAGAACTTACTCTTTCTGGTCCAAAATGAAAAAAGTTTCTTCCTGACGCCTGTCGTTTGCAGATAATAACGTCACGTTTCTTCTTCTTGATCAGCTTTTAACACCTGATGAATTTGGCCTTAGACCTGTGGTCGGTGTGAGCTGCTCGCGGCCCAGTTAGTTGATTGTGAGTAACATGTGGAGGTCTGATGGGTTGTTAGTCCCACCATGTGGCGTGAAGCTTATTCACACACTGCTCAATAAGACACCTCCGTCGCCAAGCAGTATCTTCCCTGTGTAATGGGCAAGTGTCCATTTGAGCTAAGCCCCTGAGATAAGTCTGATCAAGCACGAAACAGCTTCTCAATTCTCAATAGAAATCAAAGGGATTATTTCCTATAGGTTTCCACCTTGCCTTATGTGGTTATCTGTTTGCAGTCAATTCCTTTAAATGGCTTTTCCTTCTCTTTTACAAGTCCAGTTGCCCATTGGGCTTAGCGAGTTGTGTGTAACCGTCGCCCCGCCGCTTGAATGAGAGGGGCATAAGATATTTACCTGCTGTTCTGGTCACGTCTTAAGCCGAGCCGGAGTCTGTTAACACTGCGGGAGCAAGTTGTGCTACTTTGTCCCACAAAGTAGTGCCGCACAGCGATTAGCCAGAAGGCATGGTGTATCCTTGCGCGGGACAATTCACGCCCGTCGTGATTTCTGGCACTGTGTGATGCTTACCTCACAGTGACAATAAACCAGTGCTCACTGCAGCTGAACATGTGCAGCTCAAAACTGTTATATACTCACTCAATTTGACTATTTCCGCGACTGACATAGAACCAAGTCCATAAAGGCTGGACGAGTTATCAAAACTAACAGAAAAAAGGAAAAAAATACGGCAGTACAAAATCTGCTTTTTATATTCCAGTTCGACTCTGTGTATGTGAGAATGAGCAATTTCATAAAATCTTTTTAATTGGTCCTCTGTTGGCCAATGGAATCTCGGCAGATTGTGTGTCAGGTGTAAGCGTTTGTAGGCATTCTATGTGTGTTTTCGGCATTGATCTGAAAACCAAGACATCGCAGATCCATTTCCCCGCTAGGTGGGGTATAATGCGGCAAGGAGCAAGCACTGCGCTTAGTAACCGATGCCATTGTCTGTAGTCTGCTTGCCATCCATATCAATTAAGAACAATATGAAATAAGGTGGCTAAAAGCTATGGACCTATTTCAATTCCTTCTCTTGTCTTTCAATGTTGAACACAAAGATATGCTTATATCTGAAACCATAGCTCAAGTTGAAGATAACAGGAAACACAGTCAGAGGATTGTGAAAGGGGGAAGTCGAACTACACCCGACATCAAAGGGGGCGTGATTGACTGGGCGATGATATGGCATTGTTCCTCTACTCCGGCGCTCTAGTTTTCTCCAAAGTCCAGATAGGTGATCTGGAGGGGTTTGTGAAACGTACAGAGTCTCTTGCATTTCAACCAAAGAAAAGTTTGGTGGAGTTGATTGAGCTCTAGTGGAGTTGATAGTCGCCAGCTGCAAAAACTGATTGAAACCCATTTAAACGACTGAATTAAACGGGTTTGACACAGTTTTGCAGCTGGCGACTAATATCAAGTGTATATATTTTCTTTACTTAATGTCATCCAAATAAAAATATCAAGACTTTTGGGAGACTTTAAATATTGTATAATGATACATAAAATATGAATTACCACTGAAAATGTTTTGGTATTTAAAAAATCTCATGCAAACGGTGATTTGGGATTTTTAACATAAAAGTTAAAAAGGTCAGACCTCTCCAGATCACCTATCAAGGCTTTGCTAGTGTTCTCCAATCGCCAATCGGCAAAGCCCAGATAGGTCATCTGGAGGGGTTTGTCGAACGTCCAATGTTTCTACCAATTTCAACAAAAGAAAAGTTTGGTGGAGTTGATTGAGCTCTAGTGAAGTAAAAAATTGCCAGCTGCAAAAACTGCATAAAATATGAATTATCACTAAAACAGTTGGATATTTAAAAAATCACATCTAAACGAGATTATACAGGAAAAGCAATAATCTCAGACCTCTCCAGATCACCTATCTGGGCTTTGCCGATTGGTGATCGGAGAATACTTTTGGCGCTCTCTACTGTTGTTGCTTATATCGGACAAGCTTCCGGTTCTGGTTCTGTCTCGGCGGATATGTATTTCAGCTAATAAGATGCGCACCTCGCAAATCCTGTTTTATAAACATACAAACATACTGAGTCTATCTTTTCTACTGTCAAAACCTACCTCTGACCCTCATCAAAAGTCGCCTAAAGGGATTGTTAAGTTATACAAAGCACCTTGCTTAAAATAACAATCTCATATCAATCAGAATTGTCGCATGACAAAATATTAAGAACAAAACATCTCTCTTTTAATAAGTTTTTTAACATATTTGACACGGCCTTAAACTTCTTTTCAACAGTTGGAGCCAAACATCTATTTGGTCACGTGATATCATTTGGACATGTATAGCTGTTGCGTGACACTATATGATCAAGTAATGCGTGACCTCATTTAGTCATGGTAATGCCTTATTAAATCGATGTTTGGCTCAATATGATCAATAGAATGTGTACATAGTAAGGTAAAGACACGAATAACGGATGTAAATTCAGTTGTTTTCATAACAGTTGCTAGATCTAACTATACGTGCCTCGTAGTATAACAAGGATACCTGTATATAATCAATGATGTCATCTAGTTTCAAGAGAGCTTGATCGATATCCGTGTATGAGATGTCTTATCATCATACACTCAATTGTATGTATTTATATTTGATGAAAATAATTGTGCAGATATATGTTATAATAGATACAATCTTCATGCGATATATAAACCTTATTTTAGTGCTAATTTGCTATTCCACTCCACATGTTGGGCACAAAAGCAAATTTGACATTCATGACATCTTAATCGATACCAGTGTAACTTAACCCAAAGAATCAAACACCAATTATTCAAAATCTGTTGATTCCTTTTACACTTGTTATATCAATTAGAACATGGCGGCTGGAAGTTGGTCGAGATATACTTCACAATCTATTTAGGGCCTAACGCACAATGATAATCTTCAAAGATACTGGTAGAAAGATCAGACCCCAGAGCCAGGTACTGGTAAAAAGATCAGACCCCAGAGCCAGGTACTGGTAGAAAGATCAGACCCCAGAGCCAGGTACTGGTAGAATGATCAGACCCCAGAGCCAGGTACTGGTACAAAGATCAGACGCCAGAGCCAGGTACTGGTAGAAAGATCAGACCCCAGAGCCAGGTACTGGTACAAAGATCAGACCCCCGAGCCAGGTACTGGTAGAAAGATCAGACCCCAGAGCCAGGTTCTGGTAGAAAGATCAGACCCCAGAGCCAGGTACTGGTAAAAAGATCAGACCCCAGAGCCAGGTACTGGTAAAAAGATCAGACTCCAGAGCCAGGTACTGGTAAAAAGATCAAACCCCAGAGCCAGGTACTGGTAAAAAAATCAGACCCCAGAGCCAGGTACTGGTACAAAGATCAAACCCCAGAGCCAGGTACTGGTAGAAAGATCAGACCCCAGAGCCAGGTACTGGTTAAAAGATCAAACCCCAGAGCCAGGTACTGGTAGAAAGATCAGACCCCAGAGCCAGGTACTGTTAAAAAGATCAGACCCCAGAGCCAGGTACTGGTACAAAGATCAGACTCCAGAGCCAGGTACTGGTAAAAAGATCAAACCCCAGAGCCAGGTACTGGTAAAAAGATCAGACCCCAGAGCCAGGTACTGGTAAAAAGATCAAACCCCAGAGCCAGGTACTGGTAAAAAGATCAGACCCCAGAGCCAGGTACTGGTACAAAGATCAAACCCCAGAGCCAGGTACTGGTAGAAAGATCAGACCCCAGAGCCAGGTACTGGTAAAAAGATCAAACCCCAGAGCCAGGTACTGGTAGAAAGATCAGACCCCAGAGCCAGGTACTGGTAAAAAGATCAGACCCCAGAGCCAGGTACTGGTACAAAGATCAGACTCCAGAGCCAGGTACTGGTACAAAGATCAGACCCCAGAGCCGTTGATTATGTTTTGTACAGACCCAGGTACTGGTAGAAAGATTAGACCCCAGAGCCAGGTACTGGTAAAAAGATCAGACCCCAGAGCCAGGTACTGGTACAAAGATCAGACTCCAGAGCCAGGTACTGGTAAAAAGATCAGACCCCAGAGCCAGGTACTGGTACAAAGATTATACCCCAGAGCCAGGTTCTGGTAGAAAGATTATACCCCAGAGCCAGGTTCTGGTAGAAAGATCAGACCCCAGAGCCAGGTACTGGTAAAAAGATCAGACCCCAGAGCCAGGTACTGGTACAAAGATCAGCCTCCAGAGCCAGGTACTGGTAAAAAGATCAAACCCCAGAGCCAGGTACTGGTAAAAAGATCAGACCCCAGAGCCAGGTACTGGTACAAAGATCAAACCCCAGAGCCAGGTACTGGTAGAAAGATCAGACCCCAGAACCAGGTACTGGTTAAAAGATCAAACCCCAGAGCCAGGTACTGGTAGAAAGATCAGACCCCAGAGCCAGGTACTGGTAAAAAGATCAGACCCCAGAGCCAGGTACTGGTACAAAGATCAGACTCCAGAGCCAGGTACTGGTAAAAAGATCAAACCCCAGAGCCAGGTATTGGTAGAAAGATTAGACCCCATAACCGTTGATCATGACTTGCATAGTTTCAGGTACTGGTATAGCCATTGGTTAAGTCTTATACGTTGCTTCGTATGGTCTCCTCCCCATCAAGCAACCCCCATAAGGACCTTATATAGGGTGAATTCTAGAATCTGCCTCCTGGTCAGACCATGCTTGGCCAAAGGGCTACAATTTTGTTATTTTGGCTTCATTTCCAGTGCCTTTTTGCCTCTCTTTCCTCTTTACCTTTGCAAGCAAGCTACTCTTTGTCGATCTGACCTGTGTCAAGGTCAAGGTCGTCTGAAGGTCACCGTGTGACCCTTTAAGAAGGTAATTTGATATCGAAAGTGGCAATTTTTATCGAGTGATGCCTCATAGTGTCTAAATCTGGTGTTAACTCATTTTCGAAAATCAAGTCCATTAGGACCCTTTTTGCCTGGGGACTGTCATATGTAGACACATTTAACCTCATAGTGTAGATCTTCATGATGCACATACATCTGACCTCCTGAAGACACATTTGACCTCATAATGTAGATCTGACCTCTTGTACATATGACCTCCTGTAGACACATATGACCTCCTGTTGACACATATGACCTCCTGTTGACACATATGACTTCCTGTTGACACATATGACCTCCTGTTGACACATATGACCTCCTGTTGGCAGATATGACCTCATAGATCTTCATGGTGCATACACATCTGACCTCTCATTCTAATCTGTATATGACCTTATCAGACACATAATATCTTTATTTATATGAACCTATCATACGCTTAATACACACGTTCGCAATTTCCATCTAGATCAATATCATGTTTCTTCAGCAAGGCACTTTGTAGACCAAGTAGAAAAGCGTCGCAAATTACATCATTATCTTGATGTAAAAACAGACAAATATATCCTTCTGTGCCTTGGTGTTGGTTCATTGCACAAACAACAGATAGACTCGTGGAGGTATTAATATAAATGCACATATCTTAATGCAAGTAGATTATATACATTCAGACATTAATTCATTTATATGTTGAGGAATTTTACTAACTCGTGCTATTAACATAATAATTTCTTTCAGTTATGTTGAGTGTTGTACCAATACATCATACCAATACCTTTCTTACATTTCTATTAAAGTGCTGAAATACTCATATTTCCACACATTGAGCTATTTCGGTCAGATTAACCTTAAAGGATAGATGCATATCTGAGATAGAATATGTCTGAATATGTCTGAGATAGAATGATATCTGAGATAGAATGATATATCTGAGATAGAATGATATATCTGAATATGTCTGAGATAGAATGATATGTCTGAGATAGAATGATATGTCTGAGATAGAATGATATGTCTGAGATAGAATGATATGTCTGAGATAGAATGATATGTCTGATAGAATGATATGTCTGAGATAGAATGATATGTCTGAATATGTCTGAGATAGAATGATATGTCTGAGATAGAATGATATGTCTGAGATAGAATGATATGCCTGAGATAGAATGATATGCCTGAGATAGAATGATATGTCTGAATATGTCTGAGATAGAATGATATGTCTGAGATAGAATGATATGTCTGAATATGTCTGAGATAGAATGATATGACTGAGATAGAATGATATGACTGAGATAGAAGTCTGAATACGTCTGAGATAGAATGATATGTCTGAGATAGAATGATATGTCTGAATTTGTCTGAGATAGAATGATATGTCTGAGATAGAATGATATCTGAGATAGGATGATATGTCTGAGATAGAATGATATGTTTGAGATAGAATGATATGTCTGAATATGTCTGAGATAGAATGATATGTCTGAGATAGGATGATATGTCTGAATATGTCTGAGATAGGATGATATGTCTGAGATAGAATGATATGTTTGAGATAGAATGATATATCTGAGATAGAATGATATGTCTGAATATGTCTGAGATAGAATGATATGTCTGAGATAGAATGATATGTCTGAGATAGAATGATATGTCTGAGATAGAATGATATGTCTGAGATAGAATGATATATCTGAATATGTCTGAGATAGGATGATATGTCTGAGATAGAATGATATGTCTGAGATAGAATGATATGAGTGAGATAGAATGATATGTCTGAGATAGAATGATATGTCTGAGATAGAATGATATGTTTGAATATGTCTGAGATAGAATGATATGTCTGAGATAGAATGATATATCTAAGATAGAATGATATGTCTGAGATAGAATGATATGTCTGAGATAGAATGATATGCCTGAGATAGAATATGTCTGATAGAATGATATGACTGAGATAGAATGATATGTCTGAGATAGAATGATATGTCTGAATATGTCTGAGATAGAATGATATGTCTGAGATAGAATGATATGTCTGAGATAGAATGATATGCCTGAGATAGAATATGTCTGATAGAATGAAATGACTGAGATAGAATGATATGTCTGAGATAGAATGATATGTCTTAATATGTCTGAGATAGAATGATATGTCTGAGATAGAATGATATGTCTGAGATAGAATGATATGTCTGAGATAGAATGATATGCCTGAGATAGAATATGTCTGATAGAATGATATGACTGAGATAGAATGATATGTCTGAGATAGAATGATATGTCTGAATATGTCTGAGATAGAATGATATGTCTGAGATAGAATGATATGTCTGAGATAGAATGATATGCCTGAGATAGAATATGTCTGATAGAATGATATGACTAAGATAGAATGATATGTCTGAGATAGAATGATATGTCTGAATATGTCTGAGATAGAATGATATGTCTGAGATAGAATGATATGTCTGAGATAGAATGATATGTCTGAGATAGAATGATATGTCTGAGATAGAATGATATGTTTCCAAATATGTTATAATGCCCTGTATGATATCTGTATAATTCTATTAAATAAGAAAATAAAAAATGCTAATTCGAGTATATACCAGCTCCTGTTTATATGCTTTCTATATATTCATATTTAGGAAGGAATTAATCTTCAAAATGATATTTCTCTTTGAATCAATTCATAGCAATGAAGATATGCTCACAAGGTATATTATGAAAGTAAAAGTGGAAGGCTCTTTCCAGGTGTATTGATTTAGTTAACTTTGAAGTTGTCTTGGACTGAATAATTGGTCACAGTTCATAATATTAAACTAATGTGATATGGCAGCAGCCATGGCATTAAAGCATGGCTTTATTACATAATACATAATACAGCGTGACTCAATAGTGGTATGATATCAAAACGAGGTTCTACTAAGAGTAATGCCAGGCCGTGTGTGATCTGTGTATATCTGCTAATGCAAGATGGCTGTTACATCCGGGGATGAATGATCACCACTGACTCTACTCTATGACAAAAAAAGATAAACAATGGGTAAGCCTGTACCCTGACAAGGTAGAGATTTTGCTCTTCTAGCCTGAACCCTGACAAGGTAGAATTTCTGCTCTACTAGCCTGAACCCTGACAAGATAGAGATTCTGCTCTACTAGCCTGAACCCTGACAAGGTAGAGATTCTCCTCTACTAGCCTGAACCCTGACAAGGTAGAGATTCTGCTCTACTAGCCTGAACCCTGACAAGGTAGAGATTCTCCTCTACTAGCCTGAACCCTGACAAGGTAGAGATTCTGCTCTACTAGCCTGAACCCTGACAAGGTAGAGATTCTGCTCTACTAGCCTGAGGCCTGACAAGGTAGAGATTCTGCTCTACTAGCCTGAGCCCTGACAAGGTAGAGATTCTCCTCTACTAGCCTGAACCCTGACAAGGTAGAGATTCTCCTCTACTAGCCTGAACCCTGACAAGGTAGAGATTCTCCTCTACTAGCCTGAACCCTGACAAGGTAGAGATTCTCCTCTACTAGCCTGAACCCTGACAAGGTAGAGATTCTCCTCTACTAGCCTGAACCCTGACAAGGTAGAGATTCTCCTCTACTAGCCTGAACCCTGACAAGGTAGATATTCTGCTCTACTAGCCTGAACCCTGACAAGGTAGAGATTCTCCTCTACTAGTCTGAACCCTGACAAGGTAGATATTCTGCTCTACTAGCCTGAACCCTGACAAGGTAGAGATTCTGCTCTACTTGCCTGAGCCCTGACAAGGTAGAGATTCTGCTCTACTAGCCTGAACCCTGACAAGGTAGAGATTCTCCTCTACTAGCCTGAACCCTGACAAGGTAGATATTCTGCTCTACTAGCCTGAACCCTGACAAAGTAGAGATTCTGCTCTACTTGCCTGAGCCCTGACAAGGTAGAGATTCTGCTCTACTAGCCTGAGCCCTGACAAGGTAGAGATTCTCCTCTACTAGCCTGAACCCTGACAAGGTAGAGATTCTGCTCTACTAGCCTGAACCCTGACAAGGTAGAGATTCTGCTCTACTAGCCTGAGGCCTGACAAGGTAGAGATTCTGCTCTACTAGCCTGAACCCTGACAAGGTAGAGATTCTCCTCTACTAGCCTGAACCCTGACAAGGTAGAGATTCTGCTCTACTAGCCTGAACCCTGACAAGGTAGAGATTCTCCTCTACTAGCCTGGCTGGGTCAATGGGGCACTCAGGACAGGTCTATCACAACAATTACTACAAATCTCACAACTGATACATCGATTAGTCATCATAGCGGAAGCGCCATCTCCCGGTCGCTCCAATGCAGTGATTTGGTTGCGTAGTAATTGCAAGACGTCAAGGCCATATGTTTGCCAATGTTATGGTGATTATTCATAGGATAGTTCATCTACAGAGTTACAGATATATACCCACAGATTACGATTTCCTAAGAATTATAGATAATTGTAAATTAGCAACATTCATTACCTAGTATACATTCGTGAAAGTCTGGAATAAATATAAATTCTACTGGCTAAAGTTTAACTGATCATTCGTAGATCTTTGGTTAAATTGTTATTAGCAAAATGCCAAATATAAAGTTCATCATGGCCTGCAATATGATCGCTAATGAAAGTATAATAAATTGACTGTGATTTGATTTACCTCTTTAAATAAATAAAAGGGCACAGATGGTCTGTTGGAAGCACCTTGTAGCACCTTGAAGTTTTCACACGCATTTGACTTTTAAACCAAAGTGATGTATCGTTATTGATGACACTCCGAGACACGATAGCCGCCATGTATATCGCCTGACCAATCACCGCTTCCTGACCGCTGTACACTTTAAAAAGTCATTATCGAGGTAGCCACGACTTTTGGAATGATTATATGATCCGAAAAATCTCATGTTGGAAATATCAGGGGCAATACATTTCAGAGAAATATATTTGTAAGAGTTTCCAATAACGACATCGACATGTACTCTACTGCAATGTTATGTAGCAATAAAGATTTTGTTCTATGTTAAAAGATCTGAGGTCCGTGCCTAAGGGTCAAACCGATGTCCTTATAAGTCTGTGAACGGGTGGGTTGTCATGTCAAGGACCTGTGACAGGACAGTTCAGTGAGGCAGAACTATATCTGCTACAAGTAGGTCTCGCCATGAAATGATTAATTTAACTCTGAAAGTGATGTAAAACCCAAAACAAACAAAACCAAACAAATCAAAATCGAGAGTATGCGAAATACCTCTTGGGTAAACGTCTTGCACTGATTTAAATTATATCCAAGGGATATGGTTAAACAATATGGAATGCCCTGCCCCTTCAAATTAAAAATTGTAGATCACCGTCCATCCTCAGATAGCAACTTAAAATCACCTGTAATGGACAGTACTATTCTGATTTAACAGTTTTATTATCATTTATTATTAAAGACACTAATGTTGGCATGCACATCATTCAGCGGTCTCTTGCCAGGGTCATATAGATTTCATTATTACTTTCTATTTCTGTATGGTATAATCGTAATTATCTGCAGGTTATTTGATTGTGTTGTAGTGTAACCGTCATTGGTGAGTATCTCAGGTGCAGCATATGACTGGCGCTGAGCAGATCTCTTTCATTAAGTTCTGGTCTTTGATTTATGCACACACTAATGACCTTGTGGTGATTAATGACGACGAAAACTGACCCTTATTACATCATAGCGATGCCCGGATGTGACAGCGAAGAGAAGTGGGCTGGGCAGGTGAGGATAGTGTCTGAGCAGGCGTCAGCAGTAATGACCCTCAGAGCTGCTCTGCCTGTATAAGAGAGTGAGTTCTCTATATCGCCGCCATAAACCAAGCATTCTCCTTCCTTATTTATCTAATCTCATAACAAAAGCGATAATGAAAGTGAAAAAGAATCAGCCGAGAGTTGCGTTAAATCAGGTGTTCTTATTATAGGATATATCTATATATTGGGCTGAGCGGAAGAGGAGTAAGAGAGGAGACTATATCGGTGGCAGGAAAGCTCCAAAACCATTTACTCTGAAATGGTCAGTAATAAAACAAATCTCGCGAGACAATGATGTGAGACAGTGACGTATGCTTGTCGGAAACTATCTCAATTTGTTGCCATCAAACCATCTCCCTCGGCTTGCCTTCAAAATATCGCAGTCTTGAGAGCTCAGCGGTCTGTCTTTTTTATGAGACAGACTTAACTCCGTCGCTGTCGTAGTCAAGCTCAAGGTCACCAGAATAAGGTCCATCTTTGGCGAATATGAGGACAGTGTTCATTTTTAGTGCCAATCTAAAATAGCCCAAAGACGTCGTTTTGGCATCAACAGAGATAGAATCTGTGTGGAATGAGAATGAAGGAGTGATTGAGTTAGGTCCAGTGTCTGCTGTACAGGCTGCGTGCGCCCGGTAGCTCTCACACTGAGCGATATACACAGCGCATTCCTATCTTTCCATTTGAAGCAAGACAAATATATATGACAAGTATTTACAAATAAATATCATTATATTTTTTACCGGACAGCTAATAAAATGAGAATGTCATCCCGGCTATTACTCATCACAATAATATTTTTTTCAAGGTCAAAGGTAAAAATAACAGAGCATTGCACCCTGCGCTTTCACGTCATGCAAAACCGTAAATAGGACGTGACTGGGGTCTACATGCATATGCTCTGAGTGCCCACGAGACAAAAGTGGAGTGGCCAAAATATAAAATCAAATCAAATGATTCCTCAAACAACCAACAAAGAGTTGTGTACACCGAGGTTCTAAATCACGTGACCCTTTATTCTGGTATATCATCCCAAACTTATTTTCAGAAGACTTGTGGTCAATTATAAGAATGGTTCATTATTACATTTTGGAAAACCATGTGATTTGATCCATTTTGATAGAACTTTTTGTGATCACCTAACCTTTTATCTTCTACAATGGGTCAATTTCGCTGGTTTTCAGGGCTTCTGGGGTAAATATACCTGGAATCAAGAATGTCTGAACTGGGTTTTCAGATGTTCTTGAGTTAAACAATCTGATTAATAAACTGAACATGTCATATTCAATTATTAGTTTATCAGGTAGATGTGTTTAAATATTTTCGTATTTAACAGTTTTCAAAAAGATATATCAGATGTATAAAACTATACGAATAACTGTAACGAATGATGATTTAGTTTCTCCAGCCAATCATAGACCAGTATTGCTGTATCACGCAATACTTGTACAAGACAAATGGTCTGCAGTTGGTCTCTGTATAGTCACTATATACGTGACACGAGACAATGCCGCGGCCTGTGGCGCAGTTGGTTAGAGCGTCAGCTTATCAGCACCAGTTCCTCTGTGGTGATCCAAAGGTCGTGGGTTCAATTCCCAGCTGTGTCGGCATTGAACTCAAGTTACAATATATCGCATGCGCACGTGCCTTAAAGGGTTAACCTGTTGTCCTTGTAAATCTGTGACTGGGTGAATTCTCCAGTCAAGGACCTGCGACATGTCAATTCAGTGAGATAGCACTATATCTGCTACAGGTAGATATCATCATGAAATGGCCTGCTATTCAAGATGTAGATTTCTGTCATTTCATTTGAAAATCTATGATGATATTATATGAAAGGCTTTGACAATATACATTGAGTACCTGATATCAATGTATTGAACTTCAGTTCATGTAATCAAATCAGTTCAGAGTTTTTTGAGTCCATATTTGAAAACAGATGGCAAATGGCCACTCGTTCTTTACTTTATTGTTTCATTCGATGATTGTTTCATTCCACGATTGTTTCATTCGACGATTGTTTCACCCGACGATTATACTTTGTAATGATCATGTGACCACGCCTTATTCTATGCATGACAACAGTTTGGTATTGTTTACATATTGACTGTATCTATATAGTGAATAACTGATGTCCTGGTAGCAATGTATGGCTGTGAGTTTGTTTTTGGGAAGCCAGGTTAAGTTTGACCTTAATCTTGGAGTGATAAATATGTCATATGGGATTAGGTTTGCTTGGCTTGAGTGCTTCATTATTCATGTAGCCGTGTGCCGTGAAGCTGTCAGTGTTTGTGAGGGGACATTACTTCCACCATTGCCTTCTTGAGGGTGATGCGACGTGTCAGCACATCTGTATGGTAATGTACACCCCGCGTCGCATTACCCACCAAATCTCGTGCCAGCCTCTCTTCCGCCGTGATCTGATCGAGATTTCTCCACATCACCTGATAGGCTGCCTTTCCGTCATCTACTTTTGATAGGAAATAGTGCATCCCTACAAGTCGTTCCGTCCAATGCGTCTTTTTCCATCAACTATCACCAGGCCAATCTTCCGGAAAGGTTTTAATCGAGAGTGGTGTAAAAGGAAAGCGCACTTCCTCATAAGATATCTAAAGCAATAAAAGTTGACATAGTTAGGACCTTGTAAAACGCCCCTAGAATGCCCTTCACTCTGCGGGAAGACCTCTCATCATATATCGCATGTTTTATTGCCATGCCACAAACAGCTGTGCTCAAAGCACAACACAGGTTGGAAAAAGTACATTTCAGGCACACACTGTGGGGATAAAAAAAGGACAAGATCTAGTGTTTTGTATCAAATGTTAATCTCTTTACATTCGGAATTCAACTTACTGGACTCACAACTCACATGACCATACACTCACAAGACCAACAACTCACTGGACAAACAACTCACAAGACCAACAACTCACTGGACAAACAACTCACTGGACAAACAACTCACCAGACTATCAACTCAACTCACTCGACAAACAACTCACTGGACAAACGACTCACACGACCATACACTCACTGGAAAAACAACTCACTAGACCATCAACTCACTTGACAAACAACTCACCAGACTATCAACTCACTGGACAAACAACTCACTGGGCAAACAACCCACTGGACCAACAACTCACTGGACAAACAAATCACAGGACAAACAACTTACAAGACCATCAACTCACTGGACAAACAACTCACAAGACTATCAACTCACGGACAAACAACTCACAAGACCAACAACTCACTAGACAAACAACTCACTGGACAAACAACTCACTAGACTATCAACTCACTGGACAAACAACTCACTGGACAAACAACTCACTCGACAAACAACTCACAAGACTATCAACTCACTGGACAAACAACTCACAAGACCAACAACTCACTAGACCAACAACTCACTGGACAAACAACTCACTGGGTAAACAACTTATTAGACAATCAACTCACTGGCCAAACAACTCACAAGACTATCCACTCCCTGGACAAACAACTCACAAGACCAACAACTCACAAGACCAACAACTCACTGGACCATACACTCACTGAACTAACAACGCACAAGACCACAACTCACCAGACAAACAACTTACTAGACCAATATATAATTTATATGCGGCCTTCAAGGACAATCATTTAATAGCCTTTTACCAGTTGGACACACCAAAGCTAAGTGCTTGCAACATTGTTGGACTGATTGAGGACCGACATTGAAATAATAGAAAATCCGAATAACAACTTCTGAAATCCAATATAACCGTCATTTTCAAATATTTGGATACCGTAAACTCGAATGCCACATTAATTCAGCATTCAATTATGCTAAACTTTGTATCGTTTGTTGATTGTAACTGTCTAACATGTTAACGTTCAGGTGAACTGTAAACACAAGAAATTGGCACCACAAGAATTGCATTTCCATTTGGTTATGTAAGAGGTCTGACCATTTGTGACCGTCCCGCATATGCATGTAATTAGTGTTGGTAATTAGACTTGTCAACACCCGTCTGGTTGTGACACAGTCATTTCCAGTCATTCATTGGTTGACCGCAGTGCCTATCACCCAAAAGAAAAACAGTGCTACCTGCCGCAAGGGGGCGCCCTGAACATTCAGCATGTGACCTATTAACTGTAAAGCATGTTAAACATGCAAATACGATTTTGATTCGGATATGATGTGATTTGCGATATAGCACCATTGAAATTAATGGTACAGCGCTTTATATGCAAATATCGTCATACTGATACAAACAAAATACTGAAATCAAACTTCCTGTGTTTCCTAAGGACAACGGTGAGAAGGGAGGGGAGCAGAGAGAGAGAGAGAGAGAGAGAGAGAGAGAGAGAGAGAGAGAGAGAGAGAGAGAGAGAGAGAGAGAGCACAAGATGACACTCAACTCAGACGTGTTTTTGGTGTACCTATGCCTGGAAACTGTGAATGCAATTTGAGAAGAGGCTGTGAACTTTCCCAAAGAGACGATAAGAATAAAGACTGAGAATAGGAAAACAACATTTCCCTATCAGTACACGTGCCCTGTTGCAGCACGACACACAGAGAGATACACAATACCTCTTAGTTAGTCCTATCTATAAATAATGCATCTAGCCCACTTCCTAATTAAATGAAATTATCAATAAAATACAGAGGCAATGCGCAGGATGAGGACCGTTCAGACGAGGCCTGTATGGATGCAGGTCGGCGACTGTACCTGGTCATGCTGGAGTGTGTACCAGGTCATGCTGGAGTGTGTACTAGGTCATGTTTGAGTGTGTACCAGGTCATGCTAGAGTGTGTACCAGGTCATGCTGGAGTGTGTACCAGGTCATGCTGGAGTGTGTACCTGGTCATGCTGGAGTGTGTACCAGGTCATGCTGGAGCGTGTACCAGGTCATGCTGGAGTGTGTACCAGGTCATGCTGGAGTGTGTACCAGGTCATGCTGGAGTGTGTACCAGGTCATGCTGGAGTGTGCATGACACTGGACACCTGTGGATTGGCAGTCAGTAGCTGAAGCATCCCATAGGAGGACCTCTTATTGGATGTCTATGATTGGACATGACAACTTCCTCATGGTGGCAGTGTTCCGCTTCCTGTTGTAAATTACTGAGTTTTGTATACCTTAAACCATAGCTACATCAGCTGAGTATAGCAAGAACTGTAAATCATAGAATAGAGGCTCTCCTAATTATAGCAATCATTAGCAAATACTGTATGCTTACAATCTGATATACCTATAAATAATACCATTGTACTTTAACCAACATCCTTTGGGTGGGATACACAGCAATATGTGGAAGGAGACCACATATAACTGCATATACACAGGAATGAGTACTTTCACAGTAGTCCTGGGGAGCTGTGGCTTGTATAACCACAAACTAGTTTGCCCTTTGCGTCCAACATTAACCCGATATTTAGGCTTGAATAACTGGGTGGCTCCCATGATAGCGACCCATAGCGGTCTATGAGAGAGTCTCCCTGACCTGGACATACGCCATAGATTATATATTTGTATTTATTGACTATATGTTAGGTCTAATAATGATGTTTGAGTTTGAGTTTGAGAGTTTGAGTTTGTTCTGAATAAATCAAAGATAATCAGGTTATTGCTATTTACAGGCCAATTCAGAGTGAAAGTAACAGAGACACATAGAGTTGACGTGTATATGAATGGTAAAGAAAAAGAAGTAAAACTGACATTTATATACCGCTGATTCCAGACAATGTCTGCTCATAGCGGTTGACAGTAACTGGCCGGGATTCGAACCGGGAATCCCTGGATCTTACGGCAAATACTCTACCAATTAAGCTATTTCGGCCAACCTTGGTGTCCATAAGCAGCTGGAACAATGGACAATGTCTCATTTGAAGTTGTGGAATATGGTCCATTTGAAGCAGTGGACAATGGGCCATTTGAAGCAGTGGAAAATGGTCCATTTGAAGCAGTGGACAATGGTCCATTTGATGCAGTGGACAATGGGCCATTTGAAGCAGTGGACAATGGTCCATTTGATGCAGTGGAGAATAGCACACTAGTAGTGTGGAAATAGGGATCGTGGGTCACTAAATCCGGCTCTAAAATCCAATATATAGATATGCAGAGTCCGGGATCTGTATCCGGACATTGTGTGTGTAGATCAGTAGCTGGTCCTCACAGGTGGAGCAGTCTGGAATCTTATCTATTGACACAAGATAGTACAGTGACATACCTGTGTATATGTTTGATAGGGTGAGGGAGTTTCTCTACGTGCACAACATATATATATATATATATATGTATATATATATATATATATATATTGATGCAGTGGAGAATATATATATATATATATATATATATATATATATATATATATATATATATATATATATATATATATATATATATATATATATATATATATATTCTCCACTGCATCAATATATATATATATATATATATATATACATGTATATATATATATATATATATATATACATATATATATATATATATATATATATATATATATATATATATATATATATATATATATATATATATATATATATATATATATATATATATATCGTATTAAAGCATATAATTCACAGGGTTAATTTTGTTCAATAATTATATAATATTAATAAAAAAGTAAGAGACGGATTTGGTGACCCACGATCACTATGTCCACATTACTCACACTTGAAACAGTGGAGGACAACGCACTTAAAGCAGTGGAGAATAGGACACTCTAAACAGTGGAATATAATGCATCTAGGACGACGCTATTTAGATGTCAATGCCGTGGAATTAGTCTTGCCGTATTTTCAGACATGCTTTCATATAGAAATGTAATAATTCCGCATTCCAGAAGATTCGCTTAATTAACAGAGACCCGCTCCCGTATCAATTAATTTACATTTAATGAACTTCAAGAATGGGTTGTTTTAAGGTTGAATCACTAGAAATAAATGATGTCGGGGAAAGTATAAGAAAAATGTGTTTTTGTTGTTTGCTTACAAATGTATTTACAGAAATATATAAAAAAATGTTTTGATAGATCCAATAACAGTTGCTTGTGAATAAAGAAAGAAATAAAAGTCATGCAATTCAGAACATGGCAGACTGAGTGCAATACATAGACCTTAAGCCTTGTAGAGATTATGTTGTCTCCCTCCTGATCTACTGATTTGCCCATGGAGGAAGTTTTTACAGTTTTCTTAAAAGTTCTTCATCACCTTTGAAAGTGTTGACCGTTTTATGTTTTTCATAAGCAGTTATCAGCTGATAAATACAGTTGATTTGATAAAACTTGAATTCTCAATCAAATCATCATTTAAATCCTCATGTGTGCCAAGAATGATATGTCTCTGAATTCCTTGACATGTATGAAATAAGAACGCATTCAATAGCGGAACAACACAGGAATCTGAGCGCAATGCTAAATGCGTGATTTGCTGGTTTCAATAGTCCCTCTTAGCATAAACGGCACCTCCCGCAATCAGCAGGGCGCCCCCTGGGGTCCAGTAAGAGCGGCGGCGTGTATGTTAGCAGGCGGGGATTTAGCTTTAATGTATAATGGAGAGCACACTCCCGGGAGTCACCAGCCCGGCCAGTAACTTTCTTTTCTTCCATGCAATAAAACTCAGCTACAGATCAAGTGCGTTATCTTTATGTATATGTCATCCTTCAGAGAAAGTTTGTGATGTTATGACTCTGACAGTAGGTTCGTACGGTGAGATATGATGTACAACATAAAGCACAAAATCCAGGCACGTCTAAGAAGCCTAAACCAGTCTCAGTGTCCAGCCATGTCTAAGAAGCCTAAACCAGTCTCAGTGTCCAGCCACGGCTAAGAAGCCTAAACCAGTCTCAGTGTCCAGCCACGTCTAAGAAGCCTAAACCAGTCTTAGTGCCCAGCCACGTCTAAGAAGCCTAAACCAGGCTTAGTGCCCAGCCACGGCTAAGAAGCCTAAACCAGTCTCAGTGTCCAGCCATGTCTAAGAAGCCTAAACCAGTCTCAGTGTCCAGCCACGGCTAAGAAGCCTGAACCAGTCTCAGTGTCCAGCCACGGCTAAGAAGCCTAAACCAGTCTCAGTGTCCAACCACGTCTAAGAAGCCTGAATTAGTCTCAGTGTCCAGCCACGTCTAAGAAGCCTAAACCAGTCTCAATGTCCAGCCACGTCTAATAAGCCTAAACCAGGCTCAGTGTCCAGCCACGTCTAAGAAGCCTAAACCAGTCTCAGTGTCCAGCCACGGCTAAGAAGCCTAAACCAGTCTCAGTGTCCAGCCACGGCTAAGAAGCCTGAATTAGTCTCAGTGTCCAGCCACGTCTAAGAAGCCTAAACCAGTCTCAATGTCCAGCCACGTCTAATAAGCCTAAACCAGGCTCAGTGTCCAGCCACGTCTAAGAAGCCTAAACCAGTCTCAGTGTCCAGCCACATCTAAGAAGCCTAAACCAGTCTCAGTGTCCAGCCACGTCTAAGAAGCCTAAACCAGTCTCAGTGTCCAGCCACGTCTAAGTAGCCCGAATCTGTCTCAGAGTCCAGCCACGTCTAAGAAGCCTAAACCAATCTCAGTGTCCAGCCACGTCTAAGAAGCCTAAACCAATCTCAGTGTCCAGCCACGTCTAAGAAGCCTAAACCAGTCTCAGTGTCCAGCCACGTCTAAGGAGCCTAAACCAGTCTCAGTGTCCAGCCACGTCTAAGAAGCCTAAACCAGGCTCAGTGTCCAGCCACGTCTAAGTAGCCCGAATCTGTCTCAGAGTCCAGCCACGTCTAAGAAGCCTAAACCAGTCTCAGTGTCCAGCCACGTCTAAGGAGCCTAAACCAGTCTCAGTGTCCAACCACGTCTAAGAAGCCTAAACCAGTCTCAGTGTCCAGCCACGCCTAAGAAGCCTAAACCGGTATCAGTGTCCAGCCACGTCTAAGAAGCCTAAACCAGTCTCAGTGTCCAGCCACGTCTAAGAAGCCTAAACCAGTCTCAGTGTCCAGCCACGTCTAAGAAGCCTAAACCAGTCTCAGTGTCCAGCCACGTCTAAGAAGCCTAAACCAGTCTCAGTGTCCAGCCACGTCTAAGAAGCCTAAACCAGTCTCAATGTCCAGCCACGTCTAATAAGCCTAAACCAGGCTCAGTGTCCAGCCACGTCTAAGAAGCCTAAACCAGTCTCAGTGTCCAGCCACATCTAAGAAGCCTAAACCAGTCTCAGTGTCCAGCCACGTCTAAGAAGCCTAAACCAGTCTCAGTGTCCAGCCACGTCTAAGTAGCCCGAATCTGTCTCAGAGTCCAGCCACGTCTAAGAAGCCTAAACCAGTCTCAGTGTCCAGCCACGTCTAAGAAGCCTAAACCAATCTCAGTGTCCAGCCACGTCTAAGAAGCCTAAACCAGTCTCAGTGTCCAGCCACGTCTAAGGAGCCTAAACCAGTCTCAGTGTCCAACCACGTCTAAGAAGCCTAAACCAGTCTCAGTGTCCAGCCACGTCTAAGAAGCCTAAACCAGTCTCAGTGTCCAGCCACGTCTAAGAGGCCTAGACCAGTCTCAGTGTCTAGCCACGTCTAAGAAGCCTAAACCAGTCTCAATGTCCAGCCACGTCTAAGAAGCCTAAACCAGGCTCAGTGTCCAGCCACGTCTAAGTAGCCCGAATCTGTCTCAGAGTCCAGCCACGTCTAAGAAGCCTAAACCAGTCTCAGTGTCCAGCCACGTCTAAGGAGCCTAAACCAGTCTCAGTGTCCAACCACGTCTAAGAAGCCTAAACCAGTCTCAGTGTCCAGCCACGTCTAAGAAGCCTAAACCGGTATCAGTGTCCAGCCACGTCTAAGAAGCCTAAACCAGGCTCAGTGTCCAGCCACGTCTAAGAAGCCTAAATCAGTCTCAAGGTCCAGCCACGTCTAAGAAGCCTAAACCAGTCTCAATGTCCAGCCACGTCTAATAAGCCTAAACCGTGTGTGAACGTCTAAGAAGCCTAAACCAGTCTCAGTGTCCATCCACGTCTAAGAAGCCTAAACCAGTCTCAGTGTCCAGCCACGTCTAAGAAGCCTAAACCAGTCTCAGTGTCCAGCCACGTCTAAGAAGCCTAATCCAGTCTCAGTGTCCAGCCACGTCTAAGAAGCCTAAACCAGTCTCAGTGTCCAGCCACGTCTAAGAAGCCTAAACCAGTCTCAATGTCCAGCCACGGCTAAGAAGCCTAAACCAGTCTCAGTGTCCAGCCACGTCTAAGAAGCCTAAACCAGTCTCAGTGTCCAGCCACGTCTAAGGAGCCTAAACCAGTCTCAGTGTCCAGCCACGTCTAAGAAGCCTAAACCAGTCTCAGTGTCCAGCCACGTCTAAGAAGCCTAAACCAGTCTCAGTGTCCAGCCACGTCTAAGGAGCCTAAACCAGTCTCAGTGCCGACATTTGGTGCCAGACATGTATTGGGTCACGCATTTACTTGATTCAATAGGGTCATGTATGGTCATACCGTGACACCATGTGGGCACGCATAGCTTTTGCATGGCACTTTTGGGTCATGCATACCTCGTGACACAATATGTTCATGCAATAGTCGTGTGTGAACTCATTTGCTCACGTTCATGCATCAGATGTAGGCTGTAATGACCCAAAGGTCTTGGGTTCCATTCTCCACCATGTCAACATTAAATTCATAATATAATTTCGCATATGAGCTGAGATCTGTGTCTGAAGGGTTAGCCTGTTGTCTTAGTAAATCTGTGACTTGAGTGAGGCAGCTATGTACCAATCCCTTAACTAATCCCCTTGCTGATCCCTAAACTAACCCACTTTCTGATCCCTAAGCTAATCCCCTAACCGATCCCTTAATTAGCCCCCTTACCGATCCCTTAGCTATTCTTCTTGTTCACATTACGTTTAGCTGTGGGTCAGGTATCCAGAAGATCAATGCAGGAGACCAGAGTTATTGGTGGAGGAGAGACCTGGCTCCCACCGAAGCCATGTCCTTGTTGCTGCCGTGAAGGCAAGTGTCTGCTCGCGGTAATAACTTCACACTCTCTATTCCAACTTTCTCCTTTTCTCCACCTAGAAACTTTGAAACCCAATCTGCATAGTAACTGGCACCAGCGCGGGACAGGTCAATTCTTACTTCATGGGGGGGACTTCATTCCTCCAACCACTCCTCTTCCTTATTTTGCCTCTAATATTTCTGTTCAGAGATGGACTTGACACGGCAATTATATGATAAGATATATGATAAAATCAAGTATTTGTAGATTGCCTTCTGTTGTCTTATAAGATTTAGGATCACTATGTACTTACTTATGCCAGCCCGCATAATGCAATGTTACCGGATATCCGGTTGCCGCCTCAGTTTCCATGAGAGATTATATTCCATTTGGTACAGTTGATAAGTACATGGTTTGACGTCCCCCTCTGTCTTCACTTGACAATCTAAATTAGTGGCAAGGATGATAAATAGCGATGGATTAGAGTAATGGAAGTCAGATTAATTGGACTACATGTGTTGCAGCATATTGCTGATATCTGTGGAAGGCCAACACAAAAATGCTTCAAGAAGTTGCAGCACCACATGAAAATTGTGCACAAAAAAGGCCAACACAAAAAAGCGCATTATTTCATTTGTTAATGTATTATAGCGTTCAGGATATCCTTTTATCAATTTTCATCAATATTAACAGAAAATGTCCAGAAACCCCCAGCTAACAAATATTGACAAAGGTTTGCTTGGTTGCTGAGACGAACTAATTTCTCAGGACTAAGTAGTTTCAAAGTTTATTTGTCTGCCGCTGAAGCCATGAGGACTATTGTAAGCATCTTGGTCTTGTGTTGGTTAATCACAATCCGCGTGCATAACTTTACAGACAAATATAATGCTACTTATTGGAATACCATAAAAGCTAAGATGGACTAGCTGCCAGAGTTCTGCAGCATATGTCTATTTAGCATGTTGTGTGTTCATATTGGCAAACACCACGGATGGTCGCCAGATGGGAACAACTTTCAGTGGCTGGATCGTGTTCTTTGAGGTCGGAACCGGAACTACAGTCCCTGACAAAGTATTCTAAACAAGTTTACTGGAATCATAGTGTTTACTGAAGCCCCGATGACATGTGTACACTTTATATACATTGGATATATGTTGAATATACAATTCAATTTAAAGCAGCTTGATTTCTTGAACTTGTGACCCCTATTTTCAGATGACATTTTAAGAGATGTTTGGAAGCGACGCTGACATCTCGGAGAAGATGAGGCATGATTACATGTGGGGCCACGCTCCTCTGTGTGCGCATGCGCACCTGAGATGTATGTTGAATGTTGCATTTCATCTTACTGAAACGATAGCTATGGTCATTCTGACTTCCTCAGGGAGGGAAAATTTTAGTTTTATTTATCGCAAATGGCTTCTGTGATCATCAATTACGAAATGGGTCATTCCGAGCATGGAAACAATACTTGCCACGAATCCTTTTTTAAAAGATAATTCTTCCCCATTTTGTTTTATTCACTAGTAGAACAAGTAGACAAGTAGATTATGAACTACAATATAAATATTTTGCCCAGCCAAATATATTCAAGTTATACAATAATGAAGTTGAGCAATATTTGATTGGTTCTGGACCAGGTTTATTGGCAACCACTATGCTAATTATAAACCATAACAAATCTATTAGTATTCTGCACTTTGTTAATTTTTCACGCCCACCAACTCCAATATCAATATAATACCAGCGTAATATGAATAATAGAATTTAAAGCCTTGGCATGAAATTCACATAATAATTCTTAATAATGGCGTACCCCCTCCACTCCCCCAAACAAAACAACTGAACATGAAATTAACATTCAGTACCGGGAATCCAACTGCTTGTCTTATATCCTTAACTAGCTTCAGTGATTTTGGAGAAAAAGATCATTGGAGGCAGATCCAGTTGGAAATTAATATTAACAAAATCTGCCAAATAACGCCAGTTGCCCTCCTAAAGACTTCCCATTTGTTGAGAAAAACGTCATCAGATTGTGCCCTTCAAAACGTGCTTCTGATAATGATTTGAAAAGATTGTGAATCCTCTCAATATCTGATATTGTTCAACAAGAGTGTTATTGTATATGGATATATTCACACAGGTACATATGCACCATAACCCACTCAGCTCTGTAAAAGAATTGGCTCAGATATCATTCTATTAGAATGTAGTTAACTATTTGCTGTGATCTTTACTAATATTGTGTAACTAATTTATACCTGGATTGAAAATTTGGAGGAAAGGACATGACTAAATTTGAAGGAAATATTCACAAAGTTGGCCGAAATAGCCCAATTGGCAGAACATGTTGCCAAGAGACCCAGGTATTCCCGGTTCGAACCCTGTGCAATGCTATGAGCAGACATTGGCCTCGGACCACTTTTACAATGTCCCATTGAAAACCATAGTAAATGCCTCACCTTCAAAAATTCATAAAAAATATTAGTATCAACCTAGGGTATTTTGAAAAAAAAAGCAGAGTATGAAGTGAGGTTGACCATTGAAATATTTGGCTAGGATCTGTTAAAGCCCCACCTACCTTGAAAACAAAGAACAGAACATGGAAATATAGGAATGAGCCCCTGACAGCAAGGATCAATATATAGTCCTTTCAATTATTCTCATTTTTTTTCTGATAACTTCGACAAAACAAGCCATTATTGTACTATTAAATAGCACTATTCATTTTATGTCTAATGTGATCTGCATCTCGTTATTATCATGTATGATAAGGGGGAGTATGAAATTATCAAGCACTACTATCGTATGCCCTGGTTCCACATATCAAATAGTAGACTCAGGTCATAACGTTTGGAACCAGTGATATATAAATGTCACATTTATCTTTAACTTGCAATGGTTTAATTTATTGATTACAACCAGCTGGAGATGTGTTCAGTCAATAAAGAAGAGTCCCGGCAGGAAAAGTAATGAAGCCAAATCAGCTTATCACCCCCATTATCGCTCAGCAGGTGATCTATAAACCCAGGACAATAAGTGTCAGCTTTATTGTGTAACTCCGGGACATTGGATCAGAAAATGGAAAAATGCAAAGTCCACACCGGGCCACTTCAGACCGGCTGGCCCACATGACATATCCATCACTCTGATTCCAATAATATCTGATATCAAGAGAGCTTGGCGCACTCCGGGACTGAAGGTTCCCCCTAACACCTACATACAGTGTGCTCCACTGTACCTATACACAGTGTGCTCCATTATACCTACACACGGTGTGCTCCATTATACCTACATACAGTGTGCTCCATTATACCTACATACAGTGTGCTCCATTATACCTACACACAGTGTGCTCCATTATACCTACACACAGTGTGCTCCATTAGATCTACACACAGTGTGCTCCATTATACCTACACACGGTGTGCTCCATTATACCTACACACAGTGTGCTCCATTATACCTACACACAGTGTGCTCCATTATACCTACACATACCTACACACAGTTAATCTTTGTGCACAGTTAATCTCAAGTGTAAAAAGAAGTAGGTGTGACGTGTTGTTTGGCATTGGCAAGATGACTGCTACACAGGCATTGTTTGTGTTTGACCTTGGTGAAGTGACTGCATTATACCTACATAAAGTGTGCTGCATTATACCTACATACAGTGTGCTCCATTATACCTACATACAGTGTGCTCCATTATACCTATATACAGTGTGCTCCATTATACCTACACACAGTGTGCTCCATTAGATCTACACACAGTGTGCTCCATTATACCTACACACAGTGTGCTCCATTATACCTACACACAGTGTGCTCCATTATACCTACACACAGTGTGCTCCATTATACCTACATACAGTGTGCTCCATTTTAGCTATCACATTTCCAATGTCCCCTCAAAGGGTTGCCTGAAGTTAGCGACATATAAAGCCAACGGGTTGCATTCAAACACAATGCCAGCGTAGCAGTCGTCTCGCCAAGGTCAAACACAAGCAATGCCTGCATAGCAGTCACTTCACCAAGGTCAAACACAAACAATGCCTGTGTAGCAGTCATCTTGCCAATGCCAAACAACACGTCACACCTACTTCTTTTTACACTTGAGATTAACTGTGCACAAAGATTAAAACTGCTAATAGAATTAATGAAATTTCACTGATAAAATAGACAATAGAAAGAATACAAATATTAATCAGACATGTGTGTCGTGATGGACTACATAAAACTATCCAACATCATTATGTGAAGAGAGAGGCAAAGATTATTCCCATCGAAAATATTGACCTTTATAAATTTCAACAATTAAAAATCATTACTGGGAGTGTGATATGGTTCTTGTCTGCACCATACTTTCTTGTCTACACCATACTTTCTTGTCTGCACCATACTTTCTTGTCTGCACCATACTTTCTTGTCTACACCATACTTTCTTGTCTGCACCATACTTTCTTGTCTGCACCATACTTTCTTGTCTGCACCATACCTTCCTGTCTGCACCATACTTTCTTGTCTGCACCATACTTTCTTGTCTGCACCATACCTTCTTGTCTGCACCATACCTTCTTGTCTGCACCGTACTTTCTTGTCTGCACCATACTTTCTTGTCTGCACCATACTTTCCTGTCTGCACCATACCTTCTTGTCTACACCATTCTTTCTTGTTTACACTATAATTTCTTGTCTGCACTATACTTTCTTGTCTACACCATACATTCCTGTCTACACCATACTTTCTTGTCTACACCGTACTTTCTTGTTTACACTATACTTTCTTGTCTACACCATACTTTCTTGTCTACACCATACTTTCCTGTCTACACCATACTTTCCTGTCTACACCATACTTTCTTGTCTGCACCATACTTTCTTGTCTGCACCATACTTTCTTGTCTGTTCCATACTTTCTTGTCTGTACCATACCTTCTTGTCCGTACCATACCTTGTGGTGGAAATGATACCGATCGCCTCAGTGCCACAGAAGTTGCCTGGCTGGCTCTGTATGACAATGGAGGCTTTGTTTAAGAGTTTTAGCAAAGTTAAAGAGGCAGTCATGTCAAGGTGACCTACACTGTGTCTGTACATCGCATTGAGATCGTGTGCATTGGGCTTGTGTCTTAATGTTGCATGTTTGATTAAATAAGATTTAACCTTGACTGAGTTGTTGTTCACCAGGTATATATATATATTTTTTCTTAGTGTTTGAAAGAATGTGTGAGAAGAAAATGTGATGCAGAAATACTAAGCACCTTTCTTCTCATTTTGATTATCTCTATACTCATGGTACATGTTTGATCATGAGATGATCAGAGCAGATTATTTGCAATATTAATGGAATGATCAAATATTTCTTTTCCCCTTTTGGCGCTATTAAGCTACTACAAAAGTTACACGTCAATCTAAATGTTAAGTTTTGTAAATATTGGTGGTCACAAGGACATGTGAGAGGATTGCTGTCTCTCACACCGGCGAATGGAGTGAGAATCCCGGGTTTACTGGGTGCTGGAGAAAGTAGAATGTCACTAATGAAAGGTGCACAACTATTGCTCACTTACTGCTCAAAAGAATGGTTATCAAAGTCTGTGGTTTGTGTCATCATATTTGTGAAATAATGCATATAAATGTCCCCAGTTACTCTTTGAAAACAGCAGGGCATTGATTCCGGGTGACAGGCTTCTTTTTGACCTGATATAGTTTGAACTGAGATAAAAATATCCTTAAAACCAATAACTCAGCATGGCCAATCTCAATGGCACGTGTATCTTTAGCTTGCATACCAGCCTCACTATTGGTAGAGCAATGGAGCTGTGACTTACTTGGTAATATTAGTGGATGACGGGTGGGGGTGGTGAGTTCGACTCCCACTCGGCAGTGTTACTTCCACACTAGCTAAAAGGCTCATGGTAGATCTTACATGGCCATTGTTGCTGAAAGGGGCGTGATTACGCATGCTTTTCATATTGTGTACCTTTTTAAAGGTGAACCTGAATTTACCTGATTAGCACATCTTGACTATATGACCTGATTGGCGCAACATGACTATATTACCTGATTGGCACATCATGACTTTGTGACCTGATTGGCACATCATGACTTTGTGACCTGATTGGCACATCATGACAATATGACCTGATTGGCATATCATGGCAATATGACCTGATTGGTACATCATGCCTATATGACCTGATCGGCACATCATGACAATATGACCTGATTGGCACATCATGACTATACGACCTGAGTGGCACACCATGACTATATGACCTGAGTGGCACATCATGACTATATGACCTAAATTGTGCATCATGACTATATGACCTGAATTGTGCATCATGACTGTATGACCTGATTGGCACATCATGACTATATGACCTGAATGGTGCATCATGACTATATGACCTGAATGGCACATCATGACTGTATGACCTGAATTGTGCATCATGACTGTTTGACCTGATTGGCACATCATGACTCTATGACTTGATTGGCACATCATGACTTTATGACCTGATTGGCACATCATGTCTATATGACCTGATTGGCACATCATGACTATATGACTTGATTGGCACATGATGACTATATGACCTGTTTGGCACATGATGACTATATGACCTGATTGGCACATGATGACTATATGACCTGAGTGGCACATCATGACTATATGCCCTGATTGGCACATCATGACTATATGACCTGATTAGCATATCATGACTATATGACCTGAGTGGCACACCATGACTATATGACCTGAGTGGCACATCATGACTATATGACCTAAATGGTACATTATGACTATATGACCTGAATTGTGCATCATGACTATATGACCTGAATTGTGCATCATGACTGTATGACCTGATTGGCACATCATGACTATATGACCTGAATGGTGCATCATGACTATATGACCTGAATGGCACATCATGACTATATGACCTGAATTGTACATCATGACTATATGACCTGATTGGCACATCATGACTATATGACCTGAGTGACACATCATGACTATATGACCTGATTGGCACATCATGACTATATGACCTGAATGGCACATCCTGACTATATGACCTGAATTGTACATCATGACTATATGACCTGAATGACACATTATGTTTTTATATGACCTGAATGTCACATCACCACTTCATGACCTGAATTGTACATCATGACTATATGACCTGATTGCCACATCATGACTATATGACCTGATTGGCACATCGTGACTATATGACATGATTGGTACATCATGACTATATGACCTGAATGGCACATCATGACTATATGACCTGAATGGCACATCATGACTATATGACCTTAATGACACATCATGATTATATGACCTGATTGGCACATCATGACTATATGACCTGATTAGCATATCATGACTATATGACCTGAGTGGCACACCATGACTATATGACCTGAGTGGCACATCATGACTATATTACCTAAATGGTACATTATGACTATATGACCTGAATTGTGCATCATGACTATATGACCTGAATTGTGCATCATGACTGTATGACCTGATTGGCACATCATGACTATATGACCTGAATGGTGCATCATGACTATATGACCTGAATGGCACATCATGACTATATGACCTGAATTGTACATTATGACTATATGACCTGATTGGCACATCATGACTATATGACCTGATTGGCACATCATGACTATATGACCTGAATGGCACATCCTGACTATATGACCTGAATTGTACATCATGACTATATGACCTGAATGACACATTATGTTTTTATATGACCTGAATGTCACATCACCACTTCATGACCTGAATTGTACATCATGACTATATGACCTGATTGCCACATCATGACTATATGACCTGATTGGCACATCGTGACTATATGACATGATTGGTACATCATGACTATATGACCTGAATGGCACATCCTGACTATATGACCTGAATGGCACATCATGACTATATGACCTTAATGACACATCATGATTATATGACCTGATTGGCACATCATGACTATATGACCTGAAATGTACATCATAACTATATGACCTGAATGGTACATCATGTTTTTTATATGATCTGAATGGCACATCATCACTTCATGACCTGAATTGTACATCATGACTGTACGGCCTTATTGGCACATCATGACTATATCGCCTGATGTGCACATCATGACTATATGACCTGAATGGTACATCATGACTATATCGCCTGATGTGCACAAAATGTCCGATGAAACCTTCCTAAGCAGATATATAAGGATCATGCTTCCACAATAGAGACTCTAAGACAGTGACAGCATATTAGACAAATATTACCGGGCAAAGTGTGGCCTTCTTTTTGAGGTTATTATGATATAAACCATTTGTAGAGAACTCAGACCTCCACCATTGGGCATTGTTTATTCATGTGGTTCTCAGCTTACCTAATGGCAGTCTGACGGGTCCCAGCCTCTCACTTAAGACTTGTCTGTCTAATCTGTCCTCTGCCAGGAGAAACCAGTGCTCTACCAGCTGATTCTCCTTGCTTTGATCTGGACTCACTTCCTCCAACACAGCCTTTGTTGCTATAACACTATACCTTGATATTTGCTATAACACTATACCTGTGATTGTCTTTGACCATTTTACTGCCAGCAGCACTGACAGTATGGATTATCAAGGAGGGATTATCCGGTATGGATTATCAAATATTATAATTTGAATCCAATGGTCTCTAAAGGTTAAATTTATCTCTATAATTCATTGTTTTATATTTTTGCTTTGTTTGCTTTGTTTTCTTTTGAGACGTGACAGAAAGTCTCTTTGAGAGAAAAAAGTTTCAATTTTCAATTCACTTTCAGCCGTCTTGGTTTTACGGCAGTCACAGCTTTGCACTAACAGTTATAATCACATTTGACTTTTCACATCCAGACACAACACTATTCAACTTTGTAATCCCCAACACTGGATGGTGTTTCCAATTATGCCTCTCCAAAGTCAACAGGTTCCTCTGAAGAAATAAACCAAGCTATCAAAGAAAGGCTTTAGACAGGATAAGTGAGAATATGTATGCTAGATGGTTGCTAACACTGTTATTGCTTCCTCTGTCATTCCCTGCCTTACAGATATGCTTCCGATACTATAAAATGTGTTTGCTGATCTCCAAGTTACCCAAGTGAAAGTAGCTTTATATTTAAGAACAAAGTATTGTCTTAAAGGCTTATATTTTATGCCCTTCAAGCCCTTACACTGGTGAGAGTGAGATGAACATTTCAGACCGAGCTGTGAAATGTCGTTGAAGGTATAACTTATTGCAAACCACTGGTAAACTATGATGCTTATCACATTGCCATAAAAAAACAGCAATCATTCGGTACATAATACAGCAGTGAAGTATCACACAAACTTGTATAGTTGGAGATATGAACATAGATCTTGAAAGGATGAATGCATAATCTAAATACTTCAGTCAGCTTGCTGGGATAAAAATGAAGCATCCTATTGCCCGGTATATATATATATATGACCTGTGCCATTCAGGTCATATAGTCATGATGTACCAATCATGTCATATAGTCACGATGTGCCAATCAGGTCATATAATCATGATGTGGCAATCAGGTCATATAGTCATGATGTGGCAATCAGGTCATATAGTCATGATGTACAATTTAGGTCATGAAGTGGTGATGTGACATTCAGGTCATATAAAAACATAATGTGTCATTCAGGTCATACAGTCATGATGTACAATTCAGGTCATATAGTCATGATGTGCCATTCAGGTCATATAGTCATGATGTGCCAATCAGGTCATATAGTCATGATGTGCCACTCAGGTCATATAGTCGTGATGTGCCAATCAGGTCATATAGTCATGATGTGCCAATCAGGGCATATAGTCATGATGTGCCACTCAGGTCATATAGTCATGATGTGCCAATCAGGTCATATAGTCATGATGTGCCAATCAGGTCATACAGTCATGATGCACAATTCAGGTCATATAGTCATGATGCACAATTCAGGTCATATAGTCATAATGTCTTTGAAAGTATAACTTATTGCAAACCACTGGTAAACTATGATGCTTATCACATTGCCATAAAAAAAACAGCAATCAGTTGGTACCTAATACAGCAGTGAAGTATCACACACTTGTATAGTTGGAGATCTTGAAAGGATGAATGCACAATCTAAATACTTCAGTCAGCTTGTGAGAAATGAAGCATCCTATTGCCCAGTATACATATATACGTACTCGCATGTCTTATTGAATGGAGGGAAAGCCGGTGAAGGGTTAACAACAAATGATCAATCAAATATACAATGGTACAAGATAAGTGACACTGATAAGGAAAAAGTACCAAAGTGAGATAAGAAGGTATTTGTCAAGGATGTTAGTCCCTGCTGTCATAACCGCTGCAATGATGTAATGGGTACAGATGTAATGGGTACAGATGTAATGGGTACAGATGTAATGGGTACAGATGTAATGGGTACAGATGTAATGGGTACAGATGTAATGGGTACAGATGTAATGGGTACAGATGTAATGGGTACAGATGTAATGGGTACAGATGTAATGGGTACAGATGTAATGGGTACAGATGTAATGGGTACAGATGTAATGGGTACAGATGCGATCCACATACATCAATTGGATGCATATTGTGCAGTTCTTAGAAATGTGTGTGTCCAAGCAGGTAGAAAGAATCTGCCAGTGTCCAAAGGTTCAGGGGACAAGTATAAGAAAATATCTGGATAGAATGACCAGGTGGAATCTTTGAGGGAGAAGGTCCTATATTAGAGTATGTATGGACAAACCATCAAAAAACGAACCAGTTGACGGCGAAGTGGCTGGTAGTTTGGGAAAGGCAAAACAATCATCATTATGCGATCAAAAAGATTTTAAAAGATACAGATCTCAGGGAAAAGGTGGCTAAACACTTCTGACAAAATGAAAATATATATCTCTGGAAAGTGTATGAAAAGTAAATGGTAAAAATGGGGTTTGCTGGAAGTTTAAAAGAGTATACAATTCTGTTTTGTCTGATAGCAAAACAAAAAAAGAGTTTAAGTATATGAAGGATGAGCAGTCAATGCATAGTACCTCGATGCAAGAAGTGAAAATAAGTATAAATCAAATGTTAGATGGTCGGAAGGGTTTTTGGTCAGATCATGTCAAGATGGTTCCTATCGAACGCTTCACACATATCATCATGTCACATGGTTTCACCCCTGATGATTTGCTGATGGGTCATTATGGGTCATTATGGGTCGTTTCCATAGAACTGTCAGGGTGATGTTTCTGTCTTTGCTCGTGTTTGAGGAAAGTGTATGAATGAATGCTAATAAACAGGTACAGAGAAGAGTTACACAGAGACGGGTTACGCACCCCTTGCAGTCCTCTCTTAAAAGCAAATACTCCACTAAGATGCACTATGGTACAGAAAGAATCGGCGAAGTACTACAAAGCAAAGATAGAGGATCTAAGGTATTCACCTTGCCTGATAGATGTGTCCATCAAATACTCAGAATGCTGAAGGAAATGTTTGGTAAATGTGCCACTTGGTAAGGTTCTTATAGCTCAGAATTCCAAGCAATAAATGGTGTATGTCAAGGTGGTATGATATCTCCTCTGCTTTCACGGTATACATTGATGAGATATTGAAGGTGAGCGGAATTGGGTAAAGGTTGTTATATAGGCCATCAATACTATGGTGGCATGAGATGTGCAGATGACCTTACACAAAACTGTCTCAAAGCTCTATAAATGAAGATTACAGTCAGTCAGGATTATGCGGTTGAGAAATGGGGTGAAATACAAATACAATCCTGTAAAATCACCGGTATAACACTTATGATGAGAGTGACAAGAATATATATTTGGGTGGATGGATGTTGACATCTGGGGAACTTTGTGATGAATTATTTAAAGGAAGTATGTGACATAAAGAAACAGATTGGTGACTTTATTGGCAGAACAAACAATTTGGTTGTTAAATTTCATTTTGCTTCAAATGACATAATAATGGAACTGTTACACATAGAGTATTGTAGGATGTATGGATGGCAGCATGCTGTGATGTATAATATGATTATAAGGATTTTTATATGTTATGTTGATTACTATCTATTTTATTATTCTATAACCATGTGCAATTATATATTGTAAATCCATTTCTATGTGCAACTATTTCTGTGCGACTTAAGGTGTTTACACATACAGACTAAACTTAGGGCAAACATTTCACGGGCTCTTAACCCTAATTTATAATCGCGTCAGTTCATCTCATAGATTGAGGACAGTTGTGACAAAGTGATGGCAAGGACATAGAACAGGGAAAGAGTAGTGAGTATAGAGCTCAGGTCGACAAATATAATAACCAAATATTATAACATGTGCATGAACTGACATAGCGGAATAGAGTATATACATGAATGTCACAATTATTATTGCTATAGCCAAACGATTTTGGGAAAGGTAAATGATTGAATTGAAAACAGAATTATGTCTAACCTTGTTGAAAATCAGATCATTGGTATAATTGCATCTAATGCGCACTTCACCGCCTCACGTGACTTAATAAGCTGAATGTTGATTGGATGGAAGTAGAGGTGTGACATTTTGTCATGCGCAGTGACCCAAAGGTCAGAAAAGCTGCTTATGTGGATATTTGTGGATATTTGCTTGGAAGATTTGGTTGTGTTAATTTGTTATAACATTTCATGCAGGTTGTTGGATTATAAATTATTGTGTCAAATGAATATCCATGTCAAACATCATATGGGGGTCAGAAATCCCAGATATTGTTATTTGACAAGGAACCTTTTTAAAGAAAAATATACAGCCTCTGAACTCATTTTTTGATAAAGCTTTTGTCATTTTTAGGGCAATAAATGTGCGAAGATAAGATCAAATAGGACCAGATCTTTCAATGTTTCATGTGGGATGTTTAGCTTGTTTCATATGGAAACGTGTGGTGTTAACCCTTCACCGGCTTTCCCTCCATATGGAAACGTGTGGTGTCCATCCAAAGATCATCCAAACATGATGCTTGGCTAGAATGGCCACACATGGAGCTCCTAACTTCCCCATCATTACACGCCTAACGGTGCAGGGATCAGTACAACCTCAGCGATCCTCTCTCATTGCTGAGTGGTTTATGCAAGACTAGAAACATCCACAAAGTGCGGTATACGGCCTCCATCACACTCGGCAGGATGAACTATGAATGTTCAAACACACGCTCTGCAAGATGGACTATGGCTGTTCAAACACACACACTGCAAGATGGACTATGAATGTTCAAACACACACACTGCAAGATGGACTATGAATGTTCAAACACACACACACTGCAAGATGGACTATTAATGTTCAAACACACACTCTGTAAGATGGACTATGAATGTTCAAACACACACACTGCAAGATGGACTGTGAATGTTCAAACACACACTCGGCAAGATGGACTATGAACGTTCAAACACACACTCTAAATGATGGACTATGAATGTTCAAACACACACTCTGCAAGATGGACTGTGAATGTTCAAACACACGCTCTGCAAGATGGACTGTGAATGTTCAAACACACGCTTTTATGGTGCAGCTAAAAGTTCCCGATGACCCGCCCGACGTCTTAAAGATGTCCAATTGTGGCCGATGATCTCCCGGTGCCCGCACGGCAATCTGAACTGCCGGCCGATTGTGTAAAAGATACTCATCGTCCGGGCATCTTAACTGAAATCGGCGCAAATGTGACTGAGGTATAACCTGCTGGTGAAGATGTATAACTTCATTGATTACTCAGTTCACTGATTTCATTGGTTACTATCAGCGTGATTTTATTAATCACTAATAACCTTGATTTCATTGGTTACTGAGCTCGACGATTTAAATGGTCACTATCTAACATTTGATGGAAACTATTTCCAACGTTTCATTGGTTACTAAGCTCTATCCATTCATTGGGAAGTTGGCTCAGTGATTGCATTGGTTTGTAAACACTCATTGGATATCCCCATCAAGAATATCCCCATGAGCTGTTGGAGAGACCAGCCCATCTTCAGCAAAATCTTTATTACCGTGAAGACTAACATATGTTTCATACTGTCACATGATGGTCAAGCCTATAAACAAATCCTGTTCTGTTATACTATAAGCCAATGGTCCAGAGATCTGTAGCATATATACACATATCCCTGTAAAGACCATCCACCATATTAGAGGAAGCCTATCCCACCTGCTGTGATACTGTCCACAGCAGGTGGGATATATTGTGGCCATATATGTGCTATGGATATAAACAATTCCTTTCAATAAGGCAACAGCTTTTACTTGCATTTGATATCATATCTGAAAGAAATATTTATCAATTCATAAGGTGATAGGGTACTCCTTTATGACGATGCAGAAATGTCATCGTAAATAATACAGTAGGAGAAATGAATATGAAGAAAGTCAAATGGAAAAGATATTTGAGGCTACACGGCGTCCATTGGGGAGAGATGCGTGATGGATGCCGCCAGCCAGGTTTTGTTTGTCAGTTATCAAATGGTTCTCTAACACTTATATAACTTCTTTCTAAATGAGCACCCCTTTCTGAGAGTCGGTGTCTCTATCTGTCTTTGTCTGTCTCTCTACATATTTACAGACACACACACACACACACACACACACACATATATATATATATATTTATATATATATATATATATATATAAATATATATATATATATATATATATATATATATATATATATATATATATATATATATGTATATATATATATATACATGTGTGTGTATATATGTATGTGTGTGTAGAGAGGCAGATAGACATATATATAAATATATATGTGTAGAGACAGACAGACAGCCAGAGACACCGACTCTCAGAAAGGGGTGCTCATGTATGTGTGTGTGTGTGGATGTGTAATTGACGTAATAGTGAGGTCCTACCAGTGTTTTATACATCCATATAGATTTCCAATAGATCCTCTTCCAATCACTGTTCCTCCTCCCACTGCAATAAAAGGCAAAGCAATATATACACAAAGCAAGGACACTGGCTTCCTTATTGTTTCTTCTAATGAGCTCACCTGTGGCGAGACAGGCAATTTACTTCTACAACAAAGGAATAATTCTGTTGTATTGTTCACGGTGATATCTCCCCAGGGACAAACACCACTGCGATACACCAAATGACCTTGATGTGTAACCTGTTATTTGCGATGTTGACAAATAGAATAACACATTCAAAATGCATATGTCTCTCAAATCAGGGAATCACAGATCGGAGGGCATCCAGGGGCATCCAGGGGCATCCGGGGGCATCCAAGGGGAATCCAGGGGGCATCCAGGGGGCACCCAAGGGGAATCCAGGGGGCATCCGGGGGCATCCAAGGGGAATCCAGGGGCATCCAGGGGGCATCCAGGGGCATCCACAAATATATAGAATGGGTGGATGTAAAGCTCAATGCAGACAAATGGCAAATCAGCTTAAAATCAAGGACAAAAGTCAAACGATTGCATTTATAAGTAAGAGCAGAATACGCTATCAATCTTATTCAAATGGGGATTATGGCTCAGTGGTAAAGTGTTTGTCTGTAAGGTTCCTATACTCGAGTCACGCCGAGTGCTTGAGATTCTGAAGTAGATATTCACTTGTGGAGTGTTTTAACCGCATTCGGTGCCACACAGTTGGTAAACAAAGGCCTTCTTTGTATTGTTATACTGAAGTTGAATGCACGGGAAAGCTCGCCAGTCCTGTTTCCATAAGGAGTGGGGCATTGAGGCCTGATTTAGCCCAAATTGTGTTGTAAAGGTTGTGTTTAATCACCATTGTGAAGTGCGGTAGCCACCAAGCTGCCTTCTTACTTACTGCTGGACACCATTGTGAAGTGTGGTAGCCACCGAGCTGCCTTCTTACTTACTGCTGGACACCATTGTGAAGTGTGGTAGCCACCAAGCTGCCTTCTTACTTACTGCTGGACAGCATTATGAAGTGTGGTAGCCACCAAGCTCCCTTCTTACTTACTGCTGGACACCATTGTGAAGTGTGGTAGCCACCAAGCTGCCTTCTTACTGCTGGACACCATTGTGAAGTGTGGTAGCCACCAAGCTGCCTTCTTACTTACTGCTGGACACCATTGTGAAGTGTGGTAGCCACCGAGCTGCCTTCTTACTTACTGCTGGACACCATTGTGAAGTGTGGTAGCCACCGAGCTGCCTTCTTACTTACTGCTGGACACCATTTCGAAGTGTGGTAGCCACCAAGCTGCCTTCTTACTTACTGCTGGACACCATTGTGAAGTGCGGTAGCCACCAAGCTGCCTTCTTACTTACTGCTGGACACCATTGTGAAGTGCGGTAGCCACCAAGCTGCCTTCTTACTTACATTTTAAGAACATACAAATCACTATCAATGTTTTATGGAGGTTTGGAGCATTGACAATTGTGTATCTACTGGTGCACCGAGGTTGGAGTCTCATCCTGTGTGTCTCATCTCTGTTTAATGTTTGTATTAAAGATTGGAGCTGTATTAATAGATCCATTATTCAGGAATGGGCCGTACTAAACATACTAAAGAATGGACGAATCGATGTGTGAACATTTGGTAAACTATATTACCTTAAAACCTGTCACCAATGCTATTCATAAAACCAGATGGGTCCATCTTATTAAAGATCTTTATGCGTCTTTATGGTGAGTGGAACATTAAGAATGACATCATTAGTCAAATAAGAGAATGTTGAGATAGGGAACCACTGAGACGGAATTCGCCCCCCCCCCCTCCCCCCCCCCAACCCCACACAAACACACTCTGGAGAAGGCCTCTTCGGTGGGAGACCGTCACTGTATCTCATAACAGAAGTAGGGTGTCTTGTATACATTAGAAAGATTAAAAGAAAAGCAGTCAACAAAAAAGCGTATCATCACAAACACTCATGTGCAAACTAATGTCCTTTTTCAAAAATTGGAGACATTAATATATTTAAATTCATAAATATAGTACACTGGTTCCAGTGTCACCAAACTGGTAATTGATAAAAGAATGCATTTCATTATTATTTCATCAGGGCTGCATTGTATCAACAGGGTTCGGGTCCAAATAGAGGGTCCAAATCGGTGTTGAACCTCGAAATGGACCCCAATGTATTTTATCAACAGGGTTAACACAAAAATTGGTGTTCACAGATTTCGGGGTTGGACCCAGAAATGCAACACCAAAATTTAGGGGGTTCAAATCGGCCGTAAAAATAGACCAAATTTACAAAATAAAAAGTATACCTTCTCTTTTCCCGATTGATGTATAAATTGGCAAGTATTAGAATAAAACCCAGTTGCATATTGTATGCAAATTTCGAAAGAATCAACGCAAGGCTTCCATATTCTAACCGCTCCAAACATCTATAAGAGCATTACAAATGCTCCCTTGTGGCCTCATGACGTTATTAAAATGCCTGTCTCGGCCCCACAGTAATTAGGTCACAATTACGTCTTGAGAGTGTCAACAAAGATGGCGTTTTAATGATTTGAGCAGCACATTGATGTTGATCTGACCAAAAACAGCTAGTTTTCCATTAAAAAACTGACATTAAACTCAAGATCTGTGTCCTGAAAGAAGGTAAAGATGACAAATATTTCAAAAATATATATGAATCGATGCAAAATTTGTGGGTCCAAATCGGTGTTCAAGAACCCCAACCCTGAAATTGTTCTTTTGGAGGTGGAACTCGTTCATACAATACTTTGGGGTCCAACACCAATTTCTGGGTTTTTGAACACCAATTTGGACCCCCGAATTGGAACCTGTTGAGACAATCCAACCCAGAAGTTTAAAACTTGTAAGTTTCTTCATGTGTTGTGCTTAATCTGGAAATATATAACTTTAAACCGAGAGCAAGTAGGTTTGGTTTGCTCTGCTTTACTCTGCTTTAGTCAGGACGATACTTGCAGTGCTCAGCCTGACAGCCTGGCGAGTAATACATCATATTAAATCTGATCAAATCAATCACTCTCACAATGCACTCAGAGGAGTCGGTAACATATTCAATATGTAGGCATTCACAGACTTCACTAGATATCAAAATATATCAGCAGATACTCCACTAGACATCAAGATATATCAGCAGATACTCCACTAGATATCAAGATATATCAGCGGATACTCCACTAGATATCAAGATATAACAGCAGATACTCCACTAGATATCAAGATATAACAGCAGATACTCCATTAGATATCAAAATATAACAGCAGATACTCCACTAGATATCAAGATATAACAGCAGATACTCCACTAGATATCAAAATATAACAGCAGATACTCCACTAGATATCAAGATATAACCGCAGATACTCAATTAGATATCAAAATATAACAGCAGATACTCCACTAGATATCAAGTTATAACAGCAGATACTCCACTAGATATCAAGATATAACAGCAGATACTCCACTAGATATCAAGATATATCAGCGAATACTCCACTAGATATCAAAATATAACAGCAGATACTCCACTAGATATCAAAATATATCAGCGGATACTCCACTAGATATCAAGACATATCAGCGGATACTCCACTAGATATCAAAATATAACAGCAGATACTCCACTAGATATCAAAATATAACAGCAGGTACTCCACTAGATATCAAAATATATCAGCAGATACTCCACTAGATATCAAGATATAACAGCAGATACTCTATTAGATATCAAGACATATCAGCAGATACTCCACTAGATATCAAAATATATCAGCAGATACTCCACTAGATATCAAGACATATCAGCGGATACTCCACTAGATATCAAAATATAACAGCAGATACTCCACTAGATATCAAAATATAACAGCAGGTACTCCACTAGATATCAAAATATATCAGCAGATACTCCACTAGATATCAAGATATAACAGCAGATACTCTATTAGATATCAAGACATATCAGCAGATACTCCACTAGATATCAAAATATAACAGCAGATACTCCACTAGATATCAAGATATAACAGCAGATACTCCACTAGATATCAAGATATAACAGCAGATACTCCACTAGATATCAAGATATATCAGCAGATACTCCACTAGATATCAAAATATAACAGCAGATACTCCACTAGATATCAAGATATAACAGCAGATACTCCATTAGATATCAAAATATAACAGCAGATACTCCACTAGATATCAAGATATAACAGCAGATACTCCACTAGATATCAAGATATAACAGCAGATACTCCACTAGATATCAAGATATAACAGCAGATACTCCACTAGATATCAAGATATATCAGCAGGTACTCCACTAGATATCAAAATATATCAGCAGATACTCCACTAGATATCAAGATATAACAGCAGATACTCTATTAGATATCAAGACATATCAGCAGATACTCCACTAGATATCAAAATATAACAGCAGATACTCCACTAGATATCAAGATATAACAGCAGATACTCCACTAGATATCAAGATATAACAGCAGATACTCCACTAGATATCAAGATATATCAGCAGATACTCCACTAGATATCAAAATATAACAGCAGATACTCCACTAGATATCAAGATATAACAGCAGATACTCCACTAGATATCAAGATATATCAGCAGATACTCCACTAGATATAAAAATATATCAGAGGATACTCCACTAGATATCAAGATATATCAGCAGATACTCCACTAGATATCAAAATATAACAGCAGATACTCCACTAGATATCAAGATATATCAGCAGATACTCCACTAGATATAAAAATATATCAGAGGATACTCCACTAGATATCAAGCTATATCAGAGGATACTCCACTAGATATCAAAATATATCAGCAGATACTCTATTAGATGTCAAGAAGGGCCACGGGCCGTGGTACAGTTGGTTAGAGCGCCAGCTTATTAGCACCAGTTCCTCTGTGGTGATCCAAAGGTCATGGGTTCAAACCCCGGCTGTGCCGAGATAGGGGGTTTAGCGGTCAGGGTGCGGGTTAAGTAGTCAGGGTGAGGGTATAGTGGTCAGGTTTAGGGTTTAGTGGTCAGGGTGGGGGTATAGTGGTCAAGGTGGGGGTTTAGTGGCCAGGGTGAGGGTTTAATGGTCAGGGTGGGGGTTAAGTGGTCATGGTGAGGGTTTAGTGGTCAGTGTGGTTTAGTGGTCAGGGTGGGGGTTAAGTGGTCAGGGTGAGGGTTTAGTGGTCAGGGTGAGGGTATAGTGGTCAGGGTGGTTTAGTGGTCAGGGTGGGGGTTAAGTGGTCAGGGTGAGGGTTGAGTGGTCAGGGTGGGGGTTTAGTGGTCAGGGTGAGGGTTGAGTGGTCAGGGTGGGGGTCTAATGGTCAGGGTGGTGGTTTAGTGGTCATGGTGAGGGTTTAGTGGTCAGTGTGGTTAAGTGGTCAGGGTGAGGATTTAATGGTCAAAGTGAGGGTTTAGTGGTCAGGGTGGGGGTTTAGTGGTCAGGGTGAGAGTATAGTGGTCAGGGTGGGGGTTTAGTGGTCAGGGTGAGGGTTGAGTGGTCAGGATGGGGGTTTAGTGGTCAGGGTGAGGGTTTAGTGGTCAGGGTGAGGGTTTAGTGGTCAGGGTGAGGGTTGAGTGGTCAGGATGGGGGTTTAGTGGTCAGGATGAGGGTTGAGTGGTCAGGGTGAGGGTTTAGTGGTCAGGGTGAGGGTTTAGTGGTCAGGGTGGGGGTTAAGTGGTCAGGGTGAGGGTTTAGTGGTCAGGGTGAGGGAACAGTGGTCAGGGTGGGGGTTTAGTGGTCAGGGTGGGGGTATAGTGGTCAGGGTGAGGGTTGAGTGGTCAGGGTGGGGGTTTAGTGGTCAGGGTGGGGGTATAGTGGTCAGGGTGGGGGTATAGTGGTCAGGGTGGGGGTATAGTGGTCAGGGTGGGGGTTTAGTTGTCAGGGTGAGGGTATAGTGGTCAGGGTGGGGGTTTAGTGGTCAGGGTGAGGGTTTAGTGGTCAGGGTGGGGGTTTAGTGGTCAGGGTGGGGGTTTAGTGGTCAGGGTGGGGGTATAGTGGTCAGGGTGGGGGTTTAGTGGTCAGAGTGAGGGTTTAGTGGTCAGGGTTAGTGGTCAGGGTGAGGGTTTAGTGGTCAGGGTGGGGGTTTAGTGGTCAGGGTGAGGGTTTAGTGGTCAGGGTGAGGGTTTAGTGGTCAGGGGCGGGGTATAGTGGTCAGGGTGGGGGTATAGTGGTCAGGGTGGGGGTTTAGTGGTCAGAGTGAGGGTTTAGTGGTCAGGGTTAGTGGTCAGGGTGAGGGTTTAGTGGTCAGGGTGGGGGTATAGTGGTCAGGGTGGGGGTATAGTGGTCAGGGTGGGGGTATAGTGGTCAGGGTGGGGGTTTAGTGGTCAGAGTGAGGGTTTAGTGGTCAGGGTTAGTGGTCAGGGTGAGGGTTTAGTGGTCAGGGTGGGGGTTTAGTGGTCAGGGTGGGGGTATAGTGGTCAGGGTGGGGGTATAGTGGTCAGGGTGGGGGTTTAGTGGTCAGGGTGGGGGTTTAGTTGTCAGGGTGAGGGTATAGTGGTCAGGGTGGGGGTTTAGTGGTCAGGGTGAGGGTTTAGTGGTCAGGGTGGGGGTTTAGTGGTCAGGGTGAGAGTATAGTGGTCAGGGCGGGGGTTTAGTGGTCAGGGTGGGGGTTTAGTGGTCAGGGTGAGGGTATAGTGGTCAGGGCGGGGGTTTAGTGGTCAGTGTGGGGGTTTAGTTGTCAGGGTGAGAGTATAGTGGTCAGGGCGGGGGTTTAGTGGTCAGTGTGGGGGTTTAGTGGTCAGGGTGAGGGTATAGTGGTCAGGGTTGCCAAGTATAAGCCACATTTTCTTCCTCTTTGCTGTGGCAATGTTTTACCGATGTCAATGGAGTTAATCTGACAGTACATCGTTTCTTCTTGTTTCGTGATTAACCGACTCATCGCGAGGGCAGGTTCAGTTGGTGCAACTCCATAACAATACATTGAATGTGATCAAATAAGTTCACTTAAACCCAAGAATTGTTTGATATCTGTCAATTGCAGATGAATGGTTCATGGTGAAGGACAGGGTAACTGAGTCAACCGGCAATATGGTCACAAGCCCTGAAAGGATTCACTGGTAAACATCATAACTCATCATAAATCCTTCAAAAAATAAAACAAATATGGTTGCCATGGCAACACGATACAACTTTTCAATAAATTCCCACTGCCGGCAGTGTGACTTTCATATTTGATATAAGACTCGTAGTCGACCTGAAATGGTCATTTGTGCTGAAAGGGTCGTAAAAATACCATTTTACTTTTTTCATTCAAAGATACACGAACCCCAAATGTGTGTATCCTATCTGAAACTAAAATGAGCCTTAAAGCAGGTCAGACATCTAGTGGAGGCAGTTGTTTATATATCTAGGTGATCAAGAACTCTCATCATTCAAGCCAAAAGGTACCAGCACGAGTATCTGCAATCAGTTCTCTGCTGCTCTCCTTTACATCGGGCTCAGTATATAACACCCCAGGCCTATACTGATGAGGCCTAGTAAGGCTGGGTAGTGTTCTGCAAATTTCACACAAAGATTTTGGCCGACTTACATCAATGGTGGAATCTATAATTTACAATTTGCTTAAACATCAAAACCAACGCTGGTATTGAGCAAATTGATGACATTGGACTGAAGCAAATGCTCGCGTCTCTATGTAGGTCACCAATTTGTGTCTAATTATTTGTCCAATCAATAAAGCGATGCTGTCTGATATCAGCCACCCTCACCTCTCTCCTGGATATCTCTAACCTTACATGTGGTCTCATCTATCACAGCTTCTCTGTGATGTATCTGTGACGTATTAACAGACGCAGCCCCTCTCAGGGACAATGTACCCAGGCCACTCGCTTTTTAAACCAATTTCCGGCGATACAATTTAAGAAACTGCGCAATATCCTAGATTATCCAACATGAGAACGGGTTAATCTCTGATTTGAAGACCACACTTACGTAAGACAATAATAGATAGAAGTTCTTGCTTATATTTGATAAAGGTTGATAAAGGTTGTTTTAAAAAACGGGTCATTGTGGGACATTGTGGGACAAATCTAAGCGTGAATCGGTACCAGAGGCCAATAGTCAGAGACATCAGAGGTCGATAGTCAGAGACATCAGAGGCCAATAGTCAGAGACATAGGTGGTCGATAGTCAATGACATCAGAGGCCAAAAGTCAGGGACATAAGAAGCGAATAGTCAGAGACATCAGAGGCCAATAGTCAGAGACACCAGAGGGCAGTAGTGAGATACATCAGAGGGCAGTAGTCATAAACATCAGAGACCAATAGTCAGAGACATCAGAGGCCAATAGTCAGAGACATCAGAGGGCAGTAGTCAGATACATCAGAGGCCGATAGTCAGAGACATCAGAGGTCGATAGTCAGAGACATCAGAGGTCGATAGTCAGAGACATCAGAGGCCAATAGTCAGAGACATCAGAGGTCGATAGTCAGATACATCAGAGGATGGTATACAGAGACATCAGAGGTCGATAGTCAGAGACATCAGAGGTCGATAGTCAGAGACATCAGAGGTCGATAGTCAGAGACATCAGAGGTCGATAGTCAGAGACATCAGAGGCCAATAGTCAGATACATCATAGGTCGATAGTCAGAAACATCAGAGGCCAATAGTCAGAGACATCAGAGGTCTATAGTCAGAAACATCAGAGGCCAATAGTCAGAGACATCAGAGGTCGATAGTCAGAGACATCAGAGGTCGATAGTCAGAGACATCAGAGACCAATAGTCAGAGACATCAGAGGCCGATAGTCAGAGACATCAGAGGCCAATAGTCAGAGATATCAGAGGTCGATAGTCAGAGACATCAGAGACCAATAGTCAGAGACATCAGAGGTCAATAGTCAGAGACATCAGAGGCCAATAGTCAGAGACATCAGAGGTCGATAGTCAGATACATCAGAGGATGGTATACAGAGACATCAGAGGTCGATATTCAGAGACATCAGAGGACGGTATTCAGAGACGTTTGTTTCTTAATTCCCGTTGTATTTCACCTTTAAATGAGCGTCTCCCAGCTACGCACAAGATGTCAGATGTCAGAAATAAAATTCACGCATTAATTGTCAATATAATTAGAGGTTTGAGAAAATGCATAGAAATATGTATATTTTTCTATGTATATTTTTTTCTCTTTTTCGCTTCTGTGTTATTTGAGAATCTGCTTTTATGACAGATTAAATCCCTGGAAGGTGGTCGGAAAGGCACTGCAGCAATAATGGATGACATTTGGTAATTATTGTGATCCACATATGTAAAAAGAATGTAATTATTTATATGTAATAAAAGAATGTATAAGGCGTCATCGCGTCATGGCCCCTCAGATGGTACCTTGTGGGGCAAACACATATCATATATCAAATCAGGTGTTATGAAAGTGGTCTCTGAGAATTAGAAACAAGCTAAGACTATTGAATTGACTCGTTAAAGGCATACCCTGGGATAAGAACCAGGCATTTTCACTCATTAAAAGTCACATCGTTGAGGTGACGTGAAGGTGATGTGTGTTGAGGCACATTGCTGTTACCGGCGAGCACAGTCCGCGTGCCGCTGTCAATGGAAGCGTCCGCCAGCCCAATGAATGCCTCACCCTGCACAGTGAATACACACCACCCAGGTTATACAGACTTCATAATGATCACCGCAAAGCAAACCTCCATACCCACATTGAAAGTAAAGCTTGTTCTGCAAGAAGTGAAAGTAAAATAGATTAGCTTTATTTGCTCATCGTATAAAGCATGCAGTAAATGTATTTAAAAACACTGAGACCGTCTGCAAAGCAGCATATGTGGTAGTCATGGTAACTAACCTCATAGCAGCATATGTGGTAGTCACAGTAACTAACCTCATAGCAGCATATGTGGTAGTCACAGTAACTGAATAGCAGCATACGTGGTAGTCATGGTAACTAACCTCATAGCAGCATATGTGGTAGTCATGGAAACTAACCTCATAGTAGCATATGTGGTAGTCATGGTAACTAACCTCATAGCAGCATATGTGGTAGTCACAGTAACTGAATAGCAGCATACGTGGTAGTCATGGTAACTAACCTCATAGCAGCATATGTGGTAGTCATGGTAACTAACCTCATATCAACATATGTGGTAGTCATGGTAACTAACCTCATAGCAGCATATGTGGTAGTCACAGTAACTGAATAGCAGCATATGTGGTAGTCATGGTAACTAACCTCATAGCAGCATATGTGGTAGTCATGGTAACTAACCTCATAGCAACATATGTGGTAGTCATGGTAACTAACCTCATAGCAGCATATGTGGCAGTCACAGTAACAGAATAGCAGCATATGTGGTAGTCATAGTAACTGAATGGCAGCACATGTGGTAGTCATAGTAACTGAATGGCAGCACATGTGGTAGTCATAGTAACTGAGTGGCAGCATGTGTGGTAGTTATAGTAACTGAATGGCAGCACATGTGGTCGTCATAGTAACTGAGTGGCAGCACGTGTGGTATTCATAGTAACTGAGTGGCAGCATGTGTGGTAGTCATGGTAACTGAATGGCAGCATGTGTGGTAGTCATGGTAACTGAATGGCAGCACATGTGCTAGTCATGGTAACTGAATGGCAGCACATGTGGTAGTCATAGTAACTGAATGGCAGCAAATGTGGTAGTCATAGTAACTAACCTCATGGCATCAAATGTGGTAGTCATAGTAACTGACCTCGTATCAGCATATGTAGTAGTCATAGTAACTGACCTCATAGCAGCATATGTGGTAGTCATAGTAACTAACCTCATACCAGCACATACGGTAGTCATAGTAACTGAATAGCAGCATATGTGGTAGTCATAGTAACTGAATAGCAGCATATGTGGTAGTCATAGTAACTGAATCGCAGCATATGTGGTAGTCATAGTAACTGAATAGCAGCATATGTGGTAGTCATAGTAACTGAATAGCAGCATATGTGGTAATCACAGTAACTAACCTCATAGCAGCATATGTAAGCAAATGTTAAATATAACTTAACTTCACTACATATAAGAAAGGTCCTATAAATCGAAACTCGATTTACGTTTCACCATGATGATGTCATACCGTTAAGTTTGCTAAAATAATCAAATATTGAGAGGCATATGCAGTGACAGACACAATCAGCCTGAATATCGTCCTTCCTGGATTGTGCATTGTCACGTGTATGCAAAACCCAATCAGCCCACATCGCTGGTGTCAAAAGATAAATCTTTTGTAGAATGGAAACTTCAGTTGATACTTAGATGGTATGATTGATATAGATAACAGATTGGCCAGTGTCACAGATGATGAATGAGCCTGCTGCTCCAAGTATCCATAAACTGGTCTGAGTTGATGCTTCAACAGGGGGCACATTCACGAGACCATCCATTATACCCTCGTGTTTAACCCACGTGATTGTATGTCCTGTATCCTTGTGACCGCTGCGAGAACAGGCGCAGTCTAATTCCAACCTGTTGCCAAAAGGTAAGACATCACCTTTACATTGATAAAAAGTTGCATCATGATGTTAATGCTCCCTCCGATACATGAAATAGTGCATACATATAACTCCCATTCAAAAGGGGCAAATGAAGTTTAACACATGGTTTTTACGTCTAAATCACAAGCTATTTTCTGTCTAAATCATTAGTCAATAACTTTTACATCAGACCTCATCACTTCTCTCTAATATGAGATGACATTTAATTCAATATTTCCCATGATTATTATGACAAATGGACAATATCTGCAAGTTGAATTGATAAATCCTTATAAATGTTTCAGTTAAAACAATAATATCTAAGAGTTTGAATGACAGGAGCATTGTTGCTACATGTAACTATCTTTGTGTACCCTCCCAGCCGTATGCAGGAGCATTGTTGCTACATGTAACTATCTTCGGTATCCTCCCAGCTGTATGCATGAGCATTGTTGCTTCATGTAACTGTCTTTGTGTACCCTCCCAGCTGTATGCAGGAGCATTGTTGCTTCATGTAACTGTCTTTGTGTACCCTCCCAGCTGTATGCAGGAGCATTGTTGCTTCATGTAACTATCTTTGTGTATCCTCCCAGCTGTATGCAGGAGCATTGTTGCTTCATGTAACTATCTTTGTGTACCCTCCCAGCTGTATGCAGGAGCATTGTTGCTACATGTAACTATCTTTGTGTACCCTCCCAGCTGTATGCAGGAGCATTGTTGCTTCATGTAACTGTCTTTGTGTACCCTCCCAGCTGTATGCAGGAGCATTGTTGCTTCATGTAACTATCTTTGTGTACCCTCCCAGCTGTATGCAGGAGCATTGTTGCTTCATGTAACTGTCTTCGGTACCCTCCCAGCTGTATGCAGGAGCATTGTTGCTACATGTAACTATCTTCGGTACCCTCCCAGCTGTATGCAGGAGCATTGTTGCTTCATGTAACTATCTTCGGTACCCTCCCAGCTGTATGCAGGAGCATTGTTGCTTCATGTAACTATCTTTGTGTACCCTTCCAGCTGTATGCAGGAGCATTGTTGCTTCATGTAACTATCTTTGTGTACCCTTCCAGCTGTATGCAGGAGCATTGTTACTACATGTAACTATCTTTGTGTACCCTTCCAGCTGTATGCAGGAGCATTGTTGCTTCATGTAACTATCTTTGTGTATCCTCCCAGCTGTATGCAGGAGCATTGTTGCTTCATGTAACTATCTTCGGTACCCTCCCAGCTGTATGCAGGAGCATTGTTACTACATGTAACTATCTTTGTGTACCCTTCCAGCTGTATGCAGGAGCATTGTTGCTACATGTTACTATCTTCGGTACCCTCCCAGATGTATGCAGGAGCATTGTTGCTTCATTTAACTATCTTCGGTACCCTCCCAGCTGTATGCAGGAGTATTGTTGCTTCATGTAACTATCTTTGTGTACCCTCCCAGCTGTATGCAGGAGCATTGTTGCTACATGTAACTATCTTCGGTACCCTCCCAGCTGTATGCAGGAGCATTGTTGCTTCATGTAACTATCTTTGTGTACCCTCCCAGCTGTATGCAGGAGCATTGTTGCTACATGTAACTATCTTTGTGTACCCTCCCAGCTGTATGCAGGAGTATTGTTGCTTCATGTAACTATCTTTGTGTACCCTCCCAGCTGTATGCAGGAGCATTGTTGGTACGTGTAACTATCTTCAGTACCCTCCCAGCTGTATGCAGGAGCATTGTTGCTTCATGTAACTATCTTTGTGTACCCTCCCAGCTGTATGCAGGAGCATTGTTGCTACATGTAACTATCTTTGTGTACCCTCCCAGCTGTATACAGGAGCATTGTTGCTTCATGTAACTATCTTTGTGTACCCTCCCAGCTGTATGCAGGAGCATTGTTGCTACATGTAACTATCTTTGTGTACCCTCCCAGCTGTATGCAGGAGCATTGCTGCTACATGTAACTATCTTCGGTACCCTCCCAGCTGTATGCAGGAGAATTGTTGCTTCATGTAACTATCTTCGGTACTCTCCCAGCTGTATGCAGGAGCATTGTTGCTTCATGTAACTATCTTCGGTACCCTCCCAGCTGTATGCAGGAGCATTGTTGCTACATGTAACTATCTTCGGTACCCTTCCAGCTGTATGCAGGAGCATTGTTGCTTCATGTAACTATCTTTGTGTACCCTCCCAGCTGTATGCAGGAGCATTGTTGCTTCATGTAACTATCTTTGTGTACCCTCCCAGCTGTATGCAGGAGAATTGTTGCTTCATGTAACTATCTTCGGTACCCTCCCAGCAGTATGCAGGAGAATTGTTGCTTCATGTAACTATCTTTGTGTACCCACCCAGCTGTATGCAGGAGCATTGTTGCTTCATGTAACTGTCTTTGTGTACCCTCCCAGCTGTATGCAGGAGAATTGTTGCTTCATGTAACTATCTTTGTGTACCCTCCCAGCTGTATGCAGGAGCATTGTTGCTACATGTAACTATCTTCGGTACCCTCCCAGCTGTATGCAGGAGTATTGTTGCTTCATGTAACTATCTTTGTGTACCCTCCCAGCTGTATGCAGGAGCATTGTTGCTACATGTAACTATCTTCGGTACCCTCCCAGCTGTATGCAGGAGCATTGTTACTACATGTAACTATCTTTGTGTACCCTTCCAGCTGTATGCAGGAGCATTTTGCTACATGTAACTATCTTCGGTACCCTCCCAGATGTATGCAGGAGCATTGTTGCTTCATTTAACTATCTTCGGTACCCTCCCAGCTGTATGCAGGAGTATTGTTGCTTCATGTAACTATCTTTGTGTACCCTCCCAGCTGTATGCAGGAGCATTGTTGCTACATGTAACTATCTTCGGTACCCTCCCAGCTGTATGCAGGAGCATTGTTGCTTCATGTAACTATCTTTGTGTACCCTCCCAGCTGTATGCAGGAGCATTGTTGCTACATGTAACTATCTTTGTGTACCCTCCCAGCTGTATGCAGGAGTATTGTTGCTTCATGTAACTATCTTTGTGTACCCTCCCAGCTGTATGCAGGAGCATTGTTGCTACATGTAACTATCTTCGGTACCCTCCCAGCTGTATGCAGGAGCATTGTTGCTTCATGTAACTATCTTTGTGTACCCTCCCAGCTGTATGCAGGAGCATTGTTGCTACATGTAACTATCTTTGTGTACCCTCCAAGCTGTATACAGGAGCATTGTTGCTTCATGTAACTATCTTTGTGTACCCTCCCAGCTGTATGCAGGAGCATTGTTGCTACATGTAACTATCTTTGTGTACCCTCCCAGCTGTATGCAGGAGCATTGCTGCTACATGTAACTATCTTCGGTACCCTCCCAGCTGTATGCAGGAGAATTGTTGCTTCATGTAACTATCTTCAGTACCCTCCCAGCTGTATGCAGGAGCATTGTTGCTTCATGTAACTATCTTCGGTACCCTCCCAGCTGTATGCAGGAGCATTGTTGCTACATGTAACTATCTTCGGTACCCTTCCAGCTGTATGCAGGAGCATTGTTGCTTCATGTAACTATCTTTGTGTACCCTCCCAGCTGTATGCAGGAGAATTGTTGCTTCATGTAACTATCTTCGGTACCCTCCCAGCAGTATGCAGGAGAATTGTTGCTTCATGTAACTATCTTTGTGTACCCTCCCAGCTGTATGCAGGAGCATTGTTGCTTCATGTAACTGTCTTTGTGTACCCTCCCAGCTGTATGCAGGAGAATTGTTGCTTCATGTAACTGTCTTTGTGTACCCTCCCAGCTGTATGCAGGAGCATTGTTGCTTCATGTAACTGTCTTTGTGTACCCTCCCAGCTGTATGCAGGAGCATTGTTGCTTCATGTAACTGTCTTTGTGTACCCTCCCAGCTGTATGCAGGAGAATTGTTGCTTCATGTAACTGTCTTTGTGTACCCTCCCAGCTGTATGCAGGAGCATTGTTGCTTCATGTAACTATCTTCGGTACCCTCCCAGCTGTATGCAGGAGCATTGTTGCTTCATGTAACTATCTTTGTTTACCCTCCCAGCTGTATGCAGGAGCATTGTTGCTTCATGTAACTATCTTCGGTACCCTCACAGTTGTATGCAGGAGCATTGTTGCTTCATGTAACTATCTTTGTGTACCCTCCCAGCTGTATGCAGGAGCACTGTTGCTTCATGTAACTATCTTTGTGTACCCTCCCAGCTGTATGCAGGAGCATTGATGCTTCATGTAACTATCTTTGTGTACCCTCCCAGCTGTATGCAGGAGCATTGTTGCTTCATGTAACTATCTTTGTGTACCCTCCCAGCTGTATGCAGGAGCATTGTTGCTTCATGTAACTATCTTTGTGTACCCTCCCAGCTGTATGCAGGAGCATTGATGCTTCATGTAACTATCTTTGTGTACCCTCCCAGCTGTATGCAGGAGCATTGTTGCTTCATGTAACTATCTTTGTGTACCCTCCCAGCTGTATGCAGGAGCATTGTTGCTTCATGTAACTATCTTCGGTACCCTCCCAGCTGTATGCAGGAGCATTGTTGCTTCATGTAACTGTCTTTGTGTACCCTCCCAGCTGTATGCAGGAGCATTGTTGCTTCATGTAACTATCTTTGTGTACCCTCCCAGCTGTATGCAGGAGCATTGTTGCTTCATGTAACTATCTTTGTGTACCCTCCCAGCTGTATGCAGGAGCATTGTTGCTACATGTAACTATCTTCGGTACCCTCCCAGCTGTATGCAGGAGCATTGTTGCTTCATGTAACTGTCTTTGTGTACCCTCCCAGCTGTATGCAGGAGCATTGTTGCTTCATGTAACTATCTTTGTGTACCCTCCAAGCTGTATGCAGGAGCATTGTTGCTTCATGTAACTATCTTTGTGTACCCTCCCAGCTGTATGCAGGAGCATTGTTGCTTCATGTAACTATCTTTGTGTACCCTCCCAGCTGTATGCAGGAGCATTGTTGCTACATGTAACTATCTTCGGTACCCTTCCAGCTGTATGCAGGAGCATTGTTGCTACATGTAACTATCTTCGGTACCCTTCCAGCTGTATGCAGGAACATTGTTGCTTCATGTAACTATCTTTGTGTACCCTCCCAGCTGTATGCAGGAGCATTGTTGCTTCATGTAACTATCTTTGTGTACCCTCCCAGCTGTATGCAGGAGAATTGTTGCTTCATGTAACTATCTTCGGTACCCTCCCAGCTGTATGCAGGAGAATTGTTGCTTCATGTAACTATCTTTGTCTACCCTCCCAGCTGTATGCAGGAGCATTGTTGCTTCATGTAACTGTCTTTGTGTACCCTCCCAGCTGTATGCAGGAGAATTGTTGCTTCATGTAACTGTCTTTGTGTACCCTCCCAGCTGTATGCAGGAGCATTGTTGCTTCATGTAACTATCTTTGTGTACCTGCCCAGCTGTATGCAGGAGCATTGTTGCTTCATGTAACTATCTTTGTGTACCCTCCCAGCTGTATGCAGGAGCATTGTTGCTTCATGTAACTATCTTTGTGTACCCTCCCAGCTGTATGCAGGAGCATTGTTGCTTCATGTAACTATCTTTGTGTACCCTCCCAGCTGTATGCAGGAGCATTGTTGCTTCATCTAACTATCTTTGTCCACCCTCCCAGCTGTATGCAGGAGCATTGTTGCTTCATGTAACTATCTTTGTGTACCCTCCCAGCTGTATGCAGGAGCATTGTTGCTTCGTTTTACTACATGTATCTTTGTGTACCCTCCCAGCTGTATGCAGGAGCATTGTTGCTACATGTAACTATCTTCGGTACCCTCCCAGCTGTATGCAGGAGCATTGTTGCTACATATAACTATCTTTGTGTACCCTCCCAGCTGTATGCAGGAGCATTGTTGCTTCATGTAACTATCTTTGTGTACCCTCCCAGCTCTATGCAGGAGCATTGTTGCTTCGTTTTACTACATGTATCTTTGTGTACCCTCCCAGCTGTATGCAGGAGCATTGTTGCTTCATGTAACTATCTTTGTGTACCCTCCCAGCTGTATGAAGGAGCATTGTTGCTTCGTTTTACTACATGTATCTTTGTGTACCCTCCCAGCTGTATGCAGGAGCATTGTTGCTTCATGTAACTATCTCCGGTACCCTCCCAGCTGTATGTTTGAGCATTGTTGCTACATGTAACTATCTTTGTGTACCCTCCCAGCTGTATGCAGGAGCATTGTTGCTTCATGTAACTATCTTTGTGTACCCTCCCAGCTGTATGCAGGAGCATTGTTGCTTCATGTAACTATCTTTGTGTACCCTCCCAGCTGTATGCAGGAGCATTGTTGCTACATGTACCTATCTTCGGTACCCTCCCAGCTGTATGCAGGAGCATTGTTGCTTCATGTAACTATCTTCGGTACCCTCCCAGCTGTATGCAGGAGCATTGTTGCTACATCTAACTATCTTCGGTACCCTCCCAGCTGTATGCAGGAGCATTGTTGCTACATGTAACTATCTTTGTGTACCCTCCCAGCTGTATGCAGGAGCATTGTTGCCACATGTAACTATCTTTGTGTACCCTCCCAGCTGTATGCAGGAGCATTGTTGCTACATGTAACTATCTTTGTGTACCCTCCCAGCTGTATGCAGTAGCATTGTTGCTTCATGTAACTATCTTTGTGTACCCTCCCAGCTGTATGCAGGAGCATTGTTGCTTCATGTAACTACATGTATCTTTGTGTACCCTCCCAGCTGTATGCAGGAGCATTGTTGCTACATGTAACTATCTTTGTGTACCATCCCAGCTGTATGCAGGAGCATTGTTGCTTCATGTAACTGTCTTTGTGTACCCTCCCAGCTGTATGCAGGAGCATTGTTGCTTCATGTAACTATCTTTGTGTACCCTCCCAGTTGTATGCAGGAGCATTGTTGCTTCATGTAACTATCTTTGTGTACCCTCCCAGCTGTATGCAGGAGCATTGTTGCTACATGTAACTATCTTCGGTTCCCTCCCAGCTGTATGCAGGAGCATTGTTGCTTCATGTAACTATCTTTGTGTACCCTCCCAGCTGTATGCAGGAGCATTGTTGCTACATGTAACTATCTTTGTGTACCCTCCCAGCTGTATGCAGGAGCATTGTTGCTTCATGTAACTATCTTTGTGTACCCTCCCAGCTGTATGCAGGAGCATTGTTGCTACATGTAACTATCTTCGGTACCCTCCCAGCTGTATGCAGGAGCATTGTTGCTTCATGTAACTATCTTCGGTACCCTCCCAGCTGTATGCAGGAGCATTGTTGCTTCATGTAACTATCTTTGTGTACCCTCCCAGCTGTATGCAGGAGCATTGTTGCTACATGTAACTATCTTTGTGTACCCTCCCAGCTGTATGCAGGAGCATTGTTGCTACATGTAACTATCTTTGTGTACCCTCCCAGCTGTATGCAGGAGCATTGTTGCTACATGTAACTATCTTTGTGTAACCTCCCAGCTGTATGCAGGAGCATTGTTGCTACATGTAACTACATGTATCTTTGTGTACCTTCCCAATCAAGGAGCCTGGCATTTCTTATACATCACAAGAATCACGTCTCGGTTTTCTTATGTTCTTAAGGGTTTTTTTTGTTGCAATAACAAAGATATTGTAACAATAATTGGTGCAATGTTTGTTACACCAACACCAAAGGGATGTTTTACATCTAATGGGAATTACACCTGTGTTTTGTTTGTCAAACTTTGATATGAGCTATTTCTATGCAGCGTCTGTAATGAGATTGTTAGGACATGGCGTCTGCAGTGTCCAATGTGGAGATTTGTATCACTCATGTTGACAGCAGGCGTATTGGTATTGTGTGCAGATCCCATCTGAAGATCCTGCAGGGGACAGCAATACATATCTGTACTGCCAGTCATAAATAACACAAGAAATGCCACCTGCTTTTTCCTTTTGAGGCAATTAAAATCACAGCTAATTTTCAAAGCTGTTATCTAGCAGGTGCCTCACCATGATATAAATCTAGATCATTTGCCCATTGATCAACCAGTGCCTAACTTAGATAATTATAAAGACGTACCATGTTTATAGAACTTTTAAATCCTTTTGAGAAACATACATCGATTTTGCTATCTGGTTCTTGAGCCAAGCCCTTCTTTCTTGAGCGAAGCCCTTCATTCTTGAGCTCATTCTTTTTTTCTTTCTTCAGCTAAGCTCTTCTTTCTTGAGGAGCCAAGCTGTAATTTCTAGAGGTGCCAAGCTGTAATTTCTAGAGGTGCCAAGCTGTAATTTCTAGAGGTGCCAAGCTGTAATTTCTAGAGGTGCCAAGCTGTAATTTCTAGAGGTGCCAAGCTGTAATTTCTAGAGGAGCCAAGCTGTAACTTCTCTATCCCTGTCACAAGCTACCAGATAATTTCGAATCTACTTTTAAATGGTATATTTTTTATGTAGAGGAATATGAAAATCGATAAGAAAATTTGATCACAATTTCTTGGGTACAAACATTTAAACTATGTAAGGAAAAGGTGCACGAAAACCTGATTTCCTGAAAGCTTCAACTTTATGCTACAATATACTAATTTGTTCTCTTATGCACTGTTAACATTTTAATACAATTAGAATTCTTTGATTTTATGTTCTATGTAATCAGATTAATAATGATTCTTTTCTTGCCTTGGAATATGGTGAGGTCCTCCTCCATAGTAATCTAAGAAGTTGAAGTAAAGTGGGAAATTGGCAGGTGTTCTTCGCAAGGATATACATTTTAATTTCTATTCAGTTTAATGCCCAGTCTCTCAAATTCCTGGGTTCCTAATTCATTGTTTTTGCTCCTATCTAAACTTTGTGGTGCTACAACTGCTGCGTTTTAAGCTATAGAATAAATTTCCTTCCCTGTGATTTATTTTACAATCATCTTATTATATGCTTCTTGTAAATGTGTAAAGATGTAGTGTGTGTGCATTTATTTACCAATCAAAGATTTTATAATCTCAGTATCAATTATTTTTGTTAGAATGAGACAGTACAGTTTAACTGTGATGTATACAATGCAAGGTGTACAATGTTTAACCCATATGGTAATGCACCAAACCAAACATAGGAAATCAATACAATCGATATTTAGAACAAAATTAATGTCTCTGGAGGCATTTTCTTCAATAATTATAAAAAAACTACATAAAATGTCTGGCAGGCTGGTACTGTATACAATTGTCGACAGGATGCAATTTGCCTGATTAAGAGTGTGAGATATGTACGAGGACCCATCTCTTATCTCCTGTCGCATCTTAATGACGCGGCGCAATATCGGCTCCACTTATCTCATAGTAGTTAAAACTTAAATGATGTCAATAATGTCCAATCCTAACAATGACCAAAAATAATGAGATTAATGGGAAGATTAATGGGAAGAAAATGAGATGTTGAAATCTTTAATAGCTAAGGAACTGTTATGAAAATGTTTCCTGTGAGGAACTTGAAAATCCTATATGAATTAATCCCGAATTTAATTTGATATTTAAGTCAGAAGCGATGAGACATGTTGCAATATCTGGATATGAGGTCTGATGCTATATCTGGATATGAGGTCTATATCTGGATATGAGGTCTGGTGCTATATCTGGATATGAGGTCTATATCTGGATATGAGGTCTGGTGCTATATCTGAATATGAGGTCTGATGCTATATCTGGATATGTGGTCTATATCTGGATATGAGGTCTGACGCTATATCTGGATATGAGGTCTGGTGCTATATCTGGATATGAGGTCTGGTGCTATATCTGGATATGAGGTCTATATCTGGATATGAGGTCTGGTGCTATATCTGAATATGAGGTCTGATGCTATATCTGGATATGTGGTCTATATCTGGATATGAGGTCTGACGCTATATCTGGATATGAGGTCTGATACTATATCTGGATATGTGGTCTATATCTGGATATGAGGTCTGATACTATATCTGGATATGAGGTCTGATACTATATCTGGATATGTGGTCTATATCTGGATATGAGGTCTGACGCTATATCTGGATATGAGGTCTGACGCTATATCTGGATATGAGGTCTGATACTATATCTGGATATGAGGTCTGATACTATATCTGGATATGAGGTCTGATACTATATCTGGATATGAGGTCTATATCTGGATATGAGGTCTAATGCTATATCTGGATATGAGGTCTGATGCTATATCTGGATATGAGGTCTATATCTGGATATGAGGTCTGATGCTATATCTGGATATGAGGTCTATATCTGGATATGAGGTCTGATACTATATCTGGATATGAGGTCTGACGCTATATCTGGATATGAGGTCTGACGCTATATCTGGATATGAGGTCTGATGCTATATCTGGATATGAGGTCTGACGCTATATCTGGATATGAAGTCTGACGCTATATCTGGATATGAGGTCTGATGCTATATCTGGATATGAGGTCTGACGCTATATCTGGATATGAGGTCTGACGCTATATCTGGATATGAGGTCTGACGCTATATCTGGATATGAGGTCTGACACTATATCTGGATATGAGGTCTGATGCTATATCTGGATATGAGGTCTGATGCTATATCTGGATATGATGTCTGATGCGATATCTGGATATGAGGTCTGACGCTATATCTGGATATGAGGTCTGACACTATATCTGGATATGAGGTCTGATGCTATATCTGGATATGAGGTCTGACACTATATCTGGATATGAGGTCTGATACTATATCTGGATATGTAGTCTGATACTATATCTGGATATGAGGTCTGTTGCTATATCTGGATATGTGGTCTATATCTGGATATGAGGTCTGATGCTATATCTGGATATGTGGTCTGATGCTATATCTGGATATGTGGTCTATATCTGGATATGAGGTCTGTTGCTATATCTGGATATGTGGTCTGTTGCTATATCTGGATATGTGGTCTATATCTGGATATGAGGTCTGTTGCTATATCTGGATATGTGGTCTGTTGCTATATCTGGATATGTGGTCTATATCTGGATATGAGGTCTGTTGCTATATCTGGATATGTGATCTGATGCTTAATCTGGATATGAGGTCTGATGCTAAATCTGGATATGAGGTCTGATGCTATATCTGGATATGAGGTCTGGTGCTATATCTGGATATGAGGTCTGATGCTATATCTGGATATGTGGTCTGGTGCTATATCTGGATATGAGGTCTGGTGCTATATCTGGATATGAGGTCTGGTGCTATATCTGGATATGAGGTCTGATGCTATATCTGGATATGAGGTCTGGTGCTATATCTGGATATGAGGTCTGATGCTATATCTGGATATGAGGTCTGATGCTATATCTGGATATGAGGTCTGGTGCTATATCTGGATATGAGGTCTGATGCTATATCTGGATATGTGGTCTGTTGCTATATCTGGATATGAGGTCTGGTGCTATATCTGGATGTGTGGTTTGATGTCCTTTCGGCCGTTTTGTGCAAATAAACATGGAATATTACTTTGTTTCCTTCACTGGATTCTTCACATGCTTCTTTAATCACGTGATTAAAATCCTTTATATGTTAACCAAAGAGACATGGTCATTAAATATTCATCTGAGAAACACAAAAAATTACCTTATTTACTATAAATTCAGTGTTAACATGCAAAGGTTGTACAGAATCGTCTTCTGTGTTTACATTCCAAACCTCTGAATTTATTTGGCATCAATGTGATCACATAACATAGGGCCTACGTAGCCTCTCCTGCTTGGCTCAAACCGTATTCACCTCTGAAAATATGTTACCAAGCCAAGACATGAGCACCTCATAGATCTTGGTTTGGCATCTACTGTAACAACTGCTATGGTAAAAAATATGGCAACTGCCATGGTAATAAAAATGGCAACTGCTGTGGTAATAAATATGGCAACTGCCATGGTAATAAATATGGCAACTGCTATGGTAAAAAATATGGCAACTGGCATGGTAATAAATATGGCAACTGTTGTGGTAATAAATATGGCAACTGCCATGGTAATAAATATGGCAACTGCTGTGGTAATAAATATGGCAACTGCCATGGTAATAAATATGGCAACTGCCATGGTAATAAATATGGCAACTGCTGTGGTAGTAAATATGGCAACTGCTGTGGTAATAAATATGGCAACTGCTGTGGTGATAAATATGGCAACTGCTGTGGTAATAAATATGGCAACTGCTATGGTAATAAATATGGCAACTGCTGTTGTAATAAATATGGCAACTGCTGTTGTAATAAATATGGCAACTGCTATTGTAATAAATCAAACTTAAACTCAAACTTAAACTCAAACTTAAACTCAAACTTAAACTCAAACTTAAACTCAAACTTAAACTCAAACTTAAACTCAAACTTAAACTCAAACTTAAACTCAAACTTAAACTCAAACTTAAACTCAAACTTAAACTCAAACTTAAACTCAAACTTAAACTCAAACTTAAACTCAAACTTAAACTCAAACTTAAACTCAAACTTAAACTCAAACTTAAACTCAAACTTAAACTCAAACTTAAACTCAAACTTAAACTCAAACTTAAACTCAAACTTAAACTCAAACTTAAACTCAAACTTAAACTCAAACTTAAACTCAAACTTAAACTCAAACTTAAACTCAAACTTAAACTCAAACTTAAACTCAAACTTAAACTCAAACTTAAACTCAAACTTAAACTCAAACTTAAACTCAAACTTAAACTCAAACTTAAACTCAAACTTAAACTCAAACTTAAACTCAAACTTAAACTCAAACTTAAACTCAAACTTAAACTCAAACTTAAACTCAAACTTAAACTCAAACTTAAACTCAAACTTAAACTCAAACTTAAACTCAAACTTAAACTCAAACTTAAACTCAAACTTAAACTCAAACTTAAACTCAAACTTAAACTCAAACTTAAACTCAAACTTAAACTCAAACTTAAACTCAAACTTAAACTCAAACTTAAACTCAAACTTAAACTCAAACTTAAACTCAAACTTAAACTCAAACTTAAACTCAAACTTAAACTCAAACTTAAACTCAAACTTAAACTCAAACTTAAACTCAAACTTAAACTCAAACTTAAACTCAAACTTAAACTCAAACTTAAACTCAAACTTAAACTCAAACTTAAACTCAAACTTAAACTCAAACTTAAACTCAAACTTAAACTCAAACTTAAACTCAAACTTAAACTCAAACTTAAACTCAAACTTAAACTCAAACTTAAACTCAAACTTAAACTCAAACTTAAACTCAAACTTAAACTCAAACTTAAACTCAAACTTAAACTCAAACTTAAACTCAAACTTAAACTCAAACTTAAACTCAAACTTAAACTCAAACTCAAACATCATTTATTTGACCTAACATATAATCAATATACAGTCAAGCCCCGCCAGTCCGTCATGGTCTGTCACACATAATTCTGACGGTTTGATGAAACGGACATCAAATGAATACAAATAAAGAAAGATTAGAATGGTTGCAGCCAAATCACTGTCGGTAATTGATATGCCGGATTATCGGGGGACGGTCCGGCGAGGTCTGACTGTATACAAATATATAATCTATGGCGTATGTCCAGGTCAGGGAGACTCTCACATAGACCGCTAGGGGTCGCTATAATGGGAGCCATCCTAAAATCCTGCAACTGATACAGCAACAATTTGTTATCATACTAACACCCACTCAACAAAGCCCTCCTCAGGTCAAAGACATGTTGTGAATAGACGTTGGTGAATTCCATGGAATTTGTATGTAAAGATGTTACTTCAGATGTTTTAGAGGACATCACCTTCATTCACCCGTTTTCATAGCTAAAACTGCTATAAAACGTCGCAGAACTGTTTTTGGTCTTCACATATGAATTTCAAATACAACTATTTTCCTCTCAATGACAACGGTTTCCGAATCTTGTGTCAAAAGCCTAATTAGATGAGATTATATTTCCCATTGAACCTCCTAAATTATTCTAATGCGTAGAAACAATAGTCTATTAAATAGAATGTTAAGCTAATTGTATTGATAGAAACCTCAAACCAGGCAAACATATCTCAATGCGAATTCGTATAAACAACGATAATATTAGCAGTCATTGACAAGCTCCGAACACTAGTCTAGTTCAGGGGAATCATTGACAAGCTCCGAACACTAGTCTATCTCAGGGGAATCATTGACAAGCTCCGAACACTGGTCTAGTTCAGGGGAATCATTGACAAGCTCCGAACACTAGTCTAGTTCAGGGGAATCATTGACAAGCTCCGAACACTAGTCTAGTTCAGGGGAATCATTGACAAGCTCCGAACACTAGTCTAGTTCAGGGGAATCATTGACAAGCTCCGAACACTGGTCTAGTTCAGGGGAATCATTGACAAGCTCCGAACACTGGTCTAGTTCAGGGGAATCATTGACAAGCTCCGAACACTGGTCTAGTTCAGGGGAATCATTGACAAGCTCCGAACACTAGTCTAGTTCAGGGGAATCGTTGACAAGCTCCGAACACTAGTCTAGTTCAGGGGAATCATTGACAAGCTCCGAACACTAGTCTAGTTCAGGGGAATCATTGACAAGCTCCGAACACTAGTCTAGTTCAGGGGAATCATTGACAAGCTCCGAACACTAGTCTATCTCAGGGGAATCGTTGACAAGCTCCGAACACTAGTCTAGTTCAGGGGAATCATTGACAAGCTCCGAACACTAGTCTATCTCAGGGGAATCGTTGACAAGCTCCGAACACTAGTCTAGTTCAGGGGAATCATTGACAAGCTCCGAACACTAGTCTATCTCAGGGGAATCGTTGACAAGCTCCGAACACTAGTCTAGTTCAGGGGAATCATTGACAAGCTCCGAACACTAGTCTAGTTCAGGGGAATCATTGACAAGCTCCGAACACTAGTCTAGTTCAGGGGAATCGTTGACAAGCTCCGAACACTAGTCTATCTCAGGGGAATCGTTGACAAGCTCCGAACACTAGTCTAGTTCAGGGGAATCGTTGACAAGCTCCGAACACTAGTCTAGTTCAGGGGAATCATTGACAAGCTCCGAACACTAGTCTAGTTCAGGGGAATCATTGACAAGCTCCGAACACTAGTCTAGTTCAGGGGAATCGTTGACAAGCTCCGAACACTAGTCTATCTCAGGGGAATCGTTGACAAGCTCCGAACACTAGTCTAGTTCAGGGGAATCGTTGACAAGCTCCGAACACTAGTCTAGTTCAGGGGAATCATTGACAAGCTCCGAACACTAGTCTAGTTCAGGGGAATCATTGACAAGCTCCGAACACTAGTCTAGTTCAGGGGAATCATTGACAAGCTCCGAACACTAGTCTAGTTCAGGGGAATCATTGACAAGCTCCGAACACTAGTCTATCTCAGGGGAATCGTTGACAAGCTCCGAACACTAGTCTAGTTCAGGGGAATCATTGACAAGCTGCGAACACTAGTCTAGTTCAGGGGAATCGTTGACAAGCTCCGAACACTAGTCTAGTTCAGGGGAATCGTTGACAAGCTCCGAACACTAGTCTAGTTCAGGGGAATCATTGACAAGCTCCGAACACTAGTCTAGTTCAGGGGAATCGTTGACAAGCTCCGAACACTAGTCTAGTTCAGGGGAATCGTTGACAAGCTCCGAACACTAGTCTATCTCAGGGGAATCGTTGACAAGCTCCGAACACTAGTCTAGTTCAGGGGAATCATTGACAAGCTCCGAACACTAGTCTATCTCAGGGGAATCGTTGACAAGCTCCGAACACTAGTCTAGTTCAGGGGAATCATTGACAAGCTCCGAACACTAGTCTATCTCAGGGGAATCGTTGACAAGCTCCGAACACTAGTCTAGTTCAGGGGAATCATTGACAAGCTCCGAACACTAGTCTATCTCAGGGGAATCGTTGACAAGCTCCGAACACTAGTCTAGTTCAGGGGAATCGTTGACAAGCTCCGAACACTGGTCTAGTTCAGGGGAATCATTGACAAGCTCCGAACACTAGTCTATCTCAGGGGAATCGTTGACAAGCTCCAAACACTAGTCTAGTTCAGGGGAATCGTTGACAAGCTCCGAACACTAGTCTATCTCAGGGGAATCGTTGACAAGCTCCGAACACTAGTCTATCTCAGGGGAATCGTTGACAAGCTCCGAACACTAGTCTAGTTCAGGGGAATCATTGACAAGCTCCGAACACTAGTCTATCTCAGGGGAATCGTTGACAAGCTCCGAACACTAGTCTAGTTCAGGGGAATCATTGACAAGCTCCGAACACTAGTCTATCTCAGGGGAATCGTTGACAAGCTCCGAACACTAGTCTAGTTCAGGGGAATCGTTGACAAGCTCCGAACACTAGTCTAGTTCAGGGGAATCATTGACAAGCTCCGAACACTAGTCTAGTTCAGGGGAATCATTGACAAGCTCCGAACACTAGTCTAGTTCAGGGGAATCGTTGACAAGCTCCGAACACTAGTCTAGTTCAGGGGAATCGTTGACAAGCTCCGAACACTAGTCTAGTTCAGGGGAATCATTGACAAGCTCCGAACACTAGTCTAGTTCAGGGGAATCGTTGACAAGCTCCGAACACTAGTCTAGTTCAGGGGAATCATTGACAAGCTCCGAACACTAGTCTATCTCAGGGGAATCGTTGACAAGCTCCGAACACTAGTCTAGTTCAGGGGAATCATTGACAAGCTCCGAACACTAGTCTAGTTCAGGGGAATCGTTGACAAGCTCCGAACACTAGTCTAGTTCAGGGGAATCATTGACAAGCTCCGAACACTAGTCTAGTTCAGGGGAATCGTTGACAAGCTCCGAACACTGGTCTAGTTCAGGGGAATCATTGACAAGCTCCGAACACTAGTCTAGTTCAGGGGAATCATTGACAAGCTCCGAACACTAGTCTAGTTCAGGGGAATCATTGACAAGCTCCGAACACTAGTCTAGTTCAGGGGAATCGTTGACAAGCTCCGAACACTAGTCTATCTCAGGGGAATCGTTGACAAGCTCCGAACACTAGTCTAGTTCAGGGGAATCGTTGACAAGCTCCGAACACTAGTCTAGTTCAGGGGAATCATTGACAAGCTCCGAACACTAGTCTAGTTCAGGGGAATCGTTGACAAGCTCCGAACACTAGTCTAGTTCAGGGGAATCGTTGACAAGCTCCGAACACTAGTCTATCTCAGGGGAATCGTTGACAAGCTCCGAACACTAGTCTAGTTCAGGGGAATCGTTGACAAGCTCCGAACACTAGTCTAGTTCAGGGGAATCATTGACAAGCTCCGAACACTAGTCTAGTTCAGGGGAATCGTTGACAAGCTCCGAACACTAGTCTAGTTCAGGGGAATCGTTGACAAGCTCCGAACACTAGTCTAGTTCAGGGGAATCATTGACAAGCTCCGAACACTAGTCTATCTCAGGGGAATCATTGACAAGCTCCGAACACTAGTCTATCTCAGGGGAATCATTGACAAGCTCCGAACACTAGTCTAGTTCAGGGGAATCATTGACAAGCTCCGAACACTAGTCTAGTTCAGGGGAATCATTGACAAGCTCCGAACACTAGTCTAGTTCAGGGGAATCATTGACAAGCTCCGAACACTAGTCTAGTTCAGGGGAATCATTGACAAGCTCCGAACACTAGTCTAGTTCAGGGGAATCGTTGACAAGCTCCGAACACTAGTCTAGTTCAGGGGAATCGTTGACAAGCTCCGAACACTAGTCTAGTTCAGGGGAATCATTGACAAGCTCCGAACACTAGTCTAGTTCAGGGGAATCGTTGACAAGCTCCGAACACTAGTCTAGTTCAGGGGAATCATTGACAAGCTCCGAACACTAGTCTAGTTCAGGGGAATCATTGACAAGTTCCGAACACTAGTCTATCTCAGGGGAATCATTGACAAGCTCCGAACACTAGTCTATCTCAGGGGAATCGCTTCCGTATGTTTGCTAATATCTTGTCAATAAATACTTTTCTTTTCCTTTTTGAAAAAAGTGTTTAAAGTGATGAGAAGAAGTTGTCATTCTTCTCTGTGGGATTGTATAACAACAACAATAACAGTCAGAGCAGATATGAGAGAATTCATCAGGTATATATATATATATATATATATCCTTGAAGAAGTCCCTTGAAGGACTGAAACATGTCGCAATAAAAGGTTTTAACTCTTTGTCACCACGGACGTTGTTGGATTACTTTCATCACCATTACACTGTATACAACTACCTTTTTACTTTGGACTATATATATATATATATATATATATATATATATATATATATATATATATATATATATATATATATATATATATATATATATATATATATATATATATATATATATATATTGAGGAAACAAGACTGGTGAGACATCTGTCAGACAGTTGATGTCAATACATCATGTACAGTTTACATCGGTTTATGACCCATCATCAAAACAACTTATTTTTTACACTTAAAATATAATGAAAGGAATAATATGTATTTGACTTGATAGAGAGATGACTTTATAATTTGGGGAATCCTTTGAAGTGATATTCCTAAATCGTTGCTCATGTCTAAATGTGTCACCTTTTAAGCACTGGCCAATGGTCTGTTTTGGATGCCTTGTCTCAGCTGAGGCCTTCTCAACTGCAGAACTGTAGACTGTAAATCCGCATCAACACACGAAGTCTGTTGCTGGCGGTGAACCTCATATCACGTTATTGTTTCCTCCTTGCACACTCTTACTGTTTGTAATCTGATATTTGATTTCCCAAAACAATAGGTTATGTTTGTTATTCAAAAACAATTTTTACAATGCCACATATGCATGTTAAAAGCAACCAAAAGCTGATATTTATATAGCGCTGATGCCAGACGATGTCTGCTCAAGGCGGTTGATAGTAACTGGCCAGGATTCGAACCTAAAACCCTTGGATCTCAAGACAAATACTCTACTAATTCAGCTATTTTGGCCAGATGTTCTCTATACAAACATCCACCACCCTCTCAAGACATAACCAAACTTAAACGTGTTCTCTGCCTTCCATTCTTTTCACCGTTCTATTTAACTTAATTAAAACTCATCACCGCCTTCTGTTATTTCTGTTATTTGCAGCCCATAATGAATTTCTCTCCGTATCTGTGGATATTCGAGGCGAATCCCGGCCCCTCTTCTCACTGGACAAGTCTGTGTTTACATTTTCCTCCAGCTGTGTGAGGTCAGAGCATTTGCTGCCGTGTAAGTGTTTGTATTAACGACCCTTCAGCACTGTTTAGGTTTTATCAGGTCGGATGGAAGGTGGCACTCAATGCCTTGCCCTTTTTTAAGATTGCCTGGGGACCCTTCTTTTGCATTATCACAAAGACATGATAGCACAAGCCACTGCCTTTGATTACCAATCAAGGAACATCAACTTGAATGGGAAACAACCCAGACATTTACTGGACCATGCAGCAAGACCAAAGTACTTTTCAAACTAGGATTCAAACTCCCTGCTGTCTTCAGCATGCGAGAGATATGTCTTGCCAACTACGCCAGGTCCCATCCACTTGAGGAGTGAGCAGCTTCCTGTGATGTGTCATGGATCTCCTTGATCTAAACTATGCTAGCATTATGCTAGGTCAGGTCTATGCTAGGTCAGGTCCTCCTGTCACAGTACAGAGTCTGTCACGTGGGGCATGCAGCATGTCTGAGGTCAGGTCCTCCTGTCACAGTACAGAGTCTGTCACGTGGGGCATGCAGCATGTCAGAGGACGGGTCCTCCTGTCACAGTACAGAGTCTGTCACGTGGGGCATGCAGCATGTCAGAGGACGGGTCCTCCTGTCACAGTACAGAGTCTGTCACGTGGGGCATGCAGCATGTCAGAGGACGGGTCCTCCTGTCACAGTACAGAGTCTGTCACGTGGGGCATGCAGCATGTCTGAGGTCAGAACCTCCTGTCACATTACAGAGTCTGTCACGTGGGGCATGCAGCATGTCTGAGGTCAGGTCCTCCTGTCACAGTACAGAGTCTGTCACGTGGGGCATGCAGCATGTCAGAGGACGGGTCCTCCTGTCACAGTACAGAGTCTGTCACGTGGGGCATGCAGCATGTCAGAGGACGGGTCCTCCTGTCACAGTACAGAGTCTGTCACGTGGGGCATGCAGCATGTCAGAGGACGGGTCCTCCTGTCACAGTACAGAGTCTGTCACGTGGGGCATGCAGCATGTCAGAGGACGGGTCCTCCTGTCACAGTACAGAGTCTGTCACGTGGGGCATGCAGCATGTCTGAGGTCAGGTCCTCCTGTCACAGTAGAGTCTGTCACGTGGGGCATGCACGTCCGCCACCACAGTGTTGTACCACCTGCGCGTCTTAGCTTTCTGTTTTATAGTCTTTTGATGTTGAGCTCAAAACAAAAATACAATCTCACAGCCTATTGAACATTGTTACACAACATTCATGTAGCTCGCTTTGCCTTTGTGAATGCGGATATTAACGACAAAGAATCCATAATGTTCTCGGTTCCTTCATAAGGGAAGAATATCAATTCTTATATTGCGCAACATAATGTCTCAAATTTATCTTAATTTTATCGGCACATTTAACATAACGTTAATTTTATCATACAGCCTTCCAGGTCAGACGTACAGCCTTCCAGGTCAGACGTACAGCCCTCCAGGTCAGACATACAGCCTTCCAGGTCAGACATTCAGCCTTCCAGGTCAGACATACAGCCCCCCAGGTCAGACATACAGCCCTCCAGGTCAGACATACAGCCTTCCAGGTCAGACATACAGCCTTCCAGGTCAGACATACAGCCTTCCAGGTCAGACATACAGCCTTCCAGGTCAGACATACAACCTTCCAGGTCAGACATGCAGCCTTCCAGGTCAGACATGCAGCCTTCCAGGTCAGACATACAGCCTTCCAGGTCAGACATACCGCCTTCCAGGTCAGACATACAGCCTTCCAGGTCAGACATACAGCCTTCCAGGTCAGACATACCTAATAGCATACCAGACATACCTAATAGCATAACAGACATACCTAGTAGCATACCAGACATACCTAATAGCAAGGCAGGGACACAGGCAGGGACACAGGCAGGGACACAGGTCGGGACACAGGCAGGTGACACAGGCAAGTGACACAGGCGGATGACACCGGCGGGTGACACAGGCAGGTGACACAGGCGGGTGACACAGGCCGGTGACACAGGCAGGTGACACAGGCGGGTGACACAGGCAGGGACACAGGCAAGTGACACAGGCGGATGACACCGGCGGGTGACACAGGCAGGTGACACAGGCAAGTGACACAGGTGGATGACACCGGCGGGTGACACAGGCAGGTGACACAGGCGGGTGACACAGGCCGGTGACACAGGCAGGTGACACAGGCGGGTGACACAGGCAGGGACACAGGCAGGGACACAGGCAGGTGACACAGGCAGGTGACACAGGCAGATGACACCGGCGGGTGACACAGGCAGGTGACACAGGCGGGTGACACAGGCCGGTGACACAGGCAGGTGACACAGGCGGGTGACACAGGCGGATGACACAAGCAGGTGACACAGGCAGGTGACACAGGCAGGTGACACAGGCAGGTGACACAGGCAGATGACACCGGCGGGTGACACAGGCAGGGACACAGGCAGGTGACACAGGCAGGTGACACAGGCAGGTGACACAGGCAGATGACACAGGCAGATGACACCGGCGGGTGACACAGGCAGGTGACACAGGCGGGTGACACAGGCCGGTGACACAGGCCGGTGACACAGGCGGGTGACACAGGCAGGGACACAGGCAGGGACACAGGCAGGTGACACAGGCAGGGACACAGGCAGGGACACAGGCAGGGACACAGGCGGGGACACAGGCAGGTGACACAGGTAGGTGACACAGGTATGTGACACAGGTAGGTGACACAGGCAGGTGACACAGGCAGGGACACAGGCAGGGACACAGGCAGGTAATTCTATTTGACGATATCAAAGAAAATACACAATGCACAAGTGCACGAAGAAACTTTTGTTTCTTAAGTGAATTCATTTGACCTCACAACGTAACTGCCCCTTTTGACAATACTTTGTTCTCGTCTGACTAACAAAGTGTGTTCGGTACTTGTTTGTCTTAGCATGTAAGTCTAAATATGTGTTGAAGTTATTCTTGTCTTTTTATTACAGGTATGTCAGAGACTCTTTGTGATCAATACATGCTCTACAGGCGTGGCGCAGTCATTACGCCTTGCTTTCTTCAGCCTCTCAACCCCAAGTAATCTTCTTGTTTACGCAAATATTCGATGACTCTCCCATTTTTCATTTACTCAAATGAGGGGTGTGGGGCGTGCGGGGTGCCAGTAGCCACCACGTGCACTGACATGTGGTAAGGTCCTGCTAATTAGCAGGGTGGGGCTGCCAGGCCGGATTAAACAGGTTTAGAAAATAAAATTGATCTTCAGTCAGATCTTCTAGAAGTAAAGATAGACGCAGATAGCGGGATGTTAAAATCTTATTACTCTTGACTTAGCTTTATTCAAAAGGATGCTTAGGTTTCCCTTAGCTGTGTGATAATGGTAAAATATCAATATATTAAATGAAGTAAACCAGTAAGTAAATGTACTCCACAGCCTGAGGATATGTGTAATGTATTGTCTGAGGTAAAATGTGGCGTGATATTATATTTGTTATTGTGTATATAGGTTTTTCATCTAGTGTATAACTTGAGTGGATTTGTTCATCTAGTTCACATATTCATAATGTTATCAAATTATTGATATATTTTAGATAAGTTCCAAACACTAGATTACAATAACTACCACATCATGCCTTATATGTCATATTGTCATATCATAAAAATATATTTATACTAATTTTGATATAGTCATTTCTTTCTGTAAGAATGAAAACAGAACCAATAAAACAAAGTGGTGGAAAGTTTCTCATTTAACAATCATTTGGGAAAGACTTTTAGTCCGTTCAATTTTGGATCCTGTTACAAATATGAAAAAACCCAGCCAATCAAGTGCGAGTGGGTGCGAGACTTAACAATAGCATATTCGGGGAGTAAGTGGTATTGCCGTGTACTTATGCGGCAAGTGTGTCAATCCTAAAGGTATTATGTACATTGTGTCTTTGATCAGTTGTGGAGAAGCATTGCAGACAGGAGCACTGAGGCCACTCCGAGGCTGCCCAATGTACACCCATCAGGTAATGTTCTGGGTACAAGACGCGGCGCGGAGAGGTCATTCAACATGAAGTGTCTGCAGCGGCACGCCCCGAGTGCTCCATGTGGGAGCAGACATATTTGCTTGGGAAGGTAACAGACGGAAATGAGGCACCACAGACACTAACAAGCGCGCCCCCTAGCGATCACCACTCTTAAGGCTGACCTTAACTTAACTCTGAAAGGATTTGTCAAAGATGTTGTTGGCTATATCATAAAACCTATCAAGAAACAAGCACAATTCACTATGACATGAGAAATGTGTATGATGTATTGTTAAACAGATGTTGGCCTGTTATAATCTATTCTCGTGAGCGATTATGTTCTTCCGGATTTCCTCTTCCTGTCACTAGTTAGATTGTAAATAATGGCTTTAGATAATGGTTGAGGTCACTGTGGATTCCGCTCTGTGCCTGTAGTCTATTGTGTCATCCTGGAGGAGACAAGCAAGAAAGTAAACTCTCCTTAACTGCAGGCTGCAACCTAATGATGAAAGTCACTCATAAGACTAAATGCATTTATCATCCTCTCAACTTACAACTAACATTTCTCTTTCAGCAAGATGACAGACTTCCCAGACTTTGCGAGGTGAAATCACTAGAGTTTCTGCTAAACACAAATAGTATACCAACATAACATACCAACATAACATACCAACATAACTTACCCACATAGCATACCAACATGACATACCAACATGACATACGAACATAGCATACCCACATAGCATACCAACATGACATACCAACATGACATACCAACATAGCATACCCACATGGCATACCCACATGACATACCCATATGACATGCCCACATGACATACCCACATAGCATACCCACATGACATACCCACATAGCATACCCACATGACATACCCACATAGCATACCCACATAGCATACCAACATGACATACCAACATAGCATGCCCACATGACATACCCACATGACATACCCACTATGACATACTCACATGACATACCTACATAACTTACCCACATATCATGCATACCTACATAACATATTCACCATCGCTAAATTCTAGTATGCTTTACTTTTTTTATTCTGAAATTAGGTTGTGCCTAGAATTTGCTACTTCTAAAAAATAAGTCTTCGAAACAATGTTATTTCCAATCATCATTGCTTCTAAACTTTGTAACTTCTAAATTTTATTATCTCTAATTTTTATCATATCTAAACCAAGTCTCTTCTGGACTATGTTACTTCTAAACAACGTTACTTCCGCACGCGTCTACACTCGGAAACTTCTAAACTTTGATACTTCTGAAGTCTATTTATTTTGTAAGATTTTGATTTTAAACACTATTGATTTTTTCCCTGTTACTTCTGAATTCCACTGCATCTAAACAACCTTAGTTCTCAACTCCGATACTTCTGAACACTAAACCACAATTGCAGAGAAATTTCAATTCCAAATTTAGAGTTTATTAATATGTAAAATGCAAAAAGACGCGGATACCACAGTGCATCACAGTGCATCACAGTGCATCACAGTGCATCACAGTGCATCACAGTGCATCACAGTGCATCACAGTGCTATGTAAATAGAACAGATGTGTGCCAGAGGTAGAATTATTTGCATGAAAATAAAACATTCTGAGGCAGACAAATTTTCAACCAAATATATAAGGAGGATAATGCGATAACTTTGATATGTGTGACAATGATTATCTTCAGTGACGTGCAGATTGAAGCCTCGTAGTTGATAGCTGGTTTGTTAATTTTAAGGCCAAATTGTTGAAATTCTTCCAGTCCAATGCACATCAAGCGACATTTTCAATTATCACTTTATCACATTCTACTTTCTGGAGCATGATGTATCTGACAATAAGATGATACCAGAAACTTCTAAGAAATATCGACAGTTTACGTCAAAGGGAAAGTAATGCAATTATGAAAACATAGAAACTTTTTGTCAATTTTAGTGAAGCGTTTGGTTGCTCGAGAGTTGGTTGCATACATATGTTATCACGATACCCACGCCTGTCACGCGAGTACCTCCTTCAAAGAATTTATGATATGATGGAACAAAATGTTATAATGTAGATAACGAAAATAGCCTATTTTTACGTTCTGTCTTGTAGCGTGAATTATTCTATGTAGTACGAGTAATAAACTTACGATCTACATGCTTTTAATATCTACTTTGCACTGGCTTCCTAAAATTATCTCCCGAAACTTCACCTCGTCCATCAGTAAGTCATGCGCAGCTCTCTTGTCTTAGAAATTAAAAAGCAATTTTGCGTCATCGTACATCCGGGTTGTAGCTTCCGGTATTTATGAAGTTTGGATGATAGGAGCTACTTAGGGGATTGAGCCTTCCTTCTGTGTGGTGGATATTAGCAGGACTATAACACACCCAGCTACACTCTCAGTACACCCAGCTACACTCTCAGTACACCCAGCTACACTCTGAGTACACCCAGCTACACTCTAAGTACACCTAGCTACACTCTCAGTACACCCAGCTACACTCTCAGTACACCCAGCTACACTCTAAGTACACCCAGCTACACTCTCAGTACACCCAGCTACACTCTCAGTACACCAGCTACACTCTCAGTACACCCAGCTACACTCTGAATACACCCTGCTACACTCTGAGTACACCTAGCTACACTCTCAGTACACCCAGCTACACTCTCAATACACCAGCTACACTCTCAGTACACCCAGCTACACTCTCAATACACCCTGCTACACTCTGAGTACACCCAGCTACACTCTCAGTACACCCTGCTACACTCCGAGTACACCCAGCTACACTCTCAGTACACCCAACTACACTCTCAGTACACCCAGCTACACTCTAAGTACACCCAGCTACACTCTCAGTACACCCAGCTACACTCTCAGTACACCCAGCTACACTCTCAATACACCAGCTACACTCTCAGTACACCCAGCTACACTCTCAGTACACCCAGCTACACTCTAAGTACACCCAGCTACACTCTCAGTACACCCAGCTACACTCTCAGTACACCCAGCTACACTCTCAGTACACCTAGCTACACTCTAAGTACACCCAGCTACACTCTCAGTACACCTAGCTACACTCTCAGTACACCCAGCTACACTCTCAGTACACCTAGCTACACTCTCAGTACACCCAGCTACACTCTCAGTACACCCAGCTACACTCTCAGTACACCCAGCTACACTCTGAGAACACCCAGCTACACTCTGAGAACACCCAGCCACACTCTCAGTAGCTTTCCTTGCTCTCTCTCAGCCCCCATCTGACTACTCGCCACTTAATTACTAATGGCATCCGCCGCATAATCGAATGATACAAACATCAGATGTGAACTGAATATCATCTTCATGACTTTAATTTCGTTCATTCTACGAAGTACCCACATACTCTGTCTATTCTATGTTCATTCTATATCTACACTTCAAAATATTTTATTTTTACAACTGTTTAATGATGTTCTGTAAAAATATTTCTTTTGCGAAGATTTTTTAAACTTTCAAATACCTCTGAAGTCATACACTTATCGTACGTGTCAGAGCGGGTGTTTGATCTAAACTGGCTCCATCAAATTGATATAAAAAAAATTGTAAATATTTACTGTAAATAAGCACACGGCTGCAGTTATGATATATCTGTTGACTTCAGAAATATTCTACATTGTAGACCCTCTAAAAACTCAGCTGAATACTAAAAAATAGATATATCTGATGAATACCCAGTTAATGATTGTCAAAATATAATACTTTGATGTATTAGGCCTTGTATGTATTATAATCTTAATATATTAGTACATCAATCACAAACGCCTGCCTGCATAAAGGTTTCTAGCTATGACGCTGTTCTAGTAGACATGCTGTATGTGACCGAGTGGTTTGTTTGTTTGTCTGTTTGGGGTTTTACATCACTTTCAACATTATTTCAGTCATTTTGTGATGAGACCAACTTGTAGCAGATATAGTGCTGCCTCACTGAATTGTCATGTCGCAGGTCCTTGACATTACAACCCACCCGGTCACAGATTTACAAGGACAATGGGTTAACCCTTGAGGCACAGGCCTCAGCTCATATGGGAAATTGTTTCATGAGTTCAATCTCGGCACGGCGGGGGTTCGAACCCACGACCTTTGGATCACCACAGAGGAACTGGTGCTAATAAGCTGGCGCTCTAACCAACTGCGCCACGGACCATGGCCCCGTTACCGAGTGGTAGGATGCTGGGAACACGATCAGCTGGATGTGAACTTCGGTCAGGAAGGATTGAGAATGTACACATCTGCAACCGGCTGAATCCCCTCTCCCACGCCTCTCAGCCTGGGTGTGTCTATCCCGGTAACAGGGGAAATAATGTAATGTAACTAGACACTACTTGTCTAGAAAACAGGGCAAGAAGCCGTAAAATGTCTGACCAAGCTTACTCTCCCATGCATGTGTCCTGATTATTATTTAATAATAAAAAATGATAATAATAAAATATTTGTATAGCGCCATTCCAGACAGTGTCTGTTCATGACGCGTTTTGTGAGTGAAGTTTCTTAGTTCATACCATTTAACAAAGGGAAGTGAAGTGGCAAGCTGTGGATTTAGTAGTTGTGCCGAGGTTAAGTACTTCCTGTGTGAGTCTTAGTATTATGTTAACCAGCACACCGTAGCTCAGTGACTTCTCTACCCTCCACACTCAGCTACCTTCAACACCACACTGCGCGATACTCACCTCCAAATCTTTATCACTTACAAAAAGCTGTGCAAAAGAAGTATAGCCTTGTACTCCAAGTGGTAATCTGAGTACGCATGCGCATGAAATGAAGGTGTGAAATGTGTGCAGTCTGGCAGAAGAGTATTAAACTTGTCATGGTTAAAAATGTTTTTAAATTACCTTTCGGATGCTCATTTCATTATTAGACCACAAAAATGTTATTCCAAACCGGAAGTTTTGGATTCCAAACCGGAAGTTTGTCTGTTGTCCTATTTGTAGACTAATATCATTGTTTGGATAACGTGTGGTGGTTTTCACATGGATTTAATCCTGTCTAACCTTTATCCTTTCCTGAACACTAATCAACCCCAATGAGGTCTTAATCCAAGAGAATATAATATACGCCAGACAGAACATTATAGCAGCATAAACCAGACACTAAATTACCAAGTTTCTCCCGACCAAGTTCTTTGTTAATCAACTAAGAACTTTGCAGCTGGACCAAGATGTTCCTTGATTATCCATGTTTTGCTTGATTGCATTTTTCTTCCCGATGAACAATGATTGTGATATAAATAACGACATGTACCTGAAGTTAATTAACACCACGGCAATATGACGCGTGAAGCCAAACTTTATCAGAATATTTAGAGATGTCCTTCACTACAAGTGAACAACATAAAGTAGTGCTCCACATGACAAAAACAGAAACGAAATATATTAGAAATTAAATAACATAACAAACATTTAAATAGACAAACCAAAAAAAAAACAATAACACAAATTCAAAACAAACAAAACAAAACTTATTAAACAATCATTGCATTTAGTGGGACCGCTGAAATAATATATGTTTATCTTTTAAAAGAGATTTTATTTCTCTGAGAGAAAGTGTGGACTGTCCACGTTTGACACAGAGCTAAATAACAGTTCTTAGTCAGATCCTTAAGACCGTAGAACTTAAGACTGTAGTTCCTTTTTCTACCCCATCGACAGAAATGACCAATACTGGAGTCACGTGTCGGACCGGCGCATGTCACATTGGCAACATGAGTAATGCTTTAATCGTTACATCATGGTTGCTAAGTTTAATGAAACCACCAAGTTCCTTTTATCTCTTTTATGTTTTTTTATGTATTTTTTTTAGTTAGAGTCAATACATTCTCTTGACAGGCTCTCAAGAGTCACTACAGATGATTAAACACGTCAGGCATTTTTGACAATTTGCAAGATTGTATTGCTCTGCTACATAAAAAAAACCCTCACCAATAGCTTGTAAACTTAATTCTTTTGAAAAAAATCAATATATTTATATCCATATAAATATGTATATGACCAAATCTTCTAACCTGAGTTTTTACAAATTTGAACTTAACCAACTTAAAATTGTTTGTTCTATTTGATCAATTGGGAATCACCAACCAATGTGAACTGATATTTACCGATGAAAGATGACATTGCTTTTTGTAAACTTTCTGCTTTGTTTACATGATGCACTATTGTTTTCTTTGTTAACATGAATGTATTCGTATGCAAAGGCGCATGCGCAAGTTAAATCTATACACGGGCTCAGACGCACACTCCACAGTGGCGCCAATTGCTTCAACATGGACCACAGAAAATGCTGACTTTCAACCCACAGAAAAGGACTACAATATTCACATGATCATAGAGTAACACAGACATTTCCTCACCCACTGCCATTCGACAAGAAGTATCCATGTTATAAAAAAAGGCTCCCTTTTCCTGCGACAAACAAGCTGCCCTTTTCCCGTGACAAACAAGCTGCCTTTTTCTGTGAAAAACAGGCTGCCCTTTTCCGATGGCAAACAAGCTGCCCTTTTCCTGTGAAAAATAGGCTGCCCTTTTCCTGTGAAAAATAGGCTGCCCTTTTCCTGTGAAAAATAGGCTGCCCTTTTCCTGTGAAAAATAGGCTGCCTATTTCCATGTGAAAAACAAGCTGACCTTTTCCCGTGACAAATAGGCTGCCCTATTCTGGTGAAAAATAGGCTGCCCTATTCTGGTGAAAAATAGGCTGCCCTTTTCTAGTGGCAAACAAGCTGCCCTTTTCCGGTGAAAAACAGGCTGCCCCTTTCCGTATAACTGTTCTGGTGCCTGCCTGGGTCAATAAATTCATCATGTATTGCACATCATAAAGTTGAGTAAATAGTGAGATTCTTCTGTATTAAGTGTTGGTATGCTGGCATAACCTGGTGTTCATGTCTTGGTATGCTGGCATAACCTGGTGTTCATGTCTTGGTATGTTGGCTTAACCTGGTGTTAATGTCGTGGTATGTTGGCTTAACCTGGTGTTCATGTCTTGGTATGTTGGCTTAACCTGGTGTTCATGTCTTGGTATGTTGGCTTAACCTGGTGTTCATGTCTTGGTATGTTGGCATAACCTGGTGTTCATGTCTTGGTATGTTGGCTTTACCTGGTGTTCATGTCTTGGTATGTTGACTTAACCTGGTGTTCATGTCTTGGACCTCTCATGACAGATAAGCGGACGATCAGAAAGCACTGAGTCAAAGTTACAACAAACCAGCTATTTCCATGACAGAGTCGTAAAGGTCATGACAGATGAGGTCTAGGTCATGACATATTATGCAAAGGTCATGAAAGGTGAGGAAAGGGTCATGACAGATGAGATAAAGGTCATGACATATGAGGTTAAGGGTGTGGATAGAAATGACTAATGTTCATATAAACACCATCTTTACCTCTTGCAATGAACGACAAGTCAGCTTTAACATCTTGTGTGGAAACCTGCAGGGAGATAAGTGCGGAGAACAAGGGGATATTTGTTCTCTTTATAATGTCATCTAATCTGTTCTGTATAATATCGTACATTAGTCTCAGTATCAGTTGAACATGAACAGAGGCAAAGCTTAATGTTCTGAGTGTTGTCCTGTCACCATGTGGAGGACCCACTGTAAATAATCATTGACATACACGTGTGTTTGAATATTGCTTGAGTGAGTTGCTAAAGACATTACATGAATTTCATTTAATATTACGACTCTCATTAAATATTCCAGATGGAATCTAGAAAGATCATCTTTTGAGATACAACTGTTCTGCCAGAATTTTATATGTGTTAAGATGCTTTCGTGCATGCCAGATATATAATATTTATTTTATGCTTCTTATGCCAGCTTATCTGTCTTTTTGTAAATCATTGTCATCGTTTTCCTTCACCAATAAAGATAAATGTGAATTTCTAAATTTGTATGTATGAACCTTTGTCCAAAATAATTTGACAAAACAATTAAGGTAACAAATTTGGCTAAATTAGTTTTATGAAAGATATAAGATATCAATTTCATTACAAAGAGGTGTCAGTATCAATTATTGTCAAAATTTACTCCCTATAATCAATCTAAATATCAACATTTGTAAACGAAGTTGACATAGGCATGTGATGGTCTTATTGAAGTGCTTAAGCGTTATGTTTGAGGTATCCTTTCAAGATACTTCAAGGTCATGAAAAAGAAAACCTTAAAATGCCAAAAGATTGAAATTGTTCACCTTATAGGTGGTGTTTGTTTTTGTTCACGGATGGTTGTAATCTTGTTTCTGAGAGATTAAATATTATTCCAGAGTGTGAATGAACATGTGTGAGATGCTGAGTGATGAGTGTGAATATGTATGAGATGCTAAGTGATAAGTATGAATATGTATGAGATGCTAAGTGATAAGTATGAATATGTATGAGATGCTGAGTGATAAGTGTGAATATGTATGAGATGCTAAGTGACAAGTATGAATATGCATGAGATGCTCAGTGATAAGTATGAATATGTATGATATGCCAAGTGATAAGTGTGAATATGCATGAAATGCTGAGTGATAAGTGTGAATATGTATGAAATGCTAAGTGATAAGTGTGAATATGCATGAGATGCTTAATGACAAGCATGAATATGTATGAGAGGGTGATAAGTATATATGGTATTTAGTATCTATATCTTAAAAGCAATAAGCGTAAATTGTATGAGATCCAATAGTTTTGTTCAGGTCTGTAAATCATGATTAATGCATACGTGGAGGTGATTATCAGTCCTTCCTGTGTGCGGTGATGAGATGGTGACTTTTGGCACGATATTCTTGGCATGCTGGTTTCGATCCCCGGGAGACATAGATATCTCCGTCTTAATCTGCGGGCCACGAGATGACAGATGGCCGTCACATGTGACTTTTTTGCGGATTGATACCCTTAATTTTGTGTGAGTGAAGTGGCCAACAGCGTCTCACTTCTTCAGATTCATACGCGTCACACAGCACCCCCACAGACCTCCAGTTCCTTCCTAAAAAGTCTCCACAGATAACAGATAACTCCGTGCGTGCAATATTTACCTGGGAATGTGAAATTCTGGCCACACTCGGTCACATGCAAAGGATTGGATTTCTGTAGTGAGTTTTCACAGCGTACTATTTGATGAGTTTTGAGGTTTAATCATATCAGCTCATTAAGAACTCCCGAGTCTCACTGTAGTTCCCTGCTGACGAATTCACAAATTAACTCAACTTTCCACTTCAAACCCAAAACATGTATGATATCAATATATTGCCAAAAGAACGTCCACTTTCGAAATAAATTGTTATACAGGAAAGTTTGGTGATTGCGCAAAGTAATGACTTACCTGCTTCTTCACGCTGGGAGAGAGGTCCTTTGTCTTAACCTCTTCTTCTTTCTCTCAGGAATTGTGTCTCAATGAGCGATTGATGCAATTGTTAATCTGGAGAATACTACGTTTATCACGCTCTTTGAGGGTATCAGCGTTCACACCTCTGGATCTGTGTTTTTTCTCGGAGGGAGGCGAGAGTTCGGAGGGAGGCGAGAGTTCAATGGAGCGTGGCAGTTCCGTGTACAGTACCGTGATCGCTTTGATCCCGTCTCTATGTCCTGTTGCCGGGCAGAGCATGTAATATGTTGACAATTTACTGCCTTGTCAGGTCGCATCAGGATCCCCTCTTACCCATCTGTTCACATTTACATGTATATGGCCAAAGTTGGTGGCAATTTTCTGCTCAGTGTCTCTCCGTGCATATTGGCGCTGCCGACCCAGCTAGTCTCCCCGGCCTGACCTGGTGCAGCGAGACGTCTCACTCAACACTGCCCGTCCCCTGAGCCACTGTATGGCTCCACTTATTGGTATCTATGATAACCATCGTGCAAGAGGCATGGTCACTACAGGGAGGACTCACAACATTACTCTTTCTATGGCCACCATTAATTATCTTTCATCAGAAGGAACAATGGTAAATCACTTGTAGACGTTAATTTCTTTCTAAACGCTCCTGACAACAAAAAGCGCCGTGGGGAAGCCATGGTTTGGTATGTGCGCTTTATGAATACTTGAAATCTTTACTTTGAAGGTGCAATCATACAATTAATTAGTGCGTGGAGTAGACGTGTACCCTGTGGCATCCCGAGAGTACACATTTATACCTCAGTGATGCGCGTATTGATGCGATTTCGAATGAATACGAGCATGCCGATTATTTGTAAAGTATTGATTAGCCATCTTTAGACTGGTTCCCCATCGAGTGTCAAGAACATCGTGTATATACACAGATTGCGGCAACCAGTCTATGGCTGTACGCGCCATTTTCGGGTCACGTGACGGGGTCAAATGAGGTGCGCTTTGTTTACAAATGTTTGTAACAATAAATATCTTGTTTCATGTATCATTTTTTAAAAATACAGTAGTTGTCTGAGGTATAAAAACAAAACATACCTCGTCGGTCAGCTGTGTGAGCGGATTCAGTTCGTTGGTGATATCCGTCCGCAATCACCAACGAACTGAATCCGCTCACCCAGCTTCCCGACTCGGTATGTTTTGTTATAGTACCCTGTGGAATCCCGAGAGTAGACGTGTACCCTGTGGAATCCCGAGAGTAGACGTGTACCCTGTGGAATCCCGAGAGTAGACGTGTACCCTGTGGAATTTGTAATTTGTCTTACGTAGTCACAGGGTTTACTGATAGATTAGAGTTGGGGACAAAAAACTGATTTCATTAAACCTGTTATCAGGTGACGCACAGAGTGCACACGCGCACCAAGATAAGTCAATGTTCTGAGCTTATACACTTATTTTCAAACTGTTGGTCTGTTCACATATCTCAGAGAACACCGTTTACCTCTTGTCTGAGTAAATACATGACGTGTATTTTCCATCTCATCCTGATCGCTGGAGAACCCCACATGACATTATATGATAGAAATCGCCAAACGCTTACAATCTCCTACTTATTGACTGTTTATTCTTATGTACTTTTAGACTGTTTATTCTTATGTAAGAACGAACCACGTTGTCTGAGGTTCAGTATGGACCATCACAGCATATAAAATGTTCATCAGGTATGGTAACCGCCAAGTAGCACGTCAGGCCAGACACGTTCAACAGGGCTGTGAAGATGTCAGACTCTGCTAGGGGTGGAGGAGATTAACGTCTACCCCCGGATTAACGAGAACATTCCCCAGGGAGAGATTACGAGTTGCAATTATACAGACCGCTGCAGCAAGGGTAGCGGGAAAGCTGGCGGAGGAGGTTCACATCATCTGAACATTAAATGACCTGCACTGCGTCCCTTTACACTAACATTGCACCAGACAATGTCAATGTGCTTTTACAGCGCAAAGAAAAGGGTTTAAGAGGGAAAAAATATAAATCTATAAATTAAGATCAAGAATTCTAAATGCTTCCCGGGAACCTTTAAGATATATTAAAAAATGTGACACGATAACAAAATTTAAATAACAAATATGTTATTTAAAAAAGCGCTCAGTGCAGACCAAGTCTGGTATAGGCGCTACATAATGTGAAAATAATTCATTTATCTGAATTAAAGATTAAGGTTTAACTTGGCCTTCAATGTTTCATATTAAGTTTCTACAAGCCTTTTTCCCATTTTACCGTTTTCCTAGCATAATGTAGATACACAGTGTTTTAATCTAAAGTTGCGTGAAATTAGAAATCTATGTTTCCTTCAGCAGCTGGCTTGTTTCCGGACGACCGAGATGTGATGCATGAGGAAGCTCTGCCTTTCATGCCACTCAAAACATGGTTGACAATATGTACCCGAGATAGTTTAATGGAATGTAAGATATATTCAGTACAGCATATGTACCCTAGTCAGTTTAATGGAATGTAAGATATATTTAGCGCAACATATGTACCCTAGTTGGTTTAATGGATTGTAAGATATATTTAGTTCAGCATATCTAATCCAGATAGCTTAATTGGATGTGAGATATGTTTAGTACAGCATATGTACTGCAGATATATTAAGATATTAACTAAGTATGAGCGCTCTAGTTGGTTTGATGGAATATATGATATATTATTTGTTTTGCCATATGTGTCAATGATACTTATTATTTTTCTTGGGAATGATTTTCTTGTGATATATTTCTTGTTCTGCTATATGCGTCAATGATACTAATTATTGTCTTGGTAATGTTCTACTTGTGATATATTTCTTGTTCTGCTATATGCGTCAATGATACTAATTATTGTCTTGGTAATGTTCTACTTGTGATATATTTCTTGTTCTGCTATATGCGTCAATGATACTAATTATTGTCTTGGTAATGTTCTACTTGTGATATATTTCTTGTTCTGCTATATGCGTCAATGATACTAATTATTGTCTTGGTAATGTTCTACTTGTGATATATTTCTTGTTCTGCTATATGCGTCAATCATAATAATTATCGTCTTGGTAATGTTCTACTTGTGATATATTTCCTGTTCTGCTATATGCGTCAATCATACTAATTATTGTCTTGGGAATGTTTTTCTTGTGATATATTTCTTGTTCTGCTATATGCGTCAATCATACTAATTATTGTCTCGGAACGTTCTTCTTTTTTGAAACCTACGATATTCATATTAAGACGGGCCCCGGGCAAAATCGTCAATAAAGGATAACATTAATTTCAAAATAGAATAATCATTACATACAAGGCTGAGTAACCATCATCTTCAGCTTAATGAACTCCAAAAGGCTCGTAAGTGCATCTTGAACATTTAGATAAATACTTCTACGTAGAGATATGATTTAATTAATGGCATAACTTTGAGGCAGCTGAACATTGGATAGAATACGAGGAAATGGTACTAATACATGGATTTACTAGTTGCCACACAACCTGCTGGTAGAACAGTGCTTAGAGAATCTGTCACATGTGTCTCAATACACATGGCTCAAATAAAATGGCTCATCTACTGAAATTAGAATGGCTAACCTGCAAGGATGGTTCAGGAAATAACTACATATTTAAGATATGGCCCAGTTACATGTTAAATCAGACAGAAAATATAGTTTGTGATAAATCATGTCACGAAAAAGGAAATGGCTTTATGTGAAACGTTTATGGCAAATCACCATGTAATAAAAATATAAAGATGTGATATAATGAATGTACTACCTGTACTATATCAATTTCAGGATTCTTTGCCATATTAATTGTTCTGCTTTTTTAATGATATTCTTCTGGAAGTCTGGGAGTATGTTGAACCTAAGAATGGAAATCCAATGTTTTACTACCTCACATATTATTCTAAACCATCTCTCCTACATATGACATGATACAATGGAACTGTTTATGTGTCTGTATACGTAGGCCTGGTTCAATAGCCTGACTTGCAGGTCACCTGAGAACTTTCTATTTATCTCAGCGAGTGGTATGCTTTGCAGGTTTCCTGGCAAGTTTCTGTTTCTCACAGCCATATTAATATATATATATATATATATATATATATATATATATATATATATATATATATATATATATATATATATATATATATATATATATATATATATATATATATATATATATATATATATATATAGACATAAGGGCTTGTGTTTGAAAAGAGGGCTGATTAGCTGCTTTTAGTGAGACCATCTTTCTTATTGAGATACTTAGTAACCAGAGATGGGCTTACAGCTGCAATAACCTGCCTCTGCCTGAGGTATTATTACCTGCTCCGGGGATCTGAGATGCCGCCAACCTGTCATAATTACAGGTAACACACGGAAATGCTATATCCTTATCTAATGTCAATTAATAGTCTTGGAGTAAGAGGTTCAGATAATAGAGTAGATATTGGACATAAAGTCTCCTGAGCCTTCTCTCCCCGGTCTGCAGATAACAGAAACTCACTATAATCTTATAAACTGAAAGGTCAGATATCATAACAGTTGCATTTTGCCTGAATTAATATCACCTTTCTGTGGTATAACGTCAAGGGAAGTAGTCCATGTGAGGACGCAGACAGATTGGCTAGCAACCAAAAAGATTAAAAATTAACTTTCGTAATGAGCTATCTCGATCTGTCAGAAAAGTCTTTATAAATGAGTGATGTCTCAGGTACATTATACATCGGCATTGGCTGCCTTAGATATGTCTTACCTGAAGAGAAATATGGCACCAGTTTGTGTGTTCCAAACATATGCTTCTAATCATGTTAACATTGTGAACATTTCCAAATACCAAATACCTTATACACGCTAATGCATATATATGCACACTTATCTGTACAAAAATGAAAAAGAAACCCGCACTGACGGGAGAATAAAATCATCCCCCTATAAAGCGAACATCTCCACCAAATGTGTGAAATACGAATCACTTCTAGTGTTCACACCACTTAATTGTTTGTTTTTTGGAAAATAGGAAGAAAAACACAAGATGGGAAAACCAGAAAGACCTTCTATGATCAGAGATATTATTTTGATAGCCCAAAATCAACAATAGTCTTAAACAGATATTAGGGGTTAAAGAGTCATTTAAGAAGATATTGAGTCCTGATTTCACCGCGATGATAGTCAGCGATAGTCTCCTATGTGGCGCCCCCTGGTGGTGCTCACGGACAATGCCTCCCCATCTTTTCCAATTTTCCAAATTTGAACCGATTTTCCGTTTAGGACAAATCAATTACTTGTTATAGTACAGAGGTTTTACAAAGTTACGTTTTGAACAAGAAATTACGAGATATTGCTGGCATTTAACGGACACTCTGACTTACAGATGAGCCAGAGTGTTGACGCACAACAGATTTGCACTTTTTATACAACTAGAAGGATTATGCATATGGTATTGTTCCCGGCGAAGACGAATCTTAGAAACTTTATTATGATCTAATAACATAAAGAGAGACAAACAAGGGATTGTAGAAGTCACATTTTGAACGAGAAATTACGAGATCATGCTGAAGGGATTGTAAACACCCCCTTTATGAAAACTCCTCAATTTACATGTCGATATTCTAATCCGTTCTCCTTCAACAAACAAAAGTATTAAGATAAATAAGAACAATACGAATTGTCTAAGCAGGCATTAAGCTTCAATCTGTACACACTTGAGACTTCCAGAACCTGATCAAATAGTTGGCATTATGCACACACCAGTGCATTTAATATCTGATTCTTATGTTGAGGCAGCCCAACTTGAGTAGCCCAACTTGAGTAGCCCAACTTGAGTAGCCCAACTTGAGTAGCCCAACTTGAGTAGCCCAACTTGAGTAGCCCAACTTGAGTAGCTCAACTTGAGTAGCTCAACCTGAGTAGCCCAACTTGAGTAGCTCAACTTGAGTAGCCCAACTTGAGTAGCCCAACTTGAGTAGCTCAACTTGAGTAGCCCAACCTGAGTTGCCGAACTTGAGTAGCCTAACTTGAGTAGCCCAACTTGAGTAGCTCAACTTGAGTAGCTCAACTTGAGTAGCCCAACTTGAGTAGCCCAACTTGAGTACCCCAACTTGAGTAGCTCAACTTGAGTAGCCTAACTTGAGTAGCCCAACTTGAGTAGCCCAACTTGAGTAGCTCAACTTGAGTAGCCCAACTTGAGTAGCCCAACTTGAGTAGCCCAACTTGAGTAGCTCAACTTGAGTAGCCCAACCTGAGTTGCCGAACTTGAGTAGCCCAACTTGAGTAGCCCAACTTGAGTAGCCCAACTTGAGTAGCCCAACTTGAGTAACCCAACTTGAGTAGCCCAACTTGAGTAGCTCAACTTGAGTAGCCCAACTTGAGTAGCTCAGCTTGAGTAGCCCAACTTGAGTAGCTCAACTTGAGTAGCCCAACTTGAGTAGCCTAACTTGAGTACCCCAACTTGAGTAGCTCAACTTGAGTAGCCCAACTTGAGTAGCCTAACTTGAGTACCCCAACTTGAGTAGCCCAACTTGAGTAGCTCAACTTGAGTAGCTCAACTTGAGTAGCCTAACTTGAGTACCCCAACTTGAGTAGCCCAACTTGAGTAGCTCAACTTGAGTAGCCCAACTTGAGTAGCCCAACTTGAGTAGCCCAACTTGAGTAGCCCAACTTGAGTAGCCCAGCTTGAGTAGCCTAACTTGAGTAGCTCAACTTGAGTAGCCCAACTTGAGTAGCCCAACTTGAGTAGCTCAACTTGAGTAGCCTAACTTGAGTAGCCCAACTTGAGTAGCCCAACTTGAGTAGCTCAACTTGAGTAGCTCAACTTGAGTAGCTCAACTTGAGTAGCTCAACTTGAGTAGTCCAACTTGAGTAGCCCAACTTGAGTAGCTCAACTTGAGTAGCTCAACTTGAATAGCCCAACTTGAGTAGCTCAACTTGAGTAGCTCAACTTGAATAGCCCAACTTGAGTAGCTCAACTTGAGTAGCTCAACTTGAGTAGCCCAACTTGAGTAGCCCAACTTGAGTAGCCCAACTTGAGTAGCCCAACTTGAGTAGCCCAACTTGAGTAACCCAACTTGAGTAGCTCAACTTGAGTAGCTCAACTTGAATAGCCCAACTTGAGTAGCTCAACTTGAGTAGCTCAACTTGAGTAGCCCAACTTGAGTAGCCCAACTTGAGTAGCCCAACTTGAGTAGCTCAACTTGAGTAGCCCAACTTGAGTAGCTCAGCTTGAGTAGCCCAACTTGAGTAGCTCAACTTGTGTAGCCCAACTTGAGTAGCTCACTCCTTAAGATCACAATTGTCTTCTAGCATTAAGTTATGGACTTACATGTGTATATCTTCTTCACCAAACTTGAAATTTACACTATATCCTTTTGTCATGATAACTCTTCACCATGATACAGTTTAACCGTGATAATACAGATGTAGATATGCGTATTAGTGGTAGACTACCAAACTAGCTCTTGAATCGTAGCTCTGAGTGTGCCTTACAATTATTCAAAGGTGTCACAGGTAAAATATCGCTGGTTATAACAAGAGCGGAACGGAACAGTGAGGTAGAACAACATCTGGGTCAAAGGTCAAATTGACGGAAATTACATATGTATATTTTTGGGTACCCTAATCTCAAATTCCACCAGAGGGCGACGTGGTGAATCGCCATCAATGGTCAATCCACTAGGTGTTACAACAGGGACGAGACAAGTCACAGTGCACAAATAAGATCCGGGTCAAAATGTAATACGATTAACCTATGTTACAGATGCGTGGGTGTCTTTCAGATGAGGGCTATTAAAACCAAACAAAGCATATGACAGGAAATCTTTTGATACATATTTAAAATATAACATGTAATGATGAAAGAAAATTCAAATGAAAGCTAATTAATATTAAAAAAAAATTGGGGGGCAGTTCCAAAATTATTTGATATTCATGAAGTCTGCCTTAAAAAAACGCATTTGCACATAAGGTCTGGTTTGAGACCAACACAGCCGAAAATTTTCCAGGTGAATTTATATTTTCTTTGCCTTTAAATGAATATTACAGTATTTTTCTATTAGGAAAAAATAAGAAAGTATCAATTGAAACATTTTAACAATTTTTTAGTGAAGTTTGAAAGTTGCATGTTTAAATAGGATTATACAGTGACTTCGAATTGGTGCACTGTGACCTTCACAATCCTTATCCAGTGGATATTTCCATGATGGCCCCATGACCGCCAATAGTCGTCCCAAGGTGCCAATTTCCGCCAAAAGTTGGACATTGACAGCTTTTGGACCATAATGCGATTGGGCGCAGCAAAAAATACAAGGGAAAGGGAAGTCTTTGGTATGGAACCAGCGTGGGAAATGAAGAATGGGCGAAAGCACTAAACATGGCAGCCATGATATGTAATGTACTGAAGTCTAAAACACTGACCTCCATTGTCGTAAACCCGACCTCATTGCCGTAAACTGGACCTCATTGCCGTAAACTGGACTGAGGGCATTCTTCTGGCTTGAACCAATATAGGTTGGGCTCAACAAGTTCCAGTTCAATAAATCAATTCTTAAATGCATAAGATGAGGTAATTAACTTGTCATTACGAAATTGAAGAATGAATTATTAATGTGTTAATGTTTTGTTTGGATTCCAATCCCTGACCCATAATCTATATATGTTGATGGTTGCGGTTTACTTGTGCTATGTCATAATGCAGTTCACAAGAGAAAGCGAAAGAAAGATAGTGGGAATATAAGTGGCCACCAGATGGCAGTACCGGCGCACAGAGTCGATGCCTCTGGTGTTTATGGCTTCGGTTGTGAGAGATCATGCAGATGGGTTGTTGCTTTCTGTCACTCCGCAGCAAGCAGGAAGCCCGGCATCGCCTCCCCCTCCTATATATCTCACATGCTCCTAACCTGGGAGCTTCCAGGTGTAATTGACAGGAAATTTACAATCCCGGATTCCTGACAAAGTTTCCAAGGAATAAAGTAGCAAATCAAGGGATTACAACAAAGAGAACAGGATATATGTGTGGTTGTAAATGGTGTTTACTAATACTCGTGTCTGAATTAATTGGTTGAGATCGTCTGAGATATCAAAACTATGATTAAAGATCTCAGATTAAATTCAATATAAGTTTAACTAAATGATAAATTCATTGATTGGATTCTTCTGGATTTATTTATCAGTTGGTACCGAGGAGGACAATGCTGCCCTTCCCCATGTGCACCATGTTGTTCTTAATTACCTGGGTAGTGCATTTGATTTATTTTCTTCACAAAAGTCAGTTCATTTTGAAAAACTTGAATAACCTGTCTGAAGATAGGAACACTGAGTAACGCTGAAGTTTGAAATGTTAAGAAATATGAAATTTCCTTGAACTGCATCGCCAATAATTAGGTACAAATAGCAAATCTACAGGTCTGCTGTCATATGCAGTATGGTTGTATCTTGCTTTTCTATAGTCTGTCATGGACCAAAACTACTAATGTTGATACTGTTTTTAAGTCATGATTTTTTTTTCAAATTGGTATATCATCAAGAAAAATTGATAGAAGGAAAATGTTTTAATGAAGTGAAGGTTAAAGCAGCATTTTTCAAGTGGATCATAATATTTCCGACACGCCCATCCTCTAATTTGTATGAAGCGCAGCTTATGTTGTAGTTGACATATCAAAGTAACATATACTACATCTGGTATTGACTTATAAGTGGGTAATTACAGATAAATATTTCAAATGTGTGAAAGATTGACTGATTTTAACATTTCAGAAAGGGCTTAGTAAAGAGGTTTTATTTTAGACAAGTGCAATTGACTTCATGAAACTATAAATGCGATTATCAACCTCGATATGAATGTGTACATAGATCCAGTCTCTCAATGAAAGGCAAATAGTAAAATATTTCAAATGTTAACAAGGAAAACACTGTAAACATATACATTTGTCAATCTTCTTTTGGTACAGAGAACGAAAGGCAATGGGGAACCATCAAATCACAACAAAGATGTACAATTTATTCCAATACCACAACAAAACTACCATCACACTGACAAGAAATGGCCATTTTACGACATGTCTCAATATGGTTGCTGCCTATGTCTTTGTGGCTGTGACCATTTTACGACATGCTACATGTCCCCCTTTAGGCCAAACCTTCATGTCAGCATGTCCCCCTCAAATAAACACCAATCACCGAGCTTTTTAAGACACATTTCCTTTTCATTTTGCATTTCCCTTGTGACCAATGCCGCATCTTAATAGTAGTTCAGCGACAGACAAGTGCCATGCACAAAAAATAAACAAGATGATAGAAAGATAACACATTTTATTGCCCTGTTGGTTGTATTGAAGGAGAGATAATACTTTCTGAAAGCAACAAACTAACTGATCATGTTTCATGGTAAAGGGGGGGGGAGGGGATAGTGAGAGTTCAAGAGATAGTTTGTTGTCTAACTAGCTTATTCAACAAATTAGGAATATTAAAAAACAATACAATAACAATTATTAAAGTATTCAAAATAACTTAATATCTACGATATATTCATGTGCTTTATAATTGAAGCAAATATCTTTATGTGATGCATGTGCAATAATTATAATGTTACATTGCAGACCTCGCTTGCTGTCCAAATTTGAGCCACACACTCCCACACTCCCACACTCCCATCAAACTCTCACACTCCCATCACACTCACACACTCCTACACTCCCAAACTCCTACACTCCCACACTCCTACACCCCCAAACTCCCACTCTCCCACACTCACACACTCCCACACTCCTACACTCCCACACTCATACACCCCCGTACTCCCACACTCCCACACTCCCACACTCCCACACCTCTATACTCATTGCTTCAAGAAATGTTATATTTCTTTTCAGAGAGTTATCTGATACTTCAGATCTGTTCTATTCATAAAGCAATGCCCGGACATTTAGCTTTCAAATGACAGTTTTCTTACCGCCAACCTCACTTTGTACCTGGCAACATTTGGGAACCTCCCATATAACATTGAACAGGAACCATATGATAAACAAGCTGAAAGCTCATGATTGCTGTAAATAAACACGAGACAATGAGAAAGTAAATAGACCAATGAATTGATCATGTCGACCTTCTGCGTATGTTCTGTGTTCAATGATAGGCTTTCGTGTTGGTTCATATGATCTTAACTCATACTCGGTCTTTGGAAAGGAAAGAATAGTTAGACGTGATAAAGGGGAAATATGCCTTTTTTGAGTAATAATCTTTTTTGCGGGACTATATTGTTAGTAGTTTTCGGTATAGTGGAAATCATTATTTAGTCTTTTGAGATTTAAGTCTTTTGAGATTTAAGTCTTTTGAGATTTAAGTCTTTTGAGATTTAACCTCCTGGAATACACTTGTACCATTTACCTGTGTCTCAGTGCCGAATAATGAATCAAGATTATTCTCATTAAAGAAGAGCTTACCTGCCGATACCCCCCCCCCCCTTTAGATGAACTGAAAATTGTATGAACCAGTAATTAGTTATCGGTTCCTATTAAATTGCACAGCCTCAAAGCCATTGTTCAGGGACGATTTTGTTCGATTGATTCATGTGCGCATGTGCAATAGTCAACTTTCAGTTGGACTGTTTCTGGGAGCGCGTCATTTGAAAGCACTGTATTATCTTGGAGTAATTAAGGTATTATATGTGTTTCTATATATTCTGGGGTTCTCTAACAACTCAATTTGCAAATGGCCGATCATTTGCAAATTGGGTTTCTCCGGAGATCTGTACAGTCATGTTCCAATATGAACGGCCGAACGTCTGTATAAAAGGACCAGGTTTTAATTATTAAATTCACTGACAGAATTTTATTTGCATTTTGGACAAAAATATTTGAAACTTTAAATATATGTGAAATAGACCACTCTCATCTCATCTATTCACACTACCAATAAATACTATCACTACAATACAGAATTAAATATATATATTATATTATATATATATATATATATATATATATATATATATATATATTTATATATATATATATATATATATATATATATATATATATATATATATATATATATATATATATATATATATATATATATAGATAGATAGATAGATAGATAGATAGATAGATAGATAGATAGATAGATAGATAGATAGATAGATAGATAGATAGATAGATAGATAGATAGATAGATAGATAGATAGATAGATAGATAGATAGATAGATAGATAGATAGATAGATAGATAGATAGATAGATAGATAGATAGATAGATAGATAGATAGATAGATAGATAGATAGATAGATAGATAGATAGATAGATAGATAGATAGATAGATAGATAGATAGATAGATAGATAGATAGATAGATAGATAGATAGATAGATAGATAGATAGATAGATAGATAGATAGATAGATAGATAGATAGATAGATAGATAGATAGATAGATAGATAGATAGATAGATAGATAGATAGATAGATAGATAGATAGATAGATAGATAGATAGATAGATAGATAGATAGATAGATAGATAGATAGATAGATAGATAGATAGATAGATAGATAGATAGATAGATAGATAGATAGATAGATAGATAGATAGATAGATAGATAGATAGATAGATAGATAGATAGATAGATAGATAGATAGATAGATAGATAGATAGATAGATAGATAGATAGATAGATAGATAGATAGATAGATAGATAGATAGATAGATAGATAGATAGATAGATAGATAGATAGATAGATAGATAGATCAAGCATTTGTGTATGGTGTATGTATATAGCAAAGATCTGATTATGATATAAAGATTTGGTTTAATTTGGAATAGACTTGTAGCAACGTTAAATGATTGGTTGTTACATGCGCAGTCTATAATCCTTATAAGTATCGCTTCTCGAATGTTAGTGTTATATTTTCCAGACCCTGAGAATCTTTCTTCTTGAGGTGGACGTGGTCAATGGGGGCCTCCCCGGAGAGCATGGTGCGCCACGTGCCCAGCAGGTAGTCATTGCTGTGGATGATATTAGGGGGAACAAAGAGGGTGTGGCGGGTCGGCACCTTGAAGGAGGTCAGGTATAATTCTCCTGTATCCTCATCAAACTTCCCCAGGACAAAGTAGCCAGATTCCTCGTCCAGAGGGCAGTCAAGATGGGCGAACTCGTGCTTCTCCAGCCCCGAGCCGCCGTTAGTCTTGAGGACATACTCCTTGAGGTAGATGGGTTTATAAGTGAAGTCCTGGATGCCGTACTGGTACATGAGAGACACGCTGGTATTGCAACTGTCAGCAAGACTGCACTCATAAAACTCCAGATGCTCATTGGTGGCGATTTCTAGAGGGATTTCACCCTTAAAGTCCCCTGGTAAGATGAGAGTTCCGGATTTTCCCTTTTCATTGCTGGACGCCCAGTTCGCTTGGACGGCTACGTACCTGGGGATGAGCGGAGGCAGGTCGTTATCGAAACCCATATCCAGTAGGTTATAGACGCCGGGCCCCAACTCCGCCACCATCTCCTTACCTCCCTCCATCACCAACTCACCAGAGGCGCTGTACCTCTTAAAATCTGCAAAAATATTCTTGATATCTTTAATTTCAAAGGTGGTAAAGCCATAGGCAGCGTGAAGCCACTTGGTGAATCGTCTAACCACCCCCCATAGAAATCTTGGATCTTTCAATTTCTTCTTCTTCTTCTTCTCCTTGAGTTGAAACCCTTCCCACATAGTAGAGGCTGTGACGACAGGTCCGTGGTTCAAAGCTTTTATCAGTTTCTTTTCTTCCTGTTTCATCTGAAGTCTTTTCTCTTTCTGGCGGCGCCGCGTCAGTGGGTGCATCTTATACATGAAGGCGGCGCGCGCCTCGTCCTCGCCGAGACCAAGGGAAGGCAGCTGCTGCCCGTACGCACGCCTCATCTGGTTGTCCCGGAACAGATCATCATCGTACCTCATCAAATCAACATACTTCTTAAGCTTCTGATTCAGAAACACTTTTTCCTCAAATTTTTCCATTGTCACGTGCTTGCTGACGAGTGTCTCTGTGATTGCTGTCGAGTGTCTCTGTGATTGCTGACGAGTGTCTCTGCGATTGCTGACAATTGTCTGTGATTGCTGATGAGTGTCTCTGTGATTGCTGACGAGTGTCTCTGTGATTGCTGACGAGTGTCTCTGTGATTGCTGACAAGTGTCTCTGTGCTTGCTGACGAGTGTCTCTGTGATTGCTGACGAGTGTCTCTGTGATTGCTGATGATTTTCTGTGATTGCTGACGATTGTCTGTGATTGCTGACGATTGTCTGTGTTTGCTGACGATTGCCTGTGATTGCTGACGATTGTCTGTGATTGCTGACGATTGTCTGTGTTTGTTGACGATTGCCTGTGATTGCTGACGATTATCTGTGATTGCTGACGAGTGTATCTGTGATTGCTGACGAGTGTCTCTGTGATTGTTGACAGTTTTTTGTGTTTGCTGACGATTGTCTATGATCGTTGACGAGTGTCTCTGTGATTGCTGATGATTGTCTGTTTTTGCTGACGAGTGTCTCTGTGATTGCTGACGAGTGTCTCTGTTCTTGCTGACAATTGTTTGTGTTTGCTGATGATTGTCTGTTTTTGCTGACGAGTGTCTCTGTGATTGCTGACGAGTGTTTGTGATTGCTGACGAGTGTCTCTGTGATTGCTGATGATTATTTGTTTTTGCTGACGAGTGCCTCTGTGATTGCTGACGAGTGTCTGTGATTGCTGATGAGTATATCTGTGCTTGCTGACGATTGTCACGTGCTTCCTGACGAGTGTCTCTGTGATTGCTGACGAGTGTCTCTGTGATTGCTGACGAGTGTCTCTGTTCTTGCTGACAATTGTTTGTGTTTGCTGATGAGTGTCTGTGATTGCTGACGAGTGTCTCTGTGATTGCTGATGATTGTCTGTTTTTGCTGACGAGTGTCTCTGTGATTGCTGACGAGGGTCTCTATGATTGCTGATGATTGTCTGTTTTTGCTGACGAAAGCCTCTGTGATTGCTGACGAGTGCCTCTGTGATTGCTGACGAGTGTCTGTGATTACTGACGAGTGTCTCTGGTTCAGTTTTTGTTTCTATTTATGATAATCAGTCTGCAATGGAAGAACAAAGAATGAAAACATTCTAATTTGGAGAAACTGACTTTATTTGCTGATGGATCTTTTTACACATTCATGCCCCTCGCCAACCACGTCTCTTCAATTGGGTAAACTAATATAACCTTGGATTTAATATATTATCTAAACATTACATGTAAAACCCTACTCTGCATTACACAGGTAGTATTCAATTACTACCTCTGCAGTATTTGCCCTACTCTGCATTACACAGGTAGTATTCAATTACTACCTCTGCAGTATTTGCCCTGTTTTTGATCTCATTCAAAGTTTGGAAATCCCCGAGTTATAAATACTTGCCTTGCTCACAGGTGTCTGGCACATTTACTGGCCAATCAGTACAACTGCTAGTACAAACAAATCTATTTAAATTCATTCACCAATGAGTTGACAGCCAGATTTTTCTGAATACTGATGCCTAGCGCTCGATTCTGTGCGCACCTTTATAGTTTTGGTGGCAGGGACTGATATGATAGAGAAGTCCTGCTATGGGGGGTAGGCAGGGACTGATATGATAGAGAAGTCCTGCTATGGAGGGTAGCAAAACCAGAGATATGTATTAAATGGGTCTGGTAAAATCCCACTGAGTATTTGATGTAAATCTAAACTTACGGCCGTCATGTATTTAGTGCTTTTACAGCTTGACTTACACTATAACAAATGAACACAATAGGTGCGAACGCATTCGCCGCTCTGCCCTATTCAACCTTCTAACCATCACGCTGGTTCCATACCAAAGACTTTCCTTTCCAATCTTCGGTATTTTTTTATCTAGAGAGAATAACACATCATGCCTGAAGAATTAGGTCTTCTCAGATGTGTAATGTACAGTAGTCCTCATTTTTTTGTGGTTTTGACTTTTATATTTAATTATTGTTGATAAAACAGTTCTCTTGTACTCACCAGTTTTCTTTCCAATGAAAACTAGAATTCTTGAGCGTGTCTGCATGTATTTGTCATTCTGCGAATGTCTTGAATACATTAAATACATAAATGCATTTAATTATATTGGTGTGTCATACTATGAAAAGGATCTTTCTTAAATTTGATTGGACCAGCTTCTCTTTCCAAATGTGACGTCTGAATATATTATTGATTAGAGGAACATAACGTAGGAGATAGTAGTCAATTATTTGGGGGTTCTGGAAATGGCCGTCTATGGATAAAACCCCAAACAGAACCTCATTTGTCGACTTTGCCAAAGAAACTTGTGAATTGGAGAAACTTTTAGAATATCTTTTTGTAAAAAATGTGTGGGAGTTATGTCTGTAACTGTGGAGTAGGGTTGAGAAATCTTTGAGGAAGAAATGTGGAGTAGGGTTGAGAAACCTTTAAGGGAGAAATGTGGAGAATCTTTCCAAATGTGGGAGTTATGTTTGCAAATGTCGCACTTGGGTAAAAAATCTGGTTGCGAGGAAATCTACAGGTTTAACATAAATAAAACACAAATGCCATGTTTGTATATGTTTATTAAATAAAAGGGAGATTTAGGCAAGTAAATGGTTTGTGTACATATTTTAACATTCGCATTTGATAACTTTTGTTCAAGGTTTTCATTCGGAGGAAAGTCAGTATTCAATTCTTTATCCGTTAAAAACAAAGCACTATCTGACTTCTTATGAATATTTATCATAACGATTGTCTTTGTACTAATGTGCATTTGTACTAATGTGTATATAAATATAATATAATAATCTGCTGTCTATAAGCCTGGGTAACCATAATATCCCGCTGTCTATAAGTCTGGTAACCATAATATCCCGCTGTCTATAAGTCGGGTAACCATAATATCCTGCTGTCTATAAGTCTGGGTAACCATAATATCCTGCTGTCTATAAGTCTGGGTAACCATAATATCCCGCTGTCTATAATTCTAGGTAACCACAATATCCTGCTGTCTATAAGCCTGGGCAACCACAATATCCCGCTGTCTATAAGTCTGGGTAACCACAATATCCCACTGTCTATAAGTCTGGTAACCATAGTATCCTTGTGTCTATAAGTCTGGGTAACCATAACATCCTGCTGTCTATAAGTCTGGGTAACCATAATATCCCACTGTCTATAAGTCTAGGTAACCATAATATCCCGCTGTCTATAAGTCGGGTAACCACAATATCCTGCTATCTATGAGTCTGGTAACCACAGTATCCTGGTGTCTATAAGTCTGGGTAACCATAATATCCCGCTGTCTATAAGTCTAGGTAACCACAATATCCTGCTGTCTATAAGTCTGGGTAACCACAATATCCTGCTGTCTATAAGTCTGGGTAACCACAATATCCTGCTGTCTATAAGTCTGGATAACCATAATATCCCGCTGTCTATAAGTCTGGTAACCACAGTATCCTGGTGTCTATAAGTCTGGGTAAACATAACATCCTGTTGTCTATAAGTCTGGGTAACCATAATATCCTGCTGTCTATAAGTCTGGGTAACCACAATATCCTGCTATCTATGAGTCTGGTAACCACAGTATCCTGGTGTCTATAAGTCTGGGTAACCATAATATCCCGCTGTCTATAAGTCTAGGTAACCACAATATCCTGCTGTCTATAAGTCTGGGTAACCACAATATCCTGCTGTCTATAAGTCTGGGTAACCACAATATCCTGCTGTCTATAAGTCTGGGTAACCACAATATCCTGCTGTCTATAAGTCTGGGTAACCATAATATCCTGCTGTCTATAAGTCTGGAAACCACAGTATCCTGGTGTCTATAAGTCTAGGTAACCATAATATCCCGCTGTCTATAAGTCTAGGTGACCATAATATCCTGCTATCTATAATGCTGCGTAACCATAGTATCCTGCTGTCTATAAGTCGGGTAACCATAATATCCTGCTGTCTATAAGTCTGGGTAACCATAATATCCTGCTGTCTATAAGTCGGGTAACCACAGTATCCTGGTGTCTATAAGTCTGGGTAACCATAATATCCCACTGTCTATAAGTCTAGGTAACCACAATATCCTGCTGTCTATAAGTCTGGGTAACCACAATATCCTGCTGTCTATAAGTCTGGGTAACCACAATATCCTGCTGTCTATAAGTCTGGGTAACCATAATATCCCGCTGTCTATAAGTCTAGGTGACCATAATATCCTGCTATCTATAAGTCTGCGTAACCATAGTATCCTGCTGTCTATAATTCGGGTAACCATAATATCCTGCTGTCTATAAGTCGGGTAACCATAATATCCTGCTGTCTATAAGTCTGGGTAACCATAATATCCTGCTGTCTATGAGTCTGGGTAACCACATTATCCTGCTGTCTATAAGTCTGGGTAACCATAATATCCCGCTGTCTATAAGTCTGGGTAACCATAATATCCTGCTGTCTATAAGTCTGGGTAACCATAATATGCTGCTGTCTTTACGTCTGGGTAACCACAATATCCTGCTGTCTATAAGCCTGGGCAACCATAATATCCCGCTGTCTATAAGTCTAGGTAACCATAATATCCTGTTGTCTATAAGTCTAGGTAACCATAATATCCTGTTGTCTCTAAGTCTGGGTAACCATAAAATCCTGCTGTCTATAAGTCTGGGTAACCATAATATCCCGCTGTCTATAAGTCTGGGTAACCATAATATCCTGTTGTCTATAAGTCTAGGTAACCATAATATCCTGTTGTCTCTAAGTCGGGTAACCATAATATCCTGCTGTCTATAAGTCTGGGCAACCATAATATCCTGCTGTCTATAAGTCTAGGTAACCATAATATCCTGTTGTCTCTAAGTCTGGGTAACCATAAAATCCTGCTGTCTATAAGTCTGGGTAACCATAATATCCCGCTGTCTATAAGTCTGGGTAACCATAATAGGACTGTTTGAATATATACATATACACATAGGACTTGAATATATATATATATATATATATATATATATATATATATATATATATATATATATATATATATATATATATATTTAAAAGGAAACGCCAATACCTTATGTAAATTGGACAAATATGATTTATTTCAAATTCACAAATAAATCTGTTACTATCATTTGCAGCCAATTTACTATTGGCGCTAGTACATTTAATTAATCACATTACATTATTCATCACATTCACGTGAAAGCTTCCCGACACTGCTTCTGGCTAGACTGGTGGGGTGACCCTCAGGTCTCATTTATATATTCCCCTAGGGGGGACCCCCTGGTGACATGTGACACCAGTGCGGGGCAATTAACCGTCTGACCCGCTCTACCCTTCTAACACACTTTATACACATATAAAGACTCCTATATTCAAGTCCTATATATATACACAGAATTTAAATGTAGAGTATTGAGTAATGACGTCGTCAATGTCCTTGAATGATCAATGCATTATGTATCTTCAGCTGTCATGCCAAGTTTAAAAGGTCGTGATAAAGAAGTGTACAGATACATCCCAGATAGAGATAATATCATTTTGTTATGTATAAATGTAAATGTACATTCCAAATTTACAGAAAAATTAAGCCATTAACCGTGAAAGCACTAAAACCATGGTGACTAAGTTAATAAAATATTGCATCAGAACCTCTAAAGGGGTCAAACACGGAATGACATAGATATAACAATGTATCGAACCCAACTTAATTCAGTTTTGATAAACTTTATAAATTCTCAATTAATTTATCTACCAGTTAATAAAATAAAATCCTTCACGTTTTACTTCGCCATAAGTCCAGACTTGAGTGGATGCCTTCATCCGAAACAAAATGACCAACTTCCATCATATTTATATGTTTATATGGTTAAGAATGAAAGTTTTCAATTTTGATCTGATTTGACAAAGTGTTTAAAGTTTAAAGATTCGACAATGATCTCTGGCGTGTCTCCCCGCGAGAGTTTGGTATCTGCCATGGAGCACATTATTCCCGACCAGGCAAGTTCCTGTCCTATATCATAAGCAAGGGCAATCATAAGCAAGGGTAATCATGAGCGAGGGTAGTCATAAGCGAGGGCAATCATAAGCAAGGGTAATCATAAGCAAGGGTAATCATAAGCGAGGGTAATCATAAGCAAGGGCAATCATGGGCGAGGGTAGTCATAAGCAAGGGTAATCATGGGCGAGGGTAATCATAAGCAAGGGCAATCATGGGCGAGGGTAATCATAAGCGAGGGTAATCATAAGCGAGGGTAATCATAAGCAAGGGTAATCATAAGCGAGGGTAATCATAAGCGAGGGTAATCATAAGCGAGGGTAATCATAAGCGAGGGTAATCATAAGCAAGGGTAATCATAAGCGAGGGTAATCATAAGCAAGGGCAATCATGAGCGAGGGTAATCATAAGCGAGGCTAATCATAAGCGAGGGTAATCATAAGCAAGGGTAATCATAGGGAAGGATAATCATAAGTAAGGGTAATCATAAGCAAGGGTAATCATAAGTAAGATCAGTCATAAGTAAGATCAGTCATAAACAAGGGTAATCATAAGTAAGATCAGTCATAAGTAAGGGTAATCATAAGCAAGGGTAATCATAGGATAATGGTTCTGACAAGTTACCTCATGAGAAGAAGTATTTCTTAATAGTGTATATCTGTTATTGATGAGTGTAGACTGTACCGGATAGAGCATCATCTGTCTGAGTCAATCATAAATATCTAATTGTTTACCTTCAATAAGAATAATGGTGTGGAATATAACAATACAACCACAGAGCTGCGAATTCTTAAGTTGCTTTGTATCAAATAATAATCAATTGTTAAATTGATATAAGATTAATGAATAATTTAGGCATGTGGGTATTTACTATATGGTAATAAGTACATTTGTCTAAACACCTTACATAGTGTCCAATATATTTCAATAAAAGACGTGATCCTGTTCTATAATTAGGAGATTTGTTTTTTTCTTCGTTGTAAAATGCAAAATATTCTTATAGAGTCTTATAGAATAACAAAAACAATAGAAATAATAGTAATAATAATAATAACAATAACAATAACAATAACAATAATAATAACAATAATAATAATAATAATAATAATAATAATAATAATAATAATAATAATAATAATAATAATAATAATAATAATAATAATAATAATAATAATAATAATAATAATAATAATAATAATAATAATAATAATAATAATAATAATAATAATAATAATTATCAATAATATGAATAGGAATGATAGAGTCATTAATTAACTCATACGCAGCATCCGCTGCACCAATCAGCTTGATCTTGGGCTCATTTGAAAGAAAAAGTTGAGATATTAAAAAAGGCGGAAGGGACATAGCATACATTCCTTTTATTACTAGTCAAAACAGCCAAAAACTGGTATTTCAAGCAGTACAGAGGGAGGAACTTACATAAAGGTAACAGCAGTATTTTACATGATCACATCAACATAATTTATGATGTTACCATGACGTCACTATGTTGACACTTGTCTGATGTCACTATGACAACATTTGCCTGTCTGACGTCACTATAATGACACATTTCTGTATGACGTCATCATGTTTATCTTATTTGCAATGTCAAGAAGACTTCACTCCAGGTTAAATCATCTTTCTCCTCCAATTATCGTGAATTATTGACGAAACTGTGGTCATTTGTATATACGATATTCAGTGGAAAGAAATGTGCATCTCGTAGCCTCACACACCTGTGTTTACCTTGCTCGCAATGTCAAGAGGACTTCATTCCAGGTTAAATCATCTTTCTACTCCAATTATTGACGAAACTGTGGTCATTTGTATCTACGATATTCAGTGGAAAGAAATGTGCATCTCGTAGCCTCACGCACCTGTTTACCTTGCTCGCAATGTCAAGAAGATTTCACTCCATGTTAAATCATCTTTCTACTCCAATTGATGAAACTATGGTCATTTGTACATACGATGTGCAGTGGAAAGAAATATGCATCTTGTAGCCTCACGCACCTGTGAGGGTTTTTAAATATACAAAAATGTCTTATTCGTCAGGATATAATGATATATACCCTAATTAAAATGGATGTATCCCTTTTACCCTGACAAACTTTCACATATGCTTCTTTGTCAATATATGGTCACTATTTCACTTTGTCAATATATGGGAAATTTTTCACTTTGTCAATTGCAATATATGGTCACTATTTCACTTTGTCAATATATGGTCACTATTTCACTTTGGTAATCATAGCATATGCCTCAAAAGCCCTATCACTATACATCTTCATATTAGGTTGGAATAATTGGAATTGGAATAGAACGGAATTGGAATAATTGGAATAGAACGATGATTTAACCTGCAATGAAGACGTCTTGATGCTGCGAGCAAAATAAACACAGTTGCGTGAGGCTACGAGATGCACAATTCTTTCAACTGAATATTACACATACAAAAGACCACAGTTTCGTCAATAATTGGAATAGAAAGATCATATTGACATTGCAAGTAAGATAAACATGATGACGTTATACAGGAAAGTGTCATCATAGTGACGTCAGACAGGAAAGTGTTGTCATAGTGATCTCAGCCATAATGACATCATGGTAACATCATAAATTATGTTAATATGATCATGTACAATACTGCTGTTACCTTTTGGTAAGCTCCTCCCTCTGTACTGCTTGAAATACCAGTTTTTGGCTATTTTGACTAATAATAAAAGAAATGTATGCTATGTCCCTTCAACCTTTCTTAACATTTCATCTTTCATCCAATGAGCCCAAGATCAAGGCAATCGGTGCAGTGGATGCCGTGTTTGAATTAATTAATGACTTTATCATTCCTATTCATATTATTGATCATTACAGTGACCGGCAGCCAAATCCGGACATTTTCATGTTTTTCACTCCCGATTTTCACAAAACCCTTCAAAACCTTGTAAAAACTGCTCACATCGATAGAAGATTGTCTACTTTAAAGGAACGTGAAGTAAAAATAATATCATTTCAAAATTTACAGAATTATCAGGAAATTCACACATTCAGCAAACCTGCAGATTGTCCGAGTTTACATTGAGTTATACGGTGATGTTTGAATACGTCACCACTTCTGACGTCATTTGACAGTGATGCAATCATTAGTGCCGTGAAAACAAATAAACACTTTTAACGTTTTGAAAGGCAGTGGAATAACAAGGTGATGTGTGAGGCAGAGCATTCAGCTCAATTGCAATCAGTACAGCAAGGTTTGTTTGATGTTTGTGTGTTAAAAATGTCTGAGTTTAATCTGCCGGTTTCGGACAGTTGCCGGTCACTGTATAATTTTTATTCTTATCATTATTATTAATATTACAAGTGAACCAACAATAATATGAAATGGCAGAGGTGTAAATTAATATAATCCATAGTTTTGTCAATAATTGACTACGAGGTGCATAATTCTTTTAACTGAATATTACACAGTCATACAAAAGACCATACCTTTGTCAATAATTGGAGTAGAAAGATCATATTGACGCTGCAAGCAAGAGGAACATGACGTCATACAGGAAAGTGTTGTCATAGTGATGTCAGACATGGAAGGGTCAACATAATGACGTCATAGTAACTTCATAAATTATCTAATAATGTTATCTATATCCTTTAGTATGTCATTGTTTACCTTCAGCTACTATGGAATTCCTTGTACAGTGACCAGCAACTGTCCGAAACCGGCAGATAAAACTCGGACATTTTTAACTCGGTCAAAATTTAGCACACCTTGCTGTACTATAATTGCAATTGAGATGAATGTTGTCTCTCACACGTTGTCTTGTAATTCCACTGACTTTCAAAATGTTAAAAGTGTTTATTTGTTTTCACGGCACGAATGTTTGTGTCACTGTCAAATGACGTCAGAAGTGGTGACGTAGCCAACTTCTCCAAATAAGTCAATGGAAACTCGGACAATCTGCAGGTTTTCTGAATGAGTGAATTTCCCGATAATTCTGTCCATATTGAACATGTACCAATTTTATTATACACGCATATGTAGTTAACGATCTACTATCGATGTGAGTAGTTTTTACTCAGTTTTGAAAGATTTTGTGAAAATCACGTGTGAAAAACATGAAAGTGTCCGGATTTGGCTGCCGGTCACTGTACAATGATTGGAACATGCTTTGGGTATTGTTCTTTGTTCGATGATTCACAAATTGTTTGGCTACTGCCCTCTCAATAGGCTTTGACAAATAAGCTAGATTGGACAGTCTTTGCGAATTAAGGCCAAATCAGTGATCAAAGGGTTTAATATCACTTTTTTCCATATCTCGACCTTTAAGTTAAGGGGATTCCATGCAGCCTTTGAGTCATGTCTTCCCTTTCTGACAGAAAAGTTTTCACATGCATAATATATTTTTCAAATAAATAATATACTTTTCCCATAAATGATAATAACTTTTACAACCATAAAATATTTGTCACAACCATGACAATTATTTCATTGATTCAAATAATATTAAAATAATCGTATGTTGTTCTGAAGTATACTCCTGGCAATAAATTGTAACATCTCCACCCTGTTTCCCAAGCTGGACAGGTGCCCAACTGGTAACTCATTAGGTAACTCAACTCGTTACGAGATCACAGACCAGCGAAACAAAGCTTGTTGACAAAGTGTTCAATTACTGGTGTAGGTTTCAGCAGACAACTGATCAACTTTCAAGTCCTACAGAAAGTTGTTAACAGGGAATATTTTCGTCATACTACATAAAAGCACTGTTTAGGGTATAAACATTCATGTTATGTAAAGAAAATGTGTCAGAAAGTCAGGTTTCATGAATGCTTTAAACATGAAGGGGTTGCCTGGAGGTGCCATCCCCTTAAGGTTCCATATCACTGTAATATCGTGCTGCCCCCTATAAATCTATTTACTGCAACCACAAACTGATAAAAAAAAGCATCTGTCTTTAGGTAAGACAAAAAATTTGTATTGATGCCATGACAGCAACTGTATGACGTCATGGAAACCATTGTGACATCTTTAATTGTCAACTCAGTGTATAATATCTACTTTTATTAGAGTGACATGGATCTGTACAACGACAAGCACTATGTTACAACTGAACAGAATAACATGGAAATGGGTTCAAAATAACGTAATTATTCACCATGTGTTAGGATCTATTATTAGTTTTAACAAAAATTAGTTGAATTTTGGTTTACAGATATGTTTAATGTAATTTGTTACTTATGCAAATAGATCATGACACAGTAAAGACATTTTAATGTTTTTAAAAGTATTTAAAACCACAATTGTATTAAATCTAAAGAAAAAACTGTCATTGGTATATCTTGACTTTTTTCCTTTATCCCATAAAGGTGCCTGGAGGTGCCATCCCCTTAAACATGAAGCAGCCTGGAGGTGCCATCCCCTTTAACATGAAGCTGCCTGAAGGTGCCATCCCCTTAGATATCACAGACAATATTATTTTCATTATTAAGGAAACATTTATTTTTCAACCATTTATTTTTCAACCAAAAATACATTGACATTCCTACTCATATATTATCAAACACTTATGAATATCTTGTTGAATGATTGTTTAACTAAATGTAATAACTAAATGTTATTTTACAAATGCAAGAAGTAGTTTTTTACCAGATCCACAAACACAATGGTTCTGTGCTTCAGGTGATCATAAAAATCTCTAGCTGAGGTTGTGGGTTCAAATCCCAAAGTCACCAGTCATTACATTCAGACTGTTACCTGATGTGGCCTTTGTTGCATAAAAGCTCATTTAAAGATTAATTCATATTACCACGTTTGGGCCCCAAAATGCAATGGTTATGGTAACAGTAAACCTCAGTATACAGTGCAAAAAAGATGGTAAAAACATTTGACGTCCATGATAAGATGTAAAATTTGGTGATAAATCCTATTAATTTTCCAGAAGGCTCAGTCCTAGGGGTGGGAGAGCTCTGAACCAATCAGTGCAGTAAATCTGAACCAATCTGGTCAAATCGTGTCATTCTGGATGCTGACAACTGATCTGGGTGCTAAATGACGTCATTCTGGGCACTGGCAACACATCTGGGCACTCAATCACAGCCAATCTGAGTGGTATTTGACTGTTGTTGTATGGTGGACAATGGCTAGACTGAAGAAGTTGCGTTATTTAATCTATATCGACTATCATACACAAATGTTAATGGCTATAACATGCTCATCAGTTACATATATAAGTATATTGATTTTTAACAATATTTTTGTGTAGTTTTAACACAGGAAGGTGCCCCAGTTTAAGACAACATAAGGATTTGGAGGCACAAATATAACCTTAAAAACATTAAAAATATACTATAGAATTTACATCATCATATCTAAGGTCTATAATCCATAATCAGTTTGAAGCATCTGGAGAGAACTTCGTGTGGTTTCGTATATTTATGTAACTGCCTTCGGCTCTGGGGGATTCCAGGATGAGAGTGAGGCTATGACGCCAGTGGGGGGTATTTCCCATACAGCACACATGGCGGACAAACCAAGAGATAGCAGAGGCAGGTGGTCTTCTCTGTTAAAATGTTAATATAATGTCAAATTATGCAATATCATGCTAGCACAGTATATAAACTCTAACTGTAAATGAATTCAGACAGAATATTATGCAAATTTCTTCATTTGATAAGTGTTACAGTGCCCACAGATAGCTGCGGCCAGTTCTGCCGAATGCACCCGTAATACACAAAATGCGTATTTTTAAATGATAAAAATCTCTAAGACTAGCTGGTTAAGTTTACTTTTTCTGTGCTAAATTAACAAATAACATTACTTTGAACACATTTAAGCCAAAAAACATAATTCTGTCCCAATTTTTCATTGTGGATTATAGATCTTAACACACTGGAATACACTCAACTATAAAAACATTTGTTAAATGTTGCAATGATTTTGATTTGATTTTTATGCCTTTTGTGAGAAATGAAGAACGTATTATATGACAGAATCACCCAGATTGGTTCAGAACAATGGTATGACGTTCAAACCACTCAGATATGGATCTGAGTCAGTGTTATAGTATTCAATACCCAAAGACAGCGTCAAAATAGACTTGAAATCCACTGGTTCTAGAAACACCTTGCACTGGCCTTCATATTTAAGCCACGACTCGACTTCCGGCAACTAACAATCAACAACTAACAATCAAACAATTATGTACTTTTTATATCAATATAAGATGTCAGTCCTGTTTGAAAATATTTCTTATTGTTTTTTATTGATCTCAGCATCGTTTCGCCATTGTTTACGAGTTTGCGCAAAGACGTGAAAGTGGGTCATTCACGGGAGTAACAGCACCAATCTGGAAACTCCACAACGTTGTGGTGTTTCTGATGTCATATGATGTTTCTCTCTTTGTGTTTCCATGACCATATCACTTTGACTCTTCTAAATGCCATGTCATGTTGTCAAGTTTGATATCGGGGGTAAAAAACTGAAAAAAAAACAGAATTCTGTCACAAGTGCTGACCAGCGTGAAATAAATGCTTGCGTTTGTTCCACATATCTTTGGAACAAAGAAAAAGTCCTATTAACATTCTGGTGGGAGAATTAAAGCAGATATGAATTGTCATGTGATTTGTGTAAATTTGATGAATCCCAGTCTGCACCTCCAGTAACTTTGTCATATGACACAATATGGCACCCACATAAACAAATTTTGTCTTTTGCTCTGAATATGTGCCATATTCGACACTGAAACTGTCATATTGCTCCGACCAGCTCTGCCAGAAAAAGAGCAAGGAGGACCTAATGCCGTTTATCTTAAACTAATAGTTATAAATTAAAAATACCACCACAGGAAAGAGTATGAAAAACATTAACATCATGGAAGATGAAATTCACCCCATCATGAAATGACAATTATACAACAATGAACGTAACAAGTTATTCCTGCAATAGGATGAGATACCCTGGTTTCCCCATACTAATGCCTCAGTCACATTTGCGCCGATTTCAGCAAAGATGCCCGGCCGATGAGTATTTTTTACACAATCGGCCAGCAGTTCAGATAGCCATGTGGGCACCGGGAGATCATCGGACACAATAGGACATCTTTAAGACGTCGGGCGGGTCATCGGGAACTTTTAGCTGCAACATAAGTTTTAGTTGCTAGCGTCTCACCGATGTCTTAACATGAAAATATCATTTTAAAGTACACGGCAGGGTCCCGGCAGTGTCCCGCAGGGACATCGGCAGATTATCTTAGGGCTGCCAGTGGCATCGTGCGTTGAAAATAGGATTATTTTCATTTCATGTGTTCACAGACCATCTTCAGATGATCCCACGGGCTCCCTGCGATATATCATAGACGTCTTTAGGATGTCTTTCAGACGTCTGTCAAATGATATAGACGTCTTTTAGAAATCCTACAGACATCTGTGCCATTCAGTCTGCCCTTTAATAATGTGACCACAGCTACGGCATCTCTCAGATTGTTGCTTGTAAATTCCCCGGAAAACTGGGAAGTCGACCGATTGTTACTTCCCGGCCAGCGCCTGGTGCAAATGTGACTGAGGCATTACCGAAGAAGATAAATTCTTGTTCCTTATGTCAGGTATAGACTATGATGCATATTTCTGTATTTTCTTAGACCTTGTTGCCACAAAGAGGGGCACTCTCTGACACATTTGTCATGTTTTCATGTTATATGGTTTATGCCACCCCCTTGAGGGCCAAATACTGACCCTTGAACTGTCAAAACTGAAATACTGAAAATGACATTTGCCCCTTAACGGATGGGAAGGACGGCAACGTCCACCACCGGTAATGGACGGGAAGGACGTTGACGTCCCCATTGTTCTTGCTGCATGACGTCATTTGTAACATTCTGAAGGGCTGCAACTTGTTACAATGTAATCATGATAATGACGTCAGACTGTCTTAAATCATGAACTTTTGACCCCAGCATTTCATTAAGCATATTGAATTACCATGGTTATAAATTTTATTAATTTAGTATGTAAATACACTAGTCCAGACAAAAATTGGTTAGTCCAGCCAAACAACAAAATTTAGATAGCCTAGTCCCTGGTATAGGGGTTAAACGCCACCAGAGCCTGCTTCACTAATGTCTGGCCACCAGGGTGCGCTGCATAAATCAATTTAGTATTTTATTATAAATTGTATGTTGTAATTTAGAGGCTGTTCCTCTTGTGTATGTTAAATATCTTAATTATTTGTTTGTATTGTTCTGTGGTGTATTGAGCTAGATGCTTCACTATTGTACTAGATGTTAGCCAATAAAATTTCTGAATAGTGTTCAACGGTGCTTACTTAACCATTTGCCAAAGTAGTACATTTGTAATTCATTGCATCCGTGTAGGTCTGATCACATCTTTTGGTGAACGGCACATGGAATTTTATTTTGACCCAGCTTAAATTATGAGTTTATGTTCAGGCTAGATATAAACAGTAATAAATGCAAAAGCATGTTTACTGCTGTTTGCTATCTTCATATTCAGAAGATGCCATCTGGGGCTGCAGTCACAATTTTCCTTTTGAAATGTGAGCAATCATGGGTCTTCCAAATAAATCATAATTATCTCTTTTAAATAGTTGCCGTCCGAAGATGTCATATTCAAAATCTGTGTGTGACTCGTTTTCATATTTTTTTGCGTGGTCTGTCTCAGTGACGTCACTAACTGACGTTGTCAAACTGCTGACGTCATCATATCTATTAAAGATGGAGGGTCGCACTGATGGATATGCATCATTGTTTAATCCATTCGTCTTGCTATTATCTACACTACTTCTGGACCGGTGATAAAGGATAACCCGAGACAAGATATATTCCGCACACAGGATAATAGCTGCTATAAAGATGAGAATGCCGAGGGCATAGTAGGCCCCCTGCACGTCTTTGAGGGTGACGGCCTTGGCTTCAGTGATCAGACCTCGGGAACAGAAGGTCGGCCGCGGCCACCACTCCTGCTTCCACTTGGCCACCAAACCACCTTCAATTATCTTAGATATTCTGAAAAAAGATAAAGAAATATTGTTTAGCATTATTCATAAAGCAAGCCGGTGAAAAAAGCGTCGCATTATGGTTATTGGGTGATTTATTATTATTGTTATATGACAGCTTATGCTAAGTACTCACCCGTTAGACAGTACTGGCATGAAGGCGGAGTTATTCTGCAGACCAACAGCATACTGGTTAGGGAAAAACTCATACTTCACCATCTCCAGATCACAATGCTTGCTCATGGCTACCTCAAATGATGTCCTGTCTCCAATGTAAGCAAAGCTACCATCCAGGACTTTCTGAACAAGGGCATAATGGTCTGAGCTCAGCACTTCCGGATCCGTCTTATTGTAGCCAAGTATACCCTTCCATGCCTCTGAATAGAGGTTATCTTCTGAATTCTGAAATATTATTATTAAATTAAGAATATTTTCTCTGTATCAAATGAAATGTACAAACATGTTTCCTTGAAAAATGCTTAAATACGCTAACATTAACATTTTAATAGATATTTGCAACTTAGGAAAATGCTTTTCTCTTCATGAATAGTGAATAGTTCACTTTCATTCACCTGAGTGATGCCATTCCTGAACCACTTGTTCATTTTATTCCAGTTCATTTATTGTTTGTACACCTGTACAGCTATACACCTATTTAGAAGAGTGACTTGGGACCTTTCTTTTTCATTATCATAGAGACATTACACCACAATCCATGGCCTTTGGGGCATATGCTCGTGTGGAAGACGGCTGAGTCAGAGATTTCCATTTTCTCAAAAATGCAGCTTACCCTTGTGTGAGTTTCAGGCCCCCACCTGAAGAGTCGCACACATTAATGAGGGATAGTAATAGACAAAGCCTACCCCAGGGTATCTAATATATACTGCACAGGTTGTGTCCCTACCTGAAGGAATGTGATAAGCGCTGTCCCAGTCAGAGCCTACCCCAGGGTATCTAATATATACTGCACAGGTTGTGCCCCTACCTGAAGGAATGTGATAAGCGCTGTCCCAGTCAGAGCCTACCCCAGGGTATCTAATATATACTGCACAGGTTGTGCCCCTACCTGAAGGAATGTGATAAGCGCTGTCCCAGTCAGAGCCTACCCCAGGGTATCTAATATATACTGCACAGGTTGTGTCCCTACCTGAAGGAATGTGATAAGCGCTGTCCCAGTCAGAGTGCCATAGGCAACGCTGGTATCTCCCACAAGTTGCTCCAAAGTGTCAAATGCCAGCTCAGACTTGGTGACTGTGAGGAATGCTATCAGATTGCCGCTGTACGTCGCCACTACCACGATACAGTACATCCACCAGAAACCAACGATGAAACGGCCTGACTGCGCCTCGGGGAGGTGGGTACCGCCTGAAAACATAATCAACAAACATTGCTACGGGCTCAGAAAGAAGACGCCTAGATCAATGAGCTTCACCTTGAGAGGGATTAGAATTGTGGTAGTACTAATGGAGCTTCACCTTGGCTGAAGATGGCTCCCAGTGCGTAGAGCATGGCGTGGTCCAGCCTCTGCAGTCCGTTTTGGAGGCCCTTGGCGGCGTAGAATGGACTGAGAGCGGTGATGGCCCAGATGAGGAGTCCGGCACAGGGGATGGAGGCCATGATGAGCAGCCACACCGACCACTTGAAGGGAGAGATGTACAGGTTCCACTTGGCTGCCTCGGGGTCCGGCATCTTGGCCAGGATGGTGTAGTACTCCTGGAAGAAGGCCTCCGAGGTGAAGTCCATCACTTGCTCCCGGTATACGGTCTTATAGAGGGGAGCCACCATCAAATCAGCCTCCTGCAAATATAGCATTCATCACCATTCAAAACTCTGAATCTTAATTAATAAATAAACATGTTACAGTATTTATTTCCTTGATATCGCATGAAGAATACAACTTACAGATGTGCATGATATTACTATGAAGTGTTGAGTCACTGGCGCCAGGTGTCGCCACGGACCAATTTTGAATGAACCATAAATACAAGGTTTTTTGTTCTAAATATCTGGAGTAAAAGATTTCAACCTTTTTTTGCACAAAGACTGGACTAACACTAAGATTAGCACACGATCAGACTAAAGCTCTCCTAAATATCCGAAATTTAACACAGTCTTAGGAATTTCGCAATTCTAAAAATGCATAGAAATTTTATGAAGGTGTTTCCGGTTCCGTTATTCTCATAGATGGGTAAATAATAAAAAATAGACTTTTTCCAGTCTTGTAAAAATATAGTGTATTTTTTGCAATTTCCTTCGCGGCAGTTACATTATAATTAAGTACCTTTCTCTGCATGACGCCGACGAGACCGTTCCATGTTCCGTTACTCAGCGTACCCCATCCTCCGTCCACGGGCTCAGATAGGCTAAAACTAATACACCACAATTATATAACCCACTGTGCAGTCTCCATTACTCAGCGTACCCCATCCTCCGTCCTCGGGCTCAGACAGGCTAAAACTAATACACCACAATTATATAACCCACTGTGCAGTCTCCATTACTCAGCGTACCCCATCCTCCGTCCTCGGGCTCAGACAGGCTAAAACTAATACACCACAATTATATAACCCACTGTGCAGTCTCCATTACTCAGCGTACCCCATCCTCCGTCCTCGGGCTCAGACAGGCTAAAACTAATACACCACAATTATATAACCCACTGTGCAGTCTCCATTACTCAGTGTACCCCATCCTCCATCCTCGGGCTCAGATAGGCTAAAACTAATACACCACAATTATATAACCCACTGCAGTCTCTGTTACTAGGTTATCACACATTGTATGGATATTACATGTAGAATACCCTTGTCTTTTCTCTATAGTTATCATATATGGGATTGTATAGGATTATATAGGACAGTTCAGGGCTGTGGGTGCCCTGTGGCCCTCAGTGGGTGCTTATATTTAATGTGTTTGTCTCCAATTGGACACGTGTATATGCATTACGTACATAGTAATCAGTACTAAGTAAGCCCCTAAAGTTATGGAAATAGAATGTGCGGTAATTTCCCGAAGTCTACTGGTCAGTTATTGAAACATTGTCATTAAGACCAACATTACTCCAAAGATTAAGATCACGCAGTGTTCACGTGTTTTCACACGTTATCCTACTCACGTGAAGTTGAGGTTTTTGGCCAGCTCCTGGATGATTTGTACACAGAGCCCTTTATATCCAACAGTTGTATTTTCATCCTTCATAACGAATGGTGACCACTGTCAAAGGAGAACAATTTTGTACAAGATATTATAATATTTTATAGTATGAAATGTGTTATGGAATGGCACTGAGATAAATATCATGATATGAATTAAAATGTGGCCTCCCACACTCTTATCAAACTGAAATCAGAAATCAAACCTCTGCGAACATGTAATCCATTTCTTTCTATGGCCATTAGCTCACATGATTTTTTAATTGTTTACCTGCAAAGTCATATTCGAAGTACACATGATTTAGATGAATCAACCCCATTTTAATACAGGAAAGGTTTGTCTTGCCAGGAATACAATATTTAACTTCCACCTTTCTCTCAAGGGAAATCTCGTGAGATTACCAGAGAACTGCCGTGACAATAGCAAACATATAGCAATAAACTCCACCAGAGGGTGTGCCTCAGGTGGACAGTGTGATATATCAAATGGACGGTCCCATTATTGCTTTGGACGATTCCATTATTGCTTTGGACGGTCCCATTATTGCTGTCTTTGCTTGGGGTTTTACGTCACGTTCAACATTATTTCAGTCATTTCATGATGAGACCTACTTGTAGCAAATATTGTGCTACCTCACTGAATTGTCAGGTCGCAGCTCTTTTACGTTACATCCCTGCATTCGCAAATTTATAAGGACAACAGGTTCCCCTTCAGGCATTGGGACTATACAAATCTATCGTTAAACAATGCTAATTAAGGCAAAGTCAGGAAGAAATTCCTTGATCATGCGCTTTGAACAGTCTGGATATCAGAACTGTCTGGTATAGGCGCTATGTGAATTTTAACATGATCATTATTACATTTTCTAAAAGACATTTGTACATTTTTACGGCGAAAGTAAATTAAAGTAAAATTACAATAACTATTTACAATGCACTTTAATCTGATAACGTTATATCACTGGTTCAGCAAGGACTTACAATATTAGTGACAATATCCATATGTCTGTTGTTCAAGCCAAAGTTGAGGTTTGGAAAGATGTTTTGCATTTGTTTGTGGAGTCCCTTTTTGCTCCAGGTGGCCGCAGTAGTCAGTCTGGGACCGGAAGTGGTGTACACCGCGGTCCGCACCTCATACATGGAGCAGTTACCGCACATAGTAGCCTCCATGTACTCCTAGACACACACACAGCAAACTATTCATATATCGGAATCCACAAAACAGTGAAATATTTGCTAATACATTCTCTGAATCTAAAAAAAATATTTTTGATTATTTTAAATCATTTTAAATCATTTTAAAATTGTTCTTTGTGCTATGTATAATAAGTTGTTCGATTCAGTCATATTACAAAAAGACGGGGCCAGTTGACAGTCGATACTCGCCATCTAATGCACGTGTATGAATATTCTTATTGATTTTATCTTCTGTGAGACTCGCACCTGTAGCTCGGTGGCTATCTGATAGCGGAGCTTGGTGTTTGCTGGGGGTGAGCAGGCTTTGCTGGTGGTCAGTTGTGGCTCCTCCCCTCTCAGGGTGAAGTTAGCAGACACCGCCCTTAATAAATACGAGAATGCCTCCTGTGCAAAGAAAAATGGTCATCTAGATTTAGCACTGAACTTTAAGCAACAGAATAACTAAATTTTAACGTTAGAATTACATTGAATATTTCTAATATTTTCCAGTCATTACCTCAACCAAGGACTCAGATGACTTTGTTAGCGTGTCGCTTTGTGTCAAAACTGCAATATTGTCAATATGTTGAATGTGGCGCTCTATTTCTGAGACCCATTCTGTGTCGGCGACGAACAGCCACTGGTCCCTGAAGGTGAACACTTCCTGTACATCATGGACTCGGCTATATTCCTGAACCTGCCAACAAACAAACATCTATACCATAGGACTCGGCTATATTCCTGACCCTGCCAACAAACAAACATCTATACCATAGGACACGGCTATATTCCTGAACCTGCCAACAAACAAACATCTATACCATAGGACTCGGCTATATTCCTGAACCTGCCAACAAACAAACATCTATACCATAGGACTCGGCTATATTCCTGAACCTGCCAACAAACAAACATCTATACCATATGACTCGGCTATATTCCTGAACCTGCCAACAAACAAACGTCTATACCATAGGACTCGGCTATATTCCTGAACCTGCCAACAAACAAACATCTATACCATAGGACTCGGCTATATTCCTGAACCTGCCAACAAACAAACATCTATACCATAGGACTCGGCTATATTCCTGAACCTGCCAACAAACAAACATCTATACCATAGGACACGGCTATATTCCTGAACCTGCCAACAAACAAACACCTATACCATAGGACACGGCTATATTCCTGAACCTGCCAATAAACAAACATCTATACCATAGGACTCGGCTATATTCCTGAACCTGCCAACAAACATACATCTATACCATAGGACACGGCTATATTCCTGAACCTGCCAACAAACAAACATCTATACCATAGGACTTGGCTATATTCCTGAACCTGCCAACAAACAAACATCTATACCATAGGACTTGGCTATATTCCTGAACCTGCCAACAAACAAACATCTATACCATAGGACTCGGCTATATTCCTGAACCTGCCAACAAACAAACATCTATACCATAGGACTCGGCTATATTCCTGAACCTGCCAATAAACAAACATCTATACCATAGGACACGGCTATATTCCTGAACCTGCCAACAAACAAACATCTATACCATAGGACTCGGCTATATTCCTGAACCTGCCAACAAACAAACATCTATACCATAGGACTCGGCTATATTCCTGAACCTGCCAACAAACAAACATCTATACCATAGGACACGGCTATATTCCTGAACCTGCAAACAAACAAACATCTATACCATAGGACTCGGTTATATTCCTGAACCTGCCAACAAACAAACATCTATACCATAGGACTCGGCTATATTCCTGAACCTGCCAACAAACAAACATCTATACCATAGGACACGGTTATATTCCTGAACCTGCCAACAAACAAACATCTATACCATAGAACTCGGCTATATTCCTGAACCTGTCAACAAACAAACATCTATACCATAGGACTCGGCTATATTCCTGAACCTGCCAACAAACAAACATCTATACCATAGGACACGGTTATATTCCTGAACCTGCCAATAAACAAACATCTATACCATCGGACTTGGCTATATTCCTGAACCTGCCAATAAACAAACATCTATACCATAGGACTCGGCTATATTCCTGAACCTGCCAACAAACAAACATCTATACCATAGGACTCGGCTATATTCCTGAACCTGCCAACAAACAAACATCTATACCATAGCACCTATACCATAGGACAAAAATGCTTTCACATAAAGATCTCTGCCATCTTTATGTGAAAGCATTCGTCCAAAATCTATGATAAAATATCCTTAATAATTCACCTCACATAAAAGATGAAAGTATGAAATATATTATGGAGATAGTTAATGCTGTAACCTTCTAGACCATTCTAGACCATTGTTGTCCACTGCTTGAGTTACCACGCAAATGGCAGATTCTCATTACCAGAAATGTTGTAAATTACTGAAGGAATCCTCGTTTTCCAATTCTTTAGTAATTTTCTTTTCAAAATAATATCTAGCAATTCAGTTAACAGGAAAAGTAAGGCTTTTAAACCTGATATGAATTGAGAGATTTTGCTCCAACATTACACCAACTTGCAGCCACCATATGTTTAGTGTTTGGACAGTTTAGCTGCAGCTATCACAACTAATGTTGCTGGTAACGCGATATGTGCGAATGCTTTCACCGCGCTCCCCTATCCAACTATGTAATCCCCCACGACTCATCCTGACTCCAGTGTTTTAGACTCAAAGTCAGGTTTATTCCCTCACGGAATATACACGTCACGTGATAGATGGAAAGACTCCAGTGTTTTAGACCCAAAGTATATTCCCTCACGGAATACACACGTCACGTGATAGATGGAAAGACTTCAACGGTTTCCAAACATACTTTTAAATTACAACAAAGTTTAAATATTTGTTTCTATGAAGTCGTTTAATGCCCAAACGTCGTGAATCATTGAAGAATGAATGCAAAGTTAATGTGATGCTACCTGAGGCTATATTACGTGGAGTGCACATTACACACAATGCTGAGCATCTAGCCATTGAGACCTCACTATCGATGTCCTGGCTTGACATCTGTTATGTCTGCAAAGTAGCCATATAATCAGCTTATATCACTATAAGTATAGATGTATATATATAGAGCCATGTAACATGATACAATACCAACTAACATTGCAAACAAAAGGCGCCAGGCAGCAGTGCAATACAATACTAAGCGATGCACAGGACGAAAATGTATAAAAAGGTCCCTAATAGGCAAGTCATTATTTATATGAAAAAACCGATTTAGGACAGTGTCTGTTGTGCAAGAATGCATGATAGAGTAATTTGGTTCAGGCCATACAGGCCCGGAACACTACACTAATATATATTAAATATGGCAAATACTGAAAAATGCAGACCTGGTGCAGAATTTGCAGCATGCAGAGGGCATCACAGACGACTAGTACGGTCCTCGGTGGGGCGGTGTTGTCATTGAGATAATCCAAGATGGCGGCCACGTCCGTCTGCACATCAGATGCTCTTATTCTCAACGTCTGAACAGTGGCGTTGGATTTGGCTATTGCTGGCATGATGGTATCAACCTTTACATCTGAGATATAGATTATAAAAGATTATTTTGAAGGTTTTCATTATGATAGTGGAAAAATTCGAAAAATGAATGCTTGGTTGGAATTGAAAAACCCATAACCTAATTTAGGGAAATATTCTCCATTGGTACCCTGATTTAGGACTAACTTAAATATTGATATCCAAATTTAGGGATACACTGACTTTGGGGTGATGCAATAAGAAAATGATACATTCAATACCCATATAATATAAGAAAAAGTCATGTTCACGTTTCCATACTATAATAATCATATTTTATAATTGTATATTTAATAGTAGCAGCATTCCCCCCAGTAATAAAGAGCATGCTTTACCACCAGGCTAGGGAGAAAGACTTTGTACACATATCTGATATCAGGTAGTCAGAAGCTCAGTGAGGATGATATGATCCGGTGGAAGCAATTTCCAACAAATAACTTCCTGGATTAACCAATTAACTATCGTCTATTAATACCACACAGAATATAGAAATGTACAACTTAATTATTCTTATAATTGGATAAACAGATACTGCAGCCTTGTCAAGTGTCTTGTGTACACATGAGCATGGTGAGGCAGCAGACAGCATAAATACCACACCTTTGCTGAGAACAATAGGCACTGGCCTACTGTCCCAGCAGGTGACACTTATGTTCCTTTGATCAAGAAACATGTAAAACTGACATAGATAGTCAGTGGTGGCTAAAAATTAGCTTGGGGAAATTAAGGATTGAGACATGTGTAAAAATTGTAATCAGGACACTCCATGATAGAATGTAATCAGTACATTCCATGACAGAATGTAATCAGGACATTCCATGACAGAATGTAATCAGTACACTCCATGATAGAATGTAATCAGTGCACTCCATGACAGAATGTAGTCAGAACACTCCATGACAGAATGTAATCAGTACACTCTATGACAGAATGTAATCAGTACACTCCATGACAGAATGTAATCAATACACACCATGACAGAATGTAATCAGTACATTCCATGATAGAATGTAATCAGTACACTCCATGACAGAATGTAATCAGTACACTCCATGACAGAATGTAATCAGTACACTCCATGACAGAATGTAATCAGTACACTCCATGACAGAATGTAATCAGTACACTTCATGACAGAATGTAATCAGTACACTCCATGACAGAATGTAATCAGTACACTCCATGACAGAATGTAATCAGTACACTCCATGACAGAATGTAATCAGTACACTCCATGACAGAATGTAATCAGTACACTCCATGACAGAATGTAATCAGTACACTTCATGACAGAATGTAATCAGTGCACTCCATGACAGAATGTAATCAGTACACTCCATGTCAGAATGTAATCAGTACACTTCATGACAGAATGTAATCAGTGCACTCCATGACAGAATGTAATCAGTACACTCCATGACAGAATGTAATCAGTACACCCCATGACAGAATGTAATCAGTACACTCCATGACAGAATGTAATCAGTACACTCTATGACAGAATGTAATCAGTACACTCCATGACAGAATGTAATCAGTGCACTCCATGACAGAATGTAATCAGTACACTCCATGTCAGAATGTAATCAGTACACTTCATGACAGAATGTAATCAGTACACTCCATGACAGAATGTAATCAGTGCACTCCATGACAGAATGTAATCTGTACACTGCATGAGAGAATGTAATCAGTACACCCCATGACCGAATGTAAAAATACATACGCATATTATCTGTGTAAATAAGGGGTATATTTTTCCATCCAATATCCTTTAATAGATCTGACATTGGTGAGCTGATATCGTAGTTGTCGCGAGGCAAACTGTACATGTATGGTGGCCGCCAGGGTGCACCACTGATGTCACATCCGGCGGATACAGATATAAACGGTACGTTCAGATCCTTAATGTAAGAAGCAATGGTCGAGGTTTTGTAGCATCCTGTCATAGAAATGAATGCAGTCACTCCTGTGGACAACTCCTCGCAAACTGAAAATACATGACAAAATATATTAAAACGTATATACTCATGACTACGTCATTAAACAGTGTCTGTGAATAAGGCGGAGAGGTTTAGCATACTGCCAGTTTTACCAAATAGAACTCCAATCAGTATTCTGAACACTTCATAGCTTGTGATTTAACTACCTACTAATGACGTATTCTACACATGAGAAACTATCAGAGCAGGAGACATCTGTTAAGGGGGGTATTAACATTTTAAAAGTTATTTTAATGGCCCGTAGACTTGAAGAAATGTGTCCCTATGATTGGTGTTTCTCAGTTATACACTTGATATGGGATATTCAAGGACAGGTTTGTAATCATTTTCTACTTTCTTATTATCACAGAATGGATGACAGGAAATTTAATATATTAAGCATAATTAAATTCAGTTCACGGACACCAAGTAAACATTCATTCCCTGTCATCCTGTGTAAAACTAATAATATAAACCAATATTTGCCTAATTAGCTTTATATTGGATATTTGGTAGGGCGTCATCAGGGAGACTTCTAGTATTTGCCTAATTAGCTTTATATTGGATATTTGGTAGGGCGTCATCAGGGAGACCTCTAATATTTGCCTAATTAGCTTTATATTGGATATTTGGTGTGACGTCATCTGGGAGACCTCTAATATTTGTCTAATTACCTTTATTGGATATTTGGTAGGGCGTCATCTGGGAGACCTCTAATACTTGTCTAATTACCTTTATTGGATATTTGGTAGGGCGTCATCTGGGAGACCTCTAATATTTGTCTAATTACCTTTATTGGATATTTGATAGGGCGTCATCTGGGAGACCTCTAATATTTGTCTAATTACCTTTATTGGATATTTGGTAGGGCGTCATCTGGGAGACTTCTAATATTTGTCTAATTACCTTTATATTGGATATTTGGTAGGGCGTCATCTGGGAGACCTCTAATACTTGTCTAATTACCTTTATTAGATATTTGGTAGGGCGTCATCTGGGAGACTTCTAATACTTGTCTAATTACCTTTATATTAGATATTTGGTAGGGCATCATCTGGGAGACCTCTAATATTTGTCTAATTACCTTTATTAGATATTTGGTAGGGCGTCATCTGGGAGACTTCTAATACCTGTCTAATTACCTTTATATTAGATATTTGGTAGGGCGTCATCTGGGAGACCTCTAATATTTGTCTAATTACCTTTATTGGATATTTGGTAGGGCGTCATCTGGGAGACCTCTAATACTTGTCTAATTACCTTTATATTAGATATTTGGTAGGGCGTCATCTGGGAGACCTCTAATATTTGTCTATTTACCTGTATTAGATATTTGGTAGGGCGTCATCTGGGAGACCTCTAATATTTGTCTAATTACCTTTATTGGATATTTGATAGGGCGTCATCTGGGAGACCTCTAATATTTGTCTAATTACCTTTATTGGATATTTGGTAGGGCGTCATCTGGGAGACCTCTAATATTTGTCTAATTACCTGTATTAGATATTTGGTAGGGCGTCATCTGGGAGACATCTAATATTTGTCTAATTACCTTTATTGGATATTTGATAGGGCGTCATCTGGGAGACCTCTAATATTTGTCTAATTACCTTTATATTGGATATTTGGTAGGGCGCCATCTGGGAGACTTCTAATATTTGTCTAATTACCTATATTAGATATTTGGTAGGGCGCCATCTTGGAGACCTCTAATATTTGTCTAATTACCTTTATTGGATATTTGGTAGGGCGTCATCTGGGAGACCTCTAGTAAGCGTACGTCGACTGCAGCACCATTAATGTCACCCATTACATTGAGTGACGTCAGCAACGGGTTAATATCGGCGAGCAGAGAGCGGTCCCAGATCAAACCTGTTCAAACAAATCAAACAAAAAAGGTTAGATTAAATAAAATATTTACTTCATAAAAAAGATACTTCACCCTCGAAAATGTGACTAAATATCATATTAACTTGATCAAAATTAGCACGACAGGATAATAAAACATATTTCTTTGATCAAGATTTTAGAAAAAAATATTGTTTAGGATCTGACCCTGAAAAGGTATCTGGGATTGATAATGAGTAGGAAGCTGGTCTCATCAGTCCCATTTATCTGCACATCTCAGCTCAGTGACGGCGTCAATATCGATTTTTGTTTGTTTGTTTTGGGTTTTACATCACTTTCAACATTATTTCAGTCATTTCGTGATGAGACCTACTTGTAGCAGATACAGTGCTGCCTCACTGAATTGTCATGTCGCAGGTCCTTGACATGACAACCCACCCGGTCACAGATTTACAAGGACAACGGGTTAACCCTTTAGGCACGGGCCTCAGCTCATGTGGGAAATTGTATCATGAGTTCAATCCCAGCACGGCCGGGGTTCGAACCCACGACCTTTGGATCACCACAGAGGAACTGGTGCTAATAAGCTGGCGCTCTAACCAACTGCGCCACGGCCTGTGGCCTCGATATCTGTGCTCTAATTTGATTGATGACAACGACATGCAACTCATAAATTGTCTTTATTCAGACATATCTATTCAGTCATTTCATTTCCACAAGAAAGATTAATGTATCAACTAACATGAGCCTTTCATGAGAGTTTTCATATGTAAATTCCGTTCCTGTATTATTATGTCACCGAGTATCAGTGCCCTACTCTTTTCACAAATTGAATTGGGATCTTTCTCATGCATTATCAAATAGGCGTGATAATATAAAAAACTTTATTTTAAAGCTTTTATGAAATCACACAGGTTACAGGCAATCTGAGAGAGAATTGGGGTATGCTTAAATGATAAGAACTGACACAATTGATACAAAGTTGCTAATTCCCTTAAATCGACCAAAATACACCTGTTTTGTGCGACCACTGTTAAAGTCTCTGAGGTTGTTAGGCCTGAACCAATAGAAATAAAACTGAAGCAAAAACAGGCATCTGTAAGCCATATCATTTCAGTGTTCCAATGTGAAGGCTATGTTACCAAACCTTTATTAAGTAGGTGTTTGCACTGGATCATTGGTCAACAAGGTATTGTTTGCTGACAGTGTTCAATGTATGATTAAGATGTTAGTAGAAGACTCATCTTCTGCGGTGATTTATATAGTGGAAATAAGATGAATCAGAAAATTAGGGGTATAAACATTGATATTATGGAAGATAAAAATGCTTGCAAATCTCACTTAAAGAAGGCATGTAATATATACACATATATTTCTATTTTATCCACGATAACGGCCCTTAAGGAACCGAATGCAGTCGGGATCAACTCAGGAGTCATTTCAGCAACTGGGATCAACTGGTGATAGAACCCCGGCCCGCCACATGAGGAACAGGCACCTTCCCGCTCAGCCACCTTTCCAATTATTCTGTTTGACATTATTTCCCCTGTCCCCCAATATTTCTACTTGTTCAGCTAAAACGTTAATCAATAATGACCAACTGTGGTAATTCGCTCTAACACAAAGAGCATAATGACAGTGCATTATTTTGTATTCCTATAAAATCCCCATGAATATTGCACGTGATAAAATAGCCATGCACCACTTGTACCAAATCGCAATTGTCAGAGGAGATAGAAACTAATGCATAGCGTCGACCTGGGGAGAACTACAATGATCTGGGGCTGGTGGTTTCCTGTCCCCTAATGTTATACAGTGGACGTCAAAGTCACAAAATAGCACCATTCTCCCCGCATGAGAGCTCGGAGTTTTGGCGTCACTATCAAACATTGAGTGAAAATCGTTAGTCCTAGATTAGCTCTTTGTCCAATTATTTCCTCAATAGAATTACTGGAATAAGCAGGCATGTGTACATGTAGTGTACATGTAGTGTACATGTTGTCAAACAATCAAGATGAGCTACAAAGTACAATCCTATCTCAGCAAAGACGTCAGGGGTTTAGCATTTGAGTTTGTCCTGTGTTGGTAGGATAGCAAGTCCTTTCTTTTCTTCAAATTGTCCTTATCTCCTCTTTTGTAGCTGATGTAAAAATCGTCTATCAATATGTCAGCACATAATACATTAAATTTATCTTGTGGATATTAAATATCAGAGGTCTTAGAAGTTTGAAACATCATGTCAGAGATCGACAACTTCTTCATACTCACCTAGGCTGATCGAGCTGGCAGGAAGCGAAACCTGAGCCACAAGTATGATGAGAAGGACAATGCTGAATGTATCCATCATTACAGCTGTTATCACTGATCCAATGCTGCGATGAGAAGGACAATACTGAATGTATCCCTCATTACAGCTGTTATCACTGATCCAATGCTGTGATGAGAAGGACAATGAATGTATCCCTCATTGCAGCTGTTATCACTGATCCAATGCTGTGATGAGAAGGACAATGCTGAATGTGTCCATCATTGCAGCTGTTATCACTGATCCAATGCTGTGATGAGAAGGACAATGCTGAATGTGTCCATCATTGCAGCTGTTATCACTGATCCAATGCTGTGATGAGAAGGACAATGCTGAATGTGTCCATCATTGCAGCTGTTATCACTGATCCAATGCTGTGATGAGAAGGACAATGCTGAATGTGTCCATCATTGCAGCTGTTATCACTGATCCAATGCTGTGATGAGAAGGACAATGCTGAATGTGTCCATCATTGCAGCTGTTATCACTGATCCAATGCTGTGATGAGAAGGACAATGCTGAATGTATCCATCATTACAGCTTACAGCTGTTATCACTGATCCAATGCTGTGATGAGAAGGACAATGAATGTATTCATCACCACCCCTATTGTTACTGAGCTAACACAGATGGTGGTCACCTGTCGCTAGTTCTCTTAGCTGTCAATCAGCGGATGATTCCATGTTCCAGCCATCTATGTGTGGAGTGTATTCAATCATAGACATATTGCAATATATCTCTCTACATATATTGGTAGCAGAGCATGTGGATGCGCAGCTACAGCTGATCCGCCTGTAGCTTGCACGTGACTCTCGCCTTCCCGGCATGCAGTATTGATCTGATCTGTGTCACACAGCATAGTCACCCATAATAAGTCCGCGTGCATGGCTGACATTGTCGTCTCAACACAAGTTACCGAGGTTCATGCCAATATTCCATGAGGATATTGACAAATATACATATACTATCAACACTAAACTTACATCCACCCCGGCCTACTTTAAATCGCCTTTGAACCATTCAAAACGTTTGATAAATAATAAATCAGAACTGGTTAATTATAATCTGTCTTAAACCTTATATAATCTTGCTGATATGAAATATGGGCAATGTTTCATGAACCTAACATTTAATGGCACATAATCACAGATTCAACAGCGGCATCTGTACATTGTGTTATGTAAAGGTAACAGTCAATATTGTGTGTTCCGCCCGCATCCCACTTTGGCCCAAATGTGGTTTCATCTTGGCTTGCGTCACTGCCTCAATCCTGTAGAAGACACAGACTACACTCAGGTGCAATTCCTCAGGTACCTGTCCCCAGGTGCGATTCCTCAGGTGAAGTTCCCCAGGTGCGATTCCTCAGGTGAAGTTCCCCAGGTGAGATTATCCAGGTGCGAATCCCCAGGTGAGATTCCCCTGGTGAGATTACCCAGTTGAGGTTCCCCAGGTGAGATTCCCCAGGTGAGATTCCCTAGGTGAGATTCCCCAGGTGAGATTCCCCAGGTGAGGTTCCCCAGATTAGATTCCCCAGGTGAGATTCCCCAGGTGAGATTCCCCAGGTGAGATTCCCCAGGTGAGATTTCCCAGGTGAGATTCCCCAGGTGAGATTCCCCAGGTGAGGTTCCCCAGGTGAGATTCCCCAGGTGAAGTTCCCCAGGTGAAGTTCCCCAGGTGAGATTCCCTAGGTGAGATTCCCCAGATGAGATTCCCCAGGTGAGATTACCCAGGTGCGAATCCCGAGGTGAGGTTCCCCAGGTGAGATTCCCCAGGTGAGATTTCCCAGGTGAGGTTCCTCAGGTGAGATTCCCCAGGTGAGATTCCCCAGGTGAGGTTCCCCAGGTGAGATTCCCCAGGTGAAGTTCCCCAGGTGAGATTCCCTAGGTGAGATTCCCCAGATGAGATTCCCCAGGTGAGATTACCCAGGTGCGAATCCCCAGGTGAGGTTCCCCAGGTGAGATTCCCCAGGTGAGATTCCCCAGGTGAGGTTCCCCAGGTGAGATTCCCCAGGTGAAGTTCCCCAGGTGAGATTCCCTAGGTGAGATTCCCTAGGTGAGATTCCCCAGATGAGATTCCCCAGATGAGACTCTTGCTACATGCCAAGAACCTCCATCTGTAATATAATGGAGACATATAGATAAAACTCGCATTTTTTAGCAGATTTACTTCCCAAAATATGTTTTAGTGTATCCCCTTTTATCATCTGTAATATATGCTTCACAAAAACACATATAAAAAATATTTATTCTTGGAGAAAGCCCTGAGATATTAGAAACACGTATTCCCCACACCAGGTACACGGGGCTGAAGGAGGCCGAGCGTCTGAGATACTTGTGAATGTTTTGCTCATGCAGACAACAGTCCACCTCTGTGCCGTCACGTGGTCAGCAGAGGTCTATTAACCTAAATCAGGGGAGAGTACCGATGTTAAGTTTCTGTCTTCTCTTAGTTGTACAGAAGGAATGGAAGATTTAGATAATAAATTTTCTGTTGTAATGATAATAAGTTAAGTATAATTTAGTTAAAAACATATAGCGGGCAGTGAAGACTTTTCCTTGCTTTACAAGGAGCAATAAGAACTAATTATCATATAGCGTGTCAATGAGGTGGACGATAATAGGGTCAAAAAGGTCCTGTTCATAAATCCCTGCTAATTGTATATGTATATAGAAAATAGGGGATCATGGGACAAACAAAAGTCATATGACGGTATGAAATTAACATATCACTAACACGAGGCCAAAGAGTGCAACTGAGCTGACATCAATTCTCCCATCTCATGGTAATAGCAGTTGAATGCTGCCCATTCTTAATCAGCCATCAATATTTAATGCTAAAATAGTTCATGATATTAATGTGGACATAACAAGTCTCCATCATGACAAACTCCCACATGGAACTCGGCCAATACAGCAAGAGTTATATAAGCAAGCTTTATAAATGTCTGATCCAATGTCCATCTACAACATAAATATGTCCACCTCCAATATAGTCCCAATAGAGTCCCAATGCCATCAATGAAATCACGGTGAAATCAATGAAATGCCTCTACAATGGTTTACACAGCGCCAATAATATGTCTTGATGCATCCATCATGGAGCTTAGTAGAAACTCAATCACATCCACGGAGCCATCCCTCCTGGGATATATAGGAAGAATTCACAATCACATCCACGAAGCCATCTCCTGAGATATAAAGGAAGAATTCACAATCACATCCACGGAGCCCTCCCTCCTGGGATATATAGGAAGAATTCACAATCACATCCACGAAGCCCTCCCTCCTGGGATATATAGGAAGAATTCACAATCACATCCGCGGAGCCTTCCCCTCTGAGATATATAGGAAGAATTCACAATCACATCCACGAAGCCCTCCCTCCTGGGATATATAGGAAGAATTCACAATCACATCCACCAAGCCCTCCCTCCTGGGATATTTAGGAAGAATTCACAATCACATCCACGAAGCCCTCCCTCCTGGGATATATAGGAAGAATTCACAATCACATCCACGAAGCCCTCCCTCCTGAGATATATAGGAAGAATTCACAATCACATCCACGAAGCCCTCCCTCCTGGGATATATAGGAAGAATTCACAATCACATCCACGAAGCCCTCCCCCCTGAGATATATAGGAAGAATTCACAATCACATCCACGGAGCCCTCCCTCCTGAGATATATAGAAAGAATTCACAATCACATCCACGGAGCCCTCCCTCCTGAGATATATAGGAAGAATTCACAATCACATCCACGGAGCCCTCCCTCCTGAGATATATAGAAAGAATTCACAATCACATCCACGGAGCTCTCCCTCCTGAGATATATAGATATATGTCTTGAAAACAAGGGAGAATCCCATCTCAACTATTACAAACACAAACTATAATTGATTGTTACGGACCCATCTCATATTTGAAAAGTGAAAGTTACGGAGCCACTTTGGTGGCTCCGTAACTTTTAGCCCCCATCTATTTCTGAAAATAAGGAAATCTGATATCATTTTGGCTTTTAAAATCTAAACTGGATGCCAATAGCTTTATTATAAAGAAGTAAAACATAAAACTGCAATGGAACAATGACACAATTGAAGGTAAATTTAGGCATCTGTATGTCATGTATATATAAAAATCTTCTCAAAAACTACCAGGAACATTTGTTTCAAATTTTCCACAGTGGTAGATACAGTGGTTGAGATTGAGATTCCTTCAAATCTTAGTCATATCACCATTGACCTGACATAGCAAGGAGTTACCTCCAAGTAATCAATCTTAGCTCATTATTAATATTCATATATACATAATGATAAGCACTGATAAGAGTGTCCCCAGTGTGGTCCGTAATTACCACACCTTATGCTTAGAACAATGCAGGTGATACTTGGGTTCCTTTGATTGAGAAGCTTTCAAAACTGACTTGAATAGTCAGTGGATTGGACTTGTATAAATAACTTAAGGACATTTAGGATTGAGAAGTCTGCAAAAATGGTAAAATTGTGAGCGCAATTCCAGTCTCAGTATAGAACCTCACAGCATAACAAGAAAGTCTTTTTTTTTTCAAAGAATTTGTATACAGTTTCCTTTTTAGCTCTGCTGAGACTAAAGCTCGCAGACCTTCAGAAGTGGGGAAACTGTCTGTCTGTCAGTCCGTCTGTCAACATTTCTTTAAAAAAATTGATCTTAGTGCAGTGACCTTGAAGTCACAAATTTTGGAAGGAGCATATCTCAGCAACCACCTACAAGAGGAAATTAAAACTTGGTATACAGAAATGTCTTAAGTCATAGCTGTTCCTCATCATACTTTCTTAGTCATGTGACCTTTGACCATGACAAAAAAAATGTTTGGCTCCAACCAGCAACTGTGTGCTACTTTTCTCAGCAAAACTTGTTTGAATCTTTGTTGTCAGGAAGCTGTGAGCACGTACCAGATGTACCAGACTGGCAAACACATTCTTGATATCTACTGGGTCACCCCACAAGGCCAAAAATCGAGCGCCAGATGACAGTACAGGACAAAAGGTAGACATTTTTATCTTGGAATCATTGCATACTACATAAAAAGCATGAAAGTGATCAGAGAGGAAGTGTGGCGAGATTTGAAAAAAAAGTTGCTACACGTGGCATTGGCCGAGTTCAAATTAATCACTGATAAGTGCATGCGATCTCGCTATTGTTTACTTTTAAATGTGATCGTCATGCCATCTGTAGCAGTCTTCCCGATAGTCACCAGACCTTCAACGGACATTTGGTCAGGCAAAGTTGCCTTTTTTGCCGGACCGAAAGCATTTTTACGTGAAAAGTATCAGTCTTTCAGACATATCTGACGTTACAAGAAAATGTCTGACGTTAGACACTGAAATGTCTGACGTTGAAGAAAATGTTTGAATCACCGCGTTGCCCTCTGGTGGAAGTTATTGACGCAAAACCTCTCCACTTCAGTTTTGTTTTGTAAGTCTATGCGACGTTTTGTGCAATATGTCTATTTGGAACAGAGTATTTTTTTTGTCATAATCATGTTAGATATGAAATTTTACCAACAATATACCTATATTTCTGTGTTAGTTTTCTTTTCAATCATCGGCAATTTGACATAATTTATCGAACCAGTAGAAGTCCCACTAGGTTTTGCACAAAGGGGCCTTCGTAGATAAAATGCAAACATAACTGAGACCGCTCCGCTCCAGAGATAGTTACAGCAGTGAGATAGCTGCACAAGTGAGACACTTGTATGAATTAGAGATCGCTACAACAGTTTGAGACAGTTATATCTTATAGTGAGTTAGCTTCACAAAAGTAATAAGGCAAGAACATGTGAGTGCAGTGTTCAGCTTTTCCCGCCAGATGGAATGTTTACTTTTAAATGTGATCGTCATGCCATCTGTAGCAGTCTTCCCGATAGTCACCAGACCTTTAACGGACATTTGGTCCGGCAAAGTTGGCTTTTTTGCCGGACCGAAAGCATTTTTACCGGACCGTGTTCTTTACACGGTATCGGCAGGGGACCAGTCTCATTTACGTTTTACTTTTAAAATGACTGCCGAACTTGTCGAGGGATAAATTTTGAGAAAAGTTAGAATTTTCACAAAAATACATGTCGGACATGAGGTCCGACTACAGCGGAAAATGTGCAGCAGCGTGGCAAAAAATATCGGTCAGGACCGACGGTCCGGCGGTTATCGGGAAGACTGCTGTAGTATAACGGATTAGCGTTGGTACACACCTTTTCTTCTCAGTCAGTTTATATTAAAAAGGCTGAAGGAGTGTGAAATCTGTGCACACCAACTGATTTATTATGAGATTATTTCCCCCTGTTTGACCTTTCAGAATTAAAAAGTCATTTAGGGTCAAAGAGGAGAACTTGACACAGTGTTGATTGACTGCCTTGCTGGAGGCGGTCAATCAACACTGCTACACTTTTGGAGCATGCACATTTTGACAGTTCTGATGATCGCAGGTGATAATATAGATCTGTAAAAGTAGTTTGGCACATGGGTGATATGTGAAAGTAGTTTGGCAGAGGGGTGATCTACAAAAGAATATCTTATAGGTGCAGAACACCCTCTTGAAGCACCAAGTATGAGATAATAATAATAATAATAATAATAACGATTTATATAGCGCTATATCAGACCAAGTCTGCTCGAAGCGCTTAGGAGTGAAAGACAGATACAAAGTTGAGAAATAGTTGCATTAGAATGAGATAGCTGTGCAAGTGTAAGAAAGCTGCACAAGCAAAAGATTGGCCTTTTCTTCCCTGGTTGTGTCATTCACAGTTGTGTTGTATTTAGCTGCAGGCTCTATCCTGGTTGTGTCATTAACATTTGAGTTGTATTAAGCCGCAGGCTCTGTCCTGGTCGTCAATTTTGTGAAAGTAAATTTGAATTCCACCATACCAAAAACGAAGCGAACAGTTTTTGTTTTTTGATGACCGTCAAGACAACTAGTGTGACGTCAGATGGGACACTAAATGTGCAGTATGTGATCCACTCTTCACTGGCTGGGTGTTTGAAAGTGTGTAAAGAAATAATCATTTTTTTATTTAATTATGGTGTATTGAGCATTTAGAAACTATTGAATAACACACATATTAGATGCTGGATCATGATCATGGAAATGTTTAATTTTGAAAAAAAACAAACTGAAAAAAAGTTATGTTTGAGGAAGATGCTGAGACTGACCAAAGCCATCACAGATTTAAATCTGCATGGATCTTAGAAACCTTTATCACAAATTGTTTATCACCTTAAATTTTGTGCTGTGAAAAACACCCCTCAGAACTTTTTTTTGAAGGCCCTGTATACAAAAAACATTTTTTTTTGACAATCGAGCCGATTGGAGTCCCATTGGTGATCTTTAGCCTGGCGTAATCTTTTCCCTATTAGCTTTGATTAAGTGTTCATTCTGGAGGATTCAGTGCCCTTAAAAAGGGCCAGAGGTTAACGTTGTCCACCCGGGGTTAAAACACTAGCACTGGCCAGAGGGCGCCATAGAACTTTGGTCTCTTTATTTTGACATCATTGACTCTAATTAATTTCTACGTTTGTGGTAATTTGGTTATCAAAGATGTTGGGCAAATATAGACCTTACATCAGGTAGACAGCCGGACCCTCTATCCAAAAAACATTTTTTTGTTGACAATCGAGCCGATTGGTGTCCCATTGGTGATCTTTAGCCTGGCGTAATTTTTTCCCTATTAGCTTTGATTATGTGTTCATTCTGGAGGATTCGGTGCCCTTAAAAAGGGCCAGAGGTTAACGTTGTCCACCCGGGGTTAAAACACTAGCACTGGCCAGAGGGCGCCATAGAACTTTGGTCTCTTTATTTTGACATCATTGACTCTAATTAATTTCTACATTTGTGGTAATTTGGTTATCAAAGATGTTGGGCAAATATAGACCTAACATCAGGTAGACAACAGGATCCTGTATACAAAAAACATTTTTTTTTTGACAATCGAGCCGATTGGTGTCCCATTGGTGATCTTTAGCCTGGCGTAATCTTTTCCCTATTAGCTTTGATTATGTGTTCATTCTGGAGGGTTCGGTGCCCCTAAAAAGGGCTATATGTTAATGTTGTCTATAGGAATTTGCTTTTCTTTGCAGGTTTTTGCTGTGAAGGACAGAGCCCTGTGAAGGACAGAGCCCTTTTCAATCCACAGACTCTCAAATAACTCAACAAGCAGCTCAGATTCATTGGCGAGGAGCTGGCAGCAAAAGAAAAGGTCACCACTTCAATTAAATCAATGAATCTTACAGATTCAACCATCTTTTTTATCTCCATATTCTTGAAGTATGTCTGCAACCTCATTGATGGACATTGGACCTGATGGCAGTTTTAGACAATTCACTGACTTGTGGTGCCATCTAATTGCAGACATTTTTATTTTGTAATGTATAAACCAGTTTGAACAATTTTTTGGAAAGCATTGTATGTAATCAAGTTCGTAATAAATATAAGTATTCTTAATAAAAAGATTGTATCAAAAAATGTTTCTGTCAAATTAATAGTTTAAAACAAAATATCTGTATATAACAAGAAAGTCCATCTGGCCGGACCGAAAGCATTTTTACCGGACCGTGTTCTTGACACGGTATCGGCGGGGGACCAGTCTAATTTATGTTTTACTTTTAAAATGACTGCCAAACTTGTCGAAGGATAAATTTTGAGAAAAGTTAGAATTTTCACAAAAATACATGTCGGACATGAGGTCCGACTACAGCGGAAAATGTGCCGCAGCGTGGCAAAAAATATCGGTCAGGACCGACGGTCCGGCGGTTATCGGGAAGACTGCTGTAGTATAACGGATTAGCGTTGGTACACACCTTTTCTTCTCAGTCAGTTTATATTAAAAAGGCTGAAGGAGTGTGAAATCTGTGCACACCAACTGATTTATTATGAGATTATTTCCCCCTGTTTGACCTTTCAGAATTAAAAAGTCATTTAGGGTCAAAGAGGAGAACTTGACACAGTGTTGATTGACTACCTTGCTGGAGGCGGTCAATCAACACTGCTACACTTTTGGAGCATGCACATTTTGACAGTTCTGATGATCGCAGGTGATAATATAGATCTGTAAAAGTAGTTTGGCACATGGGTGATATGTGAAAGTAGTTTGGCAGAGGGGTGATCTACAAAAGAATATCTTATAGGTGCAGAACACCCTCTTGAAGCACCAAGTATGAGATAACAGTGAGAGATAGATGCAGGAGTGAAAGACAGATACAAAGTTGAGAAATAGTTGCATTAGAATGAGATAGCTGTGCAAGTGTAAGAAAGCTGCACAAGCAAAAGATTGGCCTTTTCTTCCCTGGTTGTGCCATTCACAGTTGTGTTGTATTTAGCTGCAGGCTCTATCCTATTAGCTTTGATTATGTGTTCATTCTGGAGGATTCGGTGCCCTTAAAAAGGGCCAGAGGTTAACGTTGTCCACCCGGGGTTAAAACACTAGCACTGGCCAGAAGGCGCCATAGAACTTTGGTCTCTTTATTTTGACATCATTGACTCTAATTAATTTCTACGTTTGTGGTAATTTGGTTATCAAAGATGTTGGGCAAATATAGACCTTACATCAGGTAGACAGCCGGACCCTCTATCCAAAAAACATTTTTTTGTTGACAATCGAGCCGATTGGTGTCCCATTGGTGATCTTTAGCCTGGCGTAATCTTTTCCCTATTAGCTTTGATTATGTGTTCATTCTGGAGGATTCGGTGCCCTTAAAAAGGGCCAGAGGTTAACGTTGTCCACCCGGGGTTAAAACACTAGCACTGGCCAGAGGGCGCCATAGAACTTTGGTCTCTTTATTTTGACATCATTGACTCTAATTAATTTCTACATTTGTGGTAATTTGGTTATCAAAGATGTTGGGCAAATATAGACCTAACATCAGGTAGACAACAGGATCCTGTATACAAAAAACATTTTTTTTTTGACAATCGAGCCGATTGGTGTCCCATTGGTGATCTTTAGCCTGGCGTAATCTTTTCCCTATTAGCTTTGATTATGTGTTCATTCTGGAGGGTTCGGTGCCCCTAAAAAGGGCTAGATGTTAATGTTGTCTATAGGAATTTGCTTTTCTTTGCAGGTTTTTGCTGTGAAGGACAGAGCCCTGTGAAGGACAGAGCCCTTTTCAATCCACAGACTCTCAAATAACTCAACAAGCAGCTCAGATTCATTGGCGAGGAGCTGGCAGCAAAAGAAAAGGTCACCACTTCAATTAAATCAATGAATCTTACAGATTCAACCATCTTTTTTATCTCCATATTCTTGAAGTATGTCTGCAACCTCATTGATGGACATTGGACCTGATGGCAGTTTTAGACAATTCACTGACTTGTGGTGCCATCTAATTGCAGACTTTTTCGTTTTGTAATGTATAAACCAGTTTGAACAATTTTTTGGAAAGCATTGTATGTAATCGAGTTCGTAATAAATATAAGTATTCTTAATAAAAAGATTGTATCAAAAAATGTTTCTGTCAAATTAATAGTTTAAAACAAAATATCTGTATATAACAAGTAAGTCCATCTGGCCGGACCGAAAGCATTTTTTCCGGACCGTGTTCTTGATACGGTATCGGCGGGGGACCAGTCTAATTTATGTTTTACTTTTAAAATGACTGCCGAACTTGTCGAGGGATAAATTTTGAGAAAAGTTAGAATTTTCACAAAAATATATGTCGGACATGAGGTCTGACTACAGCGGAAAATGTGCCGCAGCGTGGCAAAAAATATCGGTCAGGACCGACGGTCCGGCGGTTATCGGGAAGACTGCTGTGGTATAACGGATTAGCGTTGGTACACACCTTTTCTTCTCAGTCAGTTTATATTAAAAAGGCTGAAGGAGTGTGAAATCTGTGCACACCAACTGATTTATTATGAGATTATTTCCCCCTGTTTGACCTTTCAGAATTAAAAAGTCATTTAGGGTCAAAGAGGAGAACTTGACACAGTGTTGATTGACCGCCTTGCTGAGGGCACCATAGAGACTTTGGTCTCTTTATTTTGACATCATTGACTCTAATTAATTTCTATATTTGTGGTAATTTGGTTATCAAAGATGTTGGGCAAATATAGACCTTACATCAGGTAGACAGCCGGACCCTCTATCCAAAAAACATTTTTTTGTTGACAATCGAGCCGATTGGTGTCCCATTGGTGATCTTTAGCCTGGCGTAATCTTTTCCCTATTAGCTTTGATTATGTGTTCATTCTGGAGGATTCGGTGCCCTTAAAAAGGGCCAGAGGTTAACGTTGTCCACCCGGGGTTAAAACACTAGCACTGGCCAGAGGGCGCCATAGAACTTTGGTCTCTTTATTTTGACATCATTGACTCTAATTAATTTCTACATTTGTGGTAATTTGGTTATCAAAGATGTTGGGCAAATATAGACCTAACATCAGGTAGACAGCAGGATCCTGCATACAAAAAACATTTTTTTTTGACAATCGAGCCGATTGGTGTCCCATTGGTGATCTTTAGCCTGGCGTAATCTTTTCCCTATTAGCTTTGATTATGTGTTCATTCTGGAGGGTTCGGCGCCCCTAAAAAGGGCTAGATGTTAATGTTGTCTATAGGAATTTGCTTTTCTTTGCAGGTTTTTGCTGTGAAGGACAGAGCCCTGTGAAGGACAGAGCCCTTTTCAATCCACAGACTCTCAAATAACATAACAAGCAGCTCAGATTCATTGGCGAGGAGCTGGCAGCAAAAGAAAAGGTCACCACTTCAATTAAATCAATGAATCTTACAGATTCAACCATCTTTTTTATCTCCATATTCTTGAAGTATGTCTGCAACCTCATTGATGGACATTGGACCTGATGGCAGTTTTAGACAATTCACTGACTTGTGGTGCCATCTTATTGCAGACATTTTCGTTTTGTAATGTATAAACCAGTTTGAACAATTTTTTGGCAAGCATTGTATGTAATCAAGTTCGTAATAAATATAAGTATTCTTAATAAAAAGATTGTATCAAAAAATGTTTCTGTCAAATTAATAGTTTAAAACAAAATATCTGTATATAACAAGAAAGTCCATCTGGCCGGACCGAAAGCATTTTTACCGGACCGTGTTCTTGACACGGTATCGGCGGGGGACCAGTCTAATTTATGTTTTACTTTTAAAATGACTGCCAAACTTGTCGAAGGATTAATTTTGAGAAAAGTTAGAATTTTCACAAAAATACATGTCGGACATGAGGTCCGACTACAGCGGAAAATGTGCCGCAGCGTGGCAAAAAATATCGGTCAGGACCGACGGTCCGGCGGTTATCGGGAAGACTGCTGTAGTATAACGGATTAGCGTTGGTACACACCTTTTCTTCTCAGTCAGTTTATATTAAAAAGGCTGAAGGAGTGTGAAATCTGTGCACACCAACTGATTTATTATGAGATTATTTCCCCCTGTTTGACCTTTCAGAATTAAAAAGTCATTTAGGGTCAAAGAGGAGAACTTGACACAGTGTTGATTGACTGCCTTGCTGGAGGCGGTCAATCAACACTGCTACACTTTTGGAGCATGCACATTTTGACAGTTCTGATGATCGCAGGTGATAATATAGATCTGTAAAAGTAGTTTGGCACATGGGTGATATGTGAAAGTAGTTTGGCAGAGGGGTGATCTACAAAAGAATATCTTATAGGTGCAGAACACCCTCTTGAAGCACCAAGAATGAGATAACAGTGAGAGATAGATGCAGGAGTGAAAGACAGATACAAAGTTGAGAAATAGTTGCATTAGAATGAGATAGCTGTGCAAGTGTAAGAAAGCTGCACAAGCAAAAGATTGGCCTTTTCTTCCCTGGTTGTGCCATTCACAGTTGTGTTGTATTTAGCTGCAGGCTCTATCCTATTAGCTTTGATTATGTGTTCATTCTGGAGGATTCGGTGCCCTTAAAAAGGGCCAGAGGTTAACGTTGTCCACCCGGGGTTAAAACACTAGCACTGGCCAGAGGGCGCCATAGAACTTTGGTCTCTTTATTTTGACATCATTGACTCTAATTAATTTCTACGTTTGTGGTAATTTGGTTATCAAAGATGTTGGGCAAATATAGACCTTACATCAGGTAGACAGCCGGACCCTCTATCCAAAAAACATTTTTTTGTTGACAATCGAGCCGATTGGTGTCCCATTGGTGATCTTTAGCCTGGCGTAATCTTTTCCCTATTAGCTTTGATTATGTGTTCATTCTGGAGGATTCGGTGCCCTTAAAAAGGGCCAGAGGTTAACGTTGTCCACCCGGGGTTAAAACACTAGCACTGGCCAGAGGGCGCCATAGAACTTTGGTCTCTTTATTTTGACATCATTGACTCTAATTAATTTCTACATTTGTGGTAATTTGGTTATCAAAGATGTTGGGCAAATATAGACCTAACATCAGGTAGACAACAGGATCCTGTATACAAAAAACATTTTTTTTTTGACAATCGAGCCGATTGGTGTCCCATTGGTGATCTTTAGCCTGGCGTAATCTTTTCCCTATTAGCTTTGATTATGTGTTCATTCTGGAGGGTTCGGTGCCCCTAAAAAGGGCTAGATGTTAATGTTGTCTATAGGAATTTGCTTTTCTTTGCAGGTTTTTGCTGTGAAGGACAGAGCCCTGTGAAGGACAGAGCCCTTTTCAATCCACAGACTCTCAAATAACTCAACAAGCAGCTCAGATTCATTGGCGAGGAGCTGGCAGCAAAAGAAAAGGTCACCACTTCAATTAAATCAATGAATCTTACAGATTCAACCATCTTTTTTATCTCCATATTCTTGAAGTATGTCTGCAACCTCATTGATGGACATTGGACCTGATGGCAGTTTTAGACAATTCACTGACTTGTGGTGCCATCTAATTGCAGACATTTTCGTTTTGTAATGTATAAACCAGTTTGAACAATTTTTTGGAAAGCATTGTATGTAATCGAGTTCGTAATAAATATAAGTATTCTTAATAAAAAGATTGTATCAAAAAATGTTTCTGTCAAATTAATAGTTTAAAACAAAATATCTGTATATAACAAGTAAGTCCATCTGGCCGGACCGAAAGCATTTTTTCCGGACCGTGTTCTTGATACGGTATCGGCGGGGGACCAGTCTAATTTATGTTTTACTTTTAAAATGACTGCCGAACTTGTCGAAGGATAAATTTTGAGAAAAGTTAGAATTTTCACAAAAATACATGTCGGACATGAGGTCTGACTACAGCGGAAAATGTGCCGCAGCGTGGCAAAAAATATCGGTCAGGACCGACGGTCCGGCGGTTATCGGGAAGACTGCTGTGGTATAACGGATTAGCGTTGGTACACACCTTTTCTTCTCAGTCAGTTTATATTAAAAAGGCTGAAGGAGTGTGAAATCTGTGCACACCAACTGATTTATTATGAGATTATTTCCCCCTGTTTGACCTTTCAGAATTAAAAAGTCATTTAGGGTCAAAGAGGAGAACTTGACACAGTGTTGATTGACCGCCTTGCTGAGGGCACCATAGAGACTTTGGTCTCTTTATTTTGACATCATTGACTCTAATTAATTTCTATATTTGTGGTAATTTGGTTATCAAAGATGTTGGGCAAATATAGACCTTACATCAGGTAGACAGCCGGACCCTCTATCCAAAAAACATTTTTTTGTTGACAATCGAGCCGATTGGTGTCCCATTGGTGATCTTTAGCCTGGCGTAATCTTTTCCCTATTAGCTTTGATTATGTGTTCATTCTGGAGGATTCGGTGCCCTTAAAAAGGGCCAGAGGTTAACGTTGTCCACCCGGGGTTAAAACACTAGCACTGGCCAGAGGGCGCCATAGAACTTTGGTCTCTTTATTTTGACATCATTGACTCTAATTAATTTCTACATTTGTGGTAATTTGGTTATCAAAGATGTTGGGCAAATATAGACCTAACATCAGGTAGACAGCAGGATCCTGTATACAAAAAACATTTTTTTTTGACAATCGAGCCGATTGGTGTCCCATTGGTGATCTTTAGCCTGGCGTAATCTTTTCCCTATTAGCTTTGATTATGTGTTCATTCTGGAGGGTTCGGCGCCCCTAAAAAGGGCTAGATGTTAATGTTGTCTATAGGAATTTGCTTTTCTTTGCAGGTTTTTGCTGTGAAGGACAGAGCCCTGTGAAGGACAGAGCCCTTTTCAATCCACAGACTCTCAAATAACTCAACAAGCAGCTCAGATTCATTGGCGAGGAGCTGGCAGCAAAAGAAAAGGTCACCACTTCAATTAAATCAATGAATCTTACAGATTCAACCATCTTTTTTATCTCCATATTCTTGAAGTATGTCTGCAACCTCATTGATGGACATTGGACCTGATGGCAGTTTTAGACAATTCACTGACTTGTGGTGCCATCTAATTGCAGACATTTTCGTTTTGTAATGTATAAACCAGTTTGAACAATTTTTTGGAAAGCATTGTATGTAATCAAGTTCGTAATAAATATAAGTATTCTTAATAAAAAGATTGTATCAAAAAATGTTTCTGTCAAATTAATAGTTTAAAACAAAATATCTGTATATAACAAGAAAGTCCATCTGGCCGGACCGAAAGCATTTTTACCGGACCGTGTTCTTGACACGGTATCGGCGGGGGACCAGTCTAATTTATGTTTTACTTTTAAAATGACTGCCAAACTTGTCGAAGGATAAATTTTGAGAAAAGTTAGAATTTTCACAAAAATACATGTCGGACATGAGGTCCGACTACAGCGGAAAATGTGCCGCAGCGTGGCAAAAAATATCGGTCAGGACCGACGGTCCGGCGGTTATCGGGAAGACTGCTGTAGTATAACGGATTAGCGTTGGTACACACCTTTTCTTCTCAGTCAGTTTATATTAAAAAGGCTGAAGGAGTGTGAAATCTGTGCACACCAACTGATTTATTATGAGATTATTTCCCCCTGTTTGACCTTTCAGAATTAAAAAGTCATTTAGGGTCAAAGAGGAGAACTTGACACAGTGTTGATTGACTGCCTTGCTGGAGGCGGTCAATCAACACTGCTACACTTTTGGAGCATGCACATTTTGACAGTTCTGATGATCGCAGGTGATAATATAGATCTGTAAAAGTAGTTTGGCACATGGGTGATATGTGAAAGTAGTTTGGCAGAGGGGTGATCTACAAAAGAAAATCTTATAGGTGCAGAACACCCTCTTGAAGCACCAAGTATGAGATAACAGTGAGAAATAGATGCAGGAGTGAAAGACAGATACAAAGTTGAGAAATAGTTGCATTAGAATGAGATAGCTGTGCAAGTGTAAGAAAGCTGCACAAGCAAAAGATTGGCCTTTTCTTCCCTGGTTGTGCCATTCACAGTTGTGTTGTATTTAGCTGCAGGCTCTATCCTATTAGCTTTGATTATGTGTTCATTCTGGAGGATTCGGTGCCCTTAAAAAGGGCCAGAGGTTAACGTTGTCCACCCGGGGTTAAAACACTAGCACTGGCCAGAGGGCGCCATAGAACTTTGGTCTCTTTATTTTGACATCATTGACTCTAATTAATTTCTACGTTTGTGGTAATTTGGTTATCAAAGATGTTGGGCAAATATAGACCTTACATCAGGTAGACAGCCGGACCCTCTATCCAAAAAACATTTTTTTGTTGACAATCGAGCCGATTGGTGTCCCATTGGTGATCTTTAGCCTGGCGTAATCTTTTCCCTATTAGCTTTGATTATGTGTTCATTCTGGAGGATTCGGTGCCCTTAAAAAGGGCCAGAGGTTAACGTTGTCCACCCGGGGTTAAAACACTAGCACTGGCCAGAGGGCGCCATAGAACTTTGGTCTCTTTATTTTGACATCATTGACTCTAATTAATTTCTACATTTGTGGTAATTTGGTTATCAAAGATGTTGGGCAAATATAGACCTAACATCAGGTAGACAACAGGATCCTGTATACAAAAAACTTTTTTTTTTGACAATCGAGCCGATTGGTGTCCCATTGGTGATCTTTAGCCTGGCGTAATCTTTTCCCTATTAGCTTTGATTATGTGTTCATTCTGGAGGGTTCGGTGCCCCTAAAAAGGGCTAGATGTTAATGTTGTCTATAGGAATTTGCTTTTCTTTGCAGGTTTTTGCTGTGAAGGACAGAGCCCTGTGAAGGACAGAGCCCTTTTCAATCCACAGACTCTCAAATAACTCAACAAGCAGCTCAGATTCATTGGCGAGGAGCTGGCAGCAAAAGAAAAGGTCACCACTTCAATTAAATCAATGAATCTTACAGATTCAACCATCTTTTTTATCTCCATATTCTTGAAGTATGTCTGCAACCTCATTGATGGACATTGGACCTGATGGCAGTTTTAGACAATTCACTGACTTGTGGTGCCATCTAATTGCAGACATTTTCGTTTTGTAATGTATAAACCAGTTTGAACAATTTTTTGGAAAGCATTGTATGTAATCAAGTTCGTAATAAATATAAGTATTCTTAATAAAAAGATTGTATCAAAAAATGTTTCTGTCAAATTAATAGTTTAAAACAAAATATCTGTATATAACAAGAAAGTCCATCTGGCCGGACCGAAAGCATTTTTACCGGACCGTGTTCTTGACACGGTATCGGCGGGGGACCAGTCTAATTTATGTTTTACTTTTAAAATGACTGCCAAACTTGTCGAAGGATAAATTTTGAGAAAAGTTAGAATTTTCACAAAAATACATGTCGGACATGAGGTCCGACTACAGCGGAAAATGTGCCGCAGCGTGGCAAAAAATATCGGTCAGGACCGACGGTCCGGCGGTTATCGGGAAGACTGCTGTAGTATAACGGATTAGCGTTGGTACACACCTTTTCTTCTCAGTCAGTTTATATTAAAAAGGCTGAAGGAGTGTGAAATCTGTGCACACCAACTGATTTATTATGAGATTATTTCCCCCTGTTTGACCTTTCAGAATTAAAAAGTCATTTAGGGTCAAAGAGGAGAACTTGACACAGTGTTGATTGACTGCCTTGCTGGAGGCGGTCAATCAACATTGCTACACTTTTGGAGCATGCACATTTTGACAGTTCTGATGATCGCAGGTGATAATATAGATCTGTAAAAGTAGTTTGGCACATGGGTGATATGTGAAAGTAGTTTGGCAGAGGGGTGATCTACAAAAGAAAATCTTATAGGTGCAGAACACCCTCTTGAAGCACCAAGTATGAGATAACAGTGAGAAATAGATGCAGGAGTGAAAGACAGATACAAAGTTGAGAAATAGTTGCATTAGAATGAGATAGCTGTGCAAGTGTAAGAAAGCTGCACAAGCAAAAGATTGGCCTTTTCTTCCCTGGTTGTGCCATTCACAGTTGTGTTGTATTTAGCTGCAGGCTCTATCCTATTAGCTTTGATTATGTGTTCATTCTGGAGGATTCGGTGCCCTTAAAAAGGGCCAGAGGTTAACGTTGTCCACCCGGGGTTAAAACACTAGCACTGGCCAGAGGGCGCCATAGAACTTTGGTCTCTTTATTTTGACATCATTGACTCTAATTAATTTCTACGTTTGTGGTAATTTGGTTATCAAAGATGTTGGGCAAATATAGACCTTACATCAGGTAGACAGCCGGACCCTCTATCCAAAAAACATTTTTTTGTTGACAATCGAGCCGATTGGTGTCCCATTGGTGATCTTTAGCCTGGCGTAATCTTTTCCCTATTAGCTTTGATTATGTGTTCATTCTGGAGGATTCGGTGCCCTTAAAAAGGGCCAGAGGTTAACGTTGTCCACCCGGGGTTAAAACACTAGCACTGGCCAGAGGGCGCCATAGAACTTTGGTCTCTTTATTTTGACATCATTGACTCTAATTAATTTCTACATTTGTGGTAATTTGGTTATCAAAGATGTTGGGCAAATATAGACCTAACATCAGGTAGACAACAGGATCCTGTATACAAAAAACTTTTTTTTTTGACAATCGAGCCGATTGGTGTCCCATTGGTGATCTTTAGCCTGGCGTAATCTTTTCCCTATTAGCTTTGATTATGTGTTCATTCTGGAGGGTTCGGTGCCCCTAAAAAGGGCTAGATGTTAATGTTGTCTATAGGAATTTGCTTTTCTTTGCAGGTTTTTGCTGTGAAGGACAGAGCCCTGTGAAGGACAGAGCCCTTTTCAATCCACAGACTCTCAAATAACTCAACAAGCAGCTCAGATTCATTGGCGAGGAGCTGGCAGCAAAAGAAAAGGTCACCACTTCAATTAAATCAATGAATCTTACAGATTCAACCATCTTTTTTATCTCCATATTCTTGAAGTATGTCTGCAACCTCATTGATGGACATTGGACCTGATGGCAGTTTTAGACAATTCACTGACTTGTGGTGCCATCTAATTGCAGACATTTTCGTTTTGTAATGTATAAACCAGTTTGAACAATTTTTTGGAAAGCATTGTATGTAATCGAGTTCATAATAAATATAAGTATTCTTAATAAAAAGATTGTATCAAAAAATGTTTCTGTCAAATTAATAGTTTAAAACAAAATATCTGTATATAACAAGTAAGTCCATCTGGCCGGACCGAAAGCATTTTTTCCGGACCGTGTTCTTGATACGGTATCGGCGGGGGACCAGTCTAATTTATGTTTTACTTTTAAAATGACTGCCGAACTTGTCGAGGGATAAATTTTGAGAAAAGTTAGAATTTTCACAAAAATACATGTCGGACATGAGGTCTGACTACAGCAGAAAATGTGCCGCAGCGTGGCAAAAAATATCGGTCAGGACCGACGGTCCGGCGGTTATCGGGAAGACTGCTGTAGTATAACGGATTAGCGTTGGTACACACCTTTTCTTCTCAGTCAGTTTATATTAAAAAGGCTGAAGGAGTGTGAAATCTGTGCACACCAACTGATTTATTATGAGATTATTTCCCCCTGTTTGACCTTTCAGAATTAAAAAGTCATTTAGGGTCAAAGAGGAGAACTTGACACAGTGTTGATTGACCGCCTTGCTGAGGGCACCATAGAGACTTTGGTCTCTTTATTTTGACATCATTGACTCTAATTAATTTCTATATTTGTGGTAATTTGGTTATCAAAGATGTTGGGCAAATATAGACCTTACTGATAGACAGCCGGACCCTCTATCCAAAAAACATTTTTTTGTTGACAATCGAGCCGATTGGTGTCCCATTGGTGATCTTTAGCCTGGCGTAATCTTTTCCCTATTAGCTTTGATTATGTGTTCATTCTGGAGGATTCGGTGCCCTTAAAAAGGGCCAGAGGTTAACGTTGTCCACCCGGGGTTAAAACACTAGCACTGGCCAGAGGGCGCCATAGAACTTTGGTCTCTTTATTTTGACATCATTGACTCTTAATTAATTTCTACATTTGTGGTAATTTGGTTATCAAAGATGTTGGGCAAATATAGACCTAACATCAGGTAGACAGCAGGATCCTGTATACAAAAAACATTTTTTTTTGACAATTGAGCCGATTGGTGTCCCATTGGTGATCTTTAGCCTGGCGTAATCTTTTCCCTATTAGCTTTGATTATGTGTTCATTCTGGAGGGTTCGGTGCCCCTAAAAAGGGCTAGATGTTAATGTTGTCTATAGGAATTTGCTTTTCTTTGCAGGTTTTTGCTGTGAAGGACAGAGCCCTGTGAAGGACAGAGCCCTTTTCAATCCAGACTCTCAAATAACTCAACAAGCAGCTCAGATTCATTGGCGAGGAGCTGACAGCAAAAGAAAAGGTCACCACTTCAATTAAATCAATGAATCTTACAGATTCAACCATCTTTTTTATCTCCATATTCTTGAAGTATGTCTGCAACCTCATTGATGGACATTGGACCTGATGGCAGTTTTAGACAATTCACTGACTTGTGGTGCCATCTAATTGCAGACATTTTCGTTTTGTAATGTATAAACCAGTTTGAACAATTTTTTGGAAAGCATTGTATGTAATCAAGTTCGTAATAAATATAAGTATTCTTAATAAAAAGATTGTATCAAAAAATGTTTCTGTCAAATTAATAGTTCAAAACAAAATATATGTATATAACAAGAAAGTCTTAAAAAAGAAGAATTTGTATAGTTTCCTTTTTGAAAATCATATATTTTCTCATCATTTTGAAGTTGCAGTAAATCATAGACGTCATTGACCTAGCATGTGCAGTGCGCTACAAGTAAACAATACACATGCGCTGCAAACTTACTAGGGAACTAAGATCACAAGAGTATGAATTGAATCCATCTTCACAAATAACTGACGTATACACATTAGCCCTTGTCTCTGATCAATATAGTATACAGTATGTTGTAGTATAGTCTAGCTGCGCTCTGATTGGTTGAAATGATTGCCATTGTCTCCCACCATTGTTTCTACTGCCGTGATTGGTCCCTAAACCGGATGTGTGTGCTGCTCAAAGGATTGTTAAGATATTATATATATATATATATATATATATATATATATAAATATATATATATATATATATATATATATATATTTATATATATATTTGTATATTTTGCCTCTCTAAAAAACAAACAACTGATAACATTGATGATAAGCTGAGGTTTTAGTGCAATTGTTTACTTTGTAAATTGGTCCAGCTTAAATCAATCAACACTATTGAAGAAAGTAATCTCCTAAAATTGATGAAATGTTCTCTCTTTTTCCTTTCATGAGAAGCAGGAAACATGGCATCAAGGGGTAAAAAAATGGTAAGTTCAAAGTTTTATATATTTATAACTATAATTGATAGTTAAAGACCCATCTCATATTAGGAGAGTTAAAAATGTAATAGTTACAGAGCCACAAAAGTTACCGAGCCATAAATATTGAGGTTCTATACCCAAAGCCATCAACAAAATAGACTTAATTAATTCAATGCTGACAGGCTGTGTTGTACATACAATTCTACTGCCATCCCAAACCAAAATCTATTCAGATGAAACGCCACGCCAAGCACGCCCACACACAGTGGGTACACGTGCGACTTCTGCATGTCTAAATACACTAGAGTAGACAACCTGAGGAGGCACTGGAAACGGGACCCATTCTGTTCCATCCTACACCAGTGCAATATCCAATTGCGCATGGAAGAGGAAGTCCAAAGCCTGGACCTCACACAGACGCTTCTGACAAACCACCTCAAGAAGGAGGAAACAACAGAAGCAAGTAAGATATCCACTCAAATGTATCAACAAACATGATAAAAAATCACATAGCCACACATAGACTATTACTTCTTCAGAGTCAGGGTTTCCCAGAAACCCTGAATGGCTGAAAATATTTTTTGAATTTAAAATTCATAACCAGGTACTAATTCTGCTATTTTTAGATAACTTAGAAAAAAGTGGAGAAGGGATGATCGCAGAGGACGCCACAACCATCGTGGCTCCCTCTCTTGGCAAATTCTCCCCAGATCAAGCTCCCAACGGCATACCAGATTCGACCAAATTTGACGATTTCTGGGATAGCCTCGAATGGGACACAAACAACCCCCCCAAGGTATTGGAAGAGATCCTGGAAACCCTCCAGGAGATCCTGGATGACACAGAGTCAACCACATCCTAAAAATAACCACACTTGCTAAAAAGTCTGTAAAATATTACAAGGAACAACAAAAAACCAAATATGAAAATAAAACATATTTTTATATAAAAAAAAGTTTCTTGTCCGAGTTTGTATGAAACCAAACATGGTTCTTAATCGACATTGGAATACAAACGCCCCCAAAAAACGGCTCAAAAACTGGCCGAGAACCCAACAAAAATAAGGTATAATATCCGATTTAATTATTGAAAACTTCTCGTACATATAACAAAAGAAAGAAACGAGAACAAGAAATTCGTTTTAAAAATGGACATTCCTACCCCGCGCCGGGGCAGTACGCAGCGTAAAATAAACAAACTAGTCTGGAGGCCATCCGGGACAGGGTCCTTAAATTTCAAAAGAATTAGAGATTAGAGATCGAACACTTTCGAATTGACAAAAAGTCGAAAAAACCTCCCGAAAAATTGCAGAAAATTCTACAACACATGTAGAATACTTTACAACGTATCTGTAACCCCTGCAAAGCCCTCAAAACAAAGGTTTTTCAATAGCACCTCCACCATAGGCTCACAAAAACAAAACACACCTCCAGATTGGAGGCACTACGAGTGAAGGAACAGCACCTCCAGAGGTGCTAAGCACCTCCACGAAATCCTATATAAACAAGAATCAGGATAACGCAGTCAGTCCCTATCCAACTGAAGAGATCGAACTAGATCGAAACCGTTGTTGGTCTTGGTCGGGACTGTGATCGTCGTCAAGCTCTGTTCTTGTGATCCTCGCCTTTTCTACCAAAATCTATTCAGACTTGAAAGGTGAAGGAACATCATATATACCATAAGCCATCAACCTGAAATCCACTGTTTCTAGAAACACCATGCACAGCCCATCATATTGAAGTTTCCTTACTAAATGAACTCCGGCGATTGACTGTTGCCGTTCTGATCCATGTCACTACCTTTCCCAGTCATAATGTCTATAAATACAAATCCGTGTGGACTCTGTAGTGTTTTTTCTTCAGTTTTTTACCCGACATCAAACTTGACAACGTGAAATGGCATTTAGAAGCTAGAGTCCAAGTGATGACGTCATGGAAACGCAAAGGGAGAAATATCATATGACGTCAGAAGCACCACTGCATTGTGGAGCTTCCAGATTGTTGCTGTCACTCCTGTGAATAAACTGACCCACTTTCACCTCTTTTTGCGCCCGCAAACTCGTAAACAATGGGGAAACGATCCTGAGATCAAGAAAAAACAAGGAAATTTTTTCTAACAAGCCTTGTAATGACGTAATGACCCGGATATAGCTCAAACTTTACAAAATGGCGGCAACCGAAAATCTCCGAAGACGATGTTTTCAGTCATTATCGACAATGTGATATAACGGCCGGCTTTGTCCGACGGGCCGACGACTTTTGGCAAACACTGGCATAACTTAAATTTGTCAAGATGTTCATATGTGGATAAGCTTTCAATACACCAAACTATAGGATTAATGCTTAATACATTTAATGCACATGGAAGCCAATAACAATCTGGGAAGAAATGACAGTATGTGTGGTATTATACAAGGCACACAGTAGTTAATGTTAAATGCACTTAACAGCCTGCAGCAAAGAGGAAAAACCCATGTTATTAGGTCAACCAGTGTAATGTATTTAGTATTAGGCAGTGATGAAAGTTTTCAGGAAATAAACTGAATTTTTCAGGTATTTTTCTTTAAATGTGAAATGCAAAATGGTCTGAACTCAGTCTGAAATATCCAAAAAGGACATTTCTGAAGGGGGTAGGGGTATCTTCAGGTTAATTTTTAAGGGTTTCAGGTTTTTTCCTCAATGCTGACTTTCATCACTGATTAAGGAATCTGGCTTTAGCCATGTATACTATTATTATTGACACACAGATTAACAGCAACGCATCTGGGTACTGTCAGTTATCTTGCTCAAATTTACATCTTTAAAGCTGACAATTGCTAGTGTTCTCTATAACTACAAGTCCAAATATCTCACTGCCTTCCCCAGACTGTATCCCGAAAAAGAATTAAAGAAAAATGTTTTTTTCTAGGTGAAACAAAGTTTGCTGGACCAAAACATGTTTCTGCCCAAACGGGTTTCACCCGTGAACAAAGCGAAACATTTCGTTGGAATAGGACTCGACCAAGATGGTCTGGAGTCGCGATTTATCAACAGTTATATCGGTAAGTATTTAAAAAAATACTTAACTATGTACTTGAATGATAATGGAGATTAAATAACTGGGATATCTATATTGTTCTCATACTTTGTAGGTCATGGTGTCTTTGCTACAAGAAAATTTGACAAAGGAGAATTTCCCCTGGAATTTGTTGAGTGACCAAGAGGCTCAGAAATGCGAAAGAAAATACGAGAATAATCAAAGAAACAAACAATATCCGAGACATTTTTTATATTTTTTTACTCAAGGAAACAACACAATGTGGTGAGTTTACAAGAGACATTTGGTAACAAAGGCAACACATAATCTGCTTAACTGAGATATATATGTGTGGTATTACAGTATGTGTGGTATTATACAAGGCACACAGTAGTTAATGTTAAATGCACTTAACAGCCTGCAGCAAAGAGGAAAAACCCATGTTATTAGGTCAACCAGTGTAATGTATTTAGTATTAGGCAGTGATGAAAGTTTTCAGGAAATAAACTGAATTTTTCAGGTATTTTTCTTTAAATGTGAAATGCAAAATGGTTTGAACTCAGTCTGAAATATCCAAAAAGGACATTTCTGAAGGGGGTAGGGGTATCTTCAGGTTAATTTTTAAGGGTTTCAGGTTTTTTCCTCAATGCTGACTTTCATCACTGATTAAGGAATCTGGCTTTAGCCATGTATACTATTATTGTTGACACAGATTAACAGCAAAGCATCTGGGTACTGTCAGTTATCTTGCTCAAATTTACATCTTTAATGCTGACAATTGCTAGTGTTCTCTATAACTACAAGTCCAAATATCTCACTGCCTTCCCCAGACTGTATCCCGAGAAAGAATTAAAGAAAAATGTTTTTTTCTAGGTGAAACAAAGTTTGCTGGACCAAAACATGTTTCTGCCCAAACGGGTTTCACCCGTGAACAAAGCGAAACATTTCATTGGAATAGGACTCGACCAAGATGGTCTGGAGTCGCGATTTATCAACAGTTATATCGGTAAGTATTTAAAAAAATACTTAACTATGTACTTGAATGATGATAATGGAGATTAAATAACTGGGATATCTATATTGTTCTCATACTTTGTAGGTCATGTTGTCTTTGCTACAAGAAAATTTGACAAAGGAGAATTTCCCCTGGAATTTGTTGAGTGACCAAGAGGCTCAGAAATGCGAAAGAAAATACGAGAATAATCAAAGAAACAAACAATATCCGAGACATTTTTTATATTTTTTTACTCAAGGAAACAACACAATGTGGTGAGTTTACAAGAGACATTTGGTAACAAAGGCAACACATAATCTGCTTAACTGAGATATATATGTGTGGTATTACAGTATGTGTGGTATTATACAAGGCACACAGTAGTTAATGTTAAATGCACTTAACAGCCTGCAGCAAAGAGGAAAAACCCATGTTATTAGGTCAACCAGTGTAATGTATTTAGTATTAGGCAGTGATGAAAGTTTTCAGGAAATAAACTGAATTTTTCAGGTATTTTTCTTTAAATGTGAAATGCAAAATGGTCTGAACTCAGTCTGAAATATCCAAAAAGGACATTTCTGAAGGGGGTAGGGGTATCTTCAGGTTAATTTTTAAGGGTTTCAGGTTTTTTCCTCAATGCTGACTTTCATCACTGATTAAGGAATCTGGCTTTAGCCATGTATACTATTATTGTTGACACACAGATTAACAGCAACGCATCTGGGTACTGTCAGTTATCTTGCTCAAATTTACATCTTTAAAGCTGACAATTGCTAGTGTTCTCTATAACTACAAGTCCAAATATCTCACTGCCTTCCCCAGACTGTATCCCGAAAAAGAATTAAAGAAAAATGTTTTTTTCTAGGTGAAACAAAGTTTGCTGGACCAAAACATGTTTCTGCCCAAATGGGTTTCACCCGTGAACAAAGCGAAACATTTCGTTGGAATAGGACTCGACCAAGATGGTCTGGAGTCGCGATTTATCAACAGTTATATCGGTAAGTATTTAAAAAAATACTTAACTATGTACTTGAATGATGATAATGGAGATTAAATAACTGGGATATCAATATTGTTCTCATACTTTGTAGGTCATGGTGTCTTTGCTACAAGAAAATTTGACAAAGGAGAATTTCTCCTGGAATATCATGGGAATTTGTTGAGTGACCAAGAGGCTCAGAAATGCGAAAGAAAATACGAGAATAATCAAAGAAACAAACAATATCCGAGACATTTTTTATATTTTTTTACTCAAGGAAACAACACAATGTGGTGAGTTTACAAGAGACATTTGGTAACAAAGGCAACACATAATCTGCTTAACTGAGATATATATATATATGTGTGAGTGTATTTGTAGTTTTGATAAAGCACTTGTTTAATATATCTTAATTGTAAACAGGAATAAGATGTTTAATCTATTGTCAGATAAAAATAACAGAAACAAAAGTTCCTGAAAAAAAATAGATATTTGATATTGACAAACAGGTAGCTTAAGGTCTATAATCCACAATCAGTTTGAAGCATTTGGAGAGAACTTTGTGTGGTCTCATATATTTACGGAACTGCCTTCGGCTCTGGGGGATTCCAGGATGAGAGTGAGGCTATGACGTCAGTGAGGGGTATTTCCCATACAGCACACTAGGCGGACAAACTTGTTTGCATGAGATTTTTAAATACCCAACTCTTTTAGTGATAATTCATATTTATGCCATGACTATATCTAAAATGTCCCAAAATAGCTTGATTATTCTTTGGATGGCATTAAATAAAGAAAATATAAATACTTGATATAAGTCGCCAGCTGCAAAAACTGAGTCGAAGTTAAAATGGGTCAATTCAAATAATAAAAAATTAAGACTAGCTGGTTAAGTTTACTTTTTCTGTGCTAAATTAACAAATAACATTACTTTGTACAGTTGCTGTAACAGATATTATCATTTCCCAGGCAATTTTTTAACATACCTCAAAATTGGTTGGACATGTTCCACACAACATATTCCAATTCTTGTTTGTGAGAATATATATGTTACAAGCATAGAACTCAAATTTTATCTCAAGCCATGTGGTTTCATCAGGCTGCCATCTATAACGGTCAGCCAGGCCTGCTGCTGCTGACTGGGGCATACCCCACACAGCTGCTGAGGGTAGCTATTTTTAGCATATGGAGTGCAAAACTCTGGTTAGGGGTAGGCATGATGAGAGGGCAACAAGGATCCATGTGACAGACCTCCTTCACCCATGTGTATATGCATGTTTATGTACTGTGTAATTCTAAAGGTAAACTCTGGTACCATTCTTGGCTTAATTTATTTCTGCTATGGTTTGATATAACTTCTTTCTTCCCATTTTAAAATGAAGCACATGTGTACTGTTTACTTGGCAACGCATTCAAAACATCCTGTGACGCATGCCCTGTTTGCCCCAGCACCAGCAGGACCCTGGCAGCTGAGGTGATGACATCACTAGGATTCCCCATGAGGAAAATTTGAAATTTTGAACCCATGGGACTGATATTTTATCCAGCTCTGGCATTGAATCTTTCTTCAAAAACTTAATATTGACCCATCAAAACCAAAAATACATGTCTGTCCCAGTTTTTCATTGCAGATTATAGACCTTAAACTTGAAGCATTCATGAAATCAGAGGTCAAAGGCAATTTTAGAGAGGGTTAGGGTGGCCAACTGAAAGTGCCAGGTACTGGCTGTACTCTTGTGAACACCAGGTGGTCACATTTATACAAGCATGTGACCTCTATTGTGGTCTGAAGGTGCACCATTGTTAGTAAAATTTTAATAAGCAGGTGTTTGCACTGGATAATTGGCAAAGCAAATTTTGGTTACATTGTGCCTAATGGATGGTTTGGATTTTAGAAGACTCGTTTCAAAGGGCACAGAAATTTGTGTATAGGAAACATGATTGGAATGAACATTTGATGGAGTATAAACATTTCTATTACAAAAGTAGAAAAAGTGCTTGCAAATCTCATATCATGAGTGCTTTAAGGGTGAAATCCTAAATTTCAAAAGATATATTTATTTTGTGAATCTGAATACTGAAACTTTTTATGTCACTAAAGCATTGATGCAACCAATTCTACCCATCTGGGGAAACTTGTCAATGATGGATGGCCAAGTTGCAACTGCCAAGTGAAGAAAGTGATCATCAGTGGTATTCCACATCTTTGTATATTTGCAACAAAAGATATCATTCCAGGAACAGAATTACGCTATAACTACGGGGAGAAAGGCTACTGGTGGAGAAAGGTAATGGAATGAGGAGCTGGACAGGTTATACAGAGAATTCAGAAATGCAGATAAGGCATGGAGTAAAGCCACTGGAGCAAGGAAGCGTCAGTTGAAGGCTGCAAGAACTGAAAAACAGAAATGTCTAGATCGAGCAGTGCAGAGAGAGAAAAGGAAATATTGGCGTGAGTCACAAGAAAGAATTCTGAATTTACATAAAGAAAATAGTAGACTTTTGGAAATTTGTTGGCAGTGTAGGTGTGGCAGCAGAGAGGAAGCATCGCATACCATGGGAAGTATGCTTACCAGATGGGACTGTGTCAAAAGAGCAGGGAGTAGTGCTGGATCATTGGAAGAATGAATATAGCAAGTTACTGAATGGAGATTATGACAATAATGATGTAGGTCATGAGGCCCTAACATGGACAAGGTGAGCCAGATGAAGGGGGGCAGCAGGCTACATCAGGAAATATTCAGATGGAAGCTAATGTCCAAGAGATGGAGTCACCATTCACAGAAAGAGAAATAGCTATATCCGTATAGCTATATCCAGGGCTAAGGATGGTAAAGCTTCCGGTTTTGATGAGATTCCAATAGAGGTTTTGAGAAATGATACAGCTATGCAGTGCTTGGTGGAGATATTCAACAAATGTTTTGAACAGGGTATGGTACCAGAATGCTGGTCAAGAGGCATAATTAATCCCATCCCCAAAGATTGCTCTAAGGATCAAAGAAACCCTTTGAATTTCAGGGGCATTACTCTGGCCTCCTGTGTGTACAAACTATACTGCTCTGCACTAAACAACAGGCTAGGGTCATGGGCTGAAGAACATGGTCTAATGGAAGATGAGCAAAATGGATTCCGAAAAGGAAGGAGTTGTCAAGATCATCTCTCACCAATAACATCTATCATTGAAACAAGACGTCAGCAAAATCTGTCCACTTTCGTATCTTTCATAGACTTCAGTAAAGCCTATGACAGGATAAACAGGCTACATCTGTGGGACAGATTGAGGGACCTGGGTATGCCACCCAGATTCCTCCGAGCATTACAGTCATTGTATGATAAAGTGGAATGTTGTGTACGAGTAAATAGAATATGCACGGACTGGTTCCCAGTGAAGATAGGTCTTAAACAAGCTGTATCTTATCACCGTCATTATTCAACATATACATCAACAGTTTAATGACCAGAATTAAATCACATGGTTTAGGAATAAAACTGGATAACCTTGTTATATCTGTATTGTTATACGCAGATGATCTGGCTCTGTTAGCAGAAACTGAAGATGAATTGCAAAGTATGTTGGATATACTTGATGATTGATCCAAGGATTTCGATATGTGTGTGAATATTGATAAAACCAAAGTGATTCACTTCCGAAGAGGTCCTGGGACACCGCAGACAGAGAGAGTGTTCAGACTCGGTGACCAAGTTATTGAAATGAGTGATAAATACAGATATCTGGGCAATGTGTTAACAGAATTCATGGATTGGAATGTTACTGTGAAGTATGTAGCTATGGCAGCACAGAGAGCACTGGGAGTTCTAATAGCAAAAAGCAAAGCTCATGGTGGGCTACCTTATCCTGTATGCACAAAGCTCTATGAATCACTAGTGCAGCCCATTGTAGATTATGGGTCATGTGTCTGGGGTCATAAGACCTATTCCTGCATACAGGCTGTACAGAACAGGGCTATGAGGTATTATCTTGGTGTAGGACGGAGGACACCAAATGTTGCCCTGCAAGGTGAAAAGCTGTCTTCAAGTGGGCTTACAGACATGCTCTCAGTGGAAGGAAGAATAGCCAGAAGTGTGTAATAGACTTTCTGAGCACTATCAGCATGGATTATGTTAGTGACATTTCAGATGGTGTGGTATTCAGACATATGAAAGATGAATTAATGCGTGTCTTGTCAGAATACTACAATACAACCTGGAGTGAGAGGTTGAACCGGGAGGATGCAATACGTGGTGCAGGTCGTAATAAGCTGCGAACATACAGGAAATTCAAAGACTCTATTTACACTAAGTATTATGTGACAACAGTGCTATCCAGGAGACGAAGATCATCTTTGGCAAATTTCAGATGCAGAGTGGCCCCCCTGAGAATAGAGACAGGACGGTATTCTAACACACCAGAAAATGAGCGTTTGTGTTGTTTATGTGAAAAGAATGAAGTGGAATCAGAAGAACATACTTTGATTAGATGCCATTTATATCAAGATATAAGAGATGCATTATTTAATAATGCTTTTAGTGTGGATCCTGATTTTATTGATTTTAATGATGAACAGAAACTGTGTTTTATATTGAGTAATGCAGATTTGGCTGCTAAATCAGCAAAAGCCTGCCAAGACATTCTAGAAAAGAGAGCTACAATTTTACAACAAGATAATATTTGATGTGATATTTTAATTTTATTTTGAACAAGTATGTTTCAACTGTTTTTATAGTCTCTCATAATTCTTATAGAATGGCCTTCAGAATATTTTAATGTACTCTTGAGATTTGTGAAATGGAGGGTGAGACTTTAATAAAAAATCTAATCTAATCTATGTATGTAGTGAACATCCTTGTCATCGCGATAACTCAAGAACAAATGATGGCAGCTTCATGAAACTTGACACACATATGCATCTGGTAAAAACTTCAGACGAGTTCGATGGACGGCGACCTTGACCTATTTTTCAAGGTCACAGGGACAATTATGTGAAATCCCAAGAATCACAATAACTCAAGAATGAATGATGGTAGCTTTATGAGATCTGACACACACAAGCATCTGGTGAAGACCTCAGAATTTTTTCTATGAAACATGACCTTCACCTACTTTTCAAGGTCACATGGACAATTATGTGAAATCATCTTGTCATCGCGATAACTCGAGAACAAATGATGGCAGCTTCATGAAACTTGACACACATAAGCATCTGGTGAAAACCTCGGACAAGTTTGATGATCACCTAAGCAGCATATGTCTTCCTCTTTATTAAAAGATTTCCACATCTCAGTGGCATAAATGATTTAGTGACATAAAAGTTTCGGTAATCAATTTTATAAAATCAAATGTTTTTATAATCTTAGCAAATGGCTGACATCCATCCACAACATACTCATAGATTTAGTAGCATCAATGTGATATATCAATATCTTTTCAAACATCCATCCACAACATACTCATTAAAATGGCTGACTGTTGAAAATCACTTTTGTTGATCTGATTGACAGACATGGTTTGTTCATTTCCTTACATTTTCTTTCACATTGTTGAGCTTCTTAGCTGCTCAATAAATTGCTGCGATATTCCAGGAGAAATTCTCCCTTGTCAAATTGTTTGGTAACAAAGACCACATGAGAGTGACTGGCCCCAAACATCTAGTGTGGATTGTGCAGGCACATATGTTGACTGACTGGACTGTTGTCCAAATGTTGGCCAAATTGCAAGTGTCATATTCCTTCTAAAAAAATTATCCCTAGCTGTGTTGTGTCCCATGTATAATTTCACCTTTTTAAATTCAAAGTAGGCCACAGGCCATGGCGCAATTAGCAGGGATCCATCATTGCACAATATATCAAATATTTCGTGGCAAAAATAAGAGCTTATCCCCGTCACTTCCAGTTTTCGTAATGTCGACCTCGTGTTGTGTAAGCATATTCAAACGCACATTTTCTCTGACTTGTGACTAATTTAAACTTATTGATGGCGGACTATTGCTGACACGTGTCAGAATATTTCTATGTGTATAATAAAACAAAGATTTTAATTATATCACCGTTTGGGAAGCTTCTCCCTGGACATTATGAGCATATTTACTTTTCACTCTGGTATCGTTTATTTCTTTTTTGTCGCAATTTCCGGTAAAAATGCTTTCGGTCCGGTAAAAAAGTCAACTTTGTGGAAAATGTGAAAGTCTGGGGACTATCGGGAAGACTGTAGTCAGTTCATCATTTGAGGTCTGCCTTCTCTGAATATGACTGTTTCATTCTCTTTGAAACTCCCTGCTGTTGATATTCTCTATACCTCTCTGGTTCTATCTTTCAAAAATCATTGGTGCCAAACTTTGGCTTTTTTGTATGCAATAACATATATGTAATAATTTAAGCCTATATTGTAACAAATTGCATATATAGTGATTAGAGTCGAGGGATAGTGCGTATACATCAGATATTTCTGTGTACATGTCATTTTGTAATGCATTCTATTTGTCCTCTTGTTAGATTTATGTAAGGTTGTTACTTTATGATTTATGTAAGGTTGCAGTGTTACTTTCACACTGGTTAAGAGGCGCGAAAGATATGGCCATAGTTGCTGAAAGGGTTGTAAAAACACCATTTAGATTCATATAAAGGAAGCTGTATTTGATTCATACTCTCACTTACCAAGTTTGATGTGGTGGCGCAAATATTTATGGCCAAGCGATTTGATATTTTGGAAATGGAGAAATATAAATATTATTTTCAAAAAGGAAATTGTATACAATAATTTTTATAATAGACTTTTTCATTTTCAGCATGAACAGAACTCTAAAGCAACAAAATAGGAGGTTATCATTTTTAGATCTGCTGACTTCAAAGAAGTCGCAGAGCTTTAGGAGTGGGGAAAATGTTAGTCCGTCTGCTATATGATAAACAATATTTTGTTTTAAACATTTTTACAACGTAACATGAAAAGTGACACATTTATTTTTAAAACATGTATAAAAAATAAAAGGTTTGGAATATGTATTTTTCTTTTTTTCAGAATATTTATAATTGAAGCAATCAAAACAGAAATGAACAGATTTATTTGAAGAACTTTTGAATGGATCGTATTGTAAGCCTGAAAAGAGCAACTATTCTGATTTTTTCCTTTAAAAAAAGAAACCAAAATGTGGTATAAAACTTCAATAAAACATTGGCAAATTATTTTTTTTTTAATATTAATGTTCAATTTTTCATGTTTTGAAGTGGGCAACTATGATAGGATCAAAGGATTTTGAATCCTTTGTGTAAACTAATGCTTTGCCATAACGCCATATCTCATATAAGGCCATCACGCCTCCATTCATAATTACTCCCAAGATATTATGGAGTTGAATCCATTAAGAAAAAGACAAAAACAAGGTTTAGATATTTATATTTTATGTTTCCACCAACTTGCCATAGAACTTACCATAGCCTGATAAATGAAAACTGATTACCGCTCCTAAACACAGACTACAAGTTACTAACGAAATGCCTAGCTGCTAGACTTCAAAATGTTTTACCATCCATAATAAATAATGACCAGACAGGGTATCTTAAAGGCCGATATATTGGGGAAAACCAGTTTTAAAAACATACCCGGAATAATTTTACTGATAGATTTTGAGAAGGCGTTCGACACCATAAGATGGAGCTTTTTATTCAAATGTCTAAAATATTTTAACTTTGGGGATGAATTTGTCCATTGGATAAAAACCATTTACAGTAACATTGAGGGGGTTGTCATGAATAATGGTCATACATCAGAAAAATTCTCCATAACACGAGGCATACGCCAGGGCTGTCCCGTTTCACCCTATTTATTTATTATTGCAGCAGAAGTAATGGCGATTGGTTTACGATCAAGAAAAAATATTGAAGGTATTAAAGTAGGAAACACTGAAATTAAGATATCACAGATGGCAGACGACACCTCATTATTTTCATAAAATCTGGATAGCCTGTCAAATGCTTTAGAATGTTTAGAAATTTTTTATCAAATATCTGGCCTGAAACTTAACTTGAGTAAAACTATTGCAAAATGTATTGGGAGTCTCACAAATGTAAAACCAAGCTCTACACATAATATACATTGGACATCTGGTCAAATTGAAACACTAGGGGTCACTATCAGCAGTGACTCATCAGTAATAGATGAATTTAATTATAGCCCACGGTTAGAGTCTGTCAAAAACCTACATATTTGGAAACAACGTTCTTTATCGCTTAAAGGTAAAATAACAGTTCTGAAATCATTAGTTTTGCCAAAACTATTATATGCAGTATCAAATCTGACAGTGACCTGTGATGTAGTTGATAGAATGGATAAACTTATCACTGATTTCTTGTGGAGTGGAAGAAAGCCAAAACTTAAAAAAGATGTTATAATTCAACCAATAGCACTTGGTGGAATTAAAGCACCTGACTTTTCTAGTATGGTTAAATCTAGTAAGGTTGCTTGGGCAAAAAGGCTGGTTGAAAGTGAAGGGAAGTGGAAATATATTTTAATGGAAATGATAAAGCCACTGACTCTACAACACCTGCTGGAGAGTAATTTATGTGTTTCATATATTGAAGGTTTAGAAATTTTTCAATGACTTGAAGCCAGCTGTAAATGGAGCAAATGGATTTAAGAAGGAAATCATATGGAACAGTAAATATATTGGATGTCCTACTAGAATTGGTAGAAAGACAATTGAACCAGTCTTCTGGCCAGATTTCTATAAAGCAGGTGTTGTCAGAGTCAATGACTTGTTTGATGAGTCAAATAATATGCTTGATTTCACCAGTTTTGTCAATAAATATGGCATCAGATGTAATATTTTAAAATACTATAGGTCAAGAAAAGCTATACCAGCAACCTGGATAATCGACATTTCAAGTTATTCTGCCTACAAATACTTCTTTAAGATGTAATGATTCCACAAAAGATTTGCTTAAATCTAAAACGAAGGACTTCTATAGTACCTTTGTTAATGATAAATGTATAAGACCCACAGCTCTTAAAAAATGGGAAAACATTTACCCAGTACACAATGACTGGGAACACATTTTCATACTTTCATATACATGTGCAAGGGAAACACAACTTCAGTCATTACAATACAGAATTATAAATAGAATTTTGCCATGTAATAAATGGTTATATACACTATCCGTTGTGGATTCAGACTTGTGCCCAATGTGTAATGTAACAGACGATATTGCCCATTTTTTGTATTCTTGTACATATGTTAAACAATTTTGGAACTCATTAGAACTTTGGTGGAACAGAACCAGTTCACAAACTATTCAAATAACAGAAAAACATATTCTGTTTGGCTTCTTTTATGATCTGGAATACTTTAAGAATGTAAACCATATTATATTATTGGCAAAACAATATATCTACTTGCAAAAATGTAAAAAGAACTATATATGATTTTATAATTTTCTACACATTGTAAAATATAGATTAAATACAGAGAAATTTATTTGTACACAAAACAACTCACTTAACAGTTTTGAAAACAGTTGGGGGGCAATTATGGAAAGCATCGGATAATATTATTTTTTGAATAAATAATTGGTTTATAATTGGTACTATATTGTAACAGAGATATTCATTTGCAGTCCCAGAGTGGGAAAAGGGTACCGGTTTTGATCCAGAAGCGCAGTTAGGATTAGAGGATCACCAACATGGGTGAATGTAATGGGTCTTCCCTCAAGTTTCCATTTGAAAATGTTGACCCTTTGAAGGATGCATGAGTGAAAACGGGAGAATTGGCGGAGCATGATATCAGGTCTAGCTTTAAGAGATCCAAATAATTTTTTATCTGGACAATAACATTGTGATTTAGATCATTGGAAAACACTAGCAGAGTATGGTACATATAATAACGTTTATCAAGTGTTGCAATGGTTAGAACATAGGGTAGATATCTATGATTTCTTCTGTCCGTATTCAGGAAATTTTAATGGCAGGCACTATGATAGCAATCTCCCTCCCTCGACTTGTACGATAAATCACATTTCTTGTGCGGAGCATAGAGAACAAAAGCAAAAATGTTGATGGAAAGATCGGAAAATGGATCATTAAATTATTGGGTAAAGTTGGGGAGGACCCTCCATGGCTTGTAATGCCAATAGTATTGGTGTTGGGAACTATGCAAAATAGGTTATATCATGATGAAAAACTCCTGAACCTTTTCATGTCTGAGGTGACTTTCACACTAGAAAAACTGTCAATTTTACCTAATTTACTCTCAGAAGGAGACATGATTGCAAGTAAAAATAATAATAATAATAAATAATAATAATAATAAATAATAATAAAATTTATATAGCGCTGATACCAGACAAGTCTGTTCATAGCCCTGTGTTCAGAACATGTTTTCTGAAGAGATGTGTTTTCAGTCTGCTCTTAAAGGAGGTCCCTGGAGTACTAGTCCTATTGTGACTAGGGACGGAATTCCAAAGTCTTGGGCTGATGGAAGAAAAAGCCCTATCACCCACTGTCTTCAGACGGGTCTTAGGACCAGATAGGTAAGTTCCATCATTAGATCTCAGACACCTATCTCCCTGTTTCACTAAGAGTAGGTCCTGCCAGTAAGGCGGTGCCTTACCATTCAGAGCCTTCCAGGTCATAAGGAGCATTTTGAAATCAATCCTAGCATGGACAGGAAGCCAGTGCAATTCTTTCAGTTTTCCTGATATATGATCAAATTTCCTGATCTTTCCTACAATCGGGCAGTTCTGTACGTATTTTGTCTAGTAAAATATAAAGAGCTTCTACAATATGTATTTTGAGAGTATAAAATGGCCACCTATCAGAATATTGTTTCATGATTATAGATAATGCCTGAATAAATTGCTATTAACGTTAACGTTAGTTATTTAAATAAATCTGAGGATTGAAAAAAAATAATAATATATAAAAGGGTTCATTGGCAATATTTAGTGTGTATCATGGGGGTGTAGATTAAATTTGTATATCAACATGCATAGTTGTAAGTATGATAAAGGAATAAAGACTGTATAGTAGTAGGTATGATTAAAAAATAAATAAATAAAATAGTTAAGGTGATGAGACAGCTCAAAGTGTAAAGGGGACAATGTATTCGGACTATTCACAGGATTTTAATAACAATTTGATGTATGTTACATTGATATGTCACATTACCAGCAATTTGGTGAGCAAATTAAATAAGCAGTATATTAACAAAACTATAAAGTATGTTAAGTAATGTTTTTTAGATATAGTTTTATAATGTGAAAGAAAATGCATGAATAAATTAGAATATTGGAGTTGAAGTGACCAGTGCATAGGGGGTTATGGCTATCTAAAAATGACTGGATGAATTTATTTGTTCACTTATGCGTAGTCCAGTACTGGGAATTAAATGGTGAGTGGATTTAAGGGCAGTTTATTTTTTTGGGCTAGTAAAAATTCCAAAAGGTCATGATCTGAAGGCAACTGAAGTGTATCTAAATTGGGGTGTGGAATTAAATTAAATACTTAGAGTTTGGAGGAGGGATATTTATAGCAATGTTGGAATGGGCATATGCTCATTGACTGAATATAAGTGTATATTATTGTGCAAGTTTCATTAATTTAAGTTTTGTGAATAAAGCATGTTGATGAAAATGAACATTTTCCTGTTTGTGCTTGAAAATATTGAGATCTGGGATTGGGATGTGGAGGTTGAGGTATGGGGCTCCCTATATAGTGATAAAACTGTCCAGAACATTTGAAAGGGGAAAATGTTCGTATTTTGCCATCTATCAGCCCTCAGCATGAAACATGTGCAGGGCTATCAAGGCTTAGGTTACTTTGCTATCCTAAGCACATGATGGGCCTGCGCATGTCCAGAGCTGTACAAATCAGTTTCAGAAAGTTTGTCAGGTGGTAATAGTAGAGTTTCAAGAGAGAAAGTCAGGGAGCATTTTGAGGTGGCATTTTATTTGACATATTAAGAGCGATTATATGAGATAATTTAGTTTTTACCCCACCCACCCCTACCCACTTAAAGGATTGTAGTCCTGCACATTTTACATGTTGGTACAAATGTTTGTATTTTGCCATCTCTCAGCCATCAGCATGAAACATGTGCAGGGCTGTCAAGGCTTAGGTTACTTTGTTAATATAGAGTGGGCAGTAAACCCAAACCATCTCAGTAGATGAGTTTGAGATAAAGACAAGAACATGGGATTGTGCAGTATTCAGGCTGAAAGATCTTTCATTGGTTCTGGTAGAACAATCTCATGAGTCAAGGCCGGGGATCGAACCCACAACCTTTGGATCAGAGGAACTGGTGCTAATAATCTGGCACTCTAGCAAACTGCCCCACGGTCCGTGGCCCAAAGAAATACCTAGTGAATAGCGATAGGAGTGAATATTAGAAATACATACCAATCCACATATAAGGAATTCCATGGGACTGAATAAGACTGAGTGACACGAGAAATACCTACCAATCTGTAGAGTTCCAAAGGACTGACTGACACGAGAACTAACTACCAATCTGCAGAGTTCCAAAGGACTGAGTAACACGATAAATACCAAAGAAATACCTACCAATCGGTAAAACGAGTTCCATTTCTGGTTTGAATTAAGGTTTAAGATTTGAGGAATTAGAATTTTTTGAAAATTGTATTCTACTAGTTTAAACTTGAAAATAACTGTCTGTTTAAATTTGATAAATTGGAGTAATGGCAATATATAAATAATTTAAACTGTAAGCTCAGTGAGGCACATTCACTGCCAATAAGAATTTGTATAAATTTATTGTTAAAACCTGGTCCACAGCATTATAAGGTCTTTCTGTTTATTGCTTCCCTGTCATTCATTTATTTCAGTGATTGAACAATAAATGTCATTTTAGCAATCACAGACCAGCTTTAATAACGGTCCTTTCATTCTTTACTCAGGGATAAAGGGGGCAGTAAGGCATTCTGGCAAATTTAGATAATCACATTCTTAGGCTCTTATAACTGTTATAACCTGAGGTCATGATGAATTGTCCACCTTTGTACTGTGGCGACACGTGTCTGAATGTCCTACTCGGTTGAAGATGACTTTGGTACTAGGCATAAAGCTGAAGGTTTGCTGACCGGCCCCCTACCCATAGTAATTCCTGCTAATGCATGCTGTCACAATATAACTCTTTTCTTAAGCAAGTTTAAAATATTATAATACTGATACATTTAAGATAAGTATTATGGAAGGGGGGGGAGCACAAACCATCCAAATCCAGGCTTATCTCAAACTGACAGGATTGCAACTGAGAAAGGAATAGATAATACAAAAACATAATCAATTTTCTTTTGAATATTAGAATTGAATTAACATTTATTAGAAATTGTTTAATGACAATAATACACTTGTACATTTAAGTTTCACATGTTTTCAGTTCAAGCACTTCCATATTCATGATCAAGTGTTAAAAAAAACCATTCTGTGATTTTTATCTTTATTAGCTAACCACTGAATTGAAACATCAATTACTTCACACCATTTTCAGACAAAGTTGCAAATAACAAAACTTGCCAATTCAAAATTCTCGTTCTTGTGGTTGAACTGCACCAAGTGGATGCAGAGATAAAAATGATTCAGCTAACATGGTAATGCTTTAGAATGAATTGTCAAGATTGATAATTCTTTTTGATTTGTCTTAATTTCCTGAAGAAAGTTAATGCACTTCTGTTAAAGCTGAATTATTTACCAAACTTGATGACAATTTGGGTGCAGTCATACATCTATTATTTCTGTTCCTGAAGCCTATTGGTGAGAACCTTTGCCAAAATTTATATTTTAACCTTTGCCAGTATTTAGATTAGAATTTTTACCAGTAATTTAATTAGAATCTTTGCCACTATTTGGGTAAGAATCTTTGCCAAGAATCTTAGTATTTATTTTATAACCTTTGTTTGTATTTAGGTTAGAATCTTTGCCAGTATCAAGGTTATAGCCTTTGCCGGTATCGAGGTTATAACCTTTGCCAGTATCCAGGTTATAACCTTTGCCAGTATCTAGGTTATAACCTTTGTCAGTATCTAGGTTATAACCTTTGCCAGTATCTAGGTTATAGCCTTTGCCAGTATCTAGGTTATAGCCTTTGCCAATATCTAGGTCAAAGCCTTTGCCAATATCTAGGTTATAACCTTTGCCAGTATCTAGGTTATAGCCTTTGCCAATATCTAGGTCAAAGCCTTTGCCGGTATCTAGGTTATAGCCTTTGCCAATATCTAGGTCAAAGCCTTTGTCGGTATCTAGGTTATAACCTTTGCCAGTGTTTAGGTTATAACCTTTGCCAGTATCTAGCTTATAACCTTTGCCAGTGTTTAGGTTATAACCTTTGCCAGTATCTAGGTTATAACTTTTGCCGGTATCTAGGTCAAGGCCTTTGCCAGTATCTAGGTTATAACCTTTGCCGGTATCTAGGTTAAAGCCTTTGTCGGTATCTAGGTTATAACCTTTGCCAGTATCTGGGTTATAACCTTTGCCAATATTTAGGTTATAACCTTTGCCAGTATCTGGGTTATAACCTTTGCCAGTATCTAGGTTATAACCTTTGCCAGTGTTTAGGTTATAACCTTTGCCAGTATCTAGGTCATAACCTTTGCCGGTATCTAGGTTATAGCCTTTGCCAGTATCTAGGATATAACCTTTGCCGGTATCTAGCTTATAACCTTTGCCAGTATCTAGGTTATAACCTTTGCCGGTATCTAGGTTATAACCTTTGCCGGTATCTAGGTTATAACCTTTGCCGGTATCTAGGTTATAACCTTTGCCAGTATCTAGGTTATAGCCCTTGCCAGTATCTAGGTTATAACCTTTGCCAGTATCTAGGTTATAGCCTTTGCCAGTATCTAGGTTATAACCTTTGCCAGTATCTAGGTTATAACCTTTGCTGGTATCTAGGTTATAACCTTTGCCGGTATCTAGGTTATAACCTTTGCCAGTATTTAGTAATTCGATTAGAATCTTGAGAGTCTCCTTTGTATTCGTGACAATCTTCTTCCTTTTTTTGATTTATCTGAATGAAATATACCATTTATTTTAATCTTTAAGAAATCGAGCAGCTCATACTGGTCTTTGAGGTGTTGTTTGTGGGTTTTCCTGATGTGCACCACTCCATAGTCTAATATGGCCTCCAGAAAGGGAAACCAGAGGATCATCATGGTGAAGCCCACCACAAAGAAGTAGATAGGGGCAATGATCTCCGTAATGTGTGAGCCTATGCATTCCTCTGGGTCGTAAGGGCTCTCGAGGAGGAGGAGGTAGACAAGGGCCCCAACTACATCCTGGACCCGCGCTAGGTTGGCACAATATGGCTGCATCAGCAACAATCCAATCCCTGTAAACACCATAAACATCATCCCGATGAGAAGCACCAAGCCCAGCATGGCCGAGGTGGACAGGTACAGCGCCGACGTCAGCAGCAGCACTCTCCTTGTGAACTGCAGCAGCTGCACTAGCTTCATGGTGAGCAGCATGAGGAGCGTGCCCAGGATGTAGGTCAGCAGGTAGTCAGATAGGGCAGCAGCGTAGAAGCTGGTGAAACTATCCGGCCCCGTCTCCACATATCTATCCAGGGTCCATCTTACTGTCATCACCCGCCCAGCAAACATAGCCACCGAGGCATAGGACAGACAAATGACAGCCAGTTCCATCCAGCTCCACGGATTCTGGACATAATCCTTCCACTTCAGCCCCATAAATCGCTTCAACTCCTGATAGCTAAATCCCACCATGAGAATTATATACAGCAGTTCTACAATGAAGTTGTTGAGCTCCAGGTCTTTGGTGTGATAGAAAAACAGCTTGGAGTTCATCATATGGTAGAAGGGTAAGACATTACCTGTGGGTAGGGACTCGAACATGATGAGGATGACAGTGAAGAGTTCAGTGCTTGGCTGAAAAGTGGTAAACTCCACAAAGACGGCTCGCGTGTACTCATCAGCCCAGTGCTCTGCCTGCAGGTCGTGCAGTATCTGCAGAGACTGGTCAGCATCGCGGCTGAGTTCTACTACGTAGCCAGCTCCCGAGTACCACTTCTCTGAGGGTCCCATGAAGGCCGCCGCCCCCGTGTCTGCCTGGTAGGTCCAGGGAAGGGGCAGCTCATCACAGGCAGTCTGGTTCATCGCCTGCTTCCAGGACACATTATAACTACTCGTATCTTCACTCTCAAATGTGTATGAACCAAAACATTCATCTCTCCACAGGATGCTGGGGTGCAGAGGCCTGTACACACATGCTCCTACAAATAGTTCTTTTACATGTTAGCGACACAACAAATAAATTCAGTAATTCTCATATTTTAGTTTGACTGTAAGCTTTAAATTTGCTTTCTGTACATTAATGGGCTTTCTGTTAATGATTCTCATATGCAATAAGATGTTCAAACAAAATCTATTTGTGAGCTTATTAGAAAAGTTAATGAGGAGTTAATTTATATGAATTGAATGTAAATATGGCTGTAATAATGTTGGATCAGTGATTTTCTACAGTTGATCATTTGTCAGTGGAGAATATAGGAGAGTTGATGTTGACCTTGGTTGACCCTGAGCTGGCGCAGCCTGGCGACGCCCAGTACCTTGCTGGACATGTCTGGTAGGAACTGTTCCCCGTCCACAGTGGTGACGTAGAGGTTCGGGACCAGCGTTGTCTCCAGGTACTCCCACATATCATCCACACTCGACACCTGCATAAAAAATCACAAATCTTAATAACATATTCTATCTACTATCAAGAAAGAAATTAAAAAATTGGATATCTTATGATGAAATATCCTTTCTTAAAACTTTGATTTGAAATTATCTTTGACAAAGGAAAACACATTTGACGAGAAAAGAAATGCGTTTTTTGTTCCACACTTCAAATTTTATCTACTTTTATAGTTTTAATGAAATATTAAGCAAATCAACACCCAAACATGAGTATATTTAGTTTTTTTCTGTTATTTTATCGCAATCACTGTATGGAGATGGTGACCTCAAGGAGGGGCAGGTCTCCCTCGTACTGGGGCTCCACCACGCAGTGAGTCACCGACTGCAGGGACAGGAAGGCTCGCGGATCCTGATGGCTGAAGACGATCACATAGACACACGCCAGATAGACCACGTACACGGCCACCGTGCCCATCATCCGCTTCATCTCGCGTTCCTGGTGCAGCCTCTTGCACACGCTCTCCCGGACCTCCTGGCTCGGGGGGCGGTAACGTCTGTCTCTGCCGTGGAGAGGCCCTCTTGGTACTGACGTCATTCTCATACTGGTGTATTCCTCATCACCAGCTGCAAACAGCAATCCACACATGATTCACGTACGGTATTGGTAACCGTGTCCTCAAAGTGAAATATCAATGACACTATCCTGGTAATGACAAGGAACTCCTAAGCTACACACAAACCTAGTGGAAGGTTATCTGTAAGGACCTCCTCCCTGTGTCACATACTGACCCAGTGGTACGCCATACTGACCCAGTGGTATGTCATACTGACCTAGTGGTATGCCATACTGACCCAGTGGTACGCCATACACACATACTGACCCAGTGGTACGCCTTACTGACCTAGTGGTATGTCATACTGACCTAGTGGTATGTCATACTGACCCAGTGGTACGCCATACTGACCTAGTGGTACGCCATACTGACCCAGTGGTACGCCATACTGACCCAGTGGTACGCCATACTGACCTAGTGGTACGCCATACTGACTTAGTGGTACACCATATTGACCCAGTGGTACGCCATACTGACCCAGTGGTACGCCTTACTGACCTAGTGGTATGTCATACTGACCTAGTGGTATGTCATACTGACCTAGTGGTATGCCATACTGACCCAGTGGTACGCCATACTGACCTAGTGGTACGCCATACTGACCCAGTGGTACGCCATACTGACCCAGTGGTACGTCATACTGACCTAGTGGTACACCATACTGACCCAGTGGTAAGCCATACTGACCTAGTGGTATGCCATACTGACCCAGTGGTACGCCATACTGACCTAGTGGTACACCATATTGACCCAGTGGTACGCCATACTGACCCAGTGATACGTCATACTGACCCAGTGGTACGCCATACTGACTTAGTGGTACACCATATTGACCCAGTGGTACGCCTTACTGACCTAGTGGTATGTCATACTGACCTAGTGGTATGTCATACTGACCCAGTGGTACGCCATACTGACCCAGTGGTATGCCATACTGACCTAGTGGTACACCATATTGACCCAGTGGTACGCCATACTGACCCAGTGGTATGTCATACTGACCTAGTGGTACGCCATACTGACCTAGTGGTATGTCATACTGACCTAGTGGTACGCCTTACTGACCTAGTGGTACGTCATACTGACCTAGTGGTATGCCATACTGACCTAGTGGTACGCCATACTGACCTAGTGGTACGCCATACTGACCTAGTGGTATGCCATACTGACCTAGTGGTACGCCATACTGACCTAGTGGTACGCCATACTGACCTAGTGGTACGCCATATTGACCCAGTGGTACGCCATACTGACCCAGTGGTACGCCTTACTGACCTAGTGGTATGTCATACTGACCTAGTGGTATGCCATACTGACCCAGTGGTACGCCATATTGACCCAGTGGTACGCCATACTGACCTAGTGGTATGTCATACTGACCCAGTGGTACGCCATACTGACCCAGTGGTACGCCATACTGACCTAGTGGTACGCCATACTGACCCAGTGGTACGCCATACTGACCTAGTGGTACACCATACTGACCTAGTGGTACGCCATACTGACCCAGTGGTACGCCATACTGACCTAGTGGTACGCCATACTGACCCAGTGGTACGCCATACTGACCTAGTGGTATGTCATACTGACCTAGTGGTACGCCATACTGACCTAGTGGTACATCATACTGACCTAGTGGTAGGCCATACTGACCTAGTGGTACATCATACTGACCCAGTGGTACGCCATACTGACCTAGTGGTACGCCATACTGACCTAGTGGTACGTCATACTGACCCAGTGGTACATCATACTGACCTAGTGGTACGCCATACTGACCCAGTGGTACGCCATACTGACCTAGTGGTACGCCATACTGACCCAGTGGTACATCATACTGACCCAGTGGTACGCCATACTGACCCAGTGGTACATCATACTGACCCAGTGGTACGCCATACTGACCCAGTGGTACGTCATACTGACCCAGTGGTACATCATACTGACCCAGTGGTACGCCATACTGACCCAGTGGTACGCCATACTGACCTAGTGGTACGCCATACTGACCTAGTGGTACACCATATTGACCCAGTGGTACGCCATACTGACCCAGTGGTACGCCATACTGACCCAGTGGTACGCCATACTGACCCAGTGGTACATCATACTGACCTAGTGGTACGCCATACTGACCTAGTGGTATGTCATACTGACCCAGTGGTATGCCATACTGACCTAGTAGTACGCCATACTGACCCAGTGGTACGCCGTACTGACCCAGTGGTACGCCATACTGACCCAGTGGTAAGCCATATTGACCTAGTGGTACGCCATATTGACCTAGTGGTACGCCATACTGACCCAGTGGTACGCCATACTGACCCAGTGGTACGCCATACTGACCCAGTGGTACGCCATACTGACCTAGTGGTACGCCATACTGACCCAGTGGTACGCCATACTGACCCAGTGGTACGCCATACTGACTTAGTGGTACGCCATATTGACCCAGTGGTACGCCATACTGACCCAGTGGTACGCCATACTGACCCAGTGGTACATCATACTGACCCAGTGGTATGTTGTCTGTTAGGACCTCCTGGGTTGGAGAGACTGGTGCCTTGAGGAAGTAGGCTGCCAGGAGAGCTAGTGCTGCCACCTTGGTGGGCTGTATAATTGCTACACTTTGAAAGAAGGTGCCAAAGAAGGAACTCAACCACTGCAGGCTTTTGCCATAACCAAACCTTTAAAAAGCACAAAATGTCAGATGCATTTAGCTGCACATGTAATGATCATCAGAAATTAATATATATCAAATATATCCATAACAGAGAATTCTCTCACTTGAGTCCATACAGCATGACGACATAGGAGGACATTATGGAGGTGGAGATGGCGAGCAGCCAGGCCACATACACACACCACCCTGGCAACCTGCAACAGCACACAACTCAGAGGTCAAACAAAGGTCGAAATGGCGAGCAGCCAGGCCACATACACACACCACCCTGGCAACCTGCAACAGCACACAACTCAGAGGTCAAACAAAGGTCGAGATGGCGAGCAGCCAGGCCACATACACACACCACCCTGGCAACCTGCAACAGCACACAACTCAGAGGTCAAACAAAGGTCAACACATAGGCCACCTACACTTAGTATGTCAATATCAATGATACATTCAGAGGTCAAACAAAGGTCAACACCACATTAGCAAGGCAGATAGCAGTGCTTGACATCTCATTGGGTCATACATACCTCATCTGGAACTATGTGGTTGTCCAATGGTGTTGAATTTTTATGAACGATCTAAGAGTGAGCATAAAAATGTACTGTATTCAATAAATGTATTGTCTTCTCCTAAATCCTTCTTTTCATGAAGACAGAGTTAGAACAAGACAATACATTTATGAAATACAACACTAATCTACATGTATTTATGGCAAACTAACTGTGTATTTTGTGTTAGACCTATGCAGAAGGTCACCTAGCCTCAATGTGCAGTCGAACCTTGGATGCCATACAAATTATCTTAGTAACAAAATGAAATCTTTCTGTTAATATAAAAATTCAACTTTTACAGATTCTTTTTGATTAAAGTGTTATCTAGATCTTTTCTGCCAAACCTGATATTATTATGCATTATGAATGCACTAAAGTTAGATAAAAGAAACTGATTAAAGAACATAAAGAATGTAGTCAGGAAATGTAAACATAAAATAAGTATTATAGAGATTCAAACATCCCTACTTGAAAGGACTTTTTCTCTTTTTAGGTTTCTTGATTGCAGGTTTGATTTCCACAGAGCTCTCCTCATCAAAAGTTACATTGACATCCTGCAAGGAAGACGCCGGAATAACTTGATGCTGAACTTCCCACGGTCAGGGCCTGTTACCCCAGAACATGATATACAGGGTAACCACTCAACAGCTGTGAGCCTATAAGGTCACACATGGCACCAGACTTCATCTACCCTGGTGTGATGTGTGACTATTTGGTCCTATTCATTAAGTAAGCATTACCTCAGGCATCCGATTTATATTTGTGATTTATATATTATTGTATATCCACTATGTCCCTTTTGTGTTCCTAAAATCACTGTAAGTTTGGTAAATCTTTCTTCATTTGTTGTCAACTTTTTATATGCACAAGATTATCAGAGATGGTGTCTCCTATGACCTTGAAATGCAGATCAATGTCACCATCAAGATTTCAAGACATTAATAAGGGGGGCATTCACGGTTTAAATTAGGAAAAGCAATCTTTATTTGTTGTCAACTTAACATGTTCCCAGTTTTCAAAGATCTACAGTTTAAGTTTCAAGGACTTAATATTATTTTTTCTGGATGGGCAGACACCAACATTATGCCTTCAGCAGATATGAAAAAAACATAACCCTATGGGTTGATAGCTCTGCTGACTTGAATGAAAACACATGAACTGAGATTAAGTACAACAAGCAACCAGGTTATGATTTTCCATACATGATCCCAAAGTAGGCAAGATGTTGTATTTTCTGAGGTCTAATTCTATCTATTTTCCATTAGACTCAGTTCTTTTTCCATTTTGTCATGATTTTTTCAAAAATCTAATAGCTATCACTAAGTTGTCAAGGAGGCTGCCATTTTGAATAACATAGCCAATTAGAATCAAGATAACAAGTTGGGGCCAAATTTGAAATGTAACATGCATTTTGATTGGTCAAAATCATCATCTGCTCAAGTCTGCTCCACTTTTAATGGTTGTGAGATTTTGCATGCACACAAATTTTGAATTCAAGGTCAATGTGTCAAGGACAAAGGTCACATGACTAAGAAAGTATTACGAGGCAGGGCTATGACCTAAGACATTTCTGTATACCAAGTTTTAATTTCTTCTTATAAGTGGTTGCTGAGATATGCTCCTTACAAAATTTGTGACATCAAGGTCACTGCACTAAGCTCAATGGTGACATCACTGAGAATTTAAGGAATCTGAATCTTCAACTCTCTATCTAGCTCTGTATAAAATATGAAACATAAATTAATGGCAGTTTTGGAGAAGAAGATTTTAAAACATAGTGTTGGTATATAACAGATATGAAGTGACACAAATTTTGAATTCAAGGTCAATGTGTCAAGGACAAAGGTCAGAAGACTAAGAAAGTATGACGAGGCACGGCTATGGCCTAAGACATTTCTGTATTCCAAGTTTTAGTTTCTTCTTATAAGTGGTTGCTGAGATATATTCCTCACAAAATTTGTGACATCAAGGCCACTGCACTAAGGTCAATGGTGACATCACTAAGATTTGAAGGAATCTGAATCTTCAACTCACTATCTACCTCTGTATTAAATATGAAACAAATATTACTGGTAGTTTTGGAGGAGAAGATTTTTAAACATAGTGTTAGTATATAACAGATATGAAGTGTTTTTTATTCACTTCTGATGGTTGTGATGTGGCATGTTCACAAATTTTGAATTCAAGGTCAATGTGTCAAGGTCAAAGGTCACATTACTAAAATTGTATGACGAGGTACAGCTTTAACATAAAACATTCCTGTATACCAAGATTTAATTTCTTCTTGCAAGTGGTTGCTGAAATATGCTCCTTACAAAATTTGTGACATCAAGGTCACTGCACTAAGCTCAATGGTGACATCACTGATAATTGAAGGAATCTAAATCTTCAACTCACTATCTAGCTCTGTATAAAATAGTGTTGGTATATAAAAGATATGAAGTGCATTTAATTCACTTCTAATGGTTATGATGTGGCATGTTCACAAATTTTGAATTCAAGGTCAATGTGTCAAGGTCAAAGGTCACATGACTAAGAAAGTATGATGAAGCACGGCTATGACCTAAGACATTTCTGTATACCAAGTTTTAATTTCTTCTTATAAGTAGTTGCTGAGATATACTCCTTACATAATTTGTGACATCAAGGTCATTGCATTAAGGTCAATGGTGATATCACTAAGATTTGAAGGAATCTGAATCTTCAACTCTCTATCTACCTCTGTATTAAATATGAAACAAATATTACTGGTAGTTTTGGAGGAGAAGATTTTTAAACATAGTGTTAGTATATAACAGATATGAAGTGTTTTTTATTCACTTCTGATGGTTGTGATGTGGCATGTTCACAAATTTTGAATTCAAGGTCAATGTGTCAAGGTCAAAGGTCACATGACTAAATTGTATGACGAGGTACAGCTTTAACATAAGACATTCCTGTATACCAAGATTTAATTTCTTCTTGCAAGTGGTTGCTGAAATATGCTCCTTACAAAATTTGTGACATCAAGGTCACTGCACTAAGCTCAATGGTGACATCACTGATAATTGAAGGAATCTAAATCTTCAACTCTCTATCTAGCTCTGTATAAAATAGTGTTGGTATATAAAAGATATGAAGTGCATTTAATTCACTTCTAAAGGTTATGATGTGGAATGTTCATAAATTTTGAATTCAAGGTCAATGTGTCAAAGTCAAAGGTCACATGACTAAGAAAGTATGACGAGGCACGGCTATGACCTAAGACATTCCTGTATACCAAGATTTAATTTCTTTTTGTAAGTGGTTGCTGAGATATACTCCTCACAAAATTTGTGACATCAAGGTCAATGCATTAAGGTCAATGATGACATCACTAAGATTTGAAGGAATCTGAATCTTCAACTCTCTATCTACATGTACCTCTGTATTAAATATGAAACAAATATTACTGGTAGTTTTGGAGGAGAAGATTTTTAAACATAGTGTTAGTATATAACAGATATGAAGTGTTTTTTATTCACTTCTGATGGTTGTGATGTGGCATGTTCACAAATTTTGAATTCAAGGTCAATGTGTCAAGGTCAAAGGTCACATGACTAAAATTGTATGACAAGGCACAGCTTTAACATATGAAATTTCTGCATACCAAGTTTTAATATCCTGTAATAAGTGGTTGCTGATATATGCTCAGTACAAAATTTGTGACCTCAAGGTCACTGCACTAAGGTCAATGGTGACATCACTAAGATTTGAAGGAATCTGAATCTTCAACTATATATCTACCTCTATATAAAATATGAAAGATGTACTACTGGTAGTTTTGGAGAAGAAGATTTTTAAAGAAATGTTGACAGACGGATGGACAGACGGACAGACAGACCGACAGACATTTTCCCCCTCCTAAAGCTCTGCGAGCTAAAGTCTCAGCAGAGCTAAAAAGCATACCCTGTATTTAAAATAATAATAATAACAGCGTTTATGTCTCCTCAAGGACATGCTATTGGTCCTGGCCTTTAAATGGTGCAATGTCTCTTTTCTGGAACAATAATCTCCTTAATCTCTCCTCATTCCAGCTGTTATGAACAGGTCTCAGCTCTTATCAAAGAGTCCCAGCTCTTATCAATGGGTCCCAGGCCTTATCAACGGGTCCCAACCCTTATAAACGGGTCCCAGTCCTTATCAACGGGTCCCAGCTCTTATCAATGGGTCCCAGGCCTTATCTACGAGTCCAAGCTATTATCAACAGGTCCCAGCTCTTATCAATGGGTCCCAGGCCTTATCAATGGGTCCCAGCTCTTATTAATGGGTCCCAGCTCTTATCAACCCAGCCCTCATAAACGGGTCCCAGCTCTTATCAATGGGTCCCATCCTTTATAAATGGGTCCCAGACCTTTTCAACGAGTCCCTCTTATCAATGGGTCCAAGGCCTTATCAATGGGTCTCAGCTCTTATCAATAGGTCCTAGGCCTTATCTACGAGTCCAAGCTATTATCAACAGGTCCCAGCTGTTATCAACAGGTCCCAGCTCTTATCAATGGGTCCCAGGCCTTATCAATGTGTCCCAGCCCTTATCAATGGGCCCCATCCTTTATAAATGGGTCCCAGGCCTTATCAACGAGTCCCAGCCCTTATCAATGGGTCTCAGCTCTTATCAATGGGTCAAAGGCCTTATCAACAGGTCCCAGCTCTTATCAATGGGTCCCAGGCCTTATCAACGAGTCCCAGCCCTTATCAATGGGTCCCATCCTTTATAAATGGGTCCCAGGCCTTATCAATGGGTCTCAGCTCTTATCAATAGGTCCTAGGCCTTACCTACGAGTCCAAGCTATAATCAACAGATCCCAGCTGTTATCAACAGGTCCCAGCTCTTATCAATGGGTCCCAGGCCTTATCAATGTGTCCCAGCCCTTATCAATGGGCCCCATCCTTTATAAATGGGTCCCAGGCCTTATCAACGAGTCCCAGCCCTTATCAATGGGTCTCAGCTCTTATCAATGGGTCAAAGGCCTTATCAACAGGTCCCAGCTCTTATCAATGGGTCCCAGGCCTTATCAACGAGTCCCAGCCCTTATCAATGGGTCCCATCCTTTATAAATGGGTCCCAGGCCTTATCAATGGGTCTCAGCTCTTATCAATAGGTCCTAGGCCTTATCTACGAGTCCAAGCTATAATCAACAGATCCCAGCTGTTATCAACAGGTCACAGCTCTTATCAATGGGTCCCAGGCCTTATCAATGTGTCCCAGCCCTTATCAATGGGTCCTATCCTTTATAAATGGGTCCCAGGCCTTATCAACGAGTCCCAGCCCTTATCAATGGGTCTCAGCTCTTATCAATGGGTCCAAGGCCTTATCAATGGGTCTCAACTCTTATCAATAGGTCCTAGGCCTTATCTACGAGTCCAAGCTATTATCGACAGGTTCCAGCTGTTATCAACAGGTCCCAGCTCTTATCAATGGGTCCCAGCTCTTATCAACGAGTCCCAGCCCTTATCAATGGGTCCCAGCTCTTATCAATGGGTCCCAACTCTTATCAATGGGTCCCAGGCCTTATCAATAGATCCTAGGCCTTATCTACGAGTCCAAGCTATTATCAACTGGTCCCAGCTCTTATCAATGGGTCCCAGGCCTTATAAATGGGTCCCAGGCCTGATCAACAGGTTCCAGCTCTTATCAATGGGTCCCAGGCCTTATTAACGGGTCCCAGGCCTTATCAACGAGTCCAAGTTATTATCAACGGGTCCCAGGCCTTATCAACAGGTCCCAGCTCTTATCAATGGGTCCCAGCCCTTATCAACATTTTTTCAGAACTTACCTCTATGGACGTATCGTCAGATCCAATATGGATGTGGAAGTGACTGCCAGATATGTCGCTAGCTCGGTCGACATCATCCACAAAATGTACTCCAAGCTTTTCTGTCTTCTGTGGGGTTCTTTGATTATCTGACATATCTTGATATTCCATACACTGAATCTGTGATGTCTGGGCAATAGTGTGATAACTGTCATCTGGCAATTCAACTACAACTTTTGGAACCTCTGACATCTCTGCTTGGCCACCAAGCATTTCAATGTATGACCTTTTATCAATTTCAGAAGGGACCCTGGTTTTCTGTCCACCAGTTTCGATGTTTAATGTTCTATTGGTTTCCATGCCATACATAGATGATACACTACAAAATGAATATCTGTGGTCATTTGGTTTTAAACTTCTTGAGCTTATCAATGATTCCCAAACCTTCTTGGAGCTGTTTGTACTTTGATGTCTGAGCTGTTCTTCATTATTCAAGAAATATGTGAGTTCTTCTTTGAGAGCTGTAAACTCCTGAGTCAAACTGCCTAAAACCAGATCTTCTTCCTTGAAATCGTCCAATTCATCTTTCCAACTTTCGAGAGTATGTGAGCTGATGGCTTTCAAAATTGGAAATGTCTCATTCTGATTGTCGGATGCATCATTACCGCAGGCATCCTCTGGTCTTCCAGAATGCTCTAGTCTTTGACGTATATCTTTACCAGGGTTCACACAAGACTCTTGGTATATTTCTGCACTTTGATTTGGTCCAGACTCAACCCCCAAATCTAATTGGGTCAAAGTTTGTCTTGGCTGGTCCTGTCTGGATTCATCACCCAAATCATCTTGGTACAGTGTTTCCCTGCTATGGTCTGGTCTAGATTCATCACCCAAATCATCTTGGTACAGTGTTTCCCTGCTATGGTCTGGTCTAGAATCATCACTCAGAACATCTTGGTATGTTTCCCTGCTATGGTCTGGTCTAGATTCATCACCCAAATCATCTTGGTACAGTGTTTCCCTGCTATGGTCTGGTCTAGATTCATCACCCAAATCATCTTGGTACAGTGTTTCCCTGCTATGGTCTGGTCTAGATTCATCACCCAAATCATCTTGGTACAGTGTTTCCTTGCTATGGTCTGGTCTAGAATCATCACTCAGAACATCTTGGCATGTTTCCCTGCTATGGTCTGGTCTAGATTCATCACCCAAATCATCTTGGTATGTTTCCCTGCTATGGTCTGGTCTAGATTCATCACCCAAATTATCTTGGTACAATGTTCCCCTGCGATGATCCAGTCTCGATTCTTCACCGATGACGTCATGGTACAATGTTCCCCTCCGATGACCCAGTCTAGATTCTTCACCAATGATTTCATGGTACAATGTTCCCCTGCGATGACCCAGTCTCGATTCTTGACCGATGACGTCATGGTACAATGTTCCCCTGCGATGATCCAGTCTAGATTCTTCACCGATGGCATCATGGTACAATGTTCCCCTGCGATGACCCAGTCTCGATTCTTGACCGATGACGTCATGGTACAATGTTCCCCTGCGATGATCCAGTCTAGATTCTTCACCGATGGCATCATGGTACAATGTTCCCCTGCGATGACCCAGTCTAGATTCTTCACCGATGGCGTCATGGTACAATGTTCCCCTGCGATGACCCAGTCTAGATTCTTCACCGATAGCGTCATGGTACAATGTTCCCCTGCGATGATCCAGTCTAGATTCTTCACCGATGACGTCATGGTACAATGTTCCCCTGCGATGATCCAGTCTAGATTCTTCACCGATGGCGTCATGGTACAATGTTCCACTGCGATGACCCAGTCTAGATTCTTCACCGATGGCGTCATGGTACAATGTTCCCCTGCGATGACCCAGTCTAGATTCTTCACCGATGGCGTCATGGTACAATGTTCCACTGCGATGATCCAGTCTAGATTCTTCACCGATGGCGTCATGGTACAATGTTCCCCTGCGATGACCCAGTCTAGATTCTTCACCAATGACGTCATGGTACAATGTTCCCCTGCGATGACCCAGTCTAGATTCTTCACCGATGGCGTCATGGTACAATGTTCCCCTGCGATGATCCAGTCTAGATTCTTCACCGATGGCGTCATGGTACAATGTTCCCCTGCGATGACCCAGTCTAGATTCTTCACCGATGGCGTCATGGTACAATGTTCCCCTGCGATGATCCAGTCTAGATTCTTCACCGATGGCGTCATGGTACAATGTTCCCCTGTGTTTTTTCAACTCCACAAGTATATTGCTTTTTAGAGCATAACTGATGATATATTTCACATATTCTGCAACCTTCAAGTGGAAATAATTTGGCTCAGCTGTCTCATCTGAAACCAATCTTTCAAAGCTCTGTTCTTCACCTATAGATTTAAAACTATCTTCCTTTGTGAATGTTCTTTCATCAAATGAGCCTTTTTGCGTCTCAAAGGACAGAAATGAGTTAGAAGCAATATCTGCAATGGATTTAAAGCTGTCTCTGTCCCTACAGGCAGAGAGATGGGACAATTCAAGTGATCTCACTGATTCACCATCTTTCCTTGCCAGAGCTAGGTCCTTTCTAGGTCTCTGGTCACACTTGCGAAAAATCATTGCTATCAAAAAGTTGATGGGAATCGTCACAAAGAGACTTTGTATGGAGATCATTAATTGAGCTATGTTGATGGTGAATTGTCCGATGTCGTACTGGTCGTCAGGATCGTCCGTCGTGCCGTAGAACATCATGTTGGCAAGCATGGCTGAGAGGAGGAAGGTGAGGGCGCAGGTCACGCGCTGAGGCCTGGTGAAGGAGCTCGCTGGGGGACGGGCAAAGATGCTCACCCACAGGTGGTCATCCCGCATACTCTGGCTGGACTTGGTCAGGAAGATGTACTTCAAGGGTTGGAGCTGGCTGTGGTGGGTCTGGCGGAGGACTCGGTGGACGAGCTTATCATCGCGGTCCGGAGCCAGCCACGCATCACACACAAACGTCCAGCTAACCCCCGTCTGCACATCACGCACGCTGATCTGGTTCAAGTACCTGCAAAATAAATATAAAAGAAAAGATATTTGACATAAGTAGATTCGAGTAGTCTTTAAGGGTTTTAAATCAAATAAGAATCCTTTTCACTTTTGGCACATTCAAGTTTTGTCAAATTAACTCATGGAATAATTCAATTCAAGCAAAATTTAAAGGTTTTGTAAAATGTTGAAATAGATTATCAAATAACTCCAACTCCAAACAAGTCCAAAGTTACCATTGCTCAAATACATGACCTGAAATAACTTCTTCAAAAAAGCTTCTTTCCTGCTCGTTACATGAGGAGAGCATCAAGATCATTTGCATAAAGTAGTCGTCCATAGCCACACTGTCCAGAGGCACATACAAACCTCAGTGCCCTCTGGTGGAGTTTGAGCAATGGCCAATATATTGTTTGTGATCATCTGTACATTACACAATCAAATAATTATATACTATTTTTTTTATTCTGTACATCTTCCTTTATCAGTATTGTCAATGATGAGATGTAAGTCATTTTATCTGCTTGTGATGCATGCTTGCATTTACACATCCTAGGTATTATCTGAAATAGCTCGAAAGAGCTCACTTGGTAGGCTATTCACCTAGAGACCTGGGGATTTCCTGTTTGAATTCACCTTGAGACCTGGGGATTCCCTGTTTGAATTCACCTTGAGACCTGGGGATTCCCTGTTTGAATTCACCTTGAGACCTGGGGATTCCCTGTTTGAATTGGTAGACTATTCACCTAGAGACCTGGGGATTCCCTGTTTGAATTGGTAGACTATTCACCTAGAGACCTGGAGATTCCCTGTTTGAATCGGTAGATTATTCACCTCGAGACCTGGGGATTCCCTGTTTGAATTGGTAGACTATTCACCTTGAGACCTGGAGATTCCCTGTTTGAATTGGTAGACTATTCACCTAGAGACCTGGGGATTCCCTGTTTGAATCGGTAGATTATTCACCTCGAGACCTGGGAATTCCCTGTTTGAATTGGTAGACTATTCACCTTGAGACCTGGGGATTCCCTGTTTGAATTGGTAGACTATTCACCTAGAGACCTGGGGATTCCCTGTTTGAATCGGTAGACTATTCACCTAGAGACCTGGGGATTCCCTGTTTGAATTGGTAGACTATTCACCTTGAGACCTGGGGATTCCCTGTTTGAATTGGTAGACTATTCACCTTGAGACCTGGGGATTCCCTGTTTGAATTGGTAGACTATTCACCTTGAGACCTGGGGATTCCCTGTTTGAATTGGCAGACTATTCACCTAGAGACCTGGAGATTACCTGTTTGAATTCACCTTGAGACCTGGGGATTCCCTGTTTGAATTGGTAGACTATTCACCTTGAGACCTGGGGATTCCCTGTTTGAATTGGTAGACTATTCACCTTGAGACCTGGGGATTCCCTGTTTGAATTGGTAGACTATTCACCTAGAGACCTGGGGATTCCCTTTTTGAATTGGTAGATTATTCACCTTGAGATCTGGGGATTCCCTGTTTGAATTGGTAGACTATTCACCTTGAGACCTGGGGATTCCCTGTTTGAATTGGTAGACTATTCACCTTGAGACCTGGGGATTCCCTGTTTGAATTGGTAGACTATTCACCTTGAGACCTGGGGATTCCCTGTTTGAATTGGCAGACTATTCACCTAGAGACCTGGAGATTACCTGTTTGAATTCACCTTGAGACCTGGGGATTCTCTGTTTGAATTGGTAGACTATTCACCTCGAGACCTGGGGATTCCCTGTTTGAATTGGTAGACTATTCACCTTGAGACCTGGGGATTCCCTGTTTGAATTGGTAGACTATTCACCTTGAGACCTGGGGATTCCCTGTTTGAATTGGTAGATTATTCACCTTGAGATCTGGGGATTCCCTGTTTGAATTGGCAGACTATTCACCTAGAGACCTGGAGATTACCTGTTTGAATTCACCTTGAGACCTGGGGATTCCCTGTTTGAATTGGTAGACTATTCACCTTGAGACCTGGGGATTCCCTGTTTGAATTGGTAGACTATTCACCTTGAGACCTGGGGATTCCCTGTTTGAATTGGTAGACTATTCACCTAGAGACCTGGGGATTCCCTTTTTGAATTGGTAGATTATTCACCTTGAGATCTGGGGATTCCCTGTTTGAATTGGTAGACTATTCACCTTGAGACCTGGGGATTCCCTGTTTGAATTGGCAGACTATTCACCTAGAGACCTGGAGATTACCTGTTTGAATTCACCTTGAGACCTGGGGATTCCCTGTTTGAATTGGTAGACTATTCACCTAGAGACCTGGGGATTCCCTGTTTGAATTGGTAGACTATTCACCTTGAGACCTGGGGATTCCCTGTTTGAATTGGTAGACTATTCACCTTGAGACCTGGGGATTCCCTGTTTGAATTGGTAGACTATTCACCTTGAGACCTGGGGATTCCCTGTTTGAATTGGCAGACTATTCACCTAGAGACCTGGAGATTACCTGTTTGAATTCATCTTGAGACCTGGGGATTCCCTGTTTGAATTGGTAGACTATTCACCTTGAGAACTGGGGATTCCCTGTTTGAATTGGTAGATTATTCACCTTGAGACCTGGGGATTCCCTGTTTGAATTGGAAGACTATTCACCTTCAGACCTGGGGATTCCCTGTTTGAATTGCAGCCAGCTATTATCAGGTGCTTTGTGCAGATAGTGTCTGGATTCAGTGTTTGGAATCAGTGACTGGAATCAGTGACTGGAAACAGTGCCAATGTCACATTGACCTTGTTACACTATTGGGTATTGTTCTGCCAATCAGTGGGAGTGTGGAGTGTATTAAACCCATTCCTTGTGATGCTGTTTGAGATTGTATGGGGTGTGCGGGCAATAATCTGGGCATTTGGGTCTATTCAGGTAACTCCGGTACAGTCAAATTCATGGACCAGCCTGCAGCCACTTATCAATTCTTCACGAAATCCTTCCTTTTTGTTTGGTATGTACAGAATTAAACCCAATGAGAAGTTATCATTAAGTTTCAATAACTGTTTTGAACCATTCTTACAATTTTGAGCTAGTCCTGGCTAATAATTCAC